>JAJKFL010000330.1:24295443-26766693 GCA_021186555.1 Reticulitermes speratus | reverse complement strand
CAAGTAACCACAGTTCGTTGCGCCCACTAGGTCGCCTTTTGTTTACGGGCTGCCGTGCCGATTTCCAGTCGCGTCTGGCTAAGGCCCCATGTGAATATGGTTAGCCTTTGATGGGCAAAAGGTGTCATTCCCTTTGTGGAGGCTGTTTGCAGCATCCATGTTTCGCGCACATTCTGTGTTCGAATGCAGAGGTCCCTGCGCTCGCTCTTATTCGTGATTCCATTGTCTCTACAGTAGATGTCAGGTTTTTTCGTGAGGTCGCTTTTCGCGAAATTTACTGTTTCTTCACAAAATAACGTATTTTGTCATTATCATGTTGCCCACCATGCATGATTTAGCGCTATCAATCTTCACACTTGTCGCAAGGTGTTAGGGTGGTGTACGACGGTTTGTTGGCTTAAAAATACATATGTTTTGCTGCAGACGAAGAATTGAGCACACGAATCGGGTGAAAGAAACACGTACGTTTAACATTACAACTCACTTTAGTTACCACTGCAGAATATTGATTTTCATACTTGCGCAATCAAATACGTAACAGTGCACAAAGTAAATGCGGATAAAACCCAGTTATTTACTGTCCAACATGTTAGAGCTCTGTATGTCCATTCTCAGCTCATATAGTAGATCACTGGGGGGGTTTACATGTAATGGCCCTACCGGCTGGGCGGGCACAATTAAATGTACTGTATCCCCGAGGGTGGGCCAACTTCTGGGAGAGTAAACAAAATTGGTTTTATCCACATTTATTTTGTGTACTGTGTTGGCTTTTGATTGCGCGAGTGTATTGTACGTATACGGTGATGGTGGTTTTCATATTTCAGCTAGTGATGTGTGACATCCACCCGTTTCAGTAACCATCCCAGCTCGTGAGTTTCGAACGATGAAGCTGAATGAAGCTGTTGAATTCATATGTACCGTATTAATTTGTTTAGTTACCTGTAAAGCTACTGCAAACTGGATACCAGTGTGCCATACCAGTACGGATGTGGATTTATCGTTACGTTGCCAAAGTCTCATCACGTCTTTCGTGCATAATCCGTTTTCCTTGGTGTTTTAAATAAGCCGTCAGAGCTGGTTAGTTATCTCAGTCTGAGAAAAATGTGTACATGATTACATTGACAGCTGCATTAACTCTGGTGTTTGAGCACAGTGTGAAATTTAACGTCTTGTATACATCTTGCGTAGGAACTGCTTTCTAAAACACGTATTGAAGGAAAGATGGAAAGATAGAAGTGGCGGGAAGTGGAGGAAGAAGACGTAAGCAGCTACTGGATGACCTTAAGGAAACAAAAGAGGAAATACTGGATCAATCTGTGGAGAACTGGCTGTGGAAGAGTCTATGGACCTGTTATAAGACAGACTGCGAAATGAATGCGTACTTGGTGTTTCTTATTGTGCATATTTAGGCATGCAAGTGCTTTGACTAGTGCAGAGGTGTTCACATTTTACATATTGTGCTAATTTTATTATTTTGTCTGTTTGGAAATCTAGTATTGATTTTTTGTAATTCAGGGTTATACTGCATTGCAGTTTTGTCTTAAAGGTTTTGTATTTAAGTGCCTTGATATTTTCATAAGTTTTAATGCTGGAAACTAGCACATTTCTTGTCAAACTGCCATGCGTGTTTTGCTGTTTTGCAGGAATACATGCAATGGAAGGAATCTTGATTATACAATTTGACTTACAAAAGTGTGAACATGGTTTTAATGTTCTGGTATGCAGTGAGTTATACCCTATCATCTGGCTGGCTGAAAAAGAAATTAGATGCATGATTTACAAACAGCGTAACATGCAAGTTTCATGTTATCTCTGTAGTCCTGAATAATACTTCTCTTCTAACATATGTCAGAACCAACATTTTACAAAACCTCATGTATTATGACTGCAACATATTTTTATTTGTTAACCATAGCAGTATACCGGTATTTCTATGAAAATGGTAAATGTAATATGTATGTCATCTAACATCTTCAGTACTTCTCACGTCTTATATATTTCATGCTATCTTACATTCGGGTTGTCAATGGAAGAAAATCACAAACTTGAGCCGTAGTACTCAAGGTACATGACATAACCACTGAAACCACAAGCATTTAATCCACCAACAGCAGACTTTGATGTCTGAAGGCAAAAGATAAAAACTTGAAATTATGTAGGTTAGGCTTTGAGTTTTTATTTTAGTGACAGAAACACACAGACTTTCAGGATTCCTAGTGTCACAAACTGAAGGTCAACAGAAATATTCATAGCTCCAAGGCTGGGGTTTGAGGTTTCATTTTAGTGACATACTTAGGAATGTTAGCTATTCAGGTTTGATTTTATTGACAGAAGATTTAGGCTGCCAGGATTCATTTTGGTGATACATACTAAAGTACGTGGAAAATATTTATTACACCTTTCAGGTTTTATTGAATATTAAAAAAAAAAACAAAATGCATGCAGCAGTGGTATATTAACATACTCTATATCATTTTCATCTTTTCTACCATTATATTGGAGTTTATATATCTGATGATTCCTGTGAACTTGCAGAATTGGTCAGAATTTTTCGCCTTGCATTTGTTTTTTTTTATATGTGGACCACGAGGTGTAGGATGTTTTTTCCCTTCTTTTTTAGCCTTAACACAGGGGTCCACAAATTTTCTGAAATCTGGGGGCTGCCTTCAAATTCTAGGTGCCAGGTAGGTGACATGAACTTAGTTCCATACTGAGGACCCACAATTCTGGAGATACCTGTGTACATCACCTTTATCTGGTGCTTGCTGCTCACTGCATGTGGATTAATACACATTTTTGTTTGAAAGGATAAACTGTAATAATTGTGCTGAAAATATTAATTGCCACCATACAAAATCTGGTTGGTTGACCAGGCATTTGGCATTTGTGCACCCAACATTAACATGTTTTAAAGTTGCTTCAGTTGGAGGAACAAGAAGTTGAGTGACATGCAAAGCTTAAATTTACACCTGTCACCCTTACCTTCACAACTGTTGCACACCTAACAGCTGCTGTCACTATTGGCAAATATGACTGTGTATGGCTGCCATTCCTTGCATCCCAGTTATCATGCCATACAATAAATATGTATAGTATAATTATATTGACCTGTTAACTGCTAAATTTTGCTTCTGACACAATTACAAGAGTTTCAGGATGTTCATGCGTGTACACTCTTATAAAGTTACATTTAGCAAGGGAAAGAAGTAACACGCTGTTGTGGACTGGGTCCAGTGTTACTTTATATATTTAGTACTTTATTTAATACTGTTAATTGCGAAGATTATGTAACATCAGATGATAGGATGATAGTGAATAGTGAATTGGAAAGGACATTGAAGGAAGCAGTCACAGCTTAATTTAAGGTGTTAACAGTGCAATACTGGAAGAACTGAGAAAGGTAATGGAAACAGACTTTCAGCTTTCAAGAGTGTTCATGAAATGATGTACTTGAACAAAGTAAAGCATCTAAATATTTTATGCACCATTCTTTCTCTGACGTAGTTAATGGCATTTCATCTGATTGTTAGCAGTATTGTCATGTTGTTTTCTGGCATTCTCATACAAGTTTTGAAGAAGAATTGAATGCTATTCTCATTTTTATACTCAGTTCTCCTTGCTTTGAAGTAGACCACACTTAAATGTATTATACAGTTTGTTTCTTTTTCTTTTAGATAAGTGCTGTTGATCAGTATGGATGTCCTGAACAAACTCCGCTCTACTGTCAGTAAACAGTATCTCAGTTGTCAGTTGTTCTTCCTGGAAATCCAGTGACTCGGGAGTTTGAAGCCACTTGCCACATAGCTAGTGCTGGTCCAGGTAATGTCTTCATTCATATTCTCTGTGGCTCGGTAGTACAAGACGTGTAGTTATGCTGGCATGTTGCCTCATGAGGTTTCCAAACAGAACTGTTAAATGTTTGACTTAGTGGTTGCAAACAATTTTTGACATCTATAACACGTTTGTCAAGTTTGGTTTGAACATAAGACTCATGTGCACAGGCATCAGAAACTGGCTATGACCTGTCTGTCTCTGCCTGTTAAATAAAGTAATTGACAAGCGTCTGACAGACTTGTGGTTATAATTTTCACACTGTTGTCACCGTGCATTTCTATGAATCAAATTAAATAAATAGACCAACAAATGCACTATTTAACTACTTTAATGTTCTAATGTTTAACTACGTTCGTGTAAACATGTGCTTGTTTTAGTAGTTTTTAATAATACTGAGACCCCATGAAGATGGACTTTAGGTCCGAAACACGTGTAGGGTGATACAAGAAGGACACTACATTAAAGCAGTTAAATAGTGCATTTGTTTGGTCTATTTATTTAATTTGATTGTGGTTAAATGTTATTGAAGCTACAATTTTGCTGTTGTGTATGATCAGTTTACAGTTACTTTTAGTGTTTTTTTTGAGCAGGTTTGCTATGGAAAATTTACCAAGGCTACAAGAAGTCCACAAAACAAGAGGCAGCTATTTTTGTCTTTGAGAAACGCCAGTTAGAAAGATGGCCTCGTAGTGATAGAGAAGCTATGTTGGAAACATTGCGTCGGGGTGTCTCACAGCTTACCAGACTAAGACATCCTCAGATTCTGATTGTACAACATCCACTGGAAGAATCTAGGTATGATATATATTCACTTACGTCCTAATCATAAGTCTTATAATTTCCTTTCTTTCAGTAATCATTGTTTTGTTATTGATACAGGGAGAGCCTAGCATTTGCTACAGAGCCTGTATTTGCCAGCCTTGCTAATATCTTGGGATCAACAGAGAATATGCCGTCTCCTCTACCCTCACAACTTAAGAATTACAAACTGTTTGAAGTGGAAATCAAATATGGCCTCTTGCAGGTAAACTAGCTTTTCCTGTTGTAGTAGTGTTTAATACAGAACTGAAGAATGGAGGTGTAAAATTGTTCTGCATTTTTTTATGTAGGCAGCTGCTGAAAGTTTTGATTCTCTTTTTAGTTTTGTATTCTGTAGAAAGTTTTTATTATAATTATGAGTATATGTAGTTGTTTCTGACAGTCTTTCAGTGTGTGTTCTCATTACTTGCCTAAACCACCCTGTTCTGAATCTTTTTTATGTTTCTTTATTTCTCTGCCTGTCTCATTGAATGTTGTTAATCCTACTTCAAATTTGGGAGATTCATTGTTCAAAATGTTGTCCAAACATTGGTTTAATAGCCATATATGTTGTGGTTTTCATCAGTTCCTCCAGACATGCTGGGATAATACTTTAAAATAAGTCATGGCCACTTTCTTCCACATCCTTACCATTTCATCATCCATCATTCTTTCACCATTCGGTGCTTTGTAGGTGGGAAAGCATCTTTAACCCTTCAAAACCTAACTGCAACTTGAGTTATATTTAAGGGTCCAATTCATATTGCACAGTAAACCCTGCATCTCCATTACAAAAACCAGTCTCTTGATTCTGAGCAGGGAAGTAATCTCTTTTTGTTGTGGGAATCATACAAAACACTTGAATACATTCTGTGGGCAGAATTTAGGGTTTTTGAATGTTAAGCCTGATAGTACATGTAGTAAGCACTGGGTTTTGAAGGGTTAAATAAACCAAGAATCAACAGTATCTCTTTGTCTCCTTGTTTTTCTGCTATTTCATATAGGGATTTTGTCTCTTTAGACTGTAAGTAGCTAATATATTGTGTAAGTTTTTGATTCTGACAATACAACAGGCAGAATATATCTTGACATGCCTCATCACAAATTCTTTCTCTTTCATTAAACTGTAAGGATTTCAGATTTACTTCAGTCATATGACTGCAGAGTGACATTTCCTAATTGCCTTCTGTGAAAATAGGAGAAGTTTTTTAACCTGTCAGTAGTTGTGCTTCATTATAATTGACCTGGATATGTTTTTTTAGGTAGGGGAAGGCCTGGCATTCCTTCACAGTGATGTGAAACTCTTGCATCACAATATCTGTCCTGAAGTAATTGTGGTTAACCAGCAAGGTGCCTGGAAGATATTTGGTTTTGACTTCTGCATACACAGCCATAACACACAAGACTCACAGGTAATATTTTTATATTCTTCTTAATCACAAATTATGAAAACTTATTTATTACTTCTTTCTTTCTTATTTTTCTTTCTTTCTTTCTTCAGTTACATTATTGTAGTGTCTATTTAGGAATTTAAATCACATGGCAAACACTGTACTTTTGGATGAGCTTTTCTTCTAACAAAAGACCAAGGACGGATTGAGTGCATGAAGAGCCATTAGGTTTCTTGCGATTATATTTTTGATTTTTCTTTCACAAAATATGTGTGCATGTGCATAGAATAGCTGTGTCGATCATGTATAATTGGAAAGTAAGAAATTGTTTTAGGCAGACATGTTACTGATCTATATTCAGGAGATGCCTGGTTCAGTTGTCAGCTGGGACATTGGCAGGCCTGACTGAGGTTTTTGTCGGTTGTCCTCATTCCCTTCCAGTACCATACAGTAAGCCATTGGTGCTTCCTCTCCAGTCCTTTCAAATTCAGTAAACACACTAAATAGTCTTTGCAGCTTATATAGCATTCTTAAGTCATCTCTAATCCATCTAAGAAAGTTTGCATACAAAGTGCATTTAAATAACTCATTTGCTGGAATGTATTTTTTTTTAGGTACCAGAGCTGATCTGTTCCAGTTTCTTGCTTGTAATTCATAATACATATTTGTCTAGAAGCCAGCTGCTTGTAACTGCAGTTCCCATCCATAACAGTGACTTCATTAATCATCATGAATGTTAGGTTGGCTAGTAGTTATTGCCCCAGAAATTCTTAAATTTGAAACATGAGTATTGAGTAATTGTTGGCGTTTCTTGTTTTTGGAGCCATACTGGCCATTTGTAGAGTACAGCCCTACACTGCATCCAATGGCGCAACCATGTCTGGATTACTTGGCTCCTGAATATGCCCTCACCCTGAGCCATTCTCCAGCCAGTGACATGTTTTCCCTTGGGATGCTCATCTTGGCCCTACACAATTCTGGTCAACCTCTGAACAACAATAATGGAGACTGGAACTCTTATAAAAGGAATGCTTATGAGGTATGTGTGTAAGACGTTGTCTTTATTGGCAAAAAACAATCCAGTCACAGATATTCCTTTTAATTGGCAATTGTGTGTAGTGTGAATTTTAGCTTATTTGTATCACAAATCCTATATGTAGTTGAGTGCTTCTCCCCTGAGTTGTTGCTTTGTTTTTATGTAGCTTTTATGTCTCCTGTTCCTGTGTCGCTCCTCCTGAATTTCACCAACATGCTTGAAAAATTATTTTAGCATTTAGTGAAATCCTGGATTTAGTGGTGATTTTTTCATGTCCCAACAATAGCTCCATATAAACCATGTATTATTTTCCCGCATTTAGTGAATCCCGATTTAGAGAAAACCCCGCATTTAGTGGAAAAATATTACGTACTCATACTTCAATTGTTATTTGACATTTCCCGCATTTAGTAAATTTTTTCCATGAGCAAAAAAAAATCACAAAAGTTACATATTGTATGTAAAAATTACGTTATACGCTTAAAACATTGAGGCAATGGCCTGCGATGATGGAAACACCAATTCCCGTTAGATCACCGAACATCATTGCGCTGGGATAGCGCCTGGATTGGTGATCGTCCAGGAGTGCCCGGTACTGTTGTCTATGTCTAAGCGAGACAAAGTAGTGTGAAATATGCGGAAGCGCAATGGTAGGGGAAACTGTGACGTAATCACTTAGCCTGTCCATTACTCCGATCCTGATGACGTAATGCCTGTCCCCTCTCCGTCTACCTTATCTAGAAGTTACTCTGCTGCTGCATGCCTGTTTTGCGATCACTGCGTAAACCTGGAGCATTTGTGAAAAATTCTTTCTACTATTTTTATTATATTTTTTTATTTCTTAATAATGGCTACTTGTAAAAGGAAGAAGCTGACAATTGTGGAAAAAGTGAAAATAATTCAAGAAGTGGAAAAGAACCCAAGCATGCCCACAATAGAAATTGCATGGAAATTTAATCTTGTACCATCTTCATTGTTTTGTATAATGAAGAATAAATAATTAATACTAGACGAAGAAGTGAAATGTGGGGGTGAAGCCATCAAAAGAAAAAACATCAAATCATCACCATATGATCATCATTAGATGCAAAGATGGGTGTTTGCAAATAGAAAAATTCTTCTATTTATTGATAAATGTCTGGCTCGCCCTCTGGACAATGATTTTCTTCGCAATATTAAAGTGGTGTTTTTTCCGGCTAATTGTACTAGTCATCTGCAGCCACTTGACATGGGTATTATTCACTCCATGAAAGCAAAGTACAGGAAGGCTTTGGTGCAGAAAGTAGTATCCTACGTGGAGATGAATAAACATTTGAAACTTAGCATCCTTCAGGGTATGCATATGGTAACAGCTGCATGGAATTCAGTTACACCTCAAACAACATCAAACCCTTTTCATAAGGCTGCATTCAATTGCAACAATGCTATGGAAATTGATGTAGATATGGATGTGATTGACCATGAAAATTGGTTGAAAATTGCACCTGACATGGACACAAAGTTTGAAGAGTTTGTCCGGTGTGATGATCTTGAGAGTACGCCTGATCCTCCACAAGACATGGAAGAAATCTGTGATGCCAAAGAGGTAGAGGAAGAAGAAGAAGAGGCAGTACAAGAAGAAGAATCAGTTCCTACACTTGGTGAAGTGGTTCAGGCACTTGAAGTGGTATGAAGATATTTAACTTCTTTTGATGTTGACAGCACTACTACATCAAAAGTAAATTCTTTGGAGCGAGAAGTTCTGAATGTTCAGAGCACCCGCCAGAAGAAGCAAGCAAGTGTGCTGGACTATTTTAATAAATAATTTTCTTATAGCTATGTATGCTTGGTTTTTGAATAATTTTGATATTTTTTGATGTGAAAATTCCAAATATATTTTAATATTTTCTATTTAAAGTTGTATGATGAAGCTTTTTAAAGGAGGGATGAAAAATTGTTTAAAGATTTATGTCAATTTTGAAAATACTTTTAAGATTTTTAAATTTTTTTTGTAATCATGATTCATTACAGAAAATTTCATTTTCATTAGCAATAAGGCTTGCTTGTCACTGGAATTTGTTTCTAAATGTTTATTTTAAAAATATTAATATAAGTATTGTGCATACAAAGTTGAAAAATGGATTTTTATTGTAGAGACCATAATGGAATTAATAAACAAGCAAAAAACATAAATTTAACTCATTTTAATTGAAAACCTGCATTTAATGAAAACCTCGATTTAGTGAAATATATTCTAATCCCCCAGCAATTCATTAAATAGGGGTTTTACTGTAATTTGAGTTAAATGTCATTAGTATTAATTTTCTGTTTTTTCAAATTATGTTACACCTGTTACATGTTTTGATTTTTGGTACTTACAGAAGTCACATCCTAAATAATGTATCTGTGTTTGTGTAATAAGAGCTCTGAGAGTTACAAGACAGCATCTAGTGCTGCATTTTTTTCAATGAAACATGATTTACTCACAAATAAATTTGATTCATGAGTGCACTAAAAAAATATGACTACATGCAAACATTTTGAATTTTTTGAGTGTGTATATCAGAAACAAAAAATGTTATTCAGCATTTTGTCTCACAGTAAATATTCACTGAGATCTTTCTCACTGGTTTGAACATTGTTAGTTTGGACAAAAATATTTCCTGACAACAGACTTGCTTGCTCATATTGCACACAGCTGTTTATGTAACTATTGTTTTTACCTTCAGCTAAAACAGGTGTCTGCTTCACGATTGCTGTGTGTAACAGATGGACTACGAGAGTTTGTCAAAATGTTGTTGAATGTTACACCAGAATTAAGGCCTGATGCTCATCAATTCACAAAGGTATGTTGCAAATTCAGTCTCTCTCTTTAGCCTATTTTTTAAGTTCTGTTCAAACATCATTTTGCATAGTACTGAGTATTTCACTAAAATAAAATATGTTTAACTTTTAGAAAACAGGTATGGGTATTTAAATTTTAGCTCATGCTTTATGAAAAACGTGAATATTGTTTGAACAAAAAAAAAAGATAAAATTATGAAATAAATGGCATTTTTGTGGAAAATAAACCAGATATTATGCAGCATGTCTTAAAAATGCAGTGAATTTCCTTGTTGCCTGAATATATAAAATTAATTTGTAGGGGTGTTTTCTTATGTGCGTACTGTATGTAGTATGCCAACTGGCCAAAATTTAATAACAAGGTGCTGAGAAGAATATTTGTACCGAAAGTAGAGGAAATAGTATGAGAGTGAATATAATTGCATATGATGAGCTTCATATTTTTGTTTTTTACCAGATATTATTAGGATGAGGAGGTATTAAAAAGGTAAAGCAATCCGTATACAGGCCTGGACAGGCCCTTAGGGGTCCAGGAGGTTGAGGCTCCCGAAATTTCTAGACAATGGCACATGAAGGTAGCAAGGTTGTCATCCCTAGGCACTGGCCGCCTCTTCCCGCCAGGAGATATCGCTGGTACTTGTTTGTGTTAGAGGCTGAATTGACCCCAGGGCCATAGTGGAAGGGTTATATCATTTTAAAATCCAGTGACCTCAATGGGAATTGACCCCGTGACCTTCCAGCTTGTAGCACAGTGCCTGAACCAACTGTGCCACTGCATAGAGGAAGTATTGGGAATGCATGAAAAGTTAAGTTATAAAACTTGAAAGAAAAAAAAACTGTGTGGGAGACGGAGGTGTAGATGGGATGATAATATTAAATTGGATCTTAAAGAAACAAGATCTGAGGATGTGGAAGGGATTCTTTTGGCTCAAGACAGGGTCCATTGGTGGGGTGTTGTGAACGCAGTGATGAACCTTTGAATATCGTTCAATGTGATGAATGTCTTGGCCCACTGAGGGACTGTTAGCTTCTGAACAAAGACTGCTCCATGTAGTTAGTTATCGCTGTAACTGTATGTACATACTTTAACCTTTTCTTACAGATTGAGTTTTTTGAAGATGTGGGAGTGAAAACTCTTAATTACTTGGACTCTTTATTTCAATGGGATAATCTCCAGAAGTCTCAGTTCTACAAGGGCTTGCCACAGATTGTACAAAATCTGCCACATCGAGTGTGTATATATAGGTGAGTTTAAATTAAACAGTAGTGAAGACTGTGACCGTCTGAGGCACGAACTCTTACTTAATTAGCTTTGCTTTGTTAGAATTTCACTTGTTTTGATGTGATTGACATATTAATAGTTAGGAATTACAGTAGAACCCTGTTAAGAAGTCTTTCAAGGGACCAGAGGATTAGGGACACCTTAAGCGGGAAGACTTACCGTATATTCTCGAATCTAATCCGCACATTTTTTACAGTTTTAGAGGGCTAAAAAATCAGATGCGGATTAGATTCGCGTGCGGATTAGATTCGCGGTCTAGAGCTGGATTTTGGAAAAATGATTGAGCTGCTGTACAATATAACAATAACGTAATTACGTATTAAAACAACGTAAGAACAATACAATACAGTAATCTATTATTTTATTTTTTATTTAATTTATTATCATCAGACTCGCCGTCATCACTCATAATTCGAGGAATGTTCAAAGATCTGGCCTTCTTTATCGCCTCCTCGCGAGTAGATCATAACTCACAAACAGTCCAGTCTTGCGTCTCTCTTGAAAAAACGTGAAGACTGCATCATCAATTTCAGGAAATCGTCCTTTCTTGGGTCCAGTGAATTTCCTTGTGACGCCTCTCACCCGCTGATCGCTGCCTTGTGTTTCCGCCATAGTCGAACGTTGCTTTCATCAACTCCAAAAATTGCAGCGGCTTTGCGGTTTCCATTCTCCTCTGCACACCGAATAACTTCACGTTTGAACTTTGCCGTATATGAGAGTCGTTTAGATTTCAGGTGTCCCTCTTCCATAACTACGGTACACGACAAATTGGAACAAGCACCTCCCACGTTTCAACAACTAAAGATCAGCTGGCTTCAGACGAGATTGCGAACGTCTGTTGAGAAAGACCCGCCTGTATCGGTATGACTCATCGGCCACAGGCGTAGCGTCGGATTTTAACGCATTGGTAACATCCAATATTATTCAATCAGTCGCCCCGTGGGCAAGGGGTGGTTGAAGGAAAGGTGCGGATTAGAATCGCGAACTAACTTTTTTTCGTTTAAGAAGTCGCCAAAAACTGGGTGCAGATTAGATTCGGGTGCGGTTTAGATTCGAGAATATACGGTATTAAGAGGGAAGTTTATTAAAAGCAATAGGATTTCGGGACTTTAAAAATCAGACTTCTTACAGGGGAAATCTTCTTATGCGGGGACTTCTTATCTGGGTTCTACTGTATTTATCTTTTAGTGTGTGTTGAATCATGTTAAATGTGTTGTGTGTTGATGGAGTTTGGTATTCACCATGTTTCACTGAATGTTTGCAAAAAATATGTGCCCCTTGTTTTCCATCTGGAAGGAGTAGTAATTATGTTATTAATTTATGACTGTATATTGCTGCATTGTATTGTGTATAACTTCATATCTTAAAGACCCTGGTGTTCTGTGTTGTGACAACATGTAGTCCTTTAGGTGGATACCACTGTTTTGGAGGAATGTGCTGCGTTCATAATCAGGGCTGAGATGAATAGGGTGAGAATGCACTTAGGTTATATAGTCAGGCTGCAGGGAAGGCATTTCCCACTTTACATTTGCTATGGCCTTGAGAAGGGTTGTTCTGTCCATGTTCCCTCCTGTGAAAGCACATATTGGCCTTTGAAAGGAGCCATTTTGTTTCTTGGTGTTTCCATTTTCTCTTCACCATTCCTATTGGTCTGGACCGGGTTCTGTCCACTATCCCACTTCTGTAGATCTGATTGACCACAACCTTTGCCTAATTGTATCATCATACACAATTCAACCGTGAAGACAAAGGCAGCATATTTCTGCAAAATGTTGGTGTCCATCAGGAAGATTATACAGTGACAGCCCAGAAGATGACAACCTGTTTAAATGCAATACTGCATATGCACAGTGTTTGATGTATGCAGCAGTACACTAGACAGTGTTGTCACGCTGTTCCATAAAGCATCCATCAAGAAGTAGAGAAACTGATCAGGAGAATAGGAATATGATAAGAATGAGTCAAAGGTTTATGTATGGTGGTTTGCGTAGGCATAAAATTCATAAGAGAGAAAATTAAGGGGGATACAAAAAGATACTTAGAAGGTGTAAAATCCAGTGCATTCATATTCGATACATTAAAACATCTAAAGAGATGGGATACGTAGTATAGAGATGATCATTTCTTTGGTAATTAGCTTATGGATTATCTGAAAAATCAGATTATATAATGTATTGTCAAGAGCATATTGTATTTTTTCTCATAGCAAACAGTTGGCAATATTGATTTTATGTGACACATTAATTAATGTATTAACCAGATGCTGCCTTGCTTTGCTGATAGTTGCCCAGATGGTCAAGGATTTAGTGAATATGGAGGTTCATATCTGAGTTCATAAAGAGCCTGCTTCTGCACCTTATACTGGGCCAGTTGAATCCAGTCCACACTGTCACTTCCTGACCCGGGTTTTGTTGAGAAATAAACTTAATAGAATGTATTGTATAGCGTAATCATTATTGAGTGTTTAATACAGGGGTCTTAAAGATATGTCCAATATCATATTTTATTTCAGAATACTTCCATGTTTGATGAAGGAATTTGTGAATCCAACCATGGTTCCATTTGTTCTGCCAAATGTGCTGTTAGTGGCAGAGAACTGCAGCAGAGAGGAGTACACACAGCACATTCTTCCACAGCTAAAGCCTGTCATGAAGATGCAGGACCCTATCCAGGTAATCAACGTGTTCCCCTCTTCCCTGCCATTTTAAGAGAATGCGTGAGATACCTCATGTAGTTTCATGGAGTAATGTAGTACAGGGAAGTTTATTTACAACAATTTCCATGTGACAGCATGTGTAGGGATAAAGTTAGGGGACCAGACGAGGAGAAAAATGTGAAATTTGTTGTTCACAGATCACATAACAGTGATATAAGAAGTGAAAATAAAAGTTTTTTTCCATTGAAGATTGAAGGGAAGCAGGTTTATCATTAAATAAAGTGAGACCGTGATTCCCGCATTCCTGCACATAGTGAAGTTCCATATTTAATTAATGTTTTTTCTGGTCCCAGCTAAAGCCCAGTGTATGAAATACATTATTTATTCATATTTGTGAAATTTATTTTATTAAATAACCCACACTTAGTGTAAGAAATATTCAAACTTCTGGAATGTGTACATCAACGTAGTGTAATTGTGGTTAAATGAACAATTTATATTCACATCTTCTGTATGCCAGAAATCATCATACAACCATAATCTGTGGCAAATGACATACTATATTGAATATGCATGGAAGCTATGTCATTTGTAGCATTGTAGGTCTTTTGATTGTTGACAGATTTTTTAAGTGTGTATTTCATATGTCCTTAAATATTTTAGAGCTAATTTAATGCTATTTGTTATGTAATTGTGTTCATTTGTATAAAAACATTTTCTTTACATAGTTTAGTGAAGAAATTATCTTGTATTTACATACACTGCGTCTTACGAGTATATGAACAGTTTCTTATTTATTCTGCATGTACCCCAGTTAGTGAATACCATAATTAAGTGTGAGAAAACCAATTCCCCCAGAGATACATTTGATAAGTATTTCAGTGTCATCCACAAGTGGCATAAATGATGCAAACAACAACAAACTGTTCAGTATCCCACAAGTAAAGCATTTCTGTAGTTGGAAACATATGTATCATTTTCCTTGTTACCATTGAATGTGTACATGTTTGTGTGCACATGCACGTGCATGCATATGACTTTAATTTGATGTTTGCATAGATGTTTGGTTTTGTAGGTGAATCAGTTTTATGTTTCTCACTTTTAGATTTTGTTGATATTTATGCAAAAAATGGAGCTGCTTTTGAAGCTGACACCAGCAGAAGAAATTAAAAGTGATGTACTACCAATGTTGTATCGAGCACTGGAGTCGGACGCTCAGCAGATTCAAGAGCTTTGTTTGTCTGTGTTGCCAACATTTGCAGGACTCATTGATTATCCAGCCATGAAGAATGCCTTGCTACCACGTATCAAGCGCCTCTGCATTGCTACTTCCTACATCTCAGTAAGTTACCTTCACTTGTAATTAAACTTGTTTTGGTGTATAAAATCTTAATGTTAGATGCTGAAATTCAAAGTGGTGAAATGTAAAGTCAATGTGTTCAAAATACTAGGATTTGGTAAGTAGCATGGTGATGTAGTGTAAATGCTGTTTATAGCTCATACATGGTGAGTCACATCATACAGGAATGTCAGTGCTTTGCTAAAAACTAAATGTAACTGATTTGGCACGTGTTGATGTTCGGGTGAATGGCATTAAGCACTGAATATTGTAACATAAAAAAACTGGCCTTTATGCTGAACTTGTTTACTTCACCATCTGTCAGAGAAGAGAGTGAACTGAGTTTGAGCTGTTATGATTTTGACTTATGTTTGGGAGGTGCCTCGTTTGAATCTTGGCTGGAATACTGACTATCATGACAGGGTTTGTAAACTCTGATCACTATTTCCTCTAATAGTAAAAGATTATTTTATGAATCAGAATGCGGCCATGTCATGGCTTAGGTGGTTATTCACCAACTTCTTACCACAGAGGCCCGGGTTCAGTCCCAGGGCAGTCCATGTGGTGGACAAGATGGCACTGGGACAGGTTTTTCTCTGAGTACTTCAGCTTTAACCTATCATCATCATTTCACCAATGCTCCATACTCATTCATTCATCTATCATAAACACTACATAACCTTGGCAACTGCTAGTGTTGTGAAATAACACACTTAAAAAAATATATATATATATATTCTTTCTTTCTGTCTTCTGAAGATGTTTACAGTCATTTGCATGTTATTGCTGTGGTGTTTATAGGTGCGTGTGAACTGTCTGGTATGTGTTGGCAAGTTGCTGGAGCACCTAGACAAGTGGTTGGTTCTAGATGAAGTGCTTCCATTCCTGCCACAGATCCCTTCCAGAGAACCTGCTGTGTTGATGGGAATACTTGGTATGTTATGTGACTGGAATCGTGTTTTTATTGTTTTATAATTTTTTTTTACACTTCTGGATATTCGTGACTTAATTTAGTGAATTGCTTGTGGTATCTGAACATGTATCTTCAGCAGTATTTTTCGTTTCAAATTGGTATCTTAAATTTTCCAAAGAGATGTTACAGTCTGCTGGCCATGCCATAAAGGATTTTAAATCAGCCAGGAATTTCTGCAGTCTTGAAATGTAATTTGACCAGACTCATTTTACTTTATTTTAATTGGAAAAACCAGTACTCAAACAGTGAATTGTAAGATCTTTGGTATGTTGGAATAAAAAAAAGACTGTTGGGCCAATTGGTTAAACCTTGGCTTGAGAAGTTTTGTTATGTTGGACTTCTAGCATTTCAAGATAATGCTGTGTCACACTGAGAAAAATCCCCAAGATATTATTAGAACTGTGAATGTTTTTTTTTTTACAATTGCCATTCCAGTGTGTTAAATATAATAATAAGAGAAATAAATTGCCGTCAACAAAACTAGTACTAGTTGTGCTGACGGCAATTTATCTCTGTTGTTAATATGATTTTTCTTGTTTTAGGATAAAACTGATATTATTCTCCATAACATGTGTCTTCCAGGGATCTACAAGTTGGCTTTAACACATAAGAAGCTTGGAATTACAAAAGAACTGATGGCAACAAAAATCCTCCCATTTCTTATGCCATTAAGTATAGAGAATGGACTGACATTGAATCAGTTCAATGCACTGATGGCTGTGATTAAAGAGATGGTAAGCCGAGTGGAAGGGGAGCATCGTACAAAGTTGGAACAGCTCAACTCCATTCAGCAAGAATCCAAGTATGTTTGAACTGTGACAAGTGTTGGCTTTGCATTCACCAAAACTGTGCTTTAGATGGGAATCTTGTGTGTGAAATCCAGATGATCATTATTCAGTTTGACCCAGAATCTTACATATTTATGGACAGCACATACAAGGAATCTCTCTACACTTATGCAGTGACTTGCATGATATGCAGAATTGCAAGTGTGGATTGATTAGCATTTACAACACAAGTTCTTGCTAGTGTGAATAGTTTTATCTTTGATATACTCATAGCCACAGTCCTAAAAACAGCTGAACAAGATTTGCTTACAACTTACAACAGTTCATAGAACTGAGAAGTTATATGACAGGAACATGAAAATTGACACAAGAAACAATCAGAAAGTCTGGTAGTATTTTGACTTTAGTTGGCTTACATTTCCACCCAATTTGAAAAGAGTCATTTTTGTTCTAAGTGTATAGGAGTTGTCAGTAGCAGTAATTAATATACACATATTTTTGCTTCAGGTCTGTTCCTATGAATCTCACCACCAACAGCAACCCATCACAGCTGGTTCCGGCCCCTCAGCCTCAGTCAGATCTTGACCAGATGTTTTCAGGCCTAGGGTTAGATGACTTCATGGGAGGGAGCAGGGCAGATGCTACTCCAAAGACTCCTCAAGTCAATGGGAATGTTAATTATAATACTTCACTTACTTTAAAGGATAAACAAAGGTGCGTGTTGTTTTCAATTTTGTATTCTGGTTTTTGAACATGTGTAGTCCAAAGAAGTAGCGTTCCTCTGAAACTCTTGGTGCCATATCTGTCTGTCATGTCTAAGCACTCTTTTTTGTTACCCCAGTAACTCAAGTATAATCAGTAGTAATGAAGTAAGATGCACATTCATATTACCATAAATTCTATTTCTTGACCATTCCCAGTATAATTGCAGACACCAAGCCTTGCAAGTTAAAGTTGTTTAAAATGTGGGATGAATTACTGATTTCATGTATGATTGAGAGCTTACAGGACAGTAACTATTAGATAAAAAAGATATTTGCGAAGTTGGAACTTCGTGTTTCATATGAGACTTAACCTTGCTTCAGTTGGTTGTACTACTGAACTGCAAGGAATAAAGCTTTAGAAAGTGCTGCAGGTATAGCAGCAAGCTGAAAGAAAGATATTTGTTCCTAATGTAAATGTTGATGGAACTTGTAGGCGCTCACATATTTTAATATAAGCTTGTATTAGAAAAATGTGAATTTGCTTTTTGGAATTTCTTTCTGTGTTATTGTGTGTGTTTTTGACAGGCTGACCATGCAACAAGAGGCACAACAGAGACTGCAATCTCAACCCATTCTAAGTCCATCAACTCCAACTCAGAGCAAAGCAGAGACTCATGTGAAGAATCTGACGGACACATTAGTGGAAAGTAATTTAAACCAGATTAAAAACAATTGGCCACCCATACAAACTGGAGACCAGGTGGGGGGAACTGGATGGCAGAATGCTGTGAGACCTGCAACATCACCACAAGGCTTTGGTGCATTTCAGACAGCTCCTGTTAGTGCACAGTGGCAATGGCAGTCACCACCTGCATCCTTCATGTCCCCTCAGCAACCAGTGTTCATGTCCCCACATCAGAGAAGTTCCCTAGATTCACTTCTTCCAGCTGCAGCTAAACTTCCAATGAACAGGATGCAAACACCTTTGCAGCAGTCTGTTGTGACAATGTCACCATTTCAGCAGTCACAACCACAGCAGACTAAAGCTCTTTCCTCTTCTGAAATCAATGACTTCCTCAGCTAGTGCATACTCAACAGATTGGGCCATGCATCCAATGTTGCAAGAGCTTCTAGGACTACTGTCATTACAGTAACAAGAAATGGTGTCAGGTGAGTGTCATTATTAGCATCCACCTCCTCCATATTTTATTCATAGTAGGAATCAAAGTTTGTTATCATGAACTGCAACTCATCTTTGAATAATATTGTCTTTGCCCAGAACATTGTTCTGTTTAACGGATTGTTCATCGACTGCCCCTTCTATTGTAATTTATTGCTGTCATGATAAACTGCAATCCAGAGCACTTTGTTCCAATTATTATCTGGTATTGTGTTTGCCTCATTCTGTTTGCCATATGTGTTGTGGGCATTTCTTTTGATAGTGTTCAGTATTGATGATAATGTTTGAAGCACTTAACTTTTATTTATGATATCTGTGTTCTGTTGTTGTTCGTGTCTTGTAATACCTATGAAAGGTAATGGAGACCTCATTTCTGCTGCATCCAGTCATTCCATGCCTTTTTTTTAACAGTACCTATGCCTCACTATCATATTTCAAGTTTCCTTTGTTGTGCCATTATGTGCTCTATTTTTGTTCTGTTAACTTAAGCTTGCCAGAATTTCTTTTAATTTAATATAGTCTTCTTGGGCGCACAGCCGCGTCAACTCGTTTGAATACAACGTTTCGGGGACTAGCTCCATCCCCATCCTCAGGCAAAGAGTTTTGCCTGAGGATGGGGACGGAGCTAGTCCCCGAAACGTTGTATTCAAACAAGTTGACGTGGCTGTGCGCCCGAGAAGACTATATTGAATCATGTCACTGCGAAAGTTTTAAAACTTATATTTCTTTTAATTTACTTTGCAAGTTCCTCCCCTATCTGGTGATGTATATGATTATTGTGTCTACCATCAGCAAGATACTACTACTATAAATCATCAGATCGTTATTGGTAGGAAGTAAGGCACAAGAACAAGTCTTCTCCATTCTTCATGTGAAATGCAAGTCCTTTAGGGTTCTGAAAGCACAGATAAACTGAATTCATGTGGCCAGAAGATTTAAATCTGCTGGATTGAGGTCCACAGGCCTTGAACTGTGATCTTACAGGACTGGGTTCAAGTAGGCACAACGAAAACTTCTGTTTTCATGTAGTAATATTTGTTGCTCTTTCCTCAGCTCTTATGGACATCAGAAAATGAGAAAATGTGGTGACACTGTCTCCGTAATGAAGATTTCCAGGCATATTCTCTACTTATCCACATTCCACTTATTTCAGAAGAGCCAGAATAGCTCTGTCAGTGTCGTGACTGCTACAGGCTGAATAGTTGAGGAATTGGGGTTTGAGAGTGGTCCTCTAAAGTGCCCAAACTGGCTCTGGAGCCCACCCAGCCTTCTGTTCAGTGAGTACTGGGGGCTCTTTCTTTGGGGGGCAAAGTAGCTGGGGTGTGAAGCAGACTGCTAACATTTATCTAGTGCCAAGGTTAAGAATGTTTAGAGCTATACTCCAGCTTCCCACATACTTTCATGGTGTGGCTCTTATTAAGTTGCAGGACAACTTGCCCTTTTTAACAGTGTGTTTTATTTCTATTCCACAGTGTGAAATTTTAAAAATTCCCCTTTTAGAAATTAAAGAAATACTGTTAAATGTATTTTTATTTTATAAAACAAGTTGAATTCATGTGTCAACTGGTAAGACTGAGGTAAAGTTGTCTCCTCTTAAGCACCACACCATGGAGGAGTGGAGGTAAACTTCAATTTAGCTTCATGTTCCAGCCCCTTTTGTCCATTATTACAAATTTGATGGGGTGGGTGGGCACAAGAGGTGGTTTGGACATCTTGGCAAAAAGAATATCCCTCTTCCAGCCAGGGATTGAGCTACATTCATCCAGTCCAGAGCTGGTCACTTCACTGCCTCAACTATGAGACAGGACAAATGTAAACCTGGTGTCTGTTGAAGATATATTTATTAATCTTGCTATTGTGTTTGGTTGTTTTCAAACCTTTTTTGCTTTTCACAAATGTATGAAAATCAATTCTCTGCTTGTACCACATGTTAATATGTTTCAGGTATGAGCACTTCACACTTTGGTCTGTGAGTCCAGTCTTGCTAGTTGACAGATGAAGGAAGTAAAGTCACTTTTTAACTGACTAACTCCATGGAGCATAGTTCCTCTTGAGAAACTAATAGTTCCTCAGTTAGTCAAAGAAATTCCCCATGTCTTATGAAATCTGAAGGTTCATTACTGTGTTGACAAGAGCCCACCATTTGTCCCTATTCTGAGCAGATGAATCCAGTTTATGTCTCACATGATGTCTTTAAGATGCATTTTAATGTTATCCTCCCATCAGTGCCTAGATCTTCCAAGCGTTGTGTTGCCCTTGCAAGCAGTTTTTTTATACTGTATGTTGCGAGTGGATGAGGAGCTTTATGTGGTAAACAGTATGTTTGTTCTTACAGTTTGTCACTTGATTCCAAAGCTGGTAGTACTCTTACACATTCTTAAAGTAGGAACTTAGTTTATATTTTTGAAACATTTTAGGCTTGATAACAGTTATGTACGGTGTTAATTTCATTTCTTGCCTAAATACAAGAGAGTCAAAGAACCATCATCCTACCATGTAAAGTGTCCAAATGCTAGTTTCTCTTTATTTTACTTTGAGACAGAAATTGAAAGTTGCCAGCAGTCCAGGCATTAAGTGTGTGTTACATGCTAGTGAGGTACCTACCATTTAGTTTAGGCACTGTACAGTATTTTAAAAGAGCTGGTGTATGCACTGTGCATAAATATAAAACCTACCATTTTATTCTTACATTGGGATCTCATTGTAAGACTCTTGAAACACTGGATTCTTATTCAGAGGATCTTAGATGAAATTTTCAGATATGTAGAGATTAAAGTCCTGAGTTCTGCAATGCCTTATGTTTTGTGAATGTGGGGAATACCAGAAGCAATTTAAACATTATGGTATCAGAATGTGGAGGTTCAGTACCTTTAATATTAAAACCCTGCATTGGACATGATCCTGAACCAGTTCCATCCACCTCTCAACTTTACCACTTAATTTCTTCGGGTTCATCATAATATTATCGTCTCATCTCCTAAGCCTTTAACGAATATTGCCCATAAGGTTTCCCTGTAAAAACTCTGTATACTGTATTCCTTGTCTCACTCATCCTACCCACATGTCCAACCCATCAGTGCCTCACAGATTTCACTGTTCTTAGATTAGTACATGATGTAGATGAATTGTAAGTTCCTTATCTTGCAGTATCCTAAGTTTCTCACTTCCTTCATTTTTCTTACATCCAAATATTTCCTGAACACTTTGTTTTTAGACAGTTAAAATATATTTTTGCCTTCACAGTAAGAGGTGAATTCTGCATGTAAATGGAAAAATTATTGTTTTGCATAATCAGTATTTTGTAAAGTAGGTGGAATGTTAACAGTTTCTGAAATGAATACCATGCATAAATGAGGTATCACACGTGGAAGAAAACATGAAACTCTTTCTATTGTTCATACAGAGTGATTTTTCTTTTAAATTTTTTCACCTAAGATGGTAATTAAACCATTTCTGTATGTATTATTCTTGAATCACAGAGTCTTCAGATATGAATTTAAATGTGTTTTGTGTTGTGCATGTGAATAATATTATTGATTGTATATCATGATTTGTGATGCCATCACTAGGAAAGACTGATACCTTGGTATGATATAATAAACTTCTGCAGCAATGCTTGAAGTCGTAATTATGTGATACAAGTATCAGAATATCAGTTATTGCTCATTTTAAGTGTTGTTTAGAAGTGGGAAATGAGAGGTATGACTGTTATATTCATGATACTCCTTACATATTTAAAATTTTTCAGGCGCGTTTGCAAAATTGCGAAAAGTGACTCTTAGCTTCGTCACATCTGTCTGTCCGCATGGAACATCTTGGCTCCCACTGGACGGGTGTTCGTGAAATTTGATATTTGAGGATTTTTCAAAAATCTGTCAGGAATAATGGGTACTTCACATGAAGAACTATGTAAATTTATGAAAATATCTCACTGAATTCTTCGTAGAATGAGAAATGTTTCAGACAAAATTTGCAGAGAAAATCAAAACACACATTTTTTGTTCAATAATTTTTTTCTGAAAATTGTGCCACTTACAAGATAATATCTAAAAAATATGGTAGAGCCAGACACACCACAGTGGCAATATAATGCAGAAAAGATGCAATTTGAATGCCGTATAACTAAGCCAAGAATATAGAAACACTCATTATATTTAATACTTATAATTATTAACGAAAATATTTTGTAGCTCAACAACAGTGCATTTTTATGGCAACACTGTATTGTTAACAGCTACATATATGCAAACAACAACAAAAAACGGGAACATATTGTTGCATTTCCATGGCAACAATGGTTATGTGAACGCGCCACAATGTAACGTTGTATGTACGTTGTCTGTCTTGTTATACATTCCTTTACTGGAATACCGAATTATTTATAAAATTAGATATCTGTACAGTATTCCAAAAACAGGAACGGCTGGTCTTGTTCAAATAATTTTTTAAAACTTTCTGGGTTTGTTCTTTAAAAGGAAAAGGAGGTTTATGGTCTCATCATGTGTATGTCTGTTTGTGGGTGTGAGGTGTGTGTGGTCCTTCATAAATAATATTTGAATCCAGTTACTGGTTTTAAACTTTAAATTGTGTGGATTTCTTACCAACAAATGAACGTGGAAGTGTTACACCACTGAATATCTGTTTATGTGTGTGTATATGTATATAGAATGTGAAACATTGTAGGCATGTGAATTCTGTGTATAATTTTGTTCAGTGGTGGTAAATATGATAAGCATTGAATAATTCCAGGGAGTTGTGTGACATTTGTTTGCAGTGATGCATTGTAGACATTCCTACAAACATATGAAACTTTTTCATGTTGAAAGTTACAAACATGTGGTGACATGATTCTTGGGTTATATTGTACAACTTTCAGTATTCCCAGTCTTATACAGTCTATGACTTTATACATAGACATATCTGTGAGGTGCACAGTTGTGCTAGTTTTTAGGTTCCATAGGGACCTAAAGGAACGTAAGTGCGTAATGAGTTGCATAAATATTAATCTTGGCAGAATCAGCAGCACATAACCAACAATGAGCAGGTGGGATATGCTTGTTGTTTTGCATCCATAATAAATTTTTACTTGTAACTGTATCTGTAGGATGAATATTATCATTATTATAACAAAACCAGAGTGACATGCTTAAAAATAGTCACTTTATTGCAGTAAAAGAATGTTTTTCTTCATGTGAAATACGCATATGGGACAGGGAAGACAATTATTTGTGAGTTTTCAGGCTTCTCAAAGTGGTGTAATAGAGATTATCACTTTCTTGGGTTATTGCAGTCTGTCACTGGGAGCTTGTTGCCCACCATTTCAAGATCAAGTAGTGGCCTCATCTTTAGGGGTTAGATGTCCATTGAAAACATATTACTATGCAGTCTTGAAATGCACAACAAACACCCAGTGACAGAGCGCAGTATCCCAGAAAAACAAAGATCTCCAGACAATTATTTCTCCAACCATTTAATAAACTGCTTTGTCAAGTGTTAATTTTTTAATACCTTGAAAACTGTTTTATGAAAACTATTGAAGAATTGGGAAATAAGAAATAATCTACCTAGATTAATCTTACATTTTTGCATGCTCATTAATAATGTTGGAGTGATTACATGGTGTTTTGCACATGTATCAAAGTAGCTATGACATGCCTAGTGTGCTAGATTTTGCATTGTCATAAACCAGCATTGCAGACTTTGAAGTTGCCATCAGGATTACCGGTGAAGTGACTCAATGCTGAGTCATTTTTCTCAGTTTACAGGTACAAAATCTTCCAGTGTTGGTGTTGAGATGTTAACTGAAGTAGCACTTATCTGTTAAAATTTTGCCAAGAACAAGGAATTGCATGCTTCTGAACTTTGATAATGAGAAGGGTCTTCATTACAGTTATAACTGTACCATAACATTGATACCATTCACTTGTATTAGTGATTACCTGATGCCACCTATATTTAATATATTTCTAAATTCAGGTATCAACTGGGACAGAATTTATTTATGTGAGATGTATATGTTATTCATTAAAACCACATACAAATTGAAATTTCATCATCGATTATTACAAAGCCTATTGAAAATGGCCTGCATGCACCACAGTGATCCAGCTCCTAATTGGATCCCTGCCAGCATCTTGAAAGGACTTGTGAAGTTCAATGCTGAAACAGAAAACATATGCAAATATTTCACATAAAGAATTATCTGAAGTGGATAAAATGAAAGGTAAGTGCATAGCACAGTCTAATACACTGCATATGCCTTTCATATTTGAATAATAACTTTTTATATCAAATGAATGGATACAAACAGAGGGCAGGAATTGTGATCCAAAAGGAAGTCCTCTTTTAATTAAACACCATGGCATGGAAAAATACAGAGGAGTGGACATGTAGCTCCATACATTCTTAATGTTTTCATTTGATGTCAGAGACTGGCTACTTGTCACTGTACTGACTGATCTATCCCAGCTCATAAGACTAGAAAGAGTATGTGACTCTGCATGCCATGAAACTTGTGAACTTAAATTATGCTGGGAACAGAATTGGTTTTGTGCATCATAAAAATAACTTACACATCATTAGCATTCCCAGCACTATAAGAAGACCAGTGAAGGTATGTAGCAGGGTGTGTATTTTGATCACTTCAGAGGCCCCCATGGTGTCTTCAAGTACATGCTGAAATAAAGTCGTTACTCCACTGGTGCCCAGTCGTATTAGCACAGCCGCACACACCATCTCAGCCCATGAAAAACTATTATTCAACACTAGAAAACTGAGGGATGCATTTATTTCACAACAGTAAGTAGACAGAATTTCAATGAATAAATTTAAAAATATTACTCAAAATGAATGGATAGAATGCTGATCATGTGTATTTAGATGTACTGTTTCTGAAGTGTTTGTATTTATTTTGATTAAATGTGGTACTTGGCTGGGGGGTCTACATTAAAATTTGCTGGGTGAATTTAATTTAACATATGGAAGACCAATACCAGATTTGTGTGAAACTCATTTTTTGTAAAAAAATGGCTTATCACTAGTGATTTATTTGACGATTTCTATACGATAATTTTTACATAATGTAGAGTGCCAAAAGAAACTTACTGTACAGTCCTCCTGCTGCAAGTAGGACAGTATGATGAAGATAAATTTTCTGTGTCTCGCAGATACAGCTGGTAACCAGTGAGATCCTACTGCAGAACATAAGTTGGCAATTCCACCTACTGAGAGCACTGTTACTGCCTGGTTGAACTGAAAATTTTCTAATCTGGACTTCAGGAGGAGGGGAAGCAGAATCCAAAATGACATTGTAGACATTTTTGTAATGGCTGTCAGAATCAGTGCACAGTAGAATAAAGGGTAGCTAAGTACTTTCAGCTCGTGTGAGCAAGGTAAAGTCCTGTTTGTAAAACCTCCTCTTTGAACATACAAATCTATATCATCGTCTGAATCTTCAATGAAGAATGCTGTGTTCTGAAAAGTACTAGCCAATTCCACATTGCTGAACAAAGGCTGAGGAACACTGTCAGCTGCAGGACTTGAATGGAAGTTGAAATTTTGTGAGGTGTCAGGAGAAGTTATGTCACTAAGCAATTCGTCATTTGTATCTGCAGGGCTTTTGTGAGGCAGAACACCATTTGATACATGTTCTAAATTTGCATCAGGATCAGTGTTTTCATTGTTCCCGCTTTCTTCCATATCTTCATTCTGAAATTACAACACAATGGATATGTGTAAACATTATTAAAACAGGAATCTGATGGACGCAGCACATTTTCATTTGTGAACATGTAATTACTGGTGATGCCTGTGTAGTTGTATGATTAATAGCATATAACCAAGTCTCCGTATAGTAGTTAATATTTATGTGCTCCACTGTTCACCCTCCTGGTCTCAAGATGTCTCTTGAGGGTCAGTCAACATATAACAAGTGTGCATTCTTTCTTTGTGATGTATGACAGTGTTGTGGAAGGCTACTTTGCTGACATGCAGGAGAAATTCACTGTCTATGTCTTCAACCAGAGAAGTAAGGCTCAAATTCTTAAGGTACAGTTGCAGGCTGCTAATTTCTCTGAAATTCTCTAGTATCAGTCCATCGCAACGTGCAGACACTACCCAAAAATGAAAATGTATTAAGAAATCACTGAAAATCTGAAAACTTGAATAACATTATTTATAAAATCCAGACAGTAAGGATGGATATCAGAATCCATCATTTCGAAATACCTTAGAGATGCCCTGAATGGTAGCAGTGTTTTTAATCTATTAATAGCTAATATGTGGATTATGTCAGTTCATTGCTTCTGGAAGTTGGTAGTTCATAATTGCCAAGAGTTTTCTAATGCCCTGAAGTCTGATTTTTCAGTACTGTTTGAGTTGCAGTGCTGCTGAACTAAACATTATATTGTACACTGCCATACCAAAAGTCATGTTTGCTGCTGTGAGTGATTAGTAAGAAGCATAAATTTGGTTAGATTGAAGGCAGTGTCATGTATGGTAATTCAGTTCTGTGCACAGAGGATACTGACCTGCAGTAAAGTGTATACCAAGCTTTTCTGAGTAGTGTGCATATACTCTGGCTTTCTGAACAGAACAGCGCCTATTAGTGCTTGAAGTGTTATCCCAGCTTGTAACAGCAATGTGCTAGAAAGCCCAAACTTGGTAAGTAAGCTTCCAATTAGTACAGGCATCACCATCTCACCAACAGCTTGACCCACTTGATAGAGTGTGTGGACTATAGGGAGACGTGAACTGAAGTACTTTTGCAGCAAGTACTCACTTTGTATTGTTGCCATACTAGCACCAATTCCTGAAAAGAGACTACTGGTAAATCCACTGAGCAGTCATTTGTGAAAAATCTGCTGAGTGCTCTTAAGGTCTTTATTTCCCCACCTTCTATGGAACCAGAAGTTCATGTTGTGTTCTCAGGAGCCTGCCATTTGACCCTATCCTGAGCCACTTGACTCCAGACTCTCTTATTGTGTGTTTTCCAGACACATTTTAATATTATCCTGCCATCTATGCCTGTATCTCCCAAATGGTCTCTTTCCTTTCATGCATCATGGCTAAAATTGTGATGTGTTTCCTAATTTCTCCATGCATGTGTCCCATCCACCTTGTCTTTCTTGATTTTATAACCTTAATAATATTTAGTGAAGAGTACAAATCATGAAGTGCACATTGAACCTGTTTTTTGGATGATGGCATTATGTATGTGTAGGCTCTGTTCCCAATGTATTGGAGATTCCTACTGTCTCCATCTTCAAGGTGAATTGACTACCCACTGGCCCCTGGTAATACTTATAGTGTAAACTACATGGTGTCACATCCAAGAAGACTAACCTTCTATAGTACAAGTTGATTTTATTAATTAGATGGAGCAGTTTCCACTGACATGTGTAAGGAGATGGTAATGATCACAAAATAACTTAACGTCTGTACACTGACAGCATGCAGGTGCAGGATTTATGTTAGCACTGAATTATTGTTACTTCCACTCCCTTAGGTCCAGATATTCTCCTTAAACTGTTAGCTGACCTTTAGAAAATATATGTTATCAAACATAACTCCGATGAGTTACAGGCAAAGGGAATTTATGGAAAATTGAATATGGCGTGTGCTGCCAAACAAAGATCTGCACCTTGCAGTTTTGACTACAGTTTATTACCCCTTGCAGTCATGGTTTGCATAGGAAGAACTATTGTACAATTTATAATGACATCAGACTGGTTAAACAGCCTTGAACAGACTATCATAATTAGGCATTTTTCCTTTTGCTCCCTTCTTACCCATATTTTCAATAAAAATATTTAATTAAATTATTTACAAAGTTCCCTGAGCCCTATTTGTTTATGCAGATACTTAAGTTTAATGAATGCAGTTTTGCCAGATACATTGTTATCCAAGAATATGTATAGGTAACCTCTGCATCTGGTGTGGATCAGTTATGTACATGTTGCTGGAAAATGTCTAAGAGACTTTGAATGCATTTAGGTTATATAATGATGTTTAAATGTGGGATACTTATAACTTAATATTTAAGAACTGACCTTGGCTCTGCAGTGTTTTGTAAAAGTATTACAGTTACTGACACACATTGCATACTGTGTTGGTGATAAAGTCTCATGAACTAATTCTTCCTCTATTACAGCAGCAGTTCATACCTCATGCTTTCACAGGAAGGAAATCACAGTGTAAGAATATAAAGAGAGAACACGTATGGATGCATATCGTTGCTTGCTATCCCAGAACTTTATAATGTCACAGTTCAGTCTCTTGCTGGTACATTACTGATAAAATGATAGCTGTTGTATTTCTCAGCAAGTATTGTATGTTACTAGTATAATGGTAAGTCGCAGTTAATTTATCACAATGTATTGGAAAATTATTCGTGTGGTATGTAACTTCCATATTTTTTAAATGATGTATGTCAATGCAGTTTGGCTTACCTGCAAGCATTCCCACTAATATGTAAATGATTTCTGCAGTGGTTTGAATTAGGCTAATGGCTATAAGTCCAGATGAAACAAGAATAATTCCAGTTACACCCATGCAGGAACCACTGACCACAGATGTCAGAGTTACGCTCCAAGGATCTGCAGCAGTTACAAATGGGATGTTACAACAGGGCACAGATACAAAAAAAAATGTAAACTGTAGCTAATTACTGACTCCATTGAATGTAATGAAAGTACCTGTAGTTTTAAAATGATTGATACCTGTTGTGCTGTTAATCAAATGTATATATTTCCCAGTAAACAGTCGCACACAACACCATATATAAGTTGATGAGGCAACAAGTTTCAGCTTATTACAAGCCATCATCAGGCCTTCTCTTTTAAGAATCATTCAATATAAACTTACAACTGCAGTTAGGAAAGAGGTCTCTTCCTTTACAAAGTATGTCATAGGAATATATTAAGAAATTAGTAAAAAGTACAAGAGAAATGTTATTTACAAAAATATAGTATAGGGGTAATACGTAAAATTTGTATAAGAAACTTTTAAAAAAGCACGGTAGGCAGTAAAATCATTACGTATATGGTGCACACCTTGATCATATTCTTGTAAGGCACAGAAGTCTTCAGTTGATGCAAAATATGTATCTTGAAATCTGATGTTAAAATACTCCAAGAAACTTCTATAGTTATTACCTTCTTCATATTGACATATTTGAAGTGATAATGTATTTATATGAGTAGAGGATTAATTCCCTTAAAGTTTATGTGCCTATTTGAAGGTCAATGTTACGGTAAACATTCCAAGACTAAGTCTAGTGTGTGCACGGTCATTTACAGCTGCCTATCTTTATTTAACATATGAAATAAATTAAAGGTAAGGTTGTCCTTTATTTGAACACCACGCTATGAAGACATGAGGGAGTGAGGATATAGTTCCATGCTGTCTTAACATCAACATTAGGTGGAGGTGAGTTGTCAACTTCATACTCCAGGTGCTTTACCCCTGGGGAAAGTGCGCCTGCTGTCCATTATATAAGAGGCTGGGTGGACCCCCAGAGTTGGTATGGATACCATGGAGAAGAGAAAAAATTCTTGCCACTGCCAGGAATTGACTTTAGTTGTCTTGCCTAGTCACTGAAACCAAAGTTCAGTTTTGTTGAATCATTTTGCCAAAAATTGGTTTATGAAAACTGCTCTGAGGGAGATTTGAGGGAGGTTGACAGCCTGTCCATATGTTTGCAGAATAGAGTCTTCCCACAGAGATCTCAAAATTGAAAGTATGTCTGAAATCCAAAATAAGGTATGTTGTGCATTCACTTCATGCTTTGAATGTGAGAGAATTAGAACTGCTTTTCTTCTTATGGATGATAGTATTTTATAATGAAGTTTTGTCAGGTTAAAAGTTGTATAGAAATATTAATAAATTTGTGCTAATAAGAAATATATAATTTATTGCTCTGTGGTATCTATGAGTGATGGAGTCTGACTGAGTGTTAACTTCTCAAGGAGGACTGATTCATGAAGTTAGTTAATTGAGTAGGGAATTGGAGCTTGTGAGGAGATTTTACACATTTTTATATTGGTAACCATTTAAGTTGGCAAAGTACTCATACACGTCTCATATTCTTGATTCTCCGTAGGCAGTTTTGGGTGCCTGTGCAAATTTTCAAGAGGACCTGCACAACCACACCCTCCTTTCTCAGCTCCACAAATGTTTATTCTTGTATTATTCAAATCAGTTTCTAAATGTTCTTGAAAAGTTTACTAGAAAATGTCACTGTAAGTTTATAATTTAATTATATTTGGTTGGAGTTTTGAAAACTGGTCAGTAATTGTTGCTATCATTTTGCTACTGTTTGTGAAGTTCCCTTACTTGTCAGGCACCATACTGCACAGTAGACTGTAGGTAGCCACATCCAATGGGCATCTTGTAGAGAAACTGAGGTATTGTCATTTAGTCTGTGACAAATCAGAAGACCGGATGTTACTAGAATGCTGGGGATTGTTATCTGTGAACATCACCATTTAAAACATTTAGTGTAGGTGTCACAGTATACAGTAAGGTGTATACAAAAAAGTAATGAAATGTGCTGCTGAAGATATTGGTGAAATACTTATTGGACAGTTAACAAAACCAAAAATTAATTGACTGATACAAATTTATGATTAGCATCATGACACATGGAGTAGTTACTCTGTCAATAACGCTGTATTGTGTAGAACACATGAACAGCTGTGCAGGTAAACCTTTTCATAAGTTTCTGGTGGAATCTTAAGTTTTCTTTGCTAACTTCTGAGGTTATTTAATAATAAAAGATAGTTAAAGTAATCAAATAAGAGGTATGGTTGGATTTTAAATCTCATTTTGTATGGTGTATTTACATTTGTTGAGCAATGAATACATGTTTCTGCTGAAATACCTTATATGTAACTAACTCCATGAAGCATTTTTTCTTCATAAACTGAGAATCAATGACATGTGGTTTATTTGCTTCAGGTTTCCTAATGAAATGTTGCTATGAATTTCTTATCTCACCCATGTTTCATATACCGCATTAATTCCATCCTTATTGATTTAATCAACCTTATGATATTTAGTGAAGAGTACAGACTTTGAAAATCCTCATTATGCACTCTTCTCCAGTCTTCTGTTGTTCCCTCTCACCTAGGTCCAGATAGTCACATCACTCTTTATTCTTTCTTAATGTGACCAAGTTTTACATCCATTGGAAGCAAGAGGTAAAATTACAGCGTTGGATGTATTGATCTTCAAGATTTTAGGTAGGACATGGGGAGAGAAAAGATTCTGAATTGAGTGGTTGCAAGCATTCCCAATTTAATGTGCTCTTAATTTCCTTATGAGTGTACTTGTTACTCTGTCAGTCAAAAGTAAAGTAAGAGTCGTGATTATCCGGCTTTCAGTTATCTGACTTTCCTGTCCGGCATGCTGTGTCATCAGAATGCCGCATTACGTTTATTAACCTCCATTTTACACCATTCAGTGCGACGTGAAATTACATTCCCCACTGCATTCATGTGCCTACATTTGAATTGTGTACACTTCCCATTGATTATTGTCTACATTTTATGTGTGTACTCATTATCATTTGATTTAGTTTGTGATGAAGTTACTAATTTCTCATAAAGTAGTGATTTTTTTTCATTAACATACCAAATGGAAAGAGAAAGAATGTGGTTGTTTCTGTGGAACAAAACTTCAAGCCTTACCAAGACCACATAAAGGTAAAACTATACAAAAGTGGAAGAAAAATATGGTGTTGGCAGTGTCACTGTTGATGACTGGAAAAGAAGGAAAACTGAAAAATAGTGTCTTGCCAGAGCTTCAAGTGAAGTCAAGTTTTTCATGTTATGGATGCTTCCTCCCAGTAAATGAAAGCAACCATTCCAGATGAAAGGCTCATGTGTCTGATTTTCTTCATGGAATATTGTAAATTTTTTTTTGCCATGATTTACAAGAAAATGATTATGCATAATAGATTTCATGTCACATGTAATTGTTTTTATAGTGTAATGGAAATTGATTTCAGAAGCTAGATATCATGATTGATTAATGTATGTGAATGTGTATGTGTTGTCATGACTGCTGATTAATTCACCATATCTAATTATAAGTGTTTTGTACATATGATATGACATGATTGCTAAGCAGTCAAGCTTACAAATTATATGAGTTGTGTTGTGTGGTGTACTGTGTGTTGTGTTGTGTTGTATTCTATTGCTTTATACTATTGTGTCGCATTGACAGGTGTTATATTCAGAGCCATAAGGAAAATTTGATGAATCTATGAAACAAGATATTATAAAATTTAAAAAAAAAATCGGTTTGGGATGCCTAATGTCCCGGGTTTTTCCAAGTCAAAAATACAACATTCGTGGCAGTGGGAGAAAACATCTGTAGGATTAGGACAGCAATCAACCAGCCTGTAACTGGAAAGAATATGAGATGGTGAGGAAGATCTGTAAATTAGTGACTATAAGTCTGGACTGAGATGCGAAGGATGAGGAACCTGTGTGAGGAAAAATCAGTAAGTGTGAGTTTGAGCAGTATTGTTTTTATTATAATTTTATTTTCCAATTCTTTTATCTATATGTCACAATTTTTGATCTGATTGATCTCATAGTAGTATTAATAAATGACTATGCTTGTTCCATTGTGTGACGGGTTAAAAATTTTGTCTTCTCTCTTCGCTACCTAAATATTACTAAGTGTCCCGGTTTTCAGTTTTTAAAAAGGGGTCCATATCAATGCAAGACTTCAAGAAAATGGAAGTTTTGCAGATGTACTACGAAGTGGAAGGCCAAGGTCAGCAAGCCCAAAGAATACTGTGGACCAACTTTTGTTTATAGCCTTATAAGTGTTTAAGAAGTGCTTCATAAGAACTGGAAATGTCACAGTTGCATAAACTTGATGTTACATTCTCTGGGAATAAAGCCATACAGACCTAACTAGCTGTGGGCTGTGAATGATAGTGACCTAAATAGACGGAATTGTGTGAGTGGTTCCTTGATTATTCACGAGACTGACCCTGAGTTTACAAAGAACCTATGGACAGACAAAATAACATTCAAGACCAATGGAAGAGCAAATCAATACAGCTGTGTGTTATTGACGACAATACAGCTGTGTTACTGGAGTGATAACAACCCATACCAAGTGACAGAAGAAGAGCATAATGTTCCAGGACTGACAGTCTGGGTAGGCATTTGGGCAGAAGGTGTGACAGGGCCTTTTTCATTGAACGCTTTGCAGGAAGGAAGAGTTGATGAGTTGTCATGTAGTAATTTGTATATTGTTGGTGTAAGTATATTTATGTAATATTGACAAGGTCATGCTTTGCTGTGCATAATACTGACAAGGTCATGCTTTGCTGTGTATAAACTGAATGATTGAAATTGGTTTGACTGAAATGGATGAACGGTAAACGGAACTAAAACTAAACTAACCTGCAAAGTTAAAGATAAAGCAATCCCATTACAGGCCTGGACAGGCCCTTAGGGTTCCAGGAGGTTGAGGCTCCCAGATTTCTAGACAGTTGGCACATGAAGGTGGTAAGGTTGTCAGCCCTACGCACCGGCCGCCTTTACCCCCCAGGAAATATTCCTGGTACTTATTTCTGTTAGAGGCTGAGTCAACCCCAGGGCCATAGTGCAACCGAAAGGATTATGTCAATGAAAAATTCCAGTGACACCATCGGGAATCAAACCCACGACCTTCCAGCTTGTAGCGCAGTGTCTCAACCAACTACGCCACCACGTGCCCCAAACTGCAAAGTTATTCGGAACATCTGCAGACCACAGATATGCCAGAGATTGAACAGCACCATGACCTGGGAAGTGTGGCCAGGCAGCAAGATGGAGCTCCTCCCCATATTGGATCCAGTGCTGGTGCTTTTTCAATGAGAAATTTCTGATGTGGATTAGTCACTGTGGATCAGTTATGTGGCCAACAAGGTCTTTTAATCTTATGCCATATGACTTACATGTACAGCATAATCAGAGACAATGTGTACATCAAGCAGGTTGCTAATGTGCCACAAACTAAAGAACATGTGGAATTTAACAACTTAAATTCAAACAAAATTTGTCCAGCAATTGGCAAATTGGTGCTTAGGAGATGAGAAATATGTATTGAATATGGTGGATAACAATTTTAACAATTTCTGTAGCTCCTCACAGTTAGTTTCTACTGGCAGCTGGTTGCAAATAAAGTAGTGTTTCCTGGAACATGTATATAATATTGGTAAAGCAACTTGTAGGACCTTCTGGATGTAAAAAGGACAATCAGATTTAAGTTTTATGTATTTGCACATGTGAACCTGTTTCTTTTTGAAAAGGCACACTTTTTCATACTTTTTGTATATTTATACTGTGCTTTTGCCTAGACTAGTAAAATAGTAGGCGATCAGAATCATGCTATTTTCTTTACTAAAAATCTTTATATACATAATGTATATTTTAAAAGTTCTGTGATTGGATGAATACACATGGGAAGGACTACAGATTAGGATACTGTATGACTCTTCCACACTATTAATAAATAATACTTTTATCTTCAGAAAGAAAATTTTTCATACTTGAATCATTGTCACTCCAAACAGAATGATCCATCCATAACCCCCATCTGGAGGTGCAGGACCAAGTTCTGGCTGTGTCCCTATCACAGTATCAAGCATAAGCCTCGGTTGTATTCTTCTTCCCCCTGATGGGAGTGCCATGTTTTTATACTTCTATGTTGCCATGTAATGTCACATGCTGTAAGCACATAACAAAATATAACTTCACAACTCACAAAATTATTATTATTTATAATATTCACAACCACTAAGTAATTATTTTCATATGTACAAGAACCTAGAATTCATTGCAGAAACTTCATTATTCAGGAACTGATTCATTTCTTGACAACTACACGGTATTGTTAGTTGCTAAGTGCAATGACAAGCTGATAGTACTATCTTATCTAAGTAATGTTTTTGTGAGAAAAGATAAGAAACCATGTGTCACTAGTTCCAGATAAGGATGACATAATTTTATTGCTGAAAGTAAATTCAAAGAATTGTGCTTCTTCTGTATGCATATTTGATAAAGTTCATTCAAAAGAAACAGTTCTGTGATTTTTGCCCTTACATTCTTATGTTCATTTATAATTTGTGCTTTAGTTGTAAATTTAAGATTAACATTGTTTTTGCACCATGCTTTTTTCAGAGCATCTCTGGTAGCTGCCTTCTAGTGCATGTAAGTTCTCAGGTCTTATTTCTGTTTTATATTATAACATAGTATGTAATATGTGTTAATAAAATTGTGCATGGGGATTATACAAGAGTTGCAATGAATTTGTGTTTTGAGATACAGGTTTCAGTTTAAGCTGTAACAGGTTGTTGTGTTGCATGTGAAAGATATTTTATGGCCATAACAAATTGAGTCACAGTCGCTGTCTGGGTGTGGAATGGATCTCAAGGTTTTCATTTCTAGCAGGGGATGGTCCATGAAAGTGACCACCATGGTAATCTGTGCCACGTGTTACATCAGTGTATAAAATGAATCCTCAATGCCATACTTGTGTATATTCAGTAAATGTCTTCTTGTGACCTTATCAGCATCTGTGTTGGTGGTGAATGGTAGGTTAGGTAAGTTACTTTGGATTTCAGTTAATCCAAAAAATTTGGGAATCATTATCGTATATAATACCAGGTGTGATGAAACAGTTTCAACTCACGTGAGAGTTGACGTTCTTACAGCAGTGACTATACAGAATACTGCTGATATATCAGTGAATTTGTAACAGACTACATGGCATAACTTCTCAGGAGACAATATTCTTCAGTTACAACTTCTGGATTGTGATGTCCAGGGTTAGCAATGTGTACTCTTGAAGATGGATAATATATTTTGGTCTGAAACACCAGTAACCACCCAGGAGACTACATGACGTTACAAGCCCAGAAGACAATCTCTTAACTGCCATCTAAAGTTTAAATCTCCTTACATTCTTCTTACTAAAATTTGTGGATTGAATGCGTCTGTATGTTGGAAATCATTAATGTGTATCTAGCTGCTTGTTGATGCTCCATATTTATTAATAAGAATTTACAAGTATCCTGAAACACTTTCAAATGATCTGAGATGGATTTTAGAAAACTGGACTTCGTTAGATAACCAAGAACTTGTTGGTTCTTTTTACCTACTTTTGTCAAGGGGTTTTAAGCTTGCATTTGCTTTGAACAGAATATTGTGTGATTCCAAGGAACCAATGTATGAACTATAAATGTAGTGGGTATTTTGCTGCATCATTATAGTATAGCCTCCTGTGATGCAGTAACCTGGCCAAACTAGCAGTACTGGCTCAAGCTTTACCACTGTGTTTTACAAATGTCTATGGTATACATGTAAAAATGATGGCCTGGAATTGTTAGCTGTACGTCATGTAAAAGAAAATCATCTGGTAGATGTGTGTATGGTCAGGGTATCCTTAGATGTAATTACTAAACGTAAATTATAACCCCCTGACTTCCATTGTTACAGATTTCTAATTAACAATTCAACATGTGGAAGAATGTTGGTTTGTAATCGTAGCAATACATCATGTAAAATAAATTACCATATCTTGCCAAGTAAAGTAGGCTTGAAGGCAGTGCTCAGATGCAAGATACTCTGATCTGGTAGATGTGGCATGTATGTTCACGAAACCCTTAGATGTGATTGTTGAATTGTGAATTACAAATCTGTAATAGTGGAAGTCGGGGGGATTATAATTTATGTTTAGTAATTACATCTAAGGATTTCCAGACCATACACACCACATCTACCAGATCTGACTATCTTATGTCTGAGCACTGCCGGCTCTTTTATATTTGGTTTTTATAGCTGATATTATGTTTCGCTATCTGTAACAAGACTGAGATCTCAAACCTGAGAGACTATCAATTGCATTTCTAAAGTTTTATCTTTGTACTTCATATGCACAGCTTAACGATGGCTCATTGAAAGCTCATTGTAGCTGGGTCTTATACAGCTAAAATATAATTTGTGTTTGATGGATATAATATGTAGTTGATTTTATTGTTTTAAAGTTTGGGAAATGGAGTATAAGGTACTGCCATCTATGTCTGATGTGTAGTTTACAGTTTATACATCCCATTGTGATACTCATATATTGAAATAATATAAAGACCATTGATCACAAATGAGTATTTCAGTTATTCCGTATTTAATACAACATGTTTTGGTCTACATAGCCACCATCCAGGTATTACATTTATAAAATACTTTGAGAAAAATTAAGTGCAACATCAAGGATGAGAGTAGAATCACATTTCATTATTCACAATAAATGAGGGTTTAAAAAATGCTATATTTTCTGATGTAATTCATCATGAAATATATTTAGCTTTCAGTAAGTTATATAAAATATGTTGAAATAGAACAGCTAGTACTCTTGCCTATAAGGTGTGTGTATTACAATGTTTTTAAAATTTTATTCTTCGTTTTCTGCGTAAAAAGTTTCCACACTAAACCTGTGAAGCGGTTTCCTGTGGCCAGGTTATCTGCTTCTTGCATAATATTTCTGGAAGTTAAAAATTAATTTTTAATTTTCACGGATACGTGGTTCTTGAAAACCACGCAGTGGTCTTAAGCTCAGTTCTATGGAGGAACTATGGAACGTAATTCATTGTGTTCTATCATCCGTGAGTAGACACAGTATCCAATTTGAATGTGGAGGGAAGATGTGCGCATATATTTTTAATTGCATGTATTAAATAAATGCGGGCGTGTCGCGGATAATGTGAAATAATGATGAAACATGTAGCAGGAATGATGGCGTAGGATTTGGTATGTGAGTTGAGTGAAGTTTGTATTGTATTGTATTGTATTTATTACACATTCCAGCACATTCACACAAGGCAAAAGCCATTGGATACAGAACTTGTCACACAACATGAACTTGCTATAATCGGCAAGCGTCATCTAAACAATGCATATAAATACAATATTACAATACTCGTTAGGAAAACTAAGATGTATGTCATTTGATTACTGTACGTTAATATTGTTTGGTGAATTTCGGTGAAAGTGCATTTATACTGTACTTGGCACTTCTGCGCCATTTTGTTTCTATAGCGTCATTTATGTTGACGTTGACGAACCGTTGAAACGCTTGTGTGTCATATAAGTCGATTAATTGGAATGTGGTCTCGTAAGAATCCTGTCCATTATAACTACCGTGTTTATAGTACGGTGGCCAGCCTGTGTTTTTGTTCGTGTACCGTTTTGATGTATTTATGCTGTTGACTGGTGTACGTATGTAGGATCAGGGAATTTTGACAAAATAGTAGTTGGTTAGAACCTACTGCATATGGCCAGACTTATGTCATGACACATACTATGGACATAGTTTTAAGTCTCGCGTGAAATCCCCCAATATATTAGTATGAAGTTAATGGGACTATTTACTTTTAGTTCCTGACACAATATGCATGAGAAGGAGCTGCCACCAGTGAAAGAAGACGGTCTAATTAACTTCAGGTGTGAACTCAAGGTGAGTTGTATTTCATAGTTACCCAGCATAGCTTACTGACATTATCAAAATACCAACAAACTTTCGTATGTCTTGTGTGTCACAAGGTCTGCTGTGACAAAAGTGTTTCAGTACACATTGGCGCCACGAGTTTAAGTATGTTCTACATATAGATGGCTGGCAAAACATTGGGCATTGCAGTGTACCTTCTACTAGATAATCTGTGGATAAACTCACTGATATGCTCTGCGAGATTGACCATGATCGGGAGCGGAGTGCTACGGCGAAGAGGAGCTTAATGGCATCCATGAGGCCTTATCATGAAATTTTGTAGAAAGAAAGAAGAAATCACGGTAGTCCACACTGCATGCTTTCTTTAAAAAACGTGACGATCCTCAACCAGGGACTTCTTCAGAGAATTAACGCTGCTTCATTACGCCATTGCCAGTTGTAAGTGTACAAAATATATTTTTTAAATTCCGTTTATTATATTTACGTTATTTCAGAGCTTTAAATGCATGCCATTATATTACTCGTCAATGTTTGGGTGCCGGGAACGCATGTCATTGACTTCCCATTGATTTACATTATAAAGTCATTTCAGTTTACGCCGATTCCGATTACGCCGGTTCGTCCAGGAACGCATCCCCGGCGAAAATGGAGGGCTACCTGTATAGAGAGGTATCAGTAATTGCTTAAAGTTATTTAAGTTTCTCACAGCAGTGTTCTTGAAGAATCAAGTCTTATGGGATGTTGGGCAGTCTTGATTGATAAATAAATACCAACATTTTGAAGGATTGTAGTGCCTTTATCTCCATGGCTAAGCAGTCCAAAAAGCCACTCTCCTTCCAAATTTTTGTAACTGTTTTCCAGTCATCATGACATAATATCTGAGAAGACTTGAATCTTTAACTTAGGGCCACTTTTGTTATGGTGGTAGTACTGCCAGGTGTCTTTTAACCTCTCTGGAGTCTTGAGTGCCTTGGTAATGGCGAGGAATACATTTGTTGGGTGGCCTTTAGTACACTGATGGTGATGGAATGCTTGTTAATATAACTGTGTTTTTCCAGTCACATAAATCAGGTAAATAAGTTGAAATGTTAACAACACATATTAAGTGTGCACAACGCGAATCATTGTCTGGCCTCTTGTGATAGTCCTACAGCCTAGCTCATGCCCACATGTAAATACAGTTACCATTTTAATGACACTGGGTGTTGTTAGTGTGTGTGTGTGTAACTGACAAAGTCAGTGAGATTTGAGGTTCTGTCGGTAGGAATAATGAGGGTTGGTCATCTGGGTGTGACTGTGTGGTGGGTAGATATGTGCTGAAGTTGCAGAGGTGCATTTAGTTTACTTTTACATTACAAGAGCTGCAGTGGCTCACTGATGACAAGACAGCTGGTCAGTTGGATAGCTGGTGTTTGGTTCTCAGTAGAGGTACAGAGTCCTCTCTTTTCTGTCATCCAGTCTCCTGTCCAGAACAGCATTGAATGCAAGGGTTATGCCATAAGAGGGAGATAAATGTCATTACAAGGTAAGTACACTGGATGATCACTGGAAATTGAAGGATGAAAGTACACTGTATGTGATACAGTGATACGTATGGAGTTTACACAAAGTAAGGCAACAGTAAAACATACACAAACAGTAGGCGAATGTCGAGGCTGTTACATATCCAGTTTTTATCTAGCAAAGAATGTATGAATTTTTTTTGGCTGTTGTAGTGTAAATGTGTGTAATAATTCCATGAATGCCCTGTAGAACCTGCTTTGGTGATTTTTTTTTCTTTTATATGCACAGTTTAATTTATATACCAGTCACCATTCTCCCTGGTTTGTCTGCAGGCAGTCGGCATTTATTTCAGTACTCAAGAAATAATCATTTGTTATGGAACTCTAATGGCCTTTCAGGTGATCATAAGATTTACTCATGAACCCCATCTGAGCTAGTTCAATCCCTTTGGTGTCTGCATAACCTGTTTTCTCCATCTACTTGTATAATATTATCCATTTTGCACTAGTTTCTAAAACTTTATTAAAAGGAAGATATTTCTGATGTTACCAAAGTGCTTTCCATGAACGGCATCAGGTTGGCGGAGAGACTGGCACAACCATTGCATTAAAACATTTTTATTGATTTTAACCATTGTTATTTATTTTACTTGATTTCAGTTCCATGTGTTAAGTACTTTAGTTTCTACAATTCAGATTTATACATTTTACTTTTAAGAAACAGTACAATCAAGTGATCGGCCAAGGCACTCGGCAGTTTGCAGATGTGTATGAAAGGAAGGTTTCAGACCACAGTTCTGAGATATTAGTCCTGTCATTCAATATGTGACTCACAGAGTCATGAATAAAACACCAACAATTTCTAACACATTAACAAATTTATTTATAGTTACAAGCATTTCAGTGCATACAGCATAATCATTTCTACTTCCATGTCACATTCACAACATATGATTTATAGTGTAGTATGACATTCTGTAGTAACTTTATGCTTATAAAGCAAGGTAGATTGTCTATAAAATAGCATTAGCATGGTAGGTGTACACAACATGAGTAGCTTCTGTGCGTACAAATTCTTTATCATTTCTCCATTTGTTGGCAGTTACGAAATGGTGATGGTCCAAATGGAGTGATTTTAATGTAGTTCAAGTCTTCTGGGAGTTATGCTATGTCTTGTGGTAACGGCAGACCAGTCAAGGTGCTGCAACCAGCATCCCAGAAAACTTGAATCTTTATCAGCACCGTGAGAACCAAAAATCTCAGTTTTAATATATGAATTACGCACAGAGTGGATGATGAAATTGTATAATCGTGATGTAAGTCCATACTAGGCCCTCCATATGGAACTTATCTGTGTCTTTAAATGAAGTAGAAGGTAAGTGCATTATAAATTTTAAGTTTCTGAAACTAGCAGTAATGCCAACGTGCATGTATTTGTGGGCCCAGTGTTCCAGTTTGACTTCAGAGTTCAAGACATCATTTGAAAATGTGCTGTGATCTACACAGTCACAGGAAGTGTTCTTGTACACATACAAAGGTATGATTGTTTTTCTGTGTTGTTTTGTCTCCTGCCTGTAATTACAGTCCTCTGTACTGCATAGTTTCCTGTGTGTGCATGTTTCAGTTTCATTTTCCCTCATTTCAGCCATTCTGACCTCCCTTTCTGGTCTTGATTTCACTCTTCTTTTGCCTCTTCATCTGCCCCTTTGTCACTCTTCCCTTCTGGCTGTATTTCCGTTTCTCCATTTTGTGTGTGTGTGTGGGAGGGGGTTCTCTCTAAAGTACGGTATTTTTTGTTTCTTTTTTATCACTTCTCCCTTCCTCTTTATTTCTTTCTGTATGATTGTTTTTCCATCCTACCACTTCTGCCATTCGTTTATAATCCTGTGTTGTTATTAACTTTTATAGTGTTATTCACATTTCCTTTACCTCTTAATATTCTTTCTTAATTTCTTTCTCCTTCCGATTTGTCTTTATTTCTGTGTTTGTTGAGCCATATGTGACAACTTTTGGCATTTTATCCTGCCTTATCTTTCTGTTATGGCATTATTTTGTTTTTATTGTCTTTTCAATTCTCATTCACTTCTCAGGCACGTTTGCATAAGTCACTAAGAGTGCTTATTAGCATCATAATGTGTCTGTCTGTCCACAAGTATCGGCTCTCCTCCCACTGTTTAGGTTTTGGTGAAATTTGGTATTGGACATTTATTACAATCTGCTCAGCAAATCCAAGATTGGTTAAAAGTGGGCAAAAATTTCAGGCACTTTATGTGAAGACCTAGTACATAGTATTGTTTGTTGCCTGCGTCATTAAATCGCCATTAAAGCACTCTTTGAGTGAGATGGCATCAGGCTGTTAGGATAGTTGAGAAAGTGTACACATTACTAAATGTATCTCAACAACAGTACTAAAGAGATGCATTGTTATGTTTACATGGCAACCTGTTATATTGATAGCGACATATGTAGGTCTACAATACAAAGGAAAGTTGTTGCTCTTTGATGCAAGCAGTGTTCAGTGCTAAGAACTCATTGTTCCAGGTGACAGATTTTACTGAACTGGTAGTAGGCTGCTAGTATAAACATGGAGGTATAAATATTATGCGAACGCAAATGTTACCTTATACACACACTGCCTGTGTTATTTCTTATATCTGTACCATGCACTGTTCTGTGCTTCGTTCCGTGGATTTTTGTTCCTTCTCCATCCCTGTAGTTTTTTTTACCATTTTCTGTCCGTATGTGCATTCATGCAAATTTGTATTTTTTCCACCGGTCCACATGGTGTCGTTCCTCCCTCTTTGTTGTCTCTCTCTGCCCAACAGTCTTATCACACTTTTGTTGTTTGCATATGGTCTTTCCTTCATATCTTAGTTCCCATTTTATCCCCATCCAATCTTATTTCTCTTTTCTGTAGTTCCATCCATCTGTTTCTTAATGTCTCCTACAACTCCTGTCTAGTTTAATGTTGTCTACCATCTTGTTTCCTACTTTACATAGTTCACATAAAGATTCACCTTTTTTAATTCCTAACTTAGGAACATGAAAATGTAATATACAGTACAGAATAAATGTTTTAACAAATTGGAAGTTTGTATCTTTCCACAACTTTTTGACATGATTTTGGACAATGTCAAAAGCGGTGGAGCAAGAGTGGAATGTCAAAAGTGGTGGAGCAAGAGTGGACTATGTCCCAATTTGAAACCCCTTTTTCCAGCATTGTATTATGTCATATTAAATGTACCCTAGAAATAGAAATTCGAATCATAATTTTCCATTGCAGTGACTATTGATAGTTCCATGTATTTCAGGGAGATGTTGCCACTATTTTGGTCACAAATGTAATTGGTAATGTGAAGACGAATTTTCGTCTTTTGTATTACCATTTCCTCTTTACCTTTTATTCTTTTCCTCTGCATGCATATTTTCTTGTTATATTCTTTCCTCTTCATGCATGTTTTCTCCTTAATTTTTCTTTCCATTATTTACAGTTGAATTCATTTTGCCTTTACTTCATATATTTTCTTCTCCATTGTTTGCCCACCAGTGCATCTTCCTTTGGTGAACCAACAGTTTTCCATTCCTTGCTTCATGCACCTTTCCTTTTTCTTAATATATTTCTGCAGATTGTCGATATATATCTTCTTATTCTAAATTTCATTCTCTTCAATCTATTGTTCCAGATACGATCTATTTCATTTTGATTTCTTGCTTTCCATTCTTCCAGTACTACGTCTTCATTTGATGTGACTCCTTTTTTCCAGTCCCATTCCAGTATTCTTTGCGACTTCGGAGTCCGCAGTTATGTCATTTGGCTGATTTTTTTGCATTTTGGAGCATAGGCCACTCTTGCATGTAGTCCGTGCCTTCCTGATGAAAATTCTAACCTCTTTATGCAAGAAAATAGATTTTGGTCAAAAAGTGAATTGAAGCACCATGTGTTCATAAATAGTAAGATTTTGCATGCTACTGCCATCTTAGGTTTCGGGTACTATGTGGTGGTGCCATCTGTTGGGACTTCATAGAACTAAAAGCTTCAAAAAGTGAAGCCATACGCCATCTATTGACAAGTTTCGAAACTAAAGCTTTCGACAACAATTTTTCCTTCCATCTTCAGGGATTTTTTTTCAAATTAATAATGTTTCGACTAAGATTTTGATGACTTCTTCAGGAAAATATTCTAATATCATTTGAAAAAAATTCTGAGGATGGAAGCAAAATTTGTAGTCGAAACATTTCCAATTCAAAAAAATCCGTGAAGATGGAAGAAAATATCATTGTCGAAAGCTTTAGTTTTAAGACTTGTCAATAGATGGCGTGGGCATTTACTTTTTTAAACTTTTAGTTCCAGGAAGTCCCAACAGATGGCACCACCACATACCAAAATTTCATAGTACTGAAAAAATCCAACAGATGGCACCACCACATACCAGAATTTCTTAGTACTGGAAAAATCCAACAGATGGCACCACAACGAACTTCTGACAACGTATAGCTCTACAAAACTGTGTACACCACAATCATGTTAAAAAAAAACTTACTCCTTTATAGCTGTGATATTTTTTTTATTTTACTTGTAACTTAGAATTTGGAGCTGAAATTCATGCACAATACACAAGAGTTTATTATGCCCAAAACATGGCAAATTAACCAAAAGCCCCACACATATATATTATAAATAAGCTTCTACTATGCAGTGTGTAAATTTATCATCATAGTCACAGAAAAATTGGGAATAAAAGAAACAGGCATTAAGACAGAGTAGAGGGCACAAAGGTTACAATTTAGGAAATCATTGAAACAAAAACAAGGGGAAAATTAAGGACTAGATTAGGCGAGAGACAAAACAGAGGAAGGGATACAGGAACATGGAAATAAGTTAAATACTGAATGAATAAATAAACAAAATGAAAGTATGCAGTTTACAAAATGCCAAGTAGTAAAATAATGAAATTCATGGTAAATGGAAGTAGCAAATAAAAGAGCATAGAAGAGGGCTTACAAAGGAGATGAGAAAATTCAGGAAGATGGATACAAGGAAAACAGAAATGGAACATGTCAGCAAATTAAAAGGCAGAATGAATAGGGAAAGTGATATATCAGAGAGGAGGGTAAAACCAAGAGGGACTAACTAGAGAAAAGGAATGAATGTGTGAGAACTAGAAAAATAAGGTAAACACAATGACAATAAAGGAAAAGATGGGTATTATGGCAGAGTGGATTGAGAAAGGGGAATGAAGATCACCTGTTCCTGTACCTTATTTGACCTCTTTCATGTACGAGGCGGAAGTTAACAACATACCATATGTACTTTAATACAAAAGACCCTTCACAGTCGCACAGTATGAAAGGTGAGATACACACAGAATGTGGAAAGCTAAGGAGAGAAAATCCTGAAGGACACAGCAGAGAGGGACTGAGAACAAATGCAAAATGAAATGAACCCCAGAAGGGGAACGATTAAGCAACAAGAAATTTGGAATGAAGTGGGGTAAGTGGAATACAGATGATGACAGAAGCACAGTAAAACAACAGCTAAACAAAAAAAGAGAAGATAATTGTACAAGCTAACAATGATTAAAAATGACAGATGATAAAACATGACATGTAGATAGTAGACAAACACAGAAACTGGAAAGATTGAAAATGTGAGGATAAAAAGAGTTCACAAACTACAGACCACATAATCAAGCAGTGACATGGGCCAGAAAAGGAAACATATCCCCCCCACCAAAAAAAAGGAATTAACATAGTAACATTTGACACACTTGCTATCCGCTGACCACTTACCTTGACATGTCATGGCATTGCGACTAGGGGAATGAGGGGGGATTCTAAGGTAAAAGGACTAAAAAAAGTACCCGTCAGTTTTGTCATTTCTGTCAGCACTCATTACAAGATTGGTGAATTTAAAGGTGACTTTGTGTAAGTAACTTTGAACACTATCACATTTGAGGGCCATTCAGTTAGATTTGAAATGAATATATCCACATAGTTGGTAGGGCCTGCATACATACATTCATCATTAATCTGCAACAAACGTGCCCTAGATAAAAGTTACAAGGATCACAAGAAGCATATTATACAGTACCTGTGTAACACTCATTTTAAGATTCACTGACATTGATAATGAAATTGTTGTCTGGTCTCCTGTCCATTTGATTTACAGCAGGCAACAGCCAGATGTGTGTATATGAAATGCACAATTTTAATGGCACCTAATAGTCCAAATTTACTGATAGTGTTTGTGAATGAACATATGACAATTATTTACAGAGATTATGTGCTGTAGTGGCTCAGCTCGTAGGGAGCGGACCGCTGGCATTTCATTCCCCGTAGCACTTCGGATTTTCCCGTTCACTGCCATCTCCAGACAGTGGGCACTTTGCCTGGGGCATGCAGCTGTCACTTACCTCAGTCCATTGCCTAGATTAAAAATGGGTGGAGTTTTGAAAATTCCAATCTTGAGATATGACAGATGTAGATACCCTGAAGATTTTGGTTGCACAAACCCCAGGCCACAATTCGCTTGGGTGACAGAATTTTATGTGATGACACCTAATATTTGTGGGTCCTCGGTATAGAACTTGCTTCATGTCACCCACCTGATACCAAGGATTTTGAGGTGGCTTCTAGATTTTCGGAAAATCTGTGGGCCCCTCCTGAAGATGGAGACAGCAAGTTTCTCCAAAATGTCATAAATCCACCACTCTACAGGGCATCATATTGCTGAAGACTGGGATCTTCACCAGCACTGCTATGAGAATCTCAAATCTCAGAAGTCAAGTTGTTTCTGCCATGTCTCCATGCCTTCATTGTGTGATACTTTAGCAAAGACATTTTTTGTTTCTTTTGGTATTACAGGATGTGCCTTAGTTAACACGGTGCCTCCATCTGGAGAAACTCTTGAGGGACGCAATCAGTCACTGTGAAATAGTGGAAAATGGCTGCATATGGATGTGGAGCAAGAGAACACATGAAGACATGGGTCACATTTGATGTCAGGTGGACCTTCATGTGGTTTATAAAACAAGGTGATCAGTTACCCGAATCTGAAAGTTGTATTTTGATGTTTTCACTTTAAAAAATACTCTTGCCAAGTCATATTTTACTGAAAATTCTGTGATGCAGTTCCATAGTAAGAATGTTACTAAAAGGGGAACTGCAATTGCAGGAAGATTACTTTAACATAACAAAAGATGCCACTCCACATCCTTTTGGGCAGTGATAGGTTGTTAGTGTAGAATGCAGACAAGTATTAATTTCTAGCATGAGATGCATTATCAGAGCGGAATAGAAATAGCACAATTTTGAGCATGCATGACTACTCACACACCTGGGGAGGGGAGAAAGAGAGAGAGAAAAAAGATATCATTTGGAGAATTTACTTGCCTGGAAATTTAAGAGGTCTGCAGTGAAAGTGCAGTTTATGTGTGGGTAGGGTGAAGCACTGAAGCCTGATCCTACGTTAAATGTTCAGCAATAGTGAAATTATTGACATGTGTCTCCTAGGCTTGGAGCAGTTAGTTTTTATTTCCAGTTGAAAACTGCCATTTGCTTTGTTCCTCTGTAATGTAAATTTCTGAAACTAATGTGTATTTGGGGCACTCCACCTCTTAAAAAGCATAGTCTGTATCATAGTTAAAAAATTAAATGTCGTTAATGTACTCCCAGTGGGGGGGGGGGGGCAGTCTTTTTGAATGTCTCAGTTGTTTTTGACTGGATGAAATTCTTGAATTGATTCTAAGGCTGATATGTGTATCTAGATTGGCTGTCCCATGGCTTCAAGGTCTACAGTGAATTAAAATTATTCCACTTCTTTCGAAACAGCTACCAGATGTACTGGTATATAGAGGGTCTTTGTTGGCCCAGCCAACTGTGTAGTGATCTTGGAAAGTGAAAGTAGGGAAATTTGTGGCCTGAACTTGGGGAACGTGTTATTCATTGGTGCACTACAGTAAGGGCCTTGTAACTGCCAAAAAGGAGTCACGAATAGTATTACAAATACATGCAGTAATTTATTTTTACTGAAATGTCTATTCAGTATGAGATTTGAGATTTCAGTTGCAGTGACCAGGTCTTCTGGGATGCCATGCTGTGTTGTGTGGTATGTAAGTACCAGTGCTACCCCGAAAGGCCACTAGAGACATTCCCTGACTTAGGCAAGGGCTCTGTTCTACAAACTTCTATTTTACATAAGTCAGTACTTGACAAATTGCACATGAAACATATAAATACTTTTCTATATAAAGTATGTGTTTCTTTGTGTACTGTTCATCATGTAAAGGTCTACTGAGACACTAAGCAAAGTGTAATTGTGTTAAAACCTTAAAACCCAATTGTGGGTACAGTGAATAAGTCAATGGAAAAAGGATGATTCTAGGCGTATACAATCGATCTTGGTTTGACACCATCTTTCAGATTGGACATGTATTAAGTTTTGCAAAATCTCCCCAATCATGTAACGTTACATTCCAAGCATAATGTAATATTTACACACCTTGAATCTTTCTGTATGTGGTTTATGGAAAAGTATACATAAGGTTGATTTTGTGTAAGTTATGGCTCGTGTGACCCAGGGGGTGCCAGTACCTGTCTGCCACACTACACAGAGTTGCATCCCATCAGACCATAATGTATCTTTACCTTTGTTTCAGTACTTCACATTTGAAAGCAGCTTACTGCTTCCTTCTTCAGGAACTTGTGCATATATCCTCTGTAGTGCTGACATACTCTTACCTCTCACTGTCCTCCCTGCACGTGCCCCATCCTCCCTCCCACCTCCCATCCCACACACAAAAAAAAAACTGCTTTTAATTCTCATTGTAGCCATTACAGAATGTGTAAATGAAGAGTGTGGTAACATAAAACGTGGAAGTTATACAACTCAGATATGGAGGCAGTTACATTAAGAACTTCGTTCTTCAGAACACAACACTAGTATGCTAACCACTAGACACAACTAGGAATGATTGCTGTTGTAACTGCATGTGGTCCCTTCATCTTGCAGCAAGGGGTCCACGTAGAGCTCGTGTCTTGGTTGGCCGATGACCTGTTGTGTAGAACACTGACTCTTCCAGTTTCTAGAGATCTTGGTTTCTTCTTTGTCCTTTCTTTTTCTACTTATCCAGCTGTGTTCTGTGATGCCACTAGAGATTCTGTGAGACTGAAATATACAGGTGGAAATTAAGTTGAACAAGACAGTATAATGAATTGTTACTGAGATGGAGTACCTATTGACAGGAAGGGAATCCATCTACATTCATATTGTTACAACCAGTCAGGTGGTCAGGTCCGAGTTCTGAACTGCACTTACAAAGCAGTTACACAATCTGTTTCACTTGAGGCCTTCAGAACACAAAACAAGAGGGCTAACTAGTACTGCATGATGTTCTGTAAGCTAAAGCTGTGTAGCAGTGTACCCGCCAAGTTACCCTGGCACAAACTCATGCAGGTAACTGTTTAATGACATTCTATCAGTACTCTACAGTACCAAGACCTTGATGTTAAAGTGAACTTACCCACATTAACATTACAGCTGTTGTTTGCAGGAAAAGTTAAACATAGTTATGGAGAATAACAAAATAGTAGATGTAGGAGCCGAAACAGAATTTAGATGCTCATCCCTCGAAGCCAGGTTGTTGAGTGGTCAAGAAGATATACACAGCTATCCAGGTAGACTCTGGTTGCATACCAAAAGTAAGGGTAGGGGAGGAAATGAAAGGAAGGAACAGTCCAACAAGAGTTAGATCAAGGGTGTAGGGTATCGTCCGGTGGATCTCCTTGGAATGTAGAGACTATGTGACAGCACAACTACTGACCCTCCTGCCATCACACTTTTGGGAACTTGTGCCATATGTTCGACTTGCAATACCTCCTTGGATAGTTTATATCTGGTGGCACAACCAACCCTAAATCAGGCACATCACCAGATTCCCTTATCCTCTGCATCCAAACCTTTGACAGCATTTTGTACTGATTGGAATTTATACCAGTATAAAAGGGTGCCTTTTGGTATTGCCACCGGAGCATAAGTCTTAACATGACTTTTAGATTCTATTTTCCATGACATCAAATTTAAGTATGTGTACCATTACTTAGATGACTTGGTAGTTTACAGTGAAAATTTCCCATAACATCTGAGGCACCTCGATGAGGTTTTTCGCCGACTACAGGATGCTGGTTTGACGGTGAACCCAAACAAGGTTGTTTTTGCATTGAAGGAGATTTCGTTTTTGGGTCATCGAGTCTCGTCACTGGGGTATCTGTTGATCCCGAGCGCACGCGCACAATTAGAGAGTTTCCTCCGCCAGTTGACATTAAAGGCATCAGCCGTTTCATAGGAATGGTCAACTTTTATCATAAATTCATCCCAAATTTGGCAAACATCGCAGGACCATTGAATTTCTTACATAAGAAGGGCGTCAAATTCGTATGGGGTCCAGATCAGCAGCGGGCGTTTCACCTACCTAAGCATGCCATCTCCCATCCACCATTGCTACGGATGGCAGATTTTTCGAGAGAGTTTATCCTCCAGACCAACGCGAGTGCTGTAGCGTTGGGGGCAGTATTATTACAGGAAGTAGATGGTGTGAGACAACCCATAGCATATGCCTCGCATACTTTGAGTATGCAAGAGCGTCGTGCGTCCTCCGCGTATGAGTTGGACTATTCATCTTTTATACAACTTTTAGCATTTTAACCAATATAAAACAATTTTCACTTTTTATTAGTTTTGGACAACGTACATACACAGTTGTAAAGAAGTCATGTAAACAATTGTACCAGTTGATGTGAATGGTGTGTAATGAGTCCATGAAGATGAACCCAAATTAAGGGTTCAAAACATGTAGGACAGTGGAATTGCACAATTAATGTGATTGAATTGTACACTTTGTCGGACTATGAATATAAAATATAATGACCCTAATTTCATTTCCCTTATTTTCAACATCTGATGGCTTGACAAAAGAGGCAGGTATATAAGGACAATTACACCTTTAAGTATGCAACATGTAGGAAATGTAACAGGAAGTGATTTGGCACAAACTTGAATACACAACTAATGATATTCTGCACATCTGAGACAGTACTGCACCCAAAAATGAGTGAATATGTTTACTTAGAGCTGCATAATGTAGAGCGAGTGTTAAGGAGTGTAAAGATTGGGATGTGTGTGATGTACTTCAAAGGATAACAGATAAGGACACAGTAATGAACTGAAATGCTGGTGTTAGAAGGAACTGTGGAAGGGGAGACTGAATTGCAAATCACAACATAAATGTTGAAGCTTGCATTAAGATCTGGCAGTGAGGCACAGATTCAAACCTGGGCCAAGATACAAGATGATGATAATGGTACTTGTGTCAGGGCATTGATAGAGGGATGTGTAATTACTGAAGCAGGCCATGCATACAGAAACACTGTAGTGGACAGTGAATATGTGGGGAATAAAGTAGTCGAGTGATGGCCTGGACATAAGAGATGCCTTAGTAATAGACAACTGGTGGACAGAAATTACATGACAACACTTTTCAGTTATACCGTTCAGGTAGAATTGTTTTGTGTGCTTAGATGTAGAAGGTATTGGAGTGTGGAGAATATTCCTATACTATCAACACACACTCAAAGGTAAACAGCACATGCACTTTGGAACAGTAGAACCCTGTGTTGTATCTTCTCTTCTTTTTCTTTCACATAAGCACACAACACAGTTTAAGGTGGATGGCTTAAAAACAGTTTTTGATTCTGGAGTCCCTTCTGCAGAACTAATCAAAGATGGGCTCTTCTTTGCAAGAGTTGTGGCATAACAGTGGTACTGTGCTTTATACTTGGATTACAGTCACTTCTCCATTCTAACAGTTGCTGCTGGGCTATCTTGAATATACAGTCACTGTCACTTCCTTACTGTCTTGCGCCAGACTGTGGGTTGCTCATTGCCCATGATGAACAATGTACTAGAATAGTCTTTGGTGGAGGGGCAACAAATGGTGCCTTTCATTAACTTGATACATGACATTCATTGCATGGTACTTGGTATCATGACACAGGAATCAGTGAGTGACTCCTAAAGCGTACTTCATCTTCATAAAGAGACACATCTGTCTTCAACACTCTCAGTAACTAAGTTAATCATCTGCAACACTGGGCTGAATGCCAACAATATGAATAAAGACAATATTTTAAGGCTAAGAATAACACCACAGAACAGCTTTCACATTTAAATATATAGGTCATGAAGCAAAAGTTATTCTTGTAAACCTGAATAAATGGTCATTGGTGTTAAAATCAGTGGTGTGGAGACCGAAATAATAAATATGTCTAATCAGAATTTTGTAAAATAAGATAATGGTAGTGACCAACAGTAAAATTATAGACCTTGTACAAATTTTTAAGTATCTGCTGTGTATATTATATGAGTTAAGTTTGATGGATGTCATTATATACCACAGACTGACTGATGCTGTGTGCAGCAAGATCAAAAGGAAATTAAATTAAAACTCCACGTCTGCAGAATGACATCACAATTCAGTAGTGAGGAGGGGGAGTTAGGGGGCTAACTAACTGACTTCATGTAGCAGACAGAATCCTTCCTCAGAAGCTACTAGTTCCTCAGCTAGTCGAGAAATTTGTCACATTTTATGGAACTATATTATTATTTGTATATTTGTATATACAAATGACCTACTGTATGAAAACCTCAACAAAAAACTTAGCAACTTACGACACACACAGAGACACAGATGCAAAACAACGAAACACAAACAAATAATAGAACAAAATTCTACCCACGTATCAAAAACTTGACTAACACAAAATTCAACAAAGAAGAACTGGACGTATTGAATCTAGGACTAAACTACGCAATAGAAAAACCCACTACTCAGATCATACAGAACCTCATCATTGACACTGAAAATGCAATAAAACAACTCAATGAATATGAACAGAACATTTACAGGCATTTAGCATACAACAAGATAAAACAAATAAAGAACACTACAACCAACAATATATTACATAAGAGGCAACACCACATCATGAAACAAATACGAAAGAAATTAAGACAGAATAACCTCACTATAACAAAAGCTGATAAAGGCAGAACCATAGTAATTATAAACCAAGACTGCCTCACACAAAAAACAGAAAATTTCATAAAAGACAACAACTTTACACAACTACCAAAAGACCCTACTCTTAAATTTCAGAGAATACTTCAAAAAACCATCCCACAATGCAACAAAATAATAGACAAAAACCAGAAAAAGTACCTAATGCAAATAAAACCACAGACACCAAATATGAATGTACAAATCAAAATACATAAAGACAATGAACCAATAAGACCTGTTATAAACAACATCCAAGCACCCTCATACAAAATAGCAAAACACCTGAACAAATGGTTACCTTACTTAATTCAACTACATAACACATACATTATTAATAATTCCACTCTCCTTGCAACAGAGCTAAAAGCTTTACATATCAATGAATACAGCCGAATGATCACAATGGATATAAAAGACCTCTATGTAAACATACCTATTGACGAAACCATTACCATCACAAAAAACATAATGACAAAAAACAAAATTGACAAAACAACTATAACTCAAACAACAATGCTTTTGGATACCATCCTAAAACAAAATTACTTTAAAATTCGAAAATAAATATTACCAACCAGAAAAAGGAGTAGCCATGGGTTCTCCTATATCTGCCCTAATTGCAGAGATATTTTTACAGTTTTTCGAAGACAACCTGCTAAAGCAAATTCTAGATACATTCAACATTACCTACTACAAAAGATACGTGGACGATATTATGATAATATACGAACACAATAAAACCAATGGAAATGAAATCATACAGTATATCAATAATATACACCCAGAATTAAAATTTACAATGACAGAAGAGGAAAACAACACAATCAACTTTCTTGACTTAACCATAATCAGAAAGCATAAAAGACTGGAAATTAATATATACCGAAAACCTACAACTACAGATACTACAATACACTATAAATCAAACCATCCAATAGAACATAAATTAGCAGCATACAGATACCTATTAAACAGACTACACAACCTACCATTATCAAAAGAAGATAAACACCAAGAGATGAATACTATCTTACAAATTGCAAAAAACAATGAGTATCCAGAAAGACTAATAAATAAACTCAACACCAAGATAAAGACCACTACATCCATACATAACATACCCAAAATAAATACCAACAACAAAAAATGGGCCATATTCGAGTACAGCAATCCTATTATAAGAAAAGTAACAAACATATTCAAAAACACAGACATAAAAATCTCCTTCCGACCGTGCAACATCACTAAAAACATTTACAGAACACCCCAAGAAACCAATAATACATACAGTAACAGTGGAATATATAGCCTACAGTGTAATACTTGTAAAAAGACTTTATGTTGGCCAGACTGGCAGAGATCTGGCCTCAAGATATACAGAACATACTAGATATATAAAGAATAACGATCCTAAATCAGCATATGCAGTACATATACTAAACAATAGACACGAATTCGGACCGTTAATAGATACTATGAATCTGTTAAAACCATGTAAGAAAGGCCGTAATATGACAACCCTGGAAAGTTTATACATGCAGTTTTTTCATAGTCAGGGAATGCTGATCGATGAACAGAACGTAACAAACAACAGGCTATTCCAACTGCTAGACACCCCCACCACCCACCACGCATACCGCACTCCAAACACGACAGCAGTATCCTTACACACTACACCCTGAAAGGACAGAACAGACGCACCACAACATACAAGGTAGGACATTCGTATACACCAATTTCTTCTTTAAAATTTCCATTTATCTCTAAATTATATAATAAACAAAACTCTTATTTGGAATTTTAATTTATTTACAGAAACAAACATGGAGTTATAGAAACTATGCCAGTAGTTACGTAAAATAATAACAAACAGCCAACGCCACGGACAGATTACAACGTTCTTATAACAAACAGTTTTTTATACTTCTGCGAGAGTTTTAACATTTCTAACTGATAACTGTACACATTGTACTATTTTAAAGTGTTCCGAATATTTTTACAAGTGGTTTTATGACTGTCAGCAGACTATTGTACATATTGTGAATCTGTTTTTTAATGTGTGAATAATAGGTAGCATAAGACAAGCCCCTGAAGATGGAACTTTAAAGTTCCGAAACACGTGTAGGGTGAGGGGAAATAGGCCAGAATAAAATTGGTCAATATAGTGCATTCGTCGGTCTTATTATTGATTTAACAAAATGCACGGTGATAATAATGTGAAAAGTGACAGTTGTTGTTTGGTGAGTGGTTCCTGACAGTTTTATGCATCATAGTGTCCTCATCTTCTGGGTTAAGCAGTTCTTCTTGGACTGCTTGCCCCTGAAGAAGAAGGCACTATGATCCTATGAAACATCAGGAGCCGCTACCCCAGTAACAGAGTCACATCTGAGAAGCCTTGGATTTTCAGCAACGCTGCTGTGAGAACTTCATACATCATGCATTGTAAGATTCTACACCATTGTAAATGCAGCAATAAACTGCTACTTTATGCACTAAGCTGTATACAGAACACTTTTCATTGTTACAGCAGGTGGTATCTATTGTTACTGCTGGTCTTTAAGTGGTTAATCAAAATTATGTAGTTATTGGATCTCTGCAATTTGCTTATGATCAGATGATGATGATGACCACAACCATCACCACCATTAAGATCAATAAATGCTCAACAATTGCAATCCATGGCCTGTACAGTAAAATTGTGTTGTCACAGGCGACACTCATGCAAGGCTAGAGCAACAGCACAGCTATATATACACTCTTGTGTGCCATTAATTGGCAGTAATGTGAACATGTGTGATAACATAAATAGATGTTACCAGTGACAAGTTTTATCAGAGTCTGGAAACTGTTTCTTGTTAATTGTGAATAAGTTATGAGAGTGTTTAAATTGTTAACTGAGGGCAGGATGTAGAATTTCACACCGCCTGAGATGGAATTTAGGACTATGTTATGATCAGTACAGGTGATCAGAACATTTTGAGAAACACTGAGACTGATTATGAATGAAAAGTTATACAAAGTTTTGAAGGGTCTGGCAACGTTCATTTTAAAGTGTCTGCCCGCAGGAACCAAGAAAACTCACCGTTAGCTCTGCTTCCATTGAAGACTTCGATCATCATCTTCAACACCTGATGCAGGCAGGATAACTACTACACCACACTGAAATGCAGAACACGTACAGGAATAGCTATAATTCAGCTATATAAGCAATTTTAATTTTCCAGGTGAAGGTGTAAATGTAGTACAGTAAAGTCTGTTTATCTGGCACTTTGTTTAGTGTTAGGTTTGGTTCACCAGCATGTTTTTCTGTACAGTCCATTGCGATTTATGCGTCTGTGTTCTGAGAAATAGTTAACACATTTGTTCTTCTGTGAGACAGTAAATATTGTACTATATATTTGATGGTTTGCAGTTTTTGTAAACGTGTTTCATTTTTTTCATCACAGCATGAACTAAAATTTATTTTCATACATCACCATTACATATATCAACACAGCCTATTCCCCAGTTGTGCCACATAAACGTTTACTGTAACTGCATTTGAGGTGATGAATTCTTATGACAATGTGTTTTGTACAGTTCAGGACTCAGCTTTGCAGCCTTGGGAGTTGGGGAAATGAAGGTGGTGTGGAGCTGTAGGGCTCAGTCCTGAACCATATGTATGATAATGGGGAGGACATGCAGCATGTATGGGGGAGAAACGCATGAAGAGTTTTGGTAGGAAAACGTGAAGGGAAGAGACTACTTGGAAGGCCTTGGCATAGATGGGAGATAATATTAAAATATATCTTAAATAAATATGATGGAAGGGCATGGGTTGGATTAATGTGTCTGAAGATATGGTAAATGACAAGCTGTTTTGACTGCTGTAATAAGCACTTGAGTTCCACAAAATATGGGGAATTGCTTGACAAGCTGAGGAACTAGTAGCTTTTCACTCAGCCTTCTGTGTATTTGGTGGCAGGGTCTCTGTCCCACACATAAAGTGGGTGTGGCATGAAGCCAGCCACTGACCTCTAATTAGTGACAAGTTTAAGAATGCATGGAGCTATACTTCACTCCCCCATAGCCTTTCACATCACAACAGGGTGTGTAAAAAATAAAAGGGACAACTGTCATATTTTATAACTCCATATTGTGTCATGTTTGAAATGACAAAGAGACAAACTGAAAGGGTATGTCTAACTGGGTAACTCAGAAGCTGCTGTTTGTTCACCTGATTGACACGTTTCATCACAGCTCAGTATGTAAGTGATCCAACAAATGGAATGTGTTACTTTTAATAATGCCTTCATTTAAAGCTTTTAATAACTGTATTATCAAACATTGCATTTGAAAGGTTATATTGCCCCTGTACTTAATCAAGCACCATGCCACGAAGACGTATTGGGCATGGAAGTATAGATCCACATATTCGTTACTTGGGTACTTGATGGAGGTGTGGTAAAAATTCACCCCTAGCTGCGCTGTCCCCAGGGTAATCTCGTACGGTACCTGGGTGAACCCAGAGTAGGTCTGTAGCTGTGAACAAGATATATCTGTTTGCTTTTTTTCGGGAGTCGTCGTCCGTCCCATACCCAAGTAACGGTACCGACGTCTGAAATACAACCAGCCTTGCCGGCTCTGCTGCTGTTTCTTTTTACCGAAGTGGATTATAATTCCCTTACAGTCCGCCACTGATGTCTAATTACTACCACTTTAAAACAGAACGGAAGTAATTTTACGTAGGTTATTGCCCTGTGAAAGACATTCACCTGTCGATCCTGTTCTTAGTACATTTTATTTCAATACTCTGTCAAAATGGCGCCCTTTCCGCTTCACACTCACAAACGTATCCTAACATGGGAATAAAGTTTGATAATATAATTAATTGTATATTTTATGCACGTACCCTCAACATGTCCATTACAGTAAAAACCAGATGCAAGGAACACAGATTTAGCACGTTTCAGTTACGTAAATGAATACTTTACCGAAGAGTAATGTCAATTTAACAAACGCCAAAAGGCAGACATCGGATAGTTGCTGCATTTGCAATGCATGTCCTGAACAGAAAAACGAGTATTGGTTAATGTAATGCATACCTTAAACTCCAAAATGTGATACGTTGTTTAAAAAACTAATAATCAAAATTTTAAAATACGTTCAAAATACATGTAATGTCACTGACCATTGCTTTTGCCGCCGCGACAGATATGCAACTGCTGCACACTTCGCGAGGCATCATGGTCGCTTGCTACCTTTACGTCACTGGTAAGTGGTGGGGAGACACAGTGACGGCATGAAATTAGTACAAGGGCAGAGACTGAGAAAAATCATGCAATCTGCCATTTGTGCAAGGCTGTGATAGATTGATAGTGAGGCATTTAACAACGTGACAGCTCCACTGTTTATATGGAGACGAATGAATTGTGGAATTCTTCGTGAATTGTACGTAATGTTGGGAAGGAGGCGGTCGCGGTCTATTTGAAGGCACCATCTCTGTATTTTCCTGTAAAGACTGAGTAAAACCTCGAAAGCCCTCGGAACAGGCGTTAATTTGACCGAGGTATTAACTCGGTAGGCCTTCTATAATGAGCCACCAGTGAAGAGCGTCACCACTGCTTTAAACTGCGCAGTAAGTTACTTGTGGCTATAATTTTAACGTGGCCACAGAAAGACGTGGGACAACGGGCCAGTATAGTCAAGTGACGTCGGATTTGTAGTCTGGTAGGAACTGCATTTTGGTTCAAGTTGAACCATGGGCTCCAACCTGTTGCCATCAGCCACAATTGTAAATTACGTATATACTATAAAAATTACACAGTAATTTAGGCGGTTAGGAATACCACTTGTTATTTTTCCACGTGCCGCCCTCGAACCAACCCATAATAGATAGGTATGGTGCCTTACCATAAAAGGGTTGGATGTCCATAAATAGAATGAACTTAGCATTTCCAGCGATAACTGCACCTTCATTTAAAAAACAACACAGGTAGATCCCGCCACATTTAAAAAATAAGGTGGAGTCTTGAAGTTAGTGTTTTCAACCCTTCGTGATCACCCACTTTAATACCATTGTTTTGACCTTTCGTAACTGGTTCCGACAAATTACACAAATACACACTGTTTCCTAAGTTATTCTATGTATGTGCATCATCTGCAGACGTTATGCAGCCTGGGATAAGTAGGCCTTGTTGTGTTTGAAAGTGTGAGCGAGGGAATTAGCCTTATTTGATTTAGGCCTAAAGTCAAGGAGACTATTTTGACGTATGAAACAGGTGGTAACAAGCGGCTCCATTAAATTACATAATGAGGAGCTTTGTAATTTGTAGACTAAGCTACTCCTTGCCACTTATTACTAGGGTGGTCAAGTGAAGGTTGAGATGGGTGGGGAATGTAACACAAATGGAACAAGAGACGTACAGTCAAACGTTTGGAGGGGTATGCTAAGTATTTAAAGAAATAAACAAAATATTTCTACATCTGTTGTGACAGATGCACACCTTTCTGCTCTTGTTTAACAATTTAAGGATATCGTGTAACAGCAAACAATTTATTTTCACATTGTAATTTCTCAATCCATTGACACGTTACGTACAGTACTTACGCATTTGCAAAAGTCTTAATTTATGTTCCTGTGGATTCTATACCACACATTTCTAATCATAACACATAAAAAAAGGCACATATGAAAGGAGCATACAGTAGTAATTTGTATAACTTTACCTCAGGACTTTATGTCTAACACTGTCTAACTCCATGAAACACAGTCCTTTTTGAGAAGCTGACAGTTCCTCCTCTAGTCATGAAATTTTCCATGCTTTATGGCACTCAAAGGTTCATCACTTTTTCCACAATAGCCTGCCACTTGTCTATGTCTTAAACCAGATTAATCCAGTCCAGGCCCTCATAACCTATTTCTTAAAGACCTGTTTTAAAATTATCTTCCCACATACACCCATGTCTTCCAAGTGGCCACGTTCCTTCAGGTTTCCATCAAAGCCCTGTATGCATTTCCCTTCTTCCCTATACGTGCCACACGCCCTGCCCATCTCATTCTCCTCGATTTGATTAAATAATGTTTAGTGGGGAGTATAAGTCTTGAAGTTCCTCTTTATGCAGTTTTCTCCAATGTCCTGTTACATCTGCTTCCTTAGGCCAAAATATCTTCCTCAGCACCCTATTCTCAAACACCTTCAAAGTCTATGTTCATCCCTTAATGTGTGAGACCAAGTTTCACACCCTCATAAAAAAGCAAAATTATAATTCTGTACATTTTAATCTTCAGTTTTTTGATAGAAAATGGGAAGATAAAAGATTCTGAACTGAATGTTAATAGCCACTCCTTGAATTTAATCTGGTCTTAATTTATTCATGCAGGAACATTTCATTTGTGTGTGCTGTTCCCAAATATTTGAACTTTGCCACACCTTCAAAGAATTTATTTTTACCTTACTAGTCTTACGTATATTCACCCACTTCATTTGTAAGACAACTTTAACATACACATGCAAGGATCTTAGAGTTCCTCCTGAGGATGCAATGATTCATAATGTGGATCCACCCGTACACTGTATTACTGCTCAATGTTAATGTTTGATTACCTCATTCTGTAATGAAAGAAAGTGTTACGAAACACTATTCGGTTACATATTTTGGGACCATCACCTGACCTTACTCAAAGCAAGTCATTTTTGGCAGTAAGAAGCACTAAGCTATCACATTTCCTTGTTTCTCCCATTTAGTTACACTTAAAACTGTCAGCTGTGCAGACATTTCACTTTGGAGCAATACTAGTGACAATGAAGGCATAATTCTGAAATTCTGTATCAAGACTCCTGTCAGGAAAGTTACTGGCTATGGGCTGTATGACAAGGATCCGCTTCTTGGCAGAATCAAAAATATCAGACAGGCCCTGATGTCCAAGCAGCCTCCTATCCAATGGGTATTGAGGGTTCCTTCTCCAGATGGAGAACTGCCAGAGTGGGGTGCTGACCAGTCACCATCTTGTACTGATGTGAAGAATGCATGAACTCTACCTCCATTTCACCACACATCTTTGAGTATGGTGCTTCTAAGCTAAGGGACAAATTTTGTCTTCCTTTACCTTTTTAAAGGACACATCCATATTAGCTTACTTTGACACAGAAAAAACTTCCTTTCCATTTCATAAAATAAGTAAGATTACAATGTATGTGATTTTGGTACAGGGTGTTTTCTGAATATATTCATATTTTTAACACTCTGGCGCCAAACGACGCAGCTAGATTCAATTCCCTAATGACACAGCACATGCACTGGCCAATTATGGCCAATGTTGTACACCCCTGTTGCCCCCCCCCCCCCCCCCCGTTTTTCTTTTCGGGTTTTTAGGTAAGAGTTTGCATGAAAAAAATTAAATCCTGTAATTTAAATCCGATATTTTGCAGACTGCACCAGGAATTTAATTCTGGTGCCATGGGGTTAATGTTTAAATGTGTCAGTACAGCAACAGAATAAACGTTTAATGTAATGTATGCTTTTTTTGCAGGAAATGAATTCTACAGAACTAGGAAAATCTTTCATATATCATACAGAAACATATAATGGAAATTATATACGTTCAGAGTTTCACAGAACTTACACTGCTGGTGTGTATACACACATACATACATACAGTGTAATACTCATAAAGAAGCTCCTGCAGTTCTCTAAATGTGTTTACTCTACTTCAAATTCTTTAATTAATGTGATCGTGCTATTTCTGAAAAGAATTCCAAAATATTTTGGATGGAGAAATCTAGCACAATCATAGAACCGGGATAACAACGTTGTATTAATTCTTCAATATATTTATATTGCTGTATGAACTCTTCCTGCATTGCTCTCCACACCACCTGTAAGAAACCATAAACATTCAGCCATAAATCACTGTGAAACATAAAATATAAAATGATAACACTCCACTTCACTGTGCCATTGAGATGCTCCGTATGTCAGTAGTCTGTTTATAGGCGAGGAGCAGACATGACACTGCCAACAGCACTTGTGGTTTTCTGCCAGGCCAATTTTGGTTGCTGACCTGGAACGTCTCTTACTGCTAAATTTCATATCTTATATGAAAATTAAAATAAAATAAACAAAAACAAACTAAACTGAGTCCAGTAATTTTCCTCATTTTTTATGATGTCATATGCTAGGAAATGGAAAGGACTTCATATATACAGAACAAGTCACAACTTCATATCTTAACTTCATGTGTTTATTCCAGAGGTCATTCCCAGTCAGAAATGTCATATAAGCAGCAGTCTATTCACCTTACAGCTATGCAGTATGTCATCAGAATAAAATCCATAAGCTTTGAGAGCAAGGGAGAAATGTGGTGGGGAGGGGGTTAGATATAGAATATGCACATGTGTGCCCACACTGACCCACAAACATGCATGCACATGCACACATGTGTATACACAGACAGAAACAAACCTGAAGCAGATTTTCCTCTTCACACAAGTGTTTTTCAACTTTACGGTACAAACTGTCAAGGCCCTTTTTAACCTCTCTTGCAGGATATTCTCTGATCACTTTCCGCAATTCTGGTTTGCTGTAAGCCATCTGATAACTTATTTCAGATTCTTTAACACCCTGTGCTACTTTGGCTTGTACACCTTCAAAGAACAGCTGTAACATAACGAATTTTCTCAGAGATGCTTGTACTGTGAAAACTGAAAATGACATTTTCTTGTGACATTTTATATAATTTATTACGATTAAAACATCTTTCATTAGTTGAACTTTTAAGCTTCTGACACATGTATTTTTGGTTTATTTCAGTAGTCAGGATCAAAGTTTGCAGAAACATCTACTCGTATTTATTTACGAGTATGGTTTATCGAACAACATCTATTTCCACTGCCTTTTTGTACAAATGAAAAATATTCCACTCCAACCCTACAGTTCTACACGAAATTTAAAATTCATTATGTTTTTCATACATTACTGAAAAATAAAAACTTTAATTCACACTGGACAATGTGACTACTACTTCACATAAATAACAATATGGTAACAGAACTCCAGCGTGTACAACTACTAATATCAAAGCCTGCCAACAGACATGATTTTAAGCCAACTCCATTCACTTGCCATTCTTATGACCTATCTCCCTAAGATTCATTCAAACGTTATTCTCCCATCTCCTGCTAGGTCTTCCAAGAAGACATTTTCCAGAAATGTCCAAATCAAAATACCTGTATACATGGCTTGTTTCTCCCATTCTATTTTACTATTCTACCAATAATTGGTGAGCTGTGTAAATCACAATGTTCCTTCTTATTCAATATCCTAAACAGCTCACATCAGGCCACATATTTTCCAGAGCACTACTTCAACATGAAAATCCACATTAACACAGTTCGACTGACTTTAAGTTCTTAATAAAATACAACACCCTGTGTAACACTTTGTAACATTCTGTTGTTTTATACTGAGCATTAGCTGACCACCCCACCCAAAACCAAAGCGTACCATTCTGTTGTTTTATAATGAGCATTAGCTGACCACCCCACCCAACCCCAAAGCTGAAATACCATTCTCTGCCAGTGATCCATGACTGCTTATTCAAACTATTCACCGCTAACCTCCATATCTGGAAGTTGTTTCCTCCATTTGCAACCTGAGGACTTAAAGGTTGTAGTGATATGAGACCCACTGTACATGGGCCAATGGCAGACTCTTGTGAACATGGTAATGAACATTCAGGTTCTACAAAAGCTAGTTTCTTCAGCAGCTCAGCAATAACTAGCTTCCCAGGAAGACTTCTACTCCATCAAGTCTGTAAATTCTTAATAAAATTCAAGCCAAAAATAGAACTTTCAAACTATAATGGAGAATTTTAACCCTTTACGGCCGGACGGGAAAACACTGTCCCAGCATTTTAAATGCCCTCAATGGCCGAAAGGGAAAACGTCCTGCAATGTGTCGTTTTTAAAATTTTCTGAATCTATAATTACACGTCTCTTTTTCACAATATTTGTCTCAAAGGCTTGTATAGGCATACAAGATTGTGTGAAATTTAATTCTGGTTAAAATTATCACTAATGAGGTTTAATTTTTCTTACTAACAGCCTTACGATTTTTCCAGCAGTCGTGAATTATTTACAGATGTCGCCAGGAGTACTTATGTTTTCCTCATACTGGTGAAGTGAAGCAAATACACACACATAAAGGACCTCCCGATAAGTCTCTGTTCCTTCATACAGCCCTTCCTGTAAAATCTACACCCCTGTCACTCCATTATTTCATCAAGAAAACGCTACTGAAAAATATCAGTTCAGTAATTACAATTGTAATATTTGCATACATTTGTGTGTTCTGTCTTTCCATTTTAGTGTCAGTTGGTCTTCAGAAATGCAGTTTGGTGTGCTATACCTTGAAACATGAGGTAGCACACAACCCTATGTTGCGTTCTTGATACTTGAATTTCATTCTTGTTTCTTTGTTTTTGGCAGAACACACAAGGCACCGAATTCTCTTACACTGCATAAGCCAGCTGCCGACTCTCTGATCGTGATTCAAGCGTCTGCCCTGCCTGGCCTGTCGCATGTTATTACTGTGACAGGGAACAGACTGAACTGTTGAGTTGTAGATAGACATAAGCATGAACCTAAAGTTCAAAAAAGTTGCGAAGAAATCCTTACAGCAGAAGGAAGGACATTTGCCTGTGGTCCCATATTGCACTAAACAGAGCAATGAACGTCTGTATTCATTCCTTACCTCTCCCACTGATTGCATATTAACTCATTTGCACTCAGCACCCAGATAAGTTTGCACCACCATGAAACCTAAACATCATTATAAGACTGAAAACTAAACAACGTATGAGGAAATCGATGATATGTACAGTCAGCTCCAAATTTTATAGCACATGGTCCCCACTTACAGCAGGAGCTATTTGAAAAGAATACATCTAGAAAACGAAGCTTAAAGCGAAAAATAAACAAAATAATAAAAAATGACCTTCAACTAAGCTGCATAAAAATTGGTGGATTTCCTCAAAACTTGTATAACGGTACAGGGATTCATTCTTAAGCATGCACTTTTTATTTGAAGTTTTTATCTTTAAAAGTGTATGAAATACAACAGATAATATCAGCAGGTATGAAAACAGGCATTTAAAGCGAAAAGAATCCCGGCCGTCAGCGGCTACTTTGGGATTTAAATCTCCCATACTTTAAAGGTTAACAACCATTGTATCAGAAACTTTAAATCTGAACTTGGGCATGGGAGGATCATTATTTCTTTACACCATATTTTGAAAGAATTTGAAACTGAGACTCCATTCTCAGAAAATATGCTAATTGTAAGTAACTTACATTCAGCTTTTCAAGTGGTCTTCCAAAGTACTGGGTCACATATGCCTTCAAAGCATCACTGTATTTCTGCTTGGCTTCCTTTCTTAATCCATCCAGAACTCCTACTTTCAGTTCTGACAGAACAGCATAAAGATGATGAAAATTCTCTGCAATAAGAACAGAAAACTGCAGTGGTTCCAGTTGTCCATGGAGTCATGAAACCAAAAGCCTACTGCAGGGTTACCACTACCACAATACCACAGTGAAGACAGACACAAAAGAAAAACTTTAAACCCACTACAAGCTCCGGTCTTCCTCCTTGATGGTAAAGTGGTAATGCTCTAGAATTGTACTGAGGAGGTACTAGGCATAGTGTGAATATCAGCCAATACTGACTGAGGTTTTCATGGTTTTTCTATGCCTCTCGAAATGAATGCTGAGGTTGTTCCTTAAAATAGGTCAAGACCAGACTTACAAATGATTAGCATCTCGTCTTCTCTTCTCATTTGATGCTATATAACCTATGCAATTTTACTGAAGCAGCATGGTTAACTAATCTACAAATCAATCAGTTTGAATGGCACTTAATATGCAATGTATGTAACGAGAAGGAAATAAACTACCCAAAAAAAAGTTCTAACTAATGCTATATATATATATATATATAAAGAGGTGATAATACCAAATACTGCCACTTGACACAATCCTGAAGTAATTCCATTCCCTTCCCATCTCCTTTGTTGTATTCCAAGTGGATGTTACTCAAAGGCTCTCCCCACAAACCTGCACGTACTCTGTCTCCTCCACCCTACCCACATGTCCCATCCATTGCAGCCTTCTAGATTTCAATATCCTAACGGAATAGAAAATCATCAGGCTCCTTATCCTTTAGAATTCAACACAGCTGACACTTCAGTCATATTTTGATACTACAATAATCTTCCTCCCTGTTACTTTCAGATCTCAATATAAAACTTTAAGGAAAGGGTGTATTGTATATACAAATTATTTTTGTCTGCTACAAAAGATCAAGAAAATCCATACTTCATTTTGCTTTTAATTAAATTACTCTTCCTTCTGCGAGGGACATTTCTGAAGTTTCTTCTATATGGTCACAGTCTCACACTACAGCTCAGCTGAATCTTTTTAACTCCAATGGATGTCATGACAAATACAAAGCATGTCAATATATTTGACGTATTATGATGGTTACATCAAAACAAAAACACAAAGAGTATTTTTTTCATGCACAGTAGTTATATACCAAAGAAAATGCCTACTTATTGACAGCTACGGTGGTGTCACTGTATAATTTTCTTCAGCTATCCATTAAAAATGTTAATTCTTCCCTTTATCCATTTAGATCTTTAAATTTTCTCTTGCAGCAGTCTTTCACATTCTCCCATTCTTCACCAGCTCGGTCACTGTCAGAAGTAACACACATATATCCATTGTTATTGTCAAGAAGACTACATTTTACCACAGAATGTTTTAAGGAATAAAATTAACTCACCCATTTTCACCACTTCTTGTGGAGTTCTGTGGTGTTCAGTTGCATTACGTGGAATTGCTTCAAACATCGCACCAACCAACTTCGTATACCACTTATCCAAATCAGTACGGCGATCTGTGTTCTTGAATATAGCTTCAGCTGTCTTTGAAAAATCCTACAGTAAAATCCCACGTATGTTGACATATAGCAACTAAGAGAAAAATGATCACACACTTGGTATTATCAGGTTTCTGGATTTTGTGCACTGTCTAGTACTTTGAACTAGAAGATGGACAGAATCCAGAAACCCAATAATACTAGGTAAGTGTAATATACCATTGTCAGAATCTTTCAGAACTGAATAAAACACACTGCTAAGAACTGATGGGGAATGGGTTATTTGAGGGTTTTCATGGCATTGTTGATGAAGATTACAGTCTTCTAGGATATGTGCACTGTGTTGCTGGTAATTTGTTACTAATGTTTCAAAAGAGCTTGCTGCTTCCACAAAGAGGAATAACTTGCTGGGAGAATTGGTTGTACTATACAGGGTAAGAGCTGGTTAGGCCATAGTCATAGTGAACAAACAGGATGGGAGGTGCTGTGGGATGGGCGAAGTCATGTGTAGAGACCACCAGGGGATTAATATGAATCACTCTTACCTCAAAATTAGCCACATATGGGAGAAGGCCACACTTGCTCTTGCGATTAACTTTAGTTTCTTCAATAGACTTGAGCTGGGCTTGCATGAAGCGATCAAAGTTTCTTTTCACCTGCACCAAGGCTGATGCAAAGCTCATGCTAAGGAATGAACCTGTATCTTGCGCTGACATTACGTGCTGACTTAATCGCACCAATACATACATGCAGTAACTGAAAAATGAAAGTTTGAGAGCAAGTCACTTTATGTATAATCTAAAGCTTTCACAGTGACTGAATTCAATACAACTTTCTTGGGCTACCAGCTGCGTTAGGTGGTTGAACAGCAAGTAAACTCATTTGACCACCTGATGTGGCTGCTAGCCCAAGAAAGTTTTATTAAATCACTTCATATTAATTAGAATCCACTGATTATATAACATTTAACATCATATACTTTTCTAATTTTCAACTTGGAATAATCATTTTATTCTCAGAATGTGACAATTTTGACCTACATGTCCTATCCCAGTGCCACTTTGTCCACCAGAGACTGGCCTGGGGATGAACCCTGGCCTCCATGGCCAGAAACTGATGACCAACTTCCTGAGCCATGGCATGGCCCTTCTGTCATATTAATGCAAGACAATAAGAATGACTAAAGCCATTATGAAATAAAATTACACAGTTGTGTCCATTTACTGCATTCAGGTGTTTTACATATAAGCAGTTCAAACTACTCACAAGCTGTCCATCTTCTCATAATACGCAATAAAGCTGACTAACTCAGGTTCCAGACAGCCAAACAAGTCGCCCATCATACGACGGACCTCTTCATTGATTTGCTTTTCCATCCTCTTTAGAGGCAGAGCAACTGTAGATACAGCATCGGTTTCAGTTTTGGAATCTGTTCCCAGACCATCTAGAGTTGTCTGTGTGTTCTGAAACCATCCAACTTCATATTATTTTATGTTATTTTTAACACAGCCAAAGGGGCATACAGTTTGACACAGTATAATTTAAAGAGTCTAATACAACATAAATTTGTCCAGACGGGTGTTCATGGCCAAACTGCATTATCAAAATAAAATACCTTTGTTGTTGGACTGAGGACATCTAGCTGAAAGAAGCTAACACAGAAATTCTGCTCTGCTAGGCAAACAGGTTCCAGCTCAGCCAGTGCTCTTTCCAGAACCTCATCAAAGCGCTGTCTCTCAGCTGCATCCACATCAACACACCACTGATCACGCTCCACCCCAAGTAAACCTGAAGGTGGAGGGGATTTGGCTGGTCCTCCAAAATTCTGGGCCTGTTGTTTCAGCTTTCCAGTGATATCTTGATTAGAACCACTTCCTTTGCCTAGTGCAGGTATGAAAAATTACATACCAAAAAAATTATGTAATATAATAATTTTATATAATACCTAGTATTTCTACATATTGATAATTTATGACAAAACTCTGTGTACAGTATTCCCTGAATATAAGTTTGTCATCGGACCAGTGAAAAATAACTTCTAAAATGGAAAAACTTCTTACAAGGGAAATGTAAAAATTACATTCATTTTTCAGATCCACTTTTGTATTTTGATCCCAAGTAATTACAGTAAAACCCCTATTTAATGAATTGCTGGGGGATTAGAATATATTTCACTAAAGCGAGGTTTTCATTAAATGGAGGTTAATTGTTTATATGAAGCTATTATCAGGACAAGAAAAAATCATCACTAAATCCGGGATTTCACTAAATGCGGGAACATTAAATCGGGGTTTGACTGTATTTCTTAATATTTCAATTATAAAGCTCACAAATGTATGTTATTAGGACAAAGAGGCTATGCACTTGCTCTAGTGCTAAAGAAAAGTTCATAAAACATATGTCATAATGAACTATGTAAAAAATACATCCAAAGTCACTTGCCATTGGCACAGGTGCACTTCTGTCACTTGCTGTTCCAATCAAGCCTTCCAATTTAAAGTCCTCTGTGAATGTTTTACTGACATAAATAGTAATGGTTTAAAACCCTATGTCTAAACCCCAAGCTAAACTGCCACCGCTGTCAAATGTCTGCAGATGTTTTCTCAATACATTCACAGCAACTCTACATATATGGAGGTATTTTGGGAGATAATACTGAATTAAATCCAGTTACCTTTCTTGTCCCTTGTTCCTGAAATCTGTTGCTTTGCTTCCTCAAAGAACTGTTTGATATCTCGCTCATACAATTTACTAAGAGAGTTGGTATACACCTTCGTAAGAGCTGTGTATGCTTTACGATCCATAGCTTTGCACCAGTGCATTAATTCTGTGTATACTTCCAATTCTCTATGGACTGAGTTATGTTTTGGTAAAGTCAAATCACTGGCATGGAAACTCAAAGTCTCACCAGCATCATTACCCTGCACAAAATAATTATATAACTTAAGTGGTAATAATAGATTTATGACAAGTCTCATCAATGTATTTTGTGATGCAAGTTTGGGTTGTGACCCTGGGTTTGAGAATCCCTGGTCTACACCAATGAAAAATAAGGCTACAAGTCAAGAATGCTGTTGGAAGCTCATATATACTGTATAAAATTTGGTAGAAATCAAAATTCTCAGATATACTGTGCAGACACACAGCACCCATAGCTTACCAGATGTATGAACAGATTATTGAGATGCCTGGATATAGTCTGTGAGAACTTGGTCTTCCACTTGTCAAACCTTTTCCTCTGCTCCTGCACTGCAGCCAAGCGTACCAATGCTGGGTGAATCTCTGCATTCATTGCTGCCAACAAAGCCTTGCCTGCTGCCACTGCATTCTGTAGACCCTGAGCACTAGTCAGGTCAGAATCAATGAGTGCCATCTGGTGCTTGTGTGGTAAATCCAACTGAGACTAAAACATGCAAGATAAGTTATGCAAAAGATTTTTCTCTATTCTGAAGAGAATAAAAATGGATAATATGTAAAACTGCTATTTATGCCATACAAGATATCAGTAACAGTGTGTCAAAGGTATTTATTATACATGAGAAAAAGAAAAACTGTAATTTTTCAAGTAAAGATATGTGACACTTTGGTTTGCAAACACTCAGTGTTTCATGGGACCAGTCTGTTACTCTGCAACACTACATCAACTACTGATGATCAATCCTTCAGTTTTGAATGGCTGTGTTTCAACTGATGGAAGGTGATAATGAATGGCAAACAGAAAAGGATATCAAATATGTCAGTTATGGCCTATTTGCATGAAGACAGTGAGGGCCACAGTAATAGTCATGAGGCTGAGATCTGCAATGAATACTTCCTCAACAAAAGTCAGATATGTTGTGTCATATAGGTGAAATATACAAATAAGTATCATCTCTGAACGTGCAAACAGTGACCACAGTTCAACAAACACAGTGAACGGTGTCTCTTGACTGGTTTTTCTTTAGGTCGTTTAACACTGCAGTTTCAACTGCAGATGTTACATGGCAAATGAGATGGGTAGATAATCATGCATAGTGAGTACATACAGATTCAAAGGTGGTTATCACAGCCTATTTGAAAGTACTATTCTGGAGTTAACCTTGAGACAGTGACAGATACCATCAACCTCTGTCAGAACAACAAGAAACTCATGAAATTTCAATAAGGTTACCTCCCAAACATCATGATGTTTTAACCACTACAGCAAACTTCTCAACACAACAGAACAAGACTGGAGCTTCATGCATGTAAAAAATTTAGATTGTGGTTTTCTGTGTTATGACACTGTGTAATATGAGATGTAGGAGGGGGGGATATGAGACTCCATCTTCAGGGCAGAGGTGAGGCAAGTTGAGAAATAGGTAAATTATATACAAAAGTTGAGGGAACCAAGGCATGAATAATTGAAGGATTAGCTCCCACCCAATGACAATGACAATGCTAATGACAACAACAAACTGTTTTCTTGTAGATAATAACAGTGATTAAAGTAACAAAAACATGATCAATTCACTCCTTACTGCCATAACATTTTAATCAAAATTCTGCAATCTTCTTTCCACCAACTTCCACTTAAATTTAATGACTTACAATGACTTGTTCTAGTTCAGCCAGAAGCTTCTGGTTATTTCGATTTGCCACTTCAATACGCAGATTCTTTTCTTCCATCTTCTCCATTGTGTCTCTTATATGGCAGAGAACCTCATCATAAGAGTTCAAACGAATTTCTAATTTCTCAGCTTCTGTAATAGCAGCTTCAATCTGCACCATCAGTTGTGCTACCTGCTGCTCTGAGGACAACACACTGTGTACATTCTCCTGTAAAAATGACAGTCAGAAGGTTTGGAGGTGATTCAACTAATTCCATGCTACATGAAATCATAAATATGTACATAATTATTGTAGCAGCTGTGTAATTCTCGATTCACCTCGCCATGACATATACAAAAAAAATTTGCTCTATTAACTTAACAGGTTTAACTTTGTGCATGATTATCAGGTGAGCCCCACCCTCCACTTTCAGATGATGAACCAGGAAAAAATTCTTGTCCTATTTTCAACTAAATATGGTATCTTGGTCTTTGGTGTTACGGAAAACAAACGAGATGGTACAAATTTCTGAAACAATATGTCCATGGTCTATTTTTATTTTCAGTCTTAGTGGCAGCAGTTGGGATCAAATAAAAACCCTTCAAATATTAACGCTGTGTACTGAACAACATACCAACAAGCTGGCCTTTGCTTTAAGTAATTAAAAATAAGGTAAAACATACAAACCCCATCAAGAATTGAGAGATCCTTTGCCAGATTTTCCATAAAAGCTTCAGCATTGCTGATTCCAAATTCACATTGTGACATAAGCTTTTCCAGATCCTGTTCTTCCCGATCTGTCAGAGCCAAATAATCCTCCGCTTCTACTGGCTCAATGTAACCTGCAACACAAAAGCTGTCACAGAAGCAGGAAGTATGCATTTGACAGGAATTTGGGTGCATTTCTTCCCTCCCCCCTCCAATTCAACTTACATTACTTCATAGCAGTCTTGAAGTGCCAACCTCAAACTTCAATGCAGGCCTTACACTCCCTGAAAATATTTCCTGACATTGAGTAAAGCCCTCATCTTGAAATTTCTCTTCATATATTGTCTTTCAGTTCTTGCAAAGAATGTGAAATGTCCACCTAAATTCTGCCTTTCAGTGTCTCCTACAAATGATACTAGCACAGCTTCAAATCTGGAGAGCTATAAGGCCACAATCTGTGACATATTGACGACTTACTGAATACCTATTCCAGTTCATTCGTCTGGCTATTTACTGTGTGTGCCATGCCAGACTCCTGAATGAAGTAACTGTACACTATTATTCTGTTAACTCCCTGAAGAATGGTGTTACAATTATGTGAATATAATGACTTAAATTTACTTTTTCTTTGAAAAACAAAGGTCCTATGATTCTGAGTACACTCAATGCAAGCCAGACTCCATCTTCAAGGTCATATAAAGGGTCTTCATGAACTATATATGAAGTTTTGAAACGTCACTGTCTGTTATTCTAGCTCTTTACTTTCATACTTAACCTATATTGGCATATGCAAATGCATGTAAAAACACCCCCATAAATTTTATATATTTAGGCAACAATGAAATTTACTGCACTTTTAAAATATGCTGCATAATCTGTTTTATTTTCTACAAAATGCCATTTATTTCATAATTTCATCTATACCTGTTCAAATAATATTCATGATTTTTTCATAAATCATGCACTGAATTTTAAATAAAACCCAGTCATTTAAAGGTTAATGTAAATTATGCTTCATCCAGGCAAAAAGTAACTTTCATATTTTCTTTTTGTCCAGCAAAGAACCCGTCTTTAAAAATTTTTCCACCACCTTGTATATTGTACTTTTACGTGGCATTGTTGATACACAGTATTTCCTACAAAACCTACAGATGCATACTTTGCACAAGTATTGCAAATAAATACTTAAACAGACAGACACATTTCAGAAGCATGCTGAGACCATGTGTAATGACAGATGACTCAGCATCTGCTTAGGTTCCACTGATGCCAGTGGTGATCCTATGAGCTAGCATGCCACCACAAGCTGAGACCATGTGTAATGACAGATGACTCACCATCTGCTTAGGTTCCACTGATGACAGTGGTGATCCTTGAGCTAGCATGCCACCATAAGCTGAGACCATGTGTAATGACAGATGACTCAGCATCTGCTTAGGTTCCACTGATGACAGTGGTGATCCTGAGCTAGCATGCCACCATCAAGCTGAGACCATGTTGTAATTGACAGATGACTCACTCTGTTAGAGTTCCATGAGACAGTGCTATCCTATGAATTGCATCCACCACAGCTGAGCCATTTGTATAAATGACCATCCATTGCTTGGTCCATGATGACAGTGTACCCATGACTAGCACCACCACAACTAGACCATTGTAAACAGATATCAATTTTAGTTCCATTTCTACATGAATCACTGAGTTTAGCATGCCACCATACGCTGATACCATGTGTGTAATGACAGATGACTCAGCATCTGCTTAGGTTCCACTGATGACAGTGGTGATCCTATGAGCTAGCATGCCACAACAAGCTGAGACCATGTGTAATGACAGATGACTCAGCATCTGCTTAGGTTCCACTGATGACAGTGGTGATCCTATGAGCTAGCATGCCACCACAAGCTGAGACCATGTTTTCCTGCACTTCGGACATGATACATCTACCTCTTTGTATTAGCACCATGACACAGATCCTTACTCCTTGAATTCTACAGCTGAGCAGTTTAGCTCAAATATAACACATTCCACTTGTATTCAGGAGTTACCCAGTTCTATTACCAACCAAACTTCCTCAGTTCAAATTTATTTTTAAATTAACTCCCAAACTTCCTTCCCAATAAATCACAGCTTACCACACATCACTGTACCCTCATCTAAATTGGTGCTGCATGACATTTACATTTGATACAGAACTGTTTAACATTGACAAGCACATGTCAAGGTAATACTCCAGCATTCAACAGCAAGACTGAGGGAAACTTCTGTGAGAATAGCGGTAACCCAGCCAACATTGAAACCAGGAACCTTCTGAATATAATTTTAGAACATTATCATTATAACAACCTGATTGGTCCCATTACTTTCTTAAAGCCAAACCACATGCAAAAATCCAGATAAGAATTTAATTTCAATAAGAAAAAGGACTGCACAGCTACAAATTCTGAAACATTTAAACTACATTTCTGAAGGGTTTATTATTATTTTTATATTACAATACATCTGAATGTTAAGTTAGGGATGCTATTGATGCTCTGATTACATTACACTGATGGTGCAGGAGATTACCATGCTCAGAAAATTAGACGGGCTTCATGGGTCAAAATACCTGGTGTTACTGCCACTTCATTTTCAACAAGCAGTCCTGTGTCTCCAGTCCATTCTTCTGGAAAATTATGGAACTGTGGCTTCTGTTTTGGAAGATGCTTGAAACATTGCTGGAAATGTAGAAGATCATGCTTATTTTATATGTAATGTAATATATAAATGTGTACTTACATAAATATTTATCTTCAGCACTATATGGCTTTTGTTTCTTCAGTATGTCTAGAAATTACAGAAGTATGGACTTTGTTAATACATTTTAACAAGCATGGGTATATCTGAAATGTCTGCTTTAGGCCAATTCTGTTTAGCATCTTGTCTTCATTATAAGAAGAAAACAAACAGCAGTATCAGTAAATGCAAGATTTGAAATTCCCTGCGCAGTGCTTATGAGGACTCTAAGTAACTGGTTAAACTACTGCAAGGGCAGTGTGCAGTAACATCCACAATAATCACAGTAAGTAAAAAAGGAACAGAGCTCACAAAAATTTTGACTGTACCACATATTTAGACATTATTCTTAAAGCATCTGAATGTTGAGTCCACTGAAACAAATGGTCACATGGAAAGTTCTGTGACAATAAATATAAAACTAAGCTTTCTTTGGTACCAGTAATTTTGACTGGCTATAGTATGATGCTGTAGTAGAAGCCTTTGCATTGTTCAGTTACATAGAGCACTGACCCACCTTCCACAGAACAATGAGGAAGTTTTGTCTTTCTTGCAGGTTGCTGGCAAACCACTTGAATACTTTATCAAAGTGTAAATCAAACTCATGTGTATCCTGCAATGACAAACCAGAGATTAATCATTACATTAGCACTTGTTTGTAACAGTATTATCAGCCTGCCTCTTCTGAACTTATAAGCCCCTACTTACACCAGACGTATTCTTCCCATCAACCGACTTAAGTTCACTGAGTAACCACGACCTCTTTTTCTTAAATACATTTTTATCAGTCTTCTTAACCTGCAAAAGAATATCGTCATTTGACTTTTAAATCAGAAAATAGTAAACTGCATTTCCAAAATAAGTAATAAGTCAGGATGAGTGTCATAACAGAGTACAAGCACATCTGAAAATTTCTTTTGGACCCACATACATTTCATGGCCATAGATTTGCCACAACAACGTACTTAAAAAGTACAATAAGAAACAGACACAATATTAAAACTCAACTGCACTTCAACATCATCAAGTCACCTCCTTGCACTACATAAGTTATGAAAAGTATGTGAGCACATACACTGCATTATTGGTAAGTCACTTTTTAATAATGAAGCTGGTAGAACTTTACAGCAGTAAATGCATAAAAATACTATTAATGGGAGTTGTGACTCTCATGTTTTATTACAGATACAGCAAAATAAAATAAACACATTACAAAAACTCTCCTAAAAAGTCTATTTAAATGAGGATAAGTTTTAAAATAAGGAAAATACTTCTGAAAAACATTTTCATGTTACATCTGCACTACCTTATTTATATTTAAGCATATCCCACCATGAAATCTGTTAATTAATGAAGCTGCTATTATCTTATTAACCTTTACTCTATGGCCTTTTTTTTCCAACTTACTACCTCACAGCCATGGCCCTTTCCAATTTAAATTCCCATTTCTGCAACTTTTTGTGTTGTAGGTTGTATTTTTTTTCATTCATTCATTTATTAACCTTTCAGTAAATCCATCACACGGTGTACAACCATGGATAAAGAAATGGTCATCAAATACAGAATCAAACACTTTGCAAAGTTCAGATTAATAGTACAATATTAAGAATAATTCCATCTACCTATGCTCTAAGCTCTGAAACAAACCCCCCCCCCCCCTATTTTATGCACCTTAGCTTATATCCTTTTTAAATCTGTTTGCTTTCCTTTTGTTATTTTATTTCCTGAACGTATTAACACATAATTCTGTGTCGAAATGTATGAGGTACATTGTTTCACTAAGTTTGAAGAATGCACAGTGTTAGTGATTCCATTTCATTATGTAACCAAGTCACAATATTCTGGTGTGTAATGAATGGTTGGTGTCTGTGTTATCGAGTCAGAGATTACAATACAGTGCTATCTTTATGATCTGAACCGTTTACATCTCTTTTTAGAATGAAATGTACTAAATATTTATATTTTAAACAGGCCAGATCTCAAATTGATCACTGCAAAAAGGGACTATATACAAATTTTCTTTATTCTGATAAACCACAAGAAAATTCATTCCCTTGTCTTTGATTTTTGTTGCCAATATCTGTGATCAGAAAATCTGAAGCAAATTACTGCAGTGAATTTCTGCTGCCACTATTTCTTCATTGTAAGGAATTGTATTTGCTCTCATATTTTGATTACTAAATACTGAAATTGAGCAGTGTTTCTGGAAACAGTTCCTACAGTCCAAAGTTTTTCCAATTTCTGCTTCCAAAGAGACATTTCCAATTCTTTAGATATGGTATCCTCACATAAGAGTTATGAAATTACTATTGGATGGATGGTATAGACGATTAATTTTCTACGGCAATCAACTGTATCCCATTTCAAATTACAAGCACAAATATAAACTTTAATTTATTTAACCAAAGAATTCTCATACGCAGGGTTTAAAAATATGGTTATATCATCACCATCAGTGACTGAAATATTCTGGCTGACAACTAATTTCTGATTGGGTACCTGGAAATGGGGTTTAGTTCCAGCAACTTCACTTAATCATGTGTGGCTGAGGAATTGCAAAGCACATCCAAAAATTGGTGACAATGTCTATGAAACTTGACAATGAATTCAGAAGTGTATGTAAAATGGAGGATGGCTCTTGAAGAAATACAGCATGTGCAGATTGGATTTGAACTGGTTTCTAATATAGTGGCATGGTAGGCCTTTAAACATGGTAAAGAACATTTGAGTTCCACACAAGAAGTTAATGCCTTGACCTGATGCTTAACCATCAACTTTTAAGACCTGCATTGTGCAGTCAGTGAACTTTACTATGGACAACATTCACTACCATTTTAAAAGCTAATTAGACATTTCAAACATGATTTTAAAGGTAAAAATTATGTTGTACCTGATAAATAGTAACACATATAGGTTTCTCAGTTGTTACAGCAATGCACAGGAAACTGGTTTTCTTCTTCTTAAGTAACTTGCTAACATGAACAACTGCTAACAAGTGTTCGTCATTTGGCTGAAAAACATCACGCTGTAGAGTGTGTCGAATGGCAGCCATGTTTCAAAACTGTTCTTCCTAAAATAACACAATTAGCATGTCAGTTACAATTACATTAACATTAAACTACATCAGGCTGAATCAGTGTCCTGGCAGATACTCTTGGAATTATACCTTTACATGAAACAACAGGCTCTACGGATGACACCTTCTGAGGTAAGTCAATTACCTCCTTCCAATGCCTTCTACAAAAATTATTCAGTAACTGATGTAACTCATCTGGGTATGAACACAATCCTTGAGGAAAACACCTTTATTTTTGATTTGCTGCTATCTAAAACTAATGTTTGACCACAGTCAACTTCACAAGCTTGAAACCAAGCACCACCAGTCATGTTCCCCGGTGGTGGAAAACCGCTGACTGCGGAAATTTCTTCAGTAGCCTGAACGCTGTCACCTGGAGCCAGGTCTACACAGCATTGGAAAACGGTGGAGCTCCAAAGTTCCACAAAGGAGCTATACTCATCAAATCCAAATAAACCTCCACAGGTTACTCAGAAATAGTACTTCAGTTTCAATCCTTCTAGCTCTGATAGCAATGCACGGCCATACCAAGCCCTTACAATTATGACAAGATATTACAAGCAGTCTTTGTCACGTTGCAGCATGATATTTTAAAATAATCACACCTACTCCGAGCATAGTCTTTCCTTGGAAGCAGGCAGGACTGAAAGTGACTGACGTGCTGTTTCTCACACGGAAGAAACCATTAATCACATAATAATCCAAGTATCCCGAGTACGTACTGAATCTACATGTCATCGGCAAATGTTCCCGCCATTCTTCTGGTCGTAACATGCAAATCTACATGTATTGTACATGATACGAATTAAGATGTTTTCGTCAAACATTTGCGTAAACCCTTAAGGGAAAGAAACATACACTTATTTGCGATCCTAACCAACTAGCCACGACAAACGAACGATCACAGACTATCTAGTATGCGAACGATACACTTACAATTTGTGTCTCCATGTTGGTACTCTTGGAGTAATCGTGCTCTGTTGTCTTACTCATAGACAGAGGTAAATCTCAATCTCCGCGCATACGATGTATCGAAATTCTAGGTAAAAGTGCCCCTGCACACTCCATGAAGGCATATAGGGGCACAGGAGGTACAAAAGGAAGCTATAACAAAGTCACGGATCCTACAAGCAGTGACATTTAGCGCCTTTTTCAGCGCCGGTCAGAAATATCCTAGTACGCACCAACAGCACTGGCGTGTTTGAGTGGTAGTGCAACGGTTGGAGGGTATATTTCCCACAATGGACAGTACACGTCAAGAACACAGAACGTGTCGCGGCGTCATTTCAAATACAAACCCTCCGAACGTTGTAGCAGTAATCATACATGGAATCAGTAATGTACCTCACGGCTTTCGCAACGTTTTTGACACAAATTCTCGTACGTAATACAGAAGTTGTAACCACCAACGCAGTCAGCCACATAATGTAGCGTCCATGGTATATATGAACGAAATACGGGTATGGGATACTGGTGAGAAAAACCTGCCCGTCATTGCCCACCCTAACACCGTTGTCTACAGCTAGGTCCCTTCAAATTCTCTACGAAAGCCGTCTGCCATGGTTCAGGTGCTTGGTCTATAACCTCACAGCAGAGAACTGGGTTTGCTCCCAGCCTAGTCCATCTTGGATTTCTCATGAAGAACGTCCTTCAACGCCCCCCCCCCCTTCCCCAAAGGCATTTCACTGACGTGCCAGTCAACAAAATTGGACGATCAAAACGCACTTTCCATTTAAATCTCCAAACTTCCTTTGTCCTCAACAGCTGCAATGTAGAAAAATACTTGTGTTTGGACTGTCGTTTTATCGCATCGATAAATCACGGTCCTGACGCGACTTTTTCCCACATGGACATTTTTTAAAGTCTGAAACGATGTAGTGCGCATGTATTACCGTCTTAGTGCCGCTTGGATTGCCTGCTGCGTTAAACCAAATACCAGAATGAGCAAATGCCTTAATTTCTATCATTTTGGTTTTCCGCAAGATTGAGATACATTTATATTCTTATACAAGATCTTCGAAAGACTCTGGGAAAAGTTACTGTTTTACTTTGTGTTAACAGTGATGGAAGTGACAAGTGCCGATTGTTATCGGAAAATCTCCGCAACAGTGACGTTTCAAGAATATAAAAAAAAATTACCCTCCATATACCATGCGAACAATAAAGCGTGGATGACCACAGACATTTTTCTTCAATTCTGCGTTCATTAGACACAAGTATGGGTGTGCAAAATAGGAACATTCTCCTCTTTGTGGACAATTGTGCCGCACATCCAAAGTATACCTCGTTTCTAAGAAATGTACAAGTCATATGGTACCCGGCAAATTGTACAAGTGTGCTCCAGCCCCTTGATGTAGATGTAATAGTGTTATAAGCAGCTTTATAGAAAATGCCTCGTGCAAACAGCTGTTTGCTTAATGGATGCAGGCAAAGACACAAAAAAGAAGATAAACATGTTGGAAGCTTTGCACTACACTGTGCCAACAATAAAAAATTGTCTTCGGAAAGCTAGTTACATGCAGGGACAATCTTCAAGCGATAGTGACATCATATTGACCAAAGATTTCCGCCAAGACTGGGAAAAGTAGTGGCATGAACAAAGATATATTCGAGGACTCATCTCTGTGAACAGTCACGTGGCAACCAGTGGTGTAGAAACAGTGCACGAGCTGTGCGAGAGCCTCGTAGCGCCCGGGAGTTTGCACAAAACAAATGTCAAAGATTTTTAAGAAGTAATAATAATAATTAAATTGTTCTTATCTATAATTTTTAATGGTTTCCCGGTACTATTGTTTTCCCCTATGTATCGTTTTTGTTTTCCATCCCCCTGAAAAATGATGCATCGAGGTTTTACTGTACAACCAGTGACCTGTGCAGTCTGTAAGTGGACAGCAGGGCATTGTACAGGAGGTATGACTGCAAAGCTATGGGCATTTTGAAACTGAAAGGTCAAAAGAGTAGTTCACATGGCTCCGTGACAAGTCTCTGAGGCGTAAGATAGGAAATTGTGTCAAAAGGAGTTCGTCACTGCCCAAGCTAATGCTGTAACCATCAGTCACCACTGTATCAGCTGTTCCACATGGAGATATGGAAGTCAGTACGCATACTGTTACACAGCCAATTCACACAATCAAGATGTACATCTGCAAGTACATATAAACTTGATTTACCACTCTGTCAAGGATATGGAATGCATGCTTCTATTATCATGACACTGCCCTCTTCAATCTGTTCCATAAAGATAACCTCAGCAAAACCGGAATAAAACTGTTCACGTTGCAAGCTGCAGCGCAACTTCTTAAGCCAGTAGTACAGAACAAGACAGCCATCAACAAATGCACCCACAAAGCTGCAGCCAGCTCATTGAACTCATTCCACCAGACCAGTTTCTCATAATTCAATCAAGTCAAATCCATCAAAGCAGCAATGCTGGCATTCTCAGGGATGTGGACACTTCAAGCAAATGGGAGTGGCAGGTGCATGGAGTTATACTACAGACACCCCAATACAACTTCCTGGTTAAGACTTCTTTTAGTCTGCCACTGATGAGAACTTACTATTACTGTAAGAAAATTAGACTTTGTTTTCTTTTCTGAAGATACTTTAGAAATCAGTATTTTCATAAACGATATGGTTCTTAGTGGCATATACTGCCCAAAATACTGGTAGAGAGATGGGACAGTCTAACCTAAATTTATTCTTTCATCATTTACAACCATCATCCCTATCATTGTTTGTCCATGTTGAAAACCACATCTGATCCTTTGTGTAGCAGCAAGACTAACCAACAGACTCACTTTTGCATGATTCATTTGAAACACCATGTGTGGGAGAAAACAATGAATGGAAATTGATTTCCCACTCCACATTCACATATATATTTCTTTATGTGAAGCAGTACATAACATTTAGCCCTGTTTTTGTGCAAGCTCTCTTGCTTTAGCCTTTTCAATCTTGGCAATTCTGGCTGCAGACTTGGAGCCTAGAACACCACCACCCCAGTGTCGCTTGATTTCCTCAAAACGATCATTGAAATTGGTCTTAATTGCTTCTACCACCTTTGTGAAGGCTGCACGGTCACCAGAATCCACCTGCACAGAAGAAAACTCATGTTACATACAGTACTGTGGTACAATTGCATTCCTACAGAGCAGAATTCAACTAATGCCACCAAAAGTCACACACACAACAGGCTATAAAGTAACTGCTCGAGGAAATTCTGGATAACTTGCCTACATTTCTCATTATAAAATCATCCACACTTTCAACTGCAATAAGCATGTCACTATATGAAACAAATATCAAGGGTTATAAACTAAAGTGAACAGTTTGTGCAATGAGTATATTGGACGACAGACATCCACCAAGGTGTAATTACATCCAAGGACACCACAAGTGGTGAAATTACCTGAGTTACTGCAACACACGTGCATGTCTTCCGCCTGACAAGTGTCCCAAGACGAGCCTTGCCTTTTACTATGCAGTATGGAACTCCCATCTTGCGGCAAAGTGCTGGTAGGAATAATACCAGCTGAAAAGGAGACATGTATTCTTCTAAAAAAAAAATCCCAAACTCTCAAGCCAACAAATCCAAAGCTTCTGACAAACATACTTTCCACACAAGCAAAATGTTACATCAAAACTCCCACCCACCCACATTTAAAATGTTGCTTTTAAGTCTTAGAACTGTCTATACTATTTCATGCCCACTGATGTCTTCAGGAAACAGTCTGGGCTCAACAGATATTTGTATGTTGCCAAAATAAATTTGTTAAGACAAATGTTTCAACCGTAACATTACTGCATGGGTTACTGAATGAAGAATATTGGCACTGCAATATTACTGACACATTTTTAATGTTATGCTTATACACAGCAGTTATTACTATTGCAATGGAGGACGCATGAAAAATTCACTGGCACCCAGCTACCAAACTACAGGACTGTAATGTTAATATTCACCGATTAGGGAATCTGTAATCTCACGTGAATCTGCCTTAGATCAGAACGAATAAATAGAACATTACTTATATTCATATAAATAACTTAATTATAAGAGGAAAAGTCCTCAACTGCTCAGGTGGTCAAGAAATTCCCCACCTTTTACATACCCCTACTGTCTGTTACCACATTCACAAGGGCTAATAGGGTCATCAGTTCACATCCTGCCAGTATATATTTCTGTAGGATCAACTTCAATACTATTCTACCATTATTCAGTTCACCAACAAATGCACAAACATAAACTACTTTTATAGTTTTATTAGTATTGTCGTATTCCCCTACACGTTTCAGTCTGTAATATATATATATATATATATATATATATATAAATAAAACTATTCTACCATATTCACAAATGTTTCCCTGATATGAAATTCTCAATCCACAGTTGTTATCCTCAGTACCCTCAATTTACAGTCTTGTTAACCTCAGAGCTCTCAATCCACAGTCTTCTGTTATTCTTAGCACCCCCAACCTAGTCTTGTTAACTTCCCATCTCTCAGTCCACAGTCTTCTGGTATATTCAGCACCCTCAATCTACAGTCTTTGTTACCCTCAGTGCACTCAATCCACAGTTCTGTTATCCTGAGCCCCTTAATCTGCAGTTTTCTGTTACCCTCTACCCTCTCAATCTAGTCTTCCTTTAGGGCAAAAGACTGTTCCACACCCACATAAAAGCAGGTAACATTATGCTTCATCTTCACATTTTCAGAGAGGAGACAAGAGCTTCTTAACTGAATGTTAGCAAGTATTCCTTAACAATAATCCCCCGGAACACGGAAAAGGCCTAAAAAGGGCAAAAACAGTCAAACGATTTAACATGTATAAAACCACCAACACTTTACAAATCACATCGAATATGTTCTGTGCATCTTCTATGCATGCTTACACATTTCATTTTTTATTCTAAAACCAAATTTTCACCTAGCCAAAATTTTAACAGTATCTACATTTCTTTGTTTTATTAAAATATATGTCTATATTTCCCTTCTTACTAAACTTTAATTCATAACACTGGTTCCACCGAGTCTGGCGAATTTCACTTCCACTGTAAATGTTGTCACTCAGCTTTTTTTGACTTGCCTTGTTCTCAAGGAGATGGCCTAAAAGTGGCTGTGGAATCTTGTTCACGAACTTACAAAAGACACTGATGTAAGCAGATGATGCCATAACATGCATGTCAATAATGTAAAACAGAGCATAAAGTGTTAACGATTTTATGAAAATTACACTGTTGAACTCAGATACTCCTTAAAACATATACTGTCACAGGAGTCATAAAAAAACCTATTAATCATATTACCAGTCCTCTCTCATGCATACAAGAACACTCAGTGCCATTCTTCTACATTTGTCAACTATGCAGTATGACATTCAGTTGAAGAAATTCATTTTACATCACAGTGCTCCACACATGACAATTTCAGTTCAAAATAAGGTATAAAATTACAACACAACATATGCAGTTCTGAAGACAACCTTAAAATATTTAAGCTGAAGCTCAAGAACATCAGTATTGCTACCACCTAAATTAATTTAAAAAAATGGCAACAGTGTAGGCCCTTCCCAGTACTAATACCATCCCCTCCACGCTGTAAATTCCAGCCCTGCCATACAACATTGGAAGACTCCTATTCAAAAACACTTGCGACCACAAGTTTCAATGTGACCAGCAACCCCACAGTAACTGGAAATTTAAATTTCCTCCAAAGGTTAAAAATACATGCACCAAGAGATTTCTTTTAACAGTGCAATTATAGTTAACCTTTGCAGAAATGAATATTGAGTTGCCGTGCATGAAATGTCAACCACTGCAGTGGTAATTATCATTCAATGTTGTGATCATCACACCCGTCACTCAAACAATTTAAGACTTGGAAAAATATGATAGCCACTTCTGTAAGTCACCAGAACATCTCCAAAATTATTATGTGTTTTGTAACTGCTTTGTCATCATTTCTGCATATGCCCTAGGATTGAAGTATCATGTCTTTTGCAATATTCTGGTGCAATGAAGTTATACATGCTCAGGAATAAACATATTAATTCACAGTATATAAAATATACAGTGTATGTATGTATATATGTGTGAATGAGACAATGTTCAGTAAAGTATCAGAAAAAGAGAGACCACATTGGTCTGAATGTCACAGCATAACAGCTGACCTGATACCATTTACTTCACAGATTGAGCTCATATACCCAAAAATGTAACTTTTCTGTTTGCTACTTTATAGCATGGACTAATAGAGAACACCTGACATTATGATAAACTCTGTAGTTTCAGTCCCTACCTCACACAGAACAAATTGTTTCCACTACAAAGACCAATCTGTTATGCTGTTTAGAAAAACACTATTTATTCTACATCACATAAAACCCAGTAATACTCAATGGGCAAAATGCAAAGATATTAGCTGTTAAAGCAAATGGTCATACAGTTAAACACCATGCCAGAGAGGGTTAAGGTGATGTGCAAGTAATGTGGTAGTGTTTAACTCCCACTTCTTAATTTTCAATATTCTTTAATTTGATATTGTAATGCCATAATAATTAACCGTTTGCTTTACTTATCGACAAGGACAGCAACCATACCCTGGGGTAAGACCAGGATATGCCTTGCCCATTATAACTGCAGTCTCTGATATTACTAGAAATCTGTTCATATGTGCAGCAGTGAATGCATAAAGCAGGTACTTCAGTTATTCCAGAACCTGCTTAAATCAGGGTCCACAAATTTTCCAAATATCTAGGAGCCATCTCAAAATTCTAAGCACAAGAAGAGTGACATGAAGCAAGTTCCATACCAAGGACCCACAAACATTAGGCACCACCATACAAAATTAACTCCCCAGGCATCTGGCACCCAGGATCTGTGCACTGGACTTAAAATTTAGGCAACTAGGGATTATTTGAATTTCTCAACTAATTAAATCTTGTCTCCTCCATTACCTGATATAATCCCACCAATGACATGTGTCCCCTCCACATTTCAGCACTGATATATTCTGTAGCTTAGTTGAGGAGAAATGTTATATTTCGAACTTCCACTCCAAAGTCTACCGTATCACAGATTTATATCTGGGTATATGATGACTTCATCTACTGAAAAGCAACTTAATTCATTACTGTGTACTTCAGAACTACTACACTGTCACCCCAATCACATACTGCCATAACAGTAAAGCAGTTACAAACCTCAATTGGGTCAACATCATGTGCAACGACGACCAGCTGAGCCTTCTTCTGCTCTACCAATTTAGTAACACAGTTGCTTCCTTGACGCAAAACGTTTGGTCTCTTTGTGGGTGCTTCCTCCTTCTTTGCAACCTTTGCTTCAGCTCGTGCTCGTAGCCTGGCCTTCTTTGCATATGCTGTCTCAGGTCGATACTTCTCCAAAATTTTGAATAGTGCCTGAGCTAAAATAATTTCAACCCTTGCAATATCAATATAACACAAAAATAAATAAAAACTAGATAACTTTTACAACAAATTCCACCCAGACAGGACATTTCTTTCAATACAAGTTTTAATTAATTCCTGTAAAATGCTACAAACAGGCAATACTTATACTGTGGTGATGTATCTCAGAGATCTTGGTGGTAAAAGGTGTCTTCAGTACTCAGATAGCAAATACAAATATCATCATGAACACATATATCCACAGTATATGTACTCTTTAAAATATTCAACAGTGTTACTACAGCTCACAATGTGCCTGGGGGGGGGGGATGATACATACAGAATTCTGATTAGGAACTTCTTGGAAAAATGCCCAATTTGAACAAGATATATTGATTGGGGAGATCAATCATGCAGCTAACTGTAGTGCAAGGTTGAAAATTTCAGCCACTACACCATACAAATAATGCATATTGACATCTGTAGGCATTCTATCTGTACTGTACTGTTAAGAAATATTTGAACTTTTGGTTGATACCAAATATGTCACATGTGGGAGTGCAGGTAAGCTCCACTCAATAACCTCTGCACGGACACAGTAAGCTGTACCAATGAAACCTGTTCACAGTGTTTCTAGCAAATCCAGCTAGTCACAAGTTACCATGTGGTTGACATACTAGCAGTTGACCACAAGCTATGGAACACAAGCAGTCTAGAGCAAATAGGAAGTGTGACATAGTTAAATGCTGCCAATGGCTACAAACCAGCTGGAAGTTGAGAAGTATAGCATGCTCTGCAATTTCGCCTGACCTAGATTTTTCAGTTTTAAACTGGCATTGTGGAAAACTACAGCTGTCACTTGCAGTATTAAAATGTATGCATATATATACATATAAGAAAAGAAAACAGTCTGCTAATAGCACACAGACACATAAATGAACTCAGAAAAGGGTTAATGCACACAACCTACACAAATAAAACACTGAAAATTACAGTACCAGTCTGTTTGTCAACTGTTGAGGTGAACTGGTTGATAGGGGGCGGTACTTTCAGACGTTTCTGAAGTACAGCCTTCTGACGCTGAATTCTGATATACTTTGGCCACTTCACAAATCTACTTAAATCTCGAGATGGTTGAATATCCTGTCCTGACAATTAAAAACAAAACACTCAGTTATTCTCAATAAACTCAAAAGATTCATTAAGACACATAAGTATGTACTTACACCCATATAAATTTCCAGTTAATATACAACTTTGGTCTGGGGAAAAAAGGGCAGACATGACGCATATATTCTGACTTACCGATGCCGAAGTTTCTTGGTCTTTTCTCAAAGAGTGGATTGACGACCTTCTTTGGTTCAGCCTTCTTTACTGCTAAAGGTGCGGCTGCAACCTTCTTCCCTACTTTCTTCTTGGGCTATAAAAATATTTTTAGTGTAAGATACCTTCTGTGGGTCCAGTCCAAAATAGTAGGCATTTTTTATTTTAGAAAGACAGAAATATTTTCTATAGTTCCTGCAGAGAGACCTTGAAAGGCCCTTACATTAGCACGAAAAGCGCTGGTAATATATACACTTATTGTATGGGGTGAAAGTCATGTTGCAAGAAACAGCAGCCATATCCAAACAAGATTGCCAACAATGATAAGGAGTCTAATGTTGCACATGTATAAAAGGAAACTCCAATCCCTAACCTTGGTAATCAGACTGTATCAATATACTAAAACCTTAAAACCAACTTATTAAATAAGTCATCCAATGCAATTCAATTCTTTTACCTATTTTATACTTCATACTGCTTGACAAGTACACGCTTTACGACTACAAACAAATTTTGGAGGAGTATATGATGTTTTAAGACCACAGCTAGATGTCAGTCTTAAATCAATTTGAGATCTTAATTATCAGGTGCCAATGTATAATAACCTCAAAATCTGAATCAGAAGGAGCCCTTAAGAATGAATGTAGTTTGAAACGTCAGGCACTACAGTGTAAATTTGCAAACTTGAGCTGCACTTGATGCTTTTTATCTGATAACTGGGTAACAATACAATGAATATGTTCATACAAACATAAAAATTCTGAAAATCCAAATTAAGAGCTACTAAAATAATAAGTCAAACGACGTTGACTAAAAATACTGTATACTGGAGAATCAGAACCAATCACGAACTACAAGTACTATACAAAGACCCAGATATAGTAGCGGACATTAGAAAGAAGGAGAAGGTTACAGTGGTTAGGACATATGATAAGAATGGACAACAGCAATTAATAAAGAGTGTGTTAGATGGCAAACCAGGAGGAAAGAGATCGATAGGAAGACCAAGATTGAGATGGATGGAGGACGTTGAGAAGGATTTGAAATAGTTGAATGTGAGGGGATGGCGAAGGAAAGCAGTGGATAGACGGGAATGGGCAAATATCTTGAAGGAGGCCAAGGCTCTCATAGGGCCGTAGAGCCAAGGAGTAGTAGTAGGAGTAGTGGTGGTCCAATGTTTAGCACACTGCCACTATTTCCAGACAGCCCGAAGACCGGCTATCCTGACAAGTTTCTAGAGCTTTTCTTCAATACCTCTGGCAAAATACCGGCATACTGTCTCTTATTGGGCCATGACCGCACTAAGTATCCTAGCATTCGACGCCACATAATCTTAACAACTGAAAACATTATTAAATCATAAATAAATAGGAAAACAAAGTGGTAGTGCACGTCATTATCCAATACACGTTTGCAAACGTTTCCACGAAATGAAACTGTGTATCCAAACATAAAATCCCCTCACTCCGTACAACACTCAATATTTACTTTCCGTATTGGTAATAATATCAACATATTTTACTGCATCATAACAAAAATAATTATCTAGCGCTCACACCAAAATGCTGCGTTTCTAAAATGCTAAGTTCTCTATTACTGACGCAAACTGTACAGCATCTATTTAGATGACAATGTTTCACACATCACTAACCTTCTTCTGTACCATTTTCTGTTCGTTATTTCATACGATGGCCGAGTTTTACGTAGCTTTATTCACCAACCACACACAAAATCAGGACTGTCCACGCACAACCCACAGGAAGTGATAACAGCCGTCTGTTTTTCAGCCCTTCCGATCTGTAGCGCGTTCACAACAGTCGACTTATTGTCAGAAATCCAGAAGTGCCAATGTAAAACAAACATCTCGATGCAAGTAAGAATTAATGGACAATTATTACGGCATTAAATATGTATTCGGATATAATCAACGTGAGTGAAATAAGTAACAACTTTCATTCCATTTTATGTGCAAACGAATTATTTATATGTCCAGTCATAACTGTTATTGTATGATCCATGGATCGATTCATGTCACTGACCGCTACAACTCTTAACCCTACTCGAACGCAGCTGCTGGCTGTTGTACTCGGGTCCATACTCGGAGGCACATGTGGTGTCACGGATTACATCAGTTGACGTCCGATTACTAGAAAAGTAATGTGATAGTTACATGTACAGATTATCTAGTATAGGTTACATGAATGGAAATGTCTCATTCTAGAGGTCTGCCACAAAGCAAAGAAGCGTTACTGAAGTCGTACACGACAAGATTAAAGGACGATGTTAAGTCTATGCTAGAAAATTTCGAAGGTAAGACAACTTTAAGCTGTATATACAAAGTGAATAAAATATCACGCAACGTGAATATTTTTTAACATTTAACAATTGGGCGCATACAATTTCTCTCGAAATAAGCTAGCATGTAAGTGGCGATGGAAGGAGAAAACAATCCTTTTTAATTCTTGGTGCAGGCCTATAACTCTTCAGTCGCCCAGCTTAACTTCTCAAAAATTTACAATTGTTAAGGAAATTAAGAAAGTCGGAAGTTTATAAGTGGTCTGTTGAAAAGAAAATAGGGTGCATGCACTGATGTTTGGTTATGTAGTTTACGTTACAAGCTTTGCAGATTGTACGATGGTTGATGTGAGGAATTTTGGATACATCAAAATTATAACAGTGTATTGTGTGTAATATTTCAGAAATAGTAAAGCTGGCCAAAGGTGAAAGTGAAACTCAGTTGTCAAAGATGACCCAGAGTGAACAAGATACGTATGAAATGCATGTCCGAGCAGCAAATATTGTAAGTTGCACTGGAGTAACTTTAGAATATAATTACCAAATATACTGGTAGTAATTTTTGTCTAGAGCAGCACCTGTAATGTCAGTTTGTGTACAATTTTGATAGTAGACCATGGAAACTCCAGTCTGTGTTCTGTACCTTTTCTAGCATTGTAGTGTCAGCCCATACGCATACTCCTACATGTGATTAGACTACAAGTCTCCAAGTGATTTACTAGACCAGTAATTCCCAACCTTTTATGATTCTTAAGAAAGCCAACATACTAGTGTATCTGTGGTCCCTTCATTTCTGCTGTATGTACATAAGTTTGTATTGAGTTTTGCAAGTTACTTTGTTACATAATTCCTGTTTTCATAGGAGGCTTTTGTATAATCAGATGTGCTATTTATCTGCTTCTAGGTACGAGCTGGAGAATCCTTAATGAAACTTGTGTCAGACATCAAGCAGTACCTCATTCTTAATGATTTCCCTTCAGTAAATGAAGCGATCACCCAGAATTCTAAGTTATTTAGAACAAAACAAGCTGAATGTGATCAGAAACTGATGAGTCTTAGAGATGATATGGCTGCTGACTTGTATGACCTGGAAGAAGAATATTATACATCTATTTACAAATAAAATATTTTATACAGTTCATTGTTTTGTGAATATACTAGTCATATGGCAACAGTGTTTCTGATCATGCTTATTGTCCCATTTCCATTTTATGATGTTTCTTTTTTGTACCGAACCATAACTTAAAGGACATGCGCATTCCATACGTGATTGATCTTCTTAAATACAGGCAGGTTTCCATAAACAGGTATCTCCTGTGAATGCAACTGCATAACCATATAATCTCTATTACTGTATGGAAGTCAATTCATTTTGCGTTCTTGTGTAAATGGAACAAGTCTTCTCTCTCACTGTCCTGCCAGGCTTCAACTGATAAATATTAACACACACAAAGAGACTCATATGGAAAACTGCGACACCTAGATCTCTGACTTTTAAACAATGTAGCTTGAATTTGAGAGGAAAATTATATAAAGTATGGTGTTTGGTAAAACACTTAAAACAGATGCACTGATCCACATCTGCACTATGGTTTTCTTGGATGTCATGCCATCCGGTGCAAACATTTTGGAAGAACCTGCTTTATTCATCTACAGATACTCTTCTTTCCTGAAGATGAAGGCAGCAGGCTTGTCTGAAATGATACTAGTCTACCAAACTGTGGCATTGCATCCAAGATCAGATGCAGATCAGTGCTTATGTACATGTAAGAGTATTCTGATTGGGAGTGGAGGGGAGTAAAATGTGAAACAGTACCATGTAATCATATTAACTAAAATGCTAATGTGCACGTCTTTTATCCTTTGCCATTTCAATTCCCAAACTAAACAAAGTAGAAAAGTCATTAAAATAGGAACAACATCCATAACTATCACAGGTGTATTTTTGGAAATATGAATGGCTTTATGCCCAGAAATTTACATAGTTTTATAGGGACATAACCTGAACTACAGGCCACAAATGATAATTTTTATTATTTACTGCATTAAACTCCTTGTGAGATATGCCCAGGATTTTGAAAAGGTGAGAAAACAAGGTTACAACAATGGGTCAGTAGAATATTGTTTGGTGACTTTTATCATTCTGCATCGGGAAGGAATGAAACTAGTACCCCTCAAAAGTACTAACACAGAGCTAAAGTTTATCTGGCATTCCTCAGTATGTCTTATTTTCTATCTGCATGTCCTTGGAAATACGTTATATTTGAATAGAGTCACAAATGAAATTCTAAGTATAATTATTATTCATGAACAGTTCACAAAACACAATTTTCTGTAAGCCATGAAGCATATTATCCTTAAAAGTAGCATTCTTATGTACAAATGATTTACAAATCAACAAATTTACAATACTGAAGATATAACAGACATACAAAAAAATTATTGTATGTTTGGAAGAAATAATTGCACCCCTGAAGAATACTAACTTCTTTGTAGTCACTGTTATGAGAATCATACATCTCACAGCTATGCCTTTGATCCAGAAATTGTTCAGCATTTAATGCAGATGTGCATTTCACACATTCAGTTAACAAAATCATGTACAGTATGTTTTCTTGGAATGCAAACATTACACTTCTACACACAGCTGAACATAACTGCACTTCAATAATTATTAATAATGCTGGAAACAGAAATGGATCATATCCACTACTTTATATTGAGCAATACAACATACGAGTACTTAAGAGAGTATGACTACAAATCTTATCTCTCAAGTTATATGACTCTTCCACAAATAACCAAATACAGAAAAATACAATATAAAAATGATGACAGCTGTGTACAAGTAGTGAGAACATCTGTAAATAAATTAGGGGATAAAAGAAGCATCCAGAAAACGTAGAATTCCTTGCCTGTCTTTACCATTTTTTGAGCGTGACTGTCTTCTGGGATGTGATGCTGTGTTTGGAGTAAGTGGTTCCCACATTCTGAAGGCATGTTGTCACCTTCTTCAAGTGTTCAAGGTCCATGAAGAATGCCAAAGTGGGTTAAGAAACAGGGATAGTCTGACTGACTTGCTTAAGCAGAGGGCATAGTCTGATTATCTAGGGCTACATTTTAAAAAATGTCCGGGTTTTTGACTGTTTGTTATTTCTTAAAGCTTTTGCATATTTTAGTAGTACTAAAATGAAAAATATCTACTACTTTTTTAAAAGAAATACATAATTTTAATACATTATCATTAACAAATTAATGGTGGTCAGTCAACAACTTGTTAGCAACAAGGTTCTTCAGATGTGATGGACACCCAGCCTTGTACGAACTGACCTGGTAATCTTCTTTCTTGTAATAGAAAATCACCACTTGACAAAGATATATGTGAACTAACAAATGAATAGCTAAAAATTGTTAATTTTAGTAAACGGCAATGTATGCAACCTGATATTTTTAAAATGTCATCGGACATTACAGAGGACCCACTACAAGTGAACTGTAGCACTTGAAAAACAAGAGGACATTAGTGGAATTGTTACTTTGCATTGTTGCATTGCAAGTCTGTATCTGGATTAATTTACAGAAGAGGTGGAGTTTTATTTTACACTCACATTCCTACATCTTGCACCTCACCTAGAATGTACAGTATACTGCACAAAAATTAGATGTTATTCTTCATTATGTTTTCAACTCCATCTCAATTTGGAATTTTTGCAACTTTACCTACTTCTGTACACTGTCTCATGTATGGAATACACTACTCACTTTACAGTTACATACATTCTTCAGATACAAAATATTAATAAGGAATATTAAAATGAATACATATATACACAATATTCCAAAATGTAGTGAATATAAAGTCCATATAAAACTTTTCTAATATGGAAGTATGTACCAACACTCTCTGTCTCTTTCTTTATGTAGAACGGCATGACAAGTGTTTGATATACCACTGTAGGTGCACAGTCATACACATACAAATCAAATGACATATAAATACAGTAGTAAAAGAAATATCACAAGTGCTTTATATATAATTGCAGGAAAAAAAAACTCAACTCTTGTGTGGTTCATGAAATTAGCATTCACACAATTAAACTGGCAAGCATCTAACTTTACTGGTTTTCATTACATCTTCAGAGAACAACAGTGAACTCATGTATACACAGTGATGTAGCTAGGTTTCTTGACTCCTGGTGTTGGTAATCACAATGCTCTCCCCCCTCCCCAAGAGAAATTATGAACTTTAAATTTTCCTTTTATTTGGCTCAATAACTTAAACCTGTTGAGCACAAAAGATCTTTTTTTATTCAACATATTTGTTTTGCCACCCCTTGGACTCTGCCACCTGGGGCAGCCCCACCACTCGTCCCCGCCAGCTACACCACTGTACACACACACAAAATATTACATTTTTTTAATACATCAGTTATAATTTAAACACTGCTATCACTCACATGCCTTCACCTTAATCTGCATGAAGGGCAAAACAGAAATCGAAATTAGAATGAACTTACGTTTTAAACCTGTTCTCTGTTTCGTTCTTCCAGTTGGCACACTACAAATATTCCAGTTAATTTATTATAACAGTTAAATTTATACCAACATTTTGATGCCATTTTCTACACCTAAACATGCATATACATTATCAATGTTATATAGGAAAATACTGAAGTCATGATATAATTTAATTTCAGATAATATATACAGGAACAAAAAGAGTAAAACGGCTATGAATGGAAGGATGTGGCTGATCTGTAAACATGGCTCACACACATTTTTGTTCTTGTAGTATGGCAGAAGGTAAGATCTACATCATTACTTAAAGAAACAGTCCATAAAAAGTTTCTGTGTTGTGCTACATAGTGCATATGAAGTTTTCCTATGACAATTCCAGTGGAAACATAAAACAGAGCTGGTAGATCAACACTCAAAATGTATATAGGTACAAAATTCTTTACTCATATTTGTGTAATCTCCCTGCTCTTCATAAAAGGATACATTCTCACTTTAAAATACTGTCTACACATGACTCCGAAACACAGAATGTTACTTATCATGTATGCAAGATCTTACTGATGGGATTTTCAATTCAACTCAAAGTGTGTGAGATATGAATAAAAAAAAAACCTTCCTACTCTGACTATACAATTAGTAAAAATCCATAAAGCATTTTTTTTCTATATTCTGACCTCAAACAGGACAAGACACAGCCTGTCTGGAACAAATGAGCTATGTTATGAATATTACAATCACAATGCTGAGGTTGAACATTTATACCATCATCACCTGTATGCCACATGCTTCAGGAGAAATGTAATCAGCACATGATTTTCTATCCAGTCATCATTATTTGTCAACTGTAACTGGAATGTGAAGACTATCATTTTGAATGAATCCACAGTCACAGAAATGATATGAGTAATAAATGCATATCCAGGAGGAAGAGATGGCAAGCTGTAATTAGACACAATATCCAAGTCTGCTTCATTACACATAATTTATATACTTTACTATCTGGCAAAGAGACTTACAAAGTAGGTAACTTAATTCATCACTCCTTGAATTTAGCCAGACATTGCCTCAGTTATGCAAACCAGATTCTGTTCTAACCTTAACTTCATTCCTTCTTTCTGTATGTTGGATCTGATAACTTACACAGTGAGGTATGCTGCATATATAATATGCATCAGATATATTTCTATTCCACAATGAAATGAGTGACACTTGTGCTGTCAATATTACTAAGCTACACAGAATAACAGAAAATCATGTCAGCCATCTCTTGCAGTAACTAAAATCTATAAAATATCAACTTTCACAACTTATCATCAAATTGTGTAGAAGGATTGTTCAAATGCAACCCATATGGGGATTGTGCTGGGTGAAGGAATGGAGGCCATTAAAAACACCAATGCACAGTGCTACTGCAGAACCCTCTTAAGAACTCCATACTGCCATTAACAAAATGTGTCCTAGAACACTCACTGTGTTGCATGACAATGCCTGTTGCCATGTGGCCCTACTATCCATGATACACTGCATCTACATGCTGGAAAGTGTTACATACAGCCTGTACCTTTCACAGTGTGACTTCCACGTGCTGGTCCCCTGAAGAAAGTGTAAAGGACCATGGCAATGGGTGTGATGAAGGCATCACATCACAGCCATGGTGGTGCAGTGATAGCAGCTGCAGCCATGGAGGTCACTGTTGATCAGATTCACTGGCTGGTGTGCCAACAGAATTAATAGGGAAAACTTTTAATGGCCTCTCCTTCACCCAGAACTATCCTGCACAGGTTTCATTTGAACAAACCTTATATCACAAGAACAGACTACTTCCATAAATGACTGCAAGAACATAGACTGACTATCAACTTACATAACACTGTAATAATTAAGGTCAACTACAATACTCAATACATTCTGGGGTAAAATAACAATGGATTCAAAGAATACTTTGATATACCTGCTGCAAGCAATGATGTGATATGGCTGTATTTTTCTCCCTACAGCCATGTAAAGAAGAGCACTGCAACTTATTTTACAATACTGATCAGATGATGATGGTAAGCTGTGTGTCACAATTTTTGTGACAAAATTTTGTTTATACAAATATAACACTTTACATGAAATATGTTCACAAAATGCATAATGCTGTAAACTCCAGCTACATTTTCACGCTTCATTTATGTGGTTCTCATCAAATGTTGCATTTTCTATTTAGGACAGTGTTGGTGGAAAAAACAGGGATTACAGCTGTCAAAAGTACATGACAGTATGAATTCTGAACATTCTTTTGACTTCCATTTCTGAAGCTGCAAGAAGTTTTTATTTTATATACCCCCAAATGACAACCACGTGGTAAAGTCTTCTGATTACCTGTTAGAAAACTAATGAATTACTCTGATTTCCCTTCCACACTGTGGGCTGGCTTTAGTTCATCCATCATGCAGATTAAAACAGCTGCACGTTTTTCCACTCCAAACTTATCATGTTTCATTCTGCACACCCAAATATATATTTCATTGTGCACAGGCATTAAAAAGATACGGTGTAATACACATATGTAATGTTGGGACAAACATGTGACGAGAAGACAAAATATGTTGGATAAAGAGACACACATTTAACAAAAGTCTGAGCTCACCAACAACATATAACTCCATACTGTAAATAAACATTCAGCTGGAGTCTTAGAACACATACTGTAAGCGTCCTTCATAACATTAGAAATGAAAGATTTTCCAAATTGTTACCATTAAACACTGAACTGCAGCTCCAAGCCATAGCCACTTGTATGGATGGATAAGACAGGACACGAAACATAAGTTGTGAAATGTTAGGAGGTGTTGAGTAAGTTGAGCACATACAAAATTACATCTATCGTGCCTTCATGTCCCTGCATGTGTATAAGGAAAAGGAATTAATACAGAGGTGTGTTTCTTGCACAGGTCCATCTCCAACAGGAAGACTTGACTGAATGGATCTTTACTGCTGATAATTTGTAATCAGATCTTAACTGTGTTGGCCAATTGTCTGAGGTTGAAAATTCTAGGAATAATACATGAATGGAGCTTGAAATTATGTCTGATGGTGCACACCTGTGTGTCTGTTAAAATCCTGGTGCACATAGTCACCCACGAGCTCTTGGTCTCAAACTCGTCTTTTATCTTTAGCGAGCAATCAGTGCACAGTTAGTAGTCACCTTGTGAAGTGTTCTAACAATGTGGTGAACAGTGGCATGATTTCCATGCAAACAACTATAACTTGGGATAATTACTCAGTGAACAGATAAGACAGAGCACAGATCTGAACGTTCAATAACTGGACTTGAGAGTCTGAACTGTGTTAGGCCATGTTATTTCTATAGTACTTCACAAAAATCCACACAACCATAAAATATCACTGCAACTTAACACCCTGTCATCTGCATTTACTGCAATGACAAAAATCAACTTACAGAATCCTTTGGAACCCTGAGACATCAAGTTTGCCCATTTCCCTTAAATTTCCTCCTGTAGATTAATTTATGGTTGTTTGCCCTTAATTAATGATGACTTGGGGCACTAAACAAAACTTTTAACTATACCCGCACTTTTAGTGCAGACAGTCCTAAGCCCGTGAAAATGGGAACACTGTTCTTTAGCGTGCAACTGAATATGTCCTTCCAGAAACCATCGGACTGAGTTAGTATGTTGTTTTGACTGCTGGGCTGAATTAGTACATGAAGAAAGTAAGCCCTCAATTAATTAGGCAGAATTGCTCTTTCAGATTGCAGGCAATTTATTGACATCTCTATTATGGCATATTCAGATGTGTTTCAGAAATCCTGTGATATCCATACTACAATTCATAACTGGCAGGAAATTTCAGGTTATGTTAACATGTGCATATGGCTGAATGAAACTTCCTACCTCCGTACCTGGAACTACAATATGCAGGTCAGATGTTACAGCTTTCTGTGTCCCGTTGTTAAATGTACATGTGGTTGTGCTGCAATGCATAACCATCACCACAACAAATATGAGTAGTACTTTTCATTGCATTATTAATCACACTAAAACACAAATTATGGTAAACAATTAACCACTTCTACAATACACCTGCAGCTCCAAAATTCAAAATCACTAGATAATGTGCAAACAAACTAGACAAATATTAAAGTGATCAAAATGAACAATAAATATACACCATTAATACAAATGTAAACAACACAATGGAATAGATCAACAAGATACAGAGCAAACAATGACCAACGAACCCACAGTACTTTCACGTGGTCCTTATTTAAGAGACATTTAAAAATAACTGATAACATAGTTTAATATAAGGGTGTACCCATCTTTCATCCACATGATCACAATTAAATTTGAAGTAACTACTTTAAAGGACAAAAGTTTAAAACATCAAATATCAAACAGTGCACGTTTTTCATGAATACAGTATACGATTTAACATCACATGACACCTCAGTATTACTGGTGTTACACTGTCCTTATAAATTAATGACTTCATAACCATAAAACCTGGAAAATATCAACTCCCCCATATTAGGATCCAAATGGAAGGAGAATCACTATTACCACAATCAATAAATACAACATGCATATACTCCTCATAAAATGTATATTGAATATGATCTAATATTTTCTTGTAAATTTTGGTCTTAAAATAACCTTGCAAGCAGAAAATGTTAATAAAATTAGAACAGATGTTTTCTTTATAAATGTGAACAATCTACTATTACATATAATTGACACTGTTAATTTGCTGAAATTGCAATGGAAGATTGCTACTGCAAGTCAATTTCCAAAGCTGTCGCTCTTGGCAGTATCAGTCAGGTCAGATGGGGTGGTGAGATGAGGTTTAGATGTCTTTCATGAATTTGCTGATGCAATGTCAGGAACTTGTGGTCAGCTTCTTCCATTTTGCATAACTGGTATTGATTCTGGATTAAAAGAAACAACATTATTACATTCTGAGTTAGAACTTAGTTATTACAATACATTAAATGTTATGGGCCAAAGAATTTAAGTAAAAAATCAATAAACATTAATCTGTATGACAAGACACACCCAAACTATAAACATTCCTAATATTAATGTTACTCATAATCTGTGCATTAAGCATATTATTCATGTAATTCCAACTAAATGCACAGAATATGAATAATATTAAGATTGTAACCACCCAACACGCAAAAGCAACCTGTATTTATAAGAACACAAAGGAAAAATTGTTAAAGAGAAATGCAGCCATCGGGTTGAACAAAATAGAGTTGAACTCGGTTAAAACGTCATGAAAGGGACTGAATATTTTGTGTTGTTATAAACGAGTATTGTTATAGCCGACAAGTACAATGTTATGGTTAATAGTGAAAAATTAATTGGTACCACAGAATATCTGACATTGTAGGCGAGGTGCTGTATAAACCGATGTCGTTATAACCGGGTTCCACTGTATGCAGAATTAATCAACTGCACTTAGTTGGCATTATATGAATAATTCCTAATATTTTCAATCAGTGCAATATGAGTTTTTTTTTTTAAAAAGTCAGGTATCCAAAGTTTTGAAAATGGAACAAAATAATTCACAAAGTCAACACATATGACTGGCATCAAACTCTGTATGTATGTTCATGTCATTTTGTTCATATGGCTGATTATTCTCAATTTAAGTAATCTGAAATTACAATTATTAATGGGAGTTTTGAGTTGCATAAGAAAAAACTGCAACCAAAAAGGCTATATGGATTTGGCACAATCTTCATGAGCATATGCTAATGCTATGCATCATCTAATTCAGAGAATGGCATTTTAGATTCTTAAGCTATTTAACACTCTTTCCAACCATATAAGTTATACAGCATGCAACAGAATGACCATGAATGATGAACTGGAAAAGATGTGGAAGGAAGCCCTACTTTAAAGCACTACCTCAGCATCTGCCTGTAGGCACTGAGAAAAACCACGCAACTTCTCAGTCAGTATAGCTGGATTTTTAGGATCTCAAACATGAAGGAGATGGGCCAGCCACCAAACTGTGAAACTGGCATTTGAGACAGCTTGATAAGTATTTCAAGTTTGTGATCAGATTATAAATTGTTTTGTGCCTTCAGCCAAATACAGATTAATGTAAAACAAAACAAATAATGACATTTCATGTTTTATTAATATTGAAAATGAGCAGTTACTGCTAGATCTTCTAAATGTGTTACAGGCATTGAGGCAACTGAGATCAGTACACACCATGCAGCAACCATCTGGTCATAGGGGTGAATTGAGAGCGCAGAAAATCCAATAAGTATAAAGATGATGGTGCAATATGGTCTGTAATACTGATATGCATAAAAAGCTTCCAGAATAATAAAACAAATATCTTGTGTTGGAAGGATAATATTGCAATTCTATGCCAAATCTTTGTGGGCTGGATTCATCTAGTTCAAGATGATCTAGTAGTAGGCACTTGTGAACAAGGTAAATGAATTTCTGGATTACAAAAAAGGGAGAAAATTTCTTCACCAGCTAAGTGACTGTTAGGTTCTAACAAAGGACTCAACTCATACAGTTAAGTTATTACCTTGTTTGAAGACAATGATCAGAACAACAAGTCAGACGCTGTTTCTGCACTCCAAGTCACAGTCTCACTGTCCTCAGCTGGCTTTAAGTAATCTTCTTCTTCTTCCTCCTCCACCCGTTCAGAATGAGACATATGTGTGGTGTGAGGAGGTAGCAACGGTGCAGCTCTAGTCACTCCCAGCTGGAAGTCTTCACTACCAAGGTGAACCTTGCTGGGGGTATAGCTAGCCAGGCTACTGCCACCTACAGGAGATAAGTTTATACTGTCACTACACAATGTTTAGGCTAGCAATATGCTCCACTCGTATATTTATTTATAAACAGTTTATACTAATGCCATTTACGCGGAATATTTAAAATCGTAGCAATTACAGAGGTTTATAAGTCATATTCTTCACCAAATATTATTAGGGTGAACAAATCAGGGAGGATGAGACAAACACAGCAGCATGCAGCAAACATGGCAAAAATGAAGAATGCATGTACAAGATTTGTGGGAAAACCAAAAGGGAAGAACCAACTGGGAGGCAAAGGCGTAGATGGGAGGATTACACTGAGATGGATCTAAAGGAAACAGAAGGCATGAGGTCCAGCGGCAGGGTCTTGTAAGCAAGGTAATGAACCTTTGTGTTCAATGAAAGACAAAGAATTTCTTGACTAACTGAGTGACTACAAGCTTCTCAAGTAGGATTCTGCTCTACGTAGTTAGTTAGCAGGCAAATGAATCACTATGGGGATGGGGCAAGAAAGCTGACAGTGAAAGAGATCCAAAGGACAAATTACCATCAAATTCAGCCCAGTGCTACTACTACACCACACATCTTGAAAAATACCGCCTCCCATCAAGAAATTCCGAAATTGGAGCAGAAATATGATATATGTTTCATCTATGGTGTTCATCGTCTTCTCCAACACTGCCACTACTATTTTTACTACTACTACTACTACTACTTTATTGTTGTGATTTCTAAGTGATCTTCTTTACTGGCTGCAGAATAACCAGTATACCATAATTTGTAATATTAGATTTGTCAAAGAAATTCTCTGAATCACCATGAACTGGTAACTGCTTAGGGCATTCCAAGTTTTATGCATTAATATACGTACAAGATGATTATTTTATCTGACAACTATTGGTTGCCACTTCCTGTCAGCTTGCTTATTGTATTAATGTAGCCCACTCATCAGACTGTCCATACATGTGATGGAGTAGCGGCGGGAAGAGACAAAGGATCGTTTCCAGAGAAAATATGAACCCTGTACTTCCCGAGACATATAAATCGATGGGGCGGAATGAAGAAGGAAGTATTCATCAATGTCCACTTAACTGTGAATTTTGCTTTAACATTGTAATTTGCTTGTAGGGATTTTTGATATCCAACATTTAATTGATAAGCTACAACAGTACATCAACAATCAGAAGAGACGACAGGGGACTGTCATCTGAATTGTACGGCATGATGCTGCAGCATTTGAGGGACAGCAAGGGATTCTTAAACAAGATAAACAATATCACTGCCACAAACAATTATAAAAAAATAAATATAAACCAACCGACCAACCAACCAACCAATCAACTAACCAACCAACCAACCAAATGTCAGATACAAATTTGCAACAGGAATTACACGTTTAAAGCATACCCCTTAATATTGTAACTATTTCAAATGAACTTCATCTACATTTCAAATGAAACAAACATAGGAGGCTTAAGCAGAGTCATCATTAAATTAGGGACTCTGTACCAACTGGCCAAGCCTGCAACACAGACACAGGCTTTGGCGGAAAAGGCGCTTTATTGAAACCTGAAACATCCACGTTTATAAACATAAAATAAGTTAGAAGAAAAACCTACAGAAAGGCAAAATACATTTCTCTGGAGGCTGACAGAAGGTTGGGTTTATAAATTTCCATCATTCATTGAACCAAAAGATTGATTGCCAATGTCACAAAAGTCAGCAATTAGAAGCTATCCCGAGTCCAGTGAATTCATTCCACATATTCACATTCCATTTCTGCAAGATCCACTTTTATGCTCGTATGAGATACTCAGCGTTTGAATATCAGACATGCAATAATTCGTGCATATATATGCCATGAGAATTAAGGGCATTATTTTCTTTAGTTCTGTGGAATTAAGTCACTCTACAAAATGCTGGACAATTTTATCTTTAATAACTTAATTCTACGTAGGGAAGCTCAGCAATTTAATATACTCGTATGGCAACCACTTCTCATTCGGAGATCATACCCTTGTTTACCCTATCGACAGCCATAAGTGCTACTTGAAAGATACTAAAGCTTGAGAAAAAAACAGTCTTTCATTTTTCTGTCTTAATGTAAACTGGGATTTTCAGTCAATATCGCCACTATGGGCTGAAGACAACATTCGACCTTCCAGCACAAAGAGCATTCACCCTATCCAGCCAGCTTTGGGGCCCACCCAGCCTTTTATCCAATGGATACACACGAATCTCTCCTGGTGATAAAGTGGACGAAGCGAGAAGCTCACCACTCACGAGTATCTAGTGCCGAGATTAAGAATGCATGGAGAATTACCTGCACTTCCCCATACCACGTCCTGGCGTTTTCTTAATGGCCCTCTGAGTCTAACCTGTTCAAAATGTGTCTTGAAGCATCTAAAATTCCTCACGAATCCAAGTGTTCAAGTCACACGTCATTCTATGAGTTTTAAGGCCCGCACAAAACTGGTACTGCCAGCAACACGTGATTACTTCAAAAGTGCAACTCTGGAAATTTGAAACCGAAGGTCGCACATATAGAAATAGTGGGCCTTCTATGGGCTTACAGTGAGCTTGGGGGAGAAAAAGATGAAAAATGTTTCTTATAAACGACCGGAATTTCGGAAGGTTGCACAAGCATACAAGACTTCAGTTAGCGCCAAGTTGGGAGGCAACTTCTCATGCGTGCGTGTTGAGTGTGTAGTCTAAGAAGCACAACAATTGAAAGGTAAGCTATGGAATACGGGTATTAGCCAGACATTTTAGTAACAATCCACAGCCACTGTAATGGAATAATCCCTTGGAATTCTAGAGATAAAACATTCTTGGCTGATATCGTACCGCATAATAAATCACGTCTGGTAACACAAACACAACGCAATCTTCCTGAATTAATCATAAGCTGACAGTCATTCAGCTCGTCAACAAATTCCTCCCCGTCCACGAACCCCAATGTTTATTACTGTGTTCACAACAGCCCCCCACTGGATCATATCCCAAGAAGCCCACAATCTAACTCCCTGCTTGTCTGAGATCCAATTCAATATTAACCCCAAATCGATGCCCATTCGGTGGTTGTTACTTTTCCTAATGGTGACCACAGAGCCGCGCTATGTCTTGTCTGTCGCCGTCTGCTCGTTTGGCCAGATTCTGCACAAATTATGATAGAGATACACGGACCTATTCCTGCAAGAACTTTGCGTTATAAATAAACTATATGTATTTTGGTAAATATATAAGCAGTACAAATAATTCAGACTAAAGTTACAGACATGAACTAAAGAAACGCTTCATATCACTTTCAAATAGTTTTAACCATACGCAGCTTTTGACAAATTTCCCAAAATCAGAAATTACCATAACAAACGTCCGTCTCTGAACACACAAGTCACTTCCACCAGCGAAATGTAAGCCGCGAAACCTGCAGATTTTTACTAAGGTTAGCTGTGTTCTAACAGACCTCCGATATGTAACTTTTCTTTTGAGTCCCCCCCCCCCTTCCACTTTTTTGTTGAACGTAAACAATATGGCGGCAGCTTAAACTCTCGTATGAAGAGAGGCCACGAACAATCCGATATATTTTGTAAGAATATTTTTGTTTGTTTTTAAAGATCTAAGCATGGGAACAGCGCGCTGATATGAAGTTACATCCATAAAATTTAACGTTAGCGAAATATTCGCTATAATACTGGATGCCACGTCGTAAATATGCAGCGTCAATACACTTGTAATTTTGGAAGTTCATTCGAATGCAATAACAATTGCAACCGCTCTGCTGCCCAGGATTAGGCTCAGACCATCCTTTGAACGGCCTTTCCATGTATCGTATTTCCTTTTGATCTATACAAGTCTTGGGTATCTGCTATAATCTATTCCCAAACGGATTAACCATTCATTTTTATTCTTAATGTAGAACGTAAAATCAGCCCTTCCATATTTCCAGTTTTCTTCCTCCATTTCTCAGTCTTTGGTCTGAATGCTAGGCGATCATACACAACTCTTACGGTGCATAAAGCGATTATGTCCACCACCCTTTCGCTGCATGGCAACCGGTTAATGCACAGAGAAGAAAAAAGCGGCAACACGGCAGTAAATAACGGAAGCAGTGTGACGTAATATCCTGTCGTGTCTCGAATCTGAATTTAACGACGGGTAAGATTAACTCAATCCCATTTTAGTATTTTCCCTCTTTGGTTCCCGTTAATTGAAATGTACCAGAATGGAATGTACAGTCAGCGTCCTGAATTCGGTCTCCATTGATGAATATATGAATATTCATTATACGTATAACATGCCACCTTGGTGCGAGAAAAGTCACCCTGTTCGTTCACGTGACTGGAATGGGTTAATTCAAGTCGCGTTAAAAGAACTGAATATCACCGACATCGCAGTCACGAGCGGTCATAGCCATGTACAACAGCTCCGTGGAATTCAAAACATGCCACTGAACTTTATGGTGAGAAGAAAGGGATACTAATCATGCAACATCCGTCTATGCTTATAGCCTTACCACGAAAACATCTGTATGAAACATATGAAGAACTAAAACAAACATGAATGTAAACACAAAGGACAGGGAGAGGGACACAGTAACAGGCCTTAGGATCGGGCCCCACCTTACACCTTGTTTTCATACCATAAAAATAAGATTACATCGTAAGATCACAGGCAACTAAAATGCCACTTTTATAGTAGCACGGAAATTGCTCATAACTTACAACAATAACATGTTATATACATGTTACGAAAATTGTTAATAAATTACAGACACGCGAAATGAAAGGTGCATGGTTTCCATTGTTGCATAATTTCAACCCCCATGATAAGTTGATACTGTAGTCACGAGCTCTGATTTTCTGGACACAAAACCGAAGCCATCCGATCATGAAACTGTACGGTATTCTACTATTTCTTTCCTTCCTCCATTTCGATCCTCTACGAGCACGCTGAGCACGAGATTACAATCCTCTAGGTTACGTATACGAGCATCTCTGCATCCCGTCGCGCACTGTGTGTATCACAGAGACACTTCCTTCCGCGATCAACGTTATCGCGTTATCAAAAACAGCACAGTGCATTACACACGTAATCCAATCTGACAACATAAAGCAGCATACTGTACTGTCATTATTTTCTTTTCCAATGGCTCGACAGCCCCTTGCGGGCCTAGGTCGCCTCATTTTTCCAGGCTTCACGATCACACACTTTTTAGACACACCACACTCGGTAGGACTCCTCTGGACGAGGGACCAGCCCGTCGCAGAGACCTCTACCTGACATCACACAACACTCACAAGAGACAGACATCCATGCCCTAGGCGGGATTAGAACCCACAATCCCAGTAAGCGAGCGGCCGCAGACCCACGCCTTAGACCGCACGGCCACTGGGATCGGCACTGTCATTAATAAAACCTTTATATTGACGGCAAAAGGACGCGTCCCTATGAATATCACGTTTCCAGCACTCGAGCTACATGTAGAGCCCATCATAATTTCCTTGCATTAGCTACACTATACCAATCCTAGAAAAGCGTAAGTAACTTACTGTCCTCTATTCTCTGCTTCATACTTTTCAGATCTAAACATTTCCTTTGACACTTCGTTATTACATATACGTAATGGCTAATACCAGGGCAGCATAATTTTCCAAAAACTTAGAAGCCACCTCAAAATTTTCAGCGCCGGACGGATAACATGAAGCAAGTTCCATACCGAAGACCCACAACTATTAGACCACGTCACAAAATTCAGTCACAACGGCGACCTGACGCCCGGGCTGTGCACCTCTGGCTAATGCACTGCATTTCACAAGCAGGCCAAACTAAAACAACGCCCAATTATAACGTTCAGCAGCCTGGAAAGCAGATGGTACGACTTTCATATGCAAACAAGATTACAGACGGTGTACTCCGTGACACAGTGCACAGACTTTACCACGGCGTTCTTTACTTTCAAAATGTCATACGGTTTCACAGTACACGCGTAATGTCATTTCACTTACGCCCATAAAGAAGTACGCCCTTCCCCCCAGCCGATTTGTACGAAACTAAAAAATGATCCCTTATACCAAGTTTCACCCAAACTAGACAGCAAATGTGCAAAGTGCAGATAGAAAATAATTGATGCACCTAATTACAAAATGGCTTTCACTGCGGCGACCTTCACGAAACCCACAATCGATCAGTAACGTTTTGTTGACATCTCCCCTACCAAATTTAACAAAACTGGACGGAAAATGTAGGCAACAGGGGAAAAATTTATTTACGCCCTTTCGTAAAGCATGGCTTTCACTGAACCGATTTTCACGAAACTCACACCGGATAAACGGCATTACGTGGATGTCTGTACCGAATTTCACCCACGGCAGCCAAGATATACGGAAACCCATGCTTGCTCGAGAGCTTTTTGTGAAGGACTCCCATTCCAAAGTTCACGAAAATCCGACAAGGAAAAGATAATTTCAATAACGTGATCATATGAGTTTTGTTTAAGTAGCACTCAGAATAATCTCGATTGCATGGAAACTCGCACCGTGAAGTTTAGGTCACAATACGTTTATCTGATAAAGCATATCACAGGTTTGAACTTATTTCGAGTTATTTGCAATGCTAAACCAATGGCTAAAAATAAATTAACAAGGATGCTACGTTCGTCCGAGATTATTTGTTTACGCATCTTTGCTTTCACCATCCCATTCAGGTTCACTGATCTATGAACATTAAAGCAAGTAGGCACTGACGACCTTTACTCCCGAGTTGTGGTCTCCGTTCTCCGAGATAATCCTCATGACCCATAACCACCTGTTATTTCACTGTCACCATTCACCTTCAGCGACCAAGTAGCAGGCTGTCCTATACAAACTTTCAGTTTTCACCTCCATACTCCCTTGCTGTTAGCTGTTTACAATTTTAAAGTACACACAGGTTCAAGATCCACACCGTTACGTTCCTTTGCTTTCATTAACATACGTTACCTCGGAATGCGCGACACGGGCAATGCAGTTCATGGAACGAATTTGTTTGTTGACAGGTTCACAAACTATCAACACGACGGATGAACTTAACATTGTATTTACCGTGCATTTTTTCAATTAAGATATATTCATTAAACACCAACTAATGCACGTAAACTTTATTCACAATAGTTTATTCTTAAAATTCCCCTATACGTATTTCGGTGGTTTAAACCACCATCTTCAGGGGGTCGCAGAGATTATTTAGCATAGACCATACAATTATTATGTATGTGGTTACCACATACGTAATAATTGTATGGTCTATGCTAAATAATCTCTGCGACCCCCTGAAGATGGTGGTTTAAACCACCGAAATACGTATAGGGGAATTTTAAGAATAAACTATTGTGAATAAAGTTTATGTGCATTAGTTGGTGTTTAACGGCGGATGAAGTTCTTGGCCTGTTGCGGTTACAATTAGTGAAACTGTTCCATCCATCCCTCTCCCTCGTCCACATGTACTAGGTACGTACACGTACCGGGTGGTGCAGGAAACGACGTTTAAACAGTAAAAATGGATCTACGGGTTTCAATGGAACGCATACACGGGGTACAGAACGATTATAAGCATTTAGCTTTAAATAATTCTGACGATAGCCGTGACTGAAATTTTGGACACTGTACATCATCTCAGGCTAAAAGCTCACAACGTTTCGGAAGCTGTACATACATCCTTCTTCAGGTGGATGACGGAAATGCGAACTTGTGGCGTGGGAGCGACACCAGCATCACATCAGGGTCCTGAAATACATGTCAATAAACGCAGGAAGAGTATGCAGCTTTTGTTAAGGTAATACTTCTGTAGATTATAAAATAACGTGGCGGTCGTGACATAATTTTCTTTAACTTTCAGGCTGATGGTGACAACTAATTAACCACTGGAGCGAAGTATTTGAATTTGGTATGGCAAGAGTTCATAAACGTACCTACATGTCATACAACAAATACTGTTCGCAATTCAACAGTTACAAACATGGTGACGATACGAAACTTGGAAGTTCAAAAAGCAATCACTTTGCGCTTGCTGGCATACACATATAAGACAGTCATGACAAAGAGCGATCGCACCGACAAGATTTTTCGAAAATGGTCAGTGTGTTCATGCATGGAAAAAGAGTACATGCATGCATAAAGTCATAAAATGAATGTTTGAATACGACCACACTAACAGGAAGTTTCAGCTGCCACCACGCTTTAGCAACACGGAAGAAAAACGCATGGCGGAATGTACGTGATGTTTCATTCAATTCTTAACCTCCGTGGTACATGGAGGTGTGTACCTCCGAGGAAAGACCCCAAAAGTCATCTATTATGAATGAAAACTGGACGAAATTGTATTACAAGTTTGGACAAAAGGATCACGGTAGCTGGAATATTTCAGTTACCCATGTAATCGCCTTGTTTTTTAAAGGCGTCTGGTCCAACAATCCATAAGTTGCCTGATTTACTACGAAGACAGTACAGTATTCACAGCTTGGCCTCCAGCCATTACTGTACGGCTTCTTTCTAAGTGCGATGCTCATTCCACAAGCAGTTTCGCCACCAGTGATTACTCCGTCGTCCCGGATACGCTGATCGATCCGCAACCTCAACACATGCACAGTCGATGGCAGTCTATAATGAGCTCTATCAACATCTGTCCACTATAATTTGAATATCTGCATCTATACTTAATATTTTCCTCTGGTTTGTACAGTTATCGCAATAAACTGCCATGCTTCAGTAAATGTCACTAGTTTTCACACCATATCACAATAAAAGTCGGGCCAAAGAACATCGTTCTTCGTTCGTACATTGTATCAATGGTGCAGCCACGTTAAACATATCACATTACTGTCTGCATTAAAATGACAGAAGGTTGGTATCATTCATACCAGCCCTCTTTTCAACATTGCCATCACATCTGACACAAACCGAAATTGCCCTTCCGCTTTCACCTTTTCCCTCACTCCATATGTTTGAAGTCTACCAGCCACGAAGGGGCGCTACGAGTTGTCATGATCGATTCCTCCCATGCAAGAATCGTAAGGCCACATCATTGAAAGCTAGGCCGTGGAGCGGTGTCTACACGAGTTACTGAGGCATTACAAGCTCCTGAAGCAATGTTGGACGAGATCTAATTATGCTGATTCATCTATAAGGTAGTTTTATCAGAAAAACGTGGTGTGTTGAAATGTTGAAGACTTAAAACAAAAATTAAAATATCCCGAGCAGGGCAAAATACGTAACTTGATGCAAATATGATAATTTATTCCTACCGTATTTTAGATTTGCTGTAAGTCAATATCACACCACAGCATGCCAATTTATATTATTACCTTTCCTGCACATACTTGTACTTTATCTAAAAATTAATTTTATCAGTTCTGTACGGGGGACCTTTCCAACTCAGAAACCAGTAAGCGCTGTGGAAACCACGGAAAAATCAACTTCCATCTCCTTTCTCATTTCCTTTGATAAAGCACGGAAATAATGACTATTCGTACATTTCTGCTTCTAGTATAAAGGTACAAGACATAAAGAAGTGCAAGTTGTTGCATTTCTTCCTTAGGTATTTGGTGTTTATTTATTTATTTATTTATTTATTTATGAGTTGAACTGTGGAAGACAACAACGGTCTCAGTACAACGGTTCATAAAATGGCATTTGTGAACAAGTGTCGGCGGTACCGACATTTCCCTGAATGGTCTGATGAGCCAGGAGCTAAGAAACAATAATTTAAGGATGACCTCACAAGGGAAACGCCCTAATTTATACGTATATATATATATATATATATATATATATATTAAAACCAATTCCTTCAGTCTAATGATTATAATGGTTATCATCATCATCAGCTCTTCCTTCTGCAGCACACTTGACAATGACAGCTTTGTTCCAAATTCAAGTCAAACTACCCAACAAGCAAAACATGTCCTAATCGTCGCTAGTCATTACTTTTACTACGATGACGATCATCGAAACCTATTAACTGACTGCTAATGCACGTCTGGATGCAAATTTTCAACTTCAGAACAAGGAGCTCCTACAATAGAGCCAAAATAAAACAGGACAGTGTTTTTGCTTAAAGCTAAAAGTTGTCTCTGTGTGCGCCACGATGGCATGGGGGAGAGTGGAGGTATAGCTCCACTCATTCTTAACCTTGGCGCTAGACGTAGGTGAGTGGTCAGCTTCACAACCCGGCGCTGTACCAGCGGGGAAAGAGACCCTGGTACCCGCTGGATAGAAGGCTGGGTATGTGTAAAACTAAATGTGGGGGTTTCAAATTATGATGCTGCGAACTTGCTTGCAAAAGCGAACCGGCCTACAGTAGTTCAGAGCTTAAGCATCACATAATGAAAACCCTGTACTATCATTTTAAGAAGCAATAAATAAGTAGTAATCCTCAGTTCATTATTCCACTTAAAAAAGTATATTACGTGGCATATAATTCTCAATTAGCATACCCACAATTTTATCACACACGTTTGAAATAAGTGTAAATGAACAGAAAGTTTCAGAATTATTAATAAAAAATTAAACATTTATTATAGACACATCGCTGTATATTCAGAAATGGACAATACAGAACATCCATACAGACGGGACTTTTATTCGCCAATAATGGTAGCACTGCAAAGACAAGGGCTGAATGGCAGGATCTTCGGTCTTTTCTTTTTGATGACGACATATTGCGTTAAGATCCGTATTTGGATACACTTGACTACTTGGCATTTGTATCTTCCAATTAGATGGTATGTTTCTCCCACTGGGTACGGAAGTTGCGAGTTGCTGGACACGGCATTCGGGTTTGTGATGGACAGTCACACTGGGGCAGGTCTTTCTGCATTTCCGTTTTCCCCTGTCCGTATCATTCCTTCAATGTTTCGTACTCATTCATCTATCATCTACGCTATACAATCTTAGCAATGGACGGTGTCATTAAGGAACACATTTAAAAATGACAAGACATTTGGTGAAGGAAAGATCCAATACAACAGATTCCAAATTGTCGAGATCTTACACCGTGTGGGGTCGTGTAGCGAGCTTTCTTTACGGCTAACTCCGCAAACTCCAAGCAAGGTATGAGCTGCATTTTCCAGAGTGATGCATGCCATACCGTGGCAGACACACTGCCGAATTCAACAAGAAACATGTACACCACTAAAGACAGTTCCTCTGCCGTGTCAATATTCTGTAACCTATTATCCATTTCTAAACATAAAACACATGTTTAATTCAGGATTAATTATACCTGCCGCTACTCTGTGGTCATGGTACAAGATACTTACCCAAAGGTACGGGAACGCCTGGGGAAGTAGGGAGAGTCAGACCTGTCTGTGACGACAAAGAGCTTGAAGGAGGGGACGACGCCTCGCCCAGAAGAGACGCCTCGGATGGGTATTCAAACATAGTCGTGGCAGCGTCGTTGAATGTAATTCGAAGCTGCAAAAGAAATACAATTAACATTCATTAACTGAATCTATACAAAATACGTTAAAGTTTGCAACATTCATATGCCATTTTACTGCAGCTTGTGTGATTCGGGGAGGGAGATTACATTAGGCCTAACATCAACTCGTACTTTGAGACTAGTAACAGTACCCATTTTCGACCATAATTTTCTTAAAACAAAATTCGGGAAATAAATTGCCCGTTTCTTATACTGTTCATCTTTTTAATACTCTTATACTTACATGTAACATGTCCGTTATTTGACTAATCTTCACAAATGTAAAAAATAACAGGGTATGAAGACTGCTGTCTTCTTGGACATGAAGCCGTGTAGTGTGGTATGTACTGACGTTTCGAAGTAACATGCTGCATCCTCCATAATCACGTATTCATCTACCCTAATGATGAGGGTAGCAGGTTCGTCTGTACATGGCGTCACATTCCAGAAGGCAGCAGTGTTCAGAGTCACCGCAGTGAGACCGTCGAACTTCACAAAATAACAGGATAAATGTGAAGGTAAAGTTCACCCTAGAACAAGGCATGAAGGCCCAGAGGGGGAGTAGAGGTATAAGTCCCTTTAACCTCGGTGATAGATGGGGTGCGTGGTCAACGTCACGCCCCGGCCGCTTTACCCCCGGCAAAGAGACCCCGTTATCCATTTTACAGGAGGCTGAGTGGGCCCCAGGGCCGGTCTGGATGGGCGCGGAAAATCTCTCCCCCACCAGGATTCGATCCCCGGACCGTCCAGCCCGTAGCGAGTCGCTATACCGACTGAGTTACCCCGGCCCACAAAATAACAGGGTACTTTAGTAAAATCAGATATGGATGCTGAAAAATATATAATGACTTGCAGTCACTGGATGTATAAACATACGAGCAGAATGAAATTTGATACCACGTTACATCCGGCTACCTGTGGCTTTTGAACGGCTGCTTCCACGAAAGTAACTGAGGGCATGTAAAAAGCAATAAGCGACCGGAAAACGCCACTACTGATTATTGCTGCTGTTATTTGGTTTATAAAGTTGGGCACAAGACGTACTGTTCTGAAGGACATTCGTCCATTTTCTAACCGCAAAAGCTTAGGCTAATGTTTGGCAAGAAAGGTCTACGACCTCACTCGTCATACGTGGAATCTATGCATGGAGTACCAACTTAATGAAACAAATTTCATTTCTGCTACTTTTTATTACTTCCATTTACATTGCACCAGAAAATATAGCACGTATGGACACAGGACGGCGTATTCAAAAGATCCCGAACTCGCCGGCAAGAAGGAAAATGGCACGTAGTACAGAATTCCAGTCTACAGTACGTTCCCTCAGTGGCTCTTCCCGTCTGATTTTCTCACTCACGTTTGGACGCATTTCTCATCTTCAAACCGGGTACTTCACATCCTGCCTATCTCAGCCTTCATAATTTGATTGCCCTAAATGATGGTTGGATAACAGTAATTATGAAACTCCTCACTGCATAATTTTCTTGATCCGCCTGTTGCTTCCTTTCTCAGAATTCAAAATATTTTCTTTAGTACCTCGTCCTCAATCACCCTGAACTTGAACCCCCAAAAGATACGTACAAACCACAACTTGTGCATCGAACAATGGTGAATTAGCAGTACTACACCAGCATTGTCCGACAAGGCGAATATCAAGTAGTTAATATGCACAAACTGTGAAGCAGGAAGACGTAGTTCATACTTACAGAGGCCTCTCTCACGGCCCCAATTATATAACAATAAACGTATTCAGCAAAATAGTAAAGTACAATGACATTTATCATTCATAAGGTCAACATGTGGCAGCCTGAACTTTAATCCTGTCACACATGTGTTACAATTACACTCAAACACAAATTTAGTGCAGTGGATCGGAAAATACTGATTGGGCCTCCAGATTGTACTCGTAACCCTAGCAATATCGAAAAAGATCATTTACAGCTACGAAGGATTAACTTGCATTCAATCTCTGTTACACGTAAAAAACGTTTCTGCCACTGGAATTATAACGCACTGCCGCCACGGCGAGGAAAATATTACCAACCATTGCAAGGAATATCTCACAATTTCCGAAAAAATAAGAAGAAAAAAAAAACGCGCGCGCACGCACGCACACACCAGAGTGGTAACGCAACTTTCAAATATAGTACGACATATTTAAGCAAATGGACAGGGAACGGCACGAAGGAGAATAAATGAGGTTCCTAAAAACCCCTACTTGGTTGTACGTGTATTAAGATTTGCTCACTATCGAAATAAAAAAGACTGGGGAAAAAATTGAAGTGGAATTTGTGACAACGAAGACGAATGGATGGATATGTGGCCGGAAATGAACTAAACCACCCTACCCTCACCATTCTGTTTACTGGCCACAGACTTCAGCTACCCCGCGGGCCAGATAACCACTAGCCATTGTCGGGTGATATCAAAAGAAGTGGCTACAACACACACAGAATGAAGGTAGACTACCAAAGCAGGTACCGGAATACAGTCAAATCGGGCGAGGCGATCTTGGACGCCCGAAGGAAAGATAAACTGCACCCAGTGGGTTTGGAAATAAGTGTGCACTGTTAATGAAAACGATGAACTGAGAAAGTGCCGAAACAAAGCTTACAAATAACTTATGATGATATTTTCGGTTTTTATGACCGTACGTCTTCACACTGTGGTCTTCTGAGTTTTAACGTTACATACTCAAAGAGGAAGAGGACCTCCAAAATGAAGATGGAGTTTCTCCGACATGTTGGCAGCCACCCACAAGACAAAATAGTTTCAAAACCCGTTATACCTCAAATACTCCTACAGACAGACAGACAGACAGACAAATAAATGCTTTTTGTATTACAGGCAGTCACTTCTCTTTCCATGAAAGGTCAAGGTTACATTTGCATGTGAAGTGCATCAGAATGCTTACGAGGGCCAGACAAGGCTCAGGTGAAAGTACATGAAGACGTGACCACGTGACACACAGCACGGACCGGAAACAAGGAGACTTGTGTTTATACCAGGAAGATTTATGTTCAGCACTCAGACAAATGTTCTAACATGTTGATTTTGCTGTAGTCCAAGCGATGCTCTCCATTTTCCTGTAACAGTGGTTCTTAAAACGTTCCTTTTCTCTCGACCACTTGCAAATTCCTGCGCACTTTGGCAGACCATTTAACTATGCCGCCGTTATTTAAAACTGTAACGCTATGCTACAGACACCAAGCGTTTAAAATAATTATAAGGAATATGGAATTCAGGCGCTAATACAAGTACAATAATGAATAACCAAGCAAAATAAAATACAATTACGAATTACTTAAATGTTTTAATTGGATGGACGTGCCTACTGGGCTAAAGCTGCAGCGTCTGCAGCCTTCCACGCAAACAGTAGGAAAAACGGGATTTCAGGCTCCCAACACAAGACGAGTCGAAAGAAAAGAACACAATAAAATAATGCCCGGTAATAAAATACAACACACGAACTACGGACACACTAATAAAAAACGAGTTTCATCTAATTACAAAACCAAACTGGCCCCAGCAGTCAGATGTAACAATTTAAACAAGATTCGCAACGTGTAGAACTCCAGTGCTCGTACGCAGCATCAAGAAAACAAGGAACAGTAACAGAGTGATTAAGGAAGGCAGGACACTGAAAGATGACTACAATCACCAAGTATTAGGATACAGGGTTAGCCAGAAAAAGGGGCGATTTTAAAAGCCGGTTCTTTAGGGATCCGTTGGAGCGGGAAAACTGCAACCACCTGCATTGTGTTCGCAGTCCCTTAGCATTTAGTTACGACGGAGAAGTGGACCAATGCACAACGTGCTTTTGCTATCTAGGCGTATTACAAAAATGGAGATAAATTCGTGGAAGCCCAGCATTTTTTCGGCATCATTCATCGCAATGATCTTCAATGCACCACCCCCACGGGTTATCCCAGAAGTTCAACGCAGAATTCAAGAAATAGTTACCCGAATTCCTGTGCAGATGCTGCGCCGCGTAATGAACGTGTATTGTGGATTGGAGGAGTGTGTACGGAGAAACGGAGACCATCTTCAGGACGTTACTTTCAGGACATAAGACACGAGAAGAAATCACCAATGGCTAAAAAATTAAATGTTTTTATTTGTACTTCAGAATATTAAGTGTAAGGGTCCCTAAAGAAACAGTTTAACCAGTTGTGAAGTTTTGAAAATCGCCGGTTTTTCTGGCTAACCCTGTATATGAAGCATATAATCTTTGGAACATATGTCTATAATATGGAAACTCACTACCTGTTCCTATGCAATAATCAAGCAAACAAATATAACGAGAAGGACTACGTGTCATCGCTTCTTTGAAAGAAACACATGGCATTCCTGTAACTTATCTGTTATATCTCAGGAAATATTGCATTTTACTAATTTTCTGACATAATGAATTAAAATCTGAAACAGACAGTATAATCTCACTTTGCTCTCAATCGAGAGCACGCAAACGTTTTAATGTGCGTGGAAGGAAACTTGGAAACACTTTAAAAGACACATCGAAATATTACAAATGTTTTTCAATAAACTAAACAATTAGCATTTACAAATTTGTTGTTTTCAGCTGAGGTTATATGTATGTCAAATGTAAGTCTGCACACTGTTCAGTGAAAATATTACAATCCGAACATAAAGTTTACTACGTCAGACTATCTGTGTTCACAAGAACCAAACTGGTGGGTAATAGACGTGATTACATAAAAAGCCAGTATATGTACGTACTGTTTCCTTACACTCAAGGAGAACGTGACCCTTTGGGAAATAGTTAAAATAACACAGTACGTAGCACGGCCGATTATTTTTATTGCTCCTCTGCAAATGACATCTTGAGCGACATTTACTTACACTATTCTACCATAAAGGAGAGGGACGATGGATGGGAGAAAAGAATGACATGACGCAAAACGAAATGGGATGAGAAAGGAACACGAGAGAAATTTGGGACCAAGATGAAAGTATGAAGGCGATAAAAGAAAGCAAGAAAGGAATGGGGGACGGGATACGAAAGCAACATCCGCATGCGCTAAAATGTCATGACCAGATGCCGGTTCGTCCTGAGATATGTCTCTTGTTTATTCCAGTCCAACCAGGAAAAGGCCGAGCTGGTGCCATGGAAGATGTCACAGTCTCTTTATTCTACGGGTCCTCTGAAATTACCACAATGAAGCCCACTCGTAATACTGTACTTCATCACCTGATACTAAATTACATTTGTAGTTCACGATGCAAGTCTTCTATACTGTTCTTTGACTTCTTGAACTGTAATGACGGAGGCAGCACGCTCCTCCGAAACTCCGGTAACTGTTTACCAATCTTGAATCTTCATCAACACCGCTGTGACAACCTCAAATCACGAACGTCTGCAGTTGCAATAATGTACCCAACAAATCCACATCAGCCTGTGGACACATTTTACCTGAGAGGCTCGCCTAAACAATCTTTGTAAGGTTTCCACCCACCCTATGTAAGCATGGATTACTGCCGTCTCATCCTTGAGCTGGCGGTTAAACACAGTGCTATAACCGAATCGACATTTTCTAAAACGACCCATGTCAGTCTTTGGGTAAAGCTGAGTCAATACATGTACTGCGATGCATGGTGATACGTATACCGTCTGCAAGAGCTACGACACACGCAGTTCCATTCCTTTGATACTTAAACAACGGTTGGTTAATACTGACTGCTGGAGAAACAGGACGTCACGTGACGGGTGCCGTTCTCCTTCAACCGAGGCTAAATTAAGCGGCATGTTTCATTTTGGATTTCACAAACAATGAAATACCTGGCACTTGTACGGGGCAGAACCGTAATCATAGTGTGTGAGATTCTTCTTGGCACTGCTAGGCACGGCAGATTTCAGGCAGTGAATCGGTACTTCCTCACTGGTATTTGCCTATGACAAGGGTTTTACTACGGTCAAAGAAAACGTGAGGGGGAATGAGGAATAAGAGGATTTACAAATACACAGAACTTCACCAGGTTTTCTGTTGAAATCAAGTCGTCGTGGTGTGTCAGGAGGTCAAAAACAGTCCTTTCAAATCTCTCTCATCTCACGCACCTTCGATACTGTAACCATACACCAGACACAGTATAGACAATGATACAATGCTTGCAACATCATACATGTCTGAGTGACGTACACCTTGAAACTTGGACCCAAACATCCGACTTAAGTAAATACCCCAACACAACCTGCGTATTCTGAAGGAAAGGTGCCCGTAACTGACAAAAAGATTCACGATATTCGAGAAGTTAGGCAGTACACTCCCAAACAGCATAGTCATTTTTTAAGAACATTCTTAACAGATCTGGTACGAGTGAAGATGATGCAGATGACGAAGAGGCGCGGAGACTGACAGATCTCCTAACAGAATGAATTGTGAAGTCCTTATTAACTGTACTTCGCGCGCGTCTAGTGAAAAGGAGCGGTAGTTTGTGTGCGTTATGACGAGTTGCGTCTGGAGCTTAACGTATTGTGAGGTGCTGTATTCATAACTTCGGAGTATCATTTTTTAATTTGTACAGATAATAAATACAGAACATTAAAAATTAACAGATGAACGATTGATATTTCTACAACATCCCGTGTCTGCAACATAAACAAATTAGAACTAATGATTTGGGACGAAACACAAGCCTGTTAATATTTTCTACGTGACCGAGCCATTTACAGCTTTATTTGTGAACCAAAATTTGTCATAAAGTTTATCTTAAGTGTTTCGGTACTAGGGTTTCTTTGCATGCATTGTTTTTGAAAAATCGATTCAATTAAACTGTATTTAAATTGCAAACAACAACAATAATTTACTTAATAAATGAAGAGGCCTTACGTTAGACTTTCAACGAGCATTACACTAGTACAAGCAATACAATAAATTCTTTCTGAACAGCGTAATTACGTCAAGGCAGTGTTTTCCAGCAGATACGTAACAATTGCAGATACGTGGCCAAGACCAGAATCATGCATCTTGAATTATATCCAGGTTCAAAATGTGCTCAATCTAACACACAGACCAATGTTCTTTTAGCTGTTTCTCGGCTCCAACGCCCTTCCTTTATCTTTTCACTGATGTAAACAAATTAAATTTCCAATTTCAGCTGTAACTTGCAAGATAAAGGAAAAAGTGCAAATTCATTTTTTTACACACGAACTGTTAACACTGTTATTAAATAAACAGTTATAAAATGCGGGGGAAATGCGAATTTAAGCTGGAGAATAATGATATAATTAATAACACGTCGAAGGTAATAAAAATGCTTAAATTATTCCTAACATCATGCTTACTTCTTATTTTAGACTCAAAGGTGATTGTGGTTCAATAGCCTTCGCTCCCCTCCACTCTCCAGGCTTAAGACGAAGGAGTGTGTATCTTGTTTCAGATTACTGACGTCGTATCACTTCCTACTGCACTTTCTTCGACCAACAAGGAAAGTCATCATGCCGTTCTGCAGACACAACTGACGGGTGGTGTTGTTCCTTCTTCCCGAGGATTGAACAATACTGGCATTTACTTTCTTTTATAAGAAACACGGACATGCAGTGTAACTATCTGTCAATCTGAAACTCCAGCGGACTTTCGACTGTAAAATCCTACCAGCTACGAGTAACTGTTACTTCAATTGTTTATACGCCGAACTTGTTCCCATACCTGTCACGTATAGCATATACTCTACATCGCTAATATTAAGTTCACATAAACTCACACTGCAGTCGACATGACAAGGGCGGAAGTGTGCCCACACTAGTCAGCTAACTTCATGGCGCACAGTTCTCCAGAGTGCCTCAGGTTTTCAAGAAATGTCCAGTATTTATGGAACCAGAAGGTTCATTACCGTGTTCAGAACAGCCCGCCACTTGTCCCTATCCTGAATCAGATCAATCCAGTCCGCATCCTCCCATTCCATTTCAAGATCAATTTTAATATTATCCTCCCACCTACGCCTTTCAAGTGGTTCTTTGCTTCAGGTTTCCGAACCCAAATCCTATACGCATATATCTTTTCCCACACGTGCCAGTTTAGCAGCTATATAAGTAAACTTCACTTGCAAGCTCTGAAAAAAACAATTCTTCATGCAGCAGGAAATAGGAGAGCGGAAGACATCGCTGCCGCATATCGACCGACGCCGCCGCCCGCTCTGCAGTGTCCAGTCGGGTGATAAAAATACTCTCTGCGTATAATGCATATAGCGATTCGTGTTCACCTGTTTCGTCGCTATGCAACCGTATACAGTAATACATAAAGCGAGCTACTTGGTATTTGCAAATCTCACCGTCACGCAGTGCCACGGTGGTAAATAGCAGAAACGGCGTGTGATGTCACACACTTTCCTTTTCAGCACATTAATTTAACAAAAAGCAAGAATAATTCAGTGTTTGTTTCTTTGAGTGCACTAACTTTCATATCAGTTAAGAGACCAACGTATTACACTGTTTAACGAAGTTTACTCGAGACGTGTTTATGAAGTTAACTTAAGATGCGATGGTTTACTCATTTATGGTTTCATTTAACGACGCTATCAATTTCTCGAACTATATGGCGTCGACTGGTAGGATGACTAACCAAAAAGGATATGTAAAGACGCTGTAGTGGTCTGATTTACTAGCAGGTACCAACCCAGTATTTACTTGGATGAGAAACACTACGAAATTGAGTGATTGAGACTAGCTTAATCAACAGGACCCACCTGAGTAGGCCTGAAGACGGAAGAAGAGCCATCTTCCGAAACGTAGTGAATTTTAGATTTTTATATATTTTTATATTTTACATTTTATATTTTATTCCCATTAAAGACGATGGACAAAGTCCAAGAAACAAGTGGTTCACAATGTTATATACCATCGTCAAAACTTTTTAGAATTCAACTACGAAAAAGATCTGTCAGGATTCGAACGGGGCACCTTCAGAATACAAGTCAGAAGCGTTACAGCTTCAGCCACTTTGCTTGGTGACGTGTAATATAAGGAAGGTACAACAGCAGTATTCCAGTACTATATATCCGAAGGGAAAAGCTCGCTCGAAAAACGGATACTTAATTTAGAGAAGTTCAACACACGATACAAGAATAGGCCACACTTCTGTGCAGAATCTGTGATGAGTATTCCCATCCAAAGCAACCCGAAAGACTGCGACAGAGTGACTTCCGATCCACATGCCTGCCAGTAGCAGTGTCTCCTACAAAACAACAGTAAGCATACATCGTACCCGCATGCTAATAACTCTGCAACAACCACTTTTATTCTCTGCAGACTCCGTTCTAAGAGCTGCAATCGAATAAAGTCGTTTACGTTATACAAAATATGTGTGAACTGAAAACGACAAAAAGCAACTGCTCACGACGACACGGTCTTTCCTGAAGGCATCTCAGAACCAAGTCGCCCGACAAACAACGTCGCATTCCGTGGTCAACAACCGGTACGACAGGATTACCTCTGCAGACAAACACGTAGCAAGCACTGCACGAACGTACAAAACGCGCGCACTCCCACCCACTAACGTATTCACACAATCCAAGACGCACAGACAGACAGACAGACAGACACACACACACACACACAAAGTAATTTTATTGTGTTATTTCACACTGGCAGCGACCATTTTATTTAGCAAAATACTAACTCGGCATAACATGTTCAACAAAATCCGCCTCCAGTGTCTGAATGATGGGTTTCCTCAACCATTCCAAAAGACTGTTGCTATGTGCTGAAAATACCTTTGCAAGAAGAATGTTTTAACATTCTTCTTGCAAAATGGTCAGTATAATGCAAGACACGTTCGGTAGTTTTACCCGAGACGTATTATGTAAGAGGCTGCCGTTACGGTATGAGAAATATGAAAACGTGTGAAATGGAACTAACGTACGAGTATCATACGTCACACACTAAACCCACACGCTGTAATCTTTACCTTGAGGTCTGAATGTGCTGTAGGCCACATAACACACCAGACACATCAAGATAAATAGCAACAGCATCTGTTAGCAGCAAGGTATAAAGCAAGGTGTCAAATACTGACTGCCACTCCTGTTTCGTATTCAGAAGCTACCAGGTTCAAATCCTGATTAGGACAGGTCCCTTCCAGCCACCCGGATTCTCTACTACGGAACATAGTCACTCAGTCAAGAAATTCCCCGCCTTTTACGACACTAGCAGGTTCTTTATTGTCCTTATAATCTTCATGCCGTGCAGGTCCAAATAAATACAATTTGCAACACAAACTAGTTTTAACTGCACATCTGTCAACACACGGTTTCTTGACATACGCGTTTCGACCTGTATGTGAATATCACTAGTGTCGTTACTAATGCCTACACTGCGTCATAGTAGTGTCATTATGAATTTGTCTGCGAAATACATTAAAACACTTTAAAAGTTTTCTTAATTAAAATCGTTTGGTAAACTAAACTGCGTACATGAATATTCAGCGCAATTATGCACGTATGCTATATATGGTGCACATGAGTGTATATATATATATATATATATATGTAGTTAATACCCTGAATTATTCATATATCAGCATGTGCGTCACTATCATTATCCACTACCGTATTAGAACTCCACCTTCCTAAGTGTCGTAAGGAATAAATACACGCACATTGCATGTCTTTCATTGCCACTGTCACTCACGTACTGGTAGCTTTCCTTCTTGACGCTGCACATTACATTGCTGATTAACTGTTAATCATACACCAACACTAACTCTTCTCAGCAGATTTATGTACTGCGGTACCTCTGTCTGTATGTGTTTAGTTGTTTTGCTATAATCTTATTTTGTAGCCTGCTGCAATTTTCGTGCTCAAAACAGCCCAAGGATGTAATCCACTCTGAACTAAACGAAACTATTCATCACTGTTACCTCAAGATACACATAATATCCTCCCGTCTCCTCGTAGGTCTCTAGATGGTCTCTTCCCTTCACGTTTTCAGACTAAAACTTCGTAAGTATTTATTTCCGCCCACGCGAACTTCATCCACTGTCCATATTACCTTTCTCGATTTATCCTAATGATATATGACCCCCAATTATGAAACTTATTGCGCATCTTCATCATCCTCCGTCACTCTCTCCCATCAGCATTTTGCTCTACATTTTTAATCTACAAGCCGTCTCTAAGAATTTATGTTCTTGTGCTTAATGCAGTTGCTTCTGTAATCACTTAAAATAACTGCGTTTCATAGTTTCGGATATTATGCTGTCTAATAAAATACGGTATGCTATACGCCACACCAGGAGTAGGCAACCTTCTGTAGAAGAGGGCCGGGCTCTCAAGACGTGAAGGAGAAGAATAGGGCCATATAAGCTTTAGATTTAACCGAATCCAGCAAAATCACTCAAAACTATTATGGTCCTATTTGTCCATTCTTTATCAAACACATTAATAAATTCTGCAAATGCCTCTGAAAAAAACTGAAGAAATCAGTAACTGCTACAATGCAATAAAACAGAAACCAAGCAGTGTTAGACTGAATTAGATGTAAAACATGTGAAGCCTTTTAAATACACTTTGTACCTGCACAATGGCAACAGCATAATCATAAATACTGTACATTTAGCCTCGTCGTTTTAATGTTTCATTTTAGCAGCACAAAAAACACAAATGGTTTACACTAGGGATGGGATATTCGAATCCTCGAATCCCGCGAATCTTGAATAATATTCGAGATTCGAAAACTCGAATCTTTGCGCTTTTTTCGTCTTTCGAATCTTTCGAATCCTAACCTAGCGAAATTCTGCCACCTAGCGGAATCTTGAGGAACTAGGGATGGGATATTCGAATCCTCGAATCCCGCGAATCTTGAATAATATTCGAGATTCGAAAACGCGAATCTTTGCGCTTTTTTCGTCTTTCGAATCCTAACCTAGCGAAATTCTGCCACCTAGCGGAATCTTGAGGAACTTAAACTACTTAGTGCTACTCACTCTATAGCTCAGCGTTTCTAGTTCTACTCAACTGTCCGTAGCGTCTCACTTGTACACGCTATCAGTCTACGCTCGGCGTTATACGGACTGTATTTTTGTCTCACTCTTAGCGTTTCTCACGCTTTTTTTATTATTCCTACGTGGTTTCTATCGCTAACCACAGCATTTACGCTTACTTGGGAGCGATTTATCTTGTGCCTCTGGCATAACCTCTTATTTCCTATAACCTACAACCAATGTCACCTATAACCTACAACCCATGAGATGGCACCTTCTGATATCTGGAACTATTTCCACATTTCGGATAAGAAAATTATACGAATTGCAATCTGTGTTCTGCAAAAATATCCAGAGGAAATGGGTCACATACTACTTCAGCAATGTGGAAACATTTGAAAGGCAAAATTTATCCAAATTTCAAGAACTGAAAGGTAGAAGTTCACCATCCCCATTACTGACTCCAGCTTCAACTTAAGCTCTTTGACTGTCAGAGTTGACTCTCCATTCAAAGACAATAATGACCCAGATGATCCAGCTGTTGTTGTGAGTCCTCCATCAGTTAGTTCAACTTCTACACCACGTTCAGCAGCTTCTTTCTATGGAGAACAAAGCCCTTTCAAAACACCCCCAATAAAACGCAAAGCAGTATCGTCTAACCAACCGACTCTGAAAGAATTTGTTGATAAAATGCAACATTTTAAGCCTGGAGACAAAAGAGCTAAAACAATTACCAGATTACTCGCCGAAATGATCTGCAAAGATAACCAACCATTGTCCATAGTGGAAGATAAAGGTTTTAAAAAGCTGATAAATCACCTTCAGCCAAGATATATTATCCCAAGCAGAAAACATTTTGCCCATAAGGTAATTCCAGAGATGCATGAAGAAGAAAAAATGAAAGTTGAGAAACTTTTAGAAAAAACCCGAGTTTATTGGAGTCACAACAGACATGTGGACATCAACATCTTCTGACGATTACCTCAGTTTGACAGTTCACTTCGTAGATGAAAACTTTGAGTATCATCACTTGTGTTTAGAATGCATTCCCTTTGCAGAAGTTTCACATACAGCATCTTCAATAGAAACTTTCATAACCGACACTATGAAAGAATGGAATCTCTTAGAAAAAGTTATGTGTTTCATGAGAGATAATGGTCCGAATATGGTTGCAGCTTTAGAACGCAGTACCTTTGACCACTTGCCATGCCTGGCTCATACTTTTCAATTAGTTATCAAAGATGGTCTACTTAACAACAGTGAAATTAAGGAAATAATGTCAGCCTGCCGGAGTATTGTGGGATATTTCAAGCACTCTTCTAAAGCCATGAAAGTCTTACGAGCTTTTCAAGCTAAATTAAGTCTTAAACCTCATCGTTTGATACAAGACGAACCGACAAGATGGAATTCTCAGCTTCACTTGCTCACTCGTCTCATGCAACAAAAGCAAGCTGTTTTATTATCTGCTTCAGACTTAAATTTTCAGGTAAATCTTAGTGCTCGACAGTGGACAACTATAGAAGAAGTGATACGAATCCTAGATGTGTTCGATAGAGCTACATTTGTGGCCAGTTCCAGTCAAGTAACAATCTCAGAAATAATTCCTTTAGTGAATAGCACCATTAATGCTCTACAAAACTTCAAAACAACTTTAGGTTCCATACAGCGTTTTCGAAATGACTTGCTTACATCTCTAAAAAGGCGCTATCAGTCTGTTGAAACAGAAAAATTGTATGCTCTTGGTACTATACTGGATCCCCGATTCAAAGGAAGTGTATTTTTGAGCAAAGAAAACCTTGAGCAAGCTAAATCAACACTGACAATGGAAATTTCTGATATTAGTATTTTGCAAGCAGATGACACTGATCTGCAGTCATCAGAACAAAGTCAAAGAGATACCACTCAAAAATCGCCAACTGAACAACAAGGAGTTCACAGCATGTGGAGTTACTATTCTCAATTGATGATACCATCTACCAGCACTGAGCAAAGTTATAGTTTGTCTCCTGAAGAAGAAATAAATGCTTACTTAGCAGAAACACTGCTTCCACCATCTGCGGACATCTTTAAATACTGGAAGGACAACAAAAAATATCAAAATTTAAAGAAACTCTCTAAAAAGTTTTTAATCACACCACCATCGACAGTAATATCAGAAAGACTATTCAGTACATCAGGTATCATAGCTGATAAAAAACGAAGTAGGCTAGACCCAGAGCGAGTTCGAATGCTAGTGTTCTTAAATAAAAATCTCTATTAAAGGTTTCTGATTCTTTTAGATTGCCATGAAAGAGTTAAGTGTTTAGTGTTTTTAATTTTTATTAACTCTTAAAATAAACATGTTTTTTATTTTTCTTCATTTTCTGGAAAGAATTTAGTATTCCATGTTTAGCGTTTACTGTTTATCTACGATATATTAACTCTTGAAATAATCCCCTCCCTCTACACAAATGTCAAAAATGTGACCTGTTACTCAAATATTATTTGTATTATTATTATTATTAATATAATTAATATTTATTACTATTTCATTTATTTGTATCTTCTTAATGAATAATATAGGTATATTTTTGAAAATTGTATTCTTAAATGTGTTTTTTCATTAAACACAGATTTTAAATTTTGCTTCAAATAAAAACTTTTAATTTTAAAATAAATACTAAATGGTATAGAACTAAGTCTTTTTCTCTTTAGTTTTTTCTTATTATTATTCTTATATGAAGGATTCGAGAGATTTGAGATTCGAGGGATTCGACGGATTCGAGAACCTTTTAGGATTCGGATTCGGATTCGAGCAAATTTAGGATTCGTCCCACCTCTAGTTTACACATTCAAAAACTCGAAAAAGTCTGCCCTTCAAGGGATTAAAGATCTTGACATTCCACATTCACTTTGATGACGGGACCGCCGCTGAATTTTGGCGGCAATAAAATTTGTAGGTATATCTGGTGGAAAATTGATGACATATGCGTACAGTGACGCAAATAGTCATCAGTCATTTTTAGGGGGAATTTTGATTTAAAAAATGTCATTCCTGAAAATGCAGCTCGTGGGCCGGATGAAACTGCAACGCTGATCGTAGGTTGCCGACATTTGCGCTATACAATGGCGAGGAAGATTAAAGTATGTGGAAGGAGAAAGTAGTATATGGAGGAACACGAGAACATGATAGTATCTGTGAAGTCGAACTATTTTTATTTTGGGCAGCAATCCCACACTGATTGGCCGTAAATCGAAGTGCAGACACTTGTGTTCATTACAGGAGACACGCCACTCGGCAACCTCATGTTTAAGCAGAATGAAAGCGGTACTAGGAATGCACAACATACCGCACCTTTCTGTTGCGGGTCGCGCTATTTCCACAGGACAGAAATCTTTCAAAATAATCCGTTAGCAATTTCCAATGAAAAAAATTATCTAATCCGTCGTCAGTAATGTGACTGTCCCACAGCGATGAGATCAACAAACCGTCTTTCGATTTCCGATATGGGCAAGAGATTTTTTCTCCTCAAGGCGTCCACATCGGTCGGCTCTGGTGCCCACTCGGCTTCCTGTTCAATGGATAACGGGTATTATTTTCCTGGCGGTAAAGAGGCCGGGGCATGAAGCTCAACAGTCGCTTCCATTTAGTGCTAATGTTCAGAATGCGTGGAGCTCTACCTACATTCCCGCACTATCTTCATAGCGTTGTATTTAATTAAGCATAGGGACAACTCTACTCTACTAGTCACTAGCTTCATTTCAGTAGGTCTAACAGCTCATTCCATCCCAAAAGGCTCGACAAATCCCAGGCGCCTGGTCGCCATAGCACACAGAAATTTTGTTTTGCACCTCGTATTTTCCAGAGTAGGCCAATAATTTTTATGTCCATTTCTGCGTTGTTGAAAATCTGAGCTCAACAATGATTTTGCCACAGAACTGCTCATCTACGGCAGTGAACACTCGCAACACGAAAGTATCTGTTTGCAGTGTCACTAGGCAACGCGAAGCTCGGCTTTGAGCTGCCTAGAGGGTGCAGCAGACCTATCCGCACTGATCGCATACTCCGCTGATAGAGAAAATTCGTCTGGCTCCCCAGCTCAACGAGAAATTTGTGGTTAACCAGTGTGTTAACCAGGGCGTTACTTGTCTGCCTGCCATTCCGGAACAGCTTGCTGACAAGCCAGGAAAGCGCAATCCTATCTGCGTGTATTTATCAACGTGGTGGAAGGGTTGGGCCGAGGTTATCTTGACCATGACTCACCCGACGCAGGCGCCCAATGCAACTGCAATGGGGTTTCAATATTTACTTTCATGTTTGCTAATGATTAACGGGAAACTCCCGGCATGAGTGTATTAATATCGATTCAGATACAAACGGGTAATTTAATACGGCCAGTAAATTTTCGACTGGCTTTATACAGATACCATCAGGTTTCCGCGGGTGGGGAGGTGGATTTTGTACACACAAATCAGGAACATGTAATGGGCCTTTACGGGGATGAGAAATAACAGAATATATTGAGTATGGTTATGAATAGGATGCCCAGGAGAATACGTGGGCCTAAGAGAGAGGCAGAAGATGGGCAAGTAAAAAATAGTGTGACGAGAAGCTTCACAATTCGTATGCTTCGTGCAACATTATTACGGTAAAGACATTACAAACTTTGGTCGAAGAACGTGAAGTGTGCGAGCAGAAACCACTTGGAAGGATCAGGAGCAGATGCAAACAGTTTGAAAATGGATTTTAAATAAACAGGGTGTGACAGTGGACAGGGCCGTGGCTGAATGTTGTAAATATGGCAGTAACCTTCGGGTTCCATGAAAAGATTAGAAATATCAGCTAAGCGAATATCATCTTCTCAGACGGATTTCCTTGATGTCTTATATCGAAGACTTTTAATAAAATTTGTCAACAGCAATTTTCATTAAAATCTGACAAAAGTAACACTTTACACGAACACCTATGGAAATTTATGACAGTATGTCGCTGAATACTGCTTGGAGTGAAAAGAGCTTCAGAACAAAGTCTTAGGGACAGTTAACACACACTTTTCCCCGAAAATCGTACAGTTTGCGAAATGTTTACAAGAAACACCACAGAGTCAGATAGCTAACGATCGAAACAATGCGTTAGACTTACGCACACTGACAAATTACGCAAAGAATTAAGTGTCATTACGATTTGTTAACCGCACTGTACGTACACGTATAGTTGGCGATAGACTAACACTTTCCATTCTGTGAATGTTAGTACAATATATATATATATATATATATATATATATATATATATATAAATAAGTAAATGTGTGAATTAGTCCGAACATTTCTTTTCATAACAGACACATACAATTATTACAATCAAGACAGTACAAACTCAGTTTGACGTGATCCATCCCGCTGTGTGTATAGACTCAAACAAGCAACACCACAGGTTCCGTCCGACATAACCTATATACAATAACTATTTATACACTACACGTCTCGGTCATTCGACCATCATCACGTGTACAATACAAAAACTCAAAATCCAAGGTAAAAGTGTAAATATTTTGTAAGATCTCACAAATAATATCGTATGTATAAAATATACAATATACGATACAATTGGATTTTGTAATATAGGCGTGTCATTAACCACGAGCAGTGTGGTGCATAACCCAAATATTAAAATTTAGAAATTTTTTATTTAAAAAATTTAAACATCGTTAGGATTCTAGTTCCTGATTAATTGTTAATTTGACAGTCAACTTCTCTTCCTATCTGTACTTTTCTTTCTACTCCATTATTTAGCATCTGTATTTTAATTTTTTTTGTTTAAAGATCGGTGTAGGTCAACAATGGCTGCCAAATTGACTTTTTGTATTGTACACGTGATGATGGTCGAATGACCGAAACATGTAGTGTATAAATAATTATTAAATAACATGTAGTGTATAAATAATTATTAAATAACAAACTCAGTTGACAAAGCAGTACGCAAAAGATCATAACGCGCCTAAAAGTTATGTTATACGCACATTTCCTATCTTGATGTCACATATCTAGTGTGCAAACCACTTCGTCATAGGAAATGTAGGGACTTCCGTTTTAAACAGGAAGTAGGGAATCTACAGACTTCATATACCGTAACATACACCGCCCTGGTTCCAAACAACTAGCCTGCCACGCTTACACATTCTGCAGTGGCAGCGTTCCGTCTTTTGGTATTTTCCAGCACACACATACATATAAATACTACCTCCTTAAGAGAAGAAGCCACTTATAAAGACAGAGGCTTAAGGTCACAATTAGTTTGTACTTCAGAATCCGAACTTCACCTACCTGCAGGAGGCCTGAATTCACATAGAAGAGCGGTTAATTCCGTCAGCCAGCTGCAAGCCGTCACTGTCCTCTCTTATTTGTGTAACCATCACACATCGTGCCTTACACTTGCTTCCTAAGAAATTTCTGGGATGTCACCACTACATTATAACAAATTGTAAACCTCACGTATCCGATAGATGTGATATGGTTTTGAAGCACGTCATGCTCCTGAGTAACACTTTGGTGCACAGTACTGCTTAAGAAACTAACAGCCGTTCACCTGGCAATGACGTTTTACGTTTATGGCACTCGAAAGTGCATTACCGCGGTCACAAACGTCCGCCTCTCGCCTGAGTCAGTCGACACCCAGCTACTTTAAACTCAATTTTAATATTAGTCATATCAGCATCTAGGTCTAGATCTCCGAAATGGTCTTGTCCATTCATGTTTCCCGGTTAAAATTTTCTACGCATATCTCACCCCATGCGTGCTACATGTCCCACCCATTTCAATCTACTTTATTCAATTACCCGAATAATATCTAGTTAAGAGCATAGGGTACGATGCTTCTCACTACGTAACTTTCTCCAGCCTCCTGTTACGTCCTCCCTTTTATATTCAAATCCTGTCCGCCTTCATCCCAATGCCTGTTCTTCCTTCAAAAGTCAAAGTGCGCACAAAGTTGCAGGACCCTCATCTAAATGACGCAGCAACGTTCATGGCCGCTGTGTTGGTGATACGGATGGTAGAAAACTAAGGAAGTATGCACGTGAGGTGGTCTGTAATTGTACAACAGTACAGCTGAGTTCATGGAAATTCTTTCGTTGACTTTAAGCTGTTAAATGGGGCAGTACGCACACAAAATTAAACATGAACATGACCGCACCTGCAATCCAGCAAGGTAGGCTACAGAACAAATAAAATGTCTACCAAACATCAGGCCTATAATATCAGTACCTACTCATATAATTGACAAATTACGAAACGAATGAACGACTGCATGTTTACTCCTCCACCAAGCAAAACGTGCAGTTCTCTGCTCTATTTCCAGTGTGCCGCGAAAAAGGAAATGAAATGTCCCAAGAGTGTCACGAGCATCAGCAGCAGCAGCAGCTCAATCATTGCTCTAATGGCTACGGTGGGTTTTGTTTTTGCCCCGCACTCTATTGCCTCGGCCTTCCCGAGCAAGTGCCATGGTAGCATTTCACGCCAGGTTATACACGACAGCTAACTTTCTGTAAGTCATTCGGAGTAAAACAAAACACCTTTCACCATAAATGTTTAAGACGAACCCGGATGTGATTAAAGAACCGTCATTCCTCTAAGTCGAATATCTCACGTAATTTAAGGCAGAAACTTCCGTTTGTTCAGTGCATCCCGTTACTGCAATCAAGAATAGAAAATGTTCACAACGAGCTTCCTTGCTAGACGACAGACAGCTGTTCCATACACGCACTGTTGTACCACATGCAAGCTTTCGTGTATGCTACCAGCTCCCATTTGGTTAGTCGTAAGTCTTACGGGTTGCAGATGTTAAAACCGAGCATGACCGCGAGTGCAAACGGCAGCATTTTGTGATGGAATGTGCAGTTCACACGTCTCCGTTCAACGCTGTTAGAGATGCCATTTTCACTGACACGACGAATCTTCACTCCTCTCTAACCCTAATCTCAGAAATCACTGGCAATGGAAGTGTACTGACAAATTTATGGGCGGAACTGGTCTTCATATGACAGCAGTCATCGTATTTGAATGTCGCTTTGCCAGACAGATCTAAAATTATAACGCGTATTGACCACACACACTTTTGTGCGTAAGGCGTGACTGACCATGAAGTACAGTTATGGATTACTTTTGTGATTCCTTATCAATGCCCTTTATAACCTCGTAACGACACATTTAATTTCCACAGTCGTAGGGATTTCATTCACAGTTGCTTATTTTATAACTTTTTGTGAACCATTTATTTATTTATTTTTAGTTTATTTACATGTGCTTCCAGTAGCTTAGCTTACATAGTGTCGAATGGTTGGATGATGAAAGGATAACGATTTGGAAAGAATGCTGAAGAAAAAGGTCGTGACCTATTTTAGGTACTATCGCATTTGCAACACTAAGATAAACCATAAAATCACGTCAGGATAGAAGATGCACTCGAGATTCAAACCGAGTACCTCTTGAATACGTGTACAGCGGTACCGACATACCAACCTAATCAGTAAGAAAAAATATACTGAAACAAGAACTCGGAAGCCGATCCCGGTGGCCGCGTGGTCTAAGGCGTGGGTCTGCAGCTCCTCGCTTGCTGGGACTGCGGGTTCGAATCCCGCCGGGGGCATGGATGTCTGTCTCTTGTAAGTGTTGTGTGTTGTTAGGTACAGGTCTCTGCGTAGGGTCGATCACTCGTCCAGAGGAGTCCTACCGAGTGTGGTGTGTCAGTATGATCTGGAAACGTCAACAATGAGGAGGGCTAGGCCCACTTGGGCTGCTGAGCCATAAAAAAAACTCAGAAGGGGGCTACTTTGCAGGGGATAACAACAGTCAATAACAAGTGTACATTTCGTTATCGACTAAGCCCCTGGAATTTGTGGTCACGCCCTCGTATATATTCCTTAAGAAGCAAGTTCCGTAACACCCGTGCTAGTGTGCGCATGCGCCTTTCCTCTCACTAATAAAACCTGAACAATAAGAAAATGGAAAGAATACACGACGGGACGGAAATTAGTTAAATGATTTAACTGTTTCAGCTGGATGTGGGGCTAATGTGAGGCACATTTTCTTCGTATACGGGAAGGTTCCCATACAAAGAAGTGTTGACCATTTTAAATTTTATGCACATGGAAATATCTCAGGTAAAGTGGACGTCACCAGTATCTTGCAATTTGTTTAAACATCACTCGGTTCAAAGAAAGAGTTAAGATATCGGGAAAGATGTACAGATCAAGGATTTCACTGACAACAATATTAAGAAGGAGATAACTGGCTGAATCACACATAGATATTAAATACAAATGTCTCATTTTAAAACAAGACATTACAGGCTATGAAAACACACTTAGACTGTTCCAGTGTGGTGACAGGGCTCACAGTATTACCTAGTACTCCTCAATGTACTACTACTACTACTACTACTACTACTGCCGCCGCCACCCAACCACCACTATAATACCATCACCGCCGTTCAAAGTCAGAACTATTAAAAGACCTTTCAGACCCGCTCAATAGAGCTTCAGCTCCAAATATCCTTCGTCTATTTAGAATAAATCTCAGAAATAGTAAATCCAGTACACGTGTGATAATATTCAACGGGGTCCCTCTTCGCCACGGCAAGGTCCGTCCTCGATTGTGATCGAACACTGCCCAAAACGCAGAAAAACGAACGGCCATTTAGGTGATTTTGTAAAACTGTATTTTATAAAATACGTTTATTTTGTGTCGATGATTAGTCACTGCAGATATAAATGTGTCACAAACCTCATGAACACTACGGGCCTTACACTACACGCAGATACAAAATGATATTGGCATTTCGTTAGATATTCATTACGCCGAAAAACGCTTCAAATGAAAGGAGGAAGTCTGCATTGGACTTACAATGCAGGATGAACAGTTTTGGGGGGAAATATTCCGTTTGAGTTGTATAAAAATTAACACTGGACCAATACGGATCAAATTCACCCGAGAAATTTTCGTTAAAAATAATTTGACAAAGGCAGTTGTGTTGTTTCTGAGATGAAATATACAGACGGATGTTACCTTAAAATTATGTGTTAGTTTTATACACTTTGTGCACAAGCAGAATGAACGAACTTTGGATAACATTTCGAATATTCTACAGTCTGCCCGGATACCTCAGGAAACGATTTTTGCCCCGTGACCTTGAATTTAACAGCTGCATATAGTGTTACAAGAACACTCCCAAATCTGTTAAGCAGAACAAATGATCATGACTGCGGAGTTCGACCGTACCCAGCGTACTGCACGGGGTACTACGGTCACCGCTACATCATTCAGCAATTCTGCTCTCACTGTAAAGTGTGACACTAAGGGGATACCAACGGCTCTTGAAGGCAGTCAAAGGCGTGATTCTGAAACATATTATTTGCGTTCGAGATACAGGAGTGGGCTACTTTACCGGCTGCGCAAGCTAGTACGAATATTCTGATGGATGCACATTCTAATCTACGCATTCCACATAGGCCTATCTTACAGTTACCAGCACTGCGTGGTATGAAGGCGGCAATACTTATTTTGGACGCTGGACGGATAACTAGCAGCCCATGACTGTGATACGGTGGTGCACATCGGTCCTCTGAACTCGTGTGGCAGGCACTGTCTCTGATCACGGAGCTGCAACTTCCGGGAAACTACAGTTCCTTCCTCCTCGACGCCAGTCTGTTGTGCTATGCGACCAACAAACCACAATTATGGTCGCTGTCACTTCCTTTAAACTGTTTTTTCTTTTCCTCGTTTGAAGAGGAATTATTGGAACAAACAGGGGGTTATAAAAGGACGCTGGGAAAACATCCAAATTAAGATTCGCTATTACTCTGTAATCCAAAACTCAATTATAATTACTAGAGGTGGGACGAATCCTAAATTTGCTCGAATCCGAATCTTAAAAGGTTCTCGAATCCGTCGAATCCCTCGAATCTCGAATCTCTCGAATCCTTCATATAAGAATAATAATAAGAAAAAACTAAAGGGAAAAAGACTTAGTTCTATACCATTTAGTATTTATTTTAAAATTAAAAGTTTTTATTTGAAGCAAAATTTAAAATCTGTGTTTAATGAAAAAACACATTTAAGAATACAGTTTTCAAAAATATACCTATATTATTCATTAAGAAGATACAAATAAATGAAATAATAATAATATTAATTATATTATTAATAATAATAATAATAATACAAATAATATTTGAGTAACAGGTCACATTTTTGACATTTGTGTAGAGGGAGGGGATTATTTCAAGAGTTAATATATCGTAGATAAACAGTAAACGCTAAACATGGAATACTAAATTCTTTCCAGAAAATGAAGAAAAATAAAAAACATGTTTATTTTAAGAGTTAATAAAAATTAAAAACACTAAACACTGAACTCTTTCAGGGCAATCTAAAAGAATCAGAAACCTTTAATAGAGATTTTTATTTAAGAACACTAGCATTCGAACTCGCTCTGGGTCTAGCCTACTTCGTTTTTTATCAGCTATGATACCTGCTGTACTGAATAGTCTTTCTGATAGTACTGTCGATGGTGGTGTGATTAAAAACTTTTTAGAGAGTTTCTTTAAATTTTGATATTTTTTGTTGTCCTTCCAGTATTTAAAGATGTCCGCAGATGGTGGAAGCAGTGTTTCTGCTAAGTAAGCATTTATTTCTTCTTCAGGAGACAAACTATAACTTTGCTCAGTGCTGGTAGATGGTATCATCAATTGAGAATAGTAACTCCACATGCTATGAACTCCTTGTTGTTCAGTTGGCGATTTTTGAATGGTATCTCTTTGACTTTGTTCTGATGACTGCAGATCAGTGTCATCTGCTTGCAAAATACTAATATCAGAAATTTCCATTGTCAGTGTTGATTTAGCTTGCTCAAGGTTTTCTTTGCTCAAAAATACACTTCCTTTGAATCGGGGATCCAGTATAGTACCAAGAGCATACAATTTTTCTGTTTCAACAGACTGATAGCGCCTTTTTAGAGATGTAAGCAAGTCATTTCGAAAACGCTGTATGGAACCTAAAGTTGTTTTGAAGTTTTGTAGAGCATTAATGGTGCTATTCACTAAAGGAATTATTTCTGAGATTGTTACTTGACTGGAACTGGCCACAAATGTAGCTCTATCGAACACATCTAGGATTCGTATCACTTCTTCTATAGTTGTCCACTGTCGAGCACTAAGATTTACCTGAAAATTTAAGTCTGTAGCAGATAATAAAACAGCTTGCTTTTGTTCCATGAGACGAGTGAGCAAGTGAAGCTGAGAATTCCATCTTGTCGGTTCGTCTTGTATCAAACGATGAGGTTTAAGACTTAATTTAGCTTGAAAAGCTCGTAAGACTTTCATGGCTTTAGAAGAGTGCTTGAAATATCCCACAATACTCCGGCAGGCTGACATTATTTCCTTAATTTCACTGTTGTTAAGTAGACCATCTTTGATAACTAATTGAAAAGTATGAGCCAGGCATGGCAAGTGGTCAAAGGTACTGCGTTCTAAAGCTGCAACCATATTCGGACCATTATCTCTCATGAAACACACAACTTTTTCTAAGAGATTCCATTCTTTCATAGTGTCGGTTATGAAAGTTTCTATTGAAGATGCTCTATGTGAAACTTCTGCAAAGGGAATGCATTCTAAACACAAGTGATGATACTCAAAGTTTTCATCTACGAAGTGAACTGTCAAACTGAGGTAATCGTCAGAAGATGTTGATGTCCACATGTCTGTTGTGACTCCAACAAACTCGGTTTTTTCTAAAAGTTTCTCAACTTTTATTTTTTCTTCTTCGTACATCTCTGGAATTACCTTATGGGCAAAATGTTTTCTGCTTGGGATAATATATCTTGGCTGAAGGTGATTTATCAACTTTTTAAAACCTTTATCTTCCACTATGGACAATGGTTGGTTATCTTTGCAGATCATTTCGGCGAGTAATCTGGTAATTGTTTTAGCTCTTTTGTCTCCAGGCTTAAAATGTTGCATTTTATCAACAAATTCTTTCAGAGTCGGTTGGTTAGACGATACTGCTTTGCGTTTTATTGGGGGTGTTTTGAAAGGGCTTTGTTCTCCATAGAAAGAAGCTGCTGAACGTGGTGTAGAAGTTGAACTAACTGATGGAGGACTCCCAACAACAGCTGGATCATCTGGGTCATTATTGTCTTTGAATGGAGAGTCAACTCTGACAGTCAAAGAGCTTAAGGTTGAAGCTGGAGTCAGTAATGGGGATGGTGAACTTCTACCTTTCAGTTCTTGAAATTTGGATAAATGTTTGCCTTTCAAATGTTTCCACATTGCTGAAGTAGTATGTGACCCTTTTCCTCTGGATATTTTTGCAGAACACAGATTGCAATTCGTATAATTTTCATTATCCGAAATGTGGAAATAGTTCCAGATATCAGAAGTTGCCATCTCATGGGTTGTAGGTTATAGGTGACATTGGTTGTAGGTTATAGGAAATAAGAGGTTATGCCAGAGGCACAAGATAAATCGCTCCCAAGTAAGCGTAAATGCTGTGGTTAGCGATAGAAACCACGTAGGAATAATAAAAACAGCGTGAGAAACGCTAAGAGTGAGACAAAAATACAGACCGGATAACGCCGAGCGTAGACTGATAGCGTGTACAAGTGAGACGCTGCGGACAGTTGAGTAGAACTAGAAACGCTGAGCTATAGAGTGAGTAGCACTAAGTAGTTTAAGTTCCTCAAGATTCCGCTAGGTGGCAGAATTTCGCTAGGTTAGGATTCGAAAGATTCGAAAGACGAAAAAAGCGCAAAGATTCGAGTTTTCGAATCTCGAATATTATTCAAGATTCGCGGGATTCGAGGATTCGAATATCCCATCCCTAATAATTACCGTCAGTTCGTATAGGGCAGAATTTATGGCAAAATTCTATTCGACAATTTTTGGCATGATACACCAAATGTGCATCTGCAGTATCGGCACGTGACCGAGTACAGTGTACGTGTACGACGCTTTTCGTGCCTTGTGCACATTACATGCAGTCATGTTCGTGACGGCGAATTCTGGGCAACACGTTCCCGTTGCAAAAAGTCGGCAACGTCGGTGCGCTGCACGGTCTGCGACTCCTACCAGCATCCCGACCACCGGCTACGTGGATGACCCGAATCGGGCACGAACCGAAGGATTTGAGACGGTGCTCGACATAACATAAACTTCCTTACCTTCAGTTTTCCCGCGATTCTGAGACGACTTTTTTCACATTTTAAAATACCTTAACTCAGGGCGTGTCTTATATTTACTGGCGTCTAAGAATCGAAGTCGAAAAATTATACATTGTAAGCGAAAGGATACAAGGAAAATCTTCATGTCCATAACACTTGACATAGGGCAATAATACAAAGAGAGCCACAAAGGATATTCCGAGTATTTCTATGTACTTCCGTGGTTTAAAATGTCGTTATGTGTAACAAAGCATAAAGCACCTAATGGGAGCTTAGAAGCAGAAAATAACAAGTGGGTTTGACATTAAATAATACTCTGCGATGAAGAGAAATCGGTCAGCATACACAGCTACGCCAGTGCCAACTGCTGCGTCTTGAAACCTTCCGTACAACCAACACCTGGGAAGCTGGGGCTCCGCATTTGGCAGCGTCGAACCTTCAGTTATCGTACTTCAAGAACTGCCGCATTACAAATGCATCTGAGGGCACAGAAGATAACATCTTACGGGAAAACCCTGATCTTGACAGCCCTGGGTTAAGAAGCGACTCGGAGCGTGAGAGTCGACGCAAAACCGAAGAAGACAGTGAATAGTCACACTGAATATAAAGCTTCAGTCTTGTGTTGGTTTATGTTTGTTAAGATGAGGAAGTTTTATGTTTGAATATTCGTAATTCCTACTGAAATAGAAATACACGCACTCTTGATTTATTAATAGGTTTCCAGGAAAGCAGCACACACACACATATATATACACACACACACACACACATATATATATATAATATATATATATATACTGCTTTCCTGAAAACCTTTTAATAAAGAGTGCGTGTTACAATCGAGGGAATACAGTACGCCCAATTCCTATTTTCTTAAAATACCCAAAACAAAAATACATTCCAGTACCAAGTTTTTCGTAAGTAGAGTTAAGGCGATTTACTTCTTATATTATCACAAAAATAACGTGGCATTGAAAGAATATTCACGTGGAAGACTTTGTAAAGCAAACCTAAGCAACTCCTGAAATGATGTCGACTATACTGTCTGTTTGCTGTCCTGCTGTACTTCTGTTCACTTGACGTTGCGGTTATTTTCTTAGAGTCACTGTACCTTATCGAGAGAGAGAGAGAGGGAGAGAGAGAAGAAAAAAATGCACGCAAGTTAGGACAGTTCAAAGGTTTGATTCTATTTGTAATTATGTTACGAGTACCATTACTGAAGGTTACGAGTGGGAAGAGAAACGTTCAAATGGTTTGGCGAACCGAAAAAAAAAAACACCCACCCCCCACCCACACACCGTAGAGAATAACCTTAAGGCAAACCGATATATCCACCGCCTTCGCTTATCGTATAACTGCAGGCATAGTCAGTGTTCGACGGAGACGTGTGCGTCTTATTCAGACCAGACAAAGGTAACGGAACCTGCCACTCCCGACAGCAAACCAAACGAAAGTTCACCTGTGAGTGCATGATCCTGAACTCAAGCAACAGCCAGCTTACAAGTGACCGCGTTAGTCAGTCCCTTCGTGCAGATTCAAAGAAGAAACGCATTTATCTGTGTTACATGCATGTGACTGGTGAATCAGATAAATCACTCTGACATCATCTTGCCTCTTCAATCATGCTATCTTTCGTCGCATGTGGATTGCACACGATCATTGTATACGTTTTAAAAAATATACTTTCGTTAACTTCATTCCATTATCCGGATAACTGGCACCATGCTGGATGTACGAACTCCTTGAGAGCTATATGAAATTAGTATCAAATAAGTGTTTGCTTCATTACACTACAATCTGTTACCTAGACCAGTTCTCCCCGTGATTTCAGGCTTGCGCCGCGATGTTGATGAGATCTGCGCTCTTCTGGGTTATTACGCAGCGTCGAATGATAATCCTTTACCGACGTTTCGGGACGACGTATCGGTCCCATCTTCAAGGGTCAAGGGGTAAAGAAACATCCTTGACCCTTGAAGATGGGACGGATACGTTGTCCCGAAACGTCGGTAAAGGATTACCATTCGACGCTGCGTAATAACCCAGAAGAGCGCAGATCTCAGTTCTCGTCTTCATGTAAAGTGCCCGATACTTATGCCCGATTTTAACCAAATCTGGAGTTTCTCGACAGATTTTCGTAAAAGTCCTCAATATCAAATTTCACGAGAATCCGCTGATACATGCGGCCAGACAGACATGACGGAGCTAATAGGCGCTTTTCGCGACTTATGCGAACGCGCCTGAAAAAGGAGTTCATACAATTTAAATATCTGAAAACATTTCATGAATTGCATTTTTATAAGCTCGCAACAAGTCAAAAGCCCACAATCACTAAATGTACAAAATCCGATTAGGAATCAAAGCAAACAAATTTTTGACGAGTGAAGTGTCAGAAGACAAATGTTAAGGTAAGACAAAGTAAGTCCCCGTGTTTAAGCACCACGCCAGGAAGATGCAGGTAAGGTGTGTGATCCAATGTGGCAGACGTTTCTCCCACATGCATCCACTGACTACGAGGATGGGTGGGCCAAAGGGCAGATGTGGACTTGATGACCAAGGGATAAAGCCCAGCCTCTGCCGGGAATTGAATTCCGGTCGTCCATCCCGCAACCCATTACTTTCTCGGGCACATAACATCAATCCGAAACACACTTTCTACACCAACACGTGTAAGACGTGTCATGACTTTCACAGTAATGACACGACACTTCTGCAGGTAATTCGGGGGCCGACAATTTTGACCAAACAGCGTACACCTAATTTGATATTATTTCGAATGCGACGATCTGTAACCTATTCATCGCAAAAATCGCCACAAATTGCTCTGTTCTTAACAACTTGTCTGGACACTTTTAAGACTAAGACCACCTGTCAGGGCTGATGGTAAAAGGCCAATGCAGCCTAACTTCACATGTCGCAATCATGCCTTCATTTTTAAGTGACTGCTTAGAACATCCCAACAACTGTTATTTCACCGTTACAGTACATTATTACCGCATTTAAACCATGACCGGAACACCTTTCCACTCTACAGAAGAACTGCTCCACATGTTTGTTTGCTTGGCTGCTTTAGTTCAACAACTTGCTCATAATTCGAAGCCAGTGGCTATGGTCATTAGTGGCTTTGCGTTTACGACCAGCGAACTCCTATTCTTTGGTCGGGGTTGTCTTAAAATAAACCGTATTAAAATAATGACATTATTTCAGTCTTCCATTATACTTCACTGCAGTCTACTGTAACCTTGAGGTTTTCGCTCTTCTGGGAAGTTGGGCGGCGTAGGTTGGTTTTACCGACGTTTCGAGACTATATTAATCCCACCTTCAAGGATCAAGCAGATAAGGACTTCTTAAACTTCAAGATATCGGTAACCAACTAACAACCTACGCCACGCCACCATCCAGAATAGCAAAGACCTGAACTATACTGCAGTGGAAGCCTGAAGTCTCCTACAGCAACCTTAGCTGCCACATGAACATGCAAACACCCAACACATCATTAAATCCAGACTAAAAACGAAATATTATAGCACACGCCTTGTTATATTATTTACCGCCGTTGAGCCGCATGGTGATCACTATGCATTACACAACCGAAGATCGTTTAGCAATCAGACCAGATTTGAAGAAGCGTAGGGAGAAATGCGAGGAGACATGATTTTATACGTACGTATTACATATTTGGTTAAGTTTCGAAAGGGGAAACCTCGACTGAATAAAGACCGGACTAGTTATTTTTCAGTTCCCCGCTCCAGCAGTAACTAATCTAAACATCCTGTCCTGTCCCTCGTGTAACGGCCCCGTACGTTCGGCCAATCCCTCTCTCAGCGAGTACTAACGAATAGCAGCACGATTTCAGGCTTCCGCCGAGTTGTAAATGAGGTCTTCGCTCTTCTCGGATATTGTGCAGCGTTGATTGCTAGTTCGTTATCGGCGTTTCGGGACAGCCTATCGTACCCAGTTTCTGCTCAGCGAGAGGTCCTGGATACTATTCCCGGCCTCATGAGATACTTTACAGGAGATGAAGCTAAAATAAAATAAACACGCCTTAGTCATAATACAACTACACCTTCGCCAGATTACGTGTAGGCTACTGTAACATACGTATACAGCGCACAAAATTCAAATCAGCTCTTGGCTCCATACAAAGTCAACTTGATCCCCCTTATACCACATCGAAATTCTATTATATTCGTATATGTATAGGCCTAAGAGCTGACAGTGAGGTCGTATCCACGTATCGGTACGTGTACCCGTAGTATTTTTAAGCTGGTAGACGACTGTGTGTGTGTGTGTGTGTGTGTGTGTGTGTGTCAATGACACATACTGAACTGTCAAGATACACCATTTATGTAGATACGTCATGCATTACAATACTTGATTTAACTCCATGAGGCCGAGTCCATCTTTAGAAGCTCGGATAGTCAAGAAATTCCCCGCCGTTTATAAAACCCAAAGGCTCATTATCATGTTCAAAAGAGCCCAAATGTATCAGAAGAGAGGCCAGTAACAGGTTACTATCCACGGAAATCAACTTTCAGATTCGTTACAAGGTAAGGCATTTCCTATCAGCTTCTCAAGGACTCTGTCCCTTTTTAGTTTTGCACTGCCCTACTGCCCATATATTACAATAGCAGGCTATCGTGCGTAATGGGCAGCGATAGTTGAAGTGGCTAGTTCCAGAATGGCAGGTTCCACTTTTATATAAAACGGATATGGATTTAACCAATTTACTGCGAATTAGACACGGCCATGGATGATTAAGTACACGTACTCCACTCTTCGTCTAAAGACGTGAGGTAACGGCAAGTCCAGCAATGATAACCTGACCACTTGGTCATACAATCTGTGCATAATGAAAATGACAATGCAGCTACTTCATGTAAAGAAGTCACAAGTCACAAATCTATACAGCGTACACAGTATTAACCTACTGCGCTTCTTGCAGGTTCTACTCAATTTACTGTTCCCAGCATCCTCTCTTTTCCTTACACCTAATTCGAGAACAACAACTACGCGCCACTCTTAACGTCGCGACGTTAAGAGTGGCGCGTAGAAGTTTCGTACCGACGCGTCGGTACGAAACTTCCCTTACACTTGCTGACATTAACCAGTTCCATAGAACAGAGTCCTTCTTCAGAAGCTAACTTCTGACCAGCTGACCAAGCAGTTCTCTGTCATTTATAAACGCAGAGGTTCATTGGTGTGTATAAACGCCCGCCAATAGACGTTTTCCTGAATGGAATCCAACACACACCCTCAGCCCCTATTCCTTCACAATAATGTGGCATCTTCTTCCAGGTTTTAAAACTACAATAATGCCCATTTCATCCTCCTCACTTGATTAATACTAGCAATATTATGTGCAATGTACAAATGATGGAGCTCCTTGTGTTACTTTCCACGTTCTGCCATTTCTCCGTCCCATTTGGGTTACAATATTATTCTCAATGTGTAATCTCAAACATCCCCAATTTATATTCTACCCTTAGGCTGACAAACGAAGTTTCAAACCACACATTAATAAAAAAAAAGAGGCACTCTGTAACAGTTCGTAGTGTGTTGATTTGGGGGGGGGGGGGGTGTGTGTGTGGGATTTTTAACATCTTCTCAAGTGCGCGGCAAAAGTACGAAAACTAAAGCAGTTTGACAACAATGGCACATAAAATCGCATGTTATGTTAAACTGTTATTTAGGCTTTCATTTTGTCGTAAGGAACATCACGGACAGCAAGATTCGCAACAGACGACGGACAGCAGACCCGATCACTGGTCTCCCGACAAGTGTTGAGCCGATAAGCTCCTAGTTCACACCAGTACTGCAGATCATCACCATGTAAGAACCACATTTTCTGAAGATCCATTTCAACATGATCCTCACATCTACAAATACGTACTGCCTTCCGCTTTCAGACTAACATTCTGTACGCATGTATCATCTCTCCCATGAGGGCAACATCCTTGCCCGTCTCATCATTCTTGACCTAATTATCTCACAATACATTACGAACAGTAGACATACAATCCATGAGGTGCCTCACTGCAATTTACTTCGTCCTCCTGTTCCTCTCTCATAGGAATGTTCTCAAGAGTTCGTCCTCAAATACCCTCAATCCAATTCGTTTCCATAGGATCAAAGACCATGGTTTGAGAGACTGAAACACGGAACTGCCGGAGTTCGGCGTGTTCTCCTATTGACGAGTTTCGACGGTGAATCCAAAACGAGTTCAGCAATCCACTACTGAAGGATCCAATCCCTCGGGCGAATTCTCAAAGGTTTCTACATTGCACTACTCGCTAACAAAATTTATTTCAATAGTTAAATGGAGCATTGACCTCAGAAAACCTGTCTGCTCTCGGGGTAAAGAGAATTTATGACAGTTATGCAGAGCAATTTCACAGGTTATATAGTTTCATAATGCAAGCATCCACCTCTTCCTACTTCGCCGAAAGCATAATCAAGGTGAAGGCCAATTAAATGACTCGTTCTTCTCTTTATTTTGTCCAGTATCGGCTCTGTGCTGTTATGGACGTGATTAAGATGCGACTGTTCTGACAAGTTTCCTTAATTTCTTGCAAATTATGCAGGAAGAAACTCCGGTGTTTATTTCAGACGGAATAGTCCAAGATGCCGACCATGAACACATGCCTAACTACTAAGGATGGCTCATCAGTTGCCGCCATCAAACAGAAAGCTAACGTACATTTTTGCACGACCAACACAGTTACTTTAAATTCTAAAGAATGAAAACTGTTCCTAAGATCTGTCACTATGGGTTGTTTCCGGACCCTACGTTAAGTGGCGCCTGTATTGCTGCCACTTAATAAGCTCGTGCTTCAGACCTGTTTTTATTACTCACGACACGAAATTAAAAAGCACGACGTCGGGGTGGCCTGCACCGACCTACCTTGGAAACAAAGTTATGTGAAAATCGGTCAAATGATTCAAACATTCAAAGGGAAATGCCCAGCCACCACGGTGAGCTCATAACCCCACTTTACTTTTTATGAAAGGAAGCGGGGAAGGGGATAAGTGTATAAAAATAAAGAAAAAAAAAAAAAAAAAACAAATGGCTTTATAAAACCGCAACAGAAGTATTCATAAAAATGTTTAATCTTCTTCCGCCTGCCCATACACCAACACTTCTTTTCTGCTTACTGCAATTCGGTGAACCCACTCTTCCACCCACCAAACATTCCTCAACTGTGACCACGAACAGGATATACATAAATTGCAACTTCACTGCAGCTCCAAAACATCTACTTAAACCAGTGAAACTACTTCCTTTCTAACTGACAAACTCCATGCAGCAAAGTTCTTCTTGTGAAACGAAGGTCCATTACACCGTTCCTAAGAGCCAGCCCGTGAAAACTACCCCAAGAAACATGAATCCAATGGCTTTCTGTTGTATGTACAATAAAACCCTGCGCTATAATTCTGAGTGTACGAAATGCACGGCAATTAAAGTGTCAAGCTAGAAATCGCCAAAGGAGAATTATTAATTACCAGGGCTAGTGAAGTGCATCTAAACTGAAAACTAGGAACACCAGCACCTGCATCAACGGTAAAGTTGTCACGGTGCACGCTAGGAAGGCACTTGCGACAGTGGACGTATAGCTCCGAGCATTCTTAACCCCGACACTATATGGAAGACAGTGGTCAGCTTCACGCACCGGCAATTTACACCGTGGAAAAAGCCCCGGGTATCCATAGAATAGGAGGCTAAGTGGGCCACAGAGCCGGTACGAACGCTTAGGAGAAGATTAATCTCTTACCCCTGCCAGGGAATCGAACTATGATCCCTACGATTGTCCATACCCTACTCGACTAAGACATCCTGACTCATCACGTGATAAAGACGCAATCAAAATATGATATAACGTAACAAAAATAACATTTCACAACGCAAGTCGGCTCACAGGAACTAATCTTATTGATTAAGACAGTCATGGAAAAGTAATGCATGACGTATGACGTTCGATACGATTAAAATTATACTCATCACACTAATCCTAAGTCATATCAGTAAACAACTGATGTGAGTTCTCTCGCTATGAAATTAAGAAAGAAATGATAACTACAACATTACCCACCTACCTGAGACTAGGTCTCGCCATGACGCCTCTTCCCTTAAGATTTGCTGATCAGTATTTTGTTTCCACTTCTCATTTCCCCTATATGCTACTCTCAACACTCGTCGGATTCTCGTTTGCCACATTACGAACGCAAAGAAAAGCCAGTGATGTGACTTCATATTTACCCCTCCCTCTCAACATATCCCAAGGCGTTCCGAGTATAACTTATTAAGTATACTTGGATTTCTAGTCCAACGAATGCACTGCATTATTACTGTTGTTCTTGTAGGTGCTGCTGTAGCTTCTAAATATCAATATAGTGCCCAGGTTAAGAATGCGCACGCCTGTATCTCCATTTCCCCACATGCCTAGGTACAGCGACTGTGCCTGCCTACTTCATTTTATTTCTGTGAAGAATTCATTTCTTACGGCAGACTCTGTACACTACTATGTTAAATTTGTTGGATGTAAACCGTAGCAAACCGATCTGCACTTAAATGGATGAATACTAGGTCACACAAGTGGTCAGTGACTTCTGATACTATATGCAAGCAAATACATGCTGTGCAGTTTACGTTAAGGTCAATATTTGTGCACAACACTCAAAGCAATCACTGTAAAGGTACTCTGCTGCACTGCTATGTAACGGGTTATACCCAAGCGCACTATGCGAGATGAGAACTGGTACTGTGTTGCGCCAAGACTGGCCTGCTGAAGAACATGGAGAGATTGCATCGACCAAAGACGTAAGACATTCCCCACCGCTTTCGGAACTCACAGGTAAACTGAGGTGCACACCCCATCACCGTACCCTATCATGCGTCAGTGAATTTCACTTCACAGCCTTCAAAATCTACAGGACAGCCACAATTTGTTGACCACATTACAAACATGCATAAATATACAACATAAAAATATCAAGATACAGACACTGTTCGCTATGTTTCAAGGACCACCTCGAACAGTTTCAAGGCAGTCTACAGTGCCACCAGTAGTGGCTGTACGAGAAAAACATAACTCAAAAGGGCAAATGGCGTCGCCGCAGTTAAATAAAAACAGTGCGTTTTGATACCGTGCGCACAAAATGTTACCGTTTGTAATACAGACAAGAACCGTCTGAGTACAGAATTTACTCCAGCTTGGAACGTAATGCTTGCTAAACGTCATCGCAAAAACACTGTCCCTTACTAAACGTACGGATGGTTGCAGAAATACGCAGGATATTTAATACTAATCACTATCAGTAATCCGGCAGCGATATTATACATGCATACCTACTTAATCTGTACCGAACACTCTCGCATAAATAAACCACGAACGTGACAACCTCCCTTTTCCTTGCTGAAATTGCTTATCCAACCCACCGTACGCTCTTCAGCATGAAGAAAATGAGGCAGAAATAAAACACAGCATTACCAACAGAAAAATTGTACAGAAATGTGAGCTGGCTTATATTTTCCATTTGCGCATGCGCGCTACTCACTTATGCTTCAAGGTCGCGTTAATTCTGTGTACAGGCAGACAATACCTGCAGGTCAGTACATTAGGCGCTGGTCGGCATAGCTCAAAGAGACAGTACGCAGGGCGGAGGAATGCTTTGCGTGACACAGTCCACAGTTTGTAAGGCTTTTAGTGCAGCCTGGGGATATCCATCCGTCATGCTAAGAGAACTTCAAATTCCGTGGACAACAGGGCAGAAAATTCTTCACCGTCGTTTAAAGTCCATGCATGCAAAGTCCAGATAATTCAAGCATTGAAAACGGACGATCCGGCACATCGGAAATAATTGCTCTGGACATGCTCACACGAACAGGCAAGGGCAGGAGGAAATGAAATACAGAAATTCGTTGATGTGATGTTTCAAAAACGGCACTCTTTCTTCATGTCGCTTGTACTTTTGCATTTTATGCTCGTTTATAATGTACTGAAGAAATTACGCTCAGCCTGTACTTTAATATTAACCTTCAGTCTACGCCTAGGTCCAAGCAAGCGATCTCCTCCCTTCAGGTTTTCTAAAATTCTGTCGACATTTCTCGTCATCCTCATGCATGCTAAATGTCCCAGCCACATCACACTCCTTGATCTAATTATCCTCAACCTATTGGTCGCGATCCAAAACGTTGTCGAAAAAGACATTCTGGTGGGTTTCGAACGTTTTATCGAAGCAACCAATCGTTCAAAAATAAGGATTAATTGATAAACGTGGGCGCCCATGAACAGAAGTTTAGTCAATACGATATTGCACTGACATCAACTGTTTATGCGGCGCAGTTGTTTCTACTTCATAACTTAAGTCACACGGCGATGGAGTGGCCAAATGACATACCTCCATGCACTTTCGATACTCCCTGTCATCCGCACCCACAGAGTTGCAATATACACAATGTATCTACAGTGCATCAGCTGTAACTGTGTGCCTAAAGGGCTCATATGAAAGGGTGTGTACCTTCTGTTTGAAATTACTTTGAAGGGTATAAAATGTAGATACAATTTCATTAAAAACTATTTTTTTTTGTAATCAGACTCGTTATTTAATAGCCATACTTCATATTATAATTTCGAAACTTTATTAAATTTTCATTTTCCTACGCACAGCAGTTGCAAAACTGGGTTCGATGTTGAAAAAACAATTTGAGAGTTATTGGCCTAATAGAACCAACATTAGGGTAACTATTACATCTCACAGACCGAAGTATCACAGATATCATTCACTTTGGACTGTCTGTTCAGCCAGTTACCTTACACTCCAATCATCGCAAGTCGCAGTGTTACTTGAATATCCGGTACAACAGTTTGCGGAACGAAGCACTGCAGTCCACGCCGTGCAAATGAAACCTAACGGTATGCTGTTACTAAAACGAGAATGGGAATGAATAAAATGAAATATTTTAATAATACCGTTACCTTTTTCGGACCAGTTTCATTTTCATGGTCAGCAGAATGTTAAGCATTTAAATGTTCTAGCAAGACTTCTGTATACGAGTCAACACGGAAGTTTTATGAGTAGACAGGTCTAAACAAGTTTAGAATGTATTTACTGGCATCGCACCAAACACGAAGGGTATAGGCGTTGACAATGCACGGAAAAGGAATGTTGAAGTCAAGACACAGCACGCACTGTCCATTCTGTAGCATTCTTAATTGTCTTCAAAGCGCTACAAAGGTACTGCGGACCATTCTTTCTGTCGCCGGTAAATCTCGCTACTCTTTCTTATTCCTTTGAGTACACGACTGAATCAAAACAACTTCCGTGTATTTACAGATGCCAATCATGACCGCAAGCTCAAGAAATGTTCTGGACGATATAGGTCTATTTAAATTGGCTGAAAGACAGAGAAAATAAATATCGGTTGTCACATTCTTGTAGCCGAATATGGGAAAACCGCCTGCTTCAAGCTGTAATGCCTATGAACATCAAATTATACAATACAACAAGGCAATTTCATGTTCCAATGAAAGTGACGTTAAATCAACGGAGTGAAGAGTGGCAACAAAACACGACGAAAAACGTCATAAACCGCAGGTCCCATGGGGTACGGTTATCTAACACCGTAACAGCGGTCCGAATCCTGGTCGAAGATATACGTATGTCTTTGTCCTCTGTGTCTGTTGTCTTACGTCTTGCAACACGACTGTCTCCCATCCAAGGAATCCTATAAAACGTGTAAGAATTGAGGTCTTTATTCAGTGTAAAGCAGCGGACTGGCTCTCTAACACACTGAAACATTAATTTAGTCCAAATATTATTATACAATTCAGTCCCCACCTCGCAGAAAACAAAGCCTATCAATGATACAAACCAACAGGTTCATGCTTTTCAAGGAGATAAACGCTGTTTAATGAGACTCATAATACGCTCTACACGTAAAGTTTCTTAACGTGAAAGCAGATGGTACACATAGCTACTACTCTGCTTTGTAAGGAGTTCTATCGGTCCCATCTTCAAGGGCCAAGCACAGTATTCACTGTGACGTTCAGTACAGTGTCGCAACAGTATTTTAATAATTCAAGCATTTATGTACATTAAAGTCCAGACACAGAAAGAGGAATCCGGCATAACGCAAATGAAAGCTGGATTACAAACGTCTTACTATCAGTTTTCACTTTTACAATTGACTGTACATCCAGTTCTGTTCTGTGTATAAAAGAATGACTAACTCTGATCACATCACCACACAAGAAGATAGTCAATAATCATATCGGACGTCTGATTACTGCACATCTAATCTTCTCTGATATACTTGTGATATTATAAAATTAGCACGACTAATTCTTTAAACCGGGCTTGCTATTACAAAACTGACTTCACCAAAAAGCGGTATCGATGTGACTTTAAGGACTGTATTACAACAGGGTCCACAAACACATCCACGATCCATCTCCCCCTTACTCTAACCCACAGTACTTTCAATTTACCTTAACCTGCCTTCAGTCATTCAACAGACGCACTCATCTCCACGCGACGAAGGAACTAAGCAAAAAGTTCAAGCAGATCGGCAATCCAGTTACAAATATTCCCTAACGAACTCACTTAAAGACTTGTACAATGACCCTTGCAATGCCAAAAACGAGATATCTCCTTTATAACATTTTCTTCTGCGTGTTATGTGTTATTTATCAATTTCGGTTACGTGCCTCGACTTTCATTCTTAGAACTCAGGAAACTAATCAATTTACGTTTTTTTTGGTAACAGGCTTCAAATAAATATGCACAACTGAAGAAGATAGTTTTTCCCTCTAACACCTCGCATGGAAAACGCGAAGTATTAATAAATCACCTGATTTCTACGACATATAGCGTTCATTAAATCAGGACAATCAGACAAAAGTTAGTGTTCGTTCAGTTAGATATTTCGTGCCGCTGGAAGAGGACCACTTACTAGGCTGGTTGCGGTATTACAGGGGTTAACACACACACACACAAATAGCTGGTCATTTCCGGAACATTATTTGTTAAGTACGCGTATACAGTGAAATTATAAACTTACTTTAAACTTAAAAAAAAAAAATTCCATAGCTTTAATTAAAGTCAGCAGTGGTACCGCAATAAGTGCGTTAATGCACGTTTCACATCCAAACTGTTTGCTGTTGTTATTACCATGCGTCTGTATGGTGGCCGTTAGTTCAGTAATCTAAATCCCTTACAGCTAGCAGGCGGGCTATCCTAGCACATGGACTGGCCATGATGGCCCAATCGCATGACCAGGGGTGTAAAAATATCTGGTGCCTAATATTTGTAGGTCCTCAGTATAGATCTTGCTTCCTGGCACCTACAATTTTGAAGCAGCTCATAGACTTTTGGAAAATTTGTGGCCCCTGCGCAGGGCCACCAAGGGCACCTGACCTAACTCCCTTGTACGTCTCGTCATGAGACTTCATTCCCTCTATGCTGAAGAGCACTGAAGCGCCGAACACTCGGATTAAATGAGCAATACCGACAGTATTTCTGCATAACTGAGTCACCGCTGGGCATCTTCCTTGTTACGAAAAAAAAAAAAACGCAGATAATACTAGAAAAAATAACTTAAGGCACTTTATAATTTGTAGATGTGTCAGAGTTTGGCCGTCAATAAAATTCGAGCTGTGAAATATTAAATTTAATTTATGATCATCCTGTATTTTCACAACCCGCAGCATCGTGACAAATCAGATTCAACATCTGACAGTACTGCTATGTCATCATACGTTTACTTTCTATTTCACATCCACACGTTGCTGATGAACGGGCGAATATTTCGTACTTACGAGAAGTTCTTCATAACAATAATATAAACAAAGCATCTCTCGATAACTGAGACATCTGGAGGAAATTGAAAAGGTACAGGGGAGGGGGAGTATGAACCTAAAGAACACACAACCACCACGACAATGAAACGTTGAGTCACAAATAAATTGTTGATGACTGAGATACTTACTGCACTACACTCTACAGTCACATGTGCCGTGTGACAAAAACAACTAAATATCACTTCATGCGTTGCGCCTTACATGTATGCATTATTTTTACGTAATTAGATTGTTGAAAGCTTTCTCGCCGTTCGGTTCAGAAATACAATAAAAATACGGAGAAGCACATTCAAAATCAAAAGAATGGGACATAATGGGGGTTTACTCCTAGTGCTTGAGAGGATGAACAGTCCTCAGCACCTTTCATAACACTGTAAGGTTCAATACTGTCTTCACAAGCGCTGGCCTGTGGGCTACATAAAACCAGCACAAAATCTTAACTGTTACTTAAACAGACTTGGAATGATTTAAATGAGACAACATAAAAACAACGACTTGTGGCAACAATTTGCCTGTTGCGCACACAATGACACTCATTTTCCCAGCAGAATGAAAGTGAAATTGAATGCAAACATATATTAAAATTCTAGACGACACAACATACATTTCAAATGTCTTAAGTATTAGCAACTGGAAGCTGGAAAACCCCACATTAACGCTTATCAATAAGGGGAAAAAACATTATGATACATATTTCCGGCTTTGGAGATACGCAAATCTGTAAGGTTTTGATGACACATCACATCTGAACTGATCAAATTTATGGACTTTTTCCATCATCCAATCATTCATTCATTCTGTAGTCTGTCTTACGACAGGTCCGTAGCCTCTTCCAAAGCGAGTTCGCCACAGGGTGCGATCTAGTGCTTCCTCTTTCAATTTCCAGTATCTTTTCTTTTCCTTAAGGTCATCCAGTAGCTGCTTACGTCTTCTCCCTCGTCGTCCCGTCATTTCTATCCTTCCTTCTAACTTTCCTTCAATCACGTGTTTCAGAAGGCAGTTTCTACGCAAGATGTGACCAATCCAGTTAGCCTTTCTTCTTTTTATTGTATGTAGGATATTCCTCTCCTCCTTGACTCTGTGTAATACTTCTTCATTTCTCACACGATCGGTCCAACTGATCTTCTCCATTCTTCTCCAGCACCACATTTCAAAACTTTCCAGATACTTCTGATCTACTTTCCGAAGTGTCCACGTTTCAGCACCATACAAAGCTATGCTCCAAATGTAGCACTTTACTACTTTCCTCCTTAAATTTAAGTCCAGTTTGCTGGTGAAAAGATTTTTCTTCTTGTTGAATGCTGTTTTTGCCATGGCAATTCTGGATTTAATTTCACGTGTACACCTTGCATCACTTGTTATCATGCTACCCAAATAATTGAAATATTCCACATTCTCCAATTGTTTTTGATCTATCATAATTTTCATTGGGGATGGTTGCCTTGAGATTTTCATTACTTTAGTTTTTCCCACATTCATTTCCATTCCATAGCGTCTTCCAATTTCAATTAGTCTATCAATCATGCCCTGTAGCACCTTTTCTTCCCTAGCCAGTAGCACAAGGCCATCTGCATATTTCACAGTGCGAATTACTTGTCCTCCTATTTTGAAGTCTCCAAACCCTTCAAGAGCTTCCTTGGTAAGGTACTCGCTGTATAAGTTGAACAGAATCGGTGACAAGCAGCAACCTTGTCTAACTCCTCTTCCAATCTTCACACTTCTCGTCTCCCCTTGGTCCAGTCGTATTTTGACACTCTGTTCCATGTACAATTTGCTGATCAATCTTCTTTCGCGCCAGTCTATCCCAATTCCTTTTAGGATTTGCATTAATTTGGTCCAGTTGACACGGTCAAATGCCTTCTGCCAGTCTATGAAGCAAGCACACAATTCCTCATCTATGACCAAGGTTCGTTCTGATATTATTCTCAGCATCCCAATTGCATCCCTAGTTCCTTTTCCATTTCTAAATCCAAACTGATCTTCTCCAAGTGCATCTTCAATTTTCCTCTCAATCCTTCTTCTAAGTATCCTCGCTATCTTTGCTGCATGAGCGATGATGCTGATTGTGCGATGGTCGCTGCATTTTGTAGCTTTGGGCTTCTTCTTTAAGGCAATCATTGTAACTTCAATAAAATCACTGGGCCATTCTTCAGTTACATACATGCTGTTAAAATTAATAAGATTAATACAACACTACGTTTCAGGGACAGGATCGGCCTCCGGTTTCTGCCTTGCTTCCAAAACACGTCACAACAGAGCTGTTTATGTTCTTCTTTAACACAAACTAGAGTCAAATCAGTGAACACATCATGTTCCGACACCAGCATGGTCTACACATAATGATAAGAACAACTGTCTAGTGCAGTGTTTCCCAAACCTTTTTGCTCGCGGACCCCTTTCCGCTTCGAAAAATAACCACGGATCATCACATCCTTGCTCACGTAAATAGAGAGTATCCGGATGACAGGTATTCAAAATTTAAAATTTATATCTCAGAACTAATTTTCGATAGCTACGGATATACACTAGTAGCATGCGTAACAATGCACTGCATGATTTTACCTTAAAGTGATTGCCGCTCGCTTCGTGGGTACAAGAAGTTTCTTAATTAGATATTCTAACGATCATACGAAAAAACATATCGCCAATTCAAGACGTTCCTCGAAAATTTTTAACAAAACATTACTCCCTTAATTAAAAAAAAAATAAGTAAACTTCAAAACAGCCATTACAGAAATGTATGATCGGATCCCCTGGGAACTGCCGCGGAGCACCCTGTGGCAACCACTGGTCTAGTGGATCCAAATACCGCAAGAGACCCGTGACGGAGATCATGCATCAACGGCTTAGAGAGATTTGCATTGGATAGTTTTTAAACTGTCTTTGGAACATGCTGTGTTCACTGATCTAATTCTAGTTGTACTAATGAAAAATGTAAATAATTATGTAGTAACATTGTATTTTAAAAGTAAGCCTGAAGACGGGACCCGATTCTATCGCCGAAACGTTGTGATGTATTAATTTTAATACATTACACGATGAAGAATGTCCATAAAAGTAATTAGTTCAGACATAACGAAACAGGTCAACTGGAAGACGTACACAATAAAAATGCTTGTACCTTCATCTCGGGCAGATAAGAAGATCACACTTTATTCTGCAGCAACATGTTTACTATAAGAGTACAAATATAAACATACACTGGTTTGGGATCGATGGGGCGGCCGCCAATATCGAGGTCTGTGAGAAATCCAGTGCAAGAAAATGGCTGCACAGCAGATTACAGACACAAAGTGATCTTGAGAAGCAACATTCTAATTTAATATTTAGTGAAATAGAAACGTGCATATGACAGAGCTGTGAGACGACACGTACAGTGGGCCCAGTTGTGTAACCATATCGGGATTCTGGGGCTAGCCTGTACGTTAACTGTATTTGGGAGTCCTTGTACTTACGAGTAGCTTGTTTATAAGACGCTGACTCATTGAAATTTCTACATGCAATATGCTTTTAACCGTGAGCAAAGTCCTTACACACAATACACTGCACAGCACGCCTACACACGTTACAATGCAATCTTTGCACTATTTTCTTACCCTCCTGTTAACAGACAGTCAGTTCTACTTTAAAGCGACAGTTGCTGTCTTGTGAAACCTCGCAATGTAGAAAATCGCGTAATAAAAATAACAGCAGCTAGGAAGAAATTGGGCGCGATATCTTCACACTGGTGGCTGCAATCGCGTAATACCCAACACGCGTATGCGAAACTTCGCGTTATACAAACAGAGTTCCCGAATTTATCAATCTAGTTACAGCTAATCCGCGTTAACGAAACACGTGTAATAGCAGAACTGGCTGTATATGGACACTGCGCAAATAAGTCTCATATGTGGTGGGGGTGATGGCGCTCGAGACTTTCTACTTTCTTCCTACTGTAGTATGCTCTTCCAGCCCCCTGCGGCATGTACGAACAAGCCCAAAGCGTTTGTCGCTAACGACGGTTATCATGTCGTTATGATGACCAACACTCTTGCGACCAGACTGGCTAGACTGGTGGGAATACAGGGAAGTAAAATGAAAAGGGGGATAGTATTAGGTGGAAAAGGATAAGAAGGGGTCAATTCATGCGATTTATTTCCGTGGCCTCTGTACAGTAACGTAAAATCTGAGGGGACACCACCTGGAAGACCTAGGCGTAGGCGGAAGGCTAATATTAGAAACGGATTGCAAGAAAATGGGATTTAATTAACGACAGGGCCGTATGGCGGCTCGTGAAAAGGGCAATTGTGAAGTTCCACAGAAGTGGAGCATTTCTTCACCAACTGAATGAATTTCTCAAGAAGGCCTGTGGTGAATTGAAACTGGTAGGTAAGTGAAAATTGCTCCAGTTGCAAAAACCCGTCACACTTTTCTATCTCCTGAGCGCATCGCATACCCAAAAAATGCAGGACAAAAGTCATCAATTTAAAAAGTAAAGTACAGATAAATGTATTACTTTAATGTAGAGCAGGGAACAACAGCAGAGCGGGTACTGTGAATACATGTCAGTTCTTACCTTTCGTTGCTTTGGTTGCTTGAGCAGGTTCGATTTCCCGTTAATAAGAACATTATCGCCTTCGAACAGCACGTTACACGGGGATGGAGGGCCTCCAAACCCAACGGAGCACTCCATTGTGTCGAAGTCAGTCGACGATTCGTCCGAGACTCCATCCACATTGATTTTTATAGCATCATCAGACTGAAAGAAAATAAAGCACAATCATATTTTTCATACGTTAAAACATCAACAACAGTGCTTTCTTTATTCCATCGGTAAACACACAAAATTTAGTCCACATAACACGCACAACTTTACAGAAAAAACAAATCTAATTCTTGGAATAAAACTATTGCATTCTTCATCTTAGAGGCAATTAAATGACACAGGTTGTCCAGCCATTGGAAATAGCTATTTCTGCCGAGCTCAAATGAGTAATCTCAGTCCACCCTTTGACCTGAGCACGGGAAAAATCCAGCGTTTGAAAAGTTGCTTGCTTTTATTGAGCTACGCATAACAGTCCAGAAATCAAGCAATGTTGCATTACTCTCTTGCTAGCCAGACTTAGCTGTAAAGGTAAAGGTAAAGTTCTCCCTAGAACGGGCCATGAAGGCCCAGAGGGGGAGCACAGGTATAACTCTACTCTTTCTTTAACCCCGGCACTAGATGAGGGTGGGTGTTCAACTCCACGACCCGGCCGCTTTACCCCGGGAAAGAGACCCGGTACCCATTGTATAGGAGGCTGGGTGGGCCCCAGGTCCGGTCTGGACGGGTGCCGAAAATCTCGCCCCCCACCGTGATTCGATCCCCGGACCGTCCAGCCCGTAGCGAGTCGCTATACCGACGACGCTATCCAGGCCCTGACTTAGCTGTACTAAATATAATTTTAAATAAGCATAATATGTTCATTTGTGCAAATAACATGCCGACAACCGAAACTTGTAAACAGCTAAAACTTGACCACACTAGCCCTCCTTATTAAAGTTCAAACACGCTCCATTGTATAGTACTATAACAATTTTTGAATTCATTCTGCTGAAAGCTTAAAGGGTTTCTAATGAAAGCATGAACGATAGACGTGTGTAAGTCATAAACATATATAAGATCTTTCAGCAAATTGCACGTTCTGATACGTAACAACAGCAAGAAGCTAATACAGGCCCATACATAATATCGTGTGGTCGTTCCTCTTATGCTTCCAAGAAAATAAGAAAAAACTTATGATGTACCAGGAATATCCTTCCAATGCAAGCCGAGACAGCCGAAAACGTACTTCGTTCTCCAAGTAAAGTGCCCTTAGATATTGACCAATCGCAACCAAAATTACAGCGTTTGTAGCTCATGCGTGGAGAGTGCGAGATACGTAGTTTCAGGAAAATCCCTCCAATGAACGCCCGCCGAAATACAGCCGAAAAGATACCCTGTTCTAAAAGCAAAGTGCCCTTAATTTCTTACCGATCCCAAGCAAATTTACACCGTTTGAAACGCATGCGTGGAAAGTGCGATGTATAATTTTCGGGAAAATCCCGCGCATGGAAGTCGAGATACACCCGAAAAGGTACATTGTTCCTTAAGTAAAGTGCCCGTAATTATTGATCGATCGCAACCAAACTTACATCCTCGTAACGCATGCGTAGAAGAGTGCGAGATATGAAGTTTCAGGAAAATCAAACGGAAGCCGACAAATAGCCGAACTGGTACTTTGTTCCCCAAGTAAAGTACCCCTAATTATTGACCGATTGCAACCAATCTTATAATATGTGTGGTGCATGCGTGGAAAATGCGAGGTGTGAAGTTTCAGGAAAATCTCTCAATGGAAGCTGAGACACAACCGAAACGTACTTTGTTATCCTAGTAAAGTTCCCTTAATTATGGACCGATCGCAACCAAATTTATATCGTTTATAGCGCACGCGCGGAAAGTGCGAGGTGTGAAATTTCAGGAACATCCCTCCAGTGGTAGCTGAGATACAGTCGAAAAGGTTATTTCTTCTCCAAGTAAAGTGCCCTTAATTATTGGCCGATTGCAACCAATCTTATAATGTTTGTGGTGCATGCGTGGAGTGTTCGAGGTACGAAGTTTGAGGAAAATCCACGGCCCTCAGAAATTTTCACGTGGTCCCGGGGAAGATTTGAGAACGACTGGCCTACGATATGCATTATGAAGGGTTCCGGCATGGTATTTGTTCTTTTGTTTTACAACAATGCTGTAATTACGAGAAAAACCGAAGTACAAAACTCAAGGTCTCCCCATCACTGGTGTTTAAAGGCGCACACTCCACTGCGACCCAAACTGTTACACTTGTGCATTTAGTTCAATTATCACTGTAGCGTGACATTCTCCACACAGAAATGAGACGGCGGTAAACCTCCTGATTAGGCCTACTGGGGACACAAGCAACATCAAATTAGACGGAAAGGTCAGCGGCATTTTCAGCTTCACGAGATGTAATTGTGCTAAGTCAGTCGCAGCAACATAAAAGGCGAATCGCAAGACAAGCTAATTTTATCATCTTACAATCTGACGTAGTTTAAGTGCAGATGTCAACTTTTAAATGCGATATGGATTAGGAATGAATCAGAAGATCGAATGACGCAAAGTAACCACAATGAATCTCAGCTGGGTATATGGGGCTGCTGTGAGACATTACACGTATCACGTAAAAGGAGTGCAGTTTCACACAGACCAGTCAACACCCGCTGCACACAACTTTTTTTTGTGGGATTTACCTTTCCGTCGCCTCAATATGGCGACAAGACCAGAGACGGAGACAAATAATACACCGTTCGAACGGCGTTTTTAAAAACATATTTGGTAGGAGGTCTCCTAAAACGACGAAGATTTCAGGCTTCCGCCGCGATGTTGATGAGATCTGCGCTCTTCTGGGATATTATGCGGCGTCGTGTTGTAATTGTCTACCGACGTTTCGGGACAACGTATCGGTCCCATCTTCACGGGTCAAGAGTCCGAGTCGGACTATTGACCCGTGAAGATGGGACCGGTACGTTGTCCCGAAACGTCGGTAGACAATTACCAAATGACGCCACGTAATATCCCAGAAGAGAGCAGATCTAAAACGTACTTTAACACACATATTCATGAAAGAAAATAATGACTGCTCTTGTTCTAATTTCAAAATTGAAGCACACAAACACAGCCGCAAACTTAGTGGCTCTCCAGGAGCAGTCACACACGAACGGAATTAAAATACTGCATAGTGTGGAAGGCTACAAGCTGCGTTACTGACACTGGTCGGTAGAACATAATCTGCTAGTGTTTACTTGCCTCACAATTCCTCCTCAACTTTACTGTTATTGTTATGGTGATACGGCAATGCTGAAACGTTCTTTTCTGAATATTATGTAACAGGTGACTCAGTTCCATAGTAACATTCCTTGATATGCAGCAACGCGTCACGTTGCGTGCTGTTTTGTTACGATAATAAACGCGCTGAAACCTTCAGGTATACCGATTTACTTCTTCCTGCAGAATGTCAAGCTCTCGGGCACATAACTATTTTATGTTTGAACCAATGTTACGATGACAGTGAATCTTGTCTCTCTTGAGAAGGAAAGAACAGACTGGAAGCATTGTAGCTCTAGAGGTCTGGACCTATGTGACAAGGAGGCGGGAGGCCGAAGAAAATACAAAATTCGGAGCTTCAAAAATTATTAGGGTGTTAAAAACAATGCGAATGAGATTGGTGGCTATATGTAGCATGCATGGCGAGATAAGAAATGCATATATGCGTGATTTCAGGTTTCCGCCGCGATGTAGATGAGATCTGCGCCCTTCTGAGATATTACGTAGCGTTGATTCGTTGTTGTGTACCGACGTTTCGGGACAACCTATCCGTCCCATCTTCAAGGGTCAAGATGTCCAAGAAGAAATTCTTGGACCTGTAGAATATCACTTTATCCCTTTTGTGGCCAGGCTAAAGATGTCTCAATTTTTTGTTCATTGCGAACATCTGTCAAATTTGAAATACATACTCTGATTAATCAATCTTTGAAGGGTAATTACGGCTACAAAGCCAGAGGTAGAAGAAAACATTTATGCACCATTACGATATTCCAAAGACTGAAACGAATGTAAAATGTAAAAAAAATGTAAAAATTACTCAATGTAAGAACACGAGTTTTAAACAGAACACAACTGTGATCTGTAACTGCATTACTAAACCACATAATTTACTGTTAAAAATTAGTTTCATATCATAGTTACTTGTTATCCTGCAGTTACGTCTAACGTAGCAGCTTGAAGCCGCATTCATAAGACAGTTCCTACTAACTCGAAACACACCTATCACCACCATACCGTCTATTTGGTTTGTCAGACGTTATTGAGTGTGTGCCTATTAAACACTCCTACATCGAATGGTAGACCTAACGCTGCGAACGGAAATCACTTCCACTGACACAAATGAACACTTCCATTGACACAAATGAACAAGTTTCATGTTATAGCTGAACTATGTGCAATTTTAATCTCACGGCTCAGAAACCAGAAAAATAAATTACGCCTTAAATTATACGCTAAATCCCCCTCATATTTACAATTACATCACCTCAAACTATTCAAAATGCAATTGGCGATGTCTCCGTTTTTTACGTACACTGCGGTGACGTATGACTCCTATATGATGCTGGTTGACGTCATTTCTACACAATGTTCAGCAGAACAAGCGTTGTTGCCAGATGCAACAATTTTAAGTGCTTTGTAGCCCACACTGCATCGCAACAGACAATATGAGGAAACAATCGTTCACCGATTTTCTGAAAAGTAGTTAAAAATCCATGCAGGCAAATTCCGGTATCACAGTGTAAGAGCTTGAAGCACGAGTCTAATGGAACTCAGCGGACTATAAATTTCTATAGCTATCACACTGATTGTCTGTGTAGCACGATAGTGAGAAAAGCTTGTGAAAACTGATCTACAAGAATCTTGTGAGAAATATGAAAATTTGATTAATTATAATCACCTTACACGTGAAAGCTTTCAGGCTAATCTCACCGAAAGTGGAGTACGCAGAACTGCCAAAATGTTCCGTTTTGAAGTCAAAAGTTTCAAGACCAAAAAAAACCCATGATCTTACGCATAAAAAAAAAACAAAGCACGTGCACTTTCGATAACACAGTAAATTAAAGCAGAAAGTGGCCAATACGCGATTTCAGGGTTGTGCGGAATAAGCTGAAACAGACTGCAGATGGGTAATTAAAAGGACGAAACTGTATTTAATTTTCTTCTGGCACGACTGTCCCATCAGTCAATGAAACACTGGTTATCAGCATTGATAACGTCGTTATTTGATCAACTACTGACCAGACCGTTTGCATTCGACAAACACGAGCAAGCAACGGGGATATGCAGGATCAGAACGACAGATATTCACAGATCTTACAATTCTGCTAGGAGTGAAGCAGCAAGCCTAATGCAGAACACTGTAACTAAATTCGCAATAACAAATAACCTGGTTACATTCACTGAAATGTTTGTGTCCAAGGTGTGTAGCAGAATCTGCTATTTAACTTATTTCTTAATAGAGTTTATTCCAAGAGCTATTCAGCTGTTCTAGAATGTGCAATTAGGTAAAGTTCAGAACATAATGACAGACTTGAACTGAATGGCCTAATCAAGTATTTGTTATGCTGATGATAACTGTCGAGGACGAACAAACACAGCACACAAGATAACGCGTAAATTTTCGTACAGGCCACCACAAGAACTGGTCTATAATTAAGTACCAACAGAAATACACAAAGATGACATAATCTGCACCAACAACAAAGTCAACATATAACTCTACACTTACAACACGTGAGAATGTGTATAAACTCAAGTATATGGGAACAAAATGATAGTAATGAGCTTCCTTACGAAACTATCAGTTGAATTAATTGTGGAAAATACAAGTATACGGATGTTAGGGAGGTAAGTTGTGATTATAGGAGGATGGAACTGGCTCATAATCTTGCCCACTGACGAATTTTGGTATTACAAGATGTCTAATCTGTGGTAGTAGGCCTACAATTGTGTCAAAACTTCGGTATATTATTAGTGTGTCTAAACATTGGGTGCTACTTTTCCAAATGGGATCGGTTGTAGTTAATCATATATATATATATATATATATATATATTATATACCATTTTCACAATAACGCGGGGAAAAATAAAAACGTAAACATTATAGCAAAACACTAATGAAAAAGTCAGAACAAATGAGACCACCGGTGTTTAAGCAACATGCACTACAGGGCCGAGAAAGTGATTACAAATCAACAGTTCATACCGATACATTTTTTTACAATTTACACCCCCGAGCAGTCATCTGTTCAGGTTATCTGACAAACAAAAAATGCATTTATTTACTTCACACGTGCTACGTACCCACCCATCTCCTCGTCCTGAGTAATCTCCCTACTACAAAGCAAAGAACAGAACTCAAGATGCAGGGCCTATATCGTTTGTAATGTTTTTTGTTATTTCCTCTTTCCTTGATCCCAGTATTCTCACCATTCGATCCACATTCAAACAATGTGAGACTGACAGACCAAATTCCAGAAGTTACAATGAGTGTCGCATGCTTTTTAGTGCAAGTGCCGAACGAGACTTCGCCCACACTCAAGCCAGTCCTGTTCCGTTTGACAATGGCACAGTCGCCCCGCCCTTTATGGAGCCTGTAGGCTCATCATTGTGTTCACACGGACCCGCCAGTGGACACTATCCCGAACCAGTCCACCTCGCACTCTTAATTGTTTTGTGATCAACTTTAATATTATCCTCCCATCTACTCCTAGATCTCTCATGTGGTCTCGAACCTTTGGACTTCCAGATTAAAATTTTGTATGTATCTTCTTGTTCTAAAACTCCCAATTTACACGTTCTTAAATTAGGGCGACAAGACCCAGTGTAATGCAACAGCGAGAACATGGTTTTGAACATTTTGGAGTAAGACAGGGAGCCGTGGCCTAGAATCCAGCATTCGGCTGGGAAAGGGAAACTGATTCACTTCAGAATAACAGCGTTGCAGAACGAATCCAAACAAATTATGGCAAAGCGTTACGCTTTCCAGTAGAACGGGGTCGAGTTCAAGACAATAGTCTTCATTCCGTTTTTAACAATCTTCATATCGATCTCTTTCTTCCCCGCCGCAGCGCCGTCCCGTTTTGGGCTATTGATCACAATACGAAAGTTCCGTCACACTCAAAGTGACATTGACAAACCACCAATTCGTTTCGGATTCGCTCGCTAATGGACGCATCGGCACGTAAACTTATACCAACTAAATGATGCACTTCTCCATTCAAAATCCTGGTCTAACATCGACGCGAACATAGGACAGACAATCCACATAAACTAGAGCGATTATTCGTGCTTGTCAACGTGCCAGCCTTCAATTAAACAAACCTCAGCAACTAGGTACGATACGCGCTGCCGTCGCTTTGGTACTTCTCAACAAACAAATGCATATTTTACATAAGATATGGAATTTCAGAGACTCAAATCGGTGAATGTTAGGACTATGGTCTTCTGCAATATCACGCCATGTAGCTTGGTGAATTAGGTACTAATGTTTCAGAGGAACCTGCTGCGTCCATGATCGACCCGCAAGATGGAGGCAGCACGTTCCTCGAAAATGATGGTACCTATCTACTGAAGTACACGGCGTCATATCCCAGAACATCGTAATCTTGATGTTCTATGTAAGATTTACAGTCACGTTTGCAAAAGTCCACTACATAAAATTCCACTCGCCTACGCAACACGGATTAACAGTTTTGAAAACACCTGTACTAACTGAATACTCCGTGAAAATCCAATGGGAATTTTTGACAGTCTCAGCTCTAGCTATGGATTTCATATGTAACCCTGACAGTGATCCCCTCTTACACATTACAGCCACTGAAGGGTACTTTTAGATCACGATTTCAGTGTACATGCAGGACGTGAACTTGAAGTTCTTCAAAGATATCTTAATACAATAAATATAATAAGCCCTGGACTACAGTTTTTCGGCAAAGAACCATTGTTATTGTGCTCATTACTATCTACAAAGTGATTCACGGCTTAAAAGTCCTAACTTCAGAAACTGATACCTAAAATCACTCCCAGTCAGAAAAATCACATATAAACACAGGTCTGATCCTCACGAGGTACGGATTTATCACTACCTGAATGTTATAGTCGAACAAGCAATGACATTACAATTTCGTGGCCGAATTTACAATAAATGTTCAAAATGGCCACCCTCAGCCACAGTGCACACACTGGCACGCATGTGAAAGCGTATGCCCCTTGTCGAGGTCTAGCCGTGGTGGTCCGCAATGCTGGTTACCCTGATCTCCAGACACCAACACTGGGCAGTAATAACACGGCTGTTCCTAAGCACAGAATGCGCCAAGAAAAACCACCCGTGTTGAGGTCAAGACATGTTAGGTATTGTCACAATGCGTTACCTCAAGACGTGTGACTCTTTTGAATTATTTACCTTAACATGCCTCAATAATCGCATACGCTTCTAAGCCTACACGTTGTATGATGGTGTATTACAATGAACATGCCAATTGATCTGTCTGTGGCATCAGACATAAAGAACGGAAGTTCCTACTCAACTGCTCGCGCCAGAAACAGTTAGGTCCTGGGATCGAGACCAGCTCTTTCTAACAGTTCCAACTAAGCAGGAACCTTTCTTTCCCTACACCTGATGACGACAACAGATTCAGTTTCCGAAATGTTGTGTTTCAGAAAATTCAAGTTGATGGCCAAATGTTCAAAATAATAGCTATGTTGATTATATATGCTACGGAACATACGTCGGTTTCAGGTTAAGTAATCGAATACACTGAGGGGAAGTTCTACTTCAAGAGTTCCACAAATCTGAGGAAAGTCAACATGAAACATTGAATGTTAACAAAACTTAGGCCTACTCCAAGAAATTTAGAACATGCCTCGTAATATTTGGCCACTGCAAACACAAATGGAAGTAGATGATTCCTGCTTGGTTCTAGTCTAGGCATCTCCAAATGCTAGTGTATATGGTTCGTCCAAGTTCTGCCCCTGCTAAGAGTAAAGTTCAGTGATACCATATTACCCTAGCATGTCTAGATTACACTGATGATTCAGTAGATAAAGTTTATCTTTGCTTTCTAACAACAAGATTAGAAGGCATATGTATTAACGATATGCCAATCATTTGGTATTTCAGACCCACTTATCAGCGTATATATTATTTTCAAAACTTTCACCGCTTAGAGACAAAAACTACTCTTTTCCTTAGCAGATGCTACTTTGCTGTTTTCATTACCACAATGGAAGATGCGATCTGACAAGTACGTACAAAAGTGGGATACCAGAGACAGTAACGTGGAAGCAGGCCTACAAACGAGCATATTATTTTCAATGCATTAAGATCAAGCTTGTTCCACCCTCACTCATATATTCTGAATTAGCATCCTGTCTCTTTGGTTCGTAACTTTGTGTAAGTTTTGTGAGCATGTTATTGTCCCCTATCCTCAGCCAGATCAGTCCAGTCAACAAACATACGCGTATTTAAGATGCATTTTAATATTTTCTAAACATATAAACATATACTAAACAAATAAACACATAAATATATACAATGACAGGAGTCATATGTCTTACAAAACATCACTCATTAAACGTGTACAATACACATGATCACGACAAGGAGATGTGCAGTTCCTACCCTGTCATATGTCAACTTGCATTTAAAAACTAGTGTAAAATTCCCGCGCTGAAATAAAGACAATAAACAGAAACGTTCAAACCTTCAGGTATACCACACGAATACAAGTTCAACTCGCTTGATTGACTAAGCATGTAACACTTCTGGATTTCTCTTTCTGAATTCCTTGACAGATAATGCGTGGGATTTCTAACTACGAAGTAAGGAGTACCGTGACAAATCAACAGCAGCCTGTGCTCCGATTTGGAATACAGGCCTTTTCCAAATGCGCTTTTAGCGACTTTAAATACCCTCACTCCTTTTCGATATTGCTGTTACATATAAATATGAGGTGAAACAGACTCAATTTCGGGTTTCTTCAAAACTAAATAGGCGCACCGAATAACATGGCGGTTACATACAATATGAACCTTCTTCCAGCTTCACCGAACTTCTCATTGCCTCCTGAATAATTCCTTTGCAGAACAACTGCTGGCCTCACAGACTTGCAGACTTGAACCGTAGTGAAGTCCGTGGTTAAAGTCTGCGACGGATCCAAACCGTCGTCGGCTATAACGTATATAGTGGGAAGCCAGAGGTTAAGATCGCGAAATTAATATGCTACGGTTAAACCCTGTGTTAGTACAGTGGTTCTCAATCCTTCATCAACAGCGGCCAAATTTTTGGGCGCATTCGCATCCTTAAGAAGTCCCTATTAAAAGTCTCTGTCCGTCCTCCGTACTCACGTAACTCGAGAGCCGCTGAAGAGAACTTCATGAAATTTGAAGCCGAAGTTTTATGAAGATGTGTTGAGCAATTTCAATTTTCGTTCACATCGGACAATTTCAACGACCATTTCACATGACAACCTACATGTGTATCTGCGCTGAGCGTTTCCATGCCTGTTCTGAGCAACCTCTGTTTCTATCACTGTTTGGACCCATACGCAACTTACGACAATACAATTACACTTTGCACCATTTAAATTCCGTGTGCCAACAATGGAAATCCGGTCCTTCTGATATTCACAGTAGGGGTATTCTCCATGTCTAGTAACATCGTAACAGGATCCGCGCATCGTTTGCAGCGCTGTTTCTAGGACTTTCAGAGGAGCAAATGCGCCGCAGTGTTTACGATATCCATATATTTTCTAAGCTGTCGTCAATTCCTTCAACCTGTGATCTCATACATAAGAAAAAACCATTTCTTTAAACAAAGTCCTGAGATTAGGCTTAGTTACAGGGCAAAAGTGTACACATGCTTACAAACGGTACAAAATAATTTTATTAGCCGTCTAGTGTATCCAGATTGTGCTTATTCATAATTATACGTGCACCAATGCAGAAAACGGGAACCCCACATAGGAGGACCCGCTTAATGGGAAGGCTGCTGTTTTCTTGTTTCTGACAGTTTCTTATTCCTTGAAGTGGGGGAAGCACAGTGTACATCTACGAACTTCTGACACACTGAGTCTAATACGGTGTTTTAATCCGAAGTGAACTTAGAATACCATAATCACACGCATGAATTGTTGGAAAGGGCATACAATTTCTGATAACAATGTTTGCAAGTGATGGGTAATCCACGAACCTGCGAAATCAAAATCCGAGTTTCTGAAAAGAAAGAACATTCTGATTTGCTGGTTGGTTTATCCGTCACTTAGATTAATACTTTTGTGCAACTGTTGGCGTGTCAATGTCAGATATGAAGGGTAATTTGACATATCTAAGATTTATCTTGATTTTCTTACAGAACTGATAGCAAGCGTTCCTTCAACAATGCACAGACTTCATTCTATTCAAGATGAGTATCAAGAATTGTGATTGTTGTACTGAACTTTAAAACCATGACTTCAGTTTAGATTTAATTTGTCATACAACTTACAGATAAATATTCAGTCTCATTCAACAACCCAAACATATCTGCAAAGTCTGTTATTTGATTCCGCTTCTAATCTTGGCTGAACAAATCAACGAATTCCAATTTCTCATTTTGGTTGAACAATTCCTTCCTCTCACGCCAATCACATACGAGTCTTAAAACTGTCCTGGACAACGATCTGACCTCTGTATGAAGTAGCCCAACGTTACTTTCGGTGCACAGGTTGTTGAAAGTTTTTAAATTAAAAAGATTGGACACTATGAAGTTTAATGGCTAGCAAACAAAACACAAGACTTGTTTCCAACCAGAGGCTAAGGCCCCCTCGGCCAACACCTGTCGCTGGTTCAAACAATGCCTCCAAAAGGCGTTTGGAGCTCGAGTTTTATCAAAACCCGAAACCCGACCTATATCCCAAAATAGATGGGGTTCCGTCATTGTGAACTCCACACCTACAGTTTTTACCGACACCTGAAACCAAGATCTGCGTTCCAGCATGGGAAGGGGATTCGTTTTTCCATTAATTACCGTTTTCTTCAAAACATCTGTAGTAACAGTAGCACTAGCAGTAGTAGAATTTGTAGTTACCGTTTATAAATGTTCTCAAAACAAAACCTCAGTTTTTATATCGTCATTCTGAGGATATATGGTGTAAACGAGAAACTAAGCTATATCTGAAACTACGTCTACTCACCAAACAGTATGCTGACAAACGGGGGCAACTTTCGATCAGCAGTCACTTGTGATAAAATATCATATTACATCCTGGATAGGAGGCGAGTATCACACTCAGACAGTGATAGGCCAGGGGCTGAACTACCGAAGAATCGTCCTCCGATTCCCGGCAGTGGCAAGGGATTTTTTTCTACTCCCACAGCGTCCAGACCAGCTTTGGGGCTCATCCAACATTCTACTTAATGGGTACCGCGGACACTTTCCCCGGGGATTAGGCTGCTGGGGCGCGAAGCTGACCACTCCAGTCCAGGTTTCTTGCTTTCATGGCATGTAGAGGTACGACCTTGTAACAACCTGAATTCTTCGCCTGTGTCATTTGACGACGCGAGTGGCTGTAACTGAACTGAGGGGTCACTTTCTATTAAGGCTATGTCTTTAGCAGAGGAACGGAGGAACGTGTCAACTCTCCTGCTACTGTGCGCGGTTTTTTAACCTTTGCAATTCTTTGTGCAACTAAATACGCAGCAGCAGCACGTTTTTGCTGGTACGACCCAAAACTGTCATGTTTAGTTTCTTTTACAACTTCAGACTTGATTTTAAAAAATCTACATTGCGTTCGGTCACAAGATCCGGGCACATGTATTAATTTACTTGAGTGACTCACTTGTTAGCACTTCACAGCATGTCACCCACTGCATTTTTCTTCTTCACTAATAATTAATGAAGCAAGCTCATACTTATAAACACTGCTTGATGATTTCTCTCTCTCTCGTGTTCTTAACGCTGTCGCCAAACTCAGGTTACATTACCACAAATACGCGCAACGAAAACACACAGCGATATCTGGCCACAACTGTACTGTCAATTCTAAGATAATGAGGAGGGTCGTAGACTCTTCACATCTACATATGTACAAATTATTTATTACAGCTATGCCATGCGTCTGGTACAGATTAATTTGAAGATACGTGCGTAAAGGAAATGAAGTCAGTATCGAGGTTACACTGACATCTGCCCTCAAGATCAGGTATACTCGCTAGTTACGCAGGTCTGAATTTGACCAAAAATAATGTTTTTATACAACGTATGCTCTCAATAAATACAATCGCATACTTGTGCACGACCAAAGCAAAATCACGACTCGAAACTATAAAATCATACTCAATTATATACATTAAGAGTCGCATATAAGTGTACTATTTTATACTCGAACGTAACAAATAATAATTACCTATTTGATGCCGAACTATGGTAACATTTTTGAACCTGTATATCTGAATAATCAGCATACTAAACAATGCAACTGGTGACTGTGTTCCATAGTATCTCCACTCCTGGCTACCCGTCAACCACAGAACTGCATTTGCAAATGAATTGCATAATACAGCGACCAGAGCCGCCGGCAGCGAGGAGGAAGGTGGTGAACTTGCACCATCTTGGAATTTGGACATACTTTACTTTTTTATAATATTTAACAATTTATTACATCAAACATTAAAAATTCCACACAAACAACTAATTTCGCACAGTTCCTACAGGATTTTAATCAAATAACTACGTTACTATCTCGTTCAGCACTGAGCATTTAAAAGTATGGTAACTTTACATATATGTAATTTGCACCACCTTGCAAGAAATCCTGTCGGCGCTGATGACTGGCACCTACAAGATATGTAGCTCTCAAAGAACGCAAACAGAAATCGAAGAGCATTCCAGTCCACAAATATCGTTCCAAAAGTTTAAATTAACCGTTTAGAGACCCTTTGTTGTGACATTTAAGAAACTATGCAATATACCACACATTACTTGTGTTTCGTATGGCTGTCACAGTAAGTACAGACTACCTCTCTAAAGGGCATTAACCGGTTGGCCTTTATAAGGAAACGGGCTATGTTCTCTGTAAGATACGAACTGAACTTTTATATGAAATTTACAAGTTAAAGGGTTAATACTGTTAACGGACGTGCTCTTTTATTAGCCCTGACACATACTGTAATAGCTGCAAAGATGAGAAGTGTATTATCGAGTACTCCAGCCAAGGACACGGTAACATTTACAATGAATGTTTTCACTGACGCAAAGCAGGTCATGAGTTAAAACGAGGATGGAATCCAGTAAACCGCATATTTTCATGCGGAACGCGGACAGTTGTCATTTTAAATTTAATTTATTCCGAATGTACAAGGACATATGAAACTGCTTCCTGCTCCTCCTCATCATCATCATCATTATTATTATTACGGATTTAAGCTCTTCGTCGTTCTGGTTTACAAGGACTGAATCAGTTCCATTTTGCTGTTGAATATCTGTATCATCATATACACCTTCCGACTGATATCTGTATTTAGGATTAAATTTTAAGGCAGTCTTTTCGAATGCTGTAGCCATATCTTGTGACAGTTTTCATTCATAGGTTTGTATCCGCTGTTTTCATTCATATTTGTATGTACTGGTACGCTATTTTCATTTCGTCTCAGTTTCATTACGTTTATGATCCGTCACTATGCATCCTTCTACCGCTCTGAAGAAACGTATTTCAGCTGTTTCCATTCCTCTGATTGCTTCATTCGTTCATGTCCAACATCCGGATACATATAGAATTACAGTCTACATATGGCTATTACTTATAGGATTTTAGTCCAAGTTTGCTTTTGGCCTTTCCTTAGTAACTTACGTTTAGTTTCAAAGAACTCTTGAACTCCATTTACTTTTATATAACATCACTGTCCCTCCAATAGCATGTAGTGCACCAATGTTAGACATTTATTGGAAATGTTCAAGGAAATGTCAGACCTCGCCAAAACTGAAATTTGTGTGGTGACCGTTTCCATTCCAGTTACCCGTTAATACGAAGTCAATATACCCCATGGCATGAATCGGATGAGAACACAAGTAGAACAATACTCTAGAGGCAAAACACGATCGGGCCAAGATAGCTTACAGTACAGTCACGGAAACCAACATACCAGTCAAAAGTACGCGACTCAGCGATTTCCTGTGCGTCTACCAGTACACAGCCTTGTGCATTCATTCTAGTAGTACACAAGGCATTAATTGAACATTAATTCGCAACAGTCCACACTGACCGGTACCATTTTACGACAATTACGTGGTCACCTTCTTCTTTCAGCCGTCCACAGTTACAAGGCGTTAAATGGAAGCAGTAGCCAGCAGCATTTCGTACCAATTACACTTCCCAATTCTACTTTTTGTTCACCGTGCATTATGGTATTAAAATTCACTTAACAACCAACAACTGCACTATTGAATTAAAATATCACTTAAAGTTACCCTACATATGTTTCGGTCATTATATGACCATCATCAGGGGTATCTATATCTATGTTTTCACTTCACTGTGCGCTATACACTTTTTTGTTGTTATTAATTAAATTAATTAAACAACAAAAAAGTGTATAGCGCACAGTGAAGTGAAAACATAAAGATATAGATACCCCTGATGATGGTCATATAATGACCGAAACATATGTAGGGTAACTTTAAGTGATATTTTAATTCAATAGTGCAGTTGTTGGTTGTTAAGTGAATTTTAACTTCCCAATTCGTCCTACCAACCACGACTCTGAATGCCCACTAAGAGCACTAAACAAAACATGTTCTAATGGGCCCAAAATCCGTACTTCGTTAACTCAACTGAAGCTGTGTTCGTTTTTCTCCGCGTGCCACAATTCCAGGTCGCGTCAGACGTACCTCAGTAGGTCTGCTAATAGCGTACTCATTATTAACTATATGGTGTAGAATCCTTATGCAGCTAACAGTCGCTCAGCTAGTCACAAAATTTCCAGACGTTATTGGGAATTGAAGGCTAATCATCGCGTTCACAAGAGACCGCAATGAGTCAAACAAATTAATTTCACACTCGTCCATCATACTTGAGACCAACTTTACATTAGCACTTCACCTACACCCGAATCTTCGAAATGATTTCTTCCCTTCACGTTCCCTGACCAAAATTTCCCATTAATTTAGTCTCCCATTCGTGCTACACATTCCCTCCATCTCACAATCCTCGATTTGATCTTAAAATATATGGTGAAGAGTACGAACTATGACGTTCCTCACTATGCACAACATAATTCACATTTACAATAAAAATAAAATTACGGGTTTAATTTTCACTGTTCCAAGCATAAAAATATTTGCACCACTAGTGACATTCAATACAGAACCTACTCCCAGTTTTGTTGACGGAGTACTCCTTTCTTCTTCAGCATGAAAAATGCCAAGTTCATACACAGTATCCACATAACCACGACATTAAAATCTCAATGACTATACGCCTAGCTACTTTGTAGGTACGATTTCGCTTCACGTATAGCCACATTTATTTACGTACAGAATAAGTCACGGTCAAATATTACCTTCATGAATTCTTAGTACGTATGTCAGATGTGGACGGAACTGTTATATTTTATATACGTTCCCAGTTCGAGTCCGATCGCTTGGACATCTCACACTTCTCCTTGAATATCTTTACACGCAACTGCGTTCCACGCTCGTCGCCGACATGGACCATCCAGCGGACAAGATGTGTCATTGCAGGCTCATTATAACATCGTTTTTGCATTAGGAACTTCGTGAAACTGACCGTTCTTGGTCATCACGATTTCTAACGCAATGCTTATGGACATTACTATTCGCTTGTCAATCTTGCGCTGGTCGTTCGGCCAAGTACAAATAAAACAGAAAGACTTGTTCTTAAGCAGAACACTTCAGTAATTCCGAATTCGCATAAATCTGAAATCACACACCTGATTGTGTCGGTAGCTGTTGGTAATTTAATGGGGCTTGTCAGGTGATTAGGTCAGCTGGTCAAGGAATTCTCCACATGTTGCGAAACCAGAAGGTTCATTACCGAGTTAACAACGACCCGCCACTGATCTCCAGTCAGATAAATCCAACCCACGCTATATATTTTATATTTAATGTTAATATCATCCCATTAAGCATAAGGCTTAGGTAATTCCAACCATTTGCATGGTAAAGAAAACCACTTAAACGTTTTACAATCAATTGCTTGGATGAGGTCTTACAGAATACTTTCCGCACAGAAGTCTACTTACAGGTCTTAAATCTGAATTCCCACGTTAAACGTCATTAAAACCAAGGCAAAGTAACAGGCATCGTCAACTGCGACTGGTTTCTGAATAAATATGCAGCTGGATGGGGCAAACAATCTTACGCAAATGCTTGCAAGTCACTGCTCTACAGTGTATTATCAATAACGCAAGTGTAACACAACTGAAAGCCAAGAGACACTAATGCGATTTTGGTTACATTATTTAAACATTCGTGACACGTTACTTTAACATCAGATCCATACGATGTAAATTACGAATTGTAATCAGGACTTTACGGTCGCGTTTTATGCAGAACGTTGGTTACATCCCGAATTCTACCTACAACATAAACATACCGTACACGAACTAATAATTGTACCTGTTTTGTGTGAGAACGAACTCACAGTAAATAAAGGGAAACACAGGCTTACGGTGGTAGGAACACGAAGGCAAGGATAAATATTCTATCCAGCAGAAAGTAACGGAAGCTGCAGGAAAATGTGCAATGAGAAACGTCAACCATTTGTACTCGTCATCAAAATATGATGATTACGATGATGATATGGATCTTGCACGTAGCACACATGGGAGAGATGAGAAATGTGTACAATATCTAAATCGGTAAACCCGTACGGAAGAGACTATTTTGAACAACGAGGCACAGATGGGAGAATAACATTAAAATGAAACTTAACAAGATAGGCAGTGTACGTATAACGTAACGCTGTGGCGCGTTTGCATAATTTTATACACCATCAGCTAACCTAACCTAACACCAAACAATAGAGCGATCTGTGTCGTCGGCAACAATGAGCTCTTAGCATTATTTTTGAGCTGAACATTGTCGCCACAGAAACTCAACAACGTGTCCCGTTTGTATTGTTGACAAACACATGTCTCTGTCATCGATGTAAAATACTAAACGCGTTGCCATGGAAAGGCAACAATGCGTTCTCTTGAGTATTGTTGTTGACGTAAAAACACTTCGCAATAATTATACCGCCTTGGCTATTCTAACAGACTAATACCATTTTACTGAAGACAGCAATTTTATGGCCAATCTATGATGTCGGCAACAATAAAACGTACTTAGGCCTTTATGTAAAGTGCCTGATATTTTTGTCCGACTGTCACCAACTTTGGATTTTCTGGGTAGATTTTGATAAAAGGCTCCAATATTAAACTTCGCGAAAATCCGTCCACACTGGAAGCCGAATTAATACATGCACAGACGGACGGACGAACATGACGAGGCTAATATGCGTTTTTCGCGACTTACGCGAATGCGCCTCAAAACCGGCTGTGAAGGTGTGGGCTGGATTCATCTACTTCGGGATAAGAGTACTGTAAGAGCATGGTAATGAACCTTCACGTACCCTGAAAGGCAAAGAATTTTTGAACCAGCTGATCGACGTTTAGCTTCCCAAGGACTCTTCTCCGTGCGTGAGTTCATATATGTTGTCACGTCTCCAACTAATAAAAATGGGGCGTTCGAACATAAGAATTCTATTAACAAGTCTCCAGGGAACATCCGTAAGGATGCACAGGCACAACGCTCCATTTACCACCAGTTTCCAACGCAGTACGTTTTACAGTGGATTCAAACCGCAGACGACGTTGAGAAACATGCGTCTGTACTTTGCAATATTGCAACATCCCTTAAATGTGCAGTGAAGTTTTCATAATACAAGAATCTGTCTCTGACACTCCTTACAGCTGATGACACATCCAGACACAGCAGGAATCTAAAAAATTATGACTGCACTGGGAATCAAGATGAGTCAATGCAAATTGATGCCACACGAACTTCATGCAAAGTCCCACCATTTATAGGGCATGATAACATTACTCAACATTTTTACTACAATCGCACAGTACATATAACCTTCCATACTTTACTGACTGGCACATTTCATTATGTTAAAAATTACAGAACCTCTGTCCGTTATTCGTAACCCAGAGTTTTAATACACGCAGTGCAAAATTTTAACTTGCAAAAATGGGGATCAAGATTTCTAGTGCTGTAACATTCATACCACCTTAACATGGTCTACATGAATCCGGGCCTTCTACCAGAACCACTTAACCAAGAAGTGCTCAGCATAATTTATTTTGTTCCACACAGTAACATGGGATGCCCATGTACCATACCTGCATCTAAAGTCTAAAATATTTTCCTGAGTAGTCAGGTGTTAATTAATGCAGTAGCAGGTCCTTAGAAATTTTAAATTCCGCTGTCCTTCATGTGGTTAGGGGTTTTCCTTGAGCAGCTGGGTCTCCATGACATGGGTATCCTATCTAAAAGAATGACAAGTGACACGGGGATACAATAATGACAGAATTTCAACTCTTACGATGTATACACATATATATTGTTAAAACATAAAACCGTAAAACCTCAACATTAGCCTGATGATGACGACTTTTTAACAAGTTGAAACATGTTGCAAGAGTTTTACATTGTTTAATTTGTGCACTGACATAGTTAGAAACCTATCTTTTACATAGCTCCTACATGTTTCGCCGTTATATGACGCCTTCTTCAGGGAGCTGACACCAAAGTTTCTATAAAACTTACAGCAATAAAAAGGTTACAATAGGCGTACATACGTTGTGATATCAAGAGTGCAGAATATTATGGGTTTTGGTTAAAACAGTATACATAAATGTAATATAATAATGTTGGTGAAACCGTGATACTGTTTGTTAAAATAGCTAAAATTACACAAGTTTATGTTGCAGGTATCTAAATGTTGCAGGAGCTAATGTAAACAATTTCCTATTAATAAAGAGTTGTGTTGACGGCGCAACAGTACAATTTGTCAATACAGAAAACACAACGGGATGCCAAACATCAAAGACTATGAAGAATACCGTCTTTCGGAATGTGACGCCGTGTAGTATTGTATGATATGCAGGCACTTCAGAAGAAACTGCAGCCTACATCTTGTGAGTAAAAATAGCCTTCTACCATGAAGACGGTAGCAGCTGGTTTCTCCGAAACGTCAGTAAATTTCTACGAGGCTACACAACGTCACTTACTAGGACATAGCATTCTTCACAAAACTGGAAGCACTAAATCAGACGTTATCTAAATACAACACACAGTGAAACATCCTTGCAGTGTGGGACAGGCTCATGTTGCCATGTTTAAACATAAAAACTGTTCATAAGGCACTTTTTTGAATCACGAACCACATGAATAAACAAGTTTGCCGATTCCCATCCCACCACATGCTTTGCATACCCACATTTTCATATGCTAGTGAACATATGCTGTTTTCAAAAAAGTACATTCTATGCCGGTATCAGAATTTTCAACAGACTCCCACTGAGTCTCTAAGTCTTATGAATGAAAAGACAAAATTTAAAGTAGCATTAAGAAAATACTTAAATACACACTCCTTTTACTCAGTACATAAGTTTTTAATGTATAAAGATGGTTCATAGTGAGGTATGTAACACATTTATAGTGTTCAAAAGTAAAATTCTATGGTCTGTATAGCTGTATATTTGTATATTATGACTTATTGCACATCCAGTTGTCACTTCAACAGACTTATGGATCCAAGGAATGCATGTGATGTATGTATGTATGTATGTATGCATGCATGCATGTATGTACTAACAACCCGTATGTCAATTGTTGAAGTTCAATATGGTGATGACAGTTCCAAACCAACATATATTTCAAAAGAACATAGCACATTACATTTATAATGAACCATTATGCAGGAAGATCAAGTCACAATGATATAGCCATTAAAACTGGTGTGAATAAAATGCCAGTAGCCTACAAGGAAGTACTTTAGTTTCTATTTTAGTTCCAAGTTATCATTTAAGGGAAGATATTTGAGCCTAGGAGGGATGAGGTAACAGGAAAATGGAAAAGATTACATAATGAGGAGCTTTATGATCTGTACTCCTCCCCAAATATTATTTGGGTGACCAAATCAAGAATGAGATGGGCGGGGCACGTGGCACGTATTGGGAAAGGAGAGGGGCATACATTTCACATCAGTATCCCTGTCAGAAATAAAGCATTACACGACAAAGATGACCTCAAAGTGATGAATGCACGTAACCTTATCCTCTAAGGCAGCTGTAGTCTATACTGCATGTAAAAAGAGTGAACAGAGTTGCTTCACACTTTAAAGGTCCCAGGTTCGAATTTCGGCAGAGATGGCAGCTAAACTAACTCAGATTTCATGGTTTTTCTCAGACACTCCAAGTAAATTACTTTACAACTGCTTCCCTCCACATCTGTTCCAATTCATTACTCACTATGCATTCTATCCTTCAAACACTAAGATGCCTGAGCTACAGACAGTGCCATTAAAGAAGTCATAAACAAATAGTAGAGAAAAATATGTGTGCGGTATAATGTTCACAATTACAATAATTACATTACAATTTAGTTGTATTTTAATAAACAGTAACATAATACACTGACAACGCAAAACATTAAGACGACATACGGTATTTTCACACACAGAGAATTTTAAACCATGGACAGATCCTCCTCCACTACCAGTAACAGAATACATTTTCTTTCAGCATCATTATGTGGATGATAGCTGGTAATTTTCAGGTTACAATGAAGCTGAGTCACTGCATATGTGATAAATTGTGCATTCTTTACAGTGGTTAGTATTTTGGAATTTAACAGTTTCTTTTTAAATTAGATTCATGTGTAGAAACACAAGCAGACCTTATATATGGTGTCACTGTTACTGTGACAATACCTGCTAGTCTGACAGATGTAGATACTAAGGTTCTCTACCACTGTCATGTAAGAGACTGGAATATGGAAGATGGATTGTTAAAGGAGTAGTTTTCTTTTGCACATTTACGTAGGTAAGCACAACCAAACCCCAATATTTCTGAAGTCACTTCTATCAGTTTTAGCCCCTTTTGTTTTAACTAAAAGTACCATTTATGGAGCAAAACCATTCAGAAATGCTAATTCATTAAAAAATATCTTGGTATTAAGGCTTATTTAATTAGAATTATGCAAATTTCATGCAATGTCTAACTTAATACTAAAAATGTACAATAAAGAATGAGTCACCTTAAGTTCATCTAAACTAAGCTGAGCTATGAGGGAGGAAACATCTGGGATGGTGGCACACTGGAGGCCCCACACCACAATCTCTACTGCAACCAGCACCAAGTAAACAAGATAACTTATGCCACAGGTAACGTATACTAGCAATTCACACAACTGCCTTGTGCATTAATATTCTTTCAGGAAATATTTATGGTCAGCACAGACAGGGTTCAAGAAATACAGAAATTTTATCTAACAACCTGCATCACTACTTCACGCAAGACAGTTTTCATATGACAGCAAGCAGCACGATGCTTGCCACTATTCCATTCTGCTATGCATCAGGACCCGCGAGTTTTAGCTCCACATACTGCAGTTAGTATTAGGTTTTGACTCACTACATTTACAGAAGGTGCTGGAAAGTGTTTCCTATAGCTGTCAGACATATGTCATACATAACACATTGTTTATTGCATGTTGCAAGTTTCATAAGTTGAACATGCTGACGGGATGTGACTTGTGACTGCTGTCTGACAAAGAACGTCCCAATATAATATACATTAAGTAACCACATAAAATCTACTTGCCCACAGACTAGCAGTATGCTTCATGCAGATGTCTGTAACACTTACTGGCATCGGTTAACAAACCCATGGTGAGTGGGTGACCATATTTAAGGAGCCCTGACCACACACATGACCTTTAGTTTCATTTACTGTTCCAAAGTGTATCGTATCTAACCAGTCACTAAAGCATGGTTTCCCTAAAGTGACTAATTACAACTAACTCCACAAGGCAGAGTCATCCTCAAGAAGCCAACAGTTCCTTGGCTAGTCCAGGTATTCTGCAAAATTCAGCACGTCTATTATTTCCAAGTTTTACGGAACCCAAAGGTTTGTAACTGTGTTCATGAGAGCCTGACACTTGAACATATCCTGAGCAAAATGAGATCAGCCACACCTTCCCATCCTAGTTTTTAAAGATTAATTTCAATATTATCCTCCCAGCTATGTCCAGGTCTTCCAAGTAAACTCTTTCCTTCAGGTCTTCCAACCAAAACCTCATATGCATTTCTCCTCTCTCCCATGTATGCCACTTGTCCTGCCCATCTTATTATCCTTTTGCTCACCCCAACCATAAAGCTCCTCATTATGCAATTTCCAGTTACAATACAAACCCAAAACGTGACCTACCTACCCAGTTACTGATTTCTCTTTCTTTAAAGCAGATACTTATAATACAAACTAAAAAACACAATCCACCTACCCAGTCATTATAGAATGGCCAGTTATAACACAAACCTAGTTTAGGCCAACTTACTGGTCACCATACTACAGTATAAACACGTAACTCAAGTACACCAATCATTTATACATGCAATGAAATTATAGACTCACCAGTGATTTACTCTTCTTGTTGGTAAGAATCAAACCATCATTCTCGATGTATGATGGCAAGGGACCCTTTCGACCACTGAAGTTGAAAACCATTGTGTTCTGTGGTTGATTCCAAGGTTTACTGTCCCACAGCCCTGAACCTTTAGCATCACTACTACTCTTAAGCTTCACCACGTCTCTTACACTTTTTACACTATCATCTGTATGTCCCTTTATAAGTTCCATAGACACTTTGCCTACAACTACATCATTTGCTGGTTTAAGTGAAACTACAACCTTACTAGTTGGTTGTTCAATTGATTTTGTACGATTAATAAAGTTCTTTTCAATTTCACGATCTGTGAGTGAAGGAGGAGGTGAAGTGGAATGTGAATTGTTAACAATCGGACGTATGACACCAACTTGTTTCATCTGGTTTTGTGGCAAGTCTGCAGACTTTGTGACTGGTGTAACAGAAGTGGATTTTGTTGTAGTTACAAAATTCTGTCTCTCAAGATTTGGTGATGTGACTGTTTGGTTCCTAGTTACAAACTTTGACGTAACTGCAGTCTGTCCAGTTGGCAAGTAACTTTTTGTTCCTGGAAGATATGATTTTGGTTTGGTACTCTGAGAACTACCAAATTTGAACTCCACTGACATTCCATCTTTTCTGATGTTGTCTAGTGCAGAGCGAGCGACAGACTTTGTACTACCATCTATAGCATCAGCAGAATCACCACCACCACCACCACCACCACCACCACCATCATCATCATCATCATCACTTGAACTATAGTTTTCTTCTACAACCAAATCTTGTGCCGTAATTTTCCCATTTGTCAGTGGCGTATGCATACTATTAATACTATCTTCAACCTGTGGAGCAGCAGGTATGCCAATGTCTTTTCTACCAATTTCATTAGGTGAAGGGGATTTTAATCTAGTAACTCCTGTTGGACTGACTAAAGGAGATGGGGAAGGAGAAGACAAGGCATCTAGAGCAAGTATCCTGCTACTCAACAGTGGCGACAGTGTGTTGCGTTGAACATCCGGAAGGAGCGGTGCTGGTGATAAATTCCTTGGAGACTGGGTGTTTGGGATATGTCTTTCAGGGCTCATAACTGGCTTTGGTGATAATAACGGTTTAGTATTTAATGCACCTTTCATTTCATCCACAGTAATATTGACTTTCGCCACAGACATGCCACCATGCTTATAAGATGCTGACTTCAGTGATACACCTGGTGCTCTGGTTAATCGTGATGCTTTTTTTGAAGGTGTTCCTTCAAATATTTTCAGGGTTTGTTTGACAACGTCTGGTGGAGGCAACTCGGTTTCTTCAGGAATACTGGACGTTCTCTTTTTCTGCTGGAACAATGGCACCTTTTCTTCACCAACAGTCTTCCTGGTACACTCATATTTCATTTTATTTTCAACAATGACTATTTCTTCGTTTCCTAGCACCTTCAGCAATTTGGTGTTATTCTTATTATGGTCCCTGAATTCTGATTTCACTACACTATCACAAACAGGTAAATCACTGGGGATACTACGTCCTGTAGCAGCATGAGACTTGGGGTCATATCTGAGAAGTGTTTCAACTGATCTAGCACGTTTCAAAGAATCATTCCTGCGGCTTGTAGGCCGATATCTTTGTCGGTGTTCTGATGTATGTTCGGGTTTACTCGTGTTGTTATGGGCATCCGGTCTCTTTGTAAATCTGTGGTGGGTTATCTGTGGTTTTCCTGTATCCGAGTCGTTATCCAAAATGTTTTCCAAGCTTGTGGCTCGCCTCATGTTCGATAGCGAAGGTCTCACTCCTTTAGTATGGTTCTCTCTCAGTGTCATGCTCATATATTTACATTTTAATTTGTTCACAATGCCTGGTCCATACTGCAGCTCTTCGCTTGAATCTGATTCACAATCATCATTGGAATGTTGACAGTTATTATTTTCACTCACAACAATGCGGTTTTTGGTCATGTTCACTACACAGTTATCCACTATAGTCCGTGAAGCACTGGATATCTTCACACACTTTTCTTCCCCCATTCTGGAACGATATTTAACGGAATTCTGTTCAACTGCTACGTCCAGCCCGACGCCATTAATCACCAGATCAGTACCCCCTTCAACTTGATATTCAACCAGCCGCATATTCCCAACTGCTGCTTCTGAGGCAGAGGACGAGTCGTTAATGGCCCCTCTGGGGTGAAAGTCCGCTTGGGTTTGGTCTAGTACACCGTTGTTCGAGGCTACTGCAGACGAAATGCAACGTTGCTGTTTCCCACTGACGTTTTCACCAGCTGCTACTAGCTCGGGATGTCTCACTGCGGTCACAACACTCGGGCAGGTGAGCTTCACTGAAGTGCTACCTGCGGGCAAAGTCCGTGCGAGAGCTCGTCGCCGTAAGATAAGCTCCCGCTTCCATAGTGGAATGTTTTGATCTGAAACACCACCGCTTTCCTGTGAACCTGCTGTTGCCATTACTTATGCTTCCTATCGGTTGTTATCAGCGTCACAACTTCCTGTTATATGACTTACTGAGCAATTTGCGAGTCTGTCAGAACGATTACACAACCGTCCAGTGAAAGGCGGGAGCAGTTGAGTGCAAAAAAATCGTTAACCGGAATGCATTTTAATTCTTATTCTACAACATACATAGTGCACCGAAATTAGAAAGACTAGAGTTCACACTACAGCTGTATTTTTATAAAATAACGAATATATGCTATTTACAAAGCGAATTGATGTAACAGATACACCACTATCAACAAATCCAATAAGGCGACTACTTCTGACGTCACGTCGAATGGACAAATCACCACCCATCTCCATCTCACGGTAACTTCACGAACTGCTCTTCAAATCGGCTTCGAGAGCATATTCATGACTAGCTCATTCATGGACTCACCTCTTCAGTACCATCCATCACAGTTCACGCGATGCGTATAGTTTCACACGTGTCTCATACAATTGTCTCAAAAATGTGTTACATTTAAATAAAGATTATCAAAAAACTACATATGATGTAACCAGAACGTAAAGTACTATAACATGCACTTAAAAGATGGCAGCACCATACGCGGATTCAGAGCACAAATCAAATCATGGAGGGTTTTTCGACATTGTAGCAATGCAAATAAATCTTTAAGCTGTACTGATAATTCGAGTATGTGTCATCTGCGAATACAGTGGGGCAGTTCATCAGGTATTTATAGACTTCAAGCAAGCCAATGATTCAATTAGGATGGAGGGCTGTGAGGGACCCGTTGGGGGGGGGGGGGGGGGCATGAGCGGTGTTCTAACCAATTGTGAAGACTACAGTGCCTTACACTATATATAATGATTCATTTCGAACCTCACAGAGAACACAGTGTGCTTCCATCAGAAAAACCAGGACGTGACTGTCTATACAAAACAATTGTTGCTACTTCTAAGAACTACACAACACACCTAAATACAGTGTGCAAAAATATGCATACCATAAGAAACAAGAAGCTTTGTTAGTCTCTAGTAAGGAGGTTGGTCTAGAAGAAATGCCAAGCAAGTTAAGCATACATTCATGTCTCGTGAACAGATCGCACAAATCGGGGGGTGCTGCCAGGCTGCAGGCCCTCCCACTGGGCCAAATCGAAATTTAGAAAACACAGGTTTTGTAGACTTAATGATATCAAACATTTTATATGATCTACTTTTCAGCTGGAAATAGCCACTGGAATCAGCTGATGACTAGTACATTGGAATTTTGCAAAATAAAATACAAACCTTGGAAAGTCTCAGATGAGCTCTGAAAAACGAAGATTAGACCTTGTGATTTAAATTAGGTCAGTGAGTCATAGAGTATGTAGTCATATTCGTATATACATAAATGCAGTTGCAAACAATGTTATCTAACAGTTATGCTTATGACATATTATAACAGTTTTTAATATCAAACATAAAATTTACATAGCCTCAGGGTCAGCACCCCCCCCCCAATTTAAAATTCTGTGTGTGCACCTTGCAGAAGGCAGTGCAATACAATGATAGCAAACAAATCTTTGGAAAATGCATACTGCCTTTTGTTGGGAAAATTGAAAGAAAAAGACCACTTGGAAGATCTTAAATAAATAGGATGGGAGGGTGTGGAATAAATTTATCTGGTTCTGGACAGAACAGGTGGCATGCATCGTAAACATAATGAGCCACAGGATGTGCCCAGGCAAACCATAGTGTCTCAAAATTTGGTATTATAGGCCTCATATTTAAGTTTACATTGTTTTACACTGACTTTCATTGTTAATTTTACAAAAGTTAAGTTTTAGTTTCTTTAGTTTGTTTGGTCAATTAAAATAATATCCTTTATGACTGAGTATTCAATAAACGTTCACCTTGTAAAAAATGGAAAATTCCTTGGATGCACACACTAATGAAATTTGCCGTGTGTGCTTATGTAATGAATCTTTGGGTTCCATAAAATGCAGGGAATTTCTTGACTAGCTGAGAACTAGTAGCTTCTCAAGGACTCTGCTCCTTGGAGTTATTTACTTGGTTGGTTGGCTAGTGATGTGCAGTCACAATCATGTTCAACCACTGCATGTACATATCAGCATTGAAAAATTAATGTTTCTACCAGATCCCTGTCTGTACAGTCTTGGACAGCACAATCAGTCTCAAGTGTATCAAGAGTTTTTGAATTTATTCTGGTTGTTTAATCAGTTTAAAATTCATGTGCCCACTGTCTGTGCACTTCACACCCATTTTTTAATGTGCTGGTATCACTTTAGAATTAATAGAAGTTCCTTGCATGTGAAGTAATCCTCCACCATTCTGTTCATTCATTCTGTAGTCTGTCTTACGACAGGTCCGTAGCCTCTTCCAAAGTAAGTTCTCCATAGAGTGTGATCTAGTGCTTCCTCTTTCAATTCTGTATTCCACTCTTAATCGTGGAAAAGGTGTGAGAATTTTTAATTGCGATGAGCACCGTCTCTTAAACACATGCCACACTACTTACACGCACATTAAATTATGGTTCCACCATAAATAAATGGATAACTCTTACTAAAACATGTTCACTTTTTACATACCCAACAGGTGTTACTATGACTGAGAGAATAACTTACAACGTATTCCAATACTCAACACACATCACCCAGCCAACGGGTTCAAGTGGAGTAAAAAGATTTCTCAACTGTATTTTCTGTTAGACAAGCTCCATTGTTCCAGCAGAATGAATTTTGAGCACACTGACTTTCATATTAAAGCTTTTATTTATATCTTAATTTTATTCTGAGTAATAAAATAATTACTGAAATATACCAGATATGTATCACACTGAAAAAAATGTTAAAATTTGTAATCAGTAGAAAATAAATTGTAGTTTCCAAAGATTAGGCATATTCAAGAAGCAATTACAAAAGCAACTGTTAGGTTCATCGTGTCTGTATGCCTGTCGTTCTGCCCATTCATCTATATGGAACAACTTGGCTCCCACTGGATGGATTTTCATGAAATTTTACATTCAGGATTTATGCAAAAATTTGTCCACACACCAATAATTTTGGTTAAAATTGGACGAGAATAACAGACACTTTACTTGAAGACCTAGGTACATTTTAATAACAGGCCATTTGGTTTTCATAATTGATATAAACTATTTTTCACATTATATTCACCGTACATTCTGTCTTATATAATAGCTTTTATTTTAACCAACATATGCACTACAATTTTATCGTCGTATATACCCCTACATATGTTTCGACTACTTATTAGTCATCATCAGGGGGATCAAAGTATATAAACACAGACTACACATCCACTATAATAGTTGGTTCAACTATTATAGTGGATGTGTAGTCTGTGTTTATATACTTTGATCCCCCTGATGATGACTAATAAGTAGTCGAAACATATGTAGGGGTATATACGACGACAAAATTGTAGTGCATATGTTGGTTAAAATAAAGCTATTATATATGATATGCAAAAACAGCATTCAACAAGAAGAAAAATCTTTTCACCAGCAAACTGGAATTAAATTTAAGGAAGAAACTAGTAAAGTGCTACATTTGGAGCATAGCTTTGTATGGTGCAGAAACGTGGCCACTTCGGAAAGCAGATCAGAAGTATCTGGAAAGTTTTGAAATGTGGTGCTGGAGAAGAATGGAGAAGATCAGTTGGACCGATCGTGTGAGAAATTAAGAAGTATTACACAGAGTCAAGGAGGAGAGGAATATACTACATACAATAAGAAGAAGAAAGGCTAACTGGATTGGTCACATCTTGCGTAGAAACTGCCTTCTGAAACACGTGATTGAAGGAAAGTTAGAAGGAAGGTTAGAAATGACGGGACGACGAGGGAGAAGACGTAAGCAGCTACTGGATGACCTTAAGGAAAAGAGAAGATACTGGAAATTGAAAGAGGAAGCACTAGATCGCACCCTGTGGAGAACTTGCTTTGGAAGAGGCTACGCACCTGTCGTAAGACAGACTACAGAATGAATGAATATATGATATAAACTATGTTTTCTGTGAGGTATGATCTGAAGCCAAAGGGTAGCTGAGTATCGAGCATCAAGCATGAGCGACTGTAGACTATGTTTTCTGTGAGGTATGATCTGAAGCCAAAGAGTAGCTGAGCATCGAGCATCAAGCATGAGAGACTGGAAATGTCCAGAAAGTGATGTTTAAGAGACAGCAATTGTGAATCCACCCACTTATGATTTCTCTGTGATGATGAATTGTAAACCAGTTACTAAGATGTAAAGAAATTTCATAGTGCGTGTTAAAATACTCAAGTGTTTTTTCGGAAAGTATTCATGCATTTAAGATCTAGGGACACTTAACACAGTGAATGTCCTAGAAGTGTTATGCCCTGTGAACATTCCCAAAATTGTTATACATTTATTTCAAGCACAATTTGTCCATTCGTAATTTGTTTCACTGTCCCATGCAAAGCACTGGATGGATGAATCCAATAATAAGGAATATCCCCACAGATCAGCAAATGACAAAATATGTAAACTGATTTCCCTTAACTTTTTATCAAATTTTTCTTTTAGCAACTAATATACCCTGCCCTGCTCCATTTTTTGTGTATTACACCTATGATGTCCACCAAACATCCAGAATGTTACGTGGTGATACCGTTATTTGGAACTGCTTCTAGTTTATCTTTCTTTTAAGTCATAATGCTAATATAACTGCAACACATACTCTCCATTTGTTGTGTTTTGAATGTTTCCAGCCTGACAGGCCTAATGACTGAAAGCTAACCGAAATACTGACAGTAAACATCGATCACATGAGCTCAATACTGAAGCTGTAATCATTAATGACAGTGTTACTGACATTACATACTGACCATGGCAGAGCTGCTAAGGTGCGTTATTAATGACATGTCTACTGTATATTTTCCCTCGTCTTGTTTAGGTAAGAGGGCACAGCGTTTTAGAAGTTCTGTCACTTAGTAACAGCAATAAAGCTATTCTGTTGCGTCTACTGGTTGCAGGTCTGATGATAGCCATTAACTCCATATGATAGGCCAAACATAGTAGATATCATAAGTTTACCTGCTGATGGAAGCAGAGATAGCTTATGAAACATCACTCTTTGAACTAAAAATGAGGTTACTGGAAAATTTCCGATGTGTATATGTTTATTCTTGTCTGTATAATTGTATGTAATTGTAATTGTAATTGTAATGAGATACTCTGTGCTTATTTCTGTTTTTTGGAATAGAAATATTATTACTGTTTTGTCTCATATCTTTTACCATTTTAATATTTGAAGGGATACTTATTACAAAAGCAGGAATCCCTTCTCAGTATATAGTATTGGATGACTTCTGATATTCATATTTTTATTCTTAACAACAATTTGATAAAACTAACTGGATTATACTTTTAATATACTGACAAATGTAGCTATGTCAAACTTCTGGTCTCCTGTAATTTACAAGGTTTGGGTCTAGTACCTCTTACAATATTCATAGGTAGTCACCTAATACCACATGTTGCTTATACAGACATCTGACTACCCACTGAACCTCACAATCAAGTCTATATAGGATTTTATATTTGGTATTGAGTCTGAAGACACTGTGTTTTATGGTCAGACGGGATGCCAGGACATGGTTAGGACAGATACAACTGTGCAATCAAGCAGCCTTTTAATTGAAGACTGCCTAATATTATCACTGGAAATACATACAGAAATAAATCCTGGCTGACTGTTCAAGACAATTTTTTTTTTCATATTTACTTATAACTATTAGTAAATAGAATGAAGCCTGTGTTTGATTTCAATCTATATATTTTTTTGTAAGGTGTGTACTTACATTCAGATTTCATGATTAGGGAAATGTGACATCAAATCCGGTATATAAGGATAATATACACATTTTACAAGAAACTGAACTTGTGAGCATATGAACAGATCTGTCTGCTGAAAGATAATATACATCATATAACTCTATGTACAATAGGGTATCTAGTTTCTAAATTTACACGAAAGTAGTTGTAAAATTGAAGAGTCCTCATGTTTGTATGTTATAGTACAACAGATACCACAATAAAATAAAAAAGAAAGAAGGTAAGGTCCTTAATTTTATTAGTCTTTCTTAGTTACTGCTGTACAGGAATTTTTTGGCAACAACAACATTTGTTAAATTAAAATAAATAGACCAACAAATGCACTATTTGACTACTTTAATGTAGTGTCCTTCTTGTATCACCCTACACGTATTTCGGACCTAGGTCCATCTTCAGGGGTGTCAGTATTATTAAAAACTACTAAAACAAGCACATGTTTAAACGAACGTACAGCACTCGCATACCACTATTGTGGTAGAATTATCTGGATAAAATTGTAGAACATAAATATGTATATATTTAGTTAAAATTTTATCCAGATAATTCTACCACAATAGTGGTATGCGAGTTCTGTACGTTCGTTTAAACATGTGCTTGTTTTAGTAGTTTTTAATAATACTGACACCCCCTGAAGATGGACCTAGGTCCGAAACACATGTAGGGTGATACAAGAAGGACACTACATTAAAGTAGTCAAATAGTGCATTTGTTGGTCTATTTATTTTAATTTAATACATACAAATGCACGGTGATAATAGTGTGAAACAACATTTGTGTTACCTATGGTACATTCTGCAGGCTAGATGAGACACAAGTAAAAAAAGGGGGGGGGGGGGGCTTTACATCTAACAGATCTCAACATACAATCTGGACATGTTTCCAAATGTTAAGATGCATTATCATCTTTATTTCAACTGTGCTGTTATAGAGTGACAAATTATAACCCTGACACTCTGGCTGTGTCTGAGTAGGTCGGAATTTATCTTCTATTTTTCTTTCACTTTGAAATTTGTGGAACTGAACTCCAAAGCTGTGTTCTCTTGATGCCTACAGGTTTTCCAGATCACTTCAACAAATGCATAAATGGTGTCTGAACTTCTATAGTCCTGGAATAAGGTACTTGAAATCCCCACATACAGCGGGGCTTGTGGGTCAATTTTAACTTAAGTACAGTGGTATTAATTGTTACTGAAAAAGATGCTTAGCTAGCTAGGCCTTAAACTTGTGCAATGAATGGCCAATAAAGATACAACCCTCTGGCTCTCTGTTTTCTTAATCCAATCCAACTCGTAACTCATTTTCAGTATTTATCACCAACATGAACTAATTCTCAAACATTTCATTTCGAACAGCACCAGTCGACTATAATTGATATGAATGTAAGAGCAGTTCAATGTACAGATAAAATAATGCATGATGTTCATCATACAACTCTGAAGAAAAGTGTAAATTATGTAATATGTTACACAGTCAGAGGTGTGACATCTGGTACCTCTAGAACAGGAGAGTTGTTAGATATAATAATTTTCTGGACATTAAAAAGTTGTATCTAATATGTATCTTAGCGTAGCTATCAACCTCATGAACAGACCTAACCATTTAATTTGTCACTTGAGATCCTCTCCTGTTTTCCCTGCTGCACTTTTCAGTCCCTTTTCATCACTACTTATGTAACATGGTGTATACACCGCACGCGGGCGCACGCGCGCGCGCACACACACACACACACACACACAAAATCTAAGAAAACCAACAAGATGCCAATACTTCACTTGTTTAATTACAATATTTACAACAACGTTACTGGTTGATGGAATAGTGAAATGTAGTGACATGGTGCCATATTCCAGAAGAACAGAGAACTTGAATAATAATTTTATCATCATATCAGATGTATGCAGCAGGTACAATTAAGAGGGATAAATTTTTTTTCCTAAAATAATAATGTATGGAGACTGGGTAATGTACTTATCATTGCAATGCAGAAAAACTATATGGCAACGTACTTTATGGAAGAGAAAGGAGAAGCTTTTGTCCGTAAATTGGCATTAAGGTATTTACATCCGCATACAAATCACTGGAACAATTAAAGCTGGTAACTTCCTGCCAAATGACTTCATTTATACTGATAATGCAGGTTGTTCAAGTTGTGTCTATATGACACGGCTATACAAACATGAATTCCAGCTTTCCGGAAGTGTGTGCATAAAAACATAAAAATATGATATCTATTTAATGGGATCAGGTCAAAACACATGACCTTGATTCTTGAAGTTCATATAATTAGGCAACAACTGAACATGTTTAAGGCAACAAATGCTTCAAAATTTATTTTGTACATGAATTTCAGAAGACATGCTTAAGATGCCAATCCATGTCTCTAGCCAACCAAGCACATATATGTTACCTCAGAATATAAGGTTTAAATGTCTGTAATTTTCTGACAGTTTAACATTCTTTATCATAAATTCTGTGTGTCTCAGATATGCTTAGTAACTGCATCATACCACTGCACTCCAAACATTTATTTAAAACAGAATGTACAGATTGTGTGCTTGTGGACGCTGGAGAGTTCTAAGGATGAAGACACCTCACAAAATGTAATTCATATTATTGTATTTCATAACACTTAGAATATATTAATTATAGAATTCCATATTATAATTGTCTGGGTTATGACTCAATGTAGTCTGGTAGGTGGGTACCAATGTTTCTGAGATACATGCTATTTCCATCTTCAGGGCAGAAGATGGAGGCAGTAGGATCCTCCAAAACTGGTACCTACCTACTAGTCTACACAGTGCTATTACCCAAAAGACCACAGTAAGAATCTTCAGAGATGTGGAAACCTCAGATCTTACAGCTATAGGATTTCATTGCTTTCAATAAATAGGATATACAGTAATTCTGGACCCCTTTAGTTAATATTTTGTGTCAGGAATTTCATTCTTTTTTGTCTTTGGTCTGCACAGGTGTGTGTGTGTGTGTGTGTGTGTGTGTGTGTGTGTGCGCGCACTACAGCTAGAGCTAGAGTGTTTTCAAAATTAAAAGTTTCTCACACTTTATTTATAACAGGGATAATAATTTTTAATGGGCTTCGGATAGGTTGCCATCTGTTCAAATCAACACTGCAAATCATTAATTAAGAGTAACTGAATTATCTAAGGTAAAATTACTTTTAATACATTATTATTTTGTACACAGTTGCCCAAAACAGTGACTTTGTTGCTATGTCACTGACCTAGAACCTTTTTGATATGAAATTTGTAGGATGCTGATGAAAATGTACTGACAATTTCATAATGTACATAAAAACTAGAAAAAAAAATGATAATGGTGGTGTTCTCCACCTGGCTCAGAAACAACCACCATACATTAACCATGTAATAGTTTTATTATATAAAACCACAACTTACGTGAAGCACATGTCCAGCCAACTGTAACCAATGTACACTGAATATGTACTATTAACACCAATCCTTTCTGTGCATATCAGATTAGTTGTGTTGTCATAGACCTAGTAAATTCTTTCTTTTTCTGATGTATGTCACATACCAGGAAAAGAAAAGACAAAGAAGGATTTCTAAACGTTTTTGTATAGATCTCACATCAATTTAGTCTCCCAGTGAACTACCTGTTTAAGGAAAAGTCTATCAAGTTTCCTATAATATGTCATGATTTTTATTGCATGGGTAGCCCTTGTTTAAGTTAGACTGTACTATTTTAAAATGAAAAGCAGGAAGCTGCAACTGCTTGGATAACAGAGACCATTCCAAAAGCATATGTGGGGTGGAATTAAAGAAATACCTGACAACCTGTCTCAAGTGTTTGTACTCTGGCAAGGGTTCAAGTCATATTGAACTTTTCTGGTAGCTGCCAAACTTGTGGTACTAAACTTCTAACCAAGTTTCTGAAACAAAAGTATTTATAAATAATAAAATTATGTGAATGTTAATGAATAAGGATTACCTGTGTCTTACAACTTGTATGCTTGACACTCCTGTTCTATTTTATGGTCACTTTATTTCAATGACTATGACAAATATCAGTGGCTTGTTTTCACCACTGGAATGAGTGAAGTGGAAGTTATTACAGAGACTTCACTTCCGGTTTTGTCCAAACATTTTGTATTCACATATCTGAGTTATACTGTACTGAAGCAGTAAAATTCTGTCTGAGAAATTATGATTGCACAAGCTATACTTGAACTTTCATATTGGTTTCTCCTTCAATTGTCAGTCCTCTGGCTTTGAGTATGCACAGTCAATAAAAGTTTTAGTTAGTCAGGTCTCATTTTCATAGTTAATTGACAAATGTCGTGGTAACATTTTCATTCTCCAATTCACTTCCTCTGACACGGCGAGCAGGGTAGTATACACACTGCCCAGGAGATGGAGCACGAGTTATTCTAGTATTGCATTGTACACTGTTGCTATTTCCACTTGTGGCGCTACCATTTCGGACAATAGTGGTGCCAGTGCGATGAAGGTGGCACATGTGACTGTTCCTTCCATCCCCATTGGACACAACACTATCATCATGAGTGTTCACATCAGGTGAGTCTCTGCCCCCAACAGCAATCCAGCCATGTGAACAAAACAGTTTCAGAAAGAGTCGTTTGAATTTCTCACCAAATATAACATATATAATGAAATTCACTGAGGAGTTTACAGTGATCAGCATATCACTGGTTGCAACTACTTGATCCAGTGTGTTGCCATAAAATGCCTCAAGTACATTGTTAACCAATGCCAGGATGTTGCACAGGAAGAAGACAACCACCACACACAGTAACATGGTAGCCAACCCAATCTCCTTCTTTTGCAGTCGGGACAGACGCTGACGCTCTTTGTTTGCACGCCGTACCTGTAACACCCATAATATGAGAAAGATAAAGGATGTATCTTTTCTCATGGTATTACAGAGGAGTGAGAAAGCTTAAACTACCAGTGAACTGCCAACCACTGTTTAAATAATTAGTGTGAGAAAAGATACAAATGACTGTTGCATGGTTGTATTTTTCTTGGTTTGTTTAATGATGCTTTCAGTTGTTAATACTTTGTGGCAATGAGTGACAGAATGAATACTGAGAGGGCATACAGTGATGCAGTTGTGGCCTAACTTAATGTTATATCCTGGCATCTGCCAGATGGAAGTAAAAAAACCACGCAAATCCTAAGTCAGGACAGTTGGTCTCTGGGATATCCTACATACAAAGAATGCTAATCATGTGTATGTGATATCTGGTCCTACTGAACGTTGATAGAAAGAAGTAAAATACAGAAACACTGGCCTAACACTGAACTTTCCTACCTCTCTTGCTTACTGCCATGCAGTCTATGCTACCTCAAAAGTAAAGTGACAGGCTACAGGCCTGAGAGCAAGAGTTTGATTCCTGATATAGGAATTATAATTATTTTGTTTACTGCCGTGTTCAGTATGACTTTAGCATCATTAAATTAACTACTCACCTCCATACAGTGCCTAATAATATAAGAGTACTTCCTGCATTACTTGCTGTGCAATAGAGCTTTTACTCGTACAAATTTGATTAACCCCTTCTGTTAACTTCCTTATATTTTCAGCATATTCACTGTTTTAGCAGATGGTGGGAGATGACTTTTTATTTCCAGTTTTATTTGAAATCTCTTTATTCCTGTACCACTTCAGTCAAAAACATGCACACAGTCAAATACAACAATGCGGAGACTACTTACAGAACAGAAATACAGAATTACTATTGTGTTGTATTATATACCTGTCGATAGATGGCAGTATTTAGAACTGCTAAAGTGGTGAATGGAAGGAAGTAGATAAAGATGAGATAAAGCCAGTGGATATAGATGGTGATGTAAACAGGGTTGTGTCGGAGATGGGTCATTGAGACTTCGTATAAAGTTGTGTCGTATTTGGATTCATACGTCAATTCCACAAGTTGCACTTCCCAGAAGCGTGGCAGATTGTACAAGGTCGAGAACACGATGATGAGAAAGACATACTGGCGCGCTCGTCCACATGTGCAGAGGGACTTTGCTTGCAGAGGGTGACACACAGCAACAAAGCGTTCCAGAGTCACAGTGAGTGTCAAATATGCTGACACAGTTTGTGCAATTAGAGCAAGTGGATAAGCCACAAGTACCAGATGTGGGTAAACCTTAAACAAAGCAGAGAATTTATGATCACTTACAATAAAAGATATGCACATTTACAATCTTACATTTTGTTTTATATTGGCATGAAACTTGGTCTTTTACCGTGACGAAAAATAAACCCCAAGTATGTATGCAAAGAGAATGCTCAGGAGAAGAGTTGGATATAAGAGAGAGGAAGTAATAGGAGGATGGGTAAAACTCCTTATGGAGGAACTTCATAATTTATGCTCTGCCAAATATTATCTTGGTGATCAAATCAAGGAAGATGAGATGAACAGAACACTGTACCACAGATGGGGGGGGGGGGGGGGGGGGGGGTAAGGAGCCATACAAAATTTTAATTAGCAAACATAAAGGGGGAGATCATTTGAGAGGCATTGGCCTAGATGGGTGGTTAACATACAATTGAGTCTTCAAGGAACAGGATGCAAGAGTGTCACCTGGTTCAAGAAAAGGTCCAGGCGTGGGCTATGAAATATTTTTAGTGACTAGGATTTAGATGTCGTATTATCTTCTATGTTCAGGCATTTAGACCTGAATAACAATAGTTCATGTTATTAAAACTTAAACATTTTTGGCAGCACTTTATTCTGTTCAGAGGAATCTCTGTCATAATTGATAATTATGGCGGACCTTGTGCATTTGTTTACCACCATTATAATTAAAATCCTCTTAAGGAGTTAAAAATGTTATGGAATTATTTTAATGTACTTCTGGTCAATGTGCAGCTGATGGTTAAGTGGCGATAAGTTGCATTTGTACAGAGTTATATTATTTGAATTATTTGTTGTGATTTTAAAGTGATATTTTAAATTGCTGAAGATTGTGATACTAATAACCCTAGAATAGGTACACATTGTTCATTACTTTCAGTGAGATAAGCCATAACACAATGGTTGTACTGACAGATGTAACTGTAAATGATAGAGATTAAAATATCTGGTTATTAACCTGGCAATTATGTACACATAACAAAGGCAGTCATAATGAAAGTGTCACATATTGCTCACTCTTTTAATCTGCTGTGTTCTAGAAATTTAATTTAAAATTAAGAACATATTATGTAATTTTGAAGAGTTTGGTGTCAATTAATTTATTGGTCGTCTTACCTTAGCTTATTCTGATTATATCTTATTCTTAGTGACACGTTTCATACCACCAAAAACGTGTTCATACATTCCTTTAAATTGCTCCTGACTTGGCACATATTTACTGACATCCAACAGTGAAGATACATGTATCTAAATAAATCATCACCATTGTCACTGGCACCATGGATTAAGCTCCTGGTGTGTTTCTGATTGCAAGTATTAAAACAATTCCTTATATGTATGTCTCCTGTCCCTGTGACCTTCTGCTGTTTGATTTATACTGACACATCAGCTTGAGGATTCGGTTCTGAGGCATTAATTCCAGATTTCCCAGCTATATTTAGGTGCATTTGCATGCCTGTAGAGTGCCTATGAAAATCACTCTCTGTTTTTCCCATATGTGTGCCTATAAGAATTCAAGAACCACTGAAAAGATATTCATGAATTTGATAATGGGGGATTTTATATAAAACTGTAAAGCTACTTCAGTTTTGGTTACAATTAGATAAATGTAAGAAACACTATACATGAAGAAATATTTTGATGGATGTCTCCAGCATATGTAGACCCATCCATCATCCCACATCTACAAAAAAAGAACATCTTAATTGCATTTATACTTCACTGAAGAAAATTTTGTTTTAACCTTCTAATTTAGAGAGACTGTGAGGGTTTTACTCTTCAGAGTTATTAGACGCACTATAACTTTCCTCTGCATTCCAACAACATGAAAATTGATCATGACTAATTGTAGATCTATTGCTCAAATGCAGAGGAAACCTATAGTATGTGTTCTAAAAACTGGAAACACACTTTCCAAGTACTTGCATTTATCAGTGTTTTTTTTACATCATCAATCTTATGCTATATGCAACTAATGCACTCCATGGAGCAGAGTTAGCATTCACAAACTGAGAATCAAGGAGCAATAAGAGTGTGGACATGCCAAAGCTGTTATGCTATGCACAATTTGTTTTACAAATCTTTATTATTATAAAATTTCCTATTTTTTCCTATATCTTATTATTTTTATGATGCTGCACCTTGTATTCTGCAAGCACTGTAAGGCAATGTATTTCCACAATTTAATTCTTATCAAAAACAATGAATTAAATTTTTAAATGTCTTCAGAGATGTGTTTTGACAAAAGGTACTAAGAATGGATAAGGTGACATTTAACTTCTACATATTACATCAAAACATTTGAGGAAGTTGCAAAATAACTGGAAGTAATGACATCTGGAATATATGTATTTAATATTTTTTTCTGTTGTGCGACAGCCCAACTCGGGCCTAGGCCACCTCTTTTGAGGTTTCTAGATCACACACAATTAGACGCACATACCCAGTAGGACTCCTCTGAATGAGTGATCAGCTCATCACAACACACAACAAACAGAAGAGATGAACACTCATGCCCTCAGCAGTATTTGAACCAGCAATCCCAGCAATCAAGCAGCTGCAGGCCTACGCCTTAGACTGCATGGCTACCGGGATCTGGATGTCTTTTATTATTATTCAGAATAAAATTTGCCATGAGTTTTGAGAGTAAGTAAAATTATAATTCAAGATCTTTGAACAAGAACGTCATTGGTCTTGAACACAGTAGAAACTCAGCAACACACAGCATTTGAACATTATTGCCTACACTTACCTTGAAGTAATACACAAACAAGTACCCTGTGTACTTGTAGATGGCAGGAATGCCAAAGAGCAGGATAGATGTTATAATGAGCATGGTGTCAGATGTTGCTAAACCAATCAGAAGATAGTTAATAGAACTCTTCATCATCTGAGGGCGAGAAAGAATGATGATGGAAATGATGTTCCCAAATATACCCAGAATACCAATAGCATTTAGTAACACACCATTTGTCAAAAATTCATATAAAATCTTCCTTTTGTCCTCATCAATGGATTCTTCATACAACACTCCACTTAGGTCCAGAGTATTGTTACTGTTCATTCTGCCCTGGTGTTGGATTCTGCTGTTACATGAACCCCCACCAGAAACTTTATAAAATGTCATTGAAATCTGAAGTCTTTGTTATCATGACAAACGCCATGATTATTGAGATCTGAAATATATCAGCCATTCTGTTGTCATCACATCGTCAGGCAGGTACTATAATTTTCCTTTACATATAGAACGTTAGATTACACCTTGAAGAGTCAGTAACATTTAAAGACAACATGTCTATTATGTTTTGAACTTCCAGTGTTGAAGGAAACCAAGAGGCGTGTGTAATCCTAATGGATCCATTGTCCAGATGTTGGACTTTATTTTCACCGAGAGATCTCCTGATGGTCAGAGGGTGGTACGAGATGCATGCTAGTTTTCAATGGGCATGTTTCTTGACAAGCCATGCTGCAGATCAGTGCCTGCCTGAAAAGGATGACACAAAGATATTAGCATCTTAAGATTAGAGAGCCGAAAGACTGTACTTTATATTTTATTTTAAGATGTGTTACATTTCTGTATAATCCTGTCTGCAGTATTTTATGCATGTCTATTAATCTTTGACATTTGTTTTTGCCATTGCTTCTAGCACCTTTTAATGCAATTTTGTGTACCATTTTCTTTCAGTAAAGAGAAGTATTATAAAAGTTTAGACAGAAGACTAGAATTTTCTAAAAGTGTGTCCAATGTTTATAGCAGAAAATGAAATGATTTTTTTTATTCATTTGGAAATGATTTAAAGGGAACGAAGTAGTTGGCTGTCTTAAGAAACAAAATGCCTTTAGTATGAAATGCATCTCTTCTTCCCTTAAACTAACTAAGACCAATGAAACTTCAGATTCACAGTAAGCATAGAACAGTACAAGTCAAATCAATAACCCCATCAGAATGAGTACTGAACACCTGTAAAAATAATACATTTCATCAAAACTATCTCAAAACCAGACAACTCAAATAAATATGAATAATAAATGTATGATAATGCACGTGGAAGTTGGTTGACGCACTGCGCCACAAACCGGAAGGTCGCGGGTTCGATTCCGATGGGGTCATTGGGATTTTTCATTGACTGAGTCCGAATGCTTCCAGCCGCACTGTGGCCTCTACCAAAAATGAGTACCAGGGATATCTCGTGGGGGTAAACGCGGCCGGTGCGTAGGGCTGACAACCTTACCACCGTCATGTGCCGACTGTCTAGAAATACTGGAAGCATCAACCTCCTGGAGACCTAAGGTCCTGTCCAGGTCTGTAACGGATAGCTTCTGTAATATTTTTCATCATTTTAAAATGTTTAGTTCTGCAGGATGCTGTAACCAGCAACCTTTTTAAATTTGAAGTTAACACTTAATGAATTCGCAGACCTGGGTGACGACGCACTTTCCTCGAACATGGTGTGTAATAACTACCTACACAGTATGTCGTAACAACTGATCGGCTTTTCAAATCGAAGCTCATGCGTCTACCTGGTTTACAAAAAGCCATTTATATGTCTTTTATGAAATTGGGTTAAGTGGAAGTACGTAAGATCAAGCATATTTACGTTTAGACTTATTAGATTTTACAGCGTCACTTCGGCCAGTACTTGCACTATTACTGTTCTTGTGACATGTATCTTGAATACAGTAGCTTACTATCCAAGATCGAAGCTGACGTTGGTTTACGGATAAGCGTGATTTCTTCTACCACATAGGTGTGGAAACTTCGTGTCGTTCATCTATTCAGAATCACCCGCTTCGCCGAAGGCTTTATTCTTCGATTGCTACTGGACATGAGCGTCTTGTATAAGCATATAACAGAGGTTTCCTTGGGAAGACATGGATGTAGAATAAAAGGGGTTATTAGATTAGATTAGTTGGGTAATGGAATTAGATTAACATTTTAAAGCCCGCTTGTAAATTGCATGTATCACCTCCTATAAGATCAAGAAACTGCACCTTGACACATAGTGTATTTACGTATGTGTTTCGAAAGGTTCTCCAAACAATTTCACCTACCCGTTTTATAGCTAAACACCATTTGCCGACTGGTTTTTGTAATGGACACGAACGGTGTTCTCTGTGAAGCAGAAAATGAAGTTTTATAGCGTAGATAATTCAAATAAACGTCGGTGTTTACAGTGGTAAGGGCGCCGGTTACTGTTAGACATTGCGTCTTTAACACGACTTTGTTTTTTAATGTTCCCCTACTGTATTCTGAGCACAGCACGTGGTTATCTTCTGAGGCAAATTTGACTGTGATATCGGAGTCAATTTGCATGTATGAGTCGGAATTTTCAGATATATTCCGGCAAGTATTTTGCAAAGCGACACTGTTCTACGGCGTTCATTCATTCTGTAGTCTGTCTTACGACACGTCCGTAGCCTCCTCCAAAGCGAGTTCTCCACAGGGCGCGATCCAGTGCTTCCTCTTTCAATTTCCAGTATATTCTCTCTTCCGTAAGGTCATCCAGTAGCTGCTTACGCCTTCTTCCTCGTCTTCCCGTCATTTCTATCCTTCCTTCTAACTTTCCTTCAATCACGTGTTTTAGAAGGGAGTTTCACGTGTTTTAGAAGGGAGTTTCTACGCAAGATGTAACCAATCCAGTTAGCCTTTCTTCTTTTTATTGTATGCAGGCTTTTCCTCTTCTCCTTCACTCTGTGTAATACTTCTTCAGTTCTCAGACGATCGGTCCAACTGATCTTCTCCATTCTTCTCCAGCACCACATTTCAAAACTTTCCAGATACTTCTGATCTACTTTCCGAAGTGTCAATGTTTCAGCACCATACAAAGCTATGCTCCAAATGTAGCACTTTACTAGTTTCTTCCTTAAATTTAAGTCCAGTTTGCTGGTGAAAAGAGTCTTCTTATTGAATGCTGTTTTTGCCATGACAATTCTGGATTTAATTTCACGTGTACATCTTGCATCATTTGTTATCACGATACCCAAATAATTGAAATATTCCACATTTTCCAATTGATTTTGATCTTCATAATTTTTGTTGGGGATGGTTGCCTTGAGATTCTCATTACCTCAGTTTTTTCCACATTCATTTCCATTCCATAGCGTCTTCCAATTTCAATTAGTCTATCAACCATGCCGTGTAGTACCTTTTCTTCCCTAGCCAGTAGCATAAGGTCATCTGCACATTTCACAGTGCGAATTACTTGTCCTCCTATTTTGAAGCCTCCAAACCCTTCAAGAGCTTCCTTGGTAAGGTACTCGCTGTATAAGTTGAACAGAATCGGCGACAAACAGCAACCTTGTCTAACTCCTCTTCCAATCTTCACAATCCTCCTCTTCCCTTGGTCCAGTCGTATTTTGACATCCTGTTCCATGTACAATCTTCTTTCGCGCCAGTCTATCCCAATTCCCTTTAGGATCTGCATTAATTTGGTCCAGTTGACACGGTCAAATGCCTTCTGCCAGTCTATGAAGCAAGCACACAATTCCTCATCTATGACCAAGTTTCGTTCTGATATTATTCTCAGCATCCCAATTACATCCCTAGTTCCTTTTCCTCTTCTAAATCCAAAATGATCTGCTCCAAGCGCATCCTCAGTCTTCCCTTCAATCCTTCTTCTAAGTATCCTCGCTACTATCTTTGCTGCATGTGCAATGATGCTGATTGTGCGATGGTCGCTGCATTTTGTAGCTTTGGGCTTCTTCTTCAAAGCAATCATTGTATTTATCTCGCCGACATGGTAGTGTAAAATTGTTTTACTACTGAGTGATACCTGTTGCCGACAAATGAACTACGACTGCTCCAAACGCGAGATAAATTTACCAGTATATTTACCTTTCACTTTACTTTAAAGGCCCACTTTCCAAAAGTAAATGTGTACATAATGCATAAAAATGAGTGGTTAATTTATTTGACACCAAGTTTAGCGTTCATAAATTTTACCTTCTCAACACAGAGGGAATTTATATGTTTTGTACGGTTCTCAGAACAAAGAGCTATTATTCTCCTATAACGCTTTGACTCACTTGTTCTTATAACCCTGATGGAGTGTTTACTGTTCAATATAAACTGAACGTTTAAATATAATTCAGGTTAATTTTAGTCTTTAAACTGTTAATGTTGTTCTTACTAATCTGGCCCATAATATATGAGCACGCTTTTCATATTTCACATCCTTCTGAAGGACAAAAGATTTCATTATCCACTCTATCACAGAAAGACATATTTGTGCCTATAAAGCTATTAGGATGAAGATTTATCTTGGATTGTGCAAAAAATGTTTATATCGTGTTATGTTACAGACTTATAAATGTATTTTAATTTGATATGTATTTTAATAACTTAATTAACATAGTTATGGAAAATGTCAGTATTTTAGTAGTAGGGGATATTGAAAAGAAAATCGTATTTAAACACTGCGTTTCTTGGTTCTAAATTGCACATGGATAAAAGCCTCTTAATACGCGGCTGTCAGTTTAGTACGGATAGTGGAAAGAATATATGCAACAAAGTAAATGAAACTGTAAATCTAGATATTATAAGAACCACAGATGACTGAATTCACGTTAAATACTAATTCAGTCACGTATTACAGTTTCTCGTGACGTCAACCATAAGACTTCTCATGGATCTAAATTAAATGAGTGTGAAATTTCATTTCAAACTTCCATAATGGAACAGAAATTGAAAGTATCTGATAACTAAATTCTAACAAAGTGTCTGAGTGATAAAGAAATATATGAAACATAATGCGTAAAGATTGCACTCTTCACATAATCTTCTGGACGTAATTAAATCTAGGGGCATGCAGCGTCTGTCCATCCATAAGCAGAAATAGCAAATAAAATCAAAGGCAAGGCATTTCCAGCCAGCACCCACAGCACAGGATGGCCTTTCAGAACTTGCACTTTCAAGGCACTCTTTTTTATATTAATTTAAGAGAGAAAATTGTGAAACGACTTTATGATGGGCAAAGCAAATACACGATAAGAGAAATACGCGTTTCCAACTTCAAAGTGACATGGACCATTAAGTGAAATTCCATTTTATGTCGAACTGGAAACACAAATACAACTTATACATACACTTGCGTTTGTACACACAGCGGTAGGCCCTCAAATTCTGCCAGGCCCAGAACTACTGTGACAGCGTGTATAAACATTTAACCAAGTAATGGAACAGTCCTCTTTGAGAAGCTAATTGTCGCTCAGCTGGTGAATACATTTCCCGCCCTTTATAAAACCCGAAGTGTCATTACCGTGTTCACAACAGCCTGCCACTAGAATCCTCTCTTAAGTCCACATACTCACACTGCACTTCTAAAATCCATTTTAATATAATCGTCCTGTCTACGTTTATATTTCCAAAGTGACATTTTTCCTTCACATGTTGGGACCAGCATTTGTCAATGAAACTTATATATTATATTGATTTTATGTTGTAAGTGCCCTGCTTAAAATTTCACACGAATCTGCTGAAACAACTAATGCACGCAGTACAGTAATTCACGCACAGTAGTAAGTAAATTATATAAAATTTCTCAGACTGAACCAGACAAACAAATGCTACAATCTTGTGTAGTAAGCCCGCTGTACCGAATGCGAAATAAATCGTTACAATAGTTTGAATTGTGTTGCTGCGACATTCTAAACCAAAAGTTCTTAAATATTTTCTTTTGAATTGCAACTAACAAATTACATAAGCTCAGTATCATCGTTATTTGTTGCATTATGTGGTATGTAATGTATTAATAAGATATTAAATTTTCTCAAACATTTATGTGATATAGGAATACAGGGTCACAAACTGTTCAGAGTTTAAAAGAAATTTAGCTGGATAAAGGACCTGGTTGAAGGACAGCTAAACATATCCACCACGTGGAAAAATTCGCTCGGCATGCAAGTAGTTTCGAACTCTACTGGTATTCTGCATACTGTTACACCAAAAATCTTAATCTTATTCCAAAACAGAGTGGTATTTTTTTTTACTAAATCAGTAAAATAAATTTGAATGTGCTCTAGATTAGGCGAAAACAAAATGTTCGCTTACGTACAGGAAGGTGTTCTTGCATTTGTTCATTTCTTTCAACTGAAGAAGTTTGGTGCAGTAAGTGAAGTCCCTTGGGATCTGCTCTCATCGTCCTGTTTGTGGAATCTGTTACTCTTGTGTGTATTCCGTCTCACCTAAAAGAAACGATGAGCTGTTATATACATATGAATGCAATGTCTATATTGTGACTGGATTCATATACACGCCTTTTGAAATAAAATTACGTTTATGTAAAGAGACTTTGCCACACACGTATGATTTTCCAACTGAACCTTTTGATGGCCAGGGAAGGAACCCGCCGTTCACGAAACCGAAATGCAGCCAACCCGACTTTGGTCATAAACTATTATTACGCAATTTTTAAAAGCACGGAAATTTATGTATACACATAATCTTGTCAGTTTCTTTGTAAGGATGAGAAACGTATAAAAACTACAAAAATTGTAAGCAGCACCCAGAAAGAAAACTGGACCGAAGAAGGATGAGGTAAGTGTCCCAATTAGGGTAGCATGGTTTATACAAGTCAGCTACAGTTATTAGGACAGTGAAATCCAGGAGGTTAGGATGGGAAAGATGTGGGAGATGAGAGATGCGTGGACAGTTCGTGTCGGAGAAACTGTAAAGAAGAAACAGTTCAGGCTTACATAGTAGGATACTCGTAATACAAAGATGGTATTACACAAATAGCGTGTGAAAGGCGGAGAAATTCTCAACTAGTTTCACTACCATCAGCTCCTCAAGAAGAACTTTGCCTCACGAAGTTCATCAACTTTACTAACCAAATTATTACCAAGTTATTGTCTAAATGTTTCCAAAATCATGCACCTTACATTTAATGATTTTAAAGAATTATTGCAAAATTACTCAATGTTCCGACATGTTTCGGTGGTAGCCACCACCATCACCATCACCTTATAAGCTGGAACTTTCCCTGATGATGGTTGTAGCTGCCACCGAAACATGTCGGAACATAAGAGTGACTTTGTAATAATTTTTTAAGTCATTAAATGTATGGTGCTTGTTGTTGGAATCTTTTAGACAATAACTTGGTAATACAATGCACGGTATAAACAACAATGTGAAATTATTATATTTCGTATAAACGCTTTCCACGTATATCCTATTAAGATTCACCATCCTCGTAACATTTATTATTATACAGCATAAAATGGCTCTCATCTGCTTCTTCCAAGAGGTTACATGCACGAAGCTTTATCGCTGATACGTTGCGCTGCGTTTATCTCGTCATTCCGATGTGCAATGGCGAAAAGTACTACATTCTTCCCAGCGCTAGCCTTTTTCAATACTGCAACTTGTTGACCTAATTTCCTGCTAAACTGGGAACTGAAACTTGCTATACTTCAATTGTCAACCAGTTTCAATTTCCATGACGTGTTCCGTCTGAACTAAATATAACAGGTTTACTGTTCCAAGAAGCCTTCTACAATGAACCCAGCTCATTGATTCAATTAAAAACTAAGCTTCAAACCATAAAATAACTTAACTGACTGCGCTAATGCCTACACTGCGTTGCGACGTCTGAAACTGGTAAAATGGCACAAAAATTTTTCTGAAACATGCGTAACATTTTCGCTTAGTTAATTAAGTTTAACAAAACATTTTATAACCTCGCAAGACAGGCGTTGGTCTAAATTTGTTTAAATATTGCCTAATATGCAGAATTTCATACATTAATTGCAGATTTTACTGAAGACTGTTTATACGGGCCTACAAGAAGTTATTGTCTTATTGCTTATTTATTCTATCCGTTAAATATAAAGGGTGATAGCTCAGTCAATCTAGTGACTATGTTGTGTATGGAATACCGATAAATTGGGGTTCAACAGCCGGCAGAAGTGTTCAGACCGGCTCGAGGGTACACCCAGCCTCCTAGACTACGGACTTTGGAAGTTCCCTTCCTAGGGAAAAAGCGGCCAGAGTGTGAGGCTAGTGCCGAGGTTACGAATTTGTGTAGGTGTATTTTCACTCCTTCATGTGCTTTCGTGGCATACTGCTTAATTAGACACGGGTACAATCTTACATTTTATAGCTTAGGGCCTAAGTATTATCCGTACAAATAGCCCCAACAAAATATAGGTTCACATGTGAACTACAGTTGATAAACCACGATTCTTCTTCTTCTTCTACGGCTCGACAGCCCTATATGGGCCTGGGCCTCCTCGTTTCGTCGAGGTTTCATGGTCACACACATTAGACACACCACAGTCGGTAGGACTCCTCTGGACGAGGGACCAGCTCGTCGCAGAGACCTCTACCTGACAACACACAACACTCACAAGAGACAGACATCCATGCCCCCGGTGGGATTTTTTTTTTTTTTTGTGTCTGTCCGGGGTTTTTCCCCTTTGATCCATTTTTGTACTATTTAAATCCTTTTTCGTCCTTCATGTCACTTTACGTTCCATGATACCGTCCTTATACAACACAACACAAACATCCATGCCCCCGGTGGGATTCGAACCCACGATCCTAGTAAGCGAGCGGCCGAAGACCCACGCCTTAGACCGCACGGCCACTGGGATCGGCAATTCGAACCCACGCTCCTAGTAAGCGAGCGGCAGAAGAACCAAGCCTTAGACCGCACGGCCACTGGGATCGGCGATGAACCACGATTAGGAAAGATTATACAACAAACTGTAATGTAACAACAAACGATACAGAGAATAAAAATAGAAAATTCAATCATATTTAAGCCTGACAATAAATGAGGCTTACAGAAGGCAAAAAAACATCATAACTAAATTTGTGAAAGCTGTAATATCGTATTCCTACTTAAACAGACAGGAGCTTGCGCACGTCTTGCTTTGTGTTGCTTCAGGTATGTAGAGATTTAGCATTGCATGACCTAGGGTTAAATAATGTTATGTTGCTGCATTATGTCAGCAGGTTACATTAGCCTAGGGCCGTCCAAATATCCCACGAAATAGCGCGGAAGCTTTGTTCGGTATTTGGCAATACTGCAGTAATTTGTGTACGCCACCAACTGCCGCTGTGTTTTGCTTCGGTCCGCTCGTATTTAAAATTATATTTATTGTGTTTAGTCTATTTTCGTTTCGTACTGTTTGAGAGTCGCCTCACAAGTGGAGACAGAAAGAGTCTCCTATATCAAATGTTTCTAGCCTGTAAACATTTCCATAAGTAGGGGTTCCTCGGGATATGAAAAATTATTTTTGGGGCTCCTCTATGTTAAAAAGGTTGGGAAACAATACGCTACCACATTTCCTAGACGCTTACGCTTGTGACGTTGTACAGTCATCACTGTCTCTAACAAAGAATGTGATCCCCGCCTGTCACTTTTAGCACCAGCGTCTGTTTAGTTGTCGGTGTCGTTTTCTGTTCGTTTCGGTTTCGGATTCCGCACCCAATCTTGACACACATTAGACAAATTATTGTTAGAGTTAAAAGCGTTTGCTTCGGTAATGGCGTCATTGCCCAGACCAAAGCGTCGTGCTTTAGTTCTTCATGTGCATCCACTTCTACGGGAATTTGCACATCCTCGTAGATGGCTTAAGTGTAGGCTATGTTGCTGTCCATACACGTAGAATGAGTTGGTAGTAAGTTTCATTTGGCCTTCTCTGACTGGATTACATTGCCTTAGGTTAGATTTGACAAGTTACATCTGGTTTTCATTGCATTAAGTTTTAGACGCGTCCAAGACGTCCAGACTGGCTCTGGGGTGTACCCAGCTTCCTATTCAACGGGCACCGGGCGTTCTTTCCCAGGGGGTAAAACGGCTGGGGCGTGACGTTTAACACACACCTCCATCTAGTTCAGAGGTTAAGAAGAGTGGTGCTATACAACCCCACGCCCCCCTCTATATGCCTTCATGGCCTACAGAGGGACAAATTTACCTTGTTTCTAACTGCTTTTCTTTTAAGAGTCGACTTTTTTTTCTTTTATGGTTTAGACTTCTCAGCTCCAAACCGACAGGTACTGAGCAATGCAGCCTTGAATTTCGACACGTCTTAGTATTCAATAACCAATAAATGCACACACTCAAACTATTTTATAGTTTTATTAGTATCACCGAATTCCCCTACATATGTTTCGGTCCGTAGACCATCTTCAGGGGATTAACAAGCTACTACACTTCACATCGCTTGCTTAATGTGCCGTAGAACACTCTTGTCTCAGAAGTAAATTGTAAAAACATATTTAAATTTGTAAAATATGTAAAACTGTATAGCAACTTAGGATTTTATCGTATAAAGTTAAAAAGTTAAAATAGCAGTGTTGCTGCTTGATGCATAAAATCGTGGTTTTGTATGTGCTGGTGATTATAAGCTGTGTTGTTACGCGTGCTGTCGTGTTGAGTGGTAGGAGCTGAATCAGCTCGTACCACTCAACACGACAAAATTTTCCGCACAGTAGCACAGGATGTTGAAAGGATGCGTCTCAGCTCGCTCAGCTACATGGCACTGAAACTTCAGATTGCATAAAAAGTGAGGAATTTCTTGTGTCTACGATCCACTATTAGCTTCTAAAGCAGGACTTTGCACTGAAGCAAGGAGGCTCCCGTACCTGTCTGCTGTATCTACAGGCGGTACACGAAATGACGATTTTACTTTTAGAAGAATCCTTTGTTCTGATGTGAATACGCTTATGTAAAGTAATTATGGGGGTTCAGTTTGACACCATTAGTTGTGAAATTGCGTCGTATACTACAGAAAAAAGTACTTTTATTGTGCAAACGTTTTATAAAAGTAAATTTGTCACGCAAGGGCAAAGAAATTACGGACATCATTTTAGTTATTGTGATGCTCATTCAAGAAATTGTGTAATGATCTTGGTATGGGAAACTGACTCCTTTGTGAAAGTGAAATTTAGTGTGACTCCTTTGGTCTTCATTGATATGCTTCTTCCTCATGTAACACAGTTTCATAAATTCGTACTGTTGGCTTACGTTCAGCAACACCTTTCAGATAATCTACACGAAACCAGTTTCTTCAAATTTTCTGTCCAAATTCATTACATAACTTCTCGAGGCAGCATCACGAACATTAAACTGTTCTGTCATTTCTTTACACTTGCATGGCCCTTTAACATTTAGAAAACGTTTTTACAATAAATACCCTCAGTTCTATCATGCAGTATGCTGTCAAACTATACATAAATTAACTACTAGGCTTTTAAGCGTTAACTGACAATACTCCGTTCTGCTAAGAGCGATTCTCATTAGCAGGTACTGCAGTAGGAGCTTGGTAACGTGTATAGATATACAGCGTTACTGGCAACACACCAGAACAACAGCTGACTCTGGCAGCATGAGCATGCATTTGAAACAGCTCCACGGTCCGCAACACGAAATATAATCGTTCTTAGGTTATGTAATTACGCACTTCCAGATGCAGATTTCATCGCGTTGAAAATGATAATACGATATTATAACAGACATTATTTCAGAACCCACCTGTATGTCCACGCAAAACCAGTCGTTACTGGTCTATAAATTTACAGTTCGGAGTGATCCACTTTCATGTTGAAAGTTCAAAACTGGATATACAGAAATTTACAAATTCAGTATGTAAACACTTCCGGAATAGACCTACACTGAAAAACAGTTCTTTTAATCACAATTTCTATGTAAGTTTTCTGAAACTTTGAAGAAAATGCTAACGATTCCGTTAATACCATTAAGAAGAAAGCCAAATAAGGCGCGTTAAAATATCCCCTTCCTTTTACTACAGTTCACGCACAGCGCTGTTCATGTCGAGTGGAAGGAACTCTCTGGCATGTTGTTTATCGAATGCGTGGTAAGGTTTCATAGTGGTGATAATGACGCCATGGGTCGTGGCGCTGTGCGTCTATGCAGCCACAAAGTCGATAAGTGGAAGAACTAATGAGAAGAGGGGCAGTGACACACGTCTCAGTGGACGGGCAAAAGCAGCCGTAGTGCTGAAATATTTCTGCGTTGTGTGGTTATTAAAACCGCCATGAAGATTCTGCTCAAACAAGGAACCGTGTTACGAAGATGATGCTCCTGCTTTATTTTATTACGACGGAAACACGCGTTACTCGTCTGGGTGTTTCTTAATATAGATGGTGGACCCTAATGAAATAATGAAATATATCCGAATAAAATTAATACATATTCCCGGTGACCAATGCCCTCTTACTAAAAACGGTACCGCACAGAGTTAAAGTGGTTACAGTACCCTACTAATCAGACGCGACACCGAGGAACTGAGAAAAAAGAAAGAAAATGTTATGCATAAAATAAGAGATGGCCTGTGAATGTTGAGGTTTCCGTAACGGTGTAATCCATGATTCCTGTCTTCTGCGATATGACACTGCGTCGCTGGGCCACATCCCAGAAGACAGGAATTAACACATGACATGTTCGGGAGCAATTTAAACAGAGCGGTGTACTACAATACGAAATTTATATATGCCTTTTAAAGTTCCCACAATCAGATTAGTCCTGGCACAAACTGAATGCTCTTCATTTAAACGAAGAGACAACTTTATATTATGTATACCGTGCATTACAATAATTAATTAATTATTTTATTCCAACAAATGCAATACACTATTTTAGTGTTTTCTTGTCCCACTAAAATAGTGTAGTGCATTTGTTGAAATAAAATAATTAATTAAAAGACAACTTTTTTATTTGTTTGTAATTATCTTGCAGCTTCCTTGTTCAAGTCCCTTAAATGACACGTAAAAGACAGAATGGATGCGATGTGACTCAGAAAGTGTTCTGACATTTGTCGTGTATGTTTTTTAAGAGTTACACAAACAGCACAATACGTCTTCTTTACTAATAAACAACGTTCAAAGTAAAACTTGATTAAAATGGTAGTAGCTCCTTCCTGGTTATTGGCACAATGTATAAACGTTAGTCGTTTGTTCCGATACTAGGTCGGCTGCTGCTACCCTTAGCACATTAATATCTTCCACTATTCCGAAAGGCTCTTTCAGGAAACTGCTGTGTCTCAAGAGAAAATAAGTTTTCCCGAAAGACAATGTTTTTATTACAGGAAAACAATTGTCCTACTTTTTGCATTCATTAGACTCTGTTGTATCCTTTTTTTGTCAAAAGTTACGATCCATTTAACAATTTCAACGTGTTCTTGATTGTGTAAATCGTACTGTCTGGATGCTACTGTTCCTCTGATTGTGTAGGAAACTACATTCACAGTTGTATCGGCACTGAAAGCCGATTAAATAATCTGCATAAGGTTCAGGTTTACCGACACACAACTTTGCAGTGTTCAGATGATACAAATGCAAGCCACAGCGTCCTGTTATAGAAGATGGAATGTTCTGTTCGTATGTTGTGCAAGACACGTTTTTTAACTTCTAATTAATTCCATACAAAATAGTCTTGACAAGCTGATAATCACTCAGTTTTTTTAAATGGAAGTCAAGATTCGCTACAGTGCTCACAATAGTCTGCCGTTGGACATTATCCTGAGCCAGATTAATCCAGTCCATAATTTCATGTTTCCTTACCTTATGTCAATATAATCCATCTATCTGTGCCTACACCTACCACGTGGTCTCTTCCCTTCAGATTCTTCGACTTCAAATCCATAAGCATTAATAATCGTCCTTAGTCATGTAACATGTTAAGCCCATCTAACTGCACGATATCAGTGTCAGCAATATCGATAAATTTGGAACCCTTACGAATTATAATTGTGTATGCTAACCACAAGATGGCAATGTTGTTGTAACTCTACTCACCTAACTAACCGGCTTAATTTTCTAATGGCCACTTTTATTTTCGAAGTGTGGGGGTCCATATGCACTCAGACCTGGGCTCAGTTGGATAATGACCTGTACTGATAAATATAGACTCCTTCAGTTGCCTGTTGAACCCAGTTTCCTCTTTGTGGATATTTTCTTCATCCAGTTGTTTTATATTGGATGTCTTGTCTGTCGCGAATGTATATGTTGTCAGGTAGACGTCTCTGCGACGGGCTTATCCCTCGTCCAGAGGAGTCCTACCGAGTGTGGAGTGTCTGTGTGTGAACTCAAAACCTCAGCAATGAGGCGGCGTAGGCCCGAGAAGGGCTGTTGCGGGGGGGGATCGATTGTAGTTAAGTTCTTAGATATTATTATAAGGTTTACAAAAAATCCGTAATTATGTAGTTCTCTTTAACAAACACTAACCAAACGTCACTCGCGGTCGAGTGGGTAGAACTCCTGTTTTGTATTTGGGAGTCCCAGGTTCATGTATCGGTCTGTTATGACTTATCTGCATGATTTTCCTCACTCTCCAGGCTAATGCCGAGATAATACTGTACGTCAGATAAAGTTACAAGTGCTGCATTCTCATCCTTTAAAATTCATTATTCGATGTTTATCCTATACGCTGATGCTCCATGTACTGAGCTTATGGCAGTGTCGTTACCTAAACCATAAATAACAAACAAAATATAACAAGTTTAAAGTTTCTATCTGTAATGTATCATTAGACATTTTAGACCGAAATACACGCAAAATGTAGTTTTGGCGGAGCCGGCGTGTTGCTATAGGACTATTGCATTGTAAAAATACATCACTTAGACACACTTAAAATTATGAAAGTATAGTGTGTTACTTACAGACAATGTAACTGTAAGTATTGGGGAAAACATCGTTGCGGCATACGAGTATTTCAAGGTATTGTCGCTGCATTCACTTGGGGACTAGGGGAAACCCCGAAATATTTCAGCCCCGACAATCCGTGTCCTGGTCCAGAATCTAACTGGGGATCTCTCGAATACAAGTCACACGTAAATATTCCAAACAACCGTCAAGCACAACAAAGTTTACAAAATTTACAGGTTGCTAGTTTCTGCTTATTAATTAAGCCATCATCAGACCTATCAAATATCAATAAATAGTAACCTGTAAATTTTGTATAATTTGTTGTGTATGACGGTGGTTTGGAATACAGTATATATATTTGACTGAAGCACAACGGGGATGTATCACCTAAAGACAAGTCAGATGATTCACTGCTTGAGAAAACAGTCTCGATTTCTTTCGAAAGTCTGTCACCACACGAAATGTCAGCACCGTACAATCAATTCTGAGAGCGTCATACTTCAATCGTTTGAATGTCAAATTATTGACATCAGGGCGCCAAGTGTCTGAAGGTTTTGTGGCCAAGAGTTGCATATTGTTAATGCTGAGTGTAAGTAAAGCTGATCCCAGTGGCCGTGCGGTCTAAGTTGTAGGTCTGCGGCCGCTCGATTCCTGGGATCGCGGGTTCGAATTCTGCTGACGGCATGTATGTTCGTCTCTTGTTTATTGTGTGTTGTGTGGGTAGCGGCTTCTGCGACAGGCTTATCACTCGTTCGGAGCAGTTCTACCGCGTGTGTGCGTCTAATTGTGTGTGATCTAGAAACCTCAACAATGAGGTGACATCGGCCCGATTTGGGCTGTTGAGCATCAGAAAAAGAAAGGGCTGTAATTAAAACCCGTCCACTGGTTACAAAGTTACAGGGAGAAGTAGAGAGCGCCAGACTCATGCACGCACGCGACGGTGACAGGACACGTGGTCATATTGCTACTGTACTCTTATATTACTTTATGATATAAGGATAATAATAAGATGAACAGTGTACGTGTAACATTGTGGCGCAGTCGCGTATAATGTTTATACCTCCTCGGCTCTCCTAACAGCCTGATACCATTTCAGTCCAAGAGATCGCTTTGGCGATTTAATGTCGCCGGCACAATAAAACGTATTAGGTCTTCATGTAAAGTGCCCGGATAATTTTGCCCGATTTTAACCAAATCTGGAATTCCTTGACTGAATTTCATAGAAGTCCCCAATATCAAATTCCACTTAAACCCGTCCAGTGGGGGCCGCGCTGATAACTGCGGACAGATGGATATGGCGAAGGTAATAGGCGCTTTTCGCGACTATGCACACGCGTATAAAATTGTGTGATAATCCCCCACAGGACAGGAGTAAAGTCATTTTAGCCAAATTCGCCCTGGGTGCAATAAATGAAAACACACCTTTCCCAAATTAATATTAACTTACCGTAGGAAGATGCTAGCAAGGAAAAAAAATATAGACTAAACCACACAATTGTTCGTTCAGCAGAAAACAGAAAGTTGTCAGATGACGGCCGTCTGAGATCGTTAGTAGACACGTACCAACGTTTGGAATGAACCTACGGCTTCCGTCCTTCAGTTTGAAGGTGAAGGTTGCAGATTCCACCGTGCGAGCCTCAAATATCGCACACAAAAGTTTCAACCGTGTGCATACACATGATAGTGACACAGGCACAACATTTTACCCGACAACTGTCGTTTGTCACCTCTCACCACTATTTTGCCGAGCGTGTGGGCGGTTGGCTGAGTGGGCTACTTTAATACTACAAAGAAGCCGAGAGGAACTGGCAATCGACAGTTGTCATATAAAACACTGTTTCCAAGTTGCAGCTTTGAAGGAAACCATAGCACCATACAGTTCACTCTTTTCAAAGGCAGACCATGCTTTAGACAAATGGCCATATTTTGAAACATTTTTCTTCTTCAGTAATCCATAAAAGGGCCTTTACTTCAACGTCATGAATAGGGCAGTGCAAATAGTTGGAATTTGTTTCCAAGTGAAATGATAATTAATTTTGATGAAGGAGGAAAATAAAACACTTTCTGAGAGTAACAGAGTAGGACGTTATAGGTCACTCACACTGCTGCAAAGAACGGCGCGTGTACAGGATCCCCTGTGACTCCCTCCACGTGTCATGGAGACAAAGTGTGCACTAGATATCAGAAGATGTGTACGCCACTTTCCAAAATAAAACGGTTACTTCTTTTTCCATAGGAATATGAGCTTTCATTACTTTGATACGCACTGGCAGCAGAAAGGGCAGAGGTAAATATATGCACCATCGACTTCGACTTTCAGTCAGTATCTCGGCATTTTGTCGGCAGAGTACAGTCTAGGTTTGGCTTCACCTATTTTGAGAATTTAAAGCTGTGTCAACCAAGTGAGAAAAGGATACCCCTCCTTCCAAGTGGACGAATTAACTGTCATTAATCTCGGGTCATGTCGTACATTTTTATAGCCAGCTGTTGTTTTCTAGTAGCTTATTAAACGACACCGTCAGTATCGAGAACATAGCGTCGAATTATAGGGTGATTAATGATGCAATGAAAAAGGTGTGTAAGAATGCAGTCATGACATAATGGAATACTACTGGAGCGGTGTATGCCTGGAGGAACTGAGAAAAAGCACGAAAACCATCAGTCAGCATAGCCGGTGTCGTGACCGAATTCCAAACCACGCACAAACCAAATTACAGTCTGGAGCCTTACCACTACGTCATCCTGTCGGTCAGTTGAAGCTAATGTTACAAATACGAAATGGGCCCGTTTTCGAGCTGTAGTAGGTGTTAATGGACCAAGTTGTTCCTATGATGAATTACCATGTTATAACAGTTTATGGGAGTGTGGAGGTACAGGTCAACGAATTGTTATACTCTGCACTAGAGAGCGGTGAGTGGTCAGCCTCAAGCTTCGGCCGCTTTACTTCCGGAAACAAGGCATTTATTACCCACAGAACAGGAGGATGATTAGGACCCAGAACACAATCGTTACACCACTGGCGGTCACTCCGACACTGACCACAAGATACCAAAAATTTGCAAACAAACATTACAACAAGATACACTCCATACGGCAATATGGCAGTGCCAGTAGGGTGATGCACAAAATTTAAACACTAACGAGTGGGGTAGATATTTTTATAAAATTCATTCAATTGCAAGAGGGCCTTCATAAACTGGTTTATCGTAATTATTTACATACCTTATTTTGTTCGTTTAAGTATTTTCGACATGTAACACTTGGGATTCCCAGACATAAGAAGACTACTGGCAATTAAGCTAACCGCCTTTTATATACTTGAATTTTGTAGCATGTTAACTTGTTATAAACCGATAATATGTAGCTAAGAAGTCATTAATAATAACAGAACTTGTAAGTTTTGCAGACTGTGACAAAGTTACCGTTAAACTTTTAAGATTCATTTCGATGTGCTGATCCCCAGTCAGGACATAAAAGCTGCCCAACATGTCACTGCAATGAGGAGCAGAAGCTGTGTACTGTGTGACAATGTGATTTATATTACTGAACAAAAGCTTATTCTCGTTTAAAGAACTACATTATTTCAAACTGCGCAATAAACAGTACGTACGTTCACACGTATTGGATACAAATAAAAATAGAAAATGAACAAAGCAATTGTACGTGTTACGACCTGTAGATTCTCATTTCTGTGATCGGTATACCCAATTTAGTCGAAACAGGGTTATTTGGTACACGTTATCGAAAGCATGCGAATTTATTGTGTTGTTATATTACACACAGAGGGGATATTTGTGTAGATCAATAGCTTTACAATTTACTGATTCAGACAACATGAATACAATTATAAGGCAAACACTACTGTAAATATATTGTTGTATTAAATAAACGTGAGTTATTCGTTTAGGTTTAGCAACTTGAGGCAAGCGATGATCTAGAAAGAGGGTATTAATAACAACCACGAAGACAGGGTCAACCGTTATGGGCAAATACAAAGGCAAAATACTTCCACGCTGTCTATTTACCTAAGCTTCGAAGGGCTGAAGGATTACTGTACTGCAATGAAGACTTCAGCATCACCGTTACTCTACGATGCAGGCCCAACGTAACTTTATGACCAACTGCGTGTCGCCACATTCAAACCTATCAGTTCCTTACTGATTAACACTGAACACTCTTTTATACAGTTCACCTTATGAACAAATCTAAGAGCAAGTTTTAAAATAGGATAGTGAAATCTAGAAGGCGATGGGCTAGAAATGTGGTTAGGTTGGAGGATGTAGGGAATAAATACAGAACTTTGGTGACACAACCCGTTAAAGTACCTATTTCAAAGGCCAGGAAGAAGCTTGGTTAATAACATAAGTCTGGGTATTAGAGTTGAAAATTCAGATACAACCACCATGGTAGTGATTCTTGCTCAAGTACGAGTACTCCGCACGTAATGACAACAAACAGTGGAACACCACACCATGCGCCTTATTTCTTTCTTCTCTCAAGTTCGAATCTCATTGTCGACTATCTCTAAGGATATTTAATATTATTAAAAATAAACTTTAATAATCTTCATCACACATTCAGGAACGAAAGGAAAATTGGTCAGTTACAGATGTTACCATGTGGCAGATACCAGCAATTATTATTTACGCTTTTAGAACTTTCAATTTTTTCTAATGTGAACAAAGTGTTTCACCGTAAGCGTAACGGATACCACGTGTCTTCTATATTATCTCATGGGACAGCATTCAAAATTAACTGGGAGATCTACACACAGGCAGGCAACAGATACCATACACACATTTCAAGCGGTTCTGTCACGCGAAGGTCGACTTGCTATTGAGCGACAAAACTCCTTACGAAATTGGAGAAAAAACAAAAGACTTGCGAGTAGCGAGGACGGAAAATAGAATCATGAACGTGTCTTGATCTCATTTCCTGTCGGAGGACAATGTTCAGCGCCAGGACGACAGCCAGGATATACCTCGATAGTTAGTGGAGGGAATAATGGGAATGGGTTCTGGCAGGCAGCTTAAAAGATTCGGAGTAGCGTTGAAGCAGAAATTTCTCAGGGACATCCTTCCTCTTATCTTTTCACCGTCGTATATCAGGCGGAAGAAAGCTATTTATTCTCGTGTAATGCAATCTGATTTAATAAATGCAGGATCTACATACACCACCAGCAGGTGAAGTTTACTCACAATAGGTAGTTTGTGTTCCCAGATGTGGTACATAGAAAAACCGCACATTTTAGAATCTCTGAAGTGTTCCATAGCCCTGATTATATCGTCTTAAAGCAATGGTAATAATAATTCAATTCAATTCAATTCAATTCTGGTTTATTAATAACAATAATAATAATAGTAAGCTTAATAATGAACTTCTTAAAACTATGGTTAGTAACTTTTTGGACACGTGCATGGTCGTAATTAAAAATAGAAATCAGCTTATGAGTTAAATACTTATGCGTAAGAAATTTTGTTTGAAATAAGGGAGATATATCAAAAACAATTCTCTTCAGCTTTATGTACGCCGACGCTTATGCAATAAAGGAGGCAATGGCTGCTGTAGAGAGGTAGATAATGTCACCATCAAAGCGGACCTACCGTGTATAAAGGTAGAAATCACCCTATAACCTGCCATGAAGGCACAGAGGGGGAGTAGAGGTATAGCCTTCCTATTTCTTTAACCTCGGCGCTAGATAGGGGTGGCTGGTTAATGTCACGTCCCTACCGTTTACCCCCGGGAATGACCCGGTACACTTTGTATAGGTGGGTGGGTGGGCCCAGGGCCGGTCTGGAAGGCTGCGGAAAATCTCGTCACCACCGGGATTCGATCCCCCGACCGTCCAGCCCGTAGCGAGTCGCTACACCGACTAGGCTATCCCGGCCCACGGACCTACCGTGTGAGTGGCTTTATTCAGTATGTCCACACAGTCTTCACGAAACACCTTAACCCTTTCAGACAATGAAAGCAAAATCGCGCAGGACAGACATAGTTGTCTCAAATTATTAACATTTCGACGTTCAAAACCATTCTGTAAGAAACTGACGTCTGAGTCTACTCGTAGGTTAAAGAATCATCCTAGCTCATTTCCCTTTTACAAGATTATTATGGTGTGCGTCTCTCCTTTAATAACTTTTGACTCAACTGACGAATTTTCATGAAACTTGGTGCAAACATCAGGCCAACAGACACTGCCATAATGTGCTACTACCAACATCAACAAAACAGCCGTAATAGAACTGGAGGTAGAAGATGACGTCATTTACTCAACAGAGAGGCCTGCCCATCTCGTACCCAGGTTAAGAATGACTGGACCTATACCTTCATCCCTCTACATGCCTCCCGGCGTGCACAGGGACAATTTTATTTTTTAAATTGGAGGACCTCAAAATTTCTTAAGGTAATAGACCTTAGACTCATTCAGAGGAGACCCACCGTGTGTGTGTGTGTGTGTATGTGTTATTTAGAAACCTCAACAATGAGGCGGCCTAGGCCAGAGTTGGGTTGTTGCGCCACAGAAAATAGATCTTCGAAAATTACACTGATTTCTTTAAAGTATTTTATTCTGTACAAATGAAAAAATCAGGCGTATTTAACAAGTGGCGTGGTACAAAGACAGTATTGCTTGTAATAACAATGACAGACATGCCTGGGACTATGTAAGAGTTTTAGACATGCGGTTATAAAATAATGTAAAGAGAGGTAATTGTAAGATCCTTATCAGCAGAAATAAAACAACGGACTAATAAAAATCGTGAGAAATACGGACAGTAAAGCTGAACATATTACAGTGCAGACCTAAATGGGAAGATTATATTGATAGAATGGATGAAGACAGGTGGCTAAAAATAGAATCGAGCGCAGTTACAGGGCGAAGACTGACAGAGGTTCAAGGAGACGCGTGAAACAGAATAATACGGAGTACACTATGGGCGTAAGCAGAAGTCGTTTAAAAGAGTATAATAAGAAAAACAAAAGTGAACAAGGACAAATAACTTGCCTTGTTGTTCTTTACATACTGTGAAGATTATAAAGGACCATCTGCTTTATTTCAGGAAACACCCTGCATGCCGTTTTGAGTTTCATTTGAAGTTTTATAAAAGGCGGAGGAGAATAACAGTTAGGATCGCGCTACGGAACATATGTTGACTAATTTTCAAGTTCTTGTAACTTTTTTGATTTCCGTAACTTTTACTGAGCTGCCCCTTGATAGGAAATCAATTATTTGGCGACGTAAGTAATACAGCGTCGCCTGATGGATGTAATCTTATTATATATGTAATGTGTTAATAAAACCTTGGCTTCCAAACAGTGCAACAAAAACCTGTATGTCACCTTCCATATTATCCTATTGCTCTATCCGTGCGATATCATATGCAGGGTAGTTATAACGAGTATTCAAATATGTAAGTCTCGTTATGAAACTAAACTTTATTAACGAATCGTATTGTCTAACATTCCCTTCAAAGGAGGAAACAAAAATCCATAAATCAACACCGATAAACTCAATAATTATGTATTATTAACACATTAAGCGTCCCGACATTTGCTTTCACAATGACGTATTCGTACGAAGTTAAACTCGCTACTTAAATGTTTATCAACACCGAAATCTTCTACTGCTTATTCTATTACATAAACCTTACATTTCAGTAAGTACCGTAAAAACACAAAAAATATTTAGAGAGAAATAAAAGAAGGGGCGAATAAATGAATGAATGATGCATACACACATTACATACGTACCTACACACACACACACACACACACATATATATATATATATCAACATGTAAATATGCAGGGAAAAACAGAAAGAAGAAATTGCTAGCAGAACTCAAAGCTTGCTTTCCTGCTGTGTATATATATATATATACATATATATATTTATAGTTCTACGTGTCTATTATTATTATTATTATTTATTATTATTATTATTTGTTTTTGTGAAAAAATTCTTACTGAAAAATTCTGTATACGTTCAATTCTTCGGTTATAACCTCAACAATTCTCATAGTCGTCAAGTTTGCAATATTTACTTACAAACTATTTCATGGCAGCACGTACGCATGTTTATGACCCATGTCGGTACCAAAGTTCACATGCCTAATTCTAGTACTTCTTTAGTTATCTCCATCAAAGCACGAAGAAAAAAAAAAGATAAATTACGCACTGCCTCCATGTTGTTATTTTACATTATGCAAAATATTACACGCACAAACGAACATGTTTTTCCACGATATGTCAACATGCATTATTTCAGGCCCTCAAAGTAAGTTTCGTTATTGTCTCTCCCACCTCCAAAGTTCGTACGTCCACCATGTTGTTATTATTTGTAGTGTGGAAGGATGAAAGTATGGAGTTGGAGCGGCCTACATTGGCATAAGGTTTATACCGAGTTTTGTGAAATACGATTAACTGGTTCTAAAGTTGAAATGGCCTCAGACACACATACTCGTACATACATACACACATACATATACACATACATAATACATACATACATACATACATACATAGCTACATGGTGTTCTCATATGCCTTTCTTTCTAAAGAACGGAAGTGGTTTAAGAAGGAAACGACTGGATACAGGAAAGAAGAAAAAGAGAGGAGAAAGAGAGGTAGACAGAATGAAATAAGGGGAGAAAAAAATATTACAAATATTAACTTTTCGAAACTAAAAATCCAATTTTTTTTTACCAGAGTTTGTTTCAATATACGCATTTTTTAAACTTGTTGATCAGATTATAAAATATCATACTTGATGCTTAGCGTTCGGTCTCGGAGTACAAATTAGAATGGAATTTCAGTACTGAAACTTTAAAATATGTAACGGAGTAATAAGCAAAAGAGCAAAACCAATTAGATAAAGAAACCGGGGATGAAATTAATAAAGGAACTCTGCGTCAGAGTAGATGGCACAAGTAAATTGAGGGGATTTCGAGGTCGGAGGAGTATGAAACAAGATTAGGATCCGTAAAACGATTCTAGACATGCAGAGCGTACCTTATTTTGAAACATTACTAACTCAGACCAGTCCGTTTTAAGTTAGACATGTCTAGGAGAGGAGACGGCAGACTTAGCTATTAGTCCAGGCACAGAAACTGCTGAAATACATCTTAATAGATGGAACGTGCTTTGGATTTACGTTAATTCAGTTTGCAAAATATAGAAAAAATATAACTTCCATGTAAAACTGTTCTATGTGCATGACATCTGTACTAAAGGTATTTAAAAACATGCAGAGCCAATGCGGTAGTAAAATCGTAAATTGTGTATTATTTTATTTTATAGGTCTATTCTTTTTATGTTACCCGCATTATGCTACAAATCTACAGATAAATGAGACCAAGGACGACCCAGAGAATGTTCTAGAAATTTGTAACGCTAAAGCAGGCAGCATTTGCTATACTATACAGTCGAGAAAGATAGGATCCACAGTCTTAAGACATAACGGCTTTCTAACTTACATGTGGGAATAACAAAATTATTAACTTTCATAATCTGACCTCTTCTACCTACTCATTGGAGATTTAGAGAGTTATTGTTGCACCTGATCGCACTCAATGACACACACTCGGCAGGACTCCCCTTCGACGAGGGATCGGCCCGTCGCAGAGGCGTCTACCTGTACAACACACAACATTCACAACAGACAGACATCCTTGCCCCGACGGGTTTCGGACCCGCAATCCTAGAAAGCGAATGGCCCCAGACCTACGCCTTACACCGCGCGGTCACGGGGATCGGCTAAAATTATTAACATTAATCTCAATTTTGGAAGTACAATAAGTTTTACGTGTAATAGATAGAGATGGTACAGGATAAAGTCAAATGGTGCTGTTTAGTGAATACGGTAATCAATCCTCGTCTTTTGTTATAAGGCAGGGAACTTCTTGCCTTAGATGAGCAACTGTCTGCTCTTAAGACAGATGTCTGTTCGGCCCAGCTCGTATCTAACATACAAAGAAACTGCTCTACAAAACAAACTTTTGTAATTACAGTTTAAGAAAGCTAGATTTAGGAGACCTGTATGAACTCATCCTGTTTACATCCAATTCCTCAGGACTGATTCCTACTTAAAAATATGAGCACTTCTATCTGCCTCCAGAGCTGACATGATTTACCCGGCTATAGAATTTATTGGGCCAATGTGTATACTTCGCTACGGTTCATATTACTGGTACTGCAGTTTACAGCTTACTAATATGTTCGATTTATTTTAATTCGTGAACAGACGCGCATTACGTGAGATCATAAATATGTTTTTAGAAACATCTCACTACACATTCGTCTGGAAAATGGCGCTTGTTGTGCAAACTGCACGATCGGCGATGGTGAAATTTTTTATAAAAGAAAACCTCCTGCCATAGGACTAGTTCCTTATTAACACACGATTTATATATAAGTTTTAAAACTTTCGCGGCGACATGATTCAATATAGTTTTCTCGGGCGCACAGCCGCGTCAATTCGTTTGAATACAAAGTTTCGGGGACTAGCTTCGTCCCCATCCTCAGGCAAAATCAGTTTTGCCTGAGGATGGGGACGGAGCTAGTCCCCGAAACGTTGTATTCAAACGTATTGACGCGGCTGTGCGCCCGAGAAAACTATATTGAAACACGATTTATATAGTTGCAAAGTCACAGTTACATAGCTTTAAATTTTCAGAGAGGGTAGAACTCCGTGCTATGACTGAGAACTGTTACTGCCTGATGCTGATAATAAAACTGTAAAATATCGGACTACATTTACAGGATAAAGGTAGAACGGGAAAGACAGATGTTAAATCCGTACGGTTAATACAAAGTTAGGCGAGATCAGATAAATTACGGAATCAAATGAAAAAGGCGGCACAGAAACTTCCAGTAAAAACAATATGAACTACTAAGAACATACCCTGGACGTCAGTTAGGCCATACCACAACAAACAAGCAAATGGGAGCCAAAGAGACGCTGTCTTTCAGAAAATAAAATGGGTCAAGTTTGAAAGAGGTTTACTGATCTAATTTCCGACATATAAGATAAAGATTTTGCAGAAAACATTGGACTGCTTTACCGGAATGAAGCTTGGTACAGTTAATAAGCCTGTGTCAGTACAGAACTGAACAAGAGTAACACATAAAATATACACTTTGCCCTCTAAGTCTGTTTCTTACAAGGCAAGTCAAATGTTTTTTGACCATCAATTCGAACAGCTCGTATTTTATTTCTTTTTTACTCCCATTTTCAACAGCATTCTGTCTCGAAAGTGCTAGCAGCACGCAAACATGCCGTAGAGTTTTGGGCCGCACATACCCTACAGGACATCTTGCCCCTAACTTGATATTTCTCTTTTATCCTCATAGTTTGTTCTTCCTTTCCTTCCTTCTATAGAAATGTGTTACCGGGGAAAATGACGTGCACAGAATGTAGTTCACGTTCTGAAAACTGGATCATCGCCCTTTTTGTCTCCTTTAGAACAAAATAAATCACTGAGATCAGAAAACGCTTGTCTTGCCCAGGAACACTACAGGCATCGTTTGAGCACACGGATAGAAGAAAATCGCTGGCCGAAATCTCAGACAGCTACAATAGCTTGCGTATAGCAATAGCAATAGCAATAGCAATAGCAATAGCTATAACTCAGAGCAACTCTACTGCGGCCCAAGAAAACAGGGACACATCACAGCAGTAGCAACACATGTGGTCAGAACAGCACTGAAACTGGCCACGTGAAATGTCCACAGCAAAAGTGCTGCGACGAAGAACAGCTTCCTATATGGGGGGGGGGGCATTGTTTCTAGTCTCGGGGGTACATTGGCTTTTCGAAGATTGCCACTGCAGGCCACCTCACCATCGTATTTTACAATTTCCCGCAATCAGTAGGCCCTAATAACAATATGGCGAATGCGTGAACTTACGAAGCGGAAGCAACACCTGATTCAGGAACCCGAAATAGTAAATGATACAAGATCTCCGCAAAATATGCACAGTACAAGATAAGACTTCAGAGAAAGTTTACTCAAACTTTTCAAATGGATTTCACAAGTCCGAATGAACTGCACGGACTTTATATTTCCTTCATAAGTTACCGCTGACGTGCAACAATAGTACTGCAAGAATAAATCTGAGACAAATGGCACAAATACTTAGTTGGATTCTGTACTTTAAGTGTAACGTCTCTAATTTTTCTTTTCAACCACAAAATTAATCACAATTTAACGTTATTAAAAACATAAACATCTTGTATCCTCGACAGAACTTCCAAGAGGATATTCCGATTGGATGAAACACAAGTAAAATAGGAAGAAAGCATAATACATATAGATATGTTGCATTGTGACAGTAACAAATTTCGATTTTATTGACACTGTTACTGGAACACAACACTATGGATACAAGCTTAAGACAGTGTACAACTTCAGTTTAGGCAATGTTTGTATAAGGGAATCTGACAAAACGGCAGCCATACGAAAATGTTTTTTAGCGTCATATTTGACAGCGATAAATGGCAAAATATTGAAAATATGCACATGAATTTGGTACAACAGTAAGTCATAAACGCACTTACGTGTTTTGTGTGAAATACTGTTGACCTTTCAACAGTTACGTAGGCTTGTGGCGATGATGCTAAATACTGAGGTGTCCAACAAATTTAACGCAAAAAAGGGTGGATACTTAAGTAATAAGTTCTTGAACAAATAATAATAATAATAATAATAATAATATGGCAATGTATTTACAAGTGCAAGCAATAAAATTATTACTCTACTAGGATTTTATTTTATGACTGCCAGCACACACATCCAACAGGCTAGCCGATGAACTAAAATTAATTCTATTGCTTAATGATAAATTTACATTATCTAAATAATATATGTTAGATACCTACATAAATTGTCCTTAGAATGACTTAAATATTAAGCTTGCACTTGGTACCGGTTTACTTGTGTAACGCAACTGCCTGACGTACATTTCCATCGCTGTCTGTCAACAATCTCAGCATATATACTCAACAGTCCATGTGTTATCGTAAATCAGAAATGAGAATTTACTTTATTCCAATAACATTATTTGTCTATGAAGTTATGGGCACAAAGCCCCAACGCCGATGCTGACTTTAATCTCTGCAGTCTTCTGCTAATCGGAACTGAGATGAAAGCGAGAACCTATTTATCACCCTACTTCACAGGGAGCTTCCGGGACCGAAGTAAAGGAACAGTAGATGAGATAACAGATGAGTCATGAGTAGAGTACAGAGGTGTTTGTTCACGAACGTTCTTTGTGAAACGAGTAACTGTTGTGGTGGACATTGCCTTGCCGTGAGTAAACAGAGTGGGCACAAAATCGTAGCTCCACCAAAAGCCTCATTCCCAAGCGGACAGTTCCTCAACTGAACAAAAAGTACTCGCCTGTGACGGGGCTTGAAGTTTCATTATCATACACGTCACAGCTGCCACTAAACCCTGCCCAGAAGCAGCTAAATGCAGTCTAAAACTTCACGTCTTATTTCTTTATAATCTAATTTAATATTATCCAATGTTCAGAAAATATGGCGGACTTCTACCCGGCACCTTCCTTCGAAATGCTGACATGCACTTACAAGAATGTACGGTGTCATATTCCAATCTTTTACTGCCATGAAAATCTAAAATCTCAGACCTCTTAATATGATGCAGTATGGAGGCCACATAAAGAAATATAGGGGAAAACTGTATAAGTTTATGCAATTTCATAAGCATATTCTGATTAGCTTAGCAATGATGGATTTGTATGTATAACAATCAAATTCCAAATTTTACAAATATTTTTCAATATTGCAAGACCAATATGCAAGAAAAAGATAAATACCACACTTGGGAAATACGTGTCTCTACACTTTATTCCTTCAAATTTATCTTTTGTATGAGCTTTGTTGCTGTTCATCTCTTTAAACTTAAGCCTGAAGTGTCTAAAAGTACACATATACTACATTTGTAATTATAGTTTATACTGTATATAAGTTTTTACATTTTGATGTAGGTTATCCCCCGGGGACGTCCTGTTTTGGTTATTTATCAAGTACGGTGTCAACGGATGGCAGAGGCTTCTACCTTTACGGTCCGAGGTGTTGATGATGACTTACGACTTCTGCTACATGATGCCGTGTCGATTGGTAAATAGTTACTGACGTTTCAGGGAAACTTGCTGCCTCTATCTTCCAAGTCCAAGAAATCTCTCTTCACGGATTTCTTGGACCTGAAGATCATGGCAGCGAGCTCCTCCGAAACGTCGGTAACTACCTATCGACATGGCATCATACCCCACAAGACCAAACTCTTATTCTCCCTCCAGTTATTTCTTGCCAGCCTTTTCATCTTAAATATGTAATAATGCTGGTCATGGGTTCTTTGATTCACGGGGTTTTAAACAATGGCTGAATTACCGTATCCTCTGTTATCAAACCACGTCCTGCAGCATTCGTCTCCTTACGTCTTTAGGCAATCACAGCCTTTCTTAGAGTACAACAGCAGTTCAGATCCACAGATGTTGTGGTGTTTGGCAAACCTTTAAATCATAAAGTAATCACTGGGCCACCACGAGAGTAATTAATTTTACATTATCTAACTGGAATATATAATCATAAAACTGTCATAATAAGTAAAAACAAATATTATTTCCCTCTATATTATCGTTTAAAACTCGGAAGAAGATGGTCGCTTTCGCTGTTTCATAACAAATTTATACAACTTCTCTACACCCACATTACGCACCGCATTATTTATAGCAAATTGCTGAGCATGCAAAACCGCTTTGAATATTCTCCGTTACTCAGTTACGATGTTACAGACTTGCGGGGGATTTGCCCATTTTCTGTCTTGCTTGTATTAGTCTACGGCATAACCAATATGGCTGACATAAGCCCCCGTCAACTACTACGGTTTGTATTTATAATTTCCTTTTAATTCATACAAATTAAACAGTAGTAGTTGCTAGTCATTTCACATACAGCATTAAAACACGGCATACCACCATTGCGTAAGTCACTCCCCCCTCTTCCACTTAATGCCGTACATTTAAATGGGAGTCGCCTCGGTTATTGGTGAGAGTTCAACACTGTGCCAAGTTTACGGTATGTTGAATTATAAACCTCTCATTTCCCTGTTTCAGACACTCAGATTTCATAACTGCGGGGGACTTGCAAACACATTTCTTGGAGTTAAAATAAATTACGCAGCCAACCTGACAGAAATAAATCTCTTTACGTCTGCTCGAATATTAAGTTCAAAAGATCTGAAAGAGAATAAATTCATTAAAGCGCCATTAATCTCGAGCTCTAATTTATTCACATTTCAAGAATTACAAGCGAGTTGAAAAAGTCTTCAAAATTTGCCGGAAAATGTGACGGTAAGAGATCACCTAGGAGACTTAGCAGTAAATTGGAGGGCAATATTAAAGTAAATATTAAGCAAAGATAATGTGATGCAGCACACTGGAATAATCTGGTTCAAGACAGGGCTGAATTGTGGGCTTTTGACATCACTGTAATGAACCTTGGGCTTGTCTAGCTAAGCGACTGTCACCTTCGACCCAATAACTGATTGTAAGCCCTATAATCATAAAAGTAAACATATCGTTCAAATACTAAATAAAAAGTGTAAAAACTAAACTAAGAACTCATAAATCTTAATGATTTCTAAAGAAACCCGGTACCAAGCATCGAATAACATACGTGTGTACTCCGCTATACACAGTAAGTAGCCGATCGCCTCCAAGAAACACATTTATGTTCATACGTGAAGGAATGCAACTAAAAACACACTGCGTGTTGATACAGATAACAAGGATAACTAGTACAGAACATAACCTGATAATACGAGTATATTTCAAGCTTCTGCAGAAAGCACAGGAAAATATACATAATACAGGACACGAAAGGTGAGTGCTCTACGGCGCTACACAGCACTTAACATTATTTTATTAATAATTGTTTTAGTAATAGTTATTTTAACAAAATGTCTACTTTTCGGCTTTTATAGAAAATTGGATATCTCAAGGCAAAATAATTAAGGCTCATTTGTAACGATTGCTGTTACGTTGCTCATCCTAAGCATGAATCATTATCCCCTAGCAATGAATATGCAATTTTTTATATGTAAAGCAGGAAGACCAGACTACAGTAGAAAAGTACTTTTAAAAACTTAAAACTGCTTATTCCTACGAATTAACTGTGTATAGTTAAACAGGTCGTTTGGAAACGGTAATTAATATTCAGGCGATCCCTTTAAATTTTGAAGGAGTCTTAGACTAGAAACAACACTGCATATGACATGCAGCAGTTTCGAAAAACTACAAAGACGAATGTAATATTAACTCTAAAGACGAAGATTAACCTGAATTACATTCAACGATTCAGTTCGTACCGCGCAGTAAACACATTCCGCCTCTGCTAGAAAAACCAATCTGTTAATGCTGTATCAGGAAATAATCGCCGTTTTTCCTGTGATCCACACAAAACCCACAAAATGTACTCCGCAGGCAGAACTTAGAAACTTTTAAAGTCATATGTGGTGATGTATAATATAACCCCCAGGTTATGAAGGGTTGAACTGCACCCTAAAATTCCTCTTTCATGACTCAAAAGACATCCAAAATGAACAGCCACTTTCAGACTGACGTCTTGGTAACTGATACTATATCAAATTTAAACACATAAGCAATACACTGACACAGACAAAGGAAATCTGTTGAATGGTCTCGCTCGTTACTGTTCTAAAAGGTCTCTCAGATTGTGTGACTTTCCAACTAAATTTCGTTTTTTATTGATGTACCAACTAAATACACTTACAATATACGCTACTGCAATCACCTCACCCAACATGTTTCGGCATGACAATGTCATCTTCAGGGAGTACACACCAACTTATCATACAGGGACAAGGTCCGCATTGTATCAAGGACTGCAGTATATGTTAGAATACATACTGCCACAGCTCAGAATCCTGTCTCTAATTACGATTTATATATTTTATATACATTTTATATTTAAATATGTTCTGACTTACTCATAATGTCTACAATATATTAGAAAATTCACATATTTTATCGACATAATAACTGTTATTAACAGCAGAATATACATACAATAAAAATAAGAAAAGCTAACTGGATTGGTCACATCTTGCGTAGAAACTGCCTTCTGAAACACGTGATTGAAGGAAAGTTAGAAGGAAGGATATAAACGACGGGAAGACGAGGGAGAAGACGTAAGCAGCTACTGGATGACCTTAAGGAAAAGAGAAGATACTGGAAATAGAAAGAGGAAGCACTAGATCGCACTCAATGGAGAACTCGCTTTGGAAGAGGCTACGGACCTGTCGTAAGACAGACTACAGAATGAATGAATTCCAGTTTACTATAGATGGTTTTAAGCTTGGCGTGTACTTCCTAAGATGGCATTGCCATGCCGAAACATGTTGGAGTGAAGTGATTCCAATAGCATATACTATAAATGCATTTAGTTGGTACATTAAGTGAAAATATTGATTCAAAATGCAGAGAGTAAATAATTTTAAATTTCGCTTACTCATGAAGTTGTTTGAAAATTATTAAATAAAGTTCAACGTAACAGCAGTGTTAAAAGTAGTCCTTCAGTTTAATTTAAGCAGGCAATGATTTAACGATTTTCCATGTATAGCGGCATTAATTTTCGTGATGTCTTTGCTTGAGGATTCTGGTCTTCTGGTAAATTAAGCTGTGTTGCTGGGTTGACACATGCCGACGTTTAGAAGGACCGTAGTGCCTTAATCTTCAACGGCATGCACTACACACCCTTGGGGGATGAAAGCACTACGGTCCTTCGAAACGTCGGGAACTGTGAAACCCGCAACACAGCGTTACATCCCAGAAGACCAAAACCTTTTTTACAGCAAAGCTGAGGAAACTGAAGTCTCGCATGTAGACATTTTGACCTGAACTGACCTTAGGGCTTCTCAAATTGTTTTAGCCTGCCGTAAGTATCGCGTGGTTCGCGCAGGAGGAATATAGAGCTTTTATTCAAATTAACTTCGATTTATGCATTTTGACTCTAGCAAACTGTTTTTTGAAGGCGAATGGAGAGGGAGAAGCATCTGTAGGCTCAGTGAGTGTATGTGTGTGTGTGCAAACGGCCGCACACATGTATCCAGACAGCGTAGAACACGGATGGGCAACCCTTGGCCCGCCGTAACTCCCCTTACAACCCCGCAGTAAATTGCGCTAATAAAAAAGACTGTTAATTTTAAAATAATATTCTCCAAATACTTTAACGGACTATGGACACGCTATTCAATTTAAAAACTTTTACACAGAAAATGGAAAATTACTTTCATGTACTGGAGAAGATATTTTGTTGACGATACTTATTGCATTTTCAGCAGGTGGGCTGACACACTTTCCAATTCTGAGAACGAAACCCCACTGATGCTAAGAAGTAGCTATATGGAATAAATGTAAGTTCTCAACAAGAGTTTAGCTCCCGTTTTAAGGATATACGCAAATATGAGGCCACAACGTATTTTCACTGTCATTTGGCATTAATGTTCCAAGTGTTCTAGTCGGGCTTTAAATGGAGGGGACAGATTTGAAGTGTGATACAAATACGAGAAATACATTTCACTGTTAGGCCCCGTGACTGTTATAAAATATATTTACCTCCTGACAACGTTCCAGTGCTTAGTGACAAAGTACGAAGAATTAAAAGCCGCTCTTGAAGCACGTCCATTTGCAAATGACTCTTTTAAAAAATGCAAGTGGCCAAGAGTAAATCTAAAAATCGACTAGAAGAAGACAGATCGGAGGGCTGCCTCATACTTTCCACCCCTCACATACGACCAGCAACTGATAACTTGTGGCAAAGGAACAGTGGCAAGCTACTAACTGATGTTCTTGTGTCCTTCAGAATAGGAAATGTAAGTCCTAAAAATTATATTAATGCTTCAAGTGCATGGTTATAACGATTTACGTCACTTAAAACTTAACGTAAAACTGAGCTGAAAGTATATACTCGTAGCTTCCATTTTTATGACTTGGCTTGCAGTCCGAGCAGTGTTTTGAGATTTCTAATTTGGCCTTCGCGCGGGAAAGCTTACTCACTGCAGCAGGTAATTCTCTGTCTCTTGTACATAGAGAATTTTAGGTCTGTAAGAGTATTATTGCGAGACTTAAATTTTAACATTTTTAGTCCAGTGGAAACCAGAATTATTGTTTCAGGAATGACGTCTAAGATATTAACACGGATGAACAGAAGGAATAAGTTCCTCAGGTAAGTCAACACCTGTTACTAAACTGGCGTAAAGGCGCAGTGAACAAATGTAAAATCACGTAACACTTTTCACTGTGGTGTCGAATGAATACAGTCCTGGGGAACGAATTTGTACTACAGACACTCCCCGACTTAGGCAACAGTTACGTTCCGGAAGGTTTGGCAATTGAGTACATATATATGGTCAAAGATGTACGTACATACAAAGGGGTCCAGTTGAAACCAAAATTCCAACACACTGGAACCTGATTGGCCGCAGCATGACTGCCCCACCTGTGTTATCGCCAAACAGTATTCTTGCGCCACTTTCGAATTTTGCGCTTTTATTCCAGCAATAAAAAATAATTTGGCAAGCGTTTAAAAATGTTACTATTGAATTTTTTACCTTTTTAAATTGCGCGCGTCCAGATCAGCTAATTTGAATCCTGTGTGCGTAACGTCTTAGTGCGCTAGTAGCCTTAAAGGCCAATTAAACTTTTAACGCCCAGTGGTAACTGTAGACACGAAATGCTGTAACATTAAAAACCTGCACTTTGCCACGCTGTTTATTAGGTATGACTCTCACAGCAAACAGCTATTGTTTCCCCAAACAGATTTAACCGGTTGATCTGTATATGGAAATGGATTGTATTCCCTGTGATGCAGGAACTGACATTTAAAGGTCTATATAATTGAGATAAACATCCGACGGGTGAAGTCCATTACGTTCACAGCATTAGGCAAAGGGACAACCGCTTGTTTGTGCTCTGAGGTCTTGTTTACCGTCTCTCTCTCTATCCCCCCATCTCTTTCTCATTATCAAATTAAACTGTCCCCCACTGGCTATGACGTAACCATTCACCCAAACACGCACGACCGTGTTTCTCATTACTGATAGCTGCTAATTTAGTACGCTGGCCTTTCTGCGCAATCTAAGTCCCTTCTGAAACGTTCTACGAGTATAGCAGTCCAATGATCATGTACCGCATTTGGAATTATTTAGTTCACGGAATATGCACCTTGTCTCGTGTTAAAAATAATAAAATTACTAAAACACCACGTTTTGGGGGTTAGGATCGGTTCCAGTCTTCAGGCGAAAAATGCGGTCAAAACGTACTCAGGTGGTCCCTATATGGGGAGTAGCTTTGCCCATCGGGCCCAAACTATTACTTTCTTACCATAATTTAACGTGCGGACAGTGACCACTCCTGTGCCCCACACGTATCGCTTTAGTAAACTTTTTATTATTTTAACACGAACCAATTACAAATTCCATGAATTAAACAATTCCAAATTAGTTCCTCTTCTTGTTTAATTAAAATTTTACCTCCACCCGTGACAGAACTGGGGTAATGCGTACACTTTAACGACAAAAATGAGTAAAATGTGTGGTGAGCAATAAAATGTTGTTCACGAATGTGGTCACAAAAACATCAATTACAAAATTCGTGTTAGTGCCACAGGCGTGTTAAAGTGACTAGTCTTGCGACGTATTACCGTCGTTTTGACATGCCTACCAAACTATACGGCGTCACGTCCGTAAAACAATATTCATAGTTACCGCCATGAAAGCCCACGTTTTCACTTTTGATGCTTTAGACAGGGGTGCAGTCTTACCATTCAGGAGATACAGCGTTCGTCCAGATTCAAGAGCAGGCCAGCATGAATCACTGACCCATAAAAAATTTTTCGATTTCGAAAATGTGTTAAACATGGAGGACCACTGGCTGGTTGTGGTAGGGGAAGTTGCATTCAACTGTAGAGACAAGCATTCCTGGAATTCTTCGGTATGCGATTCTTGCGCCAGTGACTATGAGGAATGCCGTCTTCTGGAGTGTGACGACGTGAAGTCTGGTAGCATATAGTCCGTAGATATCTCCCCCAATTCAATAACCCAACCTTGTAGCTCCAGCAGTTCAAGGTGATGTTTACACACGCAGTCCGCAGAGATCTCGCGCTACTCACTGAATAGCCTAACCTGTCCAAGACTTTCCGATACAAGCGTCGTTAATTTCCGGGTTTGCGCATCATCTCTCACGATTGTAACGCTCTCATTTCCTGCGATCTTGCCTGATATGTTTCCAAGTGTACCTCTTGCCACTCTTTCTACACTTCAGTCTATACTTCAACGATTACAGCAGAACTTGTCCGTTATGTAACAACTTAACTGTCTGTAATTATGCCACGGATCGTCAGGCTGCTGAAAAAACTCTACATTATTACGATTATTATTATTATTATTATTATTATTATTATTTCACAATGTCCCATAAATTTTAAAGTTCATAGTATATACCGGGTGCCGCAAAAGTCACTTGACACTCAATATTTGACATGGTGCCTCTAGTGCCAAGTGACTTTTGGGCCACTCTATATATCCAAGTATCCCTAAACCACAATGATAAGAGTGGTTCAGTGGGAGGGTTTGGCTGCAGTTTGTTCTTATGGTTTTAATATGTCCCCTTGGTTGTACTGCACCCGACGTAAATAGCCGACCTCTAATTTCAGTGCTTCTAAGTGGCACTCTTCAGTTTCCATATCCTGTGTCTGCAGACAGTTGTTTTGCTCTGCGATGAAACGTAGTCGGTGGATATAAAAAGAAGTGGCCAAGAAATAACCGCAACTGTAACACATCTAAAAGCAAAGTTGTGATACAATTTTAGCAACATTTCTGACTACAAATTCTATGCAATCTTAGTGATATATAATTTATTATGCCTGTGTATCATAAATGTCAAGAAATCATACATGGTTTTTACTTCAGCAAAAGCCTACGAAAGTCTGCACGTTATAAGGCCAGTTTTAGAGGATCAACACTGCATACAGCGAAACGTATGTCGTAAGTGCTTTAACACACTCTTGCTGTAGTTGATGCTCTGCGATGTCAGTAGCCAGGGAATGAAGCCAAAAGCTTGTGACGTCATAGACCACTGTATTCTCATCGTCATGGAAGCCACCGACGGTTTCAGTACAGCCGTAGCGCGTCCGTATAACTTGTTTATAAAGGAAATGTGCAATCGTTTTCCCCAGCGCAAGCACCAACTAGTCACAAACACCCACCACCGGCTGGGGTGTGAAATCACAAAGTACGCGGCGGAAACTGGAAGTCCGAAAGAGAAAAACATCGACTGCTGAGTGTGTTTGGGAACATCTAGGTGAGAGTATTCGGACGTAGAGATGAAAGTGGCATGGAGGACAGGGAACTGCACAATGAGGTTAATAATTTGTTAAACTGCTGGGTATACTGAACCTTGTCCACCCTTCTCGTGTTCCTTAAACACAATTCATAAAATAGCTGCCTCCGTCCTCATCTTCAAGTGAAAATCTGAAACCGGCCCTGGTGGGGCCCGTTACATGAGCTGATCAGATTATGAAATGTTGTGTAGCTCTAAACAAGACGATATGAATGACAGTGTCGAACTGTTAGTTCAATAACACACCTTCAGACGCAGCTTAGTAGTCTGTCCAAATGGGACTGTTCCGTTAGACACAACTTTATTGTCTGCTGTAGGACACTGTACAGTTTAGCAGGCAACGAGTTTCGGCCTCTTTCTTCAAGCTATCATCAGGTCTGGCTACAGGCATATACACCATATCGTTAGATTAACGGATGTACGTGCATCTCAGACTTTCCTAGAGAAGGGTAATGTAACAAAGTACGACTTGTCATACGAAATTATTTTTTACTAACAACATTAAAATAAATATAAAAATGTGTTATAATTTTTTTCCAATCCGTCGTTATTGTGACCAGTATGGGATGTTAAGAATCCCTTTAAGGTATGGGTCCTCAACCCGCGGCCCGCCAGGTTGTGTTATGCGTCTCGCGGCCGCATTTGTAAACTACATGTGTAATGTAAAGATCGCACAATAAATGAGGAGGATAGGGACACCACGTATTGTGATTTTTACACGTGCGACCCGACAACCAGCCCACAATAACGGCTATGGCCCTTTGCCAAAAAAGGCTAGACACACCTGTCTTAAGGTCTTAACTGATAAAAACTTGTATAAAATGTGTTAGGTTGAGGATAGAACCACGATATACCGACTGTGTCATGCGTCTTGCTTGTTCGTGTGTGGTGCGTGACGTCCCGTCATGGCAACTGGTGTAAGTCTGCCGTGTCCTTAACGAAACGTGGAAATACCGGAGTTCAACTGGGGACGTGTGCTAAGGAACTGGTGTGCCACATTTGCTATCAGTATTCGCAGTGTCGTGGAACAGGTGGGCCGTGGGCCGTATGTCAAGAAGCGGAGCAATGTTCTGCACGCGCAATTTGAGGATATTGAGTTGTCGCTGGATTGTATGCGTGATAGTCTTGGTTGTTGGTTCCAAACTATAAAATATTAACAGTTTTGCTCCTCACTTATGTTATTAAGGGAATAAATCTAGAAGGATGGAATAAGCCGCACTTTATCGTGTGGCGGCGAGAGAAGACATTAATACACAAATATTGGTCAGAAAACTTGAGGGGAAGAGACACTTTGGGAGATCTAGGCGTAGAAAAAAGCGTGTGAGGGTGCGGAGTAGATAGATCGGACAGAGTCAGGATAGGGTCCGTTGACAGGCTGCTGTCAACACCGTAATAAGTCCCCATCAATAAGGACTACTCCACATACTAAAAATACACCTGCAAGACTGAGATGTCACACTGCTCAATAATGTCTGCTAAAAATAGACTGCACTCATACGGAACGAGGAAAAATGCATTGGGACAATACTGACAAGGAATGGACCAATACAGGAGAAAGTACATGAGCATCTCTCGCCGAAATGTTTGAAGTTAGAAACATATAACTCCAGTACGGTATGCTGTCAACACGATGACCTTCAAATCATGTTCCGAACACTGCAAAAATGAGCTGTCAACTGAGTTATTATTACTTAGGTTATTCAATGATGCTCTTATATATACTAAACGGAATAATGTCGGAATTCAAAGATGATTACGAAAAGAGAGTAATGCCATGGAAAATGTTTTTGTTGTCTATTCAAATACATTACCTTAGTAGCCGTCACGACCTAAAGTTGTAAGTTTAGGTCTGGAAACGACAAGATGGAAAATACTGACCATTGCTGCCAAATACTGGAGCCTAAGGAATCCTTGTTTAGGCTTATCTTTCTTCAAGATATGTATGGAAGTCTTAGTGAGCTGAGTTGATGATACCTGTCGAGTTTCTGAAACAGGCGTCTCCGAATTTACATGACGTAATAATGTTTTGACTTTGAAAGAAAAGATTTCTTAGACACTATTGCTACTTTTCGCAAGCTCCGTACACTGCCCACTAACTCCATGGATTAGACCTACTTGAGAACTGTCAGTCGCATAGCTGGCCGAGAAACCTCCATCTTTTACAGAACAGGAAGTTAATTCCCTGTTAACAAAGCTCCCTACTGGCCTTTATCCAGAGTCTAATAAACCCAACCCAAATCTTCATACACAATTTCTTTACGATTCATTTTGCACTAGCCTGTCCTCCGACAGCCTGCACCATTACGGGTTTGCAGACTATAATTTTGTATATACTTGTTATCTCTCGCGGGTTCCATACGCTCGACCTGTACATCCTCCCTCATTTCAAACTGATGAATACAAGTAATGAAGCTTCTCATTTCTAATTACCTCAATCAACTTGCTATTTTCCTTCGCTTTGTTACGAACATTCCCTTCAGAACCCTTCTCTTAAACGACCGAAGTCCACGTTCTTCCGTTATGGAGTGAAGCCAAGTATTACACACCCACATAATATCAGAAGGCAAGCTTGTAGTGCTGTGTAACATAATCGTTACATCCAAGAGGATGTAACAATAAGCGACAACTCTTATTTTCTCTATTTTTCCCTTATTATCCTCATATTCTACCAAGTTCTGCCTTCCTTCTCTGCAGTTTCAAGGGTGCAATAAACGAGACAGCAAGAGCAATCCAACGCACTGTTCCTAAAAGTTAAACATTTTGTGTAAATTTTTGGGTCTACGCTATATTTCTACTGAGACTCAGGAGATATAAGACATGCGCAAAGACAAACCTGCATAAAAACTGCACCTCAGTAATACAGCGATGATTTTGGTAGAAGATGATTATCACATTCTCATGTCCATTTGAATTCTCGTGTTGGTTTGTTTAAATTTTAGGATCAGTACTTAATGTACATAAAACAGATGTCGCCGTTGGTATTCCTGCTTCATACTGTAACACGTTCCGAATTCCCGGACGTTGCCTTTCATGAATTAATTATGTGTGATCTTCCTAAGTACCTCCAGATAACTTCTGGGACATTCTCTTTCCCCTCTAACGTATAATAATCCAGTTCCAAGGTATACAGCAGGCTTTTTAAAACCAGGATTCCGCGGAACTCCATGGTTTCGTAAAATATTTTTACGAGTTCCAAGATAAATCATGAAGTAAGTAAACATTTTGAAATACAGTGAAAATTTTAAATTTCCCACGAAATATTGCGGGAAGTTTGTCCGGTAATTGGCAGTACTGGAGTGATCTTCATGCGCTACCAACCGCCTCTTTGTTTGGTTTCGCTCAATTGGTATTGAAGGTTATGTTTAGTTGTAACATGTCTGCGTTCCTTTCGCAAAGTTACAGGGCCGCCTCAACAGTGGCGTCAGAAACGTTCCCTGCTATCAACTTTTTCTGGACTGCAGACGTTTTCATATGTAGGGGTTTCTCCATGGAAAGAGGGTTGGGAAACACTGCTATACAGCACATGCATCTTAGAAAGTGTTTTTATGTAAAGAAAGAAAATATAAATGCGAAGTTGTCTTAAAGATTTTCGTCTTTTAAGGCTCTAATGGGCAATTTTAATTACTTCTTCATGTAAAGGTCTACTCCACACGTGGCACTTCACAGACGGGAGCGACTCCCGGATCTGCTTGGTGGAAAACACCAATCTTACTTGCGCAATTTATTTGGCCAATGTGCAAATACGTGTGATCACATTTTATGTTAAATAAGTGCAAACAAAAGAACTGAACCGCCCCCCCCCAAATATCATGTTGCAGAGCAATTAGATTCCGAATTAAAGCTGTTGATAATAGTGACATATCAATTTCTTCTTAGGGTACTAATGACACATCAGAATCAATATCAATTATATGGTTTGTGATATAAATTACACGGATTGTGATGTATGTTCCTAGATGGTGTCAGTGACGCGACTTCTAAGCGTATATTAGAGAGCGTAATTTTTGTCAAAAATACAAAGTTACGCATTTCAGTATCACAATATTCTTCCGTTTCAAAATAATACAAACTCAATAAATTTCATAAAATTGCGTCCATACAGGAAATCATATAGGATTTAGCTGTGGATAAACAAAAGATGGATTGATGGAAGAAAAATTTTAATTCTTTTAATCTTGTCCAATAAAAGAGACTGACAGGCTTAATACAAAACAGGAATTCATTAATTTTGTATGAATTGTTCCGAAACAAGCTAAAACGGAAGTAAATACATTTCATACAGTTCCACCGTATCGAAAAGAAGGAGAAGAATAATGAAGGACGAGAAAACTATTACGTGTGTCATGTAAAACGCGACAAAGCGACAAAGGGCACAATTGTCTGGTAATTACAGAAGGCTTTCTGACAACCATGAAAAAAACTGTCATTTACAGCAAACATACATGACATGATCATAGATTGAAGCATCCTACCGACAAAGCTAGCTAAGTGCCACTGACTCTGACATGTATTCAGATAGTTTGATTTTCTCCAGGAAATTTCGGCATAGCACTCGAATTAGACCACGACCGATTCCTTCCACATCCCTTCCAAATTACTGTTCATGAACCATCCTACTCTTCAATTAAAAATAGTCTGAGCCGATAACATCATCGTCAAACAGTAAATAAATAAACAAATAAAAGCATCTTCTCTATTCAATGGAAATATTTATTCCTGAAACTGTCTGCACAAGTTTAAAATGTACGTAACATATTTTTAAATATGCGTAGAAAATATTTATGAATAAACATTGCACACAATATGCTCAGTCCATCTTCTTCAGCGCTTAATATACTTTTATTTCACATCTGTCATCGCAGTCAGTACATGCGGAATTAAATTTAAAAATGCACTTAAGCTTTAATGTGAAATTCTACTATATGTTATTCAGTTTGGGCCAACACTAACAGTAAATGTTGTCTATACGTTTTATAGACACTGGGATATATGTTGAATAAAAATTAATTCATCCAGGCGTCGTTATTGTGAAAGGACGAAGAGAGAAAGATGGACCCGACAGGCCGTCACAATGGCTGCCAAAAGACACATTAAAACAGAAAAATGTAGGGGAACGTCTGGTAGCCCTGGACGTTTATTATTTCACAAGACTGTGGTTTAATCATCAAGTAAATATGTATTTAACATCGTAAATGTAGAGTTATTTTATTTAGGAACACAGTTAATAGAAATGAGTAAATACATAAAGTAAGATGAATTAATAACACTGAAATACGCGACATCTCTTCATGTTGATGTTCCAACCTCGGCCAGTAGCACCGGACATAAAAAAGTGACTTCTGCCAATTATTTAAAATTAGCACACCCTCACACACAGCGCATTTTCAGAAGTCACAATCATAGTCATCACCAAGTCCTTCAAGGTCAGCGCCATTCTCATGGCCAACACTATTCACATAAGAGACAATGAATCCAGTTCTTAGCCAATGACTCTCCACACAAGATGCCCAGTGTTTCCTTCTTACGTCATTTTTCTTTACTGACTGGCTGATATTTCTTTTATCTGTTTTGCCATGTTTTACTTCGTTGGCTTGTGTCTTCGGCATCTCATTCTTGAAAGGACCGGAGGTATGTATTTCTCTTTCAGCACCACATCGTTTCCTTGACGTTAGTCTATGCCGCCTGCCATCAGGAAGTGACATTTTCTTCAGGATTTTGGCCTGTGATGGTTACTGCATATTGACGTTGCATGGATATCAATCCATTAATTCTGAGCAGTTTTGACCCCTGCAGTTTTTGAAATAGATTTAACGTAAGAAGGCAGAAAATCCAAATCGTAATATATTTATATAGAACAGGTAATTATTTTATTACCAAATCCAGTGTGCATATCTTGACTATTTCAATCACGAGACCCGCTCTGTCGTACTCACTTGATCTAAAGCCTGCATTCCTTCTCATCTGTGAGGAACAGGTTTCGGAGTATGTCCTTTGAACAGATTCACGAAAGTTATCTCCAAAATTTGTAAGTATGAGCTCGGTGTGGTGGAGTGCATAGCAAATGAGATTATTTCGGGCCAAATACACGACTTGAATATTCTTATGACTGCTGTGGCCATCTCAGATCGGAAGAACAGGACTGTCTGATGAAGGTGAACATGCCTCACAAATTCTATCAGCCAAGCAGAAAGCTGTCAGTTTAACCATCCATTTTGTTGAACAACAGCTACAGCCCCAGAAGGTGAATTTAACATGAGTCTCTGGTTAAAATTTACTCTCGGGAAATAATGAGGGGCGGAATAAATTGCCCACTAGCATTCACATAGACCACTAACGTCACACTGCGGCCACCCTCTCCTGATGACAGTCTCCCACCTGCTTTTTGCCTCTTGCAGAAAGCACTTTGCTGTTAACAGGGACAAATGATACCCCTGCTTTATCTGCATTGAATATGCGATACAGAGCAGAAGCATATTTTTACGTCATATATTCAAGTTTTGAAAGGAATCATGACAGCTGAGATTTGTTGCATCCTACTGCTCTCATGAAATTTGTGAATTATGCATTTCGCAAGCATAACTGAGGACGTCTGCTCATTAACTGACAAAAATTTGCCCAGCAGACTTAGTTCTTAAATAAATCCGTGAGGAACGTTCACGTCCTTGCTTATATCATATGCCAATTTCAGGAAATGCTTCCTTGACATACGCATTAAAGAGCTGTTTAAATCATTAACATGATGCCCAACGTGCCTCCATCTCTTACGAAAAAGTGTTATCAAATTTTCCAAACTTTGTCTTCAATTTTGCGCCACACTCATTTCTTATTCTTCTCAATAAATCCTGAAGTGAATATGCGGCATGTTCAAAGTCTAAGAAGCTTTACGTTACTTGTACCGTACATTTTTAATTATATATATGTTATGCAGACAAATGTACACAGTATATGTTATTTAACACAATTTTTATTAAATGTTGCCCAACATGTTTCTAGCCTATATAAGGCTCATCTTCAGGGGCTCTTTTGTTGAAATTACAACAGCTGTATTATTGGTATATAAAATTCTTAAAAAGCCGTTAGATGTATTTGGTTATTGGTATCTGTACCGGTCATGCTGCTTTCACTATAGATTAGTTGGAGGCCTCCAACTAATCTATAGTGAAAGCAGCATGACCGGTACAGATACCAATAACCAAATACATCTAACGGCTTTTTAAGAATTTTATATACCAATAATACAGCTGTTGTAATTTCAACAAAAGAGCCCCGAAGATGAGCCTTATATAGGCTAGAAACATGTTGGGCAACATTTAATAAAAATTGTGTTAAATAACATATACTGTGTACATTTGTCTGCATAACATATATCTAAGAAGCTTCTCGCACGGACATTTTAATTCACAAAAATTTCCTTATGGCTTGTCCACAGGGCCCTTCCAGTATTGTTACCCTTGAATTTTGGCATTCTGAAGAAGGAATAATACACAATTAGTCTTTCACAACTCTTTTTTTATATATTCAAATATCAAACTGTACTACTTGTCTCGGCCATATCCGGCCACCAGTAGGCACTACACTTAAAAATAACTTGAAGAAATACTGTACAAATAGTAGTCAAAATAATGTTTGGCGGTTGACTGTACATTGTTTCTTCAAGATATTTTTAAGTGCAGTGGCTGATGATGGCCGGCATTATGGTCTAAATTATCTCGATATTAGCTTGTGTATCACTGCATACCAAAATCCGGCTTTGGTATAAAACACGTATAAATGCATGCAACACGTAATATCTGATTAAGATAAATGACAATGATATCGTGGTCTTCTGGCTTGTAAAAAGGTGTAGTCTGAGAGCTGGTTACAAAAGTTTCGAAGATACCTACTGCCTTCATCTTCAGGTCAGACTGAAGAGACATGACGTTTTTGGCGGTGGTAAGATATTACATACCATCCTCTGGGTTGTGAAGTGTTGACCAGCAGGTGATTCAGGTTAGCCTGCAAATTGAGACAGAATACTCCTCCGAAACGTTTGTGACTGCCTATTAGTCAATAACATGTCACAACCCAGAGAACCACAACACATATACATTCACCGCCATCATAAACCTCAGGTGCCATATATAACTTGTGTCTCGCACACAGCGTGTTTCTTTCGCCTCCAGTGGCCGGATGCTGTGCAACGTAAAGTTCTGGCTCTTTATTACGACAGGACCTAGCACATCGGATTCTGATATAAGGGAGAGGCAGCGGTAGGATCGGCAACCCTTTGTTAGATCTCGGTTACGCCGTCTTCTCCAAATAGGATGGTAAACAATATTTACATGAACCACGCACCTGAAGCTAATATTCCATATATGCATAAGGCTACATTATGATTGATGAGGGCATGAACAACAACAGCAAGAGTAGTCCTCTGCTAACAATATACGAGGTGCCGAGTTTGTGAAATAGGCAAAAAGTTTCAAAAACAGTGCAGGAGGGTCTAGATTTCGCTTATACCAGACTAAAAAGCGTGCTAGTGTTTTTGTTAGGATAGTTGGTAAAACATATGGCTAAGTCAAACGGTGTTAAACCGCAAGTTCGAGTATATGGTTTGGGACCATCACATTCCGATACTAACATTAAATTCAGGCCGTATAATTACAGACATAAAACTGTCATTACAATTCTGCAGGCATACACAATATCAAAATTGGCAGTCTTGTTTAGGTTCATGCAAACATTTTTGACCCAGAAAGGGTTTCGTGGCCAAAATAAACTGGGAAACATGGGTGCAAGCAAAGGCCTATTTCATGAATGGATAATGTACAGACTAAAACATAAAACGTTTTAACTATCTATCGCACTGGAAAATCTGATCGGAAATATAACATTAATAGCGTTACTTAGTTAGACAGTGCTGTTACACGAAACTTTGGGGAAGTTCCAAAATACACACTTAACATTACACAAATTAAAACCAAACCAACACTTTTGCTTGGATCGGAAACCGCGAGGATGAGAAGCAAGGACATGGTAAGACTGAAACTTCCTCTAGTGACAAACCGCAGACTACTTTTGGGGGCCACAAGAATACGCCATTTACATAACGAAGTGTAATTACCGATAAACTGAAAGACACATATACTGTAGAGGATAATGAGAAATCCGGAATGATATGTAGAAATCACTTGGAACGGATGGAAGATACATACTAGATAAGCTACTACAAGCCCAAAAATATAATGAATATTCAAAAAAATATTAAATAGTCAGTCCAACATAAATGTGTTTTTATTTAAAAGCTACACGTTTCGGTCAAGATATCGACCATCATCAGGCAAAAAATATAAATCATTAAAAGGCAGGTAAAAAATGCAATATACAAAACATCATCATGTATTATGTGGGATCCCACAGTTTTACATACTTTTGTTTTATAATTTTACAATTTTTTGTTTTACAACTTTACAATTTTATTTTAAAACAAAAATATTGTAAATCTGTGGGATCCCACATAAATCACGATGATGTTTTTATATTGCATTTTACCTGCCTTTTAATGACTGTATATTTTTAGCCTAATGATGGTGGATATCTAGACCGAAACATGTAGATTTTAAATAAAAACACATTTATGTTGGACTGATTAATAGTGTTTTGAATATTTTTGTGAAGACACAACGGCATGAATTCTATTAAATTAAATATAATAAAACTGAAAGAGCACACGTAAGATGATCCGGCCAATTTTAATCTCAGAATGCGCCCAAGTGGTATTATCTTTAGTAAAGTGGAAAATACGAAGAACAGACAAACAGTAAATGCGTTAATTACACAGACCTTACAGCATATCATCATTTTATAATAAAGCTTTCACTTAAGTATATCACGGAAAGAACACTTTATTTACAGCCTAATTTCTTACTTATCTGATTGAAATATGACCACGCTTCCGACTGTCTTCATACCACAGCTGAAACGTCCATGCTTTCAAAGAGGTACTTTTTCTTCTAATTGCATTAGCCTGTGAAGCTAGACTGACGCAGCAGATTTTAGAGAACGAGGTGATCTGACGCTGGGGAATGGAGAGAAAGTTTTAATAAAATTCTGCGCAAGTTGCAGTCTCTAGTTTTACTTCCCACAGTTTCTTTAGAATAATTCAAAACTGCGACGGAAAACTATCTACTTAGAGAAGGCCAGCTGCCGTGTCAGACGACGCAGCTAAATATTCACACGGCCTCCAGCAATTAAGGTTCTAACAGTCCCCAGGGTGCCTACATCGATTTCAATGGTCCTTGAGGCGAAAAACGACAACCCTATTCGAATAACGTCAGCAGATCAGTAGCCGACCCCGAGAATTAAACACCGGTAGTACCAAAGACAAGCCGCTGCACATGCCGCTCAGCCAGAGCCATCCAACACCGACCTTCACAGCGTACCGTCTCAAGACACATATGAATATTATACTCACATCTTGCTCTTGAACTTCCACGTGGATGTTTTCCAAGAGGTTGCTCCATAAAATGTTTATACGCATTCCTTAGCTTCTTCGTCCTAGCGACGTGCCCGAATAACGTGACCGCCCCTATTTCACTACCCCTACAATATTGGTGACATTTTCCTCTATGCTGATGTTATAAACTAATCAATTACTTCTCGGGTCCAAATATTTTCCTGAACAATCTGCTTTCTAACATTTGTACGTACTTTATTTCATATCCCACAATAAGCGACGATGTTTCACACCCACACAAAACCGGCAAATTATCGTATTAAGCGTTTTGAAAAAGGAGTGCAATGAGACCAGTGACGGAACATTAAAAACAGTTTTAAGAATTTATTTTATTCCTCATTTCTCATGAACGCCATTTAAATTTTTTACATATGAAATTAAATCCTTCTCCTACAATGTGGTCTATATATGTGGCACTGTCCTTTATTCCGATTTCATGCCATGCACATATACACGTTTCGTACTGGGCTATATAAGAACAGGATAAGAACTGAGAACAGTAGTAACGAATTCCGGAACCATTTGCGTGAGATTTTAAGATATGAATGAACTGAAATTACAATTTCTGTCACGTAAGTATTTGTACTGTAAATCGTAGAGCTATTAAAAAGTAATACCATTATTTTCTCACATACTATCTCGGAAAATACGTTTCTCATATTGCAGATATTAACAGATCAAAATCGCACATGCATACACACATACAAACGGAATTACTTGCCACAACAAAGGGTTATACACAGTTGCGTAGTAGCTGAAAACCACACGAAACTTTCTTTCCAACACAAAGCGAAGTACAGGCCGGCCAAATAAAAGGCAAATTAACAGACGGGAACTGAAATGAACTGAACGTTATTTTGTGACTTTAACATTACCGACAGTGATTTGTCTTACAACTAATTAACGTTAGCTAATTTAACAAGTCGACCTCGGTGCACCAGGCAAGTGTTCGACCCTCAAATAAGAAGTTAAGTCCGCTTCAGTTCAAGGGAGAGATCAAGTTTCACGAGCACAAGCAATAATCAACAGAATTATAGTTTCACACACTAGCACGTTTCAATTTCTACACAGGAAGTCAAAAGTGATTCTGAGTGATGGTAGCATGCATTTTCAGAATACAATACGTTCCGAATTTTATCAAATTAGTCATCGTTTTGATTGTTTTTGTCATTTCTAAGCACCTAAAAATCTGCCGTATTGTAAAGGGATTAGAACTCAGTTTTACATTCTAAATTTGTATCGCATTCTGACGACAAGACGCTAACATCCACGCTACCTAATGCCCTCTCACTGCATTACTGAACCACATTCTTATAAGATACTAGGAAATTTGGGTTTTAAAATTTTTCTTTCCAAAAAAAAACGCTAACCTGAATCCTTCGTACTCCATCCCTTATGAACTGTACTGACATCATAGTCACATCTCTCACCGCTATAAAGGTCACCATAGAACAGACCATGAAGGCCCAGGGGGAAAATAGAGGTATTGCGCTACTTTTTCTTTAACCTCGGCGCTAGATGGGGTAGGTGGTTAACGCCACACTCCGGCCGCTTTACCACGGGGAAAGAGACCCAGTCTGAACAAGAGCGGAAAAACTCGCCCCCACCGAGATTTAATCCCCAGACCGTCCAGCCAGTAGCAAGTCGCTATACCGACTGAGCTATCCCGGCCCACTATCTCACCGCTAAACTGATATAAGGCAATTAATTTTTTTACCTGTTTGTGGTTTGTTCGACGGCAAACGTATCTTGGACTACAAAGCGCAGAACTGCAGGACTGATGAAAGACGAAATGAAGATAATTTTGGAAGGAAGCGGCCAAGGCACACGGAGTCTGAGAAAAACCATGAAAATTGTAATTCAGAACAGCCGGGGTCCCTATCGGGATTCGAAAGAGCCACCTCCCGAACACAGGTCTATAGCGGTACTGCTACATCCACCTGCTGTAAATAGTCGGTACAAATGTAGCCAACTAAGAACTGAATTTCCAGTGCTGGGTCCATTTTCATGTGTCACACAAGCAGGGCATCTGACACAAAACCTTTCCGACGGCCGGACGTAGAACCACACGCACGCTTTGGCGAACGAAAGCGCAAGTTTAATTCACTTCAATTGTCGTGCCACCAATTGAGTAGAATCACTCTATAAGGATAATTGGCTAAGTGCTACAGTCAGAAAATCGCGTGGGCCCTTACTGCGGTGGGGAAAGAGTACATGGCGGCTCGAGCAAAGTATTATAAAACCTGATGCTTGCCGAACAGAATTACAAACTCCAGTCCGTGGCAATCAACGCAACTGAAAACGAGAAATGCTTTCACTTGACACAAAACAGGGCCGAAATTGAGAAATCGGCCAGCCCCACAAACACATTGTGTGTGCACAGATACAAAATCTACGAACACGAGACACATAACACGTAAGTTAATCATTAAAAGCAGTTGCCTCAGCGGTAACTTACATGGCGTGTTAGACAATGACTGTATTTTATCCTATATTCGGGTTTTGAAAAAAGCAGTTTCATGTTCTGCTGTGGTGGAATTGTGACTGACTGATGGCCAAAATACACTTATTGTTTCAAAGGGGATGAGATTAATGACAGTCGTGCTAATAATATTAAAAATGGAAAACTGCAATAACATCTACGCAGATGCAGTTGTCGGCCGCGGAAATACAAACAAACTTCGAGACCGTGATATACAGACTGATCGATCCACTGGATTGACAGCGGTTGTGACAATGTAAATATTATGTCACATATGTGCAGGGTTGATGTATTGTAATTTATCCCAGTAAATACCATGAAATTACATTAAATTAGGCCACAGCCACTTCCTTCCACACCCTTTCCAATTTTATTTTAGACATGCTGTTGTGACACTTACAAAGAAGGTAATATACAAACCGTCAAGTACAACACACTTCATAGTTTTCTAATTTCATACATACAACGTGTTTCGGCCGCAAAGGGCAATCATCAGGTATCAATAATAAAAACATTTTGAGAAAATTGTGTGTGTATGAACAAGATATTCATATTAAGAACGAGATCTCATTCTTTTTTACACTCGTAGAAAGGTTAAATGTTTGTTAGAAGGTTAAGTGTTTGTTATAAAGTCCTAAAATTCTCGATGTAATTTAGAAGAAACATATGCAGACTGACGTTTAAATTATGTAATTTATTACAATTAAATTAAAAGTTAATAAGACAGTCAATGTACGTACGTATAAGGTAAAATTGAGGCGCGTTCGCATAAACATTGTTACCGTGGAAAAGCAATAAGTATTACATATTATGAGTGTGTGTCTCTAGTCTTAGTTATCCAGCATGTAAAGCGCATGCGGCGTAATGTCATATGTGGCCTGTCTGGCTCTACCGAATTTTTACACATTATCTCATAAACGGCACGATTTTCGGAAAGACGTTACTGAACATAAAATGTGTGTTTTGATTCTATCTACAACGTTTGTCTGAAAAATTTCTTATTCTGAGAAGAATTCAACGAGATATCATAAATGCACGCGATGTGCAAAGTACCCGTTATTCTTCTCAGATTTTAATGAAACTTAAATTTTCTCGACAGAGTTTCGCAAAATACTCATCAGATTTCATGCAAATCCGTCTAGTGGGAGCTGTGTTGTTCCATGCGGATGGACAGACATGACGCAGCTAACAGTCGCTTTTCGCAATTTTGCGAACGCACCTAGAAATTGTACTCCTTGTGCAAGCCACATTTTGTTAATCTTTATTCTCCGTTTGTTGGTGTAAGCACTGTTTTTATTTCTTTGGTGACACTGGGTAGTACCTGTACTGTGTTGTTGTTACAGGATATTATTTTGGGTCTTTGGGTTAGTTGCGACCTTCTCTATTTTCTTATCAAATCTAAATGTTTTCCAGTTTCTGAATAATAAGATAGGTTTTTGGAGGATGATGCTTATAGAAGGGGTACTTCCTTGTTCAGAGTGGTTACAGTTTAGTGTTTCGAAAGAAATGTTTAATTCCGAATAGAACCGCCATATCTGCTTTAGAAACAATGTTTCAGCACGTATTACACGGAACTTCCAGATTTCTTAAATAAAAGCTTAAGGAAATTACCACGTTCTCTGTTGTCGTAACTTATTCTGGATTTAATCCGTCATTTCAGAAAAAAAAATTGTAATGGGAGGGTAATTTATTTGACTATTCTCTGTCAGAAATGAACAGTTACGCGTGAGCATTTACTTAAATAGAAATACTAATAATTTACTGTGAAGTCATAATTATATCGTGCAGTCCCTTTGTTCAGTTGTTTCTTTTATTCCATTTATATTCTACCATTTCAGGAAATCTGATGAAAAAAATAATTGTGTAATTAAACAACAATACAAATATCACTGTAGGGCCTATATAAAGCGGTACACATCTCTGTGTAGTAGCTGTAAGTTGCTGGTCCGAGTTTCTAATTGAGCTCTTCCTGATTTTATTCAAAGCTTCCAAACAAAAGCTTGTATAATAATATACAGCCTTAAATTACGCCAGCCTGCTCTTTTCAACATCCTCTCCAGATCACCACTCTCAATTCTACTACAATTCGAAGTTATATAACAAATATAATGGCGAAATTTTTGTTGAATCAATAAAGATCAACAGCTCTGTGACGCGTTTCGTTAACAACAGTAAAATAGAAGGTCTGATTGTTTTACTGGATGTGTATGCTACATTTATAGTGTTACAAATGTGTCAAGTGGTCACAAGGATAACTAAGGATAGAGGTTAATTTGACACAATCCAAAGAATTGGCTCGAGGTGCGAAATGCTCTGAGTTCTACATAGCGTTGTGTTCGCAGATCAGAGAGTTAAAATATAGGTCATGTGTAAAGTTATGCACGTGACTTCAGGAATGCTTACTGTCTGCTTTATAATTTTATCCTGTCAGCTGCACAATTCCACGCACATTTCGCCTACTGCTAGATACAACATATGTAGGTTATCAGGGTGGTATCAAGATTAGGGTATTCTGGGATGTGAGGTAGTGCAATTTGTACAACGTCTAGGCGGAACCTGTTGTCGCCATCCGGGCAGAAGATGATGGAAGAAGTGAGAGCCTCCTAAATGTCGATACTCATCTACCAAACTTCACGATGTCAGCTTCCAGACGACTGTGCTCTTTCTATATAGTGTCATTTTTTAAATGTTAGTAATTTCTGTTACGTACTTGGGTCGTTAGTTGCTCATGCATTCGCTACAAGAAGACTGCTTCCAGATGTTTGAACATACACAGAATATCCGAATATTATTACCGTATCCGAAAATATTAAATATATCTTAATAACTGCTAATGTAATTAACGACGCTTTCTCAACTTAATAGGTTACCAGTTATCAAATAATATATAGCAGGATCTATAAAAATTGGATTCAGCAGTCATCGCCTTCTTAAAGTACAACTCTGCATTTGGGTGTAAAGACAGGATAACAGATTTCAACCAGAGGCTTCCCAATTACGCAGAACGAGAACCACTACAGGGCGATAATCAATTTGTTTTCAGGGAAGTGTGTAATGCAGCAAGTGGGCTACTATTAAGCGTGCAGTATGTGGAAGTTAAAAAGGAATTAATATGTGCTGATGGTCACAATACAAGCCACTCGAATGACGTACATTGCACAACTTCTCAGGGTAATGTAAAGATGTAAGCAAAAAGCCACAAAAGGTTGTAATTTTATACGGTGCACGTATTCTCTTCGCTCCCTAAAAAATTGTATTTGGTACTTTTAATCTACAGGCTATTAAATTATATTTCAGAAACGAAGCCTAAATTTCAAGCCAGATTTCAAGATTAGAACACGAATAGAAGGCAACGTTGTCCTTGTCCACACCATAAAGGTATGTAGGGAGAGTAGAGGTGTAGTTCTACTCATTCATAACCTCGGCACTACCGCTTTACCCTTGGGAAAGAATCCCAGTACCCATTTATTAGAAGGCTGTATGGGCCCCAAAGCCAGTCTGGACGATTTGGAGAAGAGAAAAATTCTCTTGCCCCTACCGGAATTGGAACCCCGTATCGTCCATCCCGTATCCTAGTCACTATACCGACTATGCTATCCCGCTTCCTAATAGAAAACAAACACTAACATTTAAAGTCCAGTGGCATCTATATGTACCACCTGCTGTAACATTTAAAGTCCAGTGGCATCTATATGTACCACCTGCTGTAACATTTAAAGTCCAGTGGCATCTATATGTACCACCTGCTGTAACATTTAAAGTCCAGTGGCATCTATAAGTACCACCTGCTGTAACATTTAAAATTCTGCATTTTGCCCACAGAGTGTATTTGTTAGTTTCAGAGTATTCTCACGATCAGCAGTGATTAATTCCTTAAGTGACATTAATTGACGGTAGAGAAGATGCAGTTTGCTAATTGCGAGGTAGAAACTGAACTGCTGTATATAATCTCGATGAATTTCAGCCTTCAAAGGGCTACATGCCTTTCTTTTAAATCTGAATATAAAAATAACAATCAAATACAGAGAAACCGCTGTTCTTACTTGACGTCGTGTAACAATTGAGCTTAGAAAGCACACTTAAGTATGTGAACGTCTGATTCTCTCATCTGTAGAATTCCAGGCACAGTTCATCTGAATGCAACATACAATGTCTGGGATTTGAGGTTTCTACGGTGGTATGAAAACTGCGGACTTCTGCTTGTATTTGATGGCTACTTGTTACGTTATTCGCTAACCACATGTTATAAACTGGACTTGTATCCAGATATTTCATAAATTGATGTTCCGAGTGCTTTAGTGCTAATAAAATACACATACGTGTGTGTGTTTGTGTGTGTGTGTGGTGTGTGTGTGTGTGTGTGCAGGTTTAAAATCGCCTCGCCAAAACTGAAATAAAGTTACTCACTGCTGTGGAGCGGCAGAGAACCAATCAGTTTGCACGTTTTATTCTTAGAATAGGAAGGACACTCTCACTTTTGAAGACGACATACAGTTCATTCTTTGTGTTTATCTTCTGAGTTTCAAGAAACAAGCAACAGGAACACACCACCACGCTGTAAAACTGCCACTGATAAAATCACTTTCTTCCTCCTGTAATCCGAGTTAAATTAAATCACAGAAACAAACAAAATGGGTCCAAAATACATACAGCGTAATGAGACACTGATCATAACCAGCACTCTCAGTAAATGAACACACTGTAAATACACGGCGTGTCAAATTTCTTTAATTACAAACACTCTCGACATTCACAATAACCATCAGAATTCAAATTAGGCTATTTCGTTTGTAAAATTACATATTGAAACATAAAACATACTTTACAACACGAATTGTTCAAATGCTACCACACTTCGAGGCAATTCATACAAACATATTAAATTATATCACGTCTTCTATGTCACTACCTGCATGTTTTGTGTCATACGCACATATTCTCGGGATTTTATCATCCAACGTTCATTATCCGTAAATGCGAAACCATCAACTCCTATAGTCTCAGCACAATTCACAAACATTCATTAATTAAGTTCAGAAAGTTATGTGTATGGGTTAATTTTGGTGCGCTGATCCGCTGCCTAGAGAATCCTACCAAATGTTTACAAGGATTAGGATCCATAGTTTAAAAATAACGGAAAATCGTAACTCACAACTTGGCCTAATTTACGACAGGAGAAGACTAATTATGTGCAAAGGAATCAGTACAGATATCGACGTTAATACGAACCACGTAAGACATTTCTTCTTACATCCTTGTACAGCTATTAATGTAATGTGGATTAATTCAGCGAAGCGAAACACTAACAGAGCCGATTAAATCCCACTAGAATGCCCTGAATAATACGCCTACCACACGCGTATAACAACAACATAGTGCACTGAAGCAAAAGCACGCTGAATGGCGTACCAAGATACTTGCAGCGCGCAAGTATAAGTTCACCACGAACCGCCTTCACTCGTGCTCCTACTGCAGGCTGGGGCGGAGGGGAACCCAAGTTTTCCAAAACGAAGCACTACCACGACAAGTTTAACTCGAAGGCTTTGCTCGTGGCCAAGTTCCGATGTCTGCCAGACCCTTGCTGTTGTCTTGCCTCGCCAAAATGAACCATTCTTGTTCCTATCCTTGTCACACTCTTCTTCTGTAACTTAGTTTCTCTTTTCCTCACTTCGATTCTGTCTCCAACTTTATTGCACTGTGTTCTTTTTTTCTTTCACTTGTTCAATTTCCTCTTGACTGCTTGCCCCCATGTTAGATTAAGAATAGGGACCATGCAGTCAGTGGAATACGATTCAAGAATTTCTTCTTATCTGTAAAAACCTGAAGTTCTGTACGAAATCTCTTTCTACCAAATTACTGTGTATTATGGCAGAACGAAACAGCGCATTACACTTTACGAGGCAATGACCTAGATATTAAACGTTTAAAGAATGACTGCACAGATTTTACTTTAAATAAACACAAATAACAACTTCGGGGTTCTTTTTCTGGGGTAAACGGCCGGGGCGCGAGGTTAACCACTCATTTCCATCCATGGTCTAGGTTAAGAATGAGTGGAGCAATACCTCTCCTCCCCCTATATGCCTTCACGGCGTTGACAGGGAGTACCTTACCTGTTAAATAACAATCTCAATGGAGTACTTCTCACAAGCTAAGCCATTCATCTGGTAAAGAAATTCCCAGCCCTTCATTTCTATTTTTAAATGATTCACTATCAATATCTAAAACTATACAGCGTCAGTGGTAGATACATGTAAGGTGCAGAGCATTGGTGGAATGATAATAAAAGGGGAAACCGAACTACATATCCAACACGTACTGGCGTGCATTGCAGGCCGGGCTTTGCGGTGAGAAACTGGCGACTAACCCTCTCAGTTATGATATGGCCTCTCCGGATTTTTAGGGAGTGGGAAGGTTCATTACAGTCTTCAAAGATCCAGTACTTGTACTCTATTCGCGTCACTTAAACTCACCTACACTTTCAAACACGATTTTCTCTGACATCAATTTTAATATAATTCTTCCAAAAATGCTTTGATATTCCAAGTGGCCTTATCCCTTAAGATTTCGGACTAAATAAATAAATAAATATTATTGTGGGGTGTGCCAGAGTGTTCTATAATGACAAATGGTTTAGCTTAGGAATTACAAGTGATGAATTGCACGTGTCACTGGGCCTGAGCTCTACATAATATTCACTCAGCCATGTAAATGATTTCTTGAGTATCAGAATTCTTGGAGCGCTACAACGCGAAGCAGCAACAGTAATATCAGCATATACTCTCTGCTGCCATAGTTAACACGAGTCACACATTTAGATATTCTCGAATATACGTATAAAGTCACTGGTGATGTTTCTTTCTAACGCTGCGTACATTTAGCGTAGACTGTCAGATGCAGAGGGTAGTGTCCTCATTGGACTGAGGCGCTAATGTTCCAGTGCTACATTATGTTACTATTGAACTCTTGCAGTTAGTACGGCGTCGTTACGTAAATTACGTCAGTCACACGTGTACCTATTCAGCCCATGAACCTTTAAAATCCACGTGTTTTAAAGTAATGTACCGCGTACTCAGCACTGTAACTTACTGTATTTGTTTCCACACTGTCCAAATCAATCTGAAAATGGACAGGTGATATTCCGAAAGTCGGGCCCATTATTGGAGGTAAAGGTTTCCCTCTCAATGCCATGAAGACATATAACGGGAGTAGAGGTATAAATCCACTCATTCTGAACCTCGGCACTATGTGGAGGTGAGAAGTCAGATTCACTCTCCGGTCACTTTACACCCTGGGAAAAAGTCCAGTACCAATTGAATAGGAGGCTGGGTGGACTCACAGCCGGTCTGGACGTTGCAGACAAAAGAATAATTTCATAACCCTATGATAATTCGAACCACCGGACCGTCCAGCCCGTGACCTAGTGGCTACAGCGGCTACGCTATCCCGGATCGTCCATTATTAGAGCACGTCATTAGCAATCTGCGTCAGTTTCGGTCTCATTTAATTTTATTTAAAAAGTTATCATTATCGGGAAAGAAAGATAATGCAGTGGAGCACGATTTCCTCTAACACCGAAACGGTCCTGTAATAGTCAAGTTGCACACAGCAGGCTTGTTTCTTAGCACTTTAAGACACTTACATTAGCACTCGACATTATGCAGAGTCACGTTCTGAACGGACGGTCGTCGTGCAAAGTCTATATTCTTTCATCGATAGTTTCCATTACGAACCCCGGACGTCTAACAAACAGTGAGCGTTGTAAACCTCTGGTGTTCTGGAAGTAGTCTAACTGGACCCCGATACGTTATGTAGCTCTTGACTGTGTGATCTGTGGCCAGCATTAAGTTCAGAGACAAGCAAATTGTTCACGTGAACACAAGACGGAAATCTCGCCTCATGAACTGGCATGGAAGTAGGCTACTGGGGTTTCCTCCACTTGTAGGCCATCGTTTAAGAAGAAGACTGTACCAACCCCCCTCAACATCTAGCGTGTTTGTAACATAGCAATCTTTTAGGAACTACAGCCTTGGTCTCCTTTAATGTTCCTAATTTAACCAAGAGCATAAAAACAAATTGTTCATTCTGTTTTCTTCTCTTGTTTCTGTAACGTTATTCAGGTAATTAGGAGCCTAATTATGATGTAATGAGATGTATATAACTTATCAAGTGTATTTAGTTCAATTATAGTAAAAGTATTTAATAAGCGGACAATGCAAAACGTTAAGATTAAAAATGCGAAACTTATTTATCTGAATTCTGGTATTCGTGATATATACCATACATTTAGCGCTGAAAGTATGATGTTACGGAAGCAATAATATCAAAAAATTAATTTATAACCTAATAGAGAAAACGAAACGCCGAAGAAGCAATAAACATACTAGGAAACCTAAAACAAGAAGGTAAAGGAAGTTGGATATAAGGATAACTCAAAAAAAAAAGAGGAATGAATGCCCCTCGACGAGTACTCGCGGTGTGACAAAACTTCGCGGTCAAACGAATACCACTTCCGCTTCGTAATTTGGAGTTCCCAGGTTCAAATACAGGCCCCGAGTCCGTCTATCCTGAATGAGGAGGTTCGTGGTGTTTCGGTTTCGTCAGTTCCTTGAAGAGTATATCGCGATAACACCTCAAATTCGGGCACGAATTTTTCCCTCCCCGTCTTTTCGAATTCAATATTAATTATTCATTGCCGCCAGATGCTGCAGACCCCTCGTCCGAGAAACTGTCGGAGTCGTTAAATGCATCAGTTGTTAAACGAGATGTGTGAATGTAGAATTCACTGACTGCTTTAAGAGTAATGAAAATAAAATGACGGCTATGAAGAATGATGGTGTAGAAGAAGCAAGATCAATTATTTTATAAGTACTGTTATCGCCATTTGCTTGAGAATTTAAAGAAATCTACGAAAGACATGTCTTGTTTGCTGACTTCCGGTACAGGTTCGACACGAAACTTCCGGAACAGAAATATAAATGAAACAAATCAACGCAAGGTTAAGTTTGAAAAGAGGGGCAATATGAGGAAAGAAAAATAAAAAAATAAATACAGAACAAATTAAACACTTAAAGAAGAAAATAAGTAAATAACGAAGGAAACAAAAAAGGAACTGTGAAAAATAAAAAAGAAGGGAATTAGAAATTCAACAATAACTGGAAACCATGGATACTACGCAAACCTGCGAATGACAAAAGGAAAATTCGTTTCGTGAAATCAAGTTAGAATTTCAGGGACTGAAGTCATAATCAGAAGTGTAATGGGTCCAGGGATGTATCAGAGTCAGATATGGAAAACGCTTTGTAATATTTTCTGCCCATTAGATTAAATTAAGAATATTTTTCTCAGTCTGTACAGTTTCCAAACATACTTTGGAATTTTAAATTCCTATGTAAATATGAATTAAATGGGTCAAGAGGCAAAAGCCGAAATTGAATAATTACAACATTTAAATTTATCTGTGTTGTTCTGCACTAATTGTTTACAGTCCAGTGGCATGTACTGGGCTTGTACCTCGTTACTTTACTGTTAAAATAATGAAAATTATTCAAGCAGAAAGAGTTTTATATGACCCAAATGCCCTTGACGTTAGTAACCTTAATTAAAGGCTATCCTTCACAGTATTTCAAATTGTTTAATCTTTTTTTTTTCAGCTACATAATTTTGTTGCTGCCATAGCAGGCCCCATGTTAGTACTGTATTCTGAACCGAAGACTTTACTAAAATTCTTTATTTATTAAAACAAATCTGCTCAACATATGTTCTCTGTTTAGCGACACTCTGTCTGCAGAACTTTCCCGAACACATACTCTGACCAGTTCGGTTTACCCAATATAACCTCAGATTTAGAACCATAAATGCTTTTATATTTATTACCATAAAAGAGTATTTCATTCGAGTTCATAGGCGTGTTTATGGTCTGTTTACACACGAAAGTTCACACGTTTATCCATTGTGATTCTTTAATTATTCCTGTCAAACTTACAAATAATATTAATCAAAAATAAATAAGTAGTGGTTATTAAGTTCTTTTTTTGGGCGATGACATCGCGACATCATTGTAGTTTCGGTGACTCAGGCTGTCTCAATTTCCATGACATGCTCTCGTCATTCAAGAAATTAAATATGAGTAGCAAAAAAGTTAAGTAAAAGCGTGAAGTGTTGTCAAATAAATATATTTCTCAAGACTTTATTTAACTACATAAAACAATCACAGTTCATTTTGAAGTCCAAGTTATGGATTGTTGAGCGATGACAAGTTTTGCAGTATTGTTTTATCGTTGACCATCAGCAGCCCTACAAAATACTTGATGTGAGGTGGCGCATGTTGGGGCCAACAAAAACAAGAACTGAGTAGAACGGAGCACTGGTAATCACTGGTCGTGTTTATTAATCAGTGTTCCATAATTTTTAATTCAAACGTTTCTATGCTTTTCACAAAGTGTGGTAATAAGAGTGGAATCCTGTTTAGTCCACTTTTGTCATAAAATTGGCATGTGCTGTTATTTGTTACTGTAACTGTTACTTCTGCCACTAAGTTAACTGACTCCACGGAACAGAGTCCTTCTTTAGACGGGGAGAGTCTTTCGGTTAGTCGAGAAATTTCAGGCCTTTTATTGGACCCGATGACTTACTACGCTTGCATGAAAGCCCACTACTGGACATAGTCTGAGCCATCTTGATCCAGTCCACAGTCTCACAACCCACGCCTTCAAGATCCATTTCAGTATTATTTTCCAATGTAGACCTATGTCTAACAAGCGAGCTCCTTCCTTGAGTTATTACGCCCAAACTCCTGTACCTAGTTGTCATCTCACACTTCTCTAATTGATTATCGTGGCAATCTGTGATGAATACAAATCATACACTTCCTCATAACGTAATTTTCTCCATTCTGCTCTTTGCACACGCTCAGTTTCCAATATTCTCCTCAGCTCCCTGATCTCAAAACTCTCAGTGTGTTCTCCACTTGAGCTTAACACAAAGTTCATCACATCCATGTGAGAACATCATAAATTTAAAAGCAATAAGAAGCATGTATAATAGCATGAGCACAGTTTACGCATGCGTATATATATATATATACGGCCATACAAGACTACTTGATCTGATATTCCGTTAATTATTAAACAAGGTGCTTGCCTTAGTTTGCTGCCACGCGTGTGATTCTGAGAAACACTGTACCAGGCTGTCGATGCGGCATAAATGTGAAAACCGTGAAAACGAGGCTCTGGATCATCTCTCCCAGAACGTATTTAATGGGCCTTCCGAAAAGTTCTGTTGATTATGTGTGAGTGGTGGGGCTAGGATTGTCACGTGAGAGATGGAAGAAGAGATCCCTTAGACCTCCAAGGACAATTGTGATGTTGTGGTATAAAAGACGAACAAAGTGTGGCACGATTTTTGCCATTCCTATAACAACTACAGAATCAAGTAACCTCCTCACAAAATCTCTCCTCTTATCTCTTCCTCCCGTGGATCTCTGTTGTTTCTATCCTTCTTATTCGCAAAGGTCCGCCAATTTATCCTTGTCTGCTCTCCGCATAGCTCTAAGGAACTCGTTCAGAAATCTCTCGTGACGTCATGCTCTCCCAAAGAATGATAGCTTCTCCTACTTTCCAGCTTAGCTTCGAATTCCAGTGCGAAAATGCAACAGTTCTTTTTCTCTCACATAACAAAATATGAGAACATATAGAAGACAGTGGTTAATATCGGTGAGGGAATTCTCAGGGCGGTCACAAAGTAAATCACGCATTATTATTACTAGTTCGGTTTCTGAACACGCACTAGAAATTGTGGTTCGATTCCCTGCATCAGTAACATACATTTCTCCAAAACATCCAGAAACTCTTGGTGGCCTACCCTGCCTCCAATTCAACGGGCACCGTGGGCTCTTATCCGGCAGTAAGGAGTCCGCTGCGTGACTGACCACTCATGCCTAAAGCTACGACTCTACGCTCCCATCTGTCTTCATGGCCGTGCAAGTTGCATTCTTCCAATTTAAATGACGAAATTAAAAAATCTATTTCAAAAAATAACCTGAAAATGAGGCAGGAGATTCTGCCGAAAGGTTGTTAGTTAATGCTTTCCAAACTTTACAGTATTATGGTGCCCTCATGTTATCAACGACTCCACCTTTCTTAAGTCTGCGTGTGCATGTGCGTGTATATAAGGAACACCTTCATCGGGTTTTCATTTTTTTAAAAATGCACTTTCATTTTTATAAAATAATAGCATCAAGATTTTGTAATTATTATTAAATAATTTACTTGTGTGATTCATTTGACTGTCATCAGCAACCTTTTACAAACATGTTTAATCAGGAATAGTATCAGCAATTTTACAGGCCTCGAGCCATGTTAAATTTTCTAACCACTTTTCTGAATTAACTTCACAGTGCACCAGCCCACCAGCTACTACGGATATTAACTAAGTGTGCGATTCGCCATTTCTATCCACCTTCGTCATTAGTGTACTTGATTTTTTAAAACATTTCCAAGGCTCATAATTATAACATTTTCGCCTCGTCTTACAATAATATGCGGCCTCGCAAAGGAATGGCGTACTGTCGTGCCGCGATAAAATGAAAATCACTGAATCTGCAGAACGTCACTGCTTCAGTTGGAGGTGGGCTGCTGTATTTTTAACTAAGTATACCATTGTCACGTAGAACTGTTTCTGATCAAATTAGTACCGAGAAAAGTCAATATTCATCTGTGTAAACTCTACTTGTGTAGAAAAAGCGCCAGCGTCCAGAGAATGCAGCCAGCGAAAGCCACTGGAATAATCGTTAGGTAAATAACGTTATTTAAAACTTAAGACAGTGAAAGTGACATACTGGGGGGCTTGTATTCTTCACCACCTACTATGAGGTTTACCAAAATAATAAATAAAGTTGAAATGTAACATGCATAGGAGATATGGCAAATGAAAACAAAGTTTTATTCAGAAAACCGGAAGGCAAGAAAGCACTGAGCAATGATCTCATTAACATTCGACACTACACAATCTGAGTTACTGAGAAGGTCGTTAAAAATAAACACGTACAAAAAATGAGACCAACTGACATCGTGAAGAAAATAAAAAATTAATATGCTTACGAATTTGTGGAGAACAATGTTACAAGCCTTGCATAAGTCAACAAATCAAATCACATTCTCTTTAACCAACGAACGCACACTTATTATTCTTTATTAAACAATGCAATTTACCATAAAACTAGTCCGACATGTTTCGAATCCCTATTTTGGGATCATCATCAGGGACTTGGATTGTGAATTACACAAATTACAAATCAACAAAAATGGTATACTTTAAAAGTACAAAAGTTAAAATTTAGGTATCTCAGTTGTTTTCTGGGTCCACTGTGCTCAGAAGTAGTGTGCAGAAGGCTAGGACTGTACTGATGATCCCAAAACAGGGATTCGGAACATGTCGGACTAGTTTTATGGTAAATTGTATTGTATAATAACGAATAATAAGTTGTATTGGTTGGTTAAAGAGATGTGTGATAGACTAAAACTGCACGGTATGAATAATATAAAGTTCAAGAAACAAATGTTACAGGCATCACAGGTCGGGAGGTCCTAATTCTAATATCACCTTAAAGACTGTCTCTTATGACTCAGGTGGTGTTCCCAGTTCCTCCAGATGGATGTAATGATGATATACCACATCAGGCTATGAGCACCCCCACCTCATTCCTCAAAATTCAAAACTGACATTTTTACTCATAGGATATAATCTAGCGTCAGAAAATAACAAGTCCACTACATTAGCTGAAGCTCGCATAGGCGCATGGGTGACTCCGTGGTTTACATGCTTGCTGCGTCACACATCGCACCGTATTACCATCAGCCCGCGACATGACTGATAGTTCGCATCGTGGTTCTTTTTCGGGCAGTGTGCCAAGTTTCTTTTTCTAACATGATGTTTGAAATTCTTCTATCTGGGAAGGTGAGACAAAAAATGACAAGTGCATATGTCACAAGACAAAAGAATTAAAGTATCAAGACAAACTAAAACTAAAGGAAGGAGCTGAGAGAGAACAAGGGTTTTGTGAAGCTGTCTCGACTCTAACACGGCCGATCAGAAGAGTGTACTCGAACCCCTTTAAACTTGTACTCAAGAAACAATGGGTTTGAGTGCCGGATTAATGCCCTGAAACAGGTATGATCGCCTCTTTGAAATCCTTATCTACTTAACCATTAACTGTTTTTATAATTTAACGATATAATATAATAAATCGTACGTCTGCAGCTTCATCAACGCCCGTTATGTAAAGTAATCAACAGAGATTACCTGTCACATATGAGACAAATCACGTCAGCTTCTCTGGTTTGTTGACGCACATATGTTTTACGTTCATTCAATTTCTGTGACATAATCCTTGAATAATATTTGCCCGCATCACAATTTATTTTGGACGTGTTTATGTTGAGGTACACTTAACTCTTTGAAGACTGAAATTCTTTTAAATTATATATAAAACTAAAGTTCCCAGCTCACAGAGAACACAATCCGTGTCCGCTGTAAAGTCAATAATTTAATGACGTTTCGGGAACTGAACTATATTAATATGAGATGCAGCTCAAGGAAAACACATCTGAAACAAAGGATTCCACAGTCCATGAAGATGTATGGTGATACGGAGATAAGGACTTAGACGCTAGAGCCTTGCCTATTACTGGTTACTCACTTAGCAGATGACCGTCATTAATCAGACGAGACCTGTTGAAATCACTTCACAGTCATCCTGTACATCTCCTATTCCTTATCCTGTCTGTGGTCGGATATTTATGGGACTACTCTTGAAACAGTGTGGACACTGTAGCCTCATATCTGTATGGGAGTACAAGTGCCATTGCATTATTCCAGGATCAAGCAATGTCTAAAGAGCCTGGGCAAAGTACATTGAGTACCTTCCCAGGCTGGACATCAATCTTACGATGATTCAGTGTGCTAATTATATAAGATTTTTAAAGAAGTAGAAGAGGGTATAATATATTTTATGTTGAGGTTCTCTATTCTCAATTCAGGGTTAAATATTTCTCATTTATCTGCAGTTAAATTAGGCTGCCGTATCGTCTTTATCTACAATAAGAAATCCTCATGGCTCTCCGTTTCCTGTCTTCTCTGTCTAGTTCATGTAGGAAAACAAACAAAAAAAGTTTTAAGGCACAAAATGCCGAATAAACAGACGATAGCGAAAGAGGAATCTCCAAGCATGTGAAGGACAGGCGGTGGTGGCCTAACTCAGTGAAAAATCTAAATTTGCCTGAAAGGGACTGAGAAATCCTCAGTTATGGTAAGTGTCTTGGTCGAGATTCGAATCAGACACATCACGAATAGAGACAAAAAGTTTATTGTATGAGCCAACTTTCATGGCCAAGGAGGTAAGTCAAAACCCGAAGAACTTGCTGTTTCAAATTGTTGCAATGCTAGTTGCTAATTCTTGACGCAAAGCCAGGGGTACGCGTGCCATCAGTTTATATCCACTTATCCACACCATATACCATCAAAGACCATTATTGATCCGCTGTACGTTTCAAAATGATGGGCGCACGGAATGAACCTAGCCTCCCGATGTGTAAAATATTATTGGAAAAATGGCGGAAGGGATACAGCCGGAGTTTAGCTGTAGCTGCCATGTGTGGAATCGAGAATTGTGAGGGATACAGCTGCCTGTTTATTGCAACTGCCTTCTACGACAGTAGTTCGGAAATGGAAAGAATTGTGTGAGGAGGTCGGGTTATATAACGCAGCAGAATTTGACGACTGCCCGACCAACAAGACCTCATGGGCCGCTGCATTAATAAAGAATAAAATCAAAATCATTGTAAGGAATAAGAAAGTGAAGCAAAACATAATTTATAAACATAAAGCATATATGAGGAGTGATTATTACTGAACATATATGCGATTATGCTCTGGCACACGGTTTAAGGCTAATTATTTGGACGTGGTCGATCGGCTTGATCTTCAGTATAAAGAAGCACAATTTTCGTACATGCGTTTCATTTCCTTGATCCTGTTTAGGTTATGACAGTGACTGTACCTAGGGGTCCATACCCTCTTAACTCGAAGACGGACATAGTTTTGTGTCTGAAACTAAGACGCTGGTCAAAGTTCTAATAAACAGAACATGGATTATAAAAGTTTCATCTAAACGCAACAAGTGGCAACTAAAAAATAATATACTTTTTTCATACAACTTCTCATTCCTATTAGGTGGGGCATTCCAATGGTCTTAGAAGTAATATCTACCCCTATAAATGACGAAATTCGCCGTTATATAATAATTTCATATTAGCTGTGTTAGAATTAGCCTATTACGTTATTGTAAGCAACAATAATTTATTTAGTGATATATGTGTCGATCTTGCGTTATATAGAAACGCGGTTTAAACTGCAAGGGATAAGGTATATCTTTGGATAATATGGGAAAATAACTATGAATAATAAGATAATAAGTAAAAATGAAAAAGGAACTAACTCCGTGGAACAGAATACATAAGAAGCTGATATTTCTTCAGTTTGTCAACAATATCTTCGCCCTTTTGGGAATACACAGGCTTAGTACTGTGTTACACCTCACCAGTGGGCCTTATCATGAAGAAAATAACCACTGAAAGAATTATATTTAAAGACTCAAGTCGCACCACGCAGGAAACACAATCCTTCTCGGTTATAAAAACCAATCAGTTAATGCTGTTTCGAGAATAATTGCTGTTTGTTCTGAGATCCATACAAAACACATAAATACACTGTGTGGGCAGAACGTAGAAGTTTTGAATGTTAGACTTTGTGGCACACAAAGTAATGAATGGGCTTAAAAGGATTAATCCAGTCTACAAGCTCACATCCATCACAATGCTGTTATCCCGTCTACACCATCGTCTCTCAAGCGGCATCTTCCATTCGTGACTTCTGCTAAAGCCTTGTATGCATTTCACTCATTTGCCACTTGCGACATATATGTCCTTGCCATCACATCTTCCCAAACAACATTTGGTAAAGAATACAGAATGTGGAACTCCTTACTACGTAATTCGGGATACGAGGTGGCGCAGTTGGTTGAGGCAGGTCGCGGGTTCGATTCCCGATGGGGTCATTGGGATTTTTCATTGACTTAATCCTTACGGCCGCACTACGGCCCTGGGGTCGACTCAGCCTCTACCAGAAACGAGTACCAGGGGTATCTCATGGGGTGCAAAGACGGCCGGTGCGTAGGGCTGACAACTTTGCCACTTTCATGTGCGGAAGGTCCAGAAATTCTGGGAGCCTCAAACTCCTAGAGCCCTAAGGGCCTGTCCAGGCCTGTATATGGATTGCTTTACTTTTATTACGTAAGTCACTGTAGCCTCCTGCTATTTTCTGCTCTCGAACACCCTCAATATGCAAAATATGTCCTGCTTCTTAAAGACGCGGTCACATGCATATAACCTTAGATGCTGATGCGCCTCTAACCCCACCCCTTCTCACACCCATATAAAACATGACGTACCAATACAGGTCCCTATATCCAACACAGCAATCTCGAGAAAATTCGAAAATTAATCTTGACCAACAACAGAAATCAGATTCATTGCTTTAATTAACAAGAAACGGTTATTTCATAATCTTCTTCAGAACCTCGGTGATATATTTAATTACGAGTACATAACTACCGCCAAAACAACCTGGGATATAATTTAACGATATAATCCGTGACATAATTTTGTGCTTCGGTTTCATACAAATCTCTATGAACAACCTACAACACTGTTCGTTCAGACCAGTGTTGCGTGGAAGACACGTGTCGCTGGCTGGAGACAACTGTCCTTTCCACGATCCTAACGAGTTAAAATAAGGCCGCAGGAAGCCATGACATTTATTAGCATAATCCCATAGCACTGGTTCGACCTTGGAGGTGAACAGAGGGATGTGATGGACTATAAACACTGTAATGCTTCCTATCCTAGAATAAATCGAGTGGTGACAAAAGAGATCCAGAGGGATAGTAGAAGCTTAGGGCATCGACTGTATTTACTGCCGAGACAAGAGCGGTCGGGTTACTGCTACTGGCGATTGATTGGGAATCCCAGAGAACCGTGGGCGGGATATGACCCAGAGATGTGGAGTATGAGTCAGGTCAAAGTACTCATCAGCGAGTCGTTCAGCATCGACATCGCGTGGGCGACCGAGTGATGAGAAAAGCACTGCTGTTAGTGTTAACATAATGGGGATCATAAGGGGAAGAAAAAACAAGGGGCAGGAAGTTGAGACATGGTGTGATAGAAAAGCAAAATGCTTTGATTATTTTCGTACAGTTGATTCTAAAGAAAACACGGGCTAAGCACGGGAGCTCAAGATAGTATGAATAATGATAACAGTTACGTTAGGTATTCAATCCGGTTCTTAAGTGCTGTTTTCGCTCTCAGTGCGATGGACCATCGGCTACAAACGACGGGAAACAGAATTCTTCCTTCCCGTCTGAGTTCCATTATCAAAATATAACTGCTGAGATGTTTCTATCGCCTCAAGTCAGGGCTGGGGTTTCTAATACATATGTGACAAACGTGAAAGGTTACGACTATAAAATATGATCGATCACAATGTGGTCTGTGTCCGTCTCTTTCACGCACATTGCGTAAAACGGAGTGCTTAGCTCTGCTGTTACATATCGATCGACCATAATGATAGAGACAGAATGGATCTCCGAAACGTTGGTTTATAACTCAACTTAGACAAACGGTAATCCGAGAGGGTATTAGGGCATTTGTTCCCCGTGAAAGCTTAAATCTGACACGCATGACGTAGTCTAAAGATAGCGAAGATGCTTTCTAATGAAGCTCACATTTAAAAGAACAGTGCAAAGTTGTACTGCAACGGAAATCACAATGTTGCTCTAGCCCGTCCTTTACTTCACATAACACACTCTTAACGTAGTACAGAGTAGCTGGAACATCCAGATTATGGTCTTCCAGGAAGTGACCGGTGGAGATGTGTAATACTCTTTCTCAGAAACTGGTTACCGTCATGCTCAGTGTACACGCTGTCAATCTCAAATCACAATGTTGCTCTAGCCCGTCCTTTACTTCACATAACACACTGTTAACTTAGTACAAAGTAGCTGGAACATCCAGATTATGGTCTTCCAGGATGTGACCGGTGGAGATGTGTAATACTCTTTCTGAGAAACTCGTTACCGTCATGCTCAGTTTACACGCTGTCAATCTCAAACCACCATCACAAGAAGGGGTACAAGGCGGTGCAGTTGGTTGAGGCACTGCGCTAAAAGCCGGAAGGTCGCGGGTTCTATTCGCGATCGGGTCCGGCCGCACTATGGCCCTGAGGTCGAGTCAGCCCGTAACAGAAATGAGTACCAGGGATATCTCCTGGTAAAGGTGGCCAGTGCTTAGGGCTAAAAATCCTACCACCTTCATGTGCCGACTGTCTAGAAATTCTGGGAGCCTCAACTTCCTGGGGCCCTAAGGGCCTGTCTAGGCCTGTCTAGGCCTGTAATGAGACAGTTTTACCTTTTTTACCACCATAAGAAAGTCTATTTTCGTATGGCCTCTTCTTAACCCGAACTGACGCACTGAACTTGCTGATTTCTCACACCACATCTCCTTAATGTTTTTGACTTCATCAATAACTATGCCAGAAAGAAGGAGAAAAATTAACCACAAATTTAAAATTCTGCCAACGGGGTAGCTCAGTCCACTGAATGGCTATAAGCTGGGCGAGCGGGCTTCGAGTCCACGCAAGGGCATAGTTTACTTTCTTCGACGCCGCCTCCACCCCGGCTTGGGTATCACTCTGCTATTCGAATGCGTACAATGGGAACTTAGTAACGGCTATAGGGGATAAGTTCGAGGCCACCTACTCACTGATATCTAGCGTCAAGGTTAAGAATGGGTCGAGCTACACTTCCAAACCCTAAGAGCCGTGCTCTTAAGTACACACGGCTAGAGTGACTTCACCACAGAGGCAGTGACAAAAAGGCGCCACAACTCAGAGACGAACTGACGGATGAATCAATCTCCGGCTGGATTTGTACTTCAGTTGCTAGGTTTAGAGAAGGAAATGGCATTGCACAGTAACCTACGCTTTATTGCCACACAGGAATCTTTCACAAGTACTGTACAAATGATAGTGCATACAAGATCCTTTAAACTCAGAAATGTTATCTTCCTGTCCGCTATCTAAAAACGTAAAGTTTAAAATGCAGAATACAAGCACAACCGACCGTTATATATTTACAGCTACTTGCACAGGAATCACGACGCAACAATCTTTGTATTTCAGGTCTACTGTGGCATTATGAAGTATGTCAAAGTGCAACGGACATGTTGGTTGTGGGCCAAGGTTTATGCTTTTATCACTTCCACAGTCTTCGGTTTCGTTGGTTTCTGCGTACGCTCCTGAGGGGAGACAGCTCTATTTAGCCGATCAACAGAGGCAAGCTTGTGAAGATTTGTGCAAATATTTGAACTTATCGAAAGAGGTCATCTGAAGAGAGTTAAGATAGGGCAAAGAAAACTTTAAAGAACGAAAGAATGTAACAACAGAAAGTTAGATACACGAAGAGAAATCCGATCAGGAAAGAGAAAGTTGATACTGGAAGAACGATTGCTAGATAAAGTTAGTATTATACCACAGGGACTTGGGTTTAATAGACAGAGGTTGTCGGCCAAGAGCTGGGGAGAAATTATTTTTCTAGCAATTGATAACTCTATAGAGGGTTGGGGACGGGGGTGTAATTCCGCGGAGAAAGGCATCAATTTTCACATTCAAAAGAATCATTAGAACAGAAGGGTAACTGATTGGTAGCTCACAAGGTTTTATAACCTATACTGAGCTGCGAGCTCAATTTAAGGCCCTATATTAACTTCATGGACTTGACTCACAGGGAACAAGTGACTATTATTACAATCATTACTCACTATAACGCTGTGATTGACTGCTGATATACGGCAGGAATAGGGATGTATTTTAACCTTGGGCTGGGACTGGGACGCATTTTGTGTAAATGCCTGCAGACTTGAGTTAAATCCATAAAACACAATTATCAGAAGCAGGTAGTAGCTACGTACGTAGCGAAATTCCCGCCTTTCATGAAAACTGAATTTTTATTATTATTCATCATATATATTCCATTCAGTCATGGTGATATGAACCACAGAAGACACAGGGATATACCGCTGAAAACGAAGATGATTGTCAGCAATAGATGTTTGTTTGCAATCAAGTAATAACCATTATGATACACCCTGCTCTATGCTGTTTAATCTTTTTAACCATTTTAATATTTGTATTTTAACTCTACCATTGCACATCTATGACATAAACAGCTATTACTGTATTTTTGTTTGTTGAATACCTTCTTGAAGATGGCCGAAAAAAGCGGAAACATGTGAGAGAATTACCACACCTTTGTATATTACTGTATCTAATTACTATATATTTGCTGGAATATATATGGTGACTTGTCTTACTGCACGGAACACAGATAATTTTAAATTTTATTATTATGTTCACAGAAGTCCACCACTGGGCTTCGATCACAGCCGGCTGAACCCGGACTTTAAGAACAAAGAGAATAATTCTAAACTTCAAAAACTGTTAAATACATATCAGTTATTCATTGTGACTTAAAAAACTGACAAGTACATTAGTGGCAATTAAAACGAAATTTTAGAAATATCGGCTAGAATGGGATGGACAACGTAGGGAATGAAACTGAAACAGAAGTAGCCATTATAACACCAGATATATATATATAAATATAAATATATATATATATATAGAAGGATAGATAAACAGAATGTGGATTAGATTAGACTGAATGGATAAGAGATTAGATACGACAGATAAACAGACAAACTGACAGACATACGAAGATCTTACTGATACTTGGTTTGGACACCATACCCTAAACTTTGACTGATGCTGCAAGTGACAGCCCGAAAACCTTTCAGCCAATGCATAATCTGTTACAAACCAGACGTAACATAAGGAAGTTCTCAGAAACACTGAGAAGTGGTGGACAGTTTTTTTAGAACAGATAGCTGAAAGCCGTCCACGGGTCACCAAAAGAATTAGTCAAACATTCTAGGCACTAAATCAATGTAGTATGTAATTTATCACAGGCACGCACGGTGCAGAGAAGAAACTTGCATACAAATCTGAGATTTGACGTTCCCACAGCAGTGCACTGTCTTCTGTGATGTGACATCGTGTAGTCTGATAGATAAACACAGATGCTTCAGAGGAACCTGCTGCCTCTATCTTAAGAATAGCAGAATAAGCCGAGCGAAGAAAAACAGCAACGTGTGACGGGGAAAACAAGTCCTCGGATTAAAGCAGACATAAAGGGAAAGCGAAGTCCAAGTCACATTAAAACTGACAGTCAGGCCGTCCGTCTTGGCGTCAAGCGCCGCATCTTCCCCCCCCCCCTCCCCCGGGACTCAAGACCAGAACTTAGAAGTAGCAAGCCTCACCACTGCAGTCAGCCACTGTGGGACGCCCCCTCCGGCAGAATGATTGGTGTGTCCTGCGTCTACTGCCTTGGTCTTCGTCAACTACGATCATATACAACAAATATATTTAAATCGGTACACAGCGCTACATATAAACACAAGACCTGTATCAGCCCACGTCTGTAAAGCAGATGTCTTATTTCACTCCATTTTCACTAGAAAGGCAGCTTACTCGCTGGTCGGTGTGTCCCTCTTCCATTCTGCTTTATTAATCCTTTATGTCTGGTGGTTGTTTCTTGTACCACAAGGTTTAACATTCGAAATTCAACGTTGTGCCAACACAGTGCGTTTACGCTTTTTTTTAATTCTCCGAACAGAGAGCAGTCACTTCCCCATAGGGCATTAATTTACTGGTCTTTATAGCCAAGACGGAGCATATTTACCGCGCGATACTAACTTAACCTGTCAATCTTAAGGTACCCCTAGACGGTCAGTAATATTGTGCAATATTATTGAAAAATATTACTGACCGTCTAGGGGTAATATTGAAGGGTTGCACAATATATTACGTCAATCAAATGAATTTTGATTGACACAATATATTGTGCAATATATCTAACAGTCTGTGGACACTACTGCGCAATATTCGTTCAGTCACCGTCTGTCTGCCGAGCAGTAAACACGTCTCCAGCTCAATAATTCTAGTTGACTGAGATATAACGCTTACGAATTTCAGGTCTTCAAAATTATTTCCAGTGGCCAAATAACGTAGCGTAATAAATAAACGCTGACTGTGAGTGACTGCGTCTCGCATGTTAGTATTTCTTTAGCAATTGTAGAGATAACAGTCTTGGGTGTCCCATCAAATTATGGACCGTCGAATGGCAAAAAAAAGGACTCACTCAGCATTAAGTCTGTCATGAGATTTTCATGCGCTTATTGTGGTTTTCGTCTGTGCCACTCTTTGATCCAGCGGCGATTCTTTTCCTTTTTTTAAACACAGAGCTAAACCAGTGGCCACACAAGCAGCATGTGTATCATTAAACATATTTACTCGTTGTAACCCACGATCAAAATGAAATATTGCACAATAATTAATCATCTAGGGAGAAGCATATTGCGCAATATTAATTCAAGACAATAATAATAATAATAATAATAATAATAACCATGGCTCAACAGCCCTATATGGGCTCGGGCCTCCTTTTGCCTCCTCTTTTCGAGGTTACTAAGTCGTGCGCATTCATTGCAGTTGGTGACTGGCCGCGCTGCTGTTCTATCGATCATGATGTGTCCGCCAGAGCAATCTGGCAGGCAGTCAGGAGACTTGGGTGAGAAATGGAGGCTTTGAATTTAGCTTACGAAACATTTCTATTCATGACCGTAAGGTTCTTTTACATGCAGTAAATCTACGACATGGGACCGACGGCTTTACTTCCCCTCCGAAGGAAGTGGTGCTCCGGATTTTTATCACCCTTAAAAATCCATCGACCTCGGTCGGGATTGAACCCGCGAACCTTGGGTCCAGTGGCGAGCACTAAGCAATAATATTCACTGTCTAGGGGTCGCTTTAGTCTTTAAAGGATTAAATACAACCGTCCCAACAGTCACATCGTAAAACAGCATAAAATTCTGATTGTTATTTGCGACTTCTCTGTTACTAACCTTTCACCACTCGACAAGAAACAGCCTGTTGTACACTTCCGCATGTTCAGGTATTCTCCTCGAGTTTTTGCACCTTGTCAGACACTACAGATAGCTGGTGCTGGCAAGCGTGCAACGATATTCTTGTGCGCTTATTAGCCATGCTGGTGACGAAGTAATCTCGGTCTTCGCTCTTACTCATTCTACAGCCACAGTTCTGGCGCACAAACCTCGAAATCATTCTTTAGGGTACTTTCGATATGAAGAAGCCACTTGGGAGAAGTAGGCTTATATGGGACTGTGGAAGTTGAGTACATAGAATATGAGCGTGCGGAATGCGATCTGGTTCTGCGTCGGGTCCAGTTCTGTATACGACAGTAAAACTTTGGCTTCCACAAAAGGCTGAGGATATTTCTTGAGCAGCTGAGCAACTGTCAGCCTTTCAAGAAATATAATAATATATTATAATATAATACGCTCCGTTTAATTGCAACAATTTACGTACATCTAGGCATATTAAAATTTGTGTAAAGGTAGATAAAATAACACGTGAAAAACTTTTGTGTCCTTTTCTTTGTGTAAAACTGTACTAGCGAAATAATTTAAAGAAAAGGTGCTTATATAAGTAAAATGTATAATTCTTAGTTTGTAATTTCCACTTCTTTCTTTACAAAGTTTCAAGTAACAAAGTCACTGCGCGTTATTAATTCCCAGAAACAATTTATCCTAAGTTAAAATATCAAAGTTCATGCTGCTTCGCAAAAGATGTTAATTCAAAATGAGGAAAAGGATGGAAAGAAACAGTCGCAGCACGGCCGAACACGGAGCATGTCCGAGTGAAAACTAAATACTTCTGGTTCTTTAACAATGTTTCCTAAAATTATTTTCTGCATATTTCATAATAGGTGCTCTTGAGAGTAATGGTTGGGGTTGGTGGATCAAATGTCAGCAAGTTTCTCTTGAAAGAATAATTTCGGTATCCCTTATCTCACGCAATATGGAAAACATAGTAACTTAAGTTGGCAAGAAATTTAGCTGGAGAAATACTGGAAGCAGTAGAAGTTCCAACAAGCGACAGACTCATGATATAAGCTTATTAGAACTGTTCACGTTATCAAGTAGCTCGGAAGGGCCACTCATCTAACAGTAAGGGGCAATTTAAAAATATCTGAGGAAAACTGGATGAAATGCGCTTTGGAGTTATTATGAGAAACCGTGAATTTGATAGTGGGATTAAATTAAATTAAAAGATATCAGCTTCTGAGTTAACTTTCAAAAATTTTAAGAAGATATTCACTTTATAATTTTAATGATAATTGTACATGAGGAGGGAATCTAGGTAAAGTTATAAGATCAAAAGCCATGCGATTCTTGTAAATAACTGAAAGTCTACTTTGGAATTAGACAAATCTCTATCGGCAGACAAGAAAGCACTGATGCAAAACCAAGTGTTTTCAGAATGCTTCTATGTCTTCTTTCAAAGTAGCCTTATGAAACACTAGCTTGGAAGTAATGATAATCTGTTGGAATGCCACTGTTCACAGCACAATATACAGAAATGATCACTGACAGAAATTTCCGTACCAAGCAACAACAGACACAAAAGGAGCAAGAAAATATTACTGTCTTATACCATACACATAATGATCCTTAACGAAAAGTGAAGCAAAATTGACACCCAAATCAATTACGTGTGTTTTCAATACTTTTGTCTTTTACTTATTTAACAAAATTATCTCCATGGCACAATAAAAATTCTAGAACAATAAAAGAAAAACTAAAATCAACTTTAAAAAGTCAGTGATAATGGATATTCCGCAAAGATTTTGACGACACTACCTCACTGCAGCGAGGGTACCTGTATTTTCTTTTCTGTGGCGCAAAAACCCAAATCGAGCCTAGGCCGCCCCGTTGGTGAGGTTTCTAGATCACACCAAATTAGACACACACACTGCCCGGTATAACTCTTCTGAACGAGTGATCAGCTCGTCGCAGAGGCCGCTACCTAGAATATTTAACAAATAAAATAGACGAATATGCATACACTCAGCGGGATTCGAACCCGTGATCCCAGCAACCAATCAGCTGCAGACCTACACCTTAGACCACACGGCCACCACGATGGGCGTACTTAAATGTTACATGGAACGAATTAATTACATACTTTACAATAACTGTGTTTTTCTCAATACAGTCAAACCTTTACTTTAGGGCATTTATTATATAGAATGTGTCTAAAATGACACCTGCGCTCTTTTGGGATTTTACGCGGCGTAGAATGGTAGTTCCATACCGACGTTTCGGGATAACCTGTGGGTCCCATCTTTAAAGGTCAAGCAGTTTTCTTGGACCTCACTCTCAGAAGTTACCACGGAAAAAGTGAGTGAATTATGTTCTATTACTTTAAACCTAAGGTCGCGCATAAGCCTAAGTACCCAGCTGTGAAGTTGTACAGTACAAGAGAAGTTGATCCTCGCATTTTCGAGTTGGTGTGGATTTGTCCCGGCTGCCTGAGGATAGAGTGCAGCGGCGGGTCCTTTTAAACACCGAAATTAATCTTCGGTTTTCATAAAAGGCATGGAATTTTTTAATCCGATGAAGGAATATATATCCTTGAACATAACTCTGTTATATAAGGTTGCTTACATTATAAACTGAAATTCTGATTTGTCACTTGAAAGGATTTCATGTGTTACATCTTGGAGAAGTTTGTCCCTAACTTGAAGTGACTCAGTTTCATATAATTACCACTGGACAAACTGAAATATTGAAATTAATAACTCACAAATTACACACCAACGAAATGCACTATATTTTTGTTGGTGTGTAATTTGTGAGTTATTAACAAATGCACGGTGAAGATAATATACAAAAATTGAAATTAATGTTTGGACACACCAAACGTACCACTACAGTAAGGATACTAAGTACAGGTATAAAGCAAACAAATAATTTCTCGGAATAGATTTTTTCTATAGAAGCCGATAGTCATCCAGCTACACAGGCTTTCACTTGCCGTTGTGGAAACAGACTATGCATTTCTATGTACACAAAGCCGTCATGAAGACAACAAACAAACCACAAATATACTCATAAAATTGTTGCTGTCTTATGTAACGTGACGTGATGGTGCAGATGAATTAATCTATCCTAATGAAGAAGGTAACAAGATCCTCTGACAAGTTTGCACATATCTACCAGACTACACGGCGTCACTTCCGAGAAGACAGCAGTCTTCATAGTCGCCGCTGGAGACCTAAAATATCATAAAACATACAATTCACAGAGAAGTGACAGACGAATAAAAATGGAAATTTAATCAAAACCTCTTTCATTGCTAACAAGTTTTTGCAAACGCAAGCGATTGGAGAGAAACACGGCCAGTCACAAGAGTTTTAAACTCATTAACAGAACACACGTTGAGGTATACCTGCAGCAGTACTTACGCTTTCATTACACCGTAAACAACATTAAAATCAACACACGATTGCTTACTCTAGCTAATTGCTTCAGCTTCAAATAAAGGAGGATCCAGCCACATATATCGTGCGATAAAATTGAGTCTCTGGCTTGAATAGTAGTGGCTCAACCGGCTTCAATCCACTTGCTAGCCGTTCAGATTTTCGGACAGTTATTTAATGTCTGTGAAATTACAAAGCCAATTGATAACGAACTAATCACAACAAATGATACTTTTATGCAGTACGGGATGCTGGTGTACGTTGATTGATGTCACGTAATTACGCGCTGCTGATTCCAACTTGCATTTTGCTTGCTTCGCTTATTTAACGGAGACAAATGCACTGTGACCTGTACGGTATGGAGCACATATATTACTCTGCTTTGTTTCTGTTCACAATGAAGAGTATACATACAACCTGGGCAGTCGTGTGTGGAGTTAATGCTTATTCAAAGTGAATTACACACTAAAATGTTAATGTACAAAATTATGTCCAGTACAGCACAAGAAATTGTGTATTTTCAGTACCTTTAGTACGTTAGAATTGTCACAGTGTCACAAACGTAGGATTCTGACAGTGTGCAATTTCCTAGTCATTTTATTGTGGCTTGAATTTTTAAGCACATTAATATTGTTCATCCTTGCACACAAATGGTACACTGGTCTATACTTGTCACGCTCCGGTACGTTGGCAACAGCAAGAAGAAGAAGAATAAGAAAAATAACAGGAATAAAGAAAAATAACAGAATCACTTTTACAATTTTTAAACGCGTTCGCAAAATTGCGAAAAGCGACTATTAGCTTCTTCACGTCTATCTGGCTGGTCATCCGTCCGTATGGAACAACACGGCTCCCCTGGACGGATTTTCATAAACTTGGTATTTGAGTATTTTTCGAAAATCTATTTGTATTTGTAATGTATTTACGACATCTCGCTCAATTCTTCTTAGAATGAGAAATGATTCAGACAAAAGTTGTAAAGAGAATCAAAATACATTTTACGTTAAATAACTTCTTTTTCGAAAATCGTGCCCTTTGTAAGATAATGTGGAAAAATATGGTAGAGTCGGACATGCCACAGATAACAATATAACACAGCACATGCGCATTGCATGCTGGATAACTGAGGCTACAGACATACACACACAGTATATGTAATACTTCTTGCTTTTCCACGGCAACAGTGGTTAAGCGAAGGCGCCTCAATGTTACGTTTATAGGTACACTTTCTGTCCTGTTCAGTACTGAGAAAGACGTTTATGTGTTGAAGAATATTTATGTTTACTCCGAGAAAAGTATTCAAAAACAGATTAAGAGCAAGTACCATAGGGAACTTGCTAGCATGTAGTTACCATCCCATCTCCTACTGGGAACAGAAAATCAACTATAAGCCACAAAATTTTATGAGTTATTTTTAAGGATATAAGCTTCGTCTCTCCGGGCGATGGAGTTTGAGAAGAGGGTGATAAATATAATATCTAGTTATAAGAGAGAAGATTTGAGAAGAACAGACATTAATTATCCCAAAGATTATTAATATAGGCCCAGATGTTCAGTACGAGGTCTCATCGTAATCTGATGAAGAGTTTCGGAGAAGAAGAGTGAATAATCGGAAGTAGCGATACGAACTGACTTAGGCCCACATGCTTCTGCTTCTCGATCTTCAGGCATTAAAACTAAGAACTAAGTAATCACCTCCACGGAATACAGCCGTTCTTCAGAACCTTACAACCACTTAGCTGATCAATAAGTCTTCCACTTTCGTGGAATTAGGAAATCGGTTACGTTATCGACAATATCCTGCCATTGGACCCTACCATGACAGTAAATGTATTCCACATTTTCAAGCTCCATTTCTTTAAAATCTATTTTCATATTATTCTTCGATACCAGTAAAACAATAAAGACTCAAAATGAAAGCATTTTGAAATTGATCAAATGGGTTTCTCAGGCCCCTTATTTATTTTTAAGTGTGCCCGATACACGACAATTTAACTTGGTTTCTGCTTTGTTCTTGTTTACCGAATGTATTCGACTTACGCGCATATATCCCTAGAATATAATTTACAAAATTGTACAATACAGAGTGCTCAGAAAATAAGAGCGACAATTTTTAAAGTAGCTTCCTTGACTAAAGTTAAGATGAATATCTTATATGAGGAAATGGTATCTGATACGTAAAACGGTCTTCAGATTTAGATGCGTCGCACTGCAGCAATAAAACAAGTAATACCGCCTCGTATGGTAGTGTCGAGGTTCAAGCTTGATCTCCATAATTGACAACTCCCTGCAGCCGCCTGCAGAGATCTCGTCTAAGCCATTACACGTGGCGTCGTTACACTGTGGGCTTCCGCAGAAGTCGTGGCATCGTGAACGACTGACGGGGTGATTGAGAGTGAATGGTTGAATGGCTTGGTGACAGCGAGTGAATGGCTGAAGGAAAGGGTGAGGTGAGCAAACTAATGAATGAGTGAAGGTTACATTGGTAGTGACTGAGGGTGTATGTCTGTGTGGGAGAGTGAATGGCTGAATGACAGAGTGACAGGGAGCGCATGAATAAATGAGTGTGTGCGTGGCACTGACTGAGAATGAATATCTGCGTAAATAACTGATGTCTGCGTGAAAAGAGTATGTGACAGCAAGTGACTCTGGGACAGTGGACGGTAGACTAGTGAATGACAGTGACAGCGACTGACAGTGCATGAGTTAATGACCGAGGGACAAGAGTAAGTGACTGCCGGACAGACCGAGTGAAAGTGTTACAGTGACAGGGTAAGCGACTAAAATTTTTGGGATAAGTGAATCATTGCAATCCTTTAGGATAAAATGTTGTGTTTAGAGAAGTAATCTACCTGAAATCATCAAATGTTACGCACACCAAACTAGTGTTGAGACTTGATATACGTTGAATACGTGCAGCCCCACCGCCTAACGCTGCCGGCTGCGTGGAAGGACTAATGAGGACTCCTCCAGACCCATACAAACTGAACATGACTCTTCTTTCTTTCTTTCTTCTTTCTATTTCCGTCTATGTCAATTTTAGGCTGAGTTGAAGTCACAATGTCATTCTCGCCACACCTCGTGAAAATTCATGCATAATATTTAAGAGGTTTTTTTTTGGGGGGGGGGGGGGGCGGTCCACTAAATATTACGGTAAATTGCCCAGTAGCAGGGTGAATTTCGTTGTCATAAGCCGCACGACGGAATTTAACCGAGAGTTTAAATCTTTGAGCTCACGTTCAAGCAATTTTACACCGAAACTGTTAACTTCGAAACAAAAGCAAAAATGTATGCTTTCAGTTAACACTGTTGCTTCACTAGCTGAAGTTAGAGCAGGATGATATGGGAAGATGAACGGCAACTGTGAGATCTTAAGAATTTGGAATGAAGTGGCTGTAACCTACATCACAACACAATCATAATACTCGCCTGGACACACAGAAAAGCACAAAATTGTGCGGACACATTGAAGAAGACCAGAAGAGACCTGCCCAGACGAGTCACACAGATAAGACCGAAACTGCAGTCAATCTTGGACTTGTCCTGTCTGTCCTTAGCCAAGCAAACTGCATTGCTGGCATTTAAAATCTGTTATCACATTTCCAAACAGTCAGATTGGTCTGGTCTTCTGTGGTCTGATCTGGTTTAGTCTGCTTCAGTGTGTCCGCACCCTAGGAAAGTTGTTCGAAGCAAGAGTTCTGCTTAAAATAATCTGTCCTGGAATAAATAAATTTCTTATTTATTATATCACACATCTTAACTTTTTCTTGATGTTTGTCACTGCGTGTGCATATTGCTTTGACTGTTTACAGCCCAGTGGTTACTATACGTACTGACAGACTTAACACCAAAACACTGTACTTTGTGCTTACAGCGTACGTGATATTTGTATCCCGTATGATTCTCGCAATGAACAGCGATTATTTCCGCACGCAGCATTCACCAGCTGGTCTGAACCACACCGAGTTCTCTGTGAGGTAAGAGAATAATTTTTTATACAATATAGATTACGTTCAGCTCACATGATTACGTTACGCTTGTATATTTACTGAATTTTACAAACAATATAGGGATTGCGACAAAAAAACAAAAAACAAAGAGAATTTTGTGGGTTGCAAGGCAAATAATTTTCATCATTAAAATCAGATTCCAAATGTTAAAGGGTGAAATATCATAGATATTTTCTGTTATTAAAGCTGAGGCGTTTCACGGTATTAATCAAAACGCCGAGTAGAAGAGACAGGAAGGGATACACAAGAAGGATCTAATATTGGAGGCCTAAATGCAAGTCACCGTCTACGGGACGCAGAAGCAATCCTTTCTTCTTGGTTTGTCATAGAAAAGCCGTCAATTTGAAGCATTCTAATTTAAATCTATATATTTTCCAACATTTATGCGGTGGAACTGACACAAAATGATAAAAAGTAAGCTGCTAAATACATGTTACATCTCAACGCACTTTGAGTCTTAGGCAAATACGAACCCGTCAGCGCTTGCGCAGTTAAGTTACAGACGTCAGCTTTAGGTTGATTAATAACGGCTTCTTGATAGAGTGGGCTGTGCAGTGAGTAGGAAGGATAGTGCCTACCCCAGGACACAGACTTAGCATACAAAAATATCGGAGACGAATATTCTGGCAATTATCCAATACTGTGGTAGTCATCCTCACCTGTCCGCTATCACTTATCCTTTATAAAATTGGCAACAGGTTCTTCTTTACTCATGTATAGAAGAACTTTATTTAGTCTGAAGAAATTAGGGTCTTCTGCCGACCTATACAGATAGCGAGAAATTCACTTCCCACTTAAAGAGGAACCTTCCTGACACGAATGGAAAATATCTATATTGGGGGCAAAGCCACTCTGTGGCAAAACCTGAGAGACCTTAAATGACAAGAATTGGAATTACGTGGCCTGAAAATCTAGTAGCGTTTCGAATGGAAACGCCAAGTGAAAGGCTGAGTTAGAGGAAAGAGAGTCATCTGCTAAATGCCGACCACCCCTCTACAGTAACAAAATTATCCTGCTATAGTTACAGGCCCACATCTAGAAAGATATGATGATAGCGGTAGCAGTGGTAGCAGTAACATTAGTAGTAGCAGCAATTCCTAGTGTTACTTTTTTCAAGAAGAAAAATCTAGTGCCATGCAGCAGACTCCTACTTGGGAAGCTGATGGGAATATACGTTCATTGTCGTGTTTAAAACAGTCCGTCAGTCGACCCAATCTTGAAACAGTTGCGTCCAGTCAACATCGTTTTTCTTTAAGATACATTTTAATATTACACTCCTAACGACGCTCACACCTCCCAAGTAGCTTCAAGTGGGTTCTAATCTCGACCAGAACACTGGCGGTATTAATTAGGCCTTCCAAGCAAACGCTGGGACACTATCTCAATTGGGGCGCTACAGCTTATTTCCAAAATATTTACAATGCACCCTGTCACCAGTCATACCACCATCGACTCTATACGTACAAACTGAGATACCACCCTCCGTATAGGAGCCGAATAGCGTAGTCAGTACCGTGACGAGGTTACGGGATGGACAGTACGGGGTTCAAATCCCGGCAGATGCAAGAAATGTTTCTCTTCTCCAAACCGTTCAGATCAGCTCTGGTGCCCAAACAGCTTCCTATTCAATCATTACCGGGGTTATTTCCTGGGAGTAAAGTGGCCGGGACGTGATGTTGACCACTCGCCTCCATCTAGCGCCGTGGTTAAGAATGAGAAGAACCATACCACTACTCTCCTTACATACCTTCATAGCCTGTACAAAGGCAACTTTACCTTTTTTATCTGTTATAAACTTCGTAAAACAAGTCATACAGAATCGTTTCAGATTTTGGACAAAAATTTCGGCCTACGAATTTATATTCTCCGCCAATCGTGTTCCGTGCCCAGCCTGTATGATTCTCAGTAATTTTATCGCCCTGGAAATCTGTGGTGACGAGTTTGAAGTAAGATGATACTCGTTCTGTTGTTCCTTTCTTATAACTTAAAATGTTCTCCTTAGCACTTCTTTCACAAACACCTTCGACCTAGAATGTACGTTTATGTCTTAGGAGGATAAAGTTTCACACATGTATGCGACAGCAGACATATAGTTTCGCACATTTTAATATTTATGAGACAGAAAGATAAAATACTCTGAACTGAGTGGTAGCAATCATTCTCCGAATTTAATCCCATCTCAAAATTCCTTGTAAATGCACCTATCGTGTGTTGCAGTAGTTCCAGAATACTGCAACTTTTTGAAAGCATTCATTATTTACATGTTAAGAATCTCGCTTTATTCTGTTGATTAGACACGCAGTATGCGTATTACTTGCTTACACATTTAACATGGAAAGGTGGAAGATAAGAAACTGCTTTGGACAGAGAGGTAAGTTGGAAAGGTAATATTAAAATGGATCTTAGAAAAAGGAAAATTCAATTGAATTGCATTTATCTATCTCAGCATAGGGTCCAGTGGCTGGATCTTGTTAACACAACAATGGCCTTCACGATTCAATACTAGGCGAGAATTTATAACTAGCTGAATGATCATCAGCGTTCTTAAGAAGGACTCTTATTTTATTTTGACATTTGTGGACCAGTGCGAAAATGAAAACGGATATGTTTAGATCCATTAACACTCTCCAATTAATCACAGTTTTTCTCTATGAACTGATGTTAATAACTATTTTGTCATTCAGTTAAATTTGAAACTCTCGCACCTGAAAATCTTATTCCATTATGGAGCGGTGAAAACCTTTCGGACACAGAATGTGCCACTACCAATGAAGCCAAAATAAAATGGGGTACATCGGTCGTTTTTGGTTTTGTTGTAACACCCTAAGGTGATCATTCTGAATAATTCATAACAACACGGCTGCGGTTTCCTGGGATGTGACGACAGATGGCCACCAACTTCTCGGAGGAGCCTGACGATGGAGCTTGAGATTCCTCGGAAAGTTTGGACATAACCAACGAACTGCAAGGCGTCATATTCCATAAGACTCACCGTCGCAAGAGCAACAAATCCCACATTCTTCATAACAGTTTCAACACCGGCACAACATTTCAATTTTCCAGTGAAGAACTAACGATGGACCTGTTCAATGTCATGGACCGCAAGTTGTTCACAGGAAGCGAGTAGTCAGACAAAGCAGTGTTGTACTGGGCATTCTGCAGCGCCGGCGGCTCTGCGGTTTCAATTAGAAGCTATGCTACTGAAATTAAGCGGCTGCGTTAACTTACTGACCCATAACTTGCTCTACGGCCCGCCGCCCTCTGGTCACTGGTCACTACCTCGCTGAACCTCGATGAATATAATAAATGTATGGACTACTTAATTGTGTTACCGTGCACTACGCCTCCATTTACCAGGATGACTACTTACACGAGAGGATAACCTTGCTTGTTTCACTGCAGTAGTTATTTAACTGTCATAACGACCACAAAGGTTATTTAAATTCTACTGAATTGATATAGCGACTTTTTAGGACAAAACTACAAAGCTAGAAATTTTATTTGGAAAATATACTTAATCGAATAACTCAAAGCAGGATAAGAAAAATGTGGACACATTAAGACACACTTCCTAAACAGTCCACAGTGCACTCAGGAATAGAACAAGTAGACATGTACACACATCGTGTGTTACTAACATCTTTGTTCCAATGGGAGAATGAAGTAGTTTTCCCTGATTTGTATGCTTCACTTAGTCACTTACATTCACCGCTTATTTCTTGTGGCCTCGTGCCACCGACCACAATCTCTTCTTCGCATAATTTACCATGTCGTTCTTCTCCTCCACTTATACTATACCGTTCCCCTTAATGTGGTGGAATTTTTTCTTTCTTATGGCTCGACAGCCCTATATGGGCCTGGGCCTCCTCGTTTCGTCGAGGTTTCATGATCACACACATTTGAGACACACCACAGTCGGTAGGACTCCTCTGGACGAGGGACCAACTCGTCGCAGAGACCTCTACCTGACAACACACAACACTCACAAGAGACAGACATCCATGCCCCCGGTGGGATTCGAACCCACGATCCTAGTAAGCGAGCGATCGAAGACCCACACCTTAGACCGCACGGCCACTGGGATCGGCTAATGTGGTGGAATTACCACTACAAAATGTAAGTTAAGTGTAATGCTGCATAAATAGTTTTGTCTTCTTTCTGTTATCGAAAAGCTCCAGGATCGTTTGACTTAAATGTGACACACACACACACACATAATGCGAGTAAAACAACTCACTACATAAACGCGTGTACTATGAGATTAACTTTACCGTTTCGTGTTACCCATATTTCGTTCTGTCGAACACGAAACATACAAAAACAATCTCTAAGAAAAACTTTCTTTACACATGGGCACAGGTCATTTTGGCTCAGGTATTAATGCCACTGACGTGTATTCAGGAAGGAGGGCCTGGTTCGCACCTCAGCCGGGACATCAATTAGCCTTACGTTATTCCTAGTTTTCCTCTATTCCTTCAGGCAAATACCGGGGTAGTATCTTACACTAAGTCATTACGTAATGTGTCCATGTTCTTTCTGAATTAATTATCCATTGTCATCCTATTGCTCGATGCTGCATAGTCTGAGTTGCTGACAGTGCTGTTAAACCAACTACAAACAGATAAACAAAACAGCAAGCACAAACATAGCGAAGTAATGATCTGTAATACAGGCCTATATCCGGCAAAACTAACCTAGCAGGAATTGGTACTAGAGGAAATTATGCACACAAATGTTGCATTAAATTGTGTAATTATCATGTTATAGCTTTTGATAGCATAACCATATAGGCTGAAACATCTGCAGCAAAGCTGTCGACATAACTTACACTAATTGCACTAATAACTGATGCTAGTCAACATAATACACTAAAACTAAATTAAGCTACAAAATTAAATCAGCAGGTACTGAAATATCAGTGTCGGTAGTACAGGACCGTAACATGCAGTCAGGAACAACAAGATTTAGAAAGGAGATCTAAGTACGGATTAATAACTCAGTGACTCATGGAACGTGTAAATATAACACGTGCGACGTAAGGATTATCCAACACCACGACAATGTCCGGTAAGTAAAGAAGTGCGTGCAATAAATATAATTGTACAAAAATATATTAATAAATTATGAAGTGAAATCAAGGCTTTTATATGTGTTGATAAATTGTTTCAAATCTATTTGTGTAATTGTTTTAATTAATCAGAAAAAATTATGAGAATACATTATGAGAGGATTTAATTAATTAATACACTTAACTAAACGAACATAGAATAAGTGAGAATTCTCCTGAACATAGTGTTACTCCCACAAACATGTAATTACTGAATGTTTTCATACAATGTGTGTAGTAGTCTGAAAGTTAGCAGTAATTACAGCTAATGACTGCAATGTTTGTGCATATTTAAACATAGGTCCTGCAAATGGCTCTATAAATAGTCTTCAATAGAAATGACAATACTTCATAAAATACAACCGGGCGTTGTATTTAATTCGCTTGATTAACAAGAATTTTCGAGACAGAGAACTCCTTTCTAGATAAAGCAGAATTTTTCCATAACAATTAACTCTGCCTTCGACCTACATATATGTCACTGTCAAGGACTTCACTGTATAAATCATGTCCTTTGGGAAATAATGAACTTCAGGAACGAAACTCTGTAATAATCAGGATGTTGTGACAAGAAAACGTAGATTATTTTGAATGAATATATAAATAATTGGACATGTTACCGTAAACATCTAAAGCCAACACCATAAACAACAGGATTATTTCAAACAAAGTGTGTCTTCAACAATTCTTCACAGAAACACATAAAAGAACAGCAAAAACTACCACTTTTTTAATTTCCCATCTTGAAGATGGAGATTAGGGACCTTCGAAACATCAGCCATACAGCCTGCATGAACTTGGTGCCGTGATCCAAAAACATGACCCACAACATCACCGAACCTCCGTGAAGGCATAGACTCTCCTACATTCCTCAGGTCATACAATGTACGAGTACAAAGCGGCAGTGACTAATTCTGTCAGGAGCGAAAAGTCGCTCGGCTTGTCCAGAAATACACCGCCTTCTATACAGCCGTGCTCAAAACAGCCCGCTGCTGAAAAACCATTATGAACCACAAGTCCAGATCACAACCTTGCGCCCTACATACTTAACCTGGGCATTTATATTATCTTTCCCACTACGCCTAGGTCTCTTATGTGGTCCAGTACCATCACGTCTTCCTACTAAATCTTTGTACGCATTTTCTATCTCCTCCGAGTAGTACACGCTTCTCCCGTCTCACTGTCCTTGATGAAGAACAAAGGTTACGAAATTTCGCAATATGTGACTCTCAGCAGCAACATGTTTGTTTAGCCTTTCGTACACCGAAACATCCTCATTGGCGCTTTGTTCTTAAAGGCCGTGAGTACGACGGTGAAAATACATTCCTCAATATTTCCTGCTGCGTCCCTGTGTGTACAGCAACCCAGTACACTGAGTTATACCAAGTGCACCCCCACGATTTTGTGTACTATATTTTCATGTATCGCTGCAGGTGCAATTAACGATTTTTTCTCTCTTTCCCACGTGCGTGGGGAAAAAAAAGTACACTTTTAATTAGAAAAGAAGGTACACGGCGCTATGCATATCAGCTCTTTGCTGTACATGCTATACAGTGCTAATGTCTCTGGGCTCTTCACTGTATACGACAGGCAGTGCTCATGTCTCTGAGCTCTTCACTGTATCTGATAAGCGGTGCTCACGACTCTGAGCTCTTCACTGTGTATTACACAATGCTAAAGTCTTTGAGCTCTTCACTGTATCTGACAAGCGGTGCTCACGTCTCTGAGCTCTTCACTGTGTATTACACAATGCTGTCTCTGAGCTCTTCACTGTATCTGATAAGCGGTGCTCACGTCTCTGAGCTCTTCACTGTGTATTACACAATGCTAATGTCTCTGAGCTCTTCACTGTATCTGATAAGCAGTGATCATGTCTCTGAACTCGTCACTATACATGACATATGAACATAACAGAAAAAACCGATGCCCGCAGCTTGCGCGCGGGTCCTGAAGTAAAGAGATTACCGGTACTTGAAAGATCTAGCCGTTGATTAAGAGGACAATATTAAAGTTAATTTTCCAGAAACAGGGTGCCAGATAGTGGAGTATCAATCTGGATCGGGGTAAAGCCCAGTGTGCGGCCCTTACGAGCACTATAATAATACTCGTGATTGCACATTACAGCCTACATATTATTTATTTTCCTTTTCCTTTCTTTACCTTTTACTTTTATTCTTTCGTAACCAACAAAATTTTGGAGAAATTATCAGCACTAATTAACTCAGTGAGAAAATAATTCTTTATAAAATAACAGAGCCTCAGCTGGGCAAGATAGGAACATCTTGACCAATTCAGCCATTATCATTTTCTAAATAATTACTCCACTACAAGAAGTCAATTAAAGCAAATGCCTCCCAAAAATTATGTCTGATTACGAAAGCATAAAAAATAAAGGACGAGGAAAGGAAATTAAGTAAATAAGTAAGATTTGTAACATTATACGAGGTATTACACAGTATGAACAAGTGGAGAGACGAAGTGTCTTTTTTATCTCACTCTAACGCCAACAATATCTGGACTATAATAAGAAGAAAATTTACCAATACATGAGATAGTTTCAAACTGCATTGTGGTGTACTTAAACCAAACTACTTGTAACTCACGCAGTATACAGCGCAGCAGTATTTAATTACATACTTAATTCACATAACTCAATGCTTTAAGAAAAATCACAAATTATAGGATAAAGTAATAACCCAGTAACAATAATACGGAAAGGCTTAAAGTAAGAGGAACGACTTGCTAGTGTGTTCTAATATCCTTCGTATTCACACATACTTCAGGATACAATTTCTAAAATCGATCAGTATGTTAACTTTAAACAAATCCTCTAGGCAGTATTTTAAATTTAACGACACTGGTGAATTTAATATCAGCCATATAGGTTTAAAAACTGCAATTTAATCCGGTTTCATCGGAATTTTAATATATAAAGAGAAAGGCAAAGCTGCCAGAGGATAAGAGCTTCTCTTCGTATAAAGAGCAGCAGTGAAATATTAATCCATGGTCTGATCTTACTGCATCATCTATGAACATCGATGTTCAAGCCCTCTGTAGCTGTATTTTGTTGTTTGCTCATTCTAAGTGATTTTCTTCGGCTCCATTTCACTAAAGAAATTCATACTATTTAATGGTGAACGGGGTGTATAAATACAAGCGTATCATTTACACACTCAGCAGCTTCGATTTAAACAAAGATGGCAATGTACGTATAACGTAACACTGTGATGTGTTTGCGTAACCATTGTTGCCTTGGAACACAACAATGCGTTACCTTTGTATTATTGTTGACCTGCAAGTAGCTCCCAAGAATACAAAGCCGTTTAGTGTTGCCATGCAAAGGCAAGAATGGGCCCTTTGCACTGTTGTCGAGATACAAAATGTTTTGTACCTGTGTCAATGATATAAACGTACTTAGGTCTTCATGTAAAGTTCCAGATATTGTTGTCTGATTTTAGCCAAATCTGGAATTTCTCGACAGATTTTCGTAGGAGTACCTAATATCAAATTTCACGAAAGTTCCTCCAGAGGGAGCCGCTCTGATACATGCAGACAGACGGACACAAGGGCAGACATAACGAACCTAATAGGTGCTTTTCGCTATTTATGCGAACACAACTAAAACAGCCTTGAGATTACGGTCTTCGGGAATATGATGCCATGTGCGAAACTATTTAAAGGACGGGACATAAGAAAATCTTTTTAAAATTTAGTACAGTGGTTTAAATATGTACTTGGCATTTCCACTCTCTAGTTAAACTGGTCTGACTTGAAATTTTTTTAGTTACAATTTTGTTACCCTACAGAATACATATTTCAACTTCTCAGATCTTTCTTCACGATTATTCCACTTAATGCCGGGCAGATTCTTGGCAGGCCGTCATGTAGTATGACACCTTGAATTACAGAAACAATGAAGCATATATTCTGAATTTCCCTTGTAACTGAACTCAGTGGCAATTACAGGAGCTGGAATGTGATGACATTCCATGACGCAGATGACACATGCTGCTCCCCTACCTTGGTAGAAAATCTGAAGCGTATGCAAGGGAAAAGTGTACTAAATTAGTAGCAACACTGCGGGTAAAACGAATACGCAGGTGAAGAAATATCGAATATGTGAACTAAACGTACTTAAAAACAAAAACTTTCAAAGCACAATCAAAACTTTTAAGTCAAAGTCAGGGCATCATTTTTATCCACGACTTGCGTCTGATACAGGTTTCCAACATACCTCTATGCAATGGATAGAGGCAGAGCTTGCCTCCGTGGCACAATAACCGACGTGTGACGTTTATTCTTCCACTTATTCAATTTAAAGCCGAGATTAAGGGGGGGGGGTGCAGCTAAATCTGCATCGTCTCATATATCATATTGGTTCTGTGCTTGAGAACGGAAATCAAAGCAGGAGCGGTGATGTTGGAAGGGAATTACACACTACTGAAAAATGAATACAGATGGAATTTGTGACTTCAGAAATAAATTGTACAAACAAATGAAAGGGTGGAAATATTGTGACTACACTTTTAACAGTATCCAGGAAGTAGAATTTTGGTAAGCTCAATGACCAGATAAACTGATCAGAGGAAATTTTAGTGTAGGCAGAAGTGGCTACGGAAATTGCATAACTTAAAGCGAAGATAACAAGACTTGGAAACCTACTGAATTGCAGCTGTTTTCAGAACACAAATTTGCTACAATTTTGCAACGCAATAAAGTAGCCCCTTTGTTAACCCCACTTCAAAAGTCCTCGTCATCAGTGCTTTTCCATGCTTTCTAAAAGAATCTCATTTTCCTCTACTCAAACACTGGGGCAGTTTTTTCTCTCTTTCAGCAGCTCATTGACAACAACACACAGATGGCAGTAATATATTGGGAATGACTATGCTTAAATTTGCAGAAAAATACGTCCAAGAATCTGCTAAGGAAGACATACTACACAGTATATCGTTTACTTTGTCTTTATCAAAGACACACAACTAACTTCTGATGCCTTAAGGCAGGGGTGAAAAAGTTTAAAAAAAATTTAGGAGCCACCTGAAAATTCTACGCGGCAGTAGGGAAACATGGATCAGGTTCCATACCGAGGATCCACACATATTAAAAAGTACCGTACAAAATTTAGTCGCCATGGCGACCTCGCACCCGAGATTTGTACACCCCTGTGATAAGGTGAACTCTTTCTGGGTTTACGGATGAATTGCTTTTAAATTACTCTTTGACATTTATCCGTAAAATTAGTTAGAAATTACTTTACAAGGGTTCTTATTAAAGATTCTTAAGACCTATGGGATGAGAGGCACGATTGGCCAACTACCCGTACCAGAGTAAAGTAAATTATTTTATACGCGCTGTAATGTGACCCTTTGTAATGATCTGAGGCATAAGAACAGGTGAAGTGACGAGGCACAGCGACAGGCATTCGTTGTGGAGATAATGATTAAAATACAGCTACACTGCTAGTTTCCTACGATGTTATTAAATCCATAATATAAACTCTTAACTGTTATAACACTAACGTGTAACTTAAATTTTCAGAATCAAATGTTCTTCAAAGGGATTTCATATTAGAGTAACACACGTCAGCAACTCCATTTATACTTAACTTAATAATAATCCGTTCGTTTCATCACCCCTTACAATCTAAATTTTCTGATCATGAAATTAACATTACCTAACGCCATGAAGCAGAATCCTACTTGTGAAACTGATGGTTGCTCAGCGAATAAAGTATTTCCACGCTCTTTATGGAATTGGAGGGTTCTTGACTGTGTTTACAAGAGCCACTTTATGGATTCTGCCTTGAGGAAAATGAAATTAATCCAGCCCATAAAGCTACTATATTATTACCATTCAATCTAATACCAAGTATCAAAATAATTCTCTTCTCTAAAGTTTTTTCGACAACCTTGTACACCTTTTCCTTTTCCATGCTTTCTGCACGTCGGATCTATCTTATCATCTCAAATTTCGTCATTAATATTTGCTGAGGTAAAAATTCCGAATCTCATCTTTATGACATTATTTCTAAACTTCTGCTGTTCTTTAGAGATCCAGACGTTATCATTGGCACTTTGATCTCAGGCACCCCCCAATCTATGGTCTTCACAGAGGGCAAGAAATTGAGATTCGTACATCTGATAGCAACAACAACATTTTGGCACATTTCAGTAATAGGCGATGAAACCAAGGAGAATCAGGACATGTAGAGAATACAGAAAGCGTACACAAGATTCTAGTCAAAAACCCTCAGGCAAAGAACTCACTTGGGAGATACAGGTGTAAATGGGAGGGCAATATGAAAATATATCATAAAGAAATAGGGTGCGAGGAATGGACAGGTTCCAATAGCTTGTAACTCTATCCCGTGGCGGGCTCTCGCGTGTTTGTTAATTATCCTTCTTTCACAAGAAGCGCGGAGTTTCTTGAACAGCTAAGCGACCACCATTTTCTTTATTAAAATTCAGTTCCATAGAGGTAGTTACGACATGGATAACAAAGACAGTCTTGCTGTACCAATGTGGAATACAGAAGCAATTAAAAAATTTTGAGGGTCAGTGATATGCATGTGATGTCATTTGAAAATAATGTTTCATCTGCTTGTGTTCACAAATCTTTACAGTTCTTTTGACAGCGGCAAATAGCAGTTTCGATCAGCCAATACTGGACTGCCGTTATGATAGCTTCAGGCTCCGATTGCCGTCAGCATTTTGTTTGTTGGAAATTTCCGAAAACATATACCCCATAATATTTCGCTTATAGCAATATACTCGTATATGTTGCCTTCTCATATGCCGCCATAAAGTTTAATACAAACTGGAATGGAGGGGAACATTTCACACTCTAATTCATGTCATTTCACCTCCTCTACTATGTGACAAATCGATTCGTAATAAAAAAAATATTGTGAAGCTGCAGAAATTTGGTTATAGAATACACCTCCGGGATATTGCTGATTAGAGAAACACACCATGAAAATGTAAAAACGAAATAACTAGCTAATAAATTAACTCCGAAGCATAGTCCTTCTTTGGAAGCTAGCAGTCCCTCAGGCACTACAATAAAGATCACTAAACTTTAAACACAATTGTTGTAATTTGTAATAAGAGTTTAATAATAACGATTGTATTTATCAAAGTTACTTGTGTTTATGACCGAACGTAGGAATTTTATGGTCACCCATCCTGTTTTATGCCCGGGTAATACCAGGTTGCATTGCGGTCGGTATGTCAGCTGCTTGTGTGGAGAGTGTCTGGCTTCTTATCGGGATAGTACGAACGTGTAACAGCGGTCAGTATTTCAACTGATTCGACTAAAGTTTTCTCTCAGCCCATCCGGCAAATGCTATGGTATTAAATAGGTCACGACTGGTGCCATTCTTTTTTGTGGGTAAATGAACATGGCTGTCATCATTTCAGACATATCGTCGAATGATAGGATGATAGATGAATGAAGAACTGAAAATGATATGGAAGCCTGCGTAGTCTGTACTAGCTACTATGCAGGCATTTGACTGGAGGGGCTGAGGTAAACAACGAGAAACTTTACTCAGGACAGCCGGTGCCGCGACCGCGAGTCAAACCGGCATCTTCCGAATATGTTTAGATAGTTACGACTTTGCCAATATGTTCGGTCGCTTCTATCCTCGTCACTACCGATTTGTCATTTGCAGTCATCCCACAATGAAGTTTGATAACGTACGGAACTAAGAAGTCTTGTGAAACGAAGGAAGAAAACCTTGTTCGCTGTTATGGTACCCTCCCGGTCGTGCTTTCTACTTGAGGTCAGGCCTGTGCAGTGACCACGCAAAATGACGTCATCTGGTGCGCTTTTATGTAGTTGCATATTACGGATATGATTGTGTTACATGATGACATGCATAAAACACAAACGTACCCAATCGAAGGCTATATGCAGCCTATCAAATAGCTCTATGCATAATATCGACATTTTGAGGGGGCGGACAGATGGACTGCTGCGTCACGTATTGTGTTTATAAAACGGCCTATCATATGCATTCACAAGATTTCCAAGCCTCCAAAATAAAATGTGGTTGGGGACATTGCTCGTTTAAGCATAAAACTGTATGGGGATTGCGGTAAAATGTCATGAAAACGTCAATTTTATTAACAAATCGAACACACGTGAAGTTCAGAACTTGAAACTCATATATCTGAACTTTTCAGACGTGATCTCCATAACGAAATACGATAATTTCCAGTTCGACTGTCACCCATCAAATGGCCTGTCAATGAGACGAGTAGAGTTAGGAGGCCCTTCTCTGAAGCCGCGTGACCAGTTTTTAAAGCCATACGGAACTAACTTGATGGATCAGACTTCTTAAGGAGCTAAGAGTCGATCAACTACTCACGAAGTTCCCCTAATTGTGTGGAAGGCTTGATGAAATGTTCACAAAACCCCGCAACTGGACCCTATCCTGAGCCACATAATTCTCACATATAATCTATGTCAGATCCTTCAGGCTACTCTATGGTCCTCGACTTGATCGCGGTAGTAATAGTCCCTTTAGCCAATACTTCAAATAGTAAAACTCTTACACCGAGCTAGTACCATTCATGCTTTCTATTTTGCAGGTCCCTTATTCATATCTCGGACCGGAGAACGGTTATCCTGACTGAGGGTCTTCGTGTCTCTCGGTCAGCCAAGTCAAACGCCGGAACAGTAGCCTACCTCTAACTATGGTCACACACTTCCCAATTCATAATTCATCAACCACCTCGTGAAGAACTAAGAACCTACTGGCTGCCATATCATACATGAAACTTCTTGATCACCTTACCGACATTCTTCGAAGGAGTTCGTTACAAACTCCATTGAACTTATTCACATGTTTTAGCTTTATTAACAATAAGATGGGATCACACATCTCTTTAACCAACAAATGCACACTTTTTATTTATTATACAATACAATTTACAGTAAAACTACTCCATGTTTCGAATCCCTATTTTGGGATCATCATCAGGGACTTGGATTGTGAATTACACAAATTACAAATCAAAAATAACGGCACATATTAAAAGTACAAAAGTTAAAATGTAGGTTATCTCAGTTGTTTTGTGGGTCCACTGTGTATCAGAAATTGTGTATCTACTTGTAGAAGGCTAGGACACTACTGTCCTAGCCTTCTACAAGTAGACTGTCCTACAACGCCAGATCAAGCCATAGGAACTCTTTCTTATTAAGCAAAATAAAATACAAGGGCGAAATGCTAAATTCCTTTACATCACCATGATCATTACCTAAAATTGCCTGGTCTACGTGGGATTGATATTTATACCTTCTCTTCAGGCGTCCAAGATCTCTTCTCTCAAATGATTTGCGTTCGTATTTCAGTGCCTGTCCGGGTATTCTATTTGTATTCATTCAGTATAGGTTTATTTGATTTTATCGTTTCTTTTGATGGCGTTATATTAATTAGTAAAAGTTGAAACATGTAACTTTAGCTCTTTCTCTTCGGCTCTCAATACTTTCTTGATAATTATTTTTTCATTCGCTGTAAATGTCACCCATATCTCACATGTTTTCTTACTCATTTGGTGTGACATTTATCAAATATCCAGGTGTAATTACTGTCAAACCTTTCTTTTTTTATGACGTCATGTATTACAGTTTTTCTTTTCTATGATGTATGCTGCAATTCATAGTAACAATACTTTTTATTCTGTTGTAACACTGTAATTATATTTCTATATCCCTGCTGTTGTATGACCTCAGGTTTAATTCTTATTTAAAGATGTAATTACATTGTAATTAAATGTTTATATCCATACTGTTGCCTGACCTCAGGTTTAATGCATATTTAAAGGCGTTTCCTGGGTGTAACATTGTAATTACATTTCTATATCTCTTTTATTGACTGACCTCAGGTTTAATACATATTTAAACATGCTTCCTTGGTGTAACATTGTAATTACATTTCTATATCTCTTTTATTGACTGACCTCAGGTGTAATACATATTTAAAGATGCTTCCTTGGTGTAACATTGTAATTACATTTCTATATCTCTTTTATTGACTGACCTCAGGTGTAATACATATTTAAAGATGCTTCCTTGGTGTAACATTGTAATTACATTTCTATATCTCTTTTATTGACTGACCTCAGGTTTAATACATATTTAAAGATGCTTCCTTGGTGTAACATTGTAATTACATTTCTATATCTCTTTTATTGACTGACCTCAGGTTTAATACATATTTAAAGATGCTTCCTTGGTGTAACATTGTAATTACATTTATACATTCCTTTTGTTGCCTGACTTCAGGTTGAATACATATTTAAAAATATTTTCACGGAACGTGCAGTAAAAAGAACACAGTTTTATAAAACCGTTCGTAGAATGACAGTATTACATTTTACGTTCTGAAGACGGAGACAATACGAAACTCCGGAATGTCAGCAGTAGGCCTACAGCCTGCAAATGATCGTGCAACTACCCAAAGAAACCATCCGCATACATGTCGTTCTATGCATCATATGTTAAACAGAATTCTAACTTTTATTGTCCTTCTTCCTCTTCACTTCAAGTTTAGTCCAATGGTCTCTTCCAAATCCGCACATCCCATCTTATCGCATTCCTGTTCTTCCCCTCTGTCGTTCCCATATATTTGAAGTTCGCTACATTTTTAAAATATTTGTCAGTTATATTTATGTTGTGACTTCGTCTTGCATTCTGTTAAAGAGACATGAATATACGCTTTTCCTATAAGCATTTACTTCTACATCAATCTCCTCCTTAGCGTCTAAAAAAGCTTTTGTGTTTTTCTTTACACTACCTATGTCTTTCCCCAATAAATTAAAATTCAGCATAAACCAGAAGCTGATGCGTGCCATTCAATTTCAGTCCGTTCTGGTTTGCTTTAATCTTCCTAACGACATATTCTAAAGTAAAGTTGAAAAGTAATGGCGATAAAACACAGCCTTCTTCCAAACCATTCAGAACAGGAAATGTATCATATTTTTTACCAATTAGTAAAAAAATTTACAGCTTATATAAAGAATAAAATAAATATAAATATAAATAATTGTGGTTGGTGATAAAAGACGCTTGGAAATTATTCGCCAAGACATACACGCTGGGATAACAATATATGAATTTAACTAAGTGACGTGTCAGAACGTTGAATGCGGTGCGCACCAGTTCCCTAAAACTTCGCAGTAATGTCTCCTGACCTGGCCAGAAGTACGTGTAATCCGGCTACACGATTCAAAGCGTGTACATGAATAATAATTAAGTGTAATACATAGGAAACTTCCCTTGTCCAAAGGGTTTAAGGCGCGTAATGTCACGGACATGGGTTAATTACAGAAGACAACTATTTTCCGCTTCTCACGGCGTTATTCTGTGCCGCCTTTTGACAGCGGAATCACAACAGCAAGCAGATTCCACATAAGGAGTACTACGATGTGTCGAAAATTATTCATTATTCAGAATTACTTGTGGATACGCCAGTCAGCCTTCAAATTTGATAAGAGGGGCGAATTTATTGAAAAACTGTATCACTAAGAGCTTCTAAAGAGGGCTGTACTACATGGGATTACTTGCTTAAAAGTAATTCTGAGACGGATATGTCACAGTACCACTTCAGTGATAACAGAAGAACAGGAACTGGAGCCATTGCATACCGAAAGATGATTTATCATGTTGGGGAACTAGACACCCACATACACGACCAGAATAAGATGGATGTGTTTAAGATGCAAGTTAAACTTTCCCTTCCTGTCAGCTGCAACGCAATGTGTCGACGTCTTGAAAACAAAACACATGACTGTTGAGCTCAAGAAAAGGCATAAGGTCCATTCAATGTGCTGTCTGCAGCTGGTGTCTGAATCTCTCCTTGGGGATAAGCCCAATCTCAATAATGTGTACATTTGTATTGTAAAGATTAGACAGCGTGAAGAACCACGAAGGAGTGAGATACTGAGGCAATTTTTTATGGTTTCGAATTGAAAGACGTATGAGTACACGAAGTGTGAAATCGACACGTGCATACACGCTGTTTCATTCTTTGTACTCAAGTACTTTAAAAAGACACTTTAACTACACTTTCTTCAAATACCAATTTATTAATGTATGTACTAAACCTGTATTTCATGCTAGACGTATGACATTCTCACAAAAATCATTTAGACATCCTTACGCTCCAAGCGGAGCGTCTGGAACACAATCTCTTGGTCCATATTTTTATCTCTAACAGGGTATTCACGCTAATTTTCTTCAACTGTTTATTTACGTGTTATGACGATTACAATCGCCGCTTGGTTTTCTGTTCTCGAGCACTGGGATCGTGGGTTCGAATTCCACGCGGGGCATGGACTATGCATTTGTTCCGTGTATGTACAGGAGCTTACTGATATGTAGTCCTCACCAAATATTATATATTATTATTCAATTATTATTCAATGAGATAGGCGGAACATGTGGCACGTATAAGGGGCAGGACAGGTGCACATAGGGTTTTGGTGGGGAGACCTGAGGGAAGGAGCCCACTTGGAAGACCTAGACGTAGATGGGATGATAATATTACAATGGATCGTCAAGAAACAGGATCTGGCGTATGGACTGGATTGATCAGGCTCATGACAGGGAAAGTGGCGGGTTTTATGAACACGCAAATGAAACTTTGGGTTCCGTAAAATGTTGGGAATTTCACTAGTTGAGGAACCATTAGCTTTTCATGAAGGACACTGCTCCATGGTGTTAGTTTGTTAGTTGTGTACGTTCAGGCCTTGCGACGAGCCAATGCACCGTTCAAGGAAGGAGGCCTTCTAATGTCGATAAACAAGATTCACACAGCCAAAATCAGAACAGCCTGAGCCCCACTGCCTCCCAAGCGCTGTTTACGAAATAGGATTTTCATATTATGCCTCCTTTCGTGGGGGAGAAAAAGAAGAAGTTTAATTTACGCAAAAATATAGCAGCAGCCCTGAAGGATTCCACATATAAAGAGTGGCATCTTAGTAAACGCACCTAACATATTTACCTGAGTTGACTTAACCTCAGTAAATGGATCTATCCGAAGTAAGTGAAGATCAACGAATCTGAAGGGCATTTACAAAATATAATACTCGAGTCTATGCTCGTCTGCTACGTACTTGCAAGGTTTGTTATATAATGGACATTTAATTTTCCTCGTTTCATAAAATATGGGAGTGGATCTGAAATATTAAACTGAGTCCTTTCAGAAGGATATTGCTCGAAAAGCTGATATTCCTCCAGACAATAAATACTGTAACTCAAGTAACACTAACGATTATTGCCATGTTTGCAAGCGCCCGACACTGGCACCGATGAGCCAGATGAAAACAGCTCTGGCCCTATTTCCTTAAAATCCATCTCTTAGGCTGTCTTGAGATTATACAATTATCATCCCTATCATGCGTGCTACACAGCCCACCAATTTTAATTGCTCTTCATTTCATTACGCCAAAATTGTGTGATAAAGAGTAAGTCAGAACTTCCTCACTGTGCAAGTTCCTGTAACCTCCTGATACTTCCTCTCACACGTCTAAAAAGTTTTCTGGAAACATGGAACTTGTTACTATACGTAAAATGTAAACATAAGAAAGAAGCAATATACTGCTTCATACTGCTTCGCATTAAAGAGTATTTTAAATCATAAAATCGCACTCAACACTACAGAAAGAAAGTAATGAGCATATGTGTGACAGAAAGATCCTGCTGTAATTTTTCATGTACGAGTGTAATAAATGTCTAATGCACACCTCAAAAATCGTGTTTTGCTCTCAGATGTTCTCAAGTTCAAACTGATAATATTGACAGGCAGAGGTTTTTGTTTGACCAGATGTGATTAACTTATTTAATTAAACAAACTCGCGAGCCTGCGGAAACCATGACTGCTGAATCGGAAGTAATTACTGACCAATAATTCGCCAGAAATACAGATTTAGCTTTAGCATTAACGTGAAATGCATCAAATATGTCACGTATATTTAGGATACATATTTTCCTAACATAAATTCCAGTACTAATAACAAAAATGTACATACGTTTTACAGAGGGAATATTTTAACTACGACATGCCGGCCCTTAGGTTTTCTTGGCCTGTAAATTAATGCGTAATTTCTGCTCAAAGGGTTTCATACCTTCATATTTTGAAGTCGTTTCAGAGTTTCGGCGTAAAATTAAGTCGCGATCTTCACGGCGAATAAGACGGAAGGAGGACCAGGCTCTACAGTCGAACCCGGTTATAACGACATCGGTTTATACCAAACCTCGTCTACAGCGTCAGATATTCTGTGGTACCAATTCCTCACTGTTAACCACAACATTATTTTCCTCGCTTATAACAACACTCGTTTATAACGACATAAAATATTCAGTTCCCTTCATGACGTTGTGACAGAGTTCGAATGTAAATAGGTCGTCAGGAAGACACAAAGGAAAAGTGAAGACAGAACACAAGAGACGGCAAGTTTGTTCAGTACATATCAAGCGGCTTCAGATTAGGTCGGTACAGGCAAAACAAAAACACACACAACACACCAGCAGCAACTGATGAACTAATGAAAATGAAGAAGATATAAGTGTCGATACGCGTATGTTCTAACAGTGTTACATGGTGTACAGACCACAAGGTACGCATTACTTACGTTCAAGAAGCAATAAAAACTTTCTCGCCAAGCTACGCAAGAATAATGGTACTCACACCGTTCACAAACCGCTGCAAATTGGCAACTGTCTCAGACCGAACAAGGACAAGCAACTCTGAAGCAAAAAGCCCGGCGTTTACAGGACATCCAGTATCTATTGTAGAGTGTACATGGCAAAATGTTTCGTCATAATTCCACCTCAGACATACCAGGCTAAAAAGTCAATCTTCTGCGACAGCTGAACACTCCACCGAGACCAAACATGCCATCTACTTTGCTATGCGATAGCAAACATCACCACTTACAGACCCCGCAACATCACAGAAACTAATTAAATAGATAAACACCCACTCCATTTCAATAATGACGGATGTAAACTTAATGAAGTCTAGGCTCGCCTCTTCTCTGAACTTTCTTCTTAATCACAAGGTCCTTTCCCACTGAACAGTACAACTCTCCAAAACTCCACCCTGCTCCCACTGCGAGATGTATTCCGAAAACGGTCCCTACCCATTGGGCAGGAATGTGCAATACACACCCACTTTCATTGCAAGGACTATAGGACATCGGGCCGCCTTTTCCATCCACGTTTCACCCTGGAAAAGGCAACAGGAATTTTCACCGAAACGTTGTAACAAATTTAACACACGAGGCTGCTAAACAAAAGACATAGAAGTGAACAATGTAAGATGAATTCAGATGAACCCACACTTAAATTTCTTTTCATCACGCAGGCGATCATTCTGTACTGCTCCAATAATCTAATTTCCACATTTCGTCCTCTTGTAGAAGTCGACACTCTAGGAATCAGAACTCTAGCAGAATTCGTGTAAGTAGTTCGTCAAACTTGCTCTACTTTTCAGCATGGATAAGGATTGAATAAATTTTGCTTTTATTCGTCCTGTGAAGAAATTTCATTCCCAAAAGAGCAAAAAAAAATTTGCTCAGCATACAATTATCACAAAGACAGAACGGAAAGGAAGAAAGAAAGAAAGAAAGAAAGAAAGAAACGAAGAATCAGATAAAAATACAGAAGTTTGAATCCATTATTACATTTAGATTTGGGTCTTCTGTGTATAACACACTGGCTCGTAGGTCCGACCACTGCGGAGTAATCGGCACCTCCCACTTCACTTTCGTCCTGAACATGGAGACAGAAGTTTCCTCCGAAACAATGATGGCCACCTACGACGCTACACGCTAACAACCCAGAAGACATATTAACTTTCTCCGACGTGAGAATCTCAAATCATATGTGTGCTGCATTGCGTACAGATGCAAAATGGAGGTAGTTCAAAATACTGATTTTCTTTTTGCTGTTCCTGTGCAGAGCGACTTGAATAGAGAATGGATCTCACTTGATAACTATAATTAATTACTCCTCTACAGTGCTGCTTAAGAGAACGAAAAAACGTTCTCTGTCTGCTGAGAGAAGAGAAGGCTTTACATATCCTAGGGTGAACATCGCCAAAGTTAAAGCTGCTATCATATTTAATGATCTCAATCTACAAGAGGGAATTAACGCATGTACAGACCGAAGTTAAATGGAAATAATAAATTTTGGTAAAAGAAAGGGCTCTAATTGTGTTTATCTGTTCAGGCTGGCTTTCAGCCGACTCTTTTCTGTGTGCTGGGTAATAAAATGTCATCCGCTTAGACGGACGTATAATTTTGGGAACAGGAAAAAAAGTAGCTCATAAATAATGGAGCGTAAACGTGTGTTGGATTGATCCAAAGAACATTATTAATGCCATAAAGACCGAGGATCCTCTAAAATGTATATAAATATGTAGTGCCTACCTCACAGAGAATAGAGCCCGTGTCTATCATAAAGACTAAAGATTAATGCAGTGTAGGAAAAGAATCCTTTATTGTCAGGATCACACAAAAGTCATAAATATCGTGGAAATAGAAAGTTTCTAAATATGACAGTTGGTGGTACACATAGTTACCACCGGATTTTAAACCGTTAACAACGCGAATGAAATTTCAGTATAGGCGAAACCTAGTCCATAGGGCAGTTTCCTTCTTGGGATGCTGAAAGTCGCTAAACATTTCATAAAATTACACAAATTTCGTAGAAACAAAATTATGCTAAAAAGCCCATCATGTCATAAGCCAACTGAATCCAGCATAAAACCTCACACGTTATTTATTTAAATTTTAATATTATTCCCCTATAAATGTTCTGTATAAGATCGCACTAGTAACATCCAACATCTGCATACGAAATATTTCTCTGGCACGCCAAATCAAACGTTCAAAATCGACACACTGAACTTCGCTATTGGTCCATTATCCGAGTCAATTCATTTATCTAAAGCTTATTGGTCCTTTACCTGAGTCAATTCATTTATCTAAAACTTAAATTAAATCTTCACAAATTAAAGACGTAAAACAATTCACTCTTACTGCTACAATTCAATACGTACTTCGGTCTTTTTTATCTACATCAAATTAAAATATATTTTCAATATGTCTTTTTTTGTCGTAGTGTTTAAAAACATAGAATCTGGTTAGTGAATTTAGTGTGTTGGCGAGAGAGGTTCAGTAACTGTGAAATGTAAGATTAGGCCATACCAGCAAAACAAAGCTTTGCTTTACGATTCAAATCTTCTGGGATTGTACGCTGTGTGGCTCATTAAACACAGGGCGTCTCTTTCTTTGATCGCTGGACTACGAGCGGTAAAGCGCACGACATGCTTGTTCCACAGTGACCGATGACGCTGCCCGCTCTACACTGCTCAGACCCGCGTAACACCCCAGAAGACTTGAATCTTCAGCAATACCGCTATGAGGACCTCACAACTCACAAGGCTTTGCTTCATTAATTTGGTCTTAGAAACCACTTCCATTTACATAACTGAGATATGTAACTACACGTCTGCCTTATATACGAGAAGACATACTTAGCTATTCTGTACCTGGCCAGTAATTGAAAGAATATAAGATATTGGTACACAGCTGTGTGGCGTACTTAAAAAGACTGATCAGTTCACCTTTAACAGCAATTGAGGAACAATTACGTATAAATCTACGGAGCAGAGTCCTTGTTGAGAACCTGATGATGCCCCAGCTGGTCAATCCATTTTCCACCTTTTATCGATCCTAATGATCGAAGTCGTATTCACAAGGCCGCCACTGGCCTCCATTCTTATCCAGATGAATATAAACCACGTCCTTTAACCGTAATTCGTTAAGAGCTAATCAATTAACTAACTCCATTGAGCAGAGTCGTTCTTGAGAAGTTAAATGTTTCTCAGCTACTCAAGAAATTCCTAGCATTTTATGGGATCCGACTGTTCATTACCGTGTTCACAACAGCCCGCCTTTCGTCCCTATTATCAGTCAGATTAACCCAGTCGAAGCCACCCCATTTTACGTCTCTAAGATCCATTTTGATATTTCCAATCCATATATTCCTAGGTCTTCCAAATGGTCTCTTTCCTTCACCTTTCCCCACCTAAAACTTGTATGCGTTTCTCTTCTCTCCACACCTGCTACTTTCCCCGGTCATGTATCATTATTTAGTTGATGAGGTAGTAAAGATATTCCTCGAACTTAATAAAACTTGAAGGTTTATTATTACGTGTAGAGGAGCCTACCACTAGTCCCTGTTATGAATCAGATGAATCCAGACCACGCCCTGCCTTTCTGTTAACATCCATTTTAATATTATCCCCTCATCTATGCTTATATCCTCTATGCGGTCTCTTTCCTACAGTTTTTCTCAACACACTGCATGAATTTCCCTACTCTCTGCTCTATTCTCCCAGGCCGTCTTGTTTATAAAGTTAAGACACTCTGATTTAGACAATAACATAGGAATTTCAACCTAGCAAATCCACAGCACAGTTAAATGCAAGGCCATTAAATCAAATGCTCCAGCAATCGCTTGAAAGACTTCTGTACCTAATCTGAATTCTATTTCATTATCCGTACATAGTTTCACGAATAACAGAATTGCTGAACGAATTGACATCAGGGTGTGTGCTTCAGCTCCAAAGGACATTCATCAAACTGTGAATGCTGGGTAATTGTTCTATGTTGTAATGCACATCGGACTTCATATACTGTGAGGCATTAATGAGTACTTTATGGAATTCAATACACGTTCAGAACACTACGTTAGTGTCAAATCTGCTGTTCAACGAATATGATATACATCACTAAATTTGGACATTGTTTTGCCTCGACCAGCGGTATAACATATGCTAGCCGTCATAGGATTCCTTAAAATCCATACAAATGTTTCGGAAAGCATAATATTTCACAGTTTGGTTGAAAATTTGTACGATATGAGATTTTCACGATGGTTCTGTCATCTGGGATGACAATGCTAACAATACTGACATTTTGAGGAACTTTCTGCCTTCGTATTCTTGGTAGGAGTTAAAAAGATCGGGCAGCAGGTTCCTCCGAAACGTTGGTATGTTTCTATCAGACTATATGGCTTCAAGTTATAGAACAAACGTAACCAATCTTAAAATCTTATTGCTAGAGCTGGTAAGTTTGTCTGATCCATAATTCCACTTCTGTAGACCTAGGCCAGAGATTCTGGTGCTTAAATACGTATGTATGTATGTAGCTGCTATTAAGTACATGAAGTACGAATGATTGGGTTTATAGACGGAATACGCATACCAAACAGCACTACTCTTCAGCCAGTGTTACTCTAGCCATTTTTAAAAATGGAACAGTGCTTTTGAAAAACAAACATAAATACTGGAAAGAGCTCTGTTCTTCTAATTGCTGCTGCTAAATCCCCTCAGGAGAGGATTACTGTTTAGGTTCATATTTTCACCCTCAATGCTAATTACAATTTCAGCCAGCAGACCCAGCTTCTGCAACAAATCTCCAACTCAGTTCAACACGCTGTCATTCATCCAGTCGGTAAACTACCGCCTTTTATGGAATCAGCGGCTTTATCATCGTGTTCACATCGGCCAACACCTCGACCCTAACCTGAGTCCCTTGAATTCAGTACAAATCCCATAGCCTATGCAAATAAAATGTATCCACGTCCCCTCTCCTTGCCTCTCCCCTTCGGTATTTCTGATCATAATATTAGATGTACTTCTAATCTCTACTCCGTGTGATGCAAGTCCCACTCATACAGTTTCCTTTGATTTCTGAAGTAGCATACATTTAAATTGAAACTCGATTTACTGTTTCCATTGGTCACCACAACTCAGACTCAGAATTTGCTACATGTAGGGAGCACTTCACTGTGCACAATACGTGTAGTCTGCGCCATTAACAACAGTTACTTACAGGACAGTATGGATTAAAGCTGCCACCATTCATGGCCAACATCCATGTAGCCACTACTTCGTCTCTGAGACACAAAATAAAGGATCCCAGCCGCTACCTCGTTTAACTTGATTACATAAGCCGAAACTGTGTGGGCACATCAACGCTACGGCCCAGTATTTTTAAATTCACAAAAATGTGATTTTGCATGCTGTGCAGCTTGTAATACATAGCCTACTGACAGTTTGCAAAACAACTAGATTCTGCTGCATATCTGTCAAACAAATGCAGTGAAGCAGAAAGTAAATACAAAAAAGACCTTGAAAAATGTATAAGAAGTAATGCCAAGGAGCAGTGTGCAGAAACAGACGACGGTTGCAACACGACTAAGGGGATATAAACACAGATACATCGGTACCTAAATCTACTTAAAAAGTAAATATCTGCATAGAATAAAAAAGCAATCGGCAATCTTAAATCGATCAGCATTGTAATTTACGTCAGGACAGAAGATAATTAATACCAGAGTACAAATGGCAGTAAAATTCATAAACAGTGTACAAGCATTGATAATTTATATGAGAAGTGAATGCTACTACGATAGTGAAAGCATACAACCGCCCCCCCATACACACACACACACAAGGTACTGGGCAGTGATAGTGAAGGGCATGGTAATATATGAACAGTACGTAATTAATTTCACCGCGTATGCAAGTAGGTAGCTTGGCATATCAATAATTTCAATTAAGACGATTTTTAAAACGTTTAGAGCTTATGGCAAACAAATTCAGAATGACTCATATACGAAGCTAATATTAACAGTAGCAATGACACTAATGTTGTTACGTAGGTAGACAAGCTTATGTCACCTTGTGTTGGCAGATGTACAAAGAAGGCCAACATGTTTTTCAAACTGCATTCCCCAAAATCGTTGTAAAGTTCTGTAAACCACCACAAACAATTTCAACCACTGTAATCCGCGTGGCGCAATTAAATAGGCGTGGCTGCATTGTAGCTTATGAGGCCTTCACATCTCCTTCAATGAGCTGTTGCTTCTGTATTATTTATTTGTTTACAGAGTTTACTTTAATTACACAGGACCGCCTCCTCATTACACACCAGGTTGCTGCGGACAGCGGCCCCTTAATTTTTCATCCTCATCTACAGACTCATTTTTATAGCTTCCGAAATACATATTCTAAATTAATATTACATAATTTGCCATTACGTGCTCTTTTTTGTAAATTATAATCCTTTCTTTTTTCGCTGTATTCTTCGACGTAAAATTAATCTTAAATAAACATTTGTATACCTCATTATTGGACGTGAGACTTTATATTTTATCTTGAAAAGAGATAACAGATTTTAGTTGGGAAACATTAAGGGAAGAGGCCATCAGAGCAGACATACACGTACACAGGAAGATATAAAAAGGATCTCGTGACAAGCATGTGAAGGTGGAAAACCGTAAGTTATTACATTGGCTCAGATGGGTTTCGGTGTTCCACTTTCGAGAACACGATAAGGTCCTATCGGGCCCTCTAAAATGCGGGGAATTTCTTAACCAGCTGAATGACTATCAGCTCTTCAAAAATGACTCAGCCCCATAGTTAGACTTATCCATAAAACGGATGCAGCTGTTGACTAAACGCCCACATATGGCGGACAATCACACAGAAATATGTTTTGTAATCTATAGTGTACCCCACACTCTTGATGTGTGTAAACAGGACTTCAACTTTGATAATAAATAAATGAAAGACATCTAAAACTGAAATAATTTTAAATACGTTAGGTCCACACAAAAAAAATGGCACAATGAAAATCGTAAACTGGATGTGACGTAGAATTCTTAAGCGTAATTTACACACACCTCTTTGAAGATGATTTAAAAATTAACCATTATTATATTTAAATAAAAGAAGTCAAAGCACTTTTATAAAAGGTAAAACAATGCCTGTTTATACACAACTCCGACAAATTTTGTTTAATCATTTAAGTATCATTACGGAGGCATGCAAGTTTACATATAGCATTAGTAGGGCTCGTGCAGATTGTGCAAGATACAGTTTTTTTAAAAAATAAGATAAAATCTGGAATCTGCAATACTTAGGCCCCTGTGAAATTACAGACTACAAGTTTTATTTCTTTTTTTAAACAAAGTATATACAGTAAAATCTGCATATTCCTTCTCCTTGTAAACGTCTATGTCTTCCCGGTGTTGGTTAAAATATTAACATGAGGGAACTGTGAATAAACACGTATTGTTTCACATTATAAGTGTGCTTTCATGTTCTTATTGAAATGCCGTTGACCAAGTACACGTTATTATTAATTAGTACAAGATTAAACCGTTTATATACGTCGTCTTCCTTTCAGTAGATAAAATATGTTCTGATGATGTGGATAACAACACGAATACCATGCTAGAAATAAAAAATATTAGACTGCTTGAAGAATTAATTTCAGTGGTTGAAAATCCTGGATTAAAAACAATTCACAAATTCCACAGTCCCATACAAAACGGCTCACAAACTCACGGGGAACGCTATGAGTGCCGAGGACATAAAGGAAACCAGAGATTTATAGTGCACCCCATCAACTACGTACAGGGGCAAGATATGACAAAGTGCAACGCTTTAGTACCACGTACCGCACGTCGTCATAACATTTACGAGTGTGGTTAACTTATCACCTCATATTTTGCAGTAAAATGGTTAAATAACACGTTTCTGGACTTGTTCAGTCTCATTTTCTGCCTTTTAAATATAACAAAATAACTTACAAATCTTTAACATAAACAAATTAATTCTGCGAAAAGTAGTTCACTTGTGCTCATGAACTGATGGGCGAAACTTCGAATTGTGTTCTCTGCCTTGGAGCACAGTCCGAAGGCAAACTTTTGTGAAAACGGTAATGAATTTTCGGGTTACATATCTAGTGCTGAAGGAGAACAATGAACACTGCTTCTACTTTTCACAATTTCAGACGCAGTGTTAGTCTTTATATATATATATATATATATATATATATATATATATACATATCATCCTTGCACCCGGTTTCCTTCTCTTGCTAGGCAACCATAAACATAGTGTGAAAGAAATATATATTCCTGTTGTTTCTTTGCTTGGCAATGGGTTAATTTATACAATTATTATTATGCGGCGCGATAGCGTCAATTATAGAACAGTAATCAATGTTTGCAAGAATGTGATAAGAATTTGGCAAAATCATTACTTCAGCAACCCACAGTTTATTTTAAAAAACACAGCAAATAACGGGCCGCAGGTCTATCCATTAGCACTGCGTGGAAAGAATGATGGCATCTTGACGTCAGTAATTCCTAATTTACTCAAAATCGAAACTGTCTCAGGTAGCTTCTTCTTCCTACTCCTTGACGAGTGTGTAACTGCTCTGCTACTCAGCGCCTGTAATTGGGACTTGGCTTCGTTTTCCGTTCAGTAACTCACTGCGGTTATTGCGAACAGTGATACCCATTCTGAAACCGAATAACTCGTAGTTGAAAAAAAAAGATGGGATTTTTTCTTTGCTTCCCTTCAGCTTCAGTTTGCGTTACGCTATAGAGTTTTTCACTTGGAAATGAAATGGTTTCGGCGTTTGCAGATGAAAATAATACTCCAATAATGGACTGCTAACAACTGGGTTAACTATATTACTAAGTTACTAAATAAAGTATATTTTGAAGAAGATATTCCCTCAGCTGGCCAAGCAATCCCATTGGCTGTGTGGACCCCGAACCTACCTTGCACACAACAGCCCCCCCACCACAACCAGCACTGTGGCTGCTCAAACCAGTCCTTACCTTCACAACTTACTTATTTCAGGTTAAACTTTTAGCCTACGTTTCTTCCCAAGAAGTGGAGAAACGTGCCTTTGAGATCAGCATGTAGCGTGTCTCGCCCACCTTATCCACTTTTTACCAAAAATCAACATTAATTAAACTTTGTATAAGCAATATGACGTTGGAAAAAGACCCCAAAGCCGTAACTTCTAATTCCCTGCAATCAGTAATAACAACAGCATGGGGGATGGGCGAATGAGTTAGGCGGGAGCGCCGCTAGCGCCACCTAAGTTTTAGGTTCTGACATGGTTCCTGGTAATAAATCTTGGAAACATATTCAAGTTCTGTTACGGTAATACATTTTATACAATGTAAAAAACAAGATGGCCTTCATGCAGAATCTTCTTTGGCTTCAATCTGGTGGTGTTAACGAAGGAAACATTAGAGCCAATAGTGAACTGTGAAACGCAGACAAGTCACGTACTACCTACACGTCAGGTATGAAATACTGTTCATGAATCAACAGTTATGAATGTGGTGACGACGGAAAACGCTAAGGTTATATCAGTCAAATTTTACACAAAGACGTTATTTAAAAAACATTACAATCTTTCCACTTTGTCTCTCTTACAGCCGGATATTCTTTTCAGGTTAAGAGACTAGCCACAAAATTGTCACAATTTAAAAACACGGATATCCATGTTCCACAGCCCCTCTTAAACTGCTTAACTTCTTGGTGGTGGTCTCTCAATACGTACGTCATAAGAAATCAAGTAGACTTAATATTTTAACAGCACACCCGAAGTGTATATCTGAAATACATCCCAAGCCACTATACCGGGCCAGTGACTACGTTTCTGATGGAAAATTAACAACCAGGCAGAAATTATAACGAAAATAAAACTCTACAACCCGCAACATATTTATTACAGTAAGTGTAAAGAAGAGGTCCATAATAGTCAGCCCCTGAAAAAATCCAACAATTAAGATCGTTCCAAATAAACAAGCACCACCGCATTATACTGCAACGAGCATGACAGAATCATGTAGAAGGCCATCGCAGTGCCAAGTGGTTGCTATAATCACATGAGTAGGTTCGACACACTTACCTGTTAAAGCTAGCGCAATCCGATGATCCAATTAGTTACTGACACGTTTCATTAGTACTGGAGTGGTAATCCCTCTGCATGGCTGCCTGAAAGGTAAAGTGATTGTTAACATGAACACTGCAAACGAGATTATAGCTGATTGTTACGCATGTTAATAAGCACCTGTCTGGATTACGCCGAAAATAGAACTACGATATTATTCAAAACTTTGTCATGAAAATAGAATTTATACTTGTAAACATTAATTATATATCACCCTCGTTTACTGTTAAATAAAAATAATGACTGCATTCAATTCGGTTGAGAGCACTAAGTTTACTAGCGAAGCAACTTTATAAGCAGCTGTATCTGCTCTGAACTTAAAATGATAATGGAACACAAAAACATGTCTGCGCCAACTCAATTAGCTATAAATTAGGTCACATGAGATAAAACGAACTTATAGCCATCGAACGGGCGCATTCTCAAAATGGATTGCACAGAACTAATTCAACTGCTTATTCAATACACCTATAAGAATCTTATTAAATACAAATTCCCGTTAAAATGTAAATGTACCGAACTGTCACTTGCAGCTTTGTTTAGTCTATGGCAGAAATTATTTTTCAGAATGTTTGTTCCGGGCATTCCCGAAAACAATTCTGAAATTTTATTTTGATAAGCAACGCCCACATTAAGGGACAGTGGCCTATGGGGATTCATTTGCATACTGGCGGTAACTACAATGCGCACAAAACGATGCCCTACACGAATTCTAGTGTTCAAAGGGTACGTGTGCTCCGAAGTACGGGACGAACAGAGTCGCGCACGGTTGGCAATAGTTCCGCGGCATCTGCTGATCATTACTGCCGATGACACCCCTAAAAAACCGTATTATCTAACGCCGAGGTACAGCGGCAACTTCTCCGGCACATGCGTTGTGCGTGTAGCCTATCGTCACTATGCAAGATGAAGTAAGTACCAGCGTACGATACTGCAGAAGCAAAAGAAATAAAACGCCTTCCCATAAAGAATCTACGTCACGATGCCGGCTTTCTTTTCCCCTCGGACTCTTGACCCTTGAAGATGGGGCCGATACGTTGTCCCGAAACGTCGGTAAACAATTACCACACGACGCCGCTTAATATCCCAGAAGAGCACAGATCTCATCAACATCGAGGCGGAAGCCTAAAATCAAGATCGTTTATTTCTAATTACAAAATAAAAATATGTGGGTTGAATCCCACTTGAGGCATCCGGTCTTCTGGGATGTGACGCTGCGTCGCTGGATAAGAGGTTCTTGACGTTTCGAAGGAACGTGTCGCCATTGTCTTGAAGCGAGGTACTCGTACGTGAACCATGTATTTTGAACCTTTGAAGACGATGGCTACAATTTCATTGGAAACGTCGGGAATTGTTTCACCAGCGAATGTCGGCACATCCAAGAAGGCAGAAATCCTCGAATACATCGCTGTGAAAACCTCAAAATTCGTACAATTCTCACTTGTTGGTTTACGGAGAAGAAGATGCATAACCTCTAACTTTACAGTAAGAATACCGGACAGACAGATTACTTGCGCTTTGAAACCGGAATTTTAAATAAACTTTATACAAACAATAAAATACCGGCCTTATTAACATACTTTACTTACTGATTCTTGTTTTAAATACAGACGATTTCAGTTTCGCACATTATACCATCTAATGGCAAGATTATCAGTAAATAATGAATTGGAAGCAATAGAATTGTAGCCGTCATAATCTAATTTACGGTACTATCTAGGAGTTTTCCCAAAGGTGCTGAGACAAGCTTGTCGAGTTACAGAATTTCTAGATTTGAACACGACACCTTCCGAATACGAAGCGGACAGCTCACACTCCACCTTCAATTCTGGATTAGTTTCATAATAATATGAACATCTATACAAAACGGTTGAGAAGGAAAACTGAAGAAACTGAATTGGAATAATAAGTTTGCCTATTCATTACGACTATTTTCCGAAAGTACACTCACGTTGGGTCACGTTCTATTTCATCCGTGTTGCCGCACTGTGATCGTTTCATGCATTAGACGGCCCAACAACAAAGAAAGTCGTGCACAGAGGTCCATTTTCCACCCCAAAAACCCGTTACGGTTAATCTTACTGGTGTTTAGCACACGTCCATCGTCTCATTTGTTTACGTGCCACAGGGTTTCGAAAACTATTTCCGTTTCCAGGAGGAAATACGGAGAGGACAGAATCCTAATACGGATTGACCCTTTGAAATATCTGTTCAGTGTGGGTGGGTATGGTTGCCTGGTGACGGAAACACTCTAAAAACACGTTAAATTCAAGATAAAATAAATACAGTATTCATTATTTTAATACAAGAAATGGATCAATTTTGCTCGTGGTTACCTGTTGAACATCATATAAGGTTCCACATAAGCTCACTGATAAAAAATTAGCAAGTTTAAAAGCAGTGAACTGAGCTACACAATTAAAGTGCTGACTTAAGGAGGAAAGATATGAGTTTATGTCTAAGACTCCTGGCCTCTGTTTGTACAGCGTGCCCAGTAAATTCACTTTTATATACTTTGCTTTCAATTTTTTATCTTTTCACTGTGGAGCTATAAATTAACTTTAAAGTGTGCTGGTGCAGTGAGGCCTGCAGCTTAAAAGAAACGTGTGGAAGGAACTGCCGGCCGAGTGTATAAAACATGCCAGCCTAATCCGTACAAGTTGGCATCAAGCATTCAAGCAAACAGCATAGTCGTAGGAGGCCCAACGTTGTAACGTTGTAACGTTGTACCGGTATTGATCTGCGCTCTGGAGTAGAAAATAAAGACGGACATAGTGAACGTGCAGGACATGGCACCTAGAAACAAAATTGGCCCTAAGCGAGACAACCAACTCTCACACCAAGTGTCTCTTCTTTCTTCCAAGAGTTCTAACAATATGTACCGTGTTGTGGACAGCTTTATCCAATCACAGATTTACAGTTTCCTCACCCAAAATAAACCAAAATTCAATTTCAGTTCCCCCTAAACTGCCGCTAACAGAATCAAAATGAAAGTAACTGCATGCCTAAGAATGCATACGTTTAAATATTTATTTTCTTGTGTATAATTAATATGCCACTCTTCTCTTTATTTACTTAAATCTTTGCTGCTTATTTGCTTCATATATATATTTTTCGTTTTATCTACGTCTATATATATAATTTGTAAGGCAGTTATTGATCAGTAATGGCTATAATTTTTCTATAATTACGTGTTTGTCCCTATGGTCTCTTATGGTTTTGATCTCTCGCACACGAAATCTAAAAGGTTGGAATCCTAGACACAGCATGAATGTGTGTTTGCCTTTTTCTGTGCCCTGCGGCCGTAAGTGTAGTAAAGGTGTTGCAATGGGGGAATCCTCTGCTCAAGGGGTCATAACAAGTCTATAAATGATTCATAGTTTGAGGATTTCATTCTACAGAGGTTGAATGGGACTACGTCTCTTCGAACTCCAGATTCTAAGGGGCCCATTGTCCATCCCCAAGTCTTACATGAATAAATCCGTTGGTGAAAATGACAATTTACAGGAGAAAGTCGCGATAAAATGTCCGACTGCTATTTTGGCCACCAAAAACCTACAGGGCCTGACATGGGAGCGCCTCAGCAACATGAAACCGGCGACAAACCGACTGTGCAAGGGAACAGCCAAATTTCAGTCACTTTTAAACTGAAAGAAGCCAGTACATTCAGTTTTTTTGTGGTGAAGGGCCCCGCAGCAGATGCTACGGACGCACTGCAGCCTTGAGGCTTATTGTGCAACCCTGTGATGAAGATGTTGAGTTGTTTTCGTTTTTCCTTCTAATGGAGCACTGGTGGAATGAAACTGACGGGGTAAAACCAAAGTACTCGGGGAAAAAACGTGTCCCAGTGCCACTTTGTCCACCACAAATCCCACATGTACTGACCCGGGATCGAACTCCGGCCTCCGCGGTGAGAGGCCGGCGACTAACCGCCTGAGCCATAGTCCATTCAGTTAATGCCAGAGGAACGGCATACTCTCTGTGGTTACGATTTCCTACACATCTGTGCCTCTTCTGAGGCCTACGACAGTCGAATAATTTCCAACTACATCTGACATCAATGTGTGAAGTTGTGCTTCTGCCTTCGCTCTAGTCTTTCATGACCTATGTTTATGTTTCACTGTCACATACCGACTGAAGGAGAACGGGATGTGTAAAGGAACTTGCTAGTAACTTGTAAGAAATGGACCATGAATGCGATGTAACACTTCCGCCGTGCAAACACACGACTTCAGAGATAAACGCAAGCAATTATACTGAAATTGGATTCTTGTGCAGGCAGTCATTTGGAAACACCAACAGTATCTTTATCAAAGCCACCTACTTGCTTCTGAAACATGGAAAAAATAAAAAATCTTTGGGTAAATTGGAGTTAATTGCACACTCATAATGGCTTCTAAAAGCAATCGACATACGATAGAAATAGAGATAACAGCATACAAACACTTTTCGATGTACCGAATTAACTATCTCCACAAGCAGAGTCTTAGTTAAGTGAGCAAAGGAGTGGTATTTGTTACAAATATGCGTGAAAGTATTACCTTTTATGATATACCAGGTGATAAACCATAATTTTGTTTTCTGACTTCATTAATGAAAGAAAGAAAAAAAATTAAAGTTTAGTGCCTTCCACATAAAAGGACAATCCTGTAGTCGTAGAATTTGGAACGCACACTTGGCATTAGCAAAATTTAGTGTACCAAATAAGTCGAAGGTGGTACTAATTTCTTACGCACAAAATATTCAGGATAAATAATTAATCGTTGTTGTTCAAATTAAATATAAAAACCAGTACATGGAAGCAAGGGTGACAGACCAGCTAAACGTTCTTTATTCTGATGAAAAAGCGAAAATTCTCAAGCATTAAACACAACGCACAGGAAGGCAAGGCGACTGCTTGCAAAACAAATCACTACTTTTTTATCATTTTGTCAAAAACTAGAAGAGGGTTCATAATTTTTCTCAATATCTGAATTATTTTCACGCGCGAATGCGCTTATGTGTGTGTTTAGAGGGCGTGGAGCACTGCCATTTCATGGTCTTTGCTCTTTTGGCTTATTCCGCAGCGTAGGGATTTTTTGTTACCGACGTTTCGGGACAGAATATCGGTCCTATCCTCAAGGGTCGACACGTCCTGGACTTCTGGACCCTTAACGATGGGACCGATAAGCTTCCTGAAACGTCGGTAGCAGACAAACCTACGCTGCAAAACAACCCAGAAAAGCGAAGATCTAAATCATGACGCGGTGAAGGCCTAAATCTCACTTAAATTAAATGTTTCTCCAAAACCATTATTTCTTCAGCGCAGTGTAGCTTGGATATAATTGAATTCTTTGCCCTAAATCCATGATCTGACCTCCAAAATCATTTAGCCAGTCGCGATCTGTATACAATGTACCACTGAAACGTGACTCGATTAAACCCAGGTAGTTACGTTATCGATTTACTCTTCAAAACATTCGCTTTACACGTCACAAAAAGAGCATCTAACCCTCCACAGTATTCTCCCTTCTCACTTTGAAAAAATAAAGTTTCCTCTTAATAATTCTATCTACTAAATCACTTTAAGAATTAATCTGGTTGAAAGATTAAAATAAGCATGACGCCTGTCTTTGGATTACTGTGCTCGGGAACATTTATCACTTTGATTATCATTAAATTTAATTTAGTCCCGTGACAGGAAGCTGTAATTACCCTTCAGAATACCCAGTGTTTCTCTTCTTGTTTGAATAATAAGAGTTGAACTGTGTAAAGCCTATACAGTCTGGGTTTTTCAGTCGATGCAGAATTCACATAATACGTGGTGTAAAATGCGATTAATTAAAACCAACTCACACTAAGGCAGCAAAACCCCAGAATTCACATAGATGATGCAAAATTCAGCAACTCGAGACCACTCTGACCAACTTCCATCTACCTTCTATCTCAAAACGTGATTAACACAGCGTTTTAAAAGAGTTTTCTTTCACCGGAATTCTGTATGCATTCCTTCACTTCCTCATTCGAATCATGTGTGGGGTTCCACTGAAAGTCTCACGAGACTGCCCTGCCCTAAGACAAGATGACATCCATGAAGTGCATAGTCCTCCATTAGGCATATTTAAGACCTCGAACATTTATTTATTTTTATGATTCAATGACGCTGACAACACCTGAGATTATATAGCATCGAATGGTAGGACTAATGAATGATGAATTGCAATGAATGTGGAAGGAATCGGTTGCGGCCTAGACTGAAGTACTAACCTAGCATCTGCTTGCAGGTAGGAAAAAAAACCACGTAAATCTTCAGTGAGTATAGTTCGTGTCTCGGTCTAGTTCTGTATGCATAACTCTCGAATGCAAGGCAGCAGGTTAGCGCTGGACCCAACCTGATCGGTAAATATCCTAGCCTGCTCCCTTACGTCACACTTCGTAAGTCCAAATATTTTCTTTAGCACTTTGCTCTAATAAAAATTTTGCATTCTTAACAGTGACTGCGCCCCAGTGGCTTTATTCTTTCTTTCCTTCACCATGCAAGATTGATTGGTTTACCGTTCCTTTTGCTGTCCACCTGAACAATTTTGGAAGCTCTTCTGACCATTCCGTGCCTCTGAAGAGCAGAACTTTCAGCGCTTATGTCAATAGTACGTTGCATTTGTCAGATACAACTTCAACTTGTCACCAACTCATCATATTTGAAAACGTTCATGTAAGAAAAAGTGTTTCATAAGAAAATCATATTGCCGCTAAGTCAATCTCCACACAAAACTCGAGACTAATGTGATATCTGTTACTGTAACTCGACAGTTTTAAACCATTATCACAAAATCTCTAAGCTATATCATATCCGGAATTGATCAAATCGAATTTGTGTTACTCTGAAGTCTATTACAAATAATAGTATACATTTCTGTGTCGACACATTCCAGTCTTGAGTTGAACAGAACTGCGGGCCTCAAAATTTGTTCACGTATTTATTACATCCTGAATACCGGGCCGCCCAATTCTCCTAGATAATTTATATCATTTTAGAGCCCAAATGTATACTGGAATATTTAGTATGAACACTGCTCCATAAGTGAGCAGAAATGTTTCATCGCTCATAGAGAAATCGTTAGTTAAATTAACCGGAATAAAGAACAGAGCAAACGGAAAAACTGAACGCAGAATTTTCAGCTGATAACTTGACAGAGAGCGACTGTATACTGAAACCAGGCTAGGCCAATGAGACAAGAGCTGTGCAGTCCAGCAATATAGCTAATTTCCATCTAGCGAAAGTGCACTTAGGCCCCCGAAAGAAAAAAACTTGCTTATAAATCTCATAACTCTTATTAATGTACTGGTATATATATATGAAACCCTTTAATTTTCTGCTGGTGACTGCTATGCCATAGCGTACTGATGTCTTTACGAAACAACGAAACAGGGACGGATATTCATTACTGTCCTAGCATAAACACCAGCATCCAATGTTACAGCATGTAGGACAATTTGTTACCAGTGCCAATTAAAATGTACTGTGCTTCTGAACAGTAGGGCCTAGAGAACAGCAGCTGAATATAGAAACTGCTATAAGAACTAAAACAGAAAATTATGTCTATCCTTCTAGTTGGACAGACAGTCGGACAGCGTGATGTGGCCATATTCCAAGAGTATTATGCTGGTCCACTGGTTAATTGTCTAGGAATTTTTAGGCCTACTTGCATTAGCGCAAGCTAATATCAGGAGCCGGGATAGCGTCGTCGGTATGGCGATTCGCTACGGACTTGACGGCTAGGAATTCGCATGCAAGTGGGGGCGAAATTTTCTCTCCTCCATGCCAGTCCAGATCGGCCCTCAGGCCCACTCAATCACCTATGAAATGTGTACCGGGACGCTTTCCCTGGCCCACTGGTATATATATAACGTGGAATGCGCTGGTAGGCCCCTGGTCCATTTACACTGACAGTCGTGTATCCTTACATGACCTATACCCCTCATATTCCATAGCTTTATCACTATAGTGATACTTGGTGAAAAGTACAAATTATGAAGCTCCTCATTATGCAGCTCTCTCTACCTCGACAGCATTATGTTCCCAAATGTTAAAATCTACTTTCTTCCATAGAGTGGCAGATTTATTACTATCAGATTTCGACAAAATGAAAACTCATGTCTCTTCATGCACATAATTAATATTTCGTTCAGATGTAATATGAAATAAGGTCACAGTTTCATACATACCCATTCTAATGGATATCACATTACACGGCAGTTGGAATTTTATACCGGTCAGAACTACAGTGCATGAGTTAAAACAGCTGTAGTTTAAAACGGCCACTGCGCAGGATTTTTCTCTAGTACGAACTTGACATTAAGTTCATTCTTAAAACCCACAAGGAAGTAACATACATCGGACATGTTAATGCACAATACAAACTGACGTCCTGACGCGTTGACAGTGCACTTGATAGAACAGAGTTTATAAATATTTATTGTGTCAAGTGTCTCCAAGCAGAAACGCATTTTACTTTAAAAATTCTGAGCTTTATAAAAAAAAACTCCGTATGGCTCAGATTTATATACATTCCATCAGGAAAATACAGAGCATATTTTCGTGCAAGTAATTACTTTGGAGAATGTACCGTGAAGCAAATATTATGCATCAAATTCAAGAAACTGAAAACCTAACTTGAAGATTCGTTAGATACCTTATTAACAACGGAACACAATTTGTTTCAAACAAGTGCTAAATGACAAATACTCCAAGCTTCTGCTATCGCTGCAGGAAATTTTCTTGTGCTGCCCATGATATAATGGTGAATAACATCTTGTGAAGAACCGAAGACTTACTCGGTTACTAATCACTTAACAGCAGCAGCAGTAGCAGCAGCAAAATTGTTTTACCTATCTTTCGGCTCTTGTAACTATGGTTATTTCCTCTAAAATGTTCCTCATCAAACGGGCACTGCTAGATCATTGTCTCAGATTACTGATGGACCTTTCCGTAAAGAAGTGGTTAATTAGGCAGCTACATTATAAAGTACTTTACTCTGTAATATACCTTGTTATTCATCTATGTACGTTATGCATTTGCTTCAAGTACATTTACAATAATAAATTTTCTGTGTTACGCTTCTCTATTCTTTATCGACAATACTGAAGCAGCATGGAAAAAGCAGGAATGAGGAAACAGTACCGGTTTCAAAACACTGAGTACGTTATTTTGAAGTTGGTAGAGTTTTAAAAAATAATTAAACTACCCGACAGCAGCACAACGAAAATCAAACAGTAATATAAAATTGTTATGCATTTTCTAAAACATTTTAATGAAACACTCTGTGTAAAGTTTGAATCAGAGTACACACAGTGGAACGAACAACCTGATTTTTATTAGACCCGTCGTGCAGGCCAGTTAATACACAAACACAACAAGACTGACGTTCCAACTCTATCACAGTTAGGACTGTGTAGTAATTTATTTTATTGATGGGTTATTCAACGACGCAGTCGGTAGCTGAAATTCTACACTGTCGAACAGCAACATGATTCGTGAGTTAAATCAAAAGGACGTGAAAGAATGCAGTCGTGGCCAGTGATGGAGCGAGTGGTGCGGCCGCCCCGGGCAGCAGAGTCCAAGGGGCAACAAAATGGGGTGCAAAATACATACTGTAACAATACCTTAACAAATTTGAAATTATTTAGCCAAATGGAAGCACAATCAATAAACAACATTTTTTAATGTATTAATTTCTGTTAGGGGAGGCCATTTTGATTACTCTCCGCGGGTGCAAAAGAACCTAGTTACGCCACTGGTCATGGCGTAAGCACGTCTCCTCCCATCATTTGCCAGAAGGGACTGAGGAAATCCACGAAAAAGCCCAATGAGGATAGCTAGTCCCCTGGCCGAGATTTTAGCCCGAACTCTACCAAACAGGAAACAAGAAGGCTACTCAACCAGCCGCGAACTGTGGTATTATTTGCAGCGACGGTTGAGATCGAAACGGAATGTCTTTTATACTGCGCTAGTATGCTACCCACTAGACTGCCGGTGTGACCTTTACATAGTGTTCGATCTTTTGCTTCTAAGTTACCTCCATTTATCTTTAGCTCAGATACAGATGTGTATTTCATAGAGATACTGCAAGGGATAGGTGGCCATAACCAGTTTCACGCGGTCTATGATCAGCACCGTTTCATTGTTTGGCAGGCGTTCAGCTCTTCAATCATGACAATGAGGCTCCACAGCGGAAAATATTAGAAAAAAGTCAAGGCGAATATGGGATTAAGAGATCATAATCCTTCTCAAGTATCGAAAAGCCGCTCAGTTACTCAAATTTACAACAATCTTCAAAAAAGCCCACTAACTTTATTACAGACGGCAATTTAATTATTTCAGTAGTATTTTAAGGAAAAAACGGCGCGAGAAAACTAACATTTGCTCTAGTACGTTCTGAAATACTGGGCCTGTACCTGGCTTTATGTCAGAACAGTATCAACATGAGTTACGTGTATTAAGACAGGTTACTAAAGGGCATATTTGTAACTAAGAAGGATTTAACATACACTCATCCGTCGCTTTTCGCCGGGGTTAGCTTCAAAGATCGCCTGCGAAAAGCAAAAATCGACGAATAATTGATCGCCCCCCCCCCCCCCAAAAACAATGTTTTAGTATTTTTAGTGTTTTTCTTTTCTTTGCAGGAACATTGTTATGGGAGCTGCTTTTTTCCCTTAAACTCCTTGAACATCATGCGGCATGTTCGAGTTTTAGTTAGTCCAACTCTTCATATAACGTTCTGATCTTATATACATGTAAGTAATTGAAAACTTATGCGTGCTTCAGGAAGGCTGCTGTATGTTACGTGTCTTATTTTGATTTTGTCTCTATTTGATTTTTATACGATATAATATATTCCTTAAATATTGTGCGGAACGATCTTACGGTTTGTTCTAGGTATCGATTTCCAAAAAACTGGGCATTTTAATACACAAATGCCGTATTTGTCATATTTGTCTATTTTTCTTAGTTAAACACGACACTCACCAGTAAGTTGTCAGCTTGATGTTCCGAGGATACAGCCCCTGTTATCCACTGAAAAGATGGCTGGACGAGTACCAGCACTGGTCTAGGTAAAATGGTGGCGATGTGGAAAATGGCTCGCCCGGTTGCGAATATAACGGGATATACAGAAGATTAAACTGAAACACTAATATCTACTCAGAGTACTAGCAGAATTACAAGAAGAGCCACCGACAAAGAAAATAAAGCCAAAGACATGCCTATTAATTTATCTGTCGGCGACATTATTCCAGTGGTTAGGAAGCTGCTCTATCTCTCGTCTCGATCTTGTCAATTGCTTGATGAAATATTTCTTGTGATTCATGATAATCGGATTTAAAAGCGACTTACTTTTTCTCCAAATTATCCCCTCTATATAGGCCTACTGAAGACACAGAAAGAGACATGGGGAAAAGATAAAATACTGAAAACTGGGAGAAAGAATTAATTGAAAGGGAAGGAAAGAAAAACAAGGATAAAAATAAGAAAAAAGGATTTAAAATTCTTGTGTGTATTTACGGATTGCAGATTTGACTCTGAAAATTGGGGTTTCTTTTGTACAGTCACCGTCCAAAACTTTATACTGCTAATGCAAACACCTTTCTTAACTAACGCAATGAAGTGCAGCCCTTCCTGTGCAGCTAAATCTGCAAGATGGTCAAGAAATTCCCTCAATTTTCAAGGCTTTGAACAACTTCAAATAAATATTCGGTTTGTTGACTAAACCTCAGGTCTCGTTTACTTTCCAGTTCAGAGGGTTAAGAGCTGAGAGTGCCGGTAACTAATTTGAACCGCTTCAAACCGGTTTACAAAGGATTCATAAGGTAAAGTAGAATTTTCCCTTTGCTTATTTAAGTTTCATATCGTGAAGATAAAATGGGAATGGAGATACAGCCCCATGCATTCTCTAGTTCAAACCTGTTCTTCAGCATGCAAATCCGAAATCCTGTGTAATACTTCGTAGTACAGTAGTGTTGTACAGTGCAGGGTTACTCGCTCCTCCATCCCCAAAGATGAAGGACCAATCCTCACATGCCCTCCGAAGCTGCTCATTCATTATATTCGCGGATGTCTTAAAAGAGACATATGTCGCTACTTAATTACTTCTTTACTGTTTACACTGTACTTAAAGTGAAACCCCTCATGATTATTTTCTTTGTTGCATCACTCTTTCCAGGACAGCATTACTAACATCGTTAAAGGTATGTACTTATCAGTGTAATCGTAAAGTATAATTAGTCTTATCCATAACACGGAACTGCCTGAAAACTCAAGGAATCATTGTTAAAACAACAAATGTCTAGTTTGTAAGCAACATTTATGACATATGTTGGAATACTACAAACACCTACCCCAGCCGCTACAGAATGCGTTCAGTGGTAACGTTAAGTTACGGGGTTTGTTCGTTGCGCAACTGCAAATGAAGGAGACTATGGAGACATTTGCGAACTAGTTAACAGTAGAAAACATGACTAACATTCATAGCCTCTGTGCAAAGTAAAGGAAGTGTTGTATTTTTTTATAAAATGTAAAGTTTTTCGCAACTAAGTAATGCGGAATTTTCAAGTTTATTACGGTTACGTCTGTTGTTTATTATTTAATTTCTTATGTGTAATTATTTACACATAATCTTTATCAGACTCTCACATTATAACAGTGCAGAAAATCATATGGTACGTGATATGTAACATAAATCTCGCAAGCTTTCCCTTTGTATAGCATGGATGCTAAGCTACAGCCTGTCCGCTAATATGAAATGGTCAATGCAGAGCACCCTTAAGTAGGCTGGCTGGCTCTTAGTACAGGCTGGAATCTATAAGTACAAAGTAAGAGAGTATTCTTTAAACGCGTGAGTTGCAAGTGTTATTAATGTTGTTATTGTTATTATTGTTATTGTTGGATTTGTGATTGGTCATTGTGGTTTTTAATCAGCAGGTAAACAAACAATAGCCAAATTGTACCGAATCAAGCAAGAAAACAGTGATATTCCCTAAAATTGTCCTTCACTGACTATTTACAGTCTTCATGAGGAACTTAATAAAATTTCGCCCCTCAGTTTAGTGGGCTCAACTACGTACTGCAGCCGCAATACTTCCTGCCCCTCCCTTGAGGTACGACATTAAGAAGCTAGACACACAGTACCAGCTTCATGGGTCTTGCAGTTAAAATTACCACAGTTTTCTATTTATCTCGTGTCAAATTGCTTTTTAACGACCCAGTGTAAAATATTCTAGAATATCCGTAGCTCCAGCCAAACAACGTGACTTGGTTCGAAACACAGTGGCAATATGTGCCGTGCTTCATAGCCCATTATCTACACACACTCTCCATTTGATCGAAAACCCAATATTGGTGCAAGAGGAGGCAGTCCTATTTATAATGGCGTTCCCATTCAAGCTGATACACAACGATGTGTTCCGTTATCGTGGGGATAGGCGAATGCCATTATGGCATTACGGACCTTGTTCCCGGAATCCAGGTCTCAGAGCCTCTGTCAGAGTTCTTCAAGCTTTGACGATTATGTACAAACCCTTTAATATCGGTGTTAATTCAGAATATCGGCCACGCAGGTTACCACTCCGGTAATGTGCACGACTTGTATTATGCTTTCGGTTTCAAGTTAAGCTGGAGCAAACATTTCGTCAGACACTCCAGGGGAATGTCAAGATAGCGAAACGTACTCACAAAAGTTTGTTGCTGGACCCAATCCTGAGCACGTTATGCCACGTCCACTCCCTCACACCTTAATCAACATCTATTTCAACAGGCTTTTACCTCCCTCATGTCACCCGACACATTTCTCACTTTCCAGTCTTTCAGATAAAGTTATGCCTACATAACCATGCCTCCCAAGTTTACCACACGTCCCATCCATTAACTCCTCCTTAAGAGGCGCACTCAAATGATATGTACTGAAGGATCACAAATAAATTCAGTAAACAACGTATCATGTAATTCATTGTGTATAAGTCTCTTGATTTCAAAATTGAATATGCAGCATATAGGTTACATCTTTCCACAATTTGGCACAAATCATTTCCACAGTACCTATCCCGCCTTTCTTTCCTGCCATCATTGTTATTCAAAACCGAAAAATTTAAATTATCACTCCGGAGTCTCACGTTCGACCTGGGGCAGTCAATGTGAGACTGGTGGTAACCAAAGTGGCACTGGACAGGTTTTTCTCCTAGTACTTGGGTTTTCCTCTGTTAATTACCTTTCCACCAATACTAGACATTCACATTCATTCGACATTATTGACAACATCTAGTGTGGATATTAACAGCGTCGTTAAATAAACAACACGAAACACATAATCCTAAACCAGTTCCATATACTTCCCTTCCTCACACAGCGTTTACTAAAGACCTTCATCAATATTGCTCTCCTATTTCCTCAGCTTTCTAAATAATTACTTTCACTGATGCTTATCAGCCAGAATTTTGTGTACGTTTCTTTTCTTCCACGGGACCTGTGTGTCCGGCAAATAAGCCCCCTAACACCATTACTCGAACAGTACTTTATAAATATCCTGTAACACATGTCACCATTTTACCTATATCCAAAATTTTATAATCCTTTATAAATTCGGACAAATGGCTTGAAGATTGTCCATGGTAAGCCGACCACAGACTGGAAAATGATGTAAAGGTAAAGGTCACCCCATGACGTGCCTATGCAGGTACAAAGAGGAGGTGGAAGTATAGCTCCAGCCCATTCGTAACCTCGGCGCTAGAGGAGGTGGGTGGTCAACGTCACGGCCCCGGTCTTACTCGGGGCTTTAGCTACCCAGTGTATCGGAGGCTGCGCGGGCCTCGGGCCGGTCTGGACGGGGACAGAAAATCGCCACCACAGGGATTCGATAGCAGGACCGTGCGGCCCGTAGCGAGTAGCTATGCCGACGAGCCTGGAAAAATAATATTCTTCCATTACGATATTATATCCTCGTTTATTGTCGAGAGGCAAGTAAATTTATTCCAGTAATCACAGAAATCACCAATCTCTTCGATGACGTCACAGTCATAACTAAATAACTAACCATGCATATCAAATGTGCATTTATTAAAAAATCATGCATTTATAATTACTCAATTGATATGAATATGCCTATAAAATTTTAAAGTCTGTTTTAATAATTGTTTGTGACAAGCTTAAACCGAATCTCATCCCAGCAAATGGCTGCGTGATATTAAATTTCACAGCAACACACGGCTCTTTTGAACAAAGCTCTTTATTATAAATATATTAAAAAGCTAGGGTGCGATGCGGCTACACTGGGGCAAAACTGTTACTGACTATACAAAGAACAGATGCTACTAATCATGTTATAAATATACAACGCGTAATTTGTGAAATCGTATAGCAGAAATAAAACTGTTCCTGCGCACAACTCCACACCGGGGAAGAAGGGCTTAATGTCTATGTAATTGATTACTAACAATCAGAAATAACAATGCCGTAGACGGAATGGAAACCCAAGTTGCCAGCATCAGCTAGGACTAAGATCTGGAGTACCCCAGACCGCGGGCCCATAGGGATCAGTTAATGGATAGCAGTACTCTTACTTTGTCCATAGTCGTTAGTGCTCTAAGGCGACTAGCGTGCACGCGCGTCTTCCGCCCACTAGCTTGAACGGACAAACACATGTATGTAAATGAGGCTGTCCTGCGTGACAGCGTGTAAAACGGACGCTCTGGTAGGTAGCAGCGACCAAGCTTATCCACTGCTTCCTGGTTGCTAGTGTGGGCGGCATCGATAAGGAGTGACGGTGAGATAAACGTGGGGGGGGGGGGAGACTGCAATAAACGAGACTTTGTTTACACTAGCGGACAAGCATTTTACGGGCAGTGTTGAACAGGCGAGGGCAAACAGCTGACAAGTAGTATTGCCTGTCTTTATTTCATGTCTTCGATTACAGAGGCTGTAATTTCTGAGGTTTTCAAGAGGCCGCTACTGTGGGATCGTCGAAATAAAGAGTATCACAACAGGGGACTGTGTTGACACCGATCTGCGACGCAGAAGAGCAAGGATCACAGGACGAAGAAAAATTATAAACGTTGGAGAAGGCCAGGAGTACGCGGTTGAATCAGCATTTTCAGAGGAAGCCACGTCTGAAATACAGAATGTTGCTCCGACTGCGCATTAAGGGCTCCAAAGAGAAAGACAGGGAAGTGGACATTAAATTATCAGGAAGAAATGCTACGTTTAGAGAACAGGAAACTTGAGTGGTTAATTAAGTAAGGGGATGACAATGATGATGATCTCAGTTTCATCAGGTCTGTAGTTCCGTATATAAAACAACTGCCTCCCTAAAAAAAAATTATGTTTGAGGTCACAGTTCCAAACAATGGTGGCAGATGAGATTGGAGCACCACAAAAGCATTTGCTTAATTCTTCAGCTTCATCTTCAGCCCCAAGCTCGAACAGTTTTGATATCAGTAAGCCTACACAATCGTATTATGTACATACTTGGCATTGATGTAACAACACGGCAATGCCAAGAATAATTAACCTTAAAATCTAATGCAACTGCCTATAGAGTTTGCTATAGTAGGGATCACAAGCATTAGGTATTCATTCATTCTCATTCATTCATTCATTCATATTGCAATTGCTGTAAATCATGTAATCATGATAGTTGCATTAATCTTGCCACATGCATTATTTTATCCACCAATGTATTTATCACAGTCATTATGAATGTAGCAGTCTTCCAGTGAACCAAACGTGCTCCATCACGGAATTCAATTAAGTGTGTTGAATGTGAAGCATGTTTGACTTGCCTCAGTGTCACAGTTTTTCTTCTACGGATATTGTTTTCTGAAAATTTGTTGAGCTGTGTGAGATGTGCTGTCGTATAGCCTGCACTAAACAATCAAGTGTTGAAAGCAACATTCTGCAATACTCAAAAAATTTAGTTGGATGTTTCTTAGCTCATTATAGAGGTAATGAAATTCCCTAATTGATACTGGCCTTAAATATGTCATGTTGCTTCGCCTCTCCACACCTCCCAGTCAAATTTTCAGGCATTTTTTCTCCAGCAGAAACACTGCGCGATCTCAGTGATGCCACTGTACTGATAGCCAGTCGCTGCCAGGCAAGACACAAAAACGCCAATCGCCCGCAAGTGCGTGCACGCTAGTCGCTGCCACGCAGGACATGGCCTAACACAGTGTACGAGTATTAAACAATCTCCTGTAACGCCGAGATACAGCGGCAATATCTCCGGTAAGCGGTTGTGCGTCTAACCTAACTGCTACTATGCAGGATGAAGTCACGAGCATATGAAAAACACTTATCAACCAACAACTGCACTATTGAAGTAAATTATCACTTAGAATTACCCTACATATGTTTCGGTGTGATGATGGTCATGTGGTGACCGAAACATATGTTGGGTAATTTTAAGTGATAATTTACTTCAATAGTGCAGTTGTTGGTTGATAAGTGTTTTTCATTACCATAATGCACGGTGAACAAAAAGTAAAGTTCACGTTCATATATTTCGGCATGGAGTACGTCAACAATCGCGTGTAATTTTTATTTAAGATGTATAGTAATATGACTTTAAACTCTCAATCTTTGTCCATGTAGCTTGAACATAAGCATCGTCGTGTGAGGAATTTCTCTGGTAAGTTGAATAAACTAATAAGTAAAGATGGATATGAAAATTCTAATTTTATTTAAATTCCAAAACATAACATGACAACGGATTGGATGCACTGTAAGACGAAGACAGAATCAGCTTACTGAAACAAAGGAAACTATTAAGAAGTTGAGAGTTGCAAAGTTTTTCTTACTGTTTTTATAACTGCGTGTATTATATTTAAAATTGTTTTTGTAAAAAACATTTCATATCTTTGACCACCGAATAGCTATGACATTTTCGCGCATTCTCTCAAAGACATTTTTGTACCTATACCTCAATTTAAGTAAATTTTCTTCACAAGTGGCGACATGTTTCTTGTATACAGCTGGACCAGTTATCCGTTATTTCATTTCCTAACTAATAAAATTTATTGTCTTCAACTGCTGCAATAAATGCCAACATATTTCCTAAGACTCCTCACAGCAGGGTTGGTGGTTCTATTTCGCCAAAACGAAACATTTTCCTCGGACATGTTCTCATGTTTTTTTTTTTTTTCCTTACGCCTGGAGACTTGATTTTTCCATTTTCTGCTTTCGTCTTATTTTCTTTTCTCTTGCACTATATGATACAGATTCGTGTCACCATTACGTCCTTCAAATGTCACCTTTTCTTTGTTGTAATCTTCATGAAAGTTGTCCTTTTCTTGATTCGTTGCCTTCCTCTTCTTTTTAATGCCTCAGTCATTCCCCTCACCTTCTATGTGTTCAGTTTAGTCACAGGCCGTAACAATTTTGTCATTCGTAACTACTCGTGCATTCGTAATAACTGTCGCAGTGTTGATGTTTCTAAATTCGATACTTCTACCAAAGGTAAACGCGAGACATTCTTTCGTCTGCGATTGACACGTAACTTCATCTCGTCTAAAATGTCTATATGTCTATTTTTTATAAGCAGTAAATCCTAAACCTTCACTGTAGCTGATGGTTCGGTGGTTTACAGCTAGGTGCTTGACAAATATGGAGCGTCACCCTTCACGGGTTCAACAAACGCCTGACTTTGGCCGTGCCGTGCCTTTTCTTTCCATACACAATTTTAAATTATATTCTTCTATGTTAAGACTACACGTCCATTAGCTGAACCTTACATCTGAAATTCTTTTAGTTGAACGCCATCGGTTTAACGACAAGTACTAGGCCTTTCGTACAGGTACCTCAAACTTTCTCTGACTTCCTTCACATAAATTTAAGTAAAGTATAATCGACTCATCAGCGACACTCCTGTACCGCTCTTCATAACCCTCGTTCTTCCTCAGTGTTTAATGGCAAGATATATTTACTGTACGTTATTTTTACCGTACATTTTTCTTGATTACATAAAATCGTGATCCGACAAATGTACACTTTTTATTAACTGCTATTTACTACAGACTGTATTAAATAGCAATTAATAAAGAGTGTACATTTGTCGGATCATGATTTTATGTAATATATTTACTGTGTTGCGCTGAAAATTGTTCGTGAAATTTGTACCTAATGATTGGGCTACGTTCTGAAGCAAACAAGCTCTGTGTGGCTTCCTGTGCCAACAAAATCATAGCTTTTGGGTCTCTGATAAACAGCTGGAAGATAAATTTTATTTAAAACATGGAAATATATTTCCCTCATGCTTTAACACTTATTTTTACTTTGCCGCGAATGAGAGAGTATAAATTATTGTTGAAACATTTCTCATAAGCGTGTGGTATTTATTACAGATATTAGTGAATAAACTGCAACCTGAACGTACTTAAGGAAAGATGAAGTGTAATGAACCCAATTCCATGTGAGTGCTAGAAAACTACAACAAATGCAAAGCACAGGTTGTGGGAGCAGATATAACTGTCCCTTGACATGTTTTACTAAGATTAACGGTATTTATCTACCATATATATCAACAGTTTTTGGTCCCTATACATAACAGCAGGTAAGTGTAAACTGAAATGAGTTTTAAAACATACCGCCTTGTCTGTGAATTATACACAGACGTCAGGTGATCTACATTAATCTAACCCAGACACTCATAAAACTGTTATTTACAATTTTCTTATTTACTTATTTCACAAACCGTGCAAATGAGAACCCGCCCTTTCGCAAACACATATTTTATGAAAGTAGAACGTAGATTTGTTCCAGTGAATAATTAAGCACCACGTCATATGAAACACTGAAGGCGCGGCGTGTGCGACCTCTGCACTTTCTGCTCTCGGCACTAGTTGGAGTTATCAGTTTCTCGCCCCGGCCGCTTCATCCCTCAAGAAATACCCTCCAGTACCCACTGTATAGCAACGTGGCTTGGCGTTAGTGGCGGAAAGAAGTCGTTTTGTCCTACTGTGAATCGAACATATGTCATTCACCATGCAGCCTAGTCACTATACTGTCTGAGCTACAAACAGAGCAAAAGTTTATAATTAATGCCTTGAAATAACTGTAGATATAATAATGGCTGTCTATATCATGTGTTATCCTATGCAGACAGGCGTCTTTCGACGTACCAACGGGATTTCGTTACATGTGATAAAAGATTATGCGCGGATGCTTGTGGTTTTCCCGGAAATGTAACAAGTATTCATGACGTGTCACTTTGTGGCGATAAAGGTATTTATGCAGCATTTACTGCTGGTCCAGAGGGACTTGAGGGACTTAATGCATGATCCTGGCACGTCCTTTCCAGTCCTCTAAACGAATTCAGCACAGTAATCTGTAAGTGCTTCGTGCTTACAACTGATCAAAATTTGACCCAATTCGAATCTTGGTTCCAAAATTTTCATGAAGAGGCACGGACTTGGAAGTCTCTGTGTAAAAAAAAGGAAACGGCAAATGGATTATGAGTCTACATATTAGAAGACGCATGGAGAAAGTTTAAACAGAAGTAAGATAGCGTAATGAAAGTTTGCCTTTCAATTATCTCGCTACAGTGTAACTCGTGCTTAGTGTTCTTGAAGTTAAAAGTTTGAATAATCACTTCAGAGTCTAGTGAACATGCAGACTTCTCTTGCACTTCTCTGTATATTCACTCAAAACAATTACGTTACGCGACGCTTTTTATCTACGTAAATTATTAAGTATCGTAAAATAAATATACAAAAAATACACAACGGATCACAGGAAGCAGCTGCTTAGAATCACCATTACATATTTGGAAATTCCATTAAATAGTTCTCACGCTTTGTTAGCGTTCTGACGTTTTTCCGGAACAAAACCAATCAAGCTTCAAAATTGGTATGTCACAGTGCATTATGCACAAATATTGACAGAACAAACACAGGTTAATTAAGTTTCGACACTTATTCTCGTTACTAGACACTATCTAATTATTCACATTATTACAGCTCTGTTATGTAATTCGCCAGTGTGACATTGAAACCGTTTGCATAAAACCCCAATATTTCACAGACTACAGAACACATAATTTCATGCGAAGTGTGAGATTATCACGGCGGCGTTGGTGAGGATTCAAGCGTTCCGGGACGCTGCGCCGCGTCGGCTGTCAACACCACGATACAAAGGCAACACGCACTTACGGAACACTGATAACTCTTTACGACTGGGGACGTAACATCCCAGAAGGATTCACGTGAAGTTTGAAAAGTATTTCTACCTTTAATATCCATATTTATTGACCGATATAGGTGAAATTTTGTATTTGAAATCTACATGTACTGCCGGCGCATCTCTGAATATCAGACTTTGCTCGGAGGCATAAATAATTTCTTATCAGTAGTTCCTTATTTTAGGCTAGCGAAAATAATTCATGTTCAATTGTGATAACAATACGAACCACTTAAACAATCCAATAATATCATGCATTCTTATGGTTATTGTTTACATCGGTCTATTATCTCGGAATTAAGACAGAAGAGGCGCTACATGAGTTATATATTAACATTCAGAACGTAACCTTACGTCAGATAAAATTCAGTGTCTTACCACACACACACACACACACACACACACACACAGGAATTTTCCACAGATGGTGCAATTCAGTATTGGAGAGCTACATGTAATGACGTTAAGCAATAAAGAGTGTCATGAAATTTGGTGCTACACAACCCACACTTCACTTAAGGACGTAAATGGCTTTCGATCCATAGCTCCATATTTTTGATCGATTTACGTAATATTCAATATCGGTTCTCTGCCCATATTGCTGTTAAGAAATTATGTGTTTCACGAATTTCCAAGCAGTAAAAGCCATATTTTATTTGAAGGCGTAAATGAATTTCTCCCCACTATTTCCGTATTTCTTAACCGATTGAGGTGAAATTTCGCGCTGTTGTTTTATAACTGTGACATTAATACCTTCAATATAAGATTACCTTAAGTGTCTATTCAGAAATTAACTGAATTCACTCTGAGAAGTCACAAGAGGACGTAATGTGCTGGTGTAGGAAATCAGAACAGTAGTAGTCTGGAACATGTTTACAGTATAAGAAAGGCATTATAATTTCAAATCGTGTTTCACAGAACCTTTTATCATCCAGGAATTAAATCTGTGCAATTGAATGGCCATGCAAATTATTTGGAAGTGGAGAACATTATTATTCCGGTCATGCCGCAAAGTGGTACACTAAGCAACTTAAATAAAGCTGAGAGCACAGACAGAAACCTACATGCAATCTCTCAATCTGCGTAATGTCATTCAACTGCCCCACCCCGGCGACAGGCTTATTTCAGCGTCACTTTTTAAGGGTTTGGCTTGATCCTGCCATGTCTAAAAATACAGTTTCAGAGTATGGGATATGTGTTGGAGGTTAAAAGAAGGCAACAAATTCGATAAAGTAGGTGCCAATAAATATGAGGGAATTGTTGACGTCCGCTGAAAATCCATGTAAGATAAACAAAAATTCTGTTTATGTAAGTTTTTATTACCAACTACTGCACAATAAGTTTATACACTCCTACATGTTTCGGCTAACTATCTCAGCCATCATCAGGAGTCATCGTACATGGACATAAACAGCGTAGATCGCGTCTCTGAATGTTAATTGCCCATCCGTCACACAGCCGTAGTAATCATATTTTTTATATTTAAAATTATAATTTATAATTTAAACTATAAAATCAGTGACTGCGGCTGTAACGGATGGGCAATTACCATTATCGTGAAACGAGAAATGCAATCGGTAGTTTTCTTATCGAAGAGAAGTCAGGCTAAAGACACGGACAAATCCTTCTGACTACAATATACTTCGCTTACTTTCATAACAGATGTAATAGAATCGTATAGCATTATATTTAACGTAGAGAAACTAGCAAAAACTAATATATAATCATTTAGAAATAATGGTTCAACGTGTGGATTTGTTTATGGTGCTTGTACCCAGATATAAATAGAGATTTCAGACTGCTTGCTTTACAAGAAGACGCTGGTTAATGATAAAGCGTCGCGTATATGTCTGCCTTCTCCCATAACGTAATCTGTGTGAATACTCGTTAAGTGTGTTGTTTCTAGGGATGTCAAGAGAAGGACTAATTAGCAGTAGACCTTCCACGGAAGATAGGCAGTGCTTTGTATCCGTCACTGCAGTCTTGACCACACCAATGGACTCGTAGATGACAGAGACGACATCTCACATTAGTCACAGCGCAGGATCCTCTTAGCTACCTAACAAAATGCAAAATATCTACAATCTTAATTCGTAATTTATATTGGGGTTGTAGTACAGTTCTTTCAAAGTAGCTTGGAAAATTAATTTAAAAATAAATAAACAAATAAATAAATACATAAATTTGATTTAATTTTGTAATGGATTCAATGCCTGCACATTTTGTGTGTTCATCCTTCATTGCGTCAGCGTACCTTTAATAAATTCCGTTCTGGACAAACCTTTTTTATAAAAAGCTTCTTCACTGAAAATTACTTGAAAATGTAATTTGCCCATTGATAGATACACAATCGCTTTACATGAAGGCTTAAATATTTTGAACCATAGCTAAATCTGCAAGATATAAGAAGGCCAATCCATGTGGGCTCCGTGGTGAACAAAGTAACCCTGAGAGAGGGTTTTGTCCGACTACTTCAGTTTCTTCACCAATTTTACATACATGTCTTCATTTTAATGCTACTCTTATCAGAGAAAAAAGGCGAAGCCTGGGAACCTTCAAACAAAGCAACTCTCTGTCAGAAATCGGTCAACATTACACAGGAAAGTATTTTCACATTTCATTTTAGTCTTCAAAGGGTTAATCGGCTTGCTACACTTTGTCATCGAAATAAACTTCGCGGCATATTTACACTGAGATAATAACCAACTGCATGCGGCAAAATTCTCGTCGAGGGACTACCAGTCATTTAATTAGTAAAGGAATTCGCCTTTTAGGCAACTAAAGGTTCATTGCTGCCTTCAAAAGAGCCCGCAACTGTATTCTAGCTTCAGGACAACAGAAGTCTGTTCACAGACTAGTTATTTTACACACTAACATAAAATTAATTACAGAATAATTAAATGGGAAATAGAGGCATTATACGTATGAGAAAATTAATCGACGTTGCCAGAAGCCTTCAAACGTTGCAGTTAATATTACAGAAACAATGACGTTATCCATTGTGTCATTGGAAAGTACGCGGCATGGACTGACTGAACAGAAATGCTTACATTAACGTGGCTGTTTACTGTCTATCTGGAAACGCATGGGGGTCCTCCGCTGATGTTCAGTGGAACACGAACATACACTGTACGTGAAAGGGCGATTAAGGGGCAATACAGTAATTAATAAAACTGAGTGGCTCTTAGGTGTGTGAGATAATGCGAGTTTTAAATAAATCGTGTACTGATCTCTAACGATAAATCACAAGGCCTGGCATAAACTATGACTGAAACACATACGTAAATAACAGTTATTTAGATTTGTATTGTTTAACGACGATCTCAGGTGCTATGGTTATACAGCGCTGCATAAGATGATCATCAATTATGTTTTCGTGATGTGGACCTCAGACAGGAGAGTCCGTGTCCAGACCAAGTTCAAAGCGGCCACCTTTAAACAAGTCAGAAACATTGCTGTGTGAGCCTAGTTTTTTCGGCGTTGATATTAACGCACAAAGTCCGAAGGTCATACAAAATCATCCGTACGCTTTAAAAGAGACAGTTAATACCTAAAATTGATACCAAAGTTTTACGAACCCGCAAACAAAGCCATGTTAATGTTATCCTTCCTTCTAACACCAGGTCAGCGAAGCGGTGCCTTGCTTTATTATTTTCAATTATAATTGCATACACTCTTCCTAATATACTGCACAAATATCCATTTTCAATTGTAGTAAATTCCTTCATTTTTCTTATTTTTTAACTAACAGCGAAAGCGCCCTCCCTTTCGTCGCTGTTTTTTGGCATGTTCTCATTCCTGTAGAACGTCTATTAAAATATCCGTCCGTCTGTATGCCTGTAACATGAAAACCGCCCGGCAAATTTTCACAAAATTTAACACTGAAAAACTGTACTAAAATTTTCGAATCGTCTCGGCTTTGGACATTTTACGTAATGTTATGGGCAAATTCCACGCTCAAAACTTAGATACAAGGTAGCACCATATCTCTCTCTCTCTCTCTCTCTCTCTCCCCTCTTCGGATTTGGAAGGATTATAGTGTTACGTATGCTTGTAACGTCACACAGTAAAGAGGCCAAGCTCTGGTTAAATGCATGTTTTAAACAATTTCCAAATGTGCCACTTTCTGCCATGTGCGTAATTTTCCAACCACTTATTCTTCATTCTCTGTTTTATATGGAACTGTGATTTCTTGGCCGTAAAAATGAACTCCGAAGTCGTGAGTTCGAATGTCTCACAGGATATCAATGACCGAGTACTTTCTTCATGGTCACTTAACTACTACTCCGTTTCATTCGCATGTTCCTCAGCAGATCTGCGTCCTGCTTAGACTACACATTCGCACGAGGTCATATCCCTAATATCAGTCTTTATTTGCACAATGGCTGTTTGGCTCTTTCACTCAGAATGATAAAAAATTACTATAATTAAATATTTTATGGAATTTTATACCAAACCTTCACCTCATCAGAGCGGTTCTTCGCCATTTGCTTTCGTTCTTATTTTTTTTTGTCCTCTTCCACCCGTCTTCCTCTTTTTTTCACTAAGTAATGGATTTAGCTTTCTCGCCTGTTCTGATTTAGAATTAACTAATTACGAAAGTACAAATCTTTTGTACTACGGGTAGGACTCCTTGGAGAAGGAAATTGAGTGGGCTAATGAAAAGTTATAGCGACATAAGTGATTGTGGGGATAATCAATAATTCAGCATGAAGGATACGTTTAGACAGCTTTATTCCCACTGCGCCTCTTAGTAACGATGAGCTCACCCGAATTTACATCTGAGTGCGCGTATTCCCTTATCAGTCAGGCGCTACTATCATTCAACTTCAGTAGTAAAGCACTCATTCAACAGGAACTGTCGCATCAGCTATTCAGCAGAAGTTAAGAAAACAATTACTCAGTTCCTTTTCACTCTACGTCTCGTGTTCTATAAGGAAATATATATAGGCTTATCGTGTTAGGTGTGTTCGGCCAGCAAAGCGACCATCAGTTTCTCAGTAAAGATGATGTCCCCATCGAGTTAGCTAGGTAGATAGCTCGCTCGTTTTAAGTTCCGTGATCGACACGAAACTATTAGGTTATTACACAACTCTGAGCAGAGAATAGCCTGTATAATTTCGATGGTAGTTTAAGAGCTACGTAAATTAGAGTGGGAATCAACTGACATATTTTTCAAACAGACTTGTCTACGGTCTCATGCAGGCCATGAACACGACCTTGCACGGCCATAATGTACGCTGTAATAAGTTACATAACACAGTTTCTTTACTTCAGAGGAGTCAAGTAAGTCCCTAAAGTTATGAGATTTCTGGCGATTCCTGAAGGCACTCTTTAATTCATCGACATAAGTGTATTCCAGTTCATTCCTTTACTTGCAGGCCCCTCTTCATAAAAGAAACGATATTTCATTAGAATTGTCCAATCTTCCATTCCTTTTATTGTGCATTCGACAGAGGTTACAAAGTCAAGGTCTTCGAAATTCTATAGAAGGAGTTACATCAAAGTAAATCTTCCGCCCGTCTGTCTCTATATCACGATTGTGAAGTCAAGAAAACACATTCTTCTTTTCTGCTTTTAACCGTTAATACCGCAGGACAACTCTGTTGACTAGTTCTAGAACTACTGTCTCTGCGTCATGATGGATCCTGGCCGTCGGCCAAAACAGTCCTACACACTCGCGTATTTTTCAAAAAAATGGGGGAGGTCAGGTTTCTACGAATGAAGAAATTCAGTAACTACTTGCACCCATACCGTGAGTCAGCTACATCAACTCGTGAAGTGATATATAGTGTTGGCATTGTAGTAATTCTTTTTCCTGGATTTATTTAGAAAAATTATATTTAAATTTCTTTCGTTCATTTATTTAATATGCTCTGAAGTCTATAAGCCTGAAATCCCAAAAAATTGTGGTGCTCTTTCCAAGCATTGATATTTTGTATTTTGGTAGACACGTGAATAAAACTTGAAACATAAGAGAAACTGTGGAAGCTGGTATTATGTTAAATTCAGTGTGTGGTACAGACTTTGTCTGCACACATCTTACTGATGTTCTAATTATGCAGCACGAGTCAGAACACATTAGATTACAAGCAGCCTCTCATTCTTTGCTCCCATTAGTCCACGCCATCGAATTTCACAGTGTATAACCCTTTGTTTATGCAGTCCTATAGGTAAAAGGCTAGGGAAATAAAGTCCATTAATCGTGCCCAAGATTTCAAACCTGCACTTCAAATCCAGTGATCTGGTTGCATGTGTCAGTGCTTTGTTATTTCTGTTATTATTTCTGTGATGTATAAAATGTGAATTCATTTACAGCGATTACTGGATTCATAATATCGTTTCGTCGGTAGGTAAATTCAAAAGTAACGGAGCCTAAAAATACAAATGCTAGCATGTAGGGAGCAGTACACGTTTTGAATTTAAAAGAGTCCTCCTACTCGAAATACTGGGTACAAATTCCTATTGCCTCTGATTTTCGGTAACAACATTCCAAAATAATATTACATTATCACAGTGGACTAATTACCTATTTGTATGAAACACGCATACAGAAGACCCAACAATTTAAGGTTACTGAAAGAAGAATACAAACGTTTAAACGCGCTGCCTTCACAAATTTTGTAAATAAATGGGACCCTGACAAGAAGGGAAGAAAAATTGCGTTTTACCACTTTTAGGACAGACCGTTCATCATTTGCACACAACTTCAGTTCTTACATTACAAAGAACACACACCGTGTCCATTGTAAATACAAACAGGTTAATTCTGTAAAACAATCGCTCTTCTTGTGGCTAACATACGAACCGTATAAATTGAATTTGTGGCAAAACGCAGAGTTTACTATTCTTACATCAGGTGGCACATACAGTCACCACTGGAGTTGAGAAAATTAGATATGAAATCACAAGTATGCCGAGTCCTCAGGCAACAAATATGAAGTGCTTGTAACGGTAACGGGGTTTTGTGTTTGTTCCATCCTTAAAACCATTTTAGCACACAAACACACATTATTTAATGCGTAGGTGAATGCACACTTCCCCAAGGCAAGAAGTTAGTAAACCATGGTCGTGAACATTTCTGGTATTAATTTAAAAACCAGGTTGGTATTTAAAACATAATTTTGTAAAACATCATTAAACTTTCATGAATAATTCCCTTTCCTGGGCATTTCGTATGCTGCTCGTGCTTATTTTTATTTTGTTAGAACTAAACAGAAACACGGTTTTGGTGTGCCGTTTGAATATTAATTCATAGCAAAGTAGTGGTCCTGCAGTACATGTACGTTCTCCGGCGGTGCGAGCCGAGTAGGACATATACATACATACATACATACATACATAAACACACGCGAGAGAAAACTTTCCAAAGGCTAGAGAAAAAAGAATGATGTTTGTCCAACCTTTACTCAACATGCTCTAGCAATAATATTCATCACAGCCATAACAATGAATCTCAGTATAGGGACAAGTAGCGAGCCGTTGTGAACACGGCAATAAACCTTCGGGTTCCATAACGTTCCAGGAATATTCTGACAAGCTAAGAAACTGTGAATTTACAAAGAAGTACCGCCCCTCCATGGAGATAATTACTATTTTCCAAAAAAAAAAAAAAAAAAAAAAAAAAACTGCAATGCATCCTTTAAAAGAAACTGAGTGTTGCTTAATTGGAAATTCGCCTGAGGACGAGCCATAAACCGGGTCACAAACCTGTTCAGTCTGTGTCTTGCAAAACTAAGAAATTATGCAATAAATACACAAACATTACAAGCACTTCATATCGTGATGACCACAGTATAAACTCCCGCCGCGCTTAAAGGCTTAAATTTCTTCAGGAAGGACAAATTATAATGGCCAACGCTTTTCGCCTATCTCAGATTGCTGAAGACTTGTTTTGTCACTGAGATCTTTTTGTTGGCAAGACATTTACAGAATGTTGCCGATTTACCAGGGACCTAGCAGCGAACGATTAAAAAACAGTCTCTTTACAGACAGTGATCGATGAGTTGCATCGTTTTCTGATTTACTTAATCTCTTCCTACATTAACATATGTGAATAATATGATGTATAACCACGCATCTTGAGTCTTGTGTTATTAAACAATGTTGTATAAACTGCAAGGAACATGTATCGCTCATCGATATTGAAATAAAGTTCGCAGTGGTGAGCAGGTAAGAATTTAGAATGAGGCCAGTCTCTGCTTCTTCAAAGGTAGGCTTCTTAGGTAGTTGCTTGAAGACAATGAAGACAACTAAAAACTTGCCATTCAGGATAGACCGTACGGTGTAAATGATTTATATTCGTGACTCCAGCTGTCACTGATATAACATCGGCGTTCAGTGAGGTAAATTTTTCTAGCAGCAAAGGCTCAATATCATGTGCTTTGGAGATGATCAGCTGAAAAGTTTCCTGGGACATACATTTTACTCTTGTGTAAAATAATGTCCTCCCGTCCGAAAATATTCCTCCTAAATTAAAGAAACAGAAACAGAGTTAAGAGAAGTGTGAATTTTCAGTTCTCGTTCAAATGTTTCCGAATTTCTCCTACTCTGCAGATAAATGAGAACCATAGCACACATTCCGCCCCGTGGACTTCTGTCAAGAACAGTGCTGCCAGAAACAAATTGGCAGATATCTTTACAGATGGCATAACGATCTGCAACATAGGCCTAATTCACGAAGTCACGATTGGTCCGTCCACGCTATGAGAAAATAAAACGCCGATGTATTTATCATCAGATTCCAACATAAAATATAAGCGTACTACGTTATAAAAATTTTTCCACTTGAACTGTACTGCGTGAATATATACAATTCCTGTAGGACATAAAACTTAAAGTTCAGAATCAAAAAATGAGCACTACATGAGTATAAGGGAATGGCTGTACTCGAAGTTTTAATATCTTCCGGTGGCTTTAATGTCTCCACAACTAATTTTAAGATTTGAGGGTACTTATAGGTAGTGTCGATCTTATTTGGAGGGTAGGGCGCCGTACGGAAGTGATGGTTTGCCGACATTTTGGTGGTCTCTGACCCTGCAGATTGGGCAACATGTTCCTCCGAAACGTCGATATCACAGCCCACCTCCGCAACGAACAAAAACCCCTAAAACTGAAAACTTCAAGTTTCTGTTTTTACGTATCTTTGGACGTCGGCCATCATTCATTGTCAAAGCAGGTAGGCCTATATTTTTTCTTTTTATCTTTTACCTGTTAGCATTTTGCTCACATTCAATTAGCGCATGTACAATTCACAATCACGAAGCTGTGAATGCATATGTTGTGCACCTATATGCAGAGCTGAGTAAGAAATGTTATGTTACAGGTGTACAAGGTACAGGGCTCTTCCCTTACGTTGTAATGAAACAATAAATTTGGCCACTGGTTTTATGGAATTTAAGGAAACTGAATTTTTCATCAAAATTAAGCATCGCCTTTTTACAGGGACAATCTTCGTGATACACCGACAGTGTAGACGGGCAAACAGAAGAACGGGATCAGAGTTGCCCTACCACGAAGTCTTTGTCGTTTACAGACTCGTTTCTGGGTAAAGCAAGGCATAAAAGTGTACTTAACAAGGCCAGGTACTGCCTAATATTTGACTTGTAGAGCACTGCTTACTTCCACTTACCTAAGCAATAACCGTTCCCAGTTTAATGTCAAGTGATGCTAATATGTTGCGTTATTGTTCAAAGCAACTACTAAAATTATACTATAATTTCCTTTCAAGTGTTGGTAACCTCTTCTTTAAATTATCTATCTTCATAACCTTTGAAACAATTCTATATAACGTGACCCATCCTACAGTTTGGAGACTTTATCGTTTTATTCATTGAAAACGATATAATAACGGTAACAAAAGTGAAAACTGGATCAATAATAAATCGATATGAACAATGGCTTGTATTGGGGCACTTATAAGTGAGTAGAGCTATGCTTATAGTAAGCCCTTCACGCAAAATATGTTCTGCAAAAAGATGAAAAGCTGACTATACAAATTTTACGGTGTACATGCAAACGAATGTAAAATCAGTTACTTGTTTAGGAACCCTTTAGGCCATTTTTTGCAGTGCTCTTATCCTCCGTTGACAATGCACTATGTAAACCACAATCAAACCGGTGTAACTTTCAAATATATTCCATATTCTTTCCGACAGTCAATGTCGCGACCTTCATTATGTAATGACTGATCTTCGCTGTAATCTCCTGGAACCAACCTGCCACTTGTAATATTAATTAACTAATTAATTTAAACGACAAAGTTATTAACATAAACCCTGTGCAATGTAATGACCTAAAGAGGACAAGTGAACCGCCACGTAGTCAAATATAATTGGTTGTCCTTCACCCTGTCCAACAACCGCCAAACAAAATTAATGGCAGGATCTTTTTGAATTTTGGTATCAATATTACGTGACAGAGGACAACACTGTTATTCACATCTTAAATATTTAGTGCAATAAATTGTACGTTGTGTTCACCGTGCATTTTGATAACATTCAACAATTAAAGCAACAAATGCACTTTATTCTTAATGAACATAACTAAGAAACAAAGTGCATTTGTTGGTTTAATTGTTGAATTTAGTGCAATATTTTTATATTAATGGATGCAATTAAGAATTGCCCTATATAAAGATGAGCGCAGAGTGTACTGTAAGCAAACAGCTATGTAATAAATGAAGCAGATTATCTGCTACAAGTAAAAAAGTAAAGCGTAACGGGAAAGGATATAAAGCTGACCTTCTTTTTACGCGAACTCTTTCTAAAATTCAAGACGAGTTGGACAACAACAGCTGTTTGCCCGAAGGTGAGTGATATATTGAAGTAATTACATGCACACAAGAACTAAAACAAATTTCTCCCCAGAAGCTTAGTCTTTCTTGCTAGCTGTGCTCCACCTCTGTCAAGGTAATTAGCCCTGCTCTTCTCTGTAGTGTAATCCTTCCATGTTCTCAAGTTGTTAAGAAAATTTTCTTAATAAAAAAGAGGAAGCGCGTACCGTACTTTCGACATGTCCATGGCAGTGATGTGTGTCTGGAACACGAGCTTGCTATGAGACTGTCAAATCGTGCGCGGTAAATGGGCACTCGCTGCATCCAAAAACAATTGCGTGCTTGAAAGGGTAGACGTCCCGTCTGTCTTTCAAATAGGATCGGGTAGGCATGGACATGTACACTGATCAAACACACTTGCATAAACAGGAATTGGAAAAGATAGCGCCAAGTTTCACTGGCAGCTTCTGTCTGCAGTTTGTCTTCTCACGATAAAATTCCGCAAGTATAAATCATCGGCTGATACTAGAATCACTTTTTCTGTTTACATATCTGAAGACGTTTGAAACGTTCACAACCTCGCATTCAGAAATTAACATACACAATAGCTGGGAAATAACTTGAAGTAATAAATTAATATTTTATAATATTTCCCACCTCTTAATTGGACTCCCCTAATTTTCAAAACTATATAACTTTCTTGTGTTAGATACAAGGTTAATAACACTTGTTATTGAAGACTACGGACTTCTTTAATGTGATGCCATTCAGCCTTGTAACTAGCTACCAAAATTTCTGAGCAGCCTGCAGCTTCCGTGTAGAAAAATATCTTAATAATGGAGGCAGCACATTTCTCCTAAGCGTTCGTTAACTATCAGGCTAATGATGACGACAATAATAATAATAATAATAATATTATATTATTTTTCTTTTATTTTTTTAAGTCGTCCTCTTCTACCTACTCCGGTTTTCCCATTTCAGTGTCGAGGTTTGTAAGTTCTTTTGATCACACGGACAGACACACCACAATCGGTAGGACTCCTCTGGACGAGGGATCGGCTCGTCGCAGAGGCCTCTACCTGACATCACACAACACTCACAAGAGACAAACATCCATGCCCCCGGCGGGATTTTTTTTTTTTTTGCCTGTCCGGGGTTTTTTTCCCTTTGATCCATTTTTGTACTGTTTAAATCCTTTCGTCCTTCATGTCACTTTACGTTGCATATTACCGTCCTTACAACAAACACAACACAAACATCCATGCCCCCGGCGGGATTCGAACCCACAATCCCAGTAAGCGAGCTGCCGCAGACCCAGGCCTTAGACCGCACGGCCACTGGGATCGGCATATTATATTGTATTCAAGTTTATTCACAAGCTAACTCAGCAGCCCGAGGGCCAATTACAGAAACGACATAAACGTATATTAAGGAAGAAGAGCCAGCTACATAAGTATACATAAGTGAGACATTAAAAAGAGAACACTAGAATATTAAGAAGATGAAACGACAAATACATGTAGCTAAAGGCAAAACATATACGTAATATTAAGCATTATGTGTATATTACACACACAATATACAAAAGGAAATCCAAAAATAAACAGAAGAAATTACAAATTACAAATAATAATAATCATAATAATCACCACGTGAGAACTTCATATCTGAACTGTTATTCTTTACATGGTCTACGTAGTTTGTGAAAGATGTGTGATTTGAGAATTATGCGACTATGCTTAGGCCTATTTTACGAAAACCCAGGCGAATAAACGGGCTCTTCTGCTGGTGGTACGTAAATTTACATACGCAAAATGAAATGCAATAAAATTTCCATTTTGAAGGAATTTCCAAGTCTCAGTAACAGAGAGCGCAAGAAAAAATGTCAAGAGAGAATTACAGGAGCACGGTGGCGCTAGGACAGAATGTCGCTGCGCATTCCTTTTTCACGCTTCCTCAATCGTGACCATAATAATAGCAACATCAACTGCATGGGAACATGGAGTGTGCATTCGTCGTAAAATATACGTGAAAATCTGCTTCAAAAGGTGAAGCTTCATAAAATGTATCTATCCTCAGACACACTGGTTTCGTGGACAGCCGGTCTCCGAGTCGAAATCCGCATCCGCAAGATCGGGACGAAGAAATCCCTATGAGCTCGCGCATGAGTCTGCAACTTTAAAAGACACCTTGTGGGATCTCGGGAACCTACTAACCTACCGTCAGCTTTACAAAATCCCTTCCTTTTTGATCAGCAGAGCTACTGTTAGCTTCACAGGGGCTCTAAGAGAGCAAGCGTGTTCAAGCGGCAAAAATTATGAATTGCACTGGGAGGAGTTTGGTTACAATGCAGATTATTCCGACTGAGGCTGATTTGTGATTTTCCTCTGTCCATTCAGAAATACTCCGTGATAGTACTCTTAAGTTACGCCACGACAGCGTCTTTCGACATCCTTTCAAATTTATTAATCTCCATCATCCAAACATTCGAACTATACAGTCTGAGTTACCGACAGCGTCGTTAAATCAACTAGAAATAAATAAATAAATAAATTACTGTACCCTATGAAACTGACAGCTAGATCGTATCTGGATCTTTCAGTTAAAAATGCCAATAACTGAAACCGGGTAAGCCCGTGTCTACTTCTCCATTCTCGCAGCAACCCTCGCGGCATAACACAATGACGTCAGTTCAGAAGGCCATGCAGCAGAAATGCGAGTGTAACTACTCACGACGCCACAACCACATGCATCCTTTCAGCCTCTTCTTCTTTCCACGCTCCGGTTCTTTCCTACTTCCTGTTAGCCCAAAGACAGAGAGAATGTGGCTATGACAAAACAACGTTTAAGTTTTAAATCGCTTGAAAGAATGATAAAGCTACGACAAATACCAAATATCAAGACGCCTGCCTAGGTTAAGACTATGCTGTAATCAGTGCAAGTTCTAACGCTGTGTTTTCTGAAGGCATATACCGAAACAAAAATTTTAACAAATGATTTAGCGAACACCGCTAACCCACAGTGCTACGTTAAGGCAACAGCATACGCCCTATTGACCAATGATGTAACGTTTCCCCCTTTCTGGTTTATAGGAGACCAAAATAGGTGTTACAGCCCAAAAGCGAACTACGTACACCGCAACAATTAATTTCTTGAATTGAATATTATGTGTCCGGCGGCAAGCAGTAGAATAGGCCTACCTGTTAATGGGAATGTGTATCTAGAGGACTCTCATTATAACTACCAACATTAAACATTGAAGCACAGCCGGGTTTAGGATCCGTTTAATGGGATATGTCGTCGCTTCACTGAGTAATCGTATCCGACGTTTCGAATGAAGCTAGAGGTGCGAAAAGAATCTATTACCCAGTGACGCGGCGTAATTTCCCTGAAAAAGGAAGTCGTCAACCACACCACCACCTTGAAAATCTCGGGACTTCAGTAATTAATCTCACGGGAACGCAGTTTCCTTGGTTTATGTATAGTGTGAGCCGATGAAATATCCACACGACTGTAAAATTCAGATGTGTCAGTCCACATTTTCATTAACGGGACATGCTGAAATAAAACACTTGCCACCCACGACAGAATACAGGTAAACTCTGTTCACATACAAAGTTCCGTGAGCTGGTTCACAAAATCTGCACCCTCGAAAAATTACAGTTATTTAAAATTTCTGAACAATTCTCTGAATATTTGCTGCTATATCTCCTCTTATCAACGAAAATTTAGAAACAACATTTAAACGAAAGCTTTAAGTTACTGCTGCCGATAACCTAGGTAGGCCTAAGCACCAGAAATATTCGTGAGATATGCGCAGGTGATGATATTTAATTCATAATCTTATCATTGCCGCTGACTATTCCCTTAATGCAGAAAGGCCAATATAAAATTTTGTTAGCAGCGATTTTCAAAGAAATTAAATAGTTTACTGTTTATTTAAACAAACATCTTGAGAAGCTGACACTTTACCATCTAGTCAGGAAATATACCGTCTTTTATACACCTCAAAGGTTCGTTACCATGTTCACAATATCCCATCCCTATACCACTTCAACTCAGTTTCCGATCAATTTCAATACTTTCTTCTCATCTACGCCTAGGTAGCTCAAGCTTGCTACACTATTCACATTTCTGAATAGAGTTTTATATGCATTTCTCATTGTACTACAAGTGCCACATATCCAGCGCATTTTGTTCCCCTTGACTTCACTACTCGAACAATATTTGGCATTAAAAATATACATCCCTTCATTACGCAATTTTGTAAAAATTGCACTGTCAGAAATTACGTGTGTGAGAAGAAAGAAGGGCCCGTCTACGTGTTGCGCTCTGCCACAGAGAACTGAGGGCACACCATAAAATCTTCATTCCCTCAGCCGCAAGCCTCTGACAGCAGTCCGCTTTTCCTCACATTTCAGCTACAGGGATAATGCAGGAACGACCTCCATCCTCGGTGCCTTTGTGCAGAAAGAACCAGTTACAAAAACGCCTCTTCTTTCTGCAAACGGCTTATTATCACATCTGACCCTACGACCACTCGGAGTGCTTTACAGTGACAGCAGCTTTTTTAAACTCCGGAAGGGGGAAAGTTGTAAACTAAGTGAAATGCTTTCAACGTTTCTGTTCTCCTCGCGATGAATTATGTCTCGTCTCGGATGCGTTGTTTGTGCGTGAAAGGTCTTGAGCGCTGCCAGAATTATGCTGTAATCCCCTCTTCCTTCTCACGAGGGCATTCCGCACCACCACAGACCGGTCGATTCTGAACGAGTCAAAAATTACTTTGCTATTAATTTCTGTCATCGGAGCTCAAAGACTTCTTGCCACTGCAGGAAGGTATGTGTACCAACATTATCATAATTAATCCATATAATCAAGTATACTGGATATGTTGTGGAATAGTTCTGATTTCGTTAATAACTAGCACCAACATGAGCACCAACACAGTCATGTCTCCGGAAAAGACGTGTGCCGCACTGTTTGCTCACAAACATGACACAGAAGAGAAGATGGAGTCTACAGCCCATTAAGTAATTCAGGTCACTAGCTCAGTGACCATCTTAATAATCTTATATTCGCTTAGCTAGTCAACAAATTAACCACCTACTATGGAATGTAAATTTACATTATGGTGACCACAAGATGCCACCTCTGTACCTCATGCTTGTCGTTCCTTTCTGATTCGCTTGACCATTTAAAGCGCAACGGCAATGCGCACGTATTACCAACACGTTTGACAGTAAGTAAAATGTCTGCATTTTGCTCACACGTTGCATTTATGCATTTCATATGGTTATATTACACTGAATATCGACTATTTCTACTATAGCACTCACTGACTGTTCTTTATAGTGGAAGCATGTCCTGCTCCGTTTGAGACACGAAATGAATATAGGTAACATGGATTCATTTCAGGCTTCAATAAGATTTTAAATGATGTACTCTATTCTATATGATATAGGTGACAAAGATAAGACAAGGGATGTGTACTGCAGAAAAATGGCGTTAGCAGTCACAGCCCTTATAAATAAATACCTGAAAAAGTCTATATTATTATTATTATTATTATTATTATTATTATTAAGCATGTGATTCATGACGTAGTACAGACTTTAACAAGGGGTTCTTTAATTTCAAAATATTATAAGGTTGCACAATGAACACGTAACTGTAATTTTACTGTATTTACCCCATAAGTAGAGTATGGAAATGTTGCACTGGAAATTGGGCATTGTAAATTGAATGATAAGCAACGGGACAAAGGTAGCCATAGATCGCTTTTGCACTATAACACTTAAGACAGTCTAGCGAATAAACCAATGACTGCAAGAAATGTATAACAGTGTTAGAAAAGGAGTTGCATGTCAGAATGGCAGTGATTTCGTTATTTAAACTGCAGGCTGGTCTGTAATTTGGAGGGCTGTTTTCTCAATAAGAGATACATAGATCGTTTGAATGGTACTATATTTAAAAAGTAGGTTATATATGCCTAATAATTATAGTACGATTAAATACACCCTTCTCGTTTTTCAGAAGCTAATATTGTCCAAGTGACGTAAGCCCATAGAGAAAGACTGTCAATACGGCTTTATAAAGCGATTCTCCAAGTAACTGATGAGCTAAATGGAATTTATGTCTAACAAAATACTGCGTTATACAATAATTTCTACAAATATGCGTGTAAAGTATCTTTACATATATTTTGATTCAATTGCATTACCCCTTTGAAGCAGTACACACTAGTATCATTTCCAACCACTGCACAAAGCTTAGCTTTTGCGCTCCTACATGTTTCGGTCACCTACTGTAGCCATCCTCAGCGAGCTATAATATTATAAAGACACGAGCAGCGTATCGCATGTCAGTAAATGGCAAACATATATACATCAGCATTATACGACAGTCAATTGATGTACAGTGTTACTAAAAATTATACGATTGAAACAGAACTGAAATATTAACACGTAAAATGTAAGAATGTAAGAAACGTGTCTCCAGACATCGTGCTAGCATTACATATCTCCAGTTTTGGTGGCGCTAAGATCCCAACGTTTGGATTCACGACGTTTACTCTATGAGTGATCGTGCGGCACTGCAGCACTCTTTGGAGAGAGCTTTTTTACGTTCTCATATTTTACGTTTTAATACTTTATTTCGTTATTACGAGTCTCTCCTCTCGTGCGTAACAGATTGTGCCCAATCTGTGAATACATCAAGAATAAGACGGAGAATTTTATATATTTATAAGCTCCTCTATCGAAGTTAACTACAGCAACAAGCGTCGTTAGCTCTGCGAGCAGTTTGTTTGCAGTTTGATTTCATGTAATAAATTACTGAGAACTGTTAAGAGCCTGGGCACGTGTTGCGCTTCGTTATTTGACAGAAACATGAGATATGAAACTCTTCTGCTGGAATTGAGTGTATTTATTTAGTGGACTGGAAGACATGGAGAAAGAGAAATCCATTTTATTAAGAGGTTTTGCGGGAATTCGGTTAAACTTGTTTCTTGGATTTTATAAATATTACATATACATACACCTTCAAGAAGTGGGATGGGAGGGCGTGGACTGGATTGATATGTCTCAGGATAGGGACAGGTGGCGGGCTCTTGTGAATGCGGTAATGAACCTTCGGGTTCCATAAAACGCGGGGAATTTCTGTACTAGCTGACGACCTTCTCAAGAAGGATTCTGCTCCATGGAGTTAGATACATATACACACATACATAATGATTGAATTTGAGAACAATTTTAGATAACTGATAAGCTTTCGCGGTGAGTTCTGATCCTGTTGGTGGAGGGGAGGGGAGAGCTTTTATGCGCCGCATGGCAGTGCGTTTCTTTGCCGACATTTTGCGTTTCTTTGCCGACATTTTGGAGTAACTTCCTCCACCTTCAGGATCGAAGTTAGGAGGAAGCGAAAGTGTTTTCATTTACACAGGCAGGCGATCCTTAGAGCCCAGGTGAGGTGCTCACTCACTTCTAGACGTAATGCAAGGGAAGCAAATTTCTTCGAAATGCAAGCAACACAGTCCTATGCTCCACGGAGCAAATTCCAAAAAGCAGGAACACAATACTCCTTTTTAAATTCTCACATTTGGTGAAACTGAATAATTTGCAATGTCGATTTCTATGCCGTCTCTCATGAGGTTTGAGTTCATTTTCTTTGGGTCTGACCTGTCGTATTTCATGTGCAAAATATTAAACGCTATGAACTGAAGTTTATTATTGAAGTTGGGTTCCGAAAATTCTTGGACAAATTTTATTTTCGTCCGTAGTGCCCATCCGATTCCCTACTTCCAAAGAAGCTCGATCCTGAAAAACGACTCTTGGTAAATACATGCAAAGAATATTTGCAAAATTTCCACAATTCTTTTTATCAAGCTTCTCCTGACCATAAGTACACAAATGTCTTAACACCGACTTCCATTTTGAGGACACTGTGTGTACAGACGTGCTTTACGTTCAATAACTTAGTTTAGATTTAAGGAAAAATTTGAAGATGAATTTCAGACAGTACGAATTCAAGCATCACGATAAGCTGAACCAACCCATGGCACTTTACTCTATCATTCCATAAGATGCCTTGATATTCGCTTCATGTAAATTTCACTTAATCAACAGGTGGGATTTCAAGTGTCAGTCGGAGTTACTAAAGAGAAGCGGAACGGTCAGTCGCGCACATAATATAAATTTCACATTCAGTGCTAATTTTATGATGTGGCTCACAATGGAGTTTTAATTAAACAGCAGGGGAGGAGTTCATGAGTTAAACGCTTCATGTACAGTCCGCAGCGTGCAGTTTCAGCCTCCAGCAGTATGTACTGCGCCTCCCTTTACTAATTCAAGATGTAAACCTTTAGCAATTATGGTTATGGCTTTCTGTTTCCCTCGGTGCGAGAATTCCCCACGGCCGACCACAACAGTGTCCCCTTCATTTTAATTAAACAACATTAAGTTGGGAAAATGTTTTCTCGTGAATACTATCCAACAAAACACAGTTAACATTCAGTCATAAATTACTACGAAACTAATTAATATGTAAGCTACGTGTTGTTACCGTGTCTATATAAATCAACTTTGTTATTTTACGTACTCCGTGTTTAGCAACTTAATTTGAAGTCTCAGCAATATGATCTGCAATAAGGGTTTATGTTACTGCGATCACCCACATTCCTCAGGCCCACGCTCTGTAACGCCTACATATCGCCATCTTACAAATATTAGTACTACACTCAGTACGTACAAGAAACCACAGAAATAGTAAGCTATCCCACTTAACATGGATCTATTATTGTTGCAGTCAGCAGTTGCCATCTCTGGTCCTAAACATGTTACAATCAAGTAAAACAGCAGTAGCGGAAGTAAATATCTACTTCGACACAAGATGAATATTAGTTACCAGATTCATGCTGCGACTGATCTAACCTGCTGAAAAAGCTGCATAAGCGGGTGGGACACAGTGACGGCGAAAAGAAAAGTCCTCAGCCATGGCGGAAATCAAACGTCTGTCGTCCATTCCGTTGCTTGTCAATTTACTGACTGAATTGTATTGAAGGTGTTTGGAACCAACAGCAGTAACATATAAAGTAATTCTACGTGGTCCTCAACTTCTACAGGCACGGACTCCAATAACTGAAATATACGTGTATTACCATTTCTTCTCAGTTTAATATGGGTCGGAATGCTGCATGTGCAGTGTTAAAGCAACGAATAAAATAAAAGCATGCGCTTGTTGGAACACGCAACAGTTATGATTTCACGGACGTCTCCAGTTTTGCGGGAACCAACTTGCCAAGTACTTTCTTTGGATTCTAATGACATTCTCTAGTTCATGTAGAAGAGTACTTTTACTGAAAATTGCATTTGACATTCGCCAAGGTATAAGAGGCCTATGAAAGAAGAACAAAGGAGTTAGAAGCTACAGATCTTTATCTTTGTGTGCGAAAGGGGCTGTTAGCCAGCCTGTGCGATACTCAGAGCTGGAGAACTAATTCATTATTTCGTTCTCGTTGGGGATTGAGTTTTAACGCTGTGAGAAGTCACGTGCAGAATATAAGGCCTCAGTTTGTGAATATTAAATATACATCTTGGTGATTTATCCTCTTTCTTCTCCTTCACTTTAAGTTACAGGCAATCAACCTTTTCCGATATCAACACACTCATCCCACATTTTAAAAGGTCTTCCTCGGTCCCGGTGTCCTTTTGTTTGGCACTGTATAATCTCTTTCGGTATATTTCATCTGTCACATTCTCCACATTGTTTATCCTACTTTGCCTGTGTTTATCAATTTTATTCGGAACTGAATGTATTTCAGTTCCTTTAAATATCTTCATTCTTAACACGGTCTAGCTCTTAAGGCTGTTAGGTATTGCAAATTTGAAACAACAGAAATAGCCGATAATGATTCACTACTGTTGAGAGTCCTGTGTTTATAAGAAGCGCCAAAAAGGAGGCTAAACTCTGTGTTTCATGACCTGAATGCCTGGAAATTTTGTAGAAAATTCGGAACACCATACGAGTTTACAACGTGTATTTTACAGAAGGGAGAACTGTAAAGATAAAGCCGAAATTGTATGCAAGTACCTTGTTATTTAAAGTCATATTCTGAAATGTATTTCAACTATTACCGATTAAAATCACAACGAAATAATAAGACTCAATACAATAGGTCGGGACGGCTTAAGACAATCTGTTAAAAGAGCGTGTTTGCGGGTATAAAAATGTTGCTCACCCCTGCTCTAGGCAAAAATATTAACCCACAGAGAGTCTCACCTTTTTACCCTGAGTGTAGTCCCGTGATGAGATCGGAATAGTTTAGGTTAAAGCAGTAATCGAACTTCCTATCACTTCCTGAATTGACTTCGACATTTTCCGCTGCATCCCCAACAGACCTACATGAGATCTGACGTTTTAAATGCAGGGAATATTAAGACTGAAATCTTCTGGGTCACAGCGTCATGTAGTTTCGCAGGTAGTTAATAAATAACCAGTGCCGCTATCTTCATTGATTATAAAGGCTATCTTTATTGACTATAAAGGCGGAGGCAAATTTTTTCTCCAAAATAGTTGTAAAACCCCAACAACAAAATTACACAGCGGCACCTCAGTTACTGCACAGTAGTTCGAATCATTAGAAACTAACTGTATAAAGCAAAGTCCTTCTCGATGAACTGACAGTCACTGAAATGGTCAAGAAATTGAGGCCTTGAATGGAATGGAAGTTCATTACCCTATTCAAAGAAGCTCGTCACAAGCCCCTATCCCGGGCGCATGGACTTAGCTCACAGCCTACACTCAACGAAACACTTCATAATATACGAGATCTGAGGTCCTCATAACAGTGTTGTAGAGAATCAAACCTTCTGGGATGTCACGCTGTGTCGTTGAGTATTTCCTGACGTTGAAAGACCGTAGTGCCTTCAGCTTCAGGCCATACAGTCCTAGCAGACAGAAACTTCAGGTTCAAAAGTCCAAGAACACAGGACACTTCTTGGACTGCTTGGCTGTGTAAGAAGAAGACATTATGATCCTTCGAAACGTCGAGAAATACTTATCTACCGACAAAGAGTCACATCTCATAACACTTGAATCTTCTTTTTCTAACACGCTAGTATTTTTTGTCGTAATCCATTACTCGTGACTCTCTTACAGCGAAGTCGTGAAACAAATGCCTGTAGTGACGGAATGTAGAGTGGAGTAAGTCAAATGATTCCGAGTGCTAGCAGCCAGGCGCCAGGCGGTGCCTCAGCACAAAACATCAACATTCTTCTGCTGAAATGATGAAATTTCTGTTTTTTTTCCTTCATCCTTGTATTCCCGTAAGTTGGATTCTGCTGTTTCTAACAGTCCACAATTTGAACCCTTCTTCAGCTGTTCATGTAACCTACCGTAACCGCTAAGGATGGCGGAGCGCGGAATGAAAAGCAAATGGGAGAAATACAAATTATGTAAAAGGTTTTAGCTGGAAAATCTAAATGTATGCTACCAACTGGTAGTCACAGCAGTAGATAGGCAAATATTACTAACGTACATCTTAGAGAAATAGGACGTGAAGATGGGGAACTGGTTTAATCAGGCTTACGACAGGGACCTGTTAACAGTTCCTGTGATTACGACAACAGGCCTTCGGCTTCTACAAAAAGAGAAATATATCATGACCGGCTGAGCAAATATTGACTTCAGAGGAAGAACTGAACTAGGCCTACGTAATTATTAACTCAGTGATAACAACAACAATAATAAATTCTTCAAAGTTTGGAGTCCGGATAGCTAATCGATATAGTCAATATCCTACGGCCTGGACGACCAAGGAACTGGTGTTACATTCCTCTTAGGGCAAGACATTTGTTTTCCAAAGCGTCCAGACAAAATATGAGGCCCACCCAGCTCCTATTCAAAGGATAACGGAGATAAGGCGGAGGGAGTGTGCAGCTGACCACTTCCACCTCCCAGTGACAAGATTAAAAATAAGCGGAGCTATATTTAAAGTACAAGAAAGACATTTCCCTTTACTGAAAGGTTTATTGACAGTAATACCAAAACGCTAGCGCTGAGTTCAAAATTAGGAAAGACACTAGAGCAAACTACACGTTTCATACGCAAGTAGTTTGTACAATATTTTGTACAGACCATTCGCGTATTTCTTACTCATTCTTGTTAGTATTAAAATCATAACGAATATGAAATTGTTATGACTAGTATTGTAGCTGTTTGTAACCGAACTTCACTCCAGAAATAGCGGGATACCGTCTACATCTGGACTGCCCAGAGATTATCATTAATAAGTGAGTTTGATCATGCGATATTTCGGGCTTCCGCCGAAGTGTAGGTGAGGCCTTCGCGTTTCTCTCACTTCCTGGCTACAGACACCTGACAGCTATTTCTTCTACGCCAGGATACAAAACTTGGTGCCACGGTAGGAAAAACGATTAAACGTCAATGGTGACTACGTGGAGGCCTGATGTGTATCATCTGCTAAACATACTACCCATCCAAGCCAGAATAAATTTCAGCGGCGCCACAGTGTTTGGTACGTCATTTTCTGAAACACCTTCGTATATCTTATTTCAATTTAAGAGATAATTATGGCTATGAATATTTTATAAAGTATCTCAAATACTAAGCAAAATACCTTGTCTAATTAAATTAAGTTTCAAACTTTGAAACTTAATTTAATATGACGAAGATGCACGGTAACAATGTGAAACCTTGTCTAATTTTTTAATATGTATCATGAATTTTTCTGTACCATTGCAGTTTATATATTCGTATGGGGGAAAATGAGGTTTCACGCTTGCAGAAAGCTCACCATTTTTGCTTTGAAACCCTCATGTAAATTCGACTTGCGCATCACGTAATTAAATTAAATGCATGTAAACTCTTAGCGCAGTTCTTCTTCATGACATTCATTATTATCATACTTCTACTTCCTGCAATTCTGCTGTACTTGTAGGGAGAATTCAAGGATCAAGTAAGTTCTTCATTTGCAAGAGGAATGTATTTTCCTGGGTTTAAGTTTAAGTTAAGTTAAGTACAACCGGCATCATTTTTGTTAAAACTTCTGCTTTAATTTCATATTCTTGAATGAATTTACTGTCTATTAAACGTAACCTAAATATTAATTTAACAGCAGCGACATCATATAATTCTGCTAGGAATGACATACTACTCTGACTGAAACCTTTAAATGTCACTGTAAATGTTAACTGCATAGAACAGAAAGCCATTCATTACTCACTGGCCCTTCCTCAGGACCTCGGCATTTTTCTTCAAAGCGTGTTGTCTCTATTTATAGCCTTTTATTATTTTTAAATTGTGGTTAGGTTAACGTCGCTTTCAACAAATCAGATTGACAGTGTCCTGTGGCAGAATAGTAGTGAATAATACAAAGGATATTTGGAAGCAGTAGTGGTCTAATTTGAGGTATCATCTGGAAAATGCCAGCACAGATTTAAGAAAACCGCAAAACCCTCGGTAAGAGTACCAGGTCTGCATGCCGAAAGTTGAATCCAGGACCTGCCGGGCACGAAGCAGACAGAATCATGTAACACTGCCGTCCCTTCACTGCAAACGTTACATTGCCTTTGCAGGACTGGCCTTGGAAATCTCCAAATATACGAAATTATTTTGAAACTACATAAGTATGCATTTCGTTTCTCAAGTTGCAACCACAGAGCAGACAACAATTATACTTAACAAACACTTTTCTCATTAACTTTGAATTTTCCATGAATGAGTAATGTATAACATTATAATATACGTTGCATACTCGCTGTCAAATACAACAATGTATGTGATGTTCTAGAATCAAATTATACTTTATTGTCACACTCTGCTTCGTAAGATACAATAAGGGGTCGAAATTAAAACTTCTTCCGATTAATGTCTTAAATTTATTAACATTTCGAGGTTGAAAGTCATCTAAATTTTACATAAATTTTCAGTTCTTACCTCAAAGAGAACAATCTCCTCCTCCAATATAAAGACCAACTACTCAATGCTATTCAGAGAAATAATCGCTGTTTGTTCTGTGAATCATACGAAACACATCAATATAGGCAAAATTCAGGACTTAGATATTAAAGAATTTGGTAATACAAGTATCACTTGTCATTGAATACGTATATAAAATACGTAGTCGCTAAAGGTAAAAGCAATCCCATTACAGGCTCCCAGATTTCTAGACAATCGGCACATGAAGGTGATAAGGTTGTCAGCCCTACGCACCGCCTTTACCTCCCAGGAAATATTCCTGGTACTCATTTCTGTTAGAGTGTGACCGAAAGGATTAGTCAAGAAAAATTCCAATGAGACCATCGGGAATCGAACCCGCGACCTTCCGGCTTGTAGCGCAGTGCCTCAACCAACTGCGCCACCGCGTGCACTACGTAGTCGCTATATAATCTCAATTGACAGCGTCGTTACATAAATCTGTCTGACAAATTTCCTATTCAGAATGGGCTGAAACAAGGAGATGGTTCATCGCTGCAAACTTTCAAATTTTCCTTCACATTATGCCATTAGGAAATTAAAAAACCAGGAGGGACTGATATTGAATAGGACACACCACCTTCTAATTTGCGTTGATAATGTTAATTTATGGGGTAAGGATTTTATTGGGAATTAAAAAACAGAAACGTTCTAAATCGCTGGTAAGGAGGTGTTCTAGACGTAAAGCCTGCAACATCGAGATAGCTAATACATCCTTTGACAATGTGGTGAAGTTTAATTACTTGGGAAAGAAATTAACAAACCAAAATTACATTGATGAAGAAAATAAGAGCAGATACAGTTCTTGGAATCCTTACTACAGCACAAGTCATAAGATTTTGTCTTCCCGTGTGCTATGTAAAAACGTAAATATTAAAATACAGGAAAGTATTACCTTGCCTGTCATGTCGTAATGGTATAAAACTTTCACACTGAAGGCAGAACACAGACTGAGGATTTTCTAAAGAGGGTGCTATGTAGACCGTTTTGATATAGGATGAAGTTCACAGGAGAACACCGCATAATGAAGGGCTTCATGTCTTTTATCCCCTCCAACAATGTAATCCAATCAAGGACGGTGAGATGGACGGGGCATGTGGAAGGCATGGGCGAGAAGATTCTCTTCTCGCCCATGAGAGATCTGGGTGAAAAACTTGAAGTAAAGAGACATCATAGAAACCTACGCATCGCTGGGGGACAATGTTAAAAGGGACATTACAGAAACATGAGGGAAGTTGTGGATTGGATTAATGTGCTCTTATGAACATGGAATGAACTTTAAGTTTCCATAACTTGGGAATTTCTCGACTAGCAGGGGAATTATTAGCCTCTCAAGAGGGACTCTGTTCTTTGTAGTTATTAGTTAGTAGTCAGTGCGTTTGGACAGTGAATGGAATGGTACTTCGGTGCTAACACCGAGTGTTTTTGAAGGGATCGTCAAACTATGTCAAACCTCAGCACCAAAAAAAAAAAAAAAAAAAAAAAAATTGTATGTGTTTCTGTATGGTAAACGGTGCAGAAACCGACGTAATAACGAGACAATGGAGTTTATGTAGGCCTATATTTTAATGATGAAATGACTCAGAATTTATTGCAATTCAGACAGGCGTGTGAAGCCAAATAATACGAGGTCGAGATTCGATTCGAGGGACCTACCAAATGTCAGCATAAGCGGCTTGTTCCAGGATTCATTGCATCGAAATTTATCACACAGCTGGTTAACTGATACTGTGTGACAGGTTCAGTACTGTACATACTGTGGCTTGGTAACACCGACATTAATGGCTTTATCTATATGCTATGGATTTTTATGCGTAAGACAAACAGTTAATAGCAAATTACAGAGTAGTATGTTCACTGGAAAGTGCAGTCAGTATCATTATAATAGGTTAATTACATTCTGTTATTTTAAAGCGGATGATAAAAACTATCAGCAGAAACACTGTGCTGGACATTAAACATAAGAGTAAATTTTACCATAAATACAAATATAATTAAACACTTTGATTATTTATAAAGAACTGCAATGATCCCTCGTACATGTTGGCGCCATGACATCTCAACATTGACAGAAATCGTTGTGCAAATTAATCGTAATCAAAAATAAATACTTGTCATAGGCGTACACGGAACTGCTTAGGAAGAGCTATCACACTGTGTACAGAACATGTAAGTCATATAATGTTCATCAGAAGAAATCCATGCAAGATTAACGGTGTTGTGGACGTGCATCGCACTTGTTATGCGCATTAAGTGTGCATTTGGATCGACGATATTTATCTAATATGACTTCAGCGTGCAAATAAAACCACCATAAATACTTGTCATGTTAAAGTACGGCATCTTCAATTACACCGAGCAGGATGATGGGTTACACGTTCAGAGGAAAATAATACGAGGAAACGCTGCAAGAAAAATTTAAACCTTGAACACGAAGGAGCGAAATTACTTCATCTTAATTGCTGATAATGATCCTTAGCTATATACAGAACTTTTTATAACACAATCCTTGCCTTTATGAGGAAAAATAGGGCCTGAAAGCGTGAAGGTTGATGTCTCATTTCATGTAGGGTTGCTTTGTGCATCTGAATCTGCTGGCAGAAGGCAGGTCGATAGTGCCCAGTGTGTGTGTTTGGGGGGGGGGGGAATGGAGGACGAATGAAGAGTACTTGGCATGTAATTATACTCGTAGACCAATTGTCACTACTTCGTCACGATTCGAACAGCGTCAAGGAACTGGTGTGCGGCAAGTATAAAACTGTGTAGAGAAGGGCGTCCCTGCATCTGAACATGAAATCTGTATTAAACAACGCTCCGTAATTTTAAAATGGTACTAATCACATTTCAGACGGAATTCCTCTCCATCAACTTCATAAATTCTGTATATTTTGACATCACGTTATATACTGTGTAGAGAGACTTCTTTCAGTACAAGCTTCCGTCAAGCACAACGATATATGGACGTATTATATCGCACTCTCTCTATGAGTTTCGGCAGTAACTGCCATCAGCAGGATACTGAATCTTTTTATGTAAAATCTACTGTAAAAGCAATGCCTGTCTACTGATAAAATAAAATAACACCATCACTTACTTTGCTTACGGCGTATTCGTTTACGTTTCATTTAAAGACGCTGTCTGTGGTTAAGAATATACAACGCCGAATGTTACGTTGATTAGTGATTGACGATTTGGAAAGGATGTGGACAGAAGCGGCATGACCTCTTTTGATGTGGCAGTACGGTATTTTCCTAGAATGAGTCGGAAATCCACTAAACGCCTTAGTCAAGAAAAGGGTGTTTCGGCTGAAATTCGGAGCGTGCATTCTCTGAATACAAGTCACAAACCTTACCGTTTGAGACTAATGCTTCGATAAAATACGATAACGTTACACAAAAGAACTCACTTATAAAAACTTTTATTGTTAAAAGCGAATACTGAAAACGTACATATTGTGCTGAAATCTTCTTTACGAAAAGAATAGCATATCTGTTTTTTTCTTTCGTGGGGTCTCGACCAAAAGAACGAATATACACGAGCATGTCCGAGAACAGGTGCTGACGAGTTTATGTGGACCAAAGAAAAGAAGAGCCGGGAAAAATTACACAAAAACAGCTTCGTATATTGAACCCACATGGAATATTATTCGACATATAACCATGGACCGAGGAGGATATGGGTGGAACACCTGAAAAGCATGGTTGACATTGAAAGTACATAAAACATTGGAGCAGTAAAACAACAGGAAAGAAACCACTTGATAGATATTGGCTTCTAGATGAGGGAAAACATTAAAATTTATCACAACGCAATAGTGCGTGATGGTATGGATCTAATTCTACCAAATCATAATAGGGTCCATGAGCGGCTGGTTAAAAAAACAAGTGGCGGGTTCCATAAAAGGTGGAGGTACTTACTGATTGTCTACGCAATTATCGGCTTCTCAAAACGCACTACACTCCGTGATGTTAACTATACTCCGTGCTGTTAGACACTAAACAGAACAAAACTGATGCAGAGATTAATTTCGTAAGGGTTTCTCAACATTTAAGTTGTAAATGCAATCACTGTGAATACTTCAGTTAGGATTAAACTGTTTGAAACCACAGAATAGTGATTATTATAAGTTCAGTTCAGTGCAACGTCAATAAGATAATGCTAGAAATCACCGAGTGGTTATATGAGAGAGAACCGGTCAGTATTCAGGCGTCTCCACTGTGAGACGTACAAGTCTGCACATCCTAATTCAAGTACAATTTTATTCTCTTTTAAAATACCTAGAACTGAGCGGAAATAACTGACTGCGTAGGGTACGGAAATGGAGAAAGAAGGGAGCTAAAATATTAAGCGCAATTAAAAGGTAGATGGAGACAGAGCAGATGAAGACACAATTACATTTCGGCAGAGAGGGTAAATATAGAAAGGACAGCTGTAAGCAGGACAAGGGAAAAAAAGAAGAACTAAGGAAGATTAGTAGTAAAATTAAATCTTCATTTTCAAAATGATTAAAACACAATTTTTTTGCGTTAAAGGTAATTTTATCCATATCACGATGAAAAATTGTTATAATCAGGCATACCTAAATAATTTATGTTCAGTCATTAGATAATGTTCCTATTATACTTCAAAATTAAGTCGATCACAGAATTAATCCATTTAATTTCCATTAAGTCTCTGTCTTGAGTTATACAATTAAGAAGAACCTATACTAAGACAGACGTATTTCCGGCTGAACTAGAACAAATACAGTTTCCATCGGTTGAAATAAATCTTTCCCTCCTTCCGGAAACTCGCTCTAATGGTACTTAAACTGAGGAAGATATCACTTTTAAGGTCTTAAGGAGTCACGGTTATTACTTGCACTGTCAGTTTCGCGTAATGTAAAATAAATATGACGTATTAGACGGGTGTGTTCTCATCAGTCAGATGTATGAGCAACCCGCATGACGCTACGGCACATGAAATTGTGTACAGAATCTATGATCAGTTATTTTTTAATTGTCATCCAACTCTTTCCGTTCATCAGTCTCTAACCAGTACATGGCATTAGATTATCAATATGGGCAATTTCTTCTACCCTCTGCAATGTCAAACTTTAGATCACTGAATTGTCACGACAAAGGACTTTTTAATATTTACTGTACTAACGTCTGTTATGATAAAGGTTAGAAAATGGTAATGGCTTTACAAAATCTTCCTCTTAAGTCACCCAGATTAATCGTAGTTTATCATAAAATCTTTCTTTCTGCGAAAAGTTAGAACCTCTGGTGCGACAGGAAAATATTTCCTATAATAAGATTTCCACGTGTGAAGATTTCACATGCGATTCAATTTCCGAAGTAATTTATCTGCTTTACACTTCTTTATACAGCTACATCAAGGAATTCTTTACTACGGTTGATGGAAGTGACAGAGGCTTTGATCTCAAAAATTGAAAAAGCCTACCGGTACTCCTTCGGAATTTACAGAAACGTTTTAAGAAAATAAGAAATTTAATTAAGTCTTAATCCTTTTTAAGAAAAAAGTCAAATCTTTTCCAAAGTGTGGTGTGTTTCAATTCCCGCATTCAAAAATACTATTATTTACTCTCTGTTCCAAACTGTTGATGTCCCAAAGAATTATGAAAATCAGCATTAATAAACAATTTACGGAGACATGTAACGTGTCAATGTGTTTTAAAAATTATATTACCGACTCCGCAAAAGATGATTTGCGTTATAAAGTGTAAGTGACGAGGAAGATGAAGCAGTGTGCCAGAATATATTGCTGCAGCAAAGGTTTAAGGATTTACCAGCATCGTTCATTTTGTCCGATTCGTTTTACCTGTATTAATGAAACTCCCCTACACTGACGTCATGTAATTATAATGTACGAACAACTGCATGGTGAATGTTCGCTACTGGGAATTTCTTGGACGTTCATCTGATCAGGAATTTCCCTCTTATTTATTGGAAACTGAAGGTTCATTGCTATACTCACAACAGCCCAGCACTGGATTCCATCCTAAACATGATAAAGCCGGTCCTACAAATTTCCAATACTAATGTACTGATATTATCCTCCTATCTAAGCTATATCAAATAAGTGAACTACTCTCCCGGCAACAATTCAGTAAGCACCATCTTTCCCACGCTTGCTACATGACCCTCTCGTTTCATTTTCTCGACTTCGATGTGCTCATATTTGTTGAGTAGTACAAACTATGCAGCTCTTCATTAAGCAGCTTTCCCCATCGTCTTATTAATTTCTCTCCAAGTTCTCTACACAGCCTTATGTCCTTGTACAACGACGTCACTCAGCGTTCTTCTTTTAAGGTCAGAAATGTAGATGAAACAAGCGACAAAATGAGTCTTTGTAAACGTTGGTGATATTACTCATGACAAAATTAAGGTTTTGCATATTTTAAACTTTAAAAAGACAAGAGACATCAGGTAGAACAGCAGCAAGCAATCCCTAACTTTATTTGCTTTAAACTTCTTCAATAATATAATTTTATATCTTACACGAATTTAATCCACCATGCCACTTTTTCACACACCTCTCTCTTCTTATCTGACTGCTTTTCCAGAGTTGAAATGGAGTGATATAAATGCCATCTTTCTTTCATTCCCGTATAAGTAGACGTGGTGTTAATATGTCTGGTTGTGAAGTATTTAAAATTGGTTTAAATTGATCTTTATTTTTTATTCAGCCAAATGCATTTTTAACTATAAGAGACGCGTAAAATATCTAGCAAATAAGCCTATCTTTAGGCGCATAACTATGGGCTCTGCGTTTGCGTAGTAGAGGGAAAAATTTCAAAGTTACGGAGGAAACATACTTCCTCCATCTTCACTTTACTATCAGGTCTGAAGCACGAAATATCTTCTCGTAAGCAGCTACGGGTCCCAAAAGAAAGCACACAATATTATATGGATCGCCATGCAAACCCGATATCTCGCAAGCCCACTGCTATTACAGAAGTTAAGTCAGACGCTAGTAAACCCAAACAAATACCAAAAGAGATGTCAAAATCGAGGCAATCAGTAATGTTCTGTGGCGGGAAACAAGCTGTGCAGTATATTTTGTCAGTAATTTTAGGTGACTTGAATTGTAGTTTGGTTGAAAGAGAAGTAAAAGTATCGTGATGAAAGCAGCCATTGATGTCACTTAAGAATTATAATAGCAGGCGTATTTGAAAGAATAAGAATCCACAAAAAGCGTACTGATGTGTCTTTTTTACGTATGGAAGACTTGAAATTCCTGCTTCAATTTCAGTTACTGAAATAAGAGATGTTTTAATGTATGAATGAATGTACTGCTACGGGTACTTACAGTGTTTGTACAAAAAGTGTTGTTACAGCCATGGGGCGTGGCTTTGAAGCTAAACGAAGAGTGTGAAATAATGCCTACTAATGAATTAAAGCGATATAATTAATTGTTCCTCCAGAGTATTACGTGTTTACTGTTTTCAGCCACAGTCAATCATATTACTGTCACGCAAAATGTAAATCCATAAACTTAACTACGTAACGATTAATACAACCGAGAGATGAGTATAATCTCTTTATTTCCTTAGTCTTCCCATCAACATATCTGTTTCCATTTTAGCTACTGGGGAACTATTCTGGTCAAACACAGGAGACCTGACATCCGGCAACTGCTTTGTAGCGACGGATAGATCAGAATGGTGATTGGCACGTAAGTGACACTATTGCAAATGGTGTACTCCGTGGCGTAGTACATAGGCTTAAAAAGGCGTACTTTACTTTCAAAAGTCCTAGCATTTCACGGTACGGAAGTAAATTGCACTACGCCTTACCTCCCTTGATTTTCAAGAACTTCACAAACTCTCAACAGCCGAACAGCATTGCATGCAGATTTCTGTACAGAGTTTCACTCCAATCGGAAAAATTATGTAAAGTACGTATAGAAACGTTCGCTACCTACGGAAGTCAAGCATGGCTTTTACTGCCCACAATCCACCAGATTTGTAAATGTTAACTCAACAGCACATTTTTAACATAAATTTATATAAAAATTCGTTTTTACTATATTGTTTATTGCTACGTCAAGACATATATTTATTTTTTACTTATTTCTATTAGTGTAGTAAAATATGCAAGTCTTGATGACCTCGTGGCATGAAATTATGTCCCTGAAGGTGGCCGAAAAGGTCAAAATATGTAGGAGAGTTTAAATAATAAATGTACTGTGATCCACAAATATGTACCTTGTTGGTTGTATTATTTGACAAAATTGGAGTACTGGCTGAAATGTATTACACAAATCACAATCATTAAATGGTTTTTGTGGAAATCTCCTGTATCGAAATTTATCCAAATCGGACGAAAAATGCAGAATATGGGACAAAATTTCCTTTACGCTCTTAGGCAGATCTCGGCTTTTACTTTATAAATTTTCACTCAATTCAAAAATGCTCAACTGCGTTACGTGAACATTTATTTAACATATTCTATCAAAATTGGACGAGAAGCGTAGACGATATCGACAAATTTCAATTACACCCTTACCTAAGGTATGGCTTTCACAATATACATTTTCACGAAACTCGCACTTGGATGGCAACTTTCTAAATAATTAACCGAATTTAATGGAAATTCAACAAATGGTTTAGTGGCCGATACTAGGTCACAAAGAGAAGGAAAGACGGACAGACGACACGGACACAGTCTCCACATTAAGCGTTCCTTTTGCTTCGTAAAGAACGCCTAATAACGAATTAGTGTCACATCCAAAATTAAAAGCTGGCAGTAAAATACCGAATTATTTAATTCATTTACCCAGCGGATTGCAAAGTGATTTTCTTTCCGTCAGATTAAATAGACTTCAAAGGTACACGGCGCAGACTGAATTTAGCTGGCTCAGAATACAATATTGTGAACACGACAATCAATAATCTGGTTCCTTATACCCAGGAGAATTCCTTGACCAGCTGGGCGACTATAATACTTTTAAGAAAGAGTATGCTTTATGTGGTTAGTAAGGCGGTTGTATTCAACTTACTTAAACTTACTGTGCAATGGTATGAATTATAAATATAAGGTGATAGCAATGACCGAGGATAACAATAAATTACAAAATACGATCAGATTTCATAACGATGTTTAAGGCCTTATTTTTAGTGATTTAATGCAGCGTATAATGTCCACAAAGAGGCCTGCATAATTCAGTTACCTAAACGCTAATGGTGGTAAATTTAATTGTTGAAAAATGGAATATATCCCAACAATTCTGGCAAGTTCAGTCTTTTATTGCCATTAGAATATCAATTCGTGAATGCTACCTTCCGAGAATTTAAAGTAAACAATAATACTAAAATAATACGTAAAAGCGAGTACTCTAAACACGACTTTCCTCTTTTTTTCACAACCCACATTGTAAATTTTCTCTGTAAATTAGCAACAGACTTTAAAAAAGGCGAACCGTCTAGAATTCAGTAGAGAAGATCCATAATGAATAGCGACAGGAAGGGATAAGAAAACATCCTTCTATTTTTCCTGCATGGAGTTCCTACGACATCCGCCTGCGGCTGTTTGATCTATCGGACAGCAACACGCAGCACTCGGGTATAGAAACCGGGTCTGACAATTTCCTTCGCCAATCTAATGGAGAGAGGGGCTGGCAATTTGTTGTCTGAGTGGGGACTCTCGACGGATGGGGAGGGAAGTTTAGTTTCATGCGCGGGAGGCATGACAAATTCTAAGAAAATGGGTTTAGGATGTAAACTGAATTCGCCTTACTAAAGGCAGGGATCAATGACGGTTTCCTGTCAACACTGTAACAAAATTTTGGGATCTATAAAAGACGTGTAATTTCCTAGCTAGCTGACAGGCCATCACCTACTCAAGAAAGAATTTGATTCATGTTGATAATTCCTGCATTATCATCAGTATATTACGACCTACTACCTAAGCCAGTGTATCTATAGTTACTGGAAACTCAAGTTCCCTTAATGGGCCATATTTCGAGCGCACACATTTCGTAAAGCGAGTGGTTCGTGCCCATCATCAAACAGACGGTGAGGAAACAGGAATCAACAACAGTCCACCTGGCAGCCGCAGCAACTTCTCCGACTCAGTAGCGAAGCGTGTCACCTAAACGAGCTGTAGCAGGCGCGTTAACGCAAATAATGCATCTAATCCTCCATTTGTTTGGTGCAGCAATAAGTCACATTTCGCTGGGTTCTGCGAACTACTCGAGCGATGCGTTTTTCCGTGTTATACTATTATAATAGACTAAATACAAATTTCGAGTTTTGGATAAAAGTGTTTGCAAAATATACGCACAGAATCCCTGACGCCTGCGTTCTGTTGTTGCCTCCAAATTTCCAACTTGTAAATGATAACTTTTTGAAATTTAAAGCGAAACACTGACAAATACGTATACAGTAATTTAAATGCGTCCTTCCGCTATTTACACAACACACTACAATATCAATATTCCTTATGTTAGCAACAAATTTAAAACAGCCCGTTCTCGATTGTACAGCTCTTGCTATAATACGGAGGAAACTTACTGTATACGAAAAGTGAAGCTCCAAATTCGCAGTCTAATATAACACTACATTAAAGAGCAAAAATATATTTTAAATGCAGTCTCAATGCTATCATAACTTCCTTTTTTTCCACTTAGGAGGATACTTTGATCATCCCTCATGTGCACCTCGCAGGTGCAAGCAGAAATACATACAGGTCCTCATACAAAATAACCGATACTTTTTCAGACTTCGACGGAAACTGAAATAGACTTCTCGGAACATTCCTCAGCATTAAATTTTATGGAGCTCCGCTTAGAGTCTCGAGCTGTTACATTCATACAGACGGACAGACAATAAGTTTAATAGGCCTTCTACGGGGATGCAAACGTGCCTAAAAATTCGCAACGTCGCCATATTTCTTTTCAGCGTAACTGAAGCTGCTTCATATAAATTGTGTCCACACGCAGTTCTCTTAACTACCCCAGTCCTTCATCGTTATATTCTGCCGCAGAATTTGGAGATAAACATTACACATGGGCACGCTGCTAATATTTTATAGATAGTAGCCAAAGCACCCATAATCTGACTTTTTGGTAAATCCAAATGTTCTGAAATAAGCGAGTGACTTATTTATGACGGCAGACCTGTGAATACACAGTACATTCACGAGGACCAGTTTTCTATTAGTTACGACCAGGATGCCGCACAGAGATCACTTTACGAATTAAAGGGTTGCAAGGCAGCAAAGGAGTGGCAGATGAACATCCAATTCTGTCCTAAACCCCGACAACATATCCGTAGAAATCGCACGAGAGGCGAAAAGAAACGAATTTACTTTAACAACAAATTAAATATATAGCCCTTTGTTTAACGTTATAGTACAATAGGAAAAAATACATAAATATAGTGCCACAGAATACTTATAGGAATTGATTTATTTGCGTTACAGTTTCAGTCACCTTTCAATGCAATGTACGGTCGCAACGTCCACTGCCCAACATTACTACTTTTTTAATAAGCAAGCACAAAAAGCAAGATAGGCCTAAAAATTACAATATTACATCCAAGTGTTTACACAATTTAACTTCGATTCTTTTCATACTCATTTATACGTGTTCATCACAATACAGAACAAATAAAAGACCAAAGAGAAATACTAATTCTTCTAATCCTGGTAACAGTATGCCTAGTTTTGAGTAAGATATCTAACTTGCTCAGAATCTTCTACTCATGTAATAATGAATAATGTAAGTCTACTCCTTCGCATCGAAGTGCCATTTATTAACCGGTCAGCGGTTATGTGACTTTTAGTTTTAAGTTTATTAGCAACTGTCGGTGGAAATTTAATTAATTATTTAAACCTAAAACGTTTCAGGAAATTTTGAAAGTCGGGTGTTTGCGATGAAATGCTGCGTCCCTTTTTCATCGACCACAATATTTGCAGAGAGGTGAAATTACTAGCATGAGTTATGAATGAGCCCTTCATGAATTTACTTCAATGGGATTAGTAAATTACCCCATGCTGCTAAACCATTTCTGTGCATTTATATTGTGTTCACAACGAAAGCACCCCTCATTACAGGATGTTAACTCTAATGTGAAAACTGTGATTAACTGGTAGGATATAGGAGCAACGAGTAACTATGCAAGAAGAATCGAAGACATGCCGCCTGGCACTACACATAAATATATAGATATCAGAGAGTACGGAGAGCATAAACGTGCAGAGCCTGATATAAATAACAAATGTAACATTTTAAACAATTAGTTTTTAGTTTCTCTAAAGAAATATGACTGCACTCACCGGAAGCACAGCTCGGGTTGAAACGAGAATAGAATTATACATTTGTTTTAAATTTTGTTTTAGGCGCATGCATTTTGTTTCAAGCGATAACCTTATCTCGGGTGTACGGTAAAAAGTGCTCCAGCTGCGGAAGAGGACTGCGTCTGTGCTCTGCGGGCGTTGAATATTACGCTGCATAATAGGGTAAGATAACATGTCGTCCAGAAAGACAACATGAGCAGCAGTTCCGTAGCTAACTAAATATAAGAACAAGGCTCGTTGTTGAAAGTCTGATACTCTCTCAGCGACTCAAGAAATTCCCCGCCAGTCACAACACTCGCACTTTGTTCAATACGGCCCGCTACTGGATCCTGACCCAAGCCAGATGAATCCAGTCCACACTTCCTTACGCCACTTTCTTAACTTCCGTCTCAATATTATTCTGTCATGAAAACCTAGGCATTACTCTTAGGATTTTCCTACCAAAATCTTGTACATTTTCCTCGTGGATCTCATCATCTAAACAATAAAAATTACGAATCTTTCGATCACATAGGCCTATATTCTTCTCAGTATTCTGTTCTCAAATATTCTCACTCTGTGCCCCTCTCTTAATATGAGAAACACGTTTCATTACCCGCACAAAACAGACACGTTCACTGCGTACTTTGTTCAACATTTACGTGTTTAGTTATAAGATGGATGACATCAGATGATCTGAACAGAAGGCAGCATTCTCTGCATGTAGTCCGCTTCTAACTTCTTGACCTCTCCGTGACTGTAATTTCGATACTCCCAGCAAACCACTGATATCGAAATCCATTTTAAATGACCCGTGCTGTGGTGGAATCTGAGGGAAGCGAAGCTTTGTGCATATGTCACCATGGTTCGTCTTTAGAAGCTGCTGCTTTACAGTAATTTATACACTGTCTTGCAGTCAGACATGGCAACCAACAGTCGTTCGTGAGACTTCAGAGTAATTACACACAATGGGGATTGTCAGGCTCCAAACAAACCACTGACAAGTTGAGGGAGAAATACAGAAAGTTGGAAATCCAACGTCGCTATACAATATTTAGGCACATATATGCCTTATTACTTACCACCGACCATTTAAAGCCTGATGGTTAGTATATGTACCGCCTGGTTTGAAACTGAAGAATGTGAATTTTTTCCAAATAGTGTATTGGTGTGTTCCGTACGATTCTTGCAATAAAGTGCGATAACTTCCCCAAGTATCGCTCATTCATTGGTCTGTCTAATGGCAATATTCTGTGCTTTCTGTAACGTAATAAATCAATCTTTACACTGTGTATAGTATATATAATGTAGATTGTCTTTCTCAAAGAGTGAATAATACAATTAAACACAAATTTATTCAAATACCTTCATTTCCATACTTAATGATAGACAGATTTTTACATTTCATGAAGTTGTCTCATCGCTCTGAATTGACTGGCCATTGGGTGGAGGGCCAGTGTTCAGTTCCCAGTACATGCAGGGTTTCCTCATTTTGTTTCCATATCCAGGAGATATTGGATACACGCTACCCCACACGCGAACAGCACGGGGGGATAATTCGACCAGAACGTGAATTGAATCAGGTTCCTCCAGTTAATGAGCTCAGAATTCGTGGAGTTTTACAGTAAGCCATTTCTACACCCCCGCCACATCGTCGTGGCGTGCTGCTACTGGTTTATTACCACGGACTGTGAGTTATGAACAGCGAGACAATGAGGCGTAATTAAATAAAATGTTATACAGAATTCGCGCACACAGCTGAAATGCATCGAACAGGATGTTTTCAGGCGTGTAGAAAACGATAAAGATGTCCGTAAATGTCAGAAGGCTGTATTCAGGAGCAGAAGAAAAGCGCTGTGCAATATAAAGAGTATTTTCTAGTGCATCCGGAAAAAAGTGAACGTTACAGATCCGGTGTACTGAACGTAAACAAAGTTAACATGTCACCTCTTCTAAAGAACTAAACATATTTCCAAAATACTGACATAAGTAATTGGCACATAAAATTTCTTTGGCTTTCTTTGCGTTGGATTTGTATTTTAGCTGTCATTTGATTCTTTGTGAATCCAACAGATTCGGCCAAGAATTCTTATCGATTTCTCCTGGTAACTTAGAATACAAGTTTCTGCAACAATAGGCAAAGTTACCAAGTATCGTCAAATTAAAAACCCAAGAACAGGAAGTTTTGTTTAAAGATACATTATAAATATTCCTACAAGTCGTCTTTGAAATACTATTTACAAACCAAGTGTTACAAACCTGGTGACGGCATGAAACTTTAAAATTATACCCGACAAATTTAAAGCATACACAATCTTGCTTAATTAATAATTATCATAAAAATCTGCGACATATTTACACTTCCAAGCGATAAAATAAAAGTGACTCTAGTGGAATTTAATTCCACAGCCACCCAAACACAAGATTCGAAAGCTCAACCATGAGCTGAGCTGCATTTCACTCCTACATTATTAACTTACGTAACCAAAGTACGAATGAAACAACACAATATTTGTAGAACTGGAAGTCTGTGTTACAGGGAACTCCTTCTTACATTACGTTATCATGTGAACCTGCTTGTTCCTTGCATAAAGACAATATTACCAGCGCAGTTCGAATGCACTAAGTGTCTGAGACCCAAACGTAAGTCACACAGCCGTGACCTTAGCTGCCTCAGAATGGAAGTAAAATTGTCTCCTGCAATTTAACTACAGCGTCTGTCACAGGAATCCCCTGTATGAGAGAAGTGTGTACGCAGATCCATCCAAAGCGTGACAGCTGCTGAAACAAAATTCAGCAGAAGAGGTTACCAAAAAATTAAATTTGGGATACGTCTACTTTTACTTAAATGGGCCGCAACTTTCGAGACAAATTAATAACACATTAAACAGAAAAACTTATACTATTTTACACACTTTCAGTTTTATCACCACCCGAAACTAATCCAGGCAGTTCCGCTTAGCCATAATGTTGATGACACTATTTTAGTACAAAAGTGTTTCACAGAAATTTCGTACTGATAATCATAACAGTATATAAAATTTCACACGCCGAAACCAAAACGGTTAGCACTTTAAGTCAAATTATAAAGTACTTACAGAATTCGCCCGAACGCCATATTATTACCTCACATTGCACAGAATAGAAACTTTCAACTGTCAAGTAACATCCAAAAATCAGATGGCGTAACGTTCAGTTTGATTATCCGACTTCTATTTCTCACAACACAAAACATACACATGTACCCACCGCATCCATAATTCCATAATACTGCATACGGGACTAAGTTCTGGTCCTTTCTAGGGCTACCGACGGCAACTGCATTTCTTCAAGCTCTACAGACGGATGGTGAGATAGCTCTTAAAATAGACCACGACAGTCTTCTTCAAAATGATATCTTTTGTTTTCGTGGTCAATTTTGACTGTGAATTTTTCAGCTGAAACAACTATTTAAAAGACTTATTTATAAATGTAAGTGTTTTCACTCTTTCTGTTACGCACGTTGCCGTACCGAAAGTTTGGGGATCGGAGTCTTAAATGACCATCAGATGAGGAATATATAAAGCCTGTCTGCCAGCACTGAGTAAACAGGGTCTATTTCATCCTTTCAGGAATATGATGAATTTTTCATATTATCACTATTCTCTGCCAAGTTTTTTTCATGTTTGACATTCAGCTACATGTAGGCGGTAGGGTAAAGTAACAGCGCATGTTTCGACCTACACATTAGAAATCTGGAGACTTTGCAACAACAGATCCGCCCGAAGCTCGGGTAACTTTTTATTTCACATTGGATAAATTCCTCTTAACATTGGACGCCAGCCAGAAAGAGTGGAAGTCACTGCCAAGATAAAAACAGAGCACATTTGCGAACAAGTTGATCAGCAGTGTCGAAATGTTCGTTGCGACTTTGAATAAGACGTACTTAGCAGTTGCCTGTATTGTCAGAAATGGTCCCGTTACGTTGTTAAATTGCGTCATCAACCTGAATTTGTACAAAATCCGATTAAACCAATTACAGAAGCTTTGTTATATGACGACAAAAGACACCACAATAAAGGCCATGTTAAGTCTCTTACAGCCAAGATCATTGGTACGAGGTGTGCAATTAATCGATAACGAAGAATCCTTAGAAACCGAAAGCTTCACAAGAGAGTCTCTGTGCCCAGGTTACAAAGGAACTTCACATATTGCGTGGCATCATGGAATAATTCATCCCCGATTAATTTAAAACTGAACCCATCACTTTTCAGTCAGCCTACACTGGAGTGTGACTGCCACGCTTCTAGAAACCATAGAAGCCCTTCTAACTAGTTTAGCCAATCACAGCTTTTTATCTTTTCCAGCAATGTTTCAGCCGCCCTTGGCCACCAGTCCGTTTAATAGCCATAACAATTGCCACTTAAATAAATTAAAAATTAAGTAGATTCGGCATGTGTAACGGTGTAGCTACATTTAGACAACGCTGTTGACAGCTATACGTAGGCGAATGACAGGACGTTCTAACACTTCGTATTTTAGGGATAAGCCTAGAGGTGTGTGTTTATGTACATGTGTCTTGGGGGATGTCATTTTTCCTTGACATCGGGACAAGCAAAATTCCCCTATCACAGTCTTTTCTGTATGTGTAACATACGTGACAAATAGCGTCAGTTCAGGTTTACAGAAATTCAATAGGAGCTTCAGAACATTTTGTGGTACAAGAAGATACTTTTTTGGCGTAGGCTGGTGTGGGTGACATGCTGCTGTGGTTTCATATTGAAGACGTAACGAATTTATGCAATCAATATATACTAATAATACTAAATAATACTAAATCTTTCTCTCTTCTACGATGTCCTGGAGCTTGCTAAGGAATAATGTCTACTGCAATGCATAAAGCAAACTGTGGCCACCATCATTTCGTCACAGGGCGGCAGTATGTATTCTAATGCATACAGCGATATAAGTTCGTGGCTGTTTCGTGATTAGGCAACCACACATATCTTAAAGCGTGAAAGGGTTTAATGGTATTTACAGCCCGTATTAACATGCGGCGCCACGGTGATAAATAATATAAAATTTGTGTAATATCAGTCCTTCCGTCTCAGAACCAGACTTTAAAATAACCAAGAATAATTCAGTTGATTTTTCTAGCAGGGTATTATTTCCACGTGCCAGTTAAGGGACAAGGCTTCAAATATTTTGTAATGATTCATTACGTTAGTTATCCTATGACTCCCTTATTAATTTGGGGTCTGTGCCAAGCTGACGCAGCGTATTTACTTTTACCTACGCGCCTATTTTCCTTCTAGGCCAAATCCCTCAACACATTAATACAATCAATATGCAATAATAATTCTTTGCGCGTAATCTGTTGCTACGTTATGCAGTATTTCCTTCTTAGTCTTCCATTTTCTTAAGCAATTTAAGCTTATGTGTTCCATTTACACGGCTGATCCAGCAAATCCTTCTGTGATCCATTGTGGCTGGTGTAGGCTATACAGACGCGTTTACTGTTTCGTACCATTAAGAGTCATTTATGTTTAAGAAGACTTATTATCTTGAAAATTTTATCAACTTCGCACCTGTTTAGGGGCCACAATATGGCTAGTTTTAAATCTGTATATAAATACGGAAAGCACCACGATTATTACTTGTGGCGTCTGAGCAGAAAGCGATCACGCTGGTTCGGATCAGGAATGTTTTCGAAATGAATTCCGCAACGTCCCTTTGTACTTCTTCCGAAACATTACAGAGGAATTTAATGAAAGAGAATTTCCTCCTGTTCTTTTGTTTTCTTTATTCGAAATCGTTTTAACAGTAATCAAAGAAATTTTTCCGATATCCAGGTTCATATTTCCGCATTGTATTGCCGAGAAAGGAATAAATTAGTAACAAAGATAGAAATATGCGTAAATTGAGTTAATTAAATTTATAATGGGACATATTAACGTAAAATGTCCGTTAAAATTACAAAATTATAATAAAATACAAAATATTATTTGCCAGCCAGTGCGCATAATAGGCTAAGAAGAAGCACTTCTACATTTTAAGAGTTCAAAAGCGTAATTTAGAAATATTATTAAGTTATCGAAGTAAACAAAATGAGGAAACATGAAATGTACGTACTTAAATTGCAAATCAAATAATTTACAAACACTTCTGTAAACACAGGTCTAGGAATACACACTTCAAAATAGAAAAACATCTTTGTTAACCAGTTGTAACTTACCGTACAAGCACATACCGGAAAATTTACGTAAAACAATACTGTAAACAAAGTTTGTGACCTGATTCCACTTAAGGGCTTCAGTATTTAACTCACTCTATCAAGAAATATCAAACATCATGACACTGTCACATTTCAGGAAACTGTAAGCTTCATCGCCCCGCCGCAAGCAGTTTCAAATCACACACTCTGCTTGACATTTTTACTGTGACACGAATCATTCCAAACTCTCAAGCAACGCTATTCCTACCAATACACGCACCAAGTGAAGGAGTCTGATTTTAGCATTAACCGTTTAAAGACGAACATTAACTTGAAATATATTTAATGATTCATATCGTATCGCGCAGTGAACACACTCCGTGTTATAAGAACCAATCAGTTAATAATGTATAAGGAAGTAATCGCTGTCCCTTCTGAGAACCAGAAGACATAAATACAGTCTGTGGGTAGAATGCAGAATTTTTAATTTAACCACCAGGTTTTGAATGGCTAATTACATAACCAACATCTGTTTTATTAAAACAAAATGGATTCATCCCTCAGCCCAGTCAGCAGTCAAGGAAAACATTTTATACTCTACGTGTATATTCGTGAACCAAAATAATTCGTTCTAACATCGTGTACAAAAACGAGGACCTAACACTTGTTTAGGCGCTTTGGCTTTCATCTTAATTAGACAAAAGAATTTAAGTTTCTTGGCTACTTTCAACTTTGTTAGAAGTTTTCAAAGCCTTTACTGACAGTCTCATTATCCACGACGCCATGTACAGGAAGTCGTAAGTCTACGGCTCTTTGACTTCTAAGACAGTTTTAATTACTTTCAACACTGGCTACGCAACTGTATTTACAAATGTGTCAAAGTGAATAGGAGAATGAAAACAAGAATGAAAGTAAAATTAGTGGCCTATTACTATCGTTCAAACTTATTTCATTATCTCTTCCAGTTCTCTTTTATTACAAAATTTTTTGTTCAGATTGCCAGTTAAAGTGCGTCGTGTCTTAGAGATGCAATTTTAAACAATAGTCGATCACTCTGACTGAAATGAATTCGATTGGTTCTCTAGTTGATATCACTACATTAATGAAAGTTTCCTGAGAAAGCACGACTCCCTGTGAAACAACAAATTCAGTAGAGTGCCTTTTTATATCACGTTGAAGGGAACTATTATATACTGGATGACATATTCCCATTTAGACTAACAGTGACTGGCTTCATAAAAATACTGCCTCGAATTTATAAATAAAGTGAAGACACTATGCTAATCCCTTTTAGTCCTTGACATACAAAACATTAGCACTCTTCAACAAACATTATTAAAGTGATTTTTTTATAATACAATAACCAACAAAATGCACAATATTGCAATATATTATTTTAAAATTAAAACATTACAACTACAACATGTTTAAATTCCTTACTAATCATCTTCAGGGAGAAAACATCAATTAATCGACTATCAGCAATCGGGAGAAATAAATCCGTCGGACCAGATGGCATTCCTGGGGAAATTTTAAAGTTAGGTGGGGAAGCCATGATTCCATACCTCGCGAGATTACTAGATATAACGATGAACAACAATTCTATCCCAGGGGACTGGAAAAAAGCTATAGTGGTTCCTATTTATAAAGGGGGAGATCGATCAGTAGTGGGAAACTATAGACCGGTCAGTTTAACCTCAGTAGTTTGCAAACAAATGGAGCACGTTATAGCAGGGTATCTAAGGCAAGTCTGGGAAATGAGTGAGTGGTTATATGAGGGTCAGCATGGATTTAGACCAGGGTACTCATGCGAAAGCCAAGTAGTCACAGTTTGTCAAGATATTGCTGATTCATTGGACGAGGGAGTCAGGACTGACGCGATTATATAATAGATTTTTCAAAGGCTTTTGATTTAGTCCCACATGATAGGCTGCTTTCAAAAATTGCGGAAACCGGTGTGGACTTGAGGGTAGTGGTGTGGATAAAGGAATTTCTGTTAGGACGTTCGCAAAGAGTTAGAGTAGACGGACAACTATCTGATGAAGTCAGAGTAACGTCGGGAGTGCCGCAAGGGAGCGTATTAGGTCCGTTGCTCTTCCTCGCTTATGTTAATGATATTTGGAAAAACATTGAGTCAAATATACGGCTTTTCGCTGATGATTGTATAATATACAGGAGGATAATCGATAGTAATGACATTGAAAATTTGCAGACAGACTTAAATAGATTAGGGGAATGGGCGGTTGAAAATGAAATGAGGATAAATCCAGGTAAGAGTAAAGCAGTAAGCTTCAATAGAGCTAGGGTGAAAGGTAAACTGAGGTATTGTATTGGGGATCAACTAATTCCAGAGGCAAATAGCTTTAAGTATTTAGGAATAATTATACGCAGCGACCTAAGCTGGGCAGATCATGTAAATTATACACTAAGAAAATCATGGAGGGCTCTTCATTTCGTAATGCGTATACTCAAAAGGGCAAATAATAATACGAAAAGTTTAGCTTATACGGCACTTGTGAGACCGATACTTGAGTATGGAGCGGTGTGTTGGGACCCATACAGAGAAGGTCAGGTAAGCGCTTTGAATCGCGTGCAAAAGAGAGCGGCAAAATTTGCAAATAATACAAATGAATCGGGTTGGGAAACATTGACACAGCGTAGAGCGATAGCCCGAATATGCGCCCTTTTCAAAGCATACACCGGGGGACGGGCTTGGAAAACAATAGGGGATAGACTGCTAAAACCATGCTACCTGGGTAGGGACGATCATAGTCGGAAAATTAGGATTAGGAAACAAAGAACAGATGTAGGTAAATATTCCTTTGTAAATAGGACCATAAAAAGCTGGAACCAATTACCTCCAAGCGTACTAGCGACTTTCCCCTGTAAATTAAGCTCTTTTAAAAAAAGGGTCAAGAATGTCATTACAAGCTAAGGATTTTTAAGTGGAGATTAAATAAAAATAAGGGATGTGAAGTGAAGGGGTGTGAAGTGATGTGAAGTGAAGTGCTCTGGTTTCGAAGTGAAGTGAAGTGAATTAAGTTCTTGGGGGATATAATTAGCATGTACTTTGGTCTGACTTTATACTGAGGATATTCTAACGCACTGAAATTAATTAATGTGTGGGTGTTTTTTGTATTGTGCTTGTTTAATTTTTTTTTTATTCTGTGTATGGGTGTTTTTGTAAGGTGTGGATGCTTTTGTAAGGTGTGGATGATTTGTAAGTTGTGGATGTTTTTGTAATGTATGTACGGTGTTCTAATATGTGTACTTGTATTTACTGTATGTATTTTGTTTACTGTATGTATTTTGTTTTGTATGTGTAAGGGTGTTTTAGTAAGGTGCGTACGGTTTTCTAATATGTGTATTTGTATTTACTGTATGTATTTTGTTTTGTATGTGTATGGGTGTTTTTGTAAGGTATGGATGTATTTGTAAGGTGTGGATGTTTTTGTAAGGTGTGGATGCTTTTGTAAGGAGTGGATGCTTTTGTAAGGTGCAGATGTTTTTGTAATGTGTGTACGGTGTTCTAATGTGTGTACTTGTATTTACTGTATGTATTTAATTTTGTATGTGTATGGGTGTTTTTGTAAGGTGTGTACGGTGTTCTAATATGAGTACTTGTATTTACTGTATGTATTTTGTTTTGTATGTGCATGGGTGTTTTTGTAAGGTGTGAACGGGGTTTTTCTAATATGTGTACTTGTATTTACTGTATGTATTTTGTTTTGTATGTGTATGGGTGTTTTTGTAAGGTGTGGATGTATTTGTAAGGTATGGATGTTTTTGTAAGGTGTGGATGCTTTTGTAAGGAGTGGATGCTTTTGCAAGGTGTGGATGTTTTTATAATGTGTTTACGGTGTATAATGTGTGTACTTGTATTTACTGTATGTATTTTGTTTTGTAATTGTGTATAGTTTGTTTTGTATTGTTAATTTTATGTATATTTATATGTCCATTTGTATTGTGTGTACTAGTGTAAGGACTACTGCCACCGGGTGAAAACCCAATTGCAGTAAATAATAATAATAATAAAAAAATACGCATAAAACATGAATTACGTTAAAATAATATTACATGACATGTGGATATCCTGGCGTCCACGGTAAGATCAGAAATGTGAAGAAATGTTCTACATGAAGAAAATATAATAAATAGTAGTGTTGGATTACAATTGCTCTGGAAACTGAGAATAAACAAATAAGTATAAAATATAAATAATATACACATTATATACACGTAAGAAGCTAAATGATAGTTGTATTACGTACCAGTACCGTTGGAATATATTGTGGATGGAACGACGGTAAGCACGGTACTGAAGGAAGGGAAGTAAACAGGATCGGTGTACTACAGTGTGGGTCAAGTGTTAGCATGTTGTAGTTGCAGGTCATAGGCAGGCTCAAATAATGGATTACGATCTCCGGTATATTTTACTCACATGAGTCTGTTATGATAACTATACAATAGAATATAGAACTGTACAAGATAATTCATATGTGTATCTTTATTTACGTCATGATGAAGAGTCACAGAAATGACTACCATACAAAATTATTAAAGTGATCAAACCAAGAAGGGTGAAAGTATAGAACATGTGGCAGGCATGAGACGTATGGGAAATGCATAACTTGAAGGAAAATTGTATTTATGGGGCCTGTGCTTAGGTTGATATTACGGACTATCCTCTTGAAATGTGATGCATTACGGTTCCGCCAGGCTGAAACCTGTAGGAAGAACATTAAACCTACATTTGTATCCCACAGCATACTGTGTACTGTGTTTTTCTTCACTGTAAAACCGGACTGTCCTATTTAATACCCCACGAAAAAAGACATGATCGCGTACGAACACTTCACCAATCTGATGCTAAGAATATCAACAGGGAAAACGGTGAGTTATATATTCCAGAAACTGATACAATTTTTGAAACAGAGAATTCTTGATACTTTGTTTATTATGGACAAACTAAAGGGCTGATTCCAGATACCAGTCATTTTCAGGCAGTTCTACATAAGAGACGATCTGTAAAGTGAGGAAGAAATAAGCTCAAGGAGCAAGTACGCAAGTTGCATATCTTCATCACACTTACTCAGAAGTGTAACCAACTACACCAAATAAAAACTGCAAGTGACAAAAAATAGCTTACAGCTCCTATCGATAAATCAACATCGTTATAAGCTAACATTTAAATTATTAATTTTATAATGATCACAGACTTCACCCTTTAACAATTAAGTTAGTGTAAATAATACTTCAAAAACCATTTGCTATATCGCAGAAAACACTGCGCTGTCATTACAAACGCTAACTGGGGTGATGCTGTTTAGGGAAATAACAGTTCTTTAGTATGAGAATTATATGAAACCCGTAATATACTTAACAGACAAAATACGGAGGTTCCATGTTTAAGCAGGTGGTAAATATGATAACCAATCTACTTTAAATGGCTAAACTCTCGTATCGTGTAGATCAATGATGTTTTAACTTTTTAGTCTACTCCGTAGCCAGTACTCCGATCGATCGTGCACAGGCACAGAAGTTGCCACACAAGCAACAGGGCGTCCGCCGTTGGTCTGTTAATTCAATGATATTTCTTTAACAATTTACGAAAGGCTCGTAATTTATCTTAAAATTTTTCACAGACATAAGCGTTCGGACTTTCAGCCACCAGAATCACCCATTAAGTTCCTAGTCTGTTCCAGTTGCAAAAATGTATTAAAACTTCCAACTTCTGCCGCATGACGCTGGCGTACTTCGCTCTTTGGTTTATACTGATAGAGCACCTAAGCATTCGGTCTGCCGGTATTCTTTACATATATCATGTATATCCCTTTCTAGCGTACTTACTTTAGTAAAAAGAAACTAATGCGTTACTATCACTACGATTTGAATTGCTGAGTTACAAGCAACAATTCATGAACAAATAAATATATACAGGGCATACACAACAGAATGGTGCGGTATCAAAAGTGAATAAAAAATTTATATCTCATAATACACGGGCACAACATACACCTTCAGCGGCGGCAACTGTCCAAGTTTCTCATGCGCTACCAGCAGTTCGCTTCTCATGCTTACTGCGTGGCCGCGGGGCCAGTTTCAAAGATGGCGTTGCAGCAGGAGAAGGCTTTCTGTGTGCTCCGTTTTGAGGTGTCCAGATCTGTGATTACAGTGCAGCGTGAGTTTCTTTCTTTGGGGGTTCGTTAAAGACAGCGTTTATGTACCACCATTGCCCACGTCCATCCATGAAATTCGTGATCGGATAACGCATGCACTGCAGGCCATTACAGCGGACATGCTACACCGGGTCTGGGATGAGTTTGATTACCGTGTGGATGTGTGTCGTGTGACCCAGGGTGCACACATTGAAGGATTGTAATTACCAAATGAGAAACTTGGACAGTTGCCGCCGCTGACGGTGTATGTTGTGCCCGTGTAAGGTGAGAAATACATTTTTATTCACTTTTGATACCGCACCATTCTTTTGTGTATGCCCTGTATAATGTGTAAAAAAGGTAAGCTATCCCACTACAGGCCTTGACAGGCCCTTATGGCTCCAGAAGGTTGAGGCTCCAGAATTTCTAGACAAAAGGTACATGAAGGTGGAATGTTGTCAGCCCTACACACCGGCCGCCTTTACCACCCAGGGGATTTCTCTGGTACGTAGTTCTCTTAGGGCCACAGTGCGGTCGGAAGGTTAGAGTCAATGAAAAATCCCAATGGCCCTATTTGGAATCGAAACCGCGACCTTCCAGCTTGAAGCGCGTTGCCTCAAACAACTGCGCCACAGCGTCCCACTGGAAAACACCCCAAACCCCAAATTTTATAATTTTCTACCAGCAGTAACAGCAACACAAAGGACTTGTAAACATGTGAGGCGGGGCGATACTAACGCAAATTACTTTTAGAGTCCTTAAATGAAGAATGAGCAATTACTGTCTCGGTAGACCTTTTGTGAAATGTAAGAGCACCGTATAACCACTGTATGATAACTTCCTTTAGTAACAGTCAATGAAGAAAGGAAATGAGTCAACGCACAGACAAAGTGTACCTATATACTGGATATGAAGTTGCACACAACAGTCACAAACGCGGCAAAGACTCTGAACTTTGTAGTTACGTCAATCAAATATATGTGTACAGAATTTGTACAGCGTGCTCACGATTTCAATACCACCAAAGTACTTCCTGCGCTGTATTAAATCCTCTTGTAAATGTCAATATTCTCAACGAGTCTGGAAGAAGAAACTTCCTGTACAAAAGTATATTTACACGGGTTTTTAAAATCTTCTTCAACTACAATCGCATAAGTATTTAAAGTTTTATAGTGTACGTCATGGGGTTACATAAACTTTCAATTTAAAACAGTTTAACGAATATGTCAAATCGTTTAATAACCACACCAGAACACTCGGCTTTAGAAAGGGAACAACAGGATAATACGGTTGTACAGTTGAAGTGTATGGAGGAATACCTCTGACCCACTTGTTCGGAAATAGAGTGCGTACTTCGCTGAACTAGACTGAGAAAGGTAAAGAAATTATATCCACCTATTTATGAATACAGTACTAGGTGACAGGATCAGAATATTAAACCTAACAATTTTTTGTTCCCGTCTGCATTCAAAACGAATTCCAAGCCGTAATATAATAAATATTCAGATCAAAGTCACTTGTGGGACATCCGTATTAACCGGTACAAACAGAACCGAAGACACGTTAACTTATATTTTTATGTGCAACATTTCAGGAATCGATGGAAGACAAAGAACCCTTTGAGTTTTAACCTGCATGGTACCCACTGTACTATATACACTTCATAAAATATATAATGCCAAAAATAAGTGCAGTAGGCCTACGATGAATTGAACATTATTATTGCAAATTATCAAACACCATTTTTTCTATGGCTCGACAGCCCTTAGGGGGCCTAGGCCGCGTCATTTACGACGCTTCACGATCACACTGATAGACACACCACGTTCGGTAGGACTCCTCTGGACGAGGGACCAGCTCGTCGCAGAGACCTCTACCTGACATCACACAATACTCACAAGAGACAGACATCCATGCCCCCGGTGGGATTCGAACCCACGATCCTAGTAAGCGAGCGGCAGCAGACTCACGCCTTAGACCGCGCGGTCAGTGGGATCGGCATCAAACATCATTAGAACGGGCTATATAATAATGTGTAAGGTAAAGGTAAAGCAATCCCTGTACAGACCCTACGTGTTCCAAATGGTTGAAGCTCCCAGAATTTCTAGACAATCGGCACATGAAGGTGGTAAGGTTGTCAGCCCTACGCACCGGCCGCCTGGTACTCATTTCTGTTAGAGGCTGATTCGACCCCAGGGTCTAGAGCGGCCGAAAGGATTACGCAATGAAAAATTCCAATGACACCATCGGGAATCGAACATGCGACATTCCGGCTTGTAGCGCAGTGCCACCTTGTACTCCATAATAATGTGTACAGTAAGTACAAGGCAACTGGACAGCGACTGACGGTCTTACTGCAAGAAAATGAAAACTGAGTACCGGCGTGACCCACTTGTCGAAATTACATATTTCTACAAATTATAATTTCAAGAACACGGACAAACGTCTGGAGACGCAAAAAAACTTTATAAATTTGAATACGTACTTTTAATTGTAAGCAACTCAGTCCTGATATGATATTGATAAATGTGTGCCTTCGCTTTTAAACCTTACGCCCACGTGTGTCAAAATTACATTTTTTTTATTACACAGAAAAAATTTACTTTTGATTCGATGGAAACTGTGGTTATTTTAAACACGGAAAACATTTCATCCTACTCTAGAGCTTAAGTTGTTCAAACACAATAAAGCTTTATTTTCCATAACTTGTTTGAGTAAAAACACAAAATGATCCATAATAAAACAACAGTTTTATTCTATTTGATAAGATCCATTCCTGTTTAGCACTAATCGTAAAACATGCAATAACAGGGTTTTAGATGACTCTGAATTCATTATAATCTCCACTAAGGCATTTTCCATAACAGCGTGCTCTGTTTCTGGGTCAATAAAGGATCTTCTGTGCAAGGAGTTTACAATTTACAGATGCTAAATATTCCAATGAAGAACAGAAGTGTGTCGACAAAAGAACATGCAAATGAATATTAGCACGGAAAAAAGTTTTCTTTTTAAACTAACAGCAGCTCTTCACTCTAATATCGAATTTTGTTGTTTGCATATTTCTTATAAACGCGCTCTGTGTAGAGCTTCGGAATTCTGAACCAACCTTACTTGTCAAACAAAACTAACAAAATTATTTTAGTCGCATGATTGCAACCTCTCCTTCTGACATGAACATAACATGTTCACAGTCTAACATATGTAAATTTTAACTGTAAAAATTTATTCAGAAAAATTCTTACTAATAATAACACGAATACGCTGCCGTTCTAAAATGAAACAAGAGTGAAAGTATGTCGTTTTATTTTTTAAAGACATATCGACATTTCTACTTAGCACTTGCAGAATTGTACTTAGTATTTACGGTATAATGGACCGATAAATATTTTAACACCGTTCTTCGTTCTCTCTCGGATTAATAATAGATTTTATGTAAAATCCTGCTGCTAACAATTAATAGCAGAAGTATAAATCCTCTCCGATTATAAAAACTTCAGAGGAATACTGCTGTAATATTCTGTTTAAAAGCAGATGCAAAGCGTAAATGCATTTCGTCGTACTTATTCATACATACTCGTAACTAAAAGCGTCGTTATTTTAATGCCTCACCTTGAAACGTAATATCATTGGGTGGCACATGACATCATTCCTATCTCCTTGTACAAAAAAGTAAATAGACCCACGCTGCTTCATTGATGTTCCTAGTTACGTCACATCCACCAGTACTCGGCAGGTTGAAATACAAAAGCTAATCATTCACTAACTCCTTTAAACGTCACTGAGCTAGTCAAGATTTTTCTCACCTTTTATTGAAACCAACGTCCATTTCCATGTTTATAATAGCCTGGCAACAATTTCTACCCTGAACCAAAAGGATCCAATGCACAACATCATATCGCTTAAATATTATCCACCTCAAACTGGGCCTTCCAAATATTAAAATGGTCTCTTCCATTTAGGCAGAAATTTTTCTTAATTCGTCATTTAATCCAACGTGCTACATGCCCCACAACCTGAGTTTCCCTAATTTAATAACTTCCATTTTATTAGTGTATACACATTATGACGCTCCTTTCTGCACCTTCCTCTCTCCTATACACAACATGCTATCGGTCTCAAACACCCTCAATCTATAAACATCCCTTAATGTGACAACAAGTAAGTAAAAACACTAAGTAATGTTCCGCCGCATGTGAAGAAGCGTCTCAACACCAAACAAAAAGTCGTGGTTGAGCGTCTGGCTGCACATTCGGGTGCCATGGGATTCGATTCGACTAAAGTACTGTGCTAGTTCCCAATCCGTGAAAAAAAAATTTCAGTAACTTTCATGAAACGTGGGACGACCACTTTCTTCTATGTTGTTGCCATTTCGCTATTCAATATGGTATTGGCTCTGTGGTTGGTAAGTCATTGATGAAATCACAAAGAAAGAAATGTTATGAAGAATTTTTAAATGAATGGACGATTGAAAGTCAGAAAGTCCAAGTTATAAACACGCAAAGAGTCGTAACATTTCTTTCTCAGATATTTGAAGATGTTTTATTGGTAATAAGAGCATATGCCTACGCAGAGGCTAGAAAGACGTTTCTCTCCATGGCGTGGTATCTTATTACAATTTCATAGCTCCACTCTTCACTAGAGCATGAAATTACATGCAGAAAGTTGATATTAATCTTATCACTTTGTTAATCTTACACCACACTGTCTCACAGTCCCTTATAGACAAATAACATACTGTTATGACAAGCTTACTCTTTCGAAATACGTACTAATTTTGAAAAAAGAAGGGTCAATTCTCAACACTTACAAACTGAAACGGTATTTGTATTATGGCGATTACAAGCTTAAAATCAGTGAATTTTGGAGTAATGGCATTTGAGTCAGTTTCAGCAAAAAAAAAAAACGCGCCGATTTAACTATGCCAGAATCTGGAAACCCTACTTCATATTTCAGAGAGCCTTAGTTCCATTCACGACCCGGTAATTGGGTGTAATGATGGAGGGTTTGCGAATTTTTTCTCAATGCCTCCAAGCAAATATTGTGATAGTACGTTAGTATGTAGCAACCTCTTCCTTCCAAATCCCCTTCAATTCTTCATTCACATTCACACATCATTTAAAGCTACATAAATTATGCACATGAGAAGCACCGTTGCGTAACATAACAAGTTAAGGTGTATATGCGCAGTAAAACAATGTGCCATGACCGCTCTCCTAGTGCCTGCAGACAGCGAAGAAATACCTTTTGTTTATCCAAGGAAAAGTAAGACTTAAAAAAAAGGTGTATACTGGGCTATAATCAGTGAGTCTTCTCGGCAAATTTTATTCCAAATATTTTTCGCCCCCAACAAATATTTAGCAAGCTCTGATCGAGATGCGCGTAAAGAAGCATGTAGGGCTTCAAGTAAGCGCCTGATTACTCTGTCCGATTTTAACCAGTAATTGTAATGTGTCCTAAAATTTTTGTAAAATTTCACCAACACGATATTTAATAAAAATACTTTTAACATTTCTGTACACACAGACATGTTGGAGGTAACAGTTGCATTTTTTAAATTTTTGTTGTAGGCATGAAGAAGTCCACCCGCAAATAGCAATGATGGACGCAAGCTCGACAGGTTTTATTTTACACTGCATCGGACAGTGAATCACTGGAATGTTATCCAGAGCCGACCTCGACCGAAGCTCGATGACAAATGTGCTGGAAAACACGCGGCCCCACTGAGCCCCGCCACAGTGTCTGAGGCGCACTGCAGATGTTACAGTGCGAGTCCGTATAACAGCAACAGTCTAATGGGCTAAAGAGTCGTACTCGTCTTCTCATATCGCGCTAACTTTACTGAAGTGACTGCGGAACGCGGCCCAGCAATCTAAAGTCTGTAGTTACAAAGTACGAAAAACATTACGTATAATAAGTTGGGTAACTTCAAAATTGCTAGTGTTTAATCACGTGTACGTACTTCAGTAGGGACTACGAAATGCAATAACGGGTTTCCTGCAACTAAAATAATAAGTATCCTTCATGAAGTCTGGATTTCCAATATCAGCACGGGTATTTGTATTTTATTTGATTACCTTTACGTCAGGCACATTTACATCAGATTCGCGGCAAATGAAATGTGGGCTAACACTGAAACGGCGAAGGGAACGATGGGAAAGTGACTTAATTTGTAGCCCATTCTTTACCAGATATTATTGGAATAATAAATTAAAGGTGCCAATCCCAGTGGCCGCGCGGCTTGAGGCGTGGGTCTGCGGCCGCTCGCTTGCCGGGATTGCGGTTTCGAATCCCGCCGGGGGCATGGATGCCTGTCTCTTGTGAGTGTTGAGTGTCAGGTAGAGGTCTCTGCGACGGACCGATCACTCGTCCAGAGGAGTACTACCGAGAGCGGTGTGTCTGATTGTGATCGTGAAGCCTCGACAATGAGGAGGCCCTGGCCCACTAGGGCTGAGCCATGAAACAAAAATGGAGTGGGAAACGAATGGGACATACAGCACGCACAGGCGACATGAGAAACGTACACAAAACTTTAGTCGGGCAACCTACAGAGAGACCACATGACACACTCGGGCGTATTGGGGATGTTAATATAAAATGGATCTTAACGACGAAAAGGGTGAGGTTTTAGCTGGATTCATCTGCCTCATAAGAGTACCCAGTACCTGGTTCTTGTGACTAAAACAATAAATATTCGCGTTTCACAGAGAGATGATGGCGTCTGAGTAGCTAAGCAACTATCAGCTTCAAGTTGTATTCGAAGTGAAAGAAATATGGGCTAAAATTGCTATTACTGCAATTACGCACTAAGACAGCAAAAAGCCTTAGTTTCGACAGGTTTTACATTTGTTGATCAAACTAGTAACTAACAACATCCCCAGGACTCTGCCCCATGAAGCTGGGCCATTCAGAATTTGAAAGATAAGAGAGAGATAGACGGCGAGAATGAAAAAGGAAGGGAAGGACAGAAGGAAGCATGGCGACTCATTCCATTAAAGTACCTGCGCAAAGCACCCCTAAAATGGTACAGGGCCGTGATGCGTTCATGACATCTGTGTGCAACTAGAGACACTCGGTCCTTCCCAATATCCACAAATTCATCGCCACGGTAATGAATATTACTGTCCGCAGCAGGCCTTGGCTCGGGACCAGAACTGGTTTTATCGCAGTGGTCATTCTGAAGTTATGATGTGGCCCTGAAGAAGACAATGCAGTAGGCTGCCACTTTATCACAAAAACGTTACGACAAATGGCTGAAGTCTTATTAGGAGTAAAGTAACGAAACTTTAGTGTTGACTAATTACAAGTACGTATTCCGTCTTCTTTAATATTTGCACAGCGACATGCAACTTTAAATATTAAGTGAGCAAATTTTATCCAGTGTCTATACAATGCCATATGTACGTATAGAAACAGTATCAAACGCTGACAGAATCTACTTGGGACTATGCTTTTTGGTTTCAGAAACTGGATAGAAGCTTCGTATAATCTTATGCTCTGATACACTCAAAGCTCCTAAAATTACATTAAGAAGTTAAGAAATTCGCAGTGCGAAATTGCAGAAAACTTGCTCAGAGAGAGATAATACTTACACAATATAATGTATTCTCCTGGAATATGCTTGCAAAGGTTAAAAAAAAGGAAAATTCCATTCAAGATTGCCTACTTCCTCGTCTAGGATCGAAGAAGATAGTCTAAATAAAATATATGGTGCCCTGATGAGTATTAACACATGACTTTTTTTTGGATTTCGCCGTATCTTTTTATTAAATTCTTACAGTAACTTAAAATGAAGATTCTCTTAATCTAAACAAGTTTTTATTCTCCCCATCTCCTGGTCGCTGTCGCTGCTGAGGGTTATTTTAGTTGTGTGCGTTCTGAGAGTTTCTCCAAATCCATTCGCCAGATGCTTCCGACCACTAATGGTAAGAAAGCTAACTTTTCAAAGTTTGTGTAGAATATTCTCCAGCCAGACAATTCCCAAGGGAAAACTTCCAACCATGGTGTAGACATTTCACGACAGCGAATGGTGGATGGATACGGCTCGTAACAGAGAATTTTTGTTCCAAAAAAAAAAAAGAGAGAGAGAGTTAGCACCAAAGATCAGGGATTAGCAAGTGACGACGGTGAGCAGCATTTTGTAATATAGTGGGTGTGAAATTTTGAAGGAAGAACCTCATCCAAATATATATTATATATATATATATATATATATATATATATATTGTATGTATGTATATTCGGCTCAGGTCTAAAGGGAACACAATAATTCCTGAGGCGAAAAAAAGCCGCTTACAGGTCTATGGTTTTTTCTGAAAGAAAAACGAAAACACTTATAATAATCTGTCAGTGACATGTCCATTTAACGAACATTCAAGGAATCTGTACAAGCAGTTACCACTGTCACTTCAACAGACATATTGGGACTCTTAACTTTCCGACATTTACACGTTGATAATATTTTTTCTCCTCTTTCAAGCAATCCCGTGCTATTTCACACAAAACACAACTGTTTATGGTTTTTGTTGACTTATTTAATATAATTTTCTTTGATTGTAAGATTATACACCATAGAACGGCAAGAGAATTGTAAAGAAACGCCGCACAATATAATTTAGTAGGCCTCCTGAGATTAAACAACCTTACAAATGCTCCAACCACAAAGTTGATTTTCATGACAAATATCCTGTTGTGTGTATAATACAGTTGAGTACACAATTACCATAACATAACTACTTACTGGTTTTTATTAATATAAATTACATGGCTACATGTTTCAACAAAAGGTTGATCATCTGGCCTGAAGACGGCTAGACTTTGGTCGAAACACGTAGCCATGTAGTTTGTATTATTAAAAAAACCAATAAATCGTTGTGTTGGTGGTAACTGTATATTCAATTACATAACCACAAAGTCACCTTACATGTATTATCTGTTTTAGTGGCTTTAAGCGAAATTTCTCAGTGTTCTGAGAGGTCGGATAAAAAGTGTATCGCAAACAGAAATTCTGAAAGTAAATCTTCATTTCAATTTTACACTTTGAAGCCTATATTTCCTTGGTTATTCTCTTGAAAGTAACAGGCGTTCACGTATCAAAGCCATAACACTCCGCTCACGGAACGAAGATAAGATTCGAATTATGATATGAAGTTCTAACAAAGTTTCCCGCTTCAGTGAATGCTTCGTATTCTGCTACATTTAACGCAAGAAACCGCAAACTTTTTGTTCCTAAAGTACTAAATAAGTAGCAAGCAGTATTACAATTAAAGATACGAAATATAAAACCTGACAGGTGCACTCTTGGCGAGGCATTAATAACATGCGTTCCTACTAAGCATCGCCTTTGTCTGATCTCAAAGTATAAGCACTGGGCTGTAAAGCGTACGGATACGAGAGGAATGGAAGGGAGGTAGCAGAAGAAGGTACAAGCTTCTCGGTGTCTATTACATTAATTACTTTCTTGTAACAAGTGACTATTACATCAATATATTGTCAGACATAACAGGTGCCCATAACTTCCTGAGCCAGTAGCTTTAAACCAGTGTTTCCCAAACCTGGGTAAATTACCCAAAATTGGGTAAAAGTGGTTTTTATTTGGGTAACAACACACCTCGGAATACACATTAAAATTTACCGTAAAAGTGTATAAAAGAAGTACTCTGAAGAAAGTGATCAGTCAGTGTGCACCGATACTCTAAAACAGTCTAACAGTGGCATTATACTCATTAGCTGGGACCTGGGTGATGAAATATTCATGGTGAATAATTACCAAATTTGTTGTGGCTGCTAAAATGTTTAGAGATGTTTAAAATAAAGACATTGCATCAAACATATTGTTTGCTTCCTATTTTTTACCGATCTCTCTTCACTTGATATGTTTTCTGTGCAGTTAGTGTTTTACCTACATTGGGTAAAAAGGACTTTCTGATAAGAGGTTTTGGGTAACGAAGGAAAAAGTTTGGGAAGCACTGCTTTAAACCAAGACGTTCTTGTCTCATATTGATCACTTCTTTCTTTATCGGTGCGCCCCAAAGTGAAGTTAGACTCTTAGGCAAAACAGCGTCAGGATGGTTGAAAATGATAAATAATGAAACGTTTTTGACCTAGTTTAAGGTACCATGATATTGTTTCTTTGAGGTTTGGGGCAAAGACATATAAAAAGCAAGCTAACCAATCCCCAGATGTAGACTAAAACCTTCAATGTGACTCCCGAACAACAGTAGTAACTTAGCGACGGTGGGAGTATTTATCTACCAATTACGCATGTGTGGCGTCTTCATGTATTTAAGGTTCTCGTTTCGAAGTATCTGAATCGGTGTGACAGACCAGCGCCCGCAGTTCATCAAGAACACGGTTATAACAACACGTGCTGAGACAAGTCGGATTTAGCATCCTCTAGTACACCATGTTAAAAGGACATCATAAATTTTATTTACATAAACGAACCAAGTAACACCGTCGAGCGCAGCCATTCTCAGTGAGCTCAAGGAATGTTTCTAATCTTGTTCACTAGAGCCTGCTACTGAACCTAAGTCAGACATTTCAGTCTAGTCCAAAACCTCTGACCGTATTGGTCTAAAGTTCTTTTTAATACAATCTTTCCATTTACACTTACACAATCGGTGGAGATTGATAATTACCTAACTCATCCATTGCAGCAAAATACTTCTTGAGAAGCTAAAAGTAACTTAGCTGACAGAAAATTTGTCGCCTTTTAGAGAAACCGAAAGTTCATAACCGAGTTCACAAAAGCTTGCTTCTATTCTGCACGGGTGAAATTCGGTCGACGCCGTCATAGGTTCTTCACGATTAAGAATCCTAACCCTTATTCTTTGCGGTGTTGAGTTTTCCACCCCCGAAGTTTTTCGTAACAAGAGCTCTCATTTCCATTCCGCCCTTGACTTCTCCCCTGGCTGCCATAAAATTTTCCGTATGCAGGCGAACATCTTCCCTGATACTGTTAAAGCATCTTCTGTTTATGTTCCATCGATGGGTCTGCAATTGAACTCTATGTACAAGCCTTATATAAAATGTACCACTTTTACCGAATTGAAAACCGCTTGGCTATAAATTTGACATTTACGACCGACCTGTAGCAAAAATTAGCACTTCGAGTGGATTTCACTTTTACTTTCTCTACACTAAACAAAAATATGGAAGCCTACAGAACTTGTATTTACAATTCCAATGCGAAACTTTTCCAGGTAACATGGGCATCAATGGCCTTCCACCTGAAAGTAACATCATGACTGTGCCTACAATTAGGCGTTTAAACAGAGCAACATTCTGTTTTTAGTGATTAATAAGTTAACTTACTTTTATAAACATACAATCATCGTGTCTGTAAAGCAGACGCTCCACGTAGAATGCATTTTCTGAGGATGCGTTTTCACAGATTTATTTACAATACGAAGAACTGATAAAAATATGGCAGATATTATTGTAATATATCTAAAGGAAATACAAAAAAAAACACGGACTTTAGGGCCACTAGTGAAACTGCGAATAAAACTCAGTATCTAGACCTTACACCTTGTGAAACTTACACCACTTTGAAAATGGCATCTTCAGCAAAACTACCACTAAGATCCACTTCCATTCCAGCACCCAACGGAACAAAACTTAGCAGCACAGAGACGTACGAGAATGTTACATTGAGAATATCGTTTACCCTTAAGAGAAAATAAAAAAGTAATGAAATTAAATTTCTAATTGATATCGCCAAAGCTAATTACATCCCACCGGATATAATTTACAAATCTGATAGAGATATTAAAACACGAAATCAAGCAATATCCCCAGCATATACGTAAATATAAAGAACACAAAACAAAACGTCAATTCCCTTTACATATAACGGAGCATGTACCAAACAAGTAACAAGAATTTTCAAAGACAGATATCTCAAAATCGCACATAATACCAAAAATGTAATTATATAGGCATAATTATACAATTATGTCTAGAGTACTAATATTATTTTACGTGGAGAAATTCGATAGTTATACAATCATCTGGTAGCTTTAGGTCTGTTAAACACAGAACGTTCCGGTGAAATGGACATGTACTCTGATTGTTGATAAAACAAATGCTTGCTGAATGTTTGGTGAACAGGCATTTGAAGATCAAAGAAAGGGACAAAAAATTACGTTAATACGGGTCTTAAGAATGTAAATTGTGAGGATGGAAGGTGTATGGTTCTTTCTCAGGACCCTGTGGAATGGTGAGCTTTGGTATTATGTCCTTGAAGCTTTGTGTCCCGCTACAAGGCTGTTAGTTACTTAATTCGTATTAGATATATTGACGTCATGTGATGTGTAGTGCGGGACCAATATTCTGTCATGCAATTGTATTACATAATTAACCCTCTGAGGACCGGCATCCATCCAACTTATACACAAAACTTCAGAATCAACCTCACGGAGATCACAGTACGAGTCCATATTAAAGAAAAATCAATTCATTCTATTCAGAATATAATCGATATTTATTGTGCGAATCGTAACACGTAACTACACTGTACCTCAAAACGCAGTTTCTTCATGCTTCAGCAGGTTGTGTGTTGTGTGGTTACCTCTGGTCCTTAAAGGGGTAAATACAAGTAAGCTGCATAATTTTACTAGGCAGTGCTTTGCAGAATAGCTTAAATATAGTATGCTCATGAAAATTTCCCAATAATTGCATTGGTTCATAAACATGTTAGTTTTGCGTATTACGTAATTAGTGCAGCGCCAGGGTTTATGTTGGAATTTTTTTAAGTCTCACCAGATTTTTCAGAAGTTACGGACATCATTCAGCCTAACGAAGCGGTTTAGCTGCTGGATATCATTAAAGCTAAACTTCAAAACAGCATAGGAGGGAAGTTTGTACATAAATAAATTAGCAAGTGTTCTAATTGGTCATTATTATTTCCTCTCCTATTATCGTGTTTCTTACATAACTTAGCAGACTTGGAATAACTTCAGTAGTTGTTGAAAGCGGGGAGGGGGAAGAGCAGGAGTGGAGGTGGTGGTGTTATGGACCCTCCCCTATGACTCCTCCGTTTCGTTTACCTTTCCTAACTACCCAACTTTCCTAACTTCATTTGCAAATATTTTTGGACGTAAAAACTGAACTGCTTCATGCCTTGTTTGTTGTAATAAAGAAATTACAATTCATACGAAACACCTTTTAGGCGTTTTGAACGAAGGAAAGCCAAGGAGAAGTGGAAACGTTAGTTCACCTTCCAAGCGACGCTGAGAGCGCTGCAGAACTAAATCGACACTGAACGTACTTGATTATCAACATGTTTCAAGCAGTAACAATATAGTTGCACATTTAACGCTGCTGATCCACTGACAATGAAACAAAGAACAACAATCAATAATATAAATGTCTGTGGTAACAGGTTGTGAAAACTGGGAAGAATGGCAATTTGTATGGTAAAGTAAAAGAGGTAAAGTCACCCTAGAACAGGCCATGAAGGCCCAGAGGGTGAGTAGAGGCATAGCTTTACTCTTTCTTTAACCTCGGCGCCAGATGGGGGTGGATGGTCAACGCCACGCCCCGGCCGCTTTACCCCCGGAAATGACCCGGTACCCATTGTACAGGAGGCTGCGTAGGCCCCAGGGCCGGTCTGGAGAAGTGTTGAAAATCTCGCCCCCAACGGTATTCGATCCCGGACCGTCCAGCTCATAGTGAGTCGCTATAACGACTACGCTATCCCGGCCCACTCAATTCATATGGAGATAGGTATATTTAAGGCAAGGGGTTTTACTATTTGGTGCCACTATTCGGAGGAGAGCGCAGGATTATCTGTGATGAAGGCCATCGACTAAATAAGCGTTTAGACAAGAAGAGATCAACCAGTATATATATCCCGGACAATAGAAAATTACCGTCTTTCAAATTTCACTTGTAATTGAAACCGGCCATGCAAAATATCGACGAAAAAATTACTTCAGGTCCAATCTAAAATATTTTATTCTGATGGAATCAGGAAAATTGTAGACTACTAGGATTAGGAAGCATTTGGCTCGTTCGATCAAACGCACTGAAAATCGGGGCGTTTAAGTCGAGAAATAAAATAAATAACTACTATGTGGATTTTTAAATCTATATAAAATTCTTCCATTCTTTTTGTACCTACCTTCTGGCCCAAGTTCGGAAGGAGCGTTAGGCTTGCGGTATCATTGCGTGTGTCTGCTACCATGAATAGGCAGGCTTGCGGTATCATTTGCATGTGTCTGCTACCATGAATAGGCAGGCTTGCGGTATCATTTGCATGTGTCTGCTACCATGAATAGGCAGGCTTGCGGTATCATTTGCATGTGTCTGCTACCATGAATAGGCCTAACTTACGATCCAAGGGCCTGGTTTCCGTGAATCTTAACATGATCATTTTATTGTACGTATGCCACCCCTTTTCAGCGCTCCTTAATTCCCTGTCATCAACATTTCTACCACGGTAACTGTGCGCCTTCTGAGGTGGAATGAAAATTATTGCCACTTAATCTAATGTCTATATATTTATTACGACAGTAAATTTTAGAACAATGTGCAAACTTTCTTAATTCCATTCTATACTGTTATAAAAACCGTGGCATTACAGAACCCACATTTAGCTTTCCATGTGGAGAAGACAGCTAATGATAACTAAAGGTATATTAAATTTACAATTCTGTAATGAAAGTTTGAAGAAGCTCGCTAATGTCACTGCACAGGATTGCATTGCTTTCTAAAGAATAACATGTGTCGATGGCTTAACTTGCTTTAAACCAGTATTCTAACAGCATGTGATTAGGGCTGGCTTTCTTACTGACAGTGCAATAATATTCCTTTCTCCAAGCCCAGCAAGAGAAGAGAAGTCTGAATGGGGAACCCAACGAAGCTTATCACGTTTTGCTTCAGATCTGCTGACCGAGACGGACATACTCAGCTGGAACTGACAGCTCCGACCCACAAAATCAACTCCCTTGCAATTTACATCTGGGCCACAGTTACGTAGAATGTGGCTGATCGTTTGAGAGAAGCAATCTATTAAGAATACAAATCACATGATGATTTGTAACTGTAATTGTGAAAAGACGGTTCAGCTGAAGACTGTTCATTCATGTCAGACTACAGCCTTATACGCTTTGTTATTGACACTGGGAATGATCATAAATCTAGAAACACGTATGCCTAATAAGAAACATTTTAGTCTGACCTCTTCCACCTACTCATTGTAGGTGTAGAGGGTTATTGCTGTACATACACACACTCGGTAGAACTCCTCTGGACGAGGGATCGGCCCGTCGCAGAGACCTCTACCTGACAACACACAACAGTCACAACAGACATCCATGCCTCCGGCGGAATTCGAACTCGCAATGCCAGCAAGCGAGAGGTCGCAGACCCGCGCGGCCACTACGTCGTTTTATGCAACTTAAAAATAGGTGGTGTACGATTATTTCTCTCCAGGAGTAGACCGTTCAAGCTCATTCCAGCAGAAACATTCGTGATTTTACAGTTCACAAGGAAGCAGAAGCACATCACTCTTCTCCAACAGCTTCATCATTGATTGGTGAGCTACTTTTTCTGCATGACAAATAAGAGTCGTGTACCACGAACGGGACGCTATCAATTATATATCACTTACAGACCCAACACGACGATTGTGGAGGTTCCCATAACAAAGCATAGAGAGAGGGACAAAGTAATATGTTCCAGCTCACAGTACATTGTCATCAACTAAGAACTATCACAATCCTGTGGTTCACTCTCGTAAAATAAATTACATAGGCCTAAAAAAAATGATCTTGAAATAGTTGAAGTTCTTCGCATGATAAAAATCAAAGTGATGCTGATTCCATCTATAGGTACTGTTTCTACAGATAACCCTTCTCTTTATCCACTGTTATATATTTTAGCCCTTCAAGGAAACTTTTAAATCAGGATTTCACAGAATATGCATGCTACATAAATTTCGCCAATCCCTTAAATTGCAATACCGACTGCCGATTATTGCTACACATCACCTTTTGATTCCATTCTTAACCACTATCAAAACTCCGTATCTATGAATAACACATGCACATACTTAACCATAAACGGTATCCCATTATTGGCCTATAAAATTCCCGACTTCGTATCCGGAATACAAAGAGCTGGACTCTTGTTCTGAGGATTAGCTACTTTGAAATTTTACGTTGTTTTGCTCATTCCCCTCAGCAAGTAATCTCATAATTCCTTAAAACAGGATATGTTATCTTACTCCTGCATCACTCTCCATCAACCGGACATGTTTTGCTTAAGGGTCTGAACGCGTACTTGATTCAGCGTCCTTAGGTTTCAAGTATTAATTCTTACAAGCTCACACGGACTTGTAAGAAGCGGTCAACCTTCTAATGTACTTCCCAAGAAACAGGACACACCAGAACTTGTTGGACGCCCGTAATGGGACAGCCCCAACTAATACAGTGGTCTAGGTCCTTTTACGTTAAATCGATCAATTACGTGCGAATGCGTAACAATATCTCCTAGTTTATACACCAACGGCGTTCCAGTCTCTATCTTAACAATTTACGGATATAAACTTTCGACAACACTCTGACAACCCAGCCGTTAACAATGTTCTGGCAAGAGCGTAAAGTGGCAGTAATACAAGACATTAGTCCTTTTCGGATTAACATTACAACATTAGAATTATCAGAGTCATACATTTTAAAAAGTTTAAATTTACTGCGGAATTTATGGTGGCAAAAAAAACCGATCTGATTCAAGAAACTAAGATCAGCATCAGTCTTACTCATACAGGATATTTCACACTCCTGTTAAATAGAACAGCTGGCCACTTATCTTCACATATAAATGGAATTTTTAAAAATAAGGTCTCAAATCTTGCATGGACACCTTTGATATTGCAAGACGTACACCACAATACGAATCTAATATATGTGACAATATATAGACAGCTGCTGACAAAGGATGCCTGCCTGCTTCTGGCTTCCCTTTTACCACACCACCCGTGGGTTGGCCTTTGAGATGCAAGCCAGACATCTTTTTGTGATAAGAATAAGTCTTTCCGCTTTCTCGAATAAAATTCCTTTGCTCAGTCAGGTATGTTCTGTATTCTCTTTAAGGGCCTATAAGTTGAATGAATCAAAATTTCAGGCATTTCTACGTCAAAGCTTCTATTCGCAACGTTAGCATCACACAGTATTAAAATAAAGAAACCTCTTAGCTATTTTGATTGCTAGCAAATGCATTCATTTTTCTTCGCCATCATGTCCAGACCTCCTACTGAATAACTACAGTAGAATCCTCTCCCTACAGTGTGTTCACTCTATCTGTATACCTCTGTCACTACCAAGCAACAACGGATTCGACAACTTGCCTTTGCATTATTCCACGGCAAGATTAATTTTAAATAAATATATATATATATGTCTGAACGAAAAATGCCTTAAAATTTATAAAATTGTAACCAGTATGTAGACTAAGTGTAATTATTCATTTTAACGACAATATTGTGAACACTCCACCAACGACATCTACACTATCTCAGATTTTTAATCTTAATATTCTGAATACATATACAAATACTTTAAAACTGCGACACACTGAACCTGGTCTATTCAAAATTAAATTAAATTAAATTATGCTTGACACCACTAAATTCGTCAACCAAATAATGTATCAGATATTACGAAATGGTTTCCATGTTTCCCTGAGGTTCAACGCGGCTAAATTACTTCCGCAATAACAAATTATTGTATAAACACGCGGTCTGGACCGCCGAGGGCCCATTAATTAAAACAATTCTTACGAAATGCCTGTTTTCCATGCGAACAAATCATGTATAAAGAATAGTACTGAAGCAAGAGTTCAAACTACGTCAGGATATCTTGGTTTATTTACCAGCTCTTTCAATAAAAGTTTAAATGACGTCCATTACCAAGGATGGTTGTTAAACAATGGCTTGGAAGGGATGTGGGAGATAGCGGTTGTGGCCTAATTTAAGGCATTATATTAGGCTTTCCTACGCATGGTATAAATCAGGTAAACGACATACTAAATTACGTGACGAAGTATGCTGTAACTGTCCGGCAAAGGGTTTGTCCGAAATAAAAAAATTGAGCGTCAATGACGCATGTAAAATCACACATGAGGCAGACTATTTGGAGAATGTATGTCTCAGATTTGGAGCAACACAGCAGTCTTCTTTCTAATCACTGGTTATGATAGTAAGTTATATGACTAGCAAGGCCGCTGGTTCATCACTTGGATTTATATTAAATTAAACTGTACTGAAATAAAGAAATTTTTTACTAGCTGTGACCATCTTCTGAATACAAGCTGTAGAGTGAAAAATAACTAGTCTTACAGCGGTCCGTAACCGAATATTATGTTGCCAAATCAGCATAATACAGCCAAAACTCCCTGTTAAAGACTTTTGCGTAACGTAATTTCAATGGGAGTGGCAATTTATTCCTTCATTTTACATCAGTCTCCAGGAATTGAATGTAAAGCGTTCAGTAGGCCTATAGCGGCGGTTATCACGTTGCACAGAAAGCCAGGTCAAATGTGTAATGTACCTGCTAAGGAATGGTCTGACAGAGACACACCACAACCAGTGAAACTACACGCATCAGGAAGCAAACATCCATTAGACACAACGCTGCCACAATCAGATACTCGTAGAACAGTCATCAACGAATGCTTGGAAGCGAACAAAGCATTCGACCTCGTAAGTGATATGACAAGAGAATGACGTACGTGTTAATTCTGAGTCTCACCATTACCTTGTCAGATTACCATTTCTAAGAAGCGCTCATAAACTTTTGATGGCATGAAACGGGCACATTACAGAAACGTCACAGGATAACTGTCAATAACTGAACAGCTTCCGCAAAGTTACAAATTTAAAAAAACAGCCCATAAACAAGAAGCCAGTTCTGTGTGATTTGTATTTCTGTAAAACACATTTAATAATGAGTACTTAGACGAAAATTGTCATTACCACAATATGAAGACTAGTTCCAATTACTCAGTCCCAAAACTGACTTACAGGTCACACACCATGTAGAACTTTAATATGAAAATAAGACATTTATAGTCCATAACATCCCAAGAAGGAACATACTTTGGCATGTAATAAGTGCTACTGACAGTGTTTAAAAAATCGTTCGATGCGGGCCGCTGCCGATTCACTTGTATTACAAGATAAAGACTCTTACTTTTATACTGTGTTTTACATTGAACACAGTTTCAATTTTCGTTAAACCGAAAATAATTTTACGGTAGTTTTTTATCTAGAAACCCAATTCGTTTTTATGGACACCTGCTACTTTTGTGACGCAAAGAAACGCAATCCATTAATAAGTACTGTGTACCAGGCAGCCGCGATTTTTGAACATAAGTACAAGTCCACAACATGAGATCCTCAGCAACCTGTCTTAGAAGACAGAACTTAGGTACTGCTGAAGATATGAAAGTAACTGCAAAGTTATCACCGTGTATAAGCATCAGTACACAAAACCCCATAAGGGAACAGGATGTAAGTTTCTATGCATTCCTTTTTGGACGTAAGATAGAGGCAAGTGGCTAGTTTCATGTCCCGGTCACTTTACCCTTTCACATAAAATTCTGGAAAAATCAACATGGTGGAAAAGAAATTCGGGTCCTGGACATTCAGTCCATAATTACGCCTACATTACTAAGTCAAACCGGCTCACAGTTAGTTACAGTATTGAAATGACGTCAGTTTTCAATTCTCAGGATTATTCAGCCATGAAACTGGAACGACAGTGTAATTAGATCCTGTTTTGAGGGAAGTAGCAGTAGATGAAAATTTTTTGTAGGACAAGCAGTAAGAAGAAAACCAAATTAGAGCGACAATAAAATTTTGGATGAATTCGAATCAAATAAACCTTTACGAAAGAGAGAGAGATCACTTCACAAATTTCACTCAAAGCTTACAATAGATAAATGGACGTACAGACGTTAGTGTGTGCCTATATAACAATTCAGCGACAAGGGTGTCGTTGACAGTCTGTTCCTGAAATTCAGGGCCAGTCCTACACGCTGTTCCAAACACTCGGTTCCAGCGCTGTTTCTAGCAGTGGCAGGTATGTTGGACCTGTCGCATAAACTCGGACAGAAACTACGCTGAACGGGAAAACAACCAATAACAAAAGTACGCGTATATTTCTTTATCGACTTAGTCCAGAAACTTTGGAACACGCCCACCTTTTTGCACCAGATAATTGTAAAACCACAAACGTCTGTAACGAAGTAGCAGATTTATTAATTTACGCATTTAATTTTAACTGACGCCACTTAAATTCAGTATATGGAGCAAAGGCCTTGAAAATAAAGAATAATGTCACAAACTTCAGTTGTCACTACGCTAACAGAACCCAAATATCAGTAATCGTAACACCAAAGACACGATTCTGAACCAGACCTACTCCTGATCCTCAGAACCTATCTCTCTAATAGATAACGGCGAACAAAAAGTTAAGTCTATCTCTCTAAGACTTCCCTTGCAACACGGAATATCTCGGCCAGAGAAGTGACAGGTTACTTACGACCTGAATAACCTGATGATGACTAATAAGTAGTCGAAAAATATGTAGGGGTATATATGTACGCTATATCTACGACGACAAAATTGTAGTGCATGTGTTGGTTAAAATAAAAGCTATTATACTGAATAACCTGGTTCCGACTTCCGTACGACGCAGATGATTCCATCTTCGTCAGCAACGATACTCGACTTCCAGGCAGTCTATCAATTTCTTCTCAAACTTCCCATTGACTCTGTAACATCTTCATCACACTTACGTTTTGTCAGTCTCTAGGCCTACCTTGCGATCGTTCTGAGGAAAGAGTTTTCTCTCCTTCCGTTCTTCCTAGTTGTTTGTTGTTAGGATTCAATATTTTGGTCCAATTAAATCAGAGTGAAAGCTGTTATTATACAGAATTTAGCAAAGTTTTCTTACTAAAACTGTACATGTGCAGTGGACCACTGTGATCGAAAAAATACTGAAACAATATCAGAGTAAGAAAGGCTAAGGTAAAGTTCTCCCTGTGCTTGATTTGAAGGTACATGAGAAGTGGAGGTAAAGCTCCATTCATTCTTACATTCGGTACAAGATGGCCGTCAGTAGTCATCTTCACGCCTCCGGTCGCTTCATCCCTGAGGAAATTCTCTGTGCCCGCCCAATAAGAGGCTGCGTGGGCCCCGACACAAAAGGACAAACCGCTCAAATACTGCACGACAAATAGGAAACGTGGCAGAGAGAGACCGGACACAAAATTATGGCTCGTATTTACAAATAAATGAAAGTTAGAAATTACATTTAATGGTTGAGGGTTACGGAGCATGAAAATGATAAATCTATCAGACTCTGAAAATTTCTAATGCATTTAATCCAGTTCACGTGCCCCTCATGTTCATTCCTTGAGAGTCACGAATGCGCTTATATTCATCGCTTTATTCGTTGTAAATTCTTTGTTAATACTGTCCTTAATTTCGTAAGATTAACAGTGAACTTCTCACAGTTCTTTTACACAGGCTACATATTTTCATGTCTGTCTTGCCTGTACGAATTACTTTCTCTGTAATTTTTGATATTTATTTATTTATGGTTTATCTTAGGGTGCTCTCCAGTATCTTAAGTTATACAGTATCGAGTTGGTAAATTATAAATTGGAGTATATTTGGATGGAAGCGGGTATGGCACAACTGAGTTAGTCCTGAAATTTTCCTGGCTGGATTGGAGAAAACTGCGAAACCCCTCAGTCCGACTAGTCGGTATCCCTCTCACACGAGGTTCAAAGTGAGCACCTAACAAATACAAGTCTAAAGCTCTACCGCCTGACCCAAGATGTTCTTTGGATAATTACTGAAAAGATTTTGTTAATTTATTTAGGTCTGGTTATCTCCTTAAATTAATTTCCATGTCTGCCCCAACAGCAGAGCCATTCCTCACAGACTAGCAGTAATCCCTTTTTAGCTTCTGGCAACCGCCTTTTCTCAGCTGTAATATGTTTTGTAATTGCAAATGCCCGTCTAAGGTACAATTTCTATGTTTCATGAGGCACAAAAAGTCTCGTAGAGAAATTGCTTGCTTCTGCCTACAAGACGTAAGGTAAAATGCAGACGAGTTTACTACAGACGATGAAAACTGTAAATGGTAAGACAGGAACAATTACGTTATTGGGTCTTCTCAGATGTCTCCTTCTCATATCATGGACAGCGGTCTTCACATTTCACACCAAAACCGTAGCAGCATAAAACGAAGATTCAACATCGTTGATACAAAAGCCACTAACTGGACGTATACATGAACTATTCTTATTTATTTATTTATTAGCCTATATTCTCCCAATATTTATCTTAATGTTATCCTTCCATCCCCTTTTACGTCTTGCAAGTCAATGATTTACACGAGATAATCCTTCAAAAATGTGTGTATAAACTACTTGTCTCCCCACCTTAGCCAAATATTTCTCGCATCGCGATACACTTCTTGTAACATTATTCCGGCCTCTATTGTTCTGAAAATAATTTAAATAATTAATTTTCAAACTTTATGTTATATACACCGTGTATCTCGTCACAATCTTCATAACCAACCAACCAATGCACTAGATAAAATACGTATATAATGTATTTTATCTAGTACATTGGTTGGTTGTTATGAAGAATTAATTTTCAATTTGACAGCAGATTAAATTTAAAGCGGTAACTTCACTGAGTCGAACTCCATGCAATGTCCTAAAATATTTGTTAATAAAGTAGGTAATTATGTTAATTATTAATGTAACTTAACAACTACGCAACATTTTCATTGTTCTATTACCTTAAGGAGAATTTTCAAAGAAAGGGTTGAACGTAAAATAAAATAAGATAGTTGCTGCTGAAACTGTTATGTACCTCATGGAACTGAAGAATACTTTGGCAGTGTTCCTGAACTCATTCCTCCCGTCATCGTCATAAGATTCCTCAGACAGTTAAAAATATGAAAAAGACGCCAGAGCGAATAATGAAGTTTATGTTTCACGAGACAAAAGCAAGCGAGTTCAAAGAACATACTCATATAACAATTCTCAACTAGATAACGAAAAGTAAGCATAATTGTCCCTATTCTGATCTCCTTCAATTTCTTTGTTACGATAACGTACGTACTTTACGGCCCATGAATTAGGCACCATACAAGGAAAAACACATCAGAATATAAACAAGTAAGAAAGACCATTATTTGCACTGTTAGCAGAATAGTTAACTTCTCCAAACATCACAGACACGTAGTAATTGCTGTGTTACATTTGCATTGCTCTACAAGCTCGCGTGTTCGATTCCCGATGGTGTCATTGGAATTTCTCATTGACATAATCCTTTCGGTCGCACTATGGCCCTGGGGTCGACTCAGCCTCTAACAGAAATGAGTACCAGGAGTATTTCTTGGGGGTAAAGGCGGCCGATGCGTCGGGCTGACAACCTTACCACCTTCATCTGCCGATTGTTTAGAAATCTGGGAGCCTCAACCTCCTGGAACCATAAAGGCCTGTCCAGGCCTGTAATGGGATTGCTTTACCTTTTACCAAACGCCTAGAAGTACCAAGAGATCACTAAAAGTTTCTCAAAAAAAATGTGTACATCCTTCTTGGTTTTACCACTTTAGTATTTGGTGAAGAGTTGAGATTATGAAGTTTCTCTTTTTGTAATTACCTCCATCGTTCTACCACTTCATCTGAAGTATTCTCCTCAGCATACTGTTCTTATAAGCCACCAATACATGTTCTTTACTTAGGGTGACAGAACGCATCTCACACCCGTTATAATACAAATGTTCAACTTCTTCCTGTTCAGACTTAGAGGAATTCGGATCATAGGAAGGCGAGAAGTGGGTTCTTGAAGGTTTACAACCACTATTTATTATTGAAGATAGGCTTCGACAGTTTCGAATACGTTACAAGTATTTCTGTCTGTGGAAGCAGCTGTGTTAATGTCACTTCATCTTAAGCTGTAAGTAGGATTCTTTAAATATTCATATGCTTCTAACTAGAAGAAATTAAACAACGTTTTTTTCTAACAAAGTACAAATATTTATACATAATTAAACTATGACGTCAACCCTTACCTTAACTACTACAGTAATTAAAATCATAAAATGCAATATGAATTTGTAAGGGGTAGTCTGTTTCGTGTTTCCCAAACATACAAAAAAATAGTCATACAAAATTTAAAAGCTATCAGTCCTTCAAATTCTCCAGTACTGCAAAGAATTGCACTCGAAATTGTCATATAATCTAAACGTGTATGTTATTCGTAAGCGTTATATGTAACAATTATGAAAGTAATTTCCGTAGAAACGTTACAGGCTGAAACACGAAACATATTCGTAACTACTGACATGCTTCTTCGAATGTACTTAGATGAGGATAAGCGAAGACAGTGGCCCTTGCAGCACTTCAGCGAAAACCAAAAGAGCACATAGTCCAATTTCTGCACGAAAACATACCCGACGCTTTGTCGGCTAACTCTTTCAGGTTAGGAAAGACGGAAAAAAGGCAGCACACGAAAAGTGGCACAGGTTTTTATGAAGGTAATAATTAATACTCAGTCAAACTAAAACAATGAACCGCTGTCAGCATGTCTACAACTGTTCTATTCAAGGCCTAATGGTTAGGAGAAAGTTTTCTTTTTCAAGTCTGGCCTCTTCCACCAACTCATAGCAGGTGTAGATGGTTATTGTTGCACCTGATCACACACAGACACACCACACTCTGTAGGACTCCCATCAACGAGGAATCGGCCCGTCGCAGAGGCCTCTGCCTGTACAGCACATAACATTCAGAAGAGAAAAACATCCATGCCCCCGGCGGGATTCGAACCCGAAATCGCAGCTAGCGTGCAGCCGCATACCTAAGCCTAGAAAAAAGTTATGTAGTCTAAATTACAAAAAGGTAAGGACTTGCAATTTGTGGATTTAGCCATCCGTTTTCGAAGACATACAGACACGTAAATGCTAACTGTTGAACAAAACTGGCTGCTTTATTACTTTTCACAAATTCGACACACCATATACGAATGAATAAATTTAGAAACTTCAGGTGTCGACGAAGTTTTAAAATTTCTGCATGTACACAAGCGCGAATGTGTGAATAAACATCTCAAGACTCCTTGGTATAATGAACGCATTAGTATTAGCCTTGTTACGATAGTGATTAGCTAAAACACTTGTGCTCTTCACCAAATGCCATTAGCTCTCTTACTACCAGCCTGTACGTGTGGGATAGGCTAAACATGCCAAGCAGTTTTTTTGCTGAAATTACAAGCACTTAGAAAAAGTCTATTCAACCCAAATTTGTCCAGAGAAGCCTAACATTCCTTGCATAGGGGCAAACATTGCAGGTTTTACATATCCGTATCTAAGTGTCTTACATTTCTCACGCGAAAACGTTTTTCCTGAAATCTGTAAATTCAAAAATATTAATTTCGCGGTTCAGTCAAATCTACTGATATTGAATTTTCTGAAACAAAAAATTTAAGTTTTACTCATTATGGTACACTCACTCCTGCACAGTTTCACAAGTTAATTTTTATTTTGCTGAAAATGTTTCCAAGAATTACAGAATCTTTTAGAACACCACACTATGCTGTAAACATGTCGCGCAGCGCACTTATGCCCTAGGAAGTATCTTCCACACAGTCCGCAATCACACACAGACAGACCTAGAGCTTTCATGTTTACCTGTGCTATATTATGTTCTTTGCTGCACACCCAACAGTATTTTCCTTCCTTCCAAGAAATTTGTTTAGATACTTTGAATCATTACGTTCCATGAATAGTGTAAAACCAGGCGTTCCTGCATTGTGTTCTCTTCTTTGAACCACTCATTGCCAGGGGTTACAATAATTTTTATCTAAATATTTAGCCTGGATATGGGTCTCGTGTCTTTTCGTGCATTTTATTTCTACGATATTCAACTGTTCAAAAACATTCTTGCGAAAATATTGATTGCAGACTGTTTTCCAATCGTTCACAGTACGATATTAATCGAGTTAGGTACACAGAATCATGTCTAACATGTCTATTCCTCCCATAAATTCATTGTATGCCTGAACAATGGCAGGTTCTTTATGAGTTGTTGATGTTTATGATGGACGCAATTTTCTTTTTTCTGTCTTCTGTCTTGTTCTGTGTGGACAGAAGTAGAATAGGACGACGGCTGTGATTTGTTTTCCCCTCACTGACAGTGAGCATTTTCTAAAATATTTCTTTTCTCGGACTTGATATTTGCTTGTAAAGTTTGCGGTAAAAATTTTCTGTTTTTACGGATGGTCCCAGCCCTAAAAGTTTCCAGGTTGAACATAGTTATGGCCAATGGTACATTTGGTAAATAAAAGTTATTCATACACAGAAGGTAATATTAGCAAAATAGCTCGACATTGTAAGTAATTTCATGATTACAGTGTAAGGTAAGCTAAACTTTTCAATTTCAGCACTCCCATCACTTTCTGCTCCGCGGCACACAGGGAAAGCGATACAGTATTTTTGCACTGAATTACATAATATCCACAGATTTATGCCACAACAGTGGGGTGTTTATTTGGAAAATACTGCGTAAGTAGAGCCTGATTTTTTATTCCTACTAAACTCTCATTAGTGCTGAGCTGCTGGTGAGGGATGTAGTGCTGCCAAAGAATAAAAGTTTGGTGAAAGTGTGAAGAAAATGTTGTGCATATCTGTTTGGCTCCGAATTTAGAAACGTAGTGGTGCAAACAACTAAAAGTGAAGATGGCAGCCTAATACGTACACTGTACACTGCTGAAAACTGGTATTTATTCTTAGTTTTAAATTAAGATAATTTCGAATCAAAAGGTGTATAATGTGTGCATGTCCAGGTTCTGATATAATATCGAAAATAGGTGAAATAATTATCCCGGCATAGAAAATGCTAACACATTACCTCAATGGAGTAAACTGCTTTGTAAGAAACTAAGATTGCCTCATGTAGGTCAAAACTTCCCAGTCTTTTATGCAATCACAAAGTGCACGCCACTGGATCTATCGTCAGCCGGAGTAACCCAGTTCATATCATTACACACCATCTGTATATTCCAATTGTAGACGCCTAATTTTGGGCCAGATGCATGATAAACTAACACAAGGCTTAAAACGAGTAGAACTTAAAACAGCACAATAGGGAGGGGTTCGTCTCTCCCCTCAACTCGCATGTTTAATACCTCAAATCACATTTTAATAAAACTGGGAATGGCCAAATTTTGTCGGCCGAATGTCATATTAAATTGTGAAAATTGACACACATACCAGTGTAAAGTGTGAGCAGAATTCAAATATTCCAAAACGAGCACGTAAAACTTTATCCATGCAAAATGGTGTCAATCTTAATCAAAGGTGTGGTTTTTTACAAACGAAATCAATCGAACTGATATTTCACAGAAAACAGCATCTAAATACGAAGGTAAAGTCGTGTCTTTCTATGTTCTGCTTCGAATATTAATTGCATTCCAGTGTCAATGCAAAGAGTTCAGTCCAACTTTCAAACCCATTTAAGGCGCGTCAGAAGGATTCACAGACATGCCGCTCCCGACAACTGGCTTCTTTAATAATAGGAGATACGCTTTTATGTTGTAAGAATACCCTACCACATAACTTAGCTTTTCTTTCTTTGGGACTATTTTAATTCAGAGAATATGAGTCAACGTTGCGTTCTTGTGAACGCAGAAATGAAACTAAGGGTTGCTTACAAGGAGGATAATTTCTTCATCAAAGAGAAAGAGAGGGTCCCCGAAACATTGGTTTCTAACTCAACTTTGGTTAGTCGCCGACCTCTCACCGCGGAGGCCCGGGTTCGATTCCGGGTCAGTCCATGTGGGATTTGTGGTGGACAAAGTGGCACTGGGACAGGTTTCTCCCCGAGTACTTCGGTTTTCGCCTGTCAATTTCATTCCACCGGTGCTCCATTACTTGGAAAAATGAAAAAAACTGATCATCTTTCTCTTCATCTTCATCACAGGGTTGCACAATAAGCCTTAAGGCTGCGGTGCGTTCGTAGCATCCGCTGCGGAGCCCTTCTAAAAAAAACTCAACTTTGTCGCAGCTGATAAATAGTAATCAAAGTGAAAGCTTCAAATGTTACTCTAGCTATGTTCTTCCTTTACGGCGAAAAGTCAAGAATCACCCCATAGACAGTATCAGGTACAATTACAGTTTTGTGTATTTACTAACCACTATCAACGGCTACGACTGGCCAATCATTCATCCAAATGTACTACTAAGACTTCGTGATAGATGATGTATATTGGCAAAGACGCGTGTCATGTATGTGTATAGCTGCAGGTTTCCTCTTGACCTCAACTGTACGGATATATCCTGGCAGAGTTTCTGATTCACGGAAGTTCGGTTTCGAAAATTACTCCACACATACACATTCTTTCATGTGTTCGTCTAGTATTTAGCATGGACTAGCAAAAGCTCGACTTCTTCGTCCCCATTTAATGAACTGCATGTAACAAAACAAACCGTATCGATCTTCTACAATACGGCTTATCTCACATGTAAAAATTAATACACTGCTAAGAACTGTCGTTTAATCGATATTTGAAACAAATAACGACTGTGACGTGTCATATGTCATATTATGTACGGCCCTGGCGCCGTACGAGTATTAGATGGTTGCCAAGCAAAGATATGGCGGTAACCGTAGATCGCTTTATGAGCTCTTAACTGTGTATGGTCACCGAGCAGCACTACCAGAAAAGGAGAAACGTAGGAAGCAAACTGGAGACATTGATTTCAAGTTAGGAGTCAGCAACGACATTCTGACGTTGAACACAAATACTGGAGTATAGTAGCAAAGAAGGCGATGGTCCCTTGAAAAAATGTAACTAGCCTCGGTACAGCAGGGAACGAGTGAATCTACCGTTCACGGTGACGTAATTAATACACTGCAAACACCGTATTACAGGAGTGGAATTAACAGCCGACGTTCTGCAAACTATCCCTATTTCTACCTACAGTAAGTGTATAATACCAGAATGAGATCAGACGCCGGAATTTATGTCAGTACGCCGACATAAGGCAAAGCTGGGTAAAATTTTACTGCGGTATTCCGTAACTCGTCTTACAGGTTTTCTTCGTAGCTTTCTATTCATATCCTCTTGCCAGGTTTTTGTGATATCGCCCCATATTTTTCACTACTACCACTGGAAAAATCTGACTCAGGAAATGGACAATTTTCTGTATCTTATAATCATGGTAATCAAGCTACGGTTTCCATAAAATACGGAGAAATTGTTCACTAGCTGGAACTTATTACGTTTCTAAGAAAAGCTCTGCTCTAAGGAGTTAGTCAGATGGTTGCTTAGACAGGTCTCGGTGATTTAAGGTACTGTCTTTGAAGATTTCTTATATTTGTATGTTAATACTCAATCTTGAAATGTAACGTATTATCTTTCTCCTGAGTACAGTGCACAAAGGCTGTTCTTTAAATGGGTTTTGGACGTCCCTAACAATTTCACAACTCCACAAGAAATAAATTAAGTGCCACTTCCCATTTTTTTCCTTTTTCGCGAAAGGAAAAAACTGTGAAAGCGAAAAAATAAGTAAACAAAATAAATAAAAAAATAAATAAATACAGACTGACTGACGACAAAGTAGAGTGATACTCTGCTCTGTAAAGCGATTTATAATAGTTGCTACTAACAGCTGAGTGAAACGAAAAGTGACTGTCCGACGGCTTGACAGCTGTCCCAAGTAGTCGTGGAACACTGCATTTTATATCAATATAAATGGACGCTGTATATTTCATAGTTTATGGTTTTGTTTCAAGGGAAACACATCACTTTAGAATGCTCAAGAATACTAGTTTTGTCATGTTTAGTACCGATTCGTTCTGAAGCAAGCAAAGTAAGAAACATAACATTTCACATGCACGTTGTGCTTCAAGTGACCATATATTACACATTGTGCTTTTAATGAAACAAACAAACACATGTTTAGCATTACCTTTTTTATATCCTGAGAATTCTTGTCCATTCGCTGCCAACCTGAAAAAAAAACAAACTTTTTTAGATTGACGTATAGGAGGAACAGAGTATCTTCGTCTGATTTACCTTTGTTTTGGGCTTAGTGGCAACCTCATCAAAAGTACGAATTATTTATAAATTATCAATAACCTTCATATTTGCACTACAAACTGTAACATAAATCAACAAGTACTCTAAAATACATATTCTCCTACGCTTTATGTTATTCGCCACATAAAGAAAGTCTCAATAACCTCTACCCTCAGCACGGAAGCTGTCGCAGCAGCTTTATCGCATACGAAGAATGCATACACCGGGAATTTAAGAGTCCGCATTTCCCTTGCAGTTCAACATACCTTACTTCATACAGCTGTCTTGAAATGCCAAACTACAGTTGAAAGCAGACCTCGTAACTACTGAAAATATTTCTCGACACACAACAGAGCTCACGTCTTGCAGTGTTGGTAATTTCTCTTTGAATATTTTCTGTCAGTTCTTGCTAAGAATGTGGATTTTCCTACATTTTGTCTTATTCTGTTAATTCCATGAATCATTGTATCAGGACTAATACAATGTAACTCAATGAATTTTTTCCTTCCAAAATCATGGGCCATATTCTACTTCACTTGCTGCAAATTAAGGTAATGTACAGCAAACTTCACGAACTGCATTGAATTTTCTTAACACAGACATGAGTTATTTATACTTTTTACCTTCCTGCTTAATGTAAATCAGGCATAAACAAATACAAGTTTTCATAGCTTATTTTTTGCAGCGCTGAACCTGCGGCTCGATTGTTTACCAGTATTCTGTATACGAGTATTATTCCTTTAACGTGGCACTGTTTAGCCGTATTCCTCAGCATCCTTCTACCCTGTACTGAGTATTGGTGCCGCTTGTATTACTGACAACAGGGCCTTAAAAATACTAAAAACGTGTCCTCCAATGGCAAGTTGTTCATACCGAACATCTGTCTTTGTCATTAATAACTGAATTACGGACACGTTACAGTAGAGGGTACGGACAATTCAGTGCACAAACAGTAAATGCTGCTAATCCCCCCTCTTAATGGAAGATCGTGATACACTGACTCTTTCACTTTGCTACACACGCAGCGCGTCATAATGACTTCAGCCATAGAGGCGTATGAATATTTCATGAAATAATGTCAGAAAGGCTAAACAGGCTTGACCCTATTCTAGTGGAGGAATGAAGTTAGAGTGACACTGTTTACTTGTCTTAACTTACGAACGCCACAGTTCTTCAGACATTAGTAAATGAGAGCTGGGTGGGTAGATTGTTTGAAGCAGGCCTGTTGGAATTATTTAACGGACTTCGGTAAATTTTTGTAAAGTAAAACACTTCAGTCTTCCCGTTTCCTTTCAGTCTTTCTAAATGGTACGACTGCTAGATCTTACTGTATAACGCACAAAGCATGCTCAATTACAAGACTTACTGTCTGGCAGTAGCAAGATGGTATAGAAGGAAGAGATGTTTGATGACACTTCCTTTCGTTTTTATAGCCTACTTTAAAATGTAAGCAAGAATAATAAATCCCTTTTTAGAATTTCCTTATTTCAAAGAGTTTACTGTAAAGCAAGCTGATCGTAGAAAGGACTTGTAATAATTTAATACTCTTACGTACTGCGTACATACCACATAAAATAAAAATACCTAATATTAAAAAAAAATAGGAGATAGTCAAAGAAAATTGGAATGTATATGCAAGATAGAATGGAAATGTAACCAGAGATGGTAAGTACGTATGGATTTGGATGGAGGTAGTTGTGTCTCTATCAAGGTAGGCCTATCAATCTCTGTGTTCACTTGGAGAGATTCAAGGTAACCAAAAAAATCCTAAGTAAGTAAAATCAACAACTCAGTCAGGATAATATCTGGGAACATATTTAACCTTTTAAAACCTTGTCATTAGTATACACCGCCAGGTTTAACAACAAAAACTCTGCACCTTGCACACAGAGTATTTGTATGTCCCACATGATTATTACAATAGCGATTATTTCTATATGCAAATTCACCTACTGAGCTTTCTAATGGGAGCATAGTAAGCTCTCTGCAAGGTACGGTTTTAATCTTTATATATAAGAGGTATGCTTAAAAAATTGCGGACTGGCAAATACAGGGTAACAAAAGATTTTTTATTTTTAATGCAATAAAAATATCAATCATACACCAACAAAATAAACATGCCGACCTTAATTTTATTTATGAGAGTATTACGTTAATGGTCATAAAAATATCAGATGAAGAATGTTCTGAGTTAAACTGTGAATCGTTTAAAATTGTGTCTTGACTTGCTGCTGGTTAGGCGACGATTATTTACACTATTACTAATTCTGACACGCGATGTGGCAACATGTGAGAAAAACACGCTTCTAGATAAATGGCAACATTTTAAATTATTTGCCCCTGTGATTTGTTTACGGTCACTGCGGATGCTGCTATTAATTATTATATGAAACTGTCTCCTTAATGCACAAAGTGGCTGTGTGTCACTCGGAGCCAAGTCGATCCATTTCGTCTTCAGCTACGAAATATTAATAATCCATTGATATACATTTACTTGAACAATTACAGTGCCAAATAATTATGAACCAAGAAAATGTTGGAGCGTTACGCTTATGACTAATTCTTGTTTATCCATTTGGATCATCGACCATGCAAATGCTGATGCTCTCTTTATAAACATTTAGTACAACAATTACGTAGCACAGTCGTACGTACCAGTAATGTTGCTCTGATAGTCTGTTTCACTATTGATTTGTTTTTGCAATCAGTGTGACAAACTAGCATCATATCGCATAGCGTTTGGTTAATTTACCCAGAGTCAGTGGGAGTAAACAATGAAAAGTATAATAATTGTATTACAACCGTGGAAAATACAGTGCAGAAAGTTTCGGCATTACGCACAGACATAACTTGGCTTATATATATGAGATTCAGATTCATTTTAGTATTCAGTGCTTAATATGGGCTACAGTGTAATTTACTTGATAATGTGATAATAATGACTATGACAATCATTATCAGTGAATACTCTTTGTCTGCAAGGTACTGAACTGTCCTGTTGCTTTGTGACCGCGAGCCACTAACATACTCAGCATTGAGAGCCATGTTCAGAAATTTGGAGAATAAGTGAATACAGCCTAATGACTGAGCTATGAAACATCAAGATGGCGGATACACACATGTTATATTCAAGGAACAGACTTTGAAATCACTCATACAATGTAATATTACAGGGAGTGTCAAATCGAGCAGAAAAGACAAGCAACAACCTATGGGGCATAATACGGAGAGTACAGAGAGACACAGCTTACGGCTAGGAACTCTTGTAATGGTGTTACACATCGGTTCCACCATCGTTACAGAATTGTTACTTACAACTTAACAATTAAAACTATGTATTTTAATGCATTGAGAAACCATGCGCATTCGTTTTCATCGCACGCAGAGGGAAACCACTCTCACTGAGTGCAGCAGAGTTCTTTTGGAGATGCTAATAGTCACTCCAATACTCAACAAGTTCCACAAATCTTACTGAGCCAGAAGGCTTACTGTCGCACTCCCACGAGCCCGCTACTAGACGCTATCCTGCGTCAGATCAGTCCACCACACACGCCTATACCCCACTTCATTACGACAAATTTTAACAATTAACCAGCTTTCCAACCTCTCCCATATCTCCACCTGGGAGCTTCCTTTCACGTTTCCGACCAAATTGTTCACTAAACTTTCAACGCCCATGCGTGCTACATGTATCACACGCATTACCTTATTTTTTGGTGTGCTTGGCTACAAATATCTGCCGTAGAGCAAATGATAAACCTCTTCGTTATGGCCTAGTAAGGCTCTCACAACTTTGAAAATTTACTTCGATATCCGAATGACATACGCTTGTGTAAAAATCCCAAGCCTCAAAGATTATTTTGAATTTAAAATATATTTAGTGAATACAGCATATTATTTGTCTCCAATGCCTTTTCTCTCTCTCTCTTAAATCCAAATATTCGTCTAGCACCCTGTTCCTAAACACCCTAAAAATTATATTTGTTAAGGAAATACATACATTAACATAAAAGATAAAAACAGTAAATCCATACATTATTATTATATTATTATTATTATTATTATTATTATTAGCGCTTATTATATTATCTTATAAAATATTTCTTCTTTCCTCCGATATAACTTTGACTTTTAAGTAAATTAATTGTAATGCTTTGCATTTTTGCTCCTTGTCCTGGCTTTGCTCTTGTCCTCATTGTTACTACTGCCTCCTTGCGCAGGAGCTGTCTTTGTAACTGGCCACCAAGATCTTGAGTCAGCGCCTAAATAAAGACTGCAATGCAGTGCACTGAACTGAACTGACTTATTATCTTTTTCATCTCCTTCCACTGACGGATTATCTGTATTACGAGTATGTTTTCCCTGAATACGTTCTAGGAAAACGCCTCTATCACTTGGAATTGCATTACATACGCTGATTCCAACAAGCTGGAACGCATCCAACCGAAATTTGTAGCTCTTTGTTATAACCCTTTTTCGTTCCCACTCCTATTATATCTAGGTTAATGCAGCATAATACTTAAAACTGCATACGTTACGTCAGAGGAGGAATACCTATAAGGTGTGTTTTATTAATGTTTACCTTTGTTTTCAATTTTTCCTTTCCGTTTTGGACAGTTGTCTTATATTCCAAATTTGGAAGCGCAGAGAAGCTGTAGTGTTTAATGTAAGCTGATTATGTAAAAAATGTCCTTTGCTAGATGCGCTTCATCTGCTAATGTCGTTTGTAGAGATGCTGACATACTGACGCAAAGTACCTCCCTTAAACAGATTTTATATTCGCCGACGTAATGTTATTTATTAAAATATTAATGTCGTATTAGGGATGTAAATGTAACGGTATTCATAATAAATATAAGAACTGCATTAATTTATTGTCCTGTGTTTTGTACATTGTTCTTTTATTACTTTCCACTGTTTACATGTTATCTTCTTTACCCGTATTGTCTGTTCAACTGGCCATTAGGCTGTTGCGTTATAACGTAAATAATTCAACAAATTAATCAAATTATTCGGGTATTTTAGTGATGCACGCTGAATAAGACAAGCAAGAGAAACGTATACAATGATAAAAATATTTTTAATTTATCTTTCTAATACTGTATTAATTCATACTTTGCTTCCGCTACGAAGAGGGAAGAGAACACACTATGAACTTCAATCGTTGGAATAAATAAACGCAATATTATTTTTTCTACTTTTCATTAAACGTTGTCATGTTTGTCACACCTTAATTTCATTTCTCTTCAGTTCACACTGCAACAAGCCCAATGCATCGGCTTGCAAGCAGTGCATGGAACTGTAACATTTGCGGAGACTGCATGACTATTGATTAAACAAAACCTCAGACACAATCAGACATCTCGGAATTTGATCTGAGGGTTTACCCCTATTTCCCATATATCGTTCAAGTTGGCCTGAAGCCTTAACTGGCGTCTTATTGTCGATGCAGGCACCGCCTAGGAAGCAGTTAGAATATCTGGATAGAAGAGAAACTAAGTATAAAGAATGAAGAAAATTACGTAATACGGAGCTGCGGCATGCTTATTTGTTCATGAGTCACTTAACTACTCTGTAAGTGGCTCAGATTTTACGTTTATGGCGTCGACTTCGGGCTGATTAATGGCCAATAAATTGGACAGAATGTCAGAGGAGGAGGCCGTGGCCTATCCCAGCATTTGGCTGGATGGACTGAGGAAAGCCACGAAAAACCTCATTTAGTTCTGCCAATGTCTCCCCAGAAATTCGAAACGAATAGCTCCCAAACACAAGTCAGAACTACTACTGCCTCAGCCAGCTTGCTCAGATTCACCGTACTTACTTTGTACAAAGTGTTGTTAAAATGAACAACGAAATTCGGAGAAAATGGATTGGGAATGTATCAGGCACTAGAGAGATCAGAACTGCAAGCATTTTATTCGGAAATTATGAAAGGAAAAAGACTGCCTGGGGAGATCTCAGAAAACATGTTAGAGAATATTAAGATAAAACTTCACGAAATACGATGTGAGTTGTAAATTAGATGCGTTTAGGTTTCAAGAACCACCGTGGTGGCGGAGGCAACAAACTCCTCCAAAACTTTAATACCTTCAAACCACTATACACGCGTCATATTCTAAAAGATCATCACCATCGACACCGTTGTGAGACAGCCAAACCTAGATTTATTTAATTAAAAGTTTTAGAAACCAACATATGCACTATATTCTCATAAGTAAGTCAATTGCCCCTACATATGTTTCGGCTTTTAACAAGCCATCCAAGTCACAACGCAACCAGCCGGTGCAGATCACAACACAGGACACGTAACAACATAATACAGGGTAACTTCAACCTACTCGAGAAAACCTGTATACAAAACAAGACTGCCATTAATTTTATAAACAATAGATACGTAATTTTTTAAAGAAACTTTTAATCTTTTATGGAAAACTAGTATAACACATTCCCTTCTATTTTACATAATTCGACAGCTGGAAGTAATAATACCATAATCTATTGGGAATTAAGATTTATTTTATTCTATGTGGATGTACAAGTTGATTAAAAATTGAACTAATAGATGTAACGCATATGTAAAACTTTGACCCCCTGAGGATGGCTTGTTGAAAACCGAAACATATGTAGACTTACTTATGAGTATATAGTGCATATGTTGGTTTCTAAAACTCTTAATTAGTTATCAAGATGCACGGTGAATACAACGTGAAATCTAAATTTATTTAGTTCAGGATAGGTCACAAAAGCGGGCCTTTTAAACACAGTTATGAACCTTCAGCTTTCATTAAAGTCGGTGAATTTATCTTCTGATCGACCGTCAGTTACCCAGCAAGGGATCTACTCAGAGTGAATTAGCTGATTATAGAACGAGGCGAGTCATCAAACCTTGCCACTTGCATGAAACGGTAACGCCTACCAAATCTGCTAATACCACCCACATGCACAGGTGTCAGAGAAGTAGTCTAGCGAGCACGGCAATCCGCACAAGTTACTCTGCTGTACACACAGAAAATTCGATAACAGCAATCAACCTTCCAGAATACGGGTTTGGATGGCAATATTTACTTGTGTGTTTCAATACCTTAGGCTAACTAAAACAGACAGGATTTACACAGATAGACTGCTGAACTATTACGTTTGTTCTTTACAGGTTTCTCCAAATACTAATAAAATATTAATCAAATTATGCTTGTGATAACCCGTTGTGTTTTGTAAATAAAATAAATTAAAAACATCGTCAAACACAATTACAATGTATTTGCAAACAATGTCTTGCTTTCAATACGCTACATGTTTCGCCCCCTAATGGGCCATCATCAAGCTTTGTATAAAATATAAAAATATTCAAAGCAGGAAATTTCATATTCTTAGAGAAAGCCTGATAATGACCCACTAGGGCCGCAACATGTAGCATATTAAAAACAAATATCGTTTTCCAATAAACTGTAGTTCTGTCTGGTGGTGTCTTTAATTTATTGACATTTAACAAATTCAGTGAAAAATACCAGTAATTCTACCAAATACTCGTAATTTACTAAATCATTACAAAATATCCGTTCTTTGCTAGGGCTCTTAATAAAATAAACTGCACTGAAGTAAACAGACTGCATGCTTTATATGACAGTGTTACGGAAATATATGCTCGCTTACCAATTCTGAGAATTCACTAGCATGTTCTTTATTACCGCGTCATACCAATGATCGCTATAAACATTAAACGGTTACCTAAGACAAAAAAAACGGCAGTGTAAGGAGATACGTACTTTGTATGTACCATAGAAACCACTTACGGTATCCTAGTAACAAGCCTAGGGACATAGATAACGAAGAATATTAGAATAAACATTTTATGTATAAGATAATTATACATACGAGTATGTAAAACACATTCAAGTACACAGTAAAGTATATTTGAAGTATGAAGGTTTTCGAAGCAGAATATCCTTCTCAACAATTCAAAATTATTTACCTGGTCAATCAATTAAGGAACTACAAATGTTATCAATGTACCACAAAAGCTCGCCACTCAACTTCATCGTCAGCCAGTTTAGCCCCATCCAGCCATAGCCTTCACACTCTACATATTCAATGTAAATAGTTAAATCAGACAGAAATAATTAAGTCTTCCTCCCAGAATTTTTTTATTGACCAGTTACCTGCAAGAGTACTGGTAACAGTAAATCCATACATTGTTCGTGATTGTGAAACAGTGTAGTGTAATTAACCGTGATGAAAAAAATACATAATATTAATGCACTGATGGGTCTCGAACTTAATTATTTATAATTCAATATTAAACAAGCTTCGAAAACGACCAGCAGCCGGTAACATTAATTATGACTCCGGCCCAGTTATGTCGGAAAAAAAAAACGCTGAGGTTCGCAGAGCGATGTTCTTAGAGATTCAAGTTTTTTTGCGATGGTACGCAGTGTCGACTGGTAAAGAGCTACCGATGTTCGAAGGAGTGTGGTGCTGTTGTCTGGAGTGTCTAACAGCCCATGTTTTTAGACTGATTGACACTAAAGATCAAGGCATTATGCTCCTTGGAAACGTCGGTAAATGTTCACCAGCCGACATGGCATAAAAGTCCGTAAGTCTTAAATCTTCATTATAGAAAAGTTCACAGTTATTCATTTTAAGATCCGTTTGCTGTCATATTCCGACTTAGGCCTAGGTCTTCAAATTGGTCTCCTCTGTTACGATGCCTGACATAAATTTTATACGCACTGCTCATTTCGCCCAAGCGTGCTACACTTGATCACTCCAACATCATTCAGTAAACAGTTTGAATTACGGAACTCTGCCTGCAGTCGTCTCCATCATCCTGTTACTGTCACACTTCTACAACCAAATATATTCCTCAACAAATTTCCTCAATTTCTTTTGTTTTGTTTCACAATGCTTTTGCATTTGTAAACCTGCCTCAGCTAGAAGACGTCGAAAATAGCTAGTAGTATATTTGGTATTCCTGCTTCGTGTTCGGAAGCTCCTCGGTTCAAAACTACTTATGAATAACAGTTGGCTTTATTCACTTCCTGCAAGGAAATTCCAAAAGCTTTATCTTAAAATACGCCTATACCATGATTGTTTCCTGCAAAATGTTTCTAATTCATCATTCACGCGAGCATTGTACCATTCAACGCTCCACAACCCAAGCAATATAAGAGAATGGTTAAATAACAAAAGATTCAATGAAGTGGAAAAAATATGCCGATCTAGTGCATTTAACTACAGTGTTAAAGAAACAAACACTACCTCAGCTACATTTAATGACAACATTCGAACTTCAGGCGTAAGACAGCGAGGACTGCGAGAGGTACGAGTATTTAGAAGTGAGAGACAAAGACGCTTGTAAGGACTCAAATATCTCTCAGGACAGCCGGTAATCCGATCGACATTTGAATAAAGTACCTCCCAAAGGCAAATCAGATGAGCTGGAACTGTGTCAGCTTCCTGTGTAGGAAATCATATGGCTAAATACATGGCAAAAATTGAATAATTAGGTGCTTCAAATTATCAAGGTGACTAAATCAGAGGGACTTGGACTGATGAAACATGCACTACGCATGGCAGAGGTGTGAAATACACACAAAATCTTAGTTGGAAGATCTTAAAGGAAGAAAAAGACCCGGACGTAGGTGGAAAGTCAAGATCAAAATGCAGCTTTAAGAAACAATATGTGAATATACGGGCTGCATTCAACTGGTTCAGTTTATGATACCTTAGCAGTCACCATGCTTTTTACAAAAGGACATGGACTTGTTTGGAATTTTGGCGTATTGTCTGTCACATGTGCCACTCATGGTCTCAGCTGACTACAGTGTGCAAACACAGTGCTCCATTTGCACGCCACAGCAAATAAATATTAATGGCGCAACGTTGTTTACAGATAGCACAACTTGCGCATTAACTGAAATGGCTGTGCTGCTTAAATCCAACAATCAAAAATTGTTTCATGGTATTGTTTGCCTTAGCCGGCTGGACGTGAGTCACAGCGTCCGGCAAACAGGCCGGCAGTTTGTGGTCAAATATTGAGAGGACGTGTACGACGTACCTGCTACTGACTAATCCAGTCAGCTAAAACTCTAATGTTAATTTGTTTTATCTGACTGCATTAGGTGAAATATTTCATTATCCGATCTTGATGGCAGTAATATTTGAACGCGTAGATTATCAGCGCCCGCCCTCCCCCCCTTGAAGTGGGGTCTCAGGTTATAATCCGTTCAGTGCAGGAATTTTTTTCTCCCACTTTGCTGCATTTCCTATATCAACATTGCTATGGACTAGTCCCCCTTCCACGAATCCATGCGACCTGTTCTGTGAAAAGTTGGAAAAAAAATACATAATATATAGAGTCTATAACTAGAATCGAAAACCACGCTGTAAACGTACAATGAGTACAGTGTGGTTTACCCTGCTATGTACATCGCGACACTTTCTGCTGGATGGTGAATTACTAACTGAAAACTTCTACGCATACCATCCAATCAAATATCAACACATTCTTATTGTAATAACCTATATTTACGTATTTTTAAACTAGGATTTCCTGTGATTTAATTTTACACCTATGCATTGGTTCTCATACATTTATAATTTTATTTTATACTTTTAATGTATTCTACATCTCTGTAGATGGCCACGTGGTTGGCCGAAACATGTAGGAGTTAATTGTGTATATAAACTGATTTCAATATATTGTACGCATTTGTTGGTACTATTATTGTATGTATAGAACTACGTTTATTGTCCATACATTAAATTACACAAATAATGCAGATTCTCTTATATAGTTTTCGCCTTTCTCCTGTCACTTCCTTTCTCTTCGTTCGAAGTGTGCATTCTCTTCAGCATTTTCTTCTTAAACGTCTCCAATTTCCGTTTATTCCTTAATACAAGACACAAAACTTGACGCCCACAAAAACGACAAATAAAATTACAGTTTTGCGTATTTCAATCTCCAGACAGATTGAAACGGGAGATACAAGAAGCCGAACCGGAAAAGGAAATGATTCATTCGCACGGAAAGGAGGTCAAAAATAGCAATGAGGTAAGGAAAGGAAGAGGTAAGGAAGTGATTGCTTGGGAAGGAGGGGAAGTGTAATCACAAGGCTGCGGGTCATTTGCGCCCCCCCCCCCCCCCGGACAGATTGTCCTGTAATGGAATTGCTTGCTTCACAAATTGCCTTGTACAATCCGACCCAAAAAAATCAAGCCTTAACAAAAGCCAAACTATTCGCTGTATCTAAGCCCCTAGTAATTAAGTTCTACCAGACTAATTTAAACGTTGTAAGGTTGCAAATATCTGGACGTTCGGGGAGGGAATGATGTCAGAAGGAAGTGGAACAACCTTCTCCTCTATCTTGGCATGCTGATTTCTCTCAGCTCAAGGAGTCTCATCCACTAGTTATAATGAAAGACATAGTCCAGCTTCACTCCCAGACCGAAAACTTCGGGCGACAAATTGATATAAATTGGTTGTTATTTTTAAACGTGCTGTTGTTCTGAGATCAAAGACGTCGTTTACACAATGCTGGAAATAAGGACATACAGTTGCTTAAGAGAACCTAATTGCTGCAGAAATGGTCTATGTGACAATTCCCTCTGCGCACTTGCTTCGTCTTTTGAGTTTTTATGAATATTTCTCCAGCTTTCCCTAAGTACTCATCATTTTGATGCATACTATTTCTTCTTTGTTACAAAATGCACGTGATTTCTTCCGTGCAGAATTGAAAACTGAAGATGCAAAATTCAAAAGAATGCCCTCCCTAATCCATCCATGCTAACTTCCAGACATTTTACCGACACTTCAGTGTAATGAAACGCTACAGGCTCGGCAACTAGAATTTGATTTCCGGCACAGGTAGGAATTCTCTCTCCTCGTAACCGTATCCACGCCGACTATACTGGTAACCTAGCCAGCCTCCTTTCCATTACGTGGGTATTACGGAACTTTCCTCGGGTACCACACCCAGTGTCTAAGGCTGTCCGCTCACTGCTACCTACTGCCGGGGTTATAAATGCATAGGTTTAAAGGTCATATCTTCACTTTCCCATGCGTCTTTATAGTGTGCTGCCTAAACAGAAGCACAAATGTAGTTTACCTTACTTTAGGATGGATATAAAAAATTGTCTTTTAAATTTCAGGCACAAACCATATATAATAGAAAAGTTCATTAATGTTGGTTTATTGATTCTCCGAATAATACAACACTATAAATGACTGTATATTCATCTATTCATCACATTCACTACGAAATGTTTCGGCTCGGAATTGCGGCCATCATCGGGTAGCGCTACAATTATATGAAGGGGAAGAACTGAAGCAGAGGCCTCTCTGTTACAATTAAAATACAAGTTTATAATTTTGTTATTATGCCAAATAATTGGATAATAAAATGTATATCAATAAAACTGTTAAAATAAGCACGTTGCAGTGTACTGGTGACGTATAAAATATGAGTAGTGGGAATACACTACGTAACCATCTTTCAAGCGTAGTCAGACACGTGTTGTATATATCCGAATTCCAGTATAGCCTCCACAATTTACCTATTTCCGTCAGAAGCTATGTGTATCAGTCTTCAATAGCAAAGTGTCTCACGCCGAGAATAACACACAGAGATGAGAACGTGCAGCTGCTGAGATTACAAGCGTAATTAATTTTATCTGGAATTCCACGTACCACGTTTGGCAATTTCCATCACAAACAGATCGATCGGCGCCGTTGTTACTGGGACACGCAGATGTTTTGAGACTGCATATTGTTTCAGACCTTCTTGTCCCGACTACGAAAGTAGCACAGAATATCAAAACGCCAATGCAAGATGAAATCATTTAAAGCGCCTTTTCTAAAGCGTCTTTCAGCTACTCATGAATGTTGATCAGTGTTCTTTTCGCACCTGTCCATCTGTATAAGCCTATACATACACCCAATAACTACACTATACCACTAGCAAACAAATGGCGAGCATGAAGTAACTGATACAGTGTCCAAAACTCAACACAGTTGACGGCATTTTAACTATCCAACTTATATATTTTAATGAGTACCATACGTAGATAGCTGGTGTAATAAATAGTTGAGTCCCTGAGGATGAACTGTGACATGGTTCGAAACATGTTGAAATATTTTTAATATAAACTGGATTAAATAACAGATAATAAAGAGTGTACATTTGTCGGAACACGATTTTATATAATCAGGAAAATGTACGGTACAAATAACATAAAGTTACCCAAAAACTACATTGTAAATATGCTGTTGCAAAGAAACTTCGTATCACAGTAACATATGTTCACAGAATCTAAATTTCAGAAATAGGCGATAACGTTATATTAATTTTAATATAGTGCAGCGTTTCGCTATATTTAATAGTTTTGTATTATAACCCAAAACATCGAATATATATGGCACTCTATGTATTTTGGGGGCCGCTGGTTTTAACCATGTTCCGAAGATCAGTTATCTTGTTTCGTTTTTCCTAAAATTATCTCTTTTTTCCCACGAAAATTCTGGGACAGCGCCTTAAAACAGGCCAAGACGGTTTCTTGACACAAATTTCTTAGTCGCAATTCACAATTATCCGAACATTCGACTCTACAGATCCACTGGCGTTGAAACAGTGTCCTTAGATACAAGCAGAAACCGATATATCGCTAGAGAGTTGACCAAAGAGTTTAAGATTTTATGACACACGATGTATTGGCATGACATGTTTTTAAAGGTAGGCTAATGACCGTCAAATTTTATGAATAACTCTTATTATATGCGCTATTTGCAAACACAGCTTGTTCTTTACGAACCGTATTAATCAAAATATGTGACTGACTTTGTTTTGAAATATGTCAGTCTGTTGTCGTGCTGCACCTGTATGAACAGTGTGGCACATTTCACTAGTAAATTAGCAATATGCAAGCACGTAACAAAAGGCTACGTCTGAGAGTAAATCCGCCATGCGAAGAACGACAGCTGTGCCGATGATCCAGATTCCGCACCCAGCAGAATAATAAATCTGTTATTAAGTCGTTTAATTGTATTCTGAACGTACATGGAGTAAAGATGGATGTACAAAGAGTTCGAACTAATAACTGTCATATATAAGTAACAGCTGTTCTTTTGCCCTGCTGTATAGGGCAATTCAAGAAAATAGCCACACAACAAAGTCAGTTTTAGGTCCACTAAAAACAGAAAATCTCGCGCATGGCTTAAAGCATGGTGCGGGCTCTGTGCCTTCAGCACTGCTTCAAACGATTTTTCGAGTCCACAGCTCTTAAAGACATTCAAAAAATGTAGAATAACCTAATTGTTTTATTTTCACAGACTGTCACAGCAAACAAAAATAAATCTTATAGCAGTCATCACGCCGTTGTCAAATACGAGAGAGAGCTCTAGTGTTGAAATCCGAAAAATAACACCACTAACACCACCTCGCCACTGAGATAATTTTATACACCACTAATCTTCCAATCCTACTTTCCTAAGCTCTGACTAACTATAACCTTCCACTTCATTTTTGATATTCAAAATGGGGGTTCTCCCACCAAATTACTGTGTGCATTTCTTATAGCATCCTACATTTCACCACCCTAACAATGCTAGGTAAGCCCAAGAAATACGACTTTTCTCGTAACTCAGTTACTTCATCCTTCTTAGATCTAAACGTGTTCCTGGATATTCTGTTTGCAAATACTTGCATGCATTTTTTTTCCACGGCAAGTGCCAATATTTCACATTTATACAGAGCAACTGGCGAAAGTACTGCGTTCTGCATCCTGGTCTTAACATTCTGAGAAGTGAAAGGAATGAGGACAATTTTGCGAATGAGTAATCAGAATAATTTCCAGAATTATTCTTCTCCTAATTAGAACACAATCCTCATTTATATTGGTGTTTGCCTAAATACTTAATTTTCGAAACATTCTCAAATAATTTATATGTAATAAATCATATGACAACGTTTCAAAATTTTTTTATGTGAAATGTAAATCTGAGACAAGAATACAAGAATGCAAAAGTGCTTAAAGTTCTCAGTAAGCAATCAGGATACTGAAACGTTTGACACCCTCCTCTAAAAACGTATATGACATATTTAAATAGCTTCTCTTATAAGTGAAAGTAAAATAAAACAACTGTTCAATCGTAACTATTTCTGCGTGTAACGAACGGTATATACACAAATCGAGTAGAGCACGTGGTTTGCTTGACATGATGGCAATTTCACCCAGTCACTAGGCCTAACCCTGCTGCTCAATTAAAACTACGCAGTGCTCATCCAGTGCTCACTGGCCTGGGATAGGACAGGGCAGGACGGTAATTGGTGGTTCACCACAAAAGCCATTCCAATGTACAGGGTTTCAACTTGAGAAAAGCAGTTATAGTGGTTGTGTTTCCGGCTGCACACAGCACAAGAGTTGATGTCGCGTGTCTTCACGCTTTCTGCACTCATAAATAATTAATGAGAGTACCACGCTAACAATGTCATGACTTATTTTACGTTTATATGCTACAAACTTCCCGCTCCACTACAGAGATTATTTTCGTCGTGCAGTGGAAAACACAATCCGGTTACATTCAAATCCATGACGGGTTCCTATAGGAGCGCCTATTTTAAGAATCCTAGGTAACTCAATAAGTACAATCCTTTGTGAGAAGCTGAAAGTCGCTCAGCTATTTATGAAATTGCCCTCCCTCTATGAACCCCAAGTTTCATTACGGTGTTCACAAGAACTCGCACCGGTATTATTTTGAGTCAGTGGAATTCCCTCTGCACTCTCCCACTCCATTTCTTGCAAGACAAATTTTAATGTAATCATCCCACCTAAAATTAAAATTTCCATGTTGGCTCTTCCTATTATTTCACTCATGCCTTGCTTCAAAAAGCTTTCTCAAAATATGGTTATAATTATAAAAAAAACGCGTAGGTTGTAACATCCAAGCGAAGATTTTGTCTCTTTTATTTCTAGTTTTCCTGGATAATAATTGTCATCAAAGGGCATGATTAATCAGGAATACCGCGACATTAATTCACACGCCTACATAGTTCACCAATTTTTTATTACTCTTAATTTTTTCGACGTTTGAAGAAGCATAAGATAAAAATATTTATTCTAATAACAGCTGTATTTCAGACGGTTAATTGTCGCTGAATTGTGGTAACATAGAAGAAGGTAGAAAATATCACTTAATATTCATATCTTGTACTTTTACTCAATATTTAGAGGTAATAAAAATAATGATGATACACAGTACAGGGGGAGATGAGAACTGCATACAGAAACGTTAGTCGGTAAACCTAAAAGAAAGAGAAAACTTGGGAGACACAGTTGTAGATGGAGAAAAATAAAACGGCTCTTAAATAAGATGGGGTCTAGACTGGTTTCAAACAGCACAGGATAGGGTCCAGTAGGGGGATCTTCCAAAAATGTTAGTTCTGTTTCGGGTTCGAGTTCTTGTAAATAAGGTACTGAAACTCGGCTTTCGGCGTAAGGCGGGGAATGTCTGGAACAGCTACGCGGCTCTCATCGTTTTACGAAATACACTGCTTCGTGAAATCAGTTAGTTGGCGGGGGTCGTGTGAACTCAAACAGAGGAAGCGATCTGAAAACAAGCAGCGTCTGTCTGAAGAAGCTCGGGACAGCTGACTCGGAGTCAACTTATAACATGGAAAATCACGAGCACACGCCTCACAAGCCTTAATGAGGAATGCTGTGGGGTACAACGTAACAATCTTTGTCCACGCCTTCCATTTTATTTGTCAACCTCCCTCTGCTCTGTCGTTCCTCAAACCAACACCCCTTCATACAGTGGCGTTAATTAAGAGCATCTGTGCATGCATCGAGTCTAACAGCTATGCCTCTACAACTAAGCAGGCTGACTAGTTCAAGTGGACCGTAATGGTATCGCAGCCATATCCATTGTTTCGAATCATTTGGAATACGCACAATTACATAGGTGGTTTTCCATCAAAGTGAAATTAACCAGTCATGAGAGCACTGAGAACACCTGTTTAGTTCCTCAAACTCTATTATTTAATTGAGTTTAATGGGGCTGACGACATTTGGCTCTCCCCATGCTTCTGGGGTAGCTGCAAAACATAATGTGAATTTTGTCGCAGACACATCTATCACTCAAACAGCTGTAAGGGGCAGGGAAAATTTGCGAACTGGAGACCACAGGTCTGGACAGACACGTTTTTTTGTGTGGTGAAGGGCCCCGCAGCAGATGCTACGGAAGCACCGCAGCCTTAAGCCTTATTGTGCAACCCTATGATGATAAGATGAAGAGAACGATGATCAGTTTTTTTTTATTTTTTCCAAGTAATGGAGCACCGGTTGAATGAAATTGACAGGGGAAAACCGAGCTACTCGCGGAAAAACCTGTCCCAGTGCCACTTTGTCCACCACAAATCCCACATGAAGTGACCCGGGATCGAGCCCGGACCTCCGCAGTAGGAAGCCGGCGACTAACAGCCTGAGCCATGGCACGGCCGCACAGACAAGTTGCTACGTATACACCATTCAGTGCGATTTATAAAAACTATGTTCGTCGTAGTTTTTAACTACAACGGACAGTGTGAAATGATCCGATTCTGCAGTTAAGACTACATGAGTTTTCAAGAATTTCTTCATATACGGGATTCCGAAAGAGGTTGACCGGCCTATCGTTCAAGTTTCGGATTTTGTAGATGACAGGAAATTATGAAATCAGCATCCGCAATGCTTCAAAACTGCACATTTCCCAAAGATCGGGCAGTGTGCATTACAAGAAATCTACACTTCTGCTACACCTGGAAATCTTATCCCTTGGGCTTACGTAAATCACCATGAAAGGACCACTGCAGAAACGTAAGTGTAGATGTGAGGATCGTATTAACAGAGATCGTTAGCTGTGACAGTGTGGCCTTCGGTAAGCAGAGAGTCCAGATGCGACAGTCTGGCGGGAGCAGAGTATCGAAATTTCGGGTTCCATTACAGGTGGAAAATCTGTTGGCCAACTGAGCAAATATAATATTCACAAGAAGAATTCTGTTCCATGGAATTCGTTACTTAGCTAGCTTCATGGGCTATTTGCAAAAATCATAAAATAAAAGCTTGTGCATGTGCGTCTCATTCACATGCCGTCTAATAAACTAGTGGACAAATTACTATGCGGCTGGCGATCCACACCAAATCTTAATGGGCGAATTTATTTTGGGGCGTAACTGGTGACTTATAAACCCCGCTTTACAAGAAGCCTAAACAGAATTCACCAGGTTTGTTAAAATTTTTGTTCCTCATACCAGAAAGTGGTACACGCGAAAAGTATGGATCCCATAACGATGTACAATCACATATGAGCATTTAATGCAACAAAAGGCAGTAATTTCCGACTCTGAACACTGTGATATTTGTGATTTTATTTTCTTCGCAATTATATAATTATATTTACAACAACGTATCTGCAACGAATGAACACCTGTAACAATGTGGTGTCGGTATGAAAAATCGTAAAGAACGTTTCTATTTTCGTTCTGTTGAATGTGTGCGAAAAGTTATTGTTCCAACTGACGATGTCGCTTTGCTTTGTAGAAACATTCTTCCATGTTTAGCACAAATAGACGTGCAGGTGTTGCAAATCTCTACACAAGAAAGTGAACGTCTGCGAAAATAAAACAAAATTAACAGAAGCGAACCAATGCAAACACAAATCAAAGCAAAACAGAAATACATTACACCACATCAAGAGGAATCGCGGTGCACATGAATAGAACAAACTACACACAGTCAAGATCGGTAAATGAATCCATAGCGTTAATGCCTTTACCGTAACTGAAACAGGTAGATATCTGATCTACATCACGTTACAAATACATAGGCCTACATATGCATGCGATTGCAAAGCTACATATATATTATCCAGTCATAAACGTTTTCCTTTCCTTCATTAAATATTCACCATAGCGAAATATATTTCAAATGCAAGTTGTAGATATTAATTGCATAAAAGCGAATATGTTAGCACAACGAAACTTTTCAGAGTAAATAAATAAATCTCAACTGCGGCATTGCATAAAACAGGACTATATGTGATTCATAAGAATAAGTCAGAAAGCGTATACACAGACGAACACTTTTGGCGTGTTCGCGTAACTACAGGAACCGTAGGAACACTGGTAAACTTTGTAACCAAGGTAACTTTGGTAATAAACGTAACCATAATTACCACACGAATATGACAGTAATGGTAACCATAAAAACAACGGTAGCGTTGGTGACAAAATTAGCCATACATTCTGTTGCCACATAATACCAAGTGCAAGCACCTGCAGCCCTTTGTCAAAGCCAGTATTGTCAAGACACACTACAGCGAAGACGAAATGTCGGATCAAAACGTCGGAAAAGAGGAAGAAGCCAAGTAACATTCGTTTTATCCGGGAGAGGGAAATGTCTGGTAGGGGGCCTATGGTAGACGCAACACAGGAGACATGTCTGCCAGTTCATCGGCATTAGGAAATGTGAGAGAATACGGGCTACAGGGTACTTGAAGTTGGCATTACACGGCAACAATGTTCATAGGTCTTTATGTAAATGATATTGTCCGATTTTAACCAAAACTGGCATGGGTTGATAAATTTAACAAAACAAAAAAACATTAATTTTCACAAAAATCCATCTGGTGGGAGCCTAATTTTCCCATGCGGACAGGAGGAAGGACAGACGGACGGATGGAAGAGAGGACAGACACGAAGAAGCTAATCGTCTCTTTTCTAAACGGTTTTGTTAAAGCCCTTAAAAACTAAATTATCTTCCAAATTTCTAGTGCAGATCTATATATCAAAAGTTCATCGATCAGAGACTGAAAATAAAGTACATGGGCAGACATGTAAGACTTCGGCATCATGCATTAATTTATATACTTTATGTAAAGAATACTTAAAAAACATCTCTATCCAAAATGTGTTTATGTCCTTTACTACCGAGGAAGTCGTCACTTCTTAAATACAGCGATGACGGGTGTCATCGCTATATTACAAGCAGACTAGAATTCAGAGTTTTAATCATTAAATGAATACGTTATTGGTTTTGTGGTGTTCTAACAGCGCTTCCAAAACGATGCAAATAATTAATGGATTTATAAATTCAGTCCACTCTCCAAACAGAATAAACTTAAAAATTAAACTTAAATTTTTTTCAGCGATGAAGCAAAAAAAAGTCACATTTAACAGTTAGTTTAAACAGAAACTGTAGGAAGCAAACCAATAGTTACGATTAAAGTCTTAAGAAGTTTCATAAATTTATTTTACCTCATGCCATAATGGATTCGATATATCGAACTGCGGTGTCCTTGTGTAGTTCAGTACGATGCATGGGGCAAGACCAAATTCGTATCAGACGACTACAGGTTTATGGAATCACTTCAACAAAATCGATACACATACCCGAGGCATGATATTAACTGCGTAAAAACTACTGAAAACAAAATCAAGTAAAAAATAATATGTGTAATGTTGTGTATAAGTTATCGGAAAATTCTTGCTCTGCTGAATTCTTTAATCCCAAATGCTTCCTTCCTCTTCCCTTTAAACAGTTCGTCTTCAAAGCATTTCCAACAGACATAAACATACAGATCAGGATAGCAGAGAGCCTGCGTGCTGAGGAAAGGCCTCATCCATCAGCGAGTTCGTTCGGTGCAGTCTTACAAGTCTGCCATAATTTACTACTTGGTATAATAGAGTACTGAGTCTCTATTCTTAGTATATTCCTTACGGGCCAATTCATACTACCTACATGGAACAAAGTCCTTCTTCAGATGCTAAGAGTTGATCAGATACTTAAAAAATTCCCCGTATTTTTAATCCCGATCGTTCATTGCCGTGTTCACAGAAGCCTATTACTGACCCCCATCCTGAGCCATATTATTCCAGTCCAAACCCTCACATTCTATGCCTTTAAGATATAACTTCATATCCTTCCATCTACACGTATGTATTCCAAGCGGTCTCTCTCCTTCAGGTTTTACCCCAACCCAGTATGCACTTCTCCCCCCCACGTGTGTCTCATGCCCTGTCCATCTCACTGTTCTTTATTTGACTGTTCTAAAAAAATTCGGAGAAGAATACAAATCAAAAAGCTCCTCATCTTCAATTTACAATTTTCAGTTTAATTCTAACGTTAAAGTTATTAGCTAATCGGCATATCTCTTCGGAAAAATTCTCCAACAGGTCATTTCCATGCGCTTAGTAATAAATTCCGATCACTATTTTGTTTAAAACTTGAAGAAACGAATAAAGTCTCTCTAGTGAAAAACGGACCTTGACCAAATCTAAAGTTTCCAACATACCACTTGGAATATAAATGAAGCAAACAGCTTTAAACTCGAATCACGTTTCCAAATTGAAGAACTCTGAAGAGAGATTCCCCACAATAACTGAGTATTCGTAGTACGACCGTCTAATCCAGTGGTTCTATCTTGGAGAAATGCACACTAACATGAGACTTATTCAGGTTCGAGTAGTGTAACTGTTCAGAAGAATGTTATCTTAGGTGCAAAAGCGCAAACAGCATTTCTAATTTTGTTAAAACAACACGGGTATATAACAAACTGTCAATGTACACAATACCGTCCAATTTATAGACACAGCCCGCATCGCAGAGCGTATCAACGAGATGCAGATCAAGAAATATTCAAAGACACAGACAGTGAATATCACATCTTCAAAAATCTCTTTTTCTGAACCACAAATTATAATTTCCTTGACAGAAAATATAAAGATCATTAAGAAAAATACAGAAGCTCTATGAAAACTACAAATGAGGTTTATATGGAAGAACATGCAGAGAAAGCTAAATGTATTATATTTTAGGAGAACAGCATAAGCTTGAAATCACAAAGAAGTTCGCAGCTTTGGAAAACATAGATAATAGCCGGGGCACAAATAGGGCTTGCGAAAATGTTAGAATATCAAAATTTCGGCCAAAGAGAGCCTAGGTAAGTAGGGACCGAGGCAGCATGAACTATGGTTTGATGCACAATGTTCAAAATTTGTAGCTCAAAGGAAGCAGAATAATTGCGATAGTTAGAATAAGCAAGCCCAATTAATGCGGATCATGTAAGATTCGAAACTAGTAGACAGTTCAGGAACAAAAAGAGGGAATACCTGAAAGGTGAAATTAATGAGCTTGAAACTAAGGGTAAGAACAAGAATATTACAGACACGTACAGACGCATAATTTATAACTAACTTAGCAAAATGAGAAATGTGAGCTGCTTGCAGATTCCCAAAATACTTTAAATAGGTGGAAAAAAACACTTCCATCAGTTACTGAATGTACATGGAGTTAATGACATTAGTCAGAGTGAAATACACACAGCTGAGCCACTATTACCCTAGCCTATTTCCTTTTATTTAGAGATGGTTGCTGAAAAAGTTGAGAAGATGTACACCACCAGGTAGTGATCAAATTCCATCACAACTGCTTCAAACAGGAGGCAGAACAGTTCGTTCTGAGATACACAAACTTACTAACTAATTGTATTTGGAATAAAGAAGAATTGCCTCAAAAGTGGAAGAATCAATTTTTGTACCTATTTATAAGAAGGGTGATAAAACAGAATATAGAAATTGTCGGGGCATATTACTGTTATGAACTAACTACACACAACAGAGACCTTCTTTACATGCTAATCGTTCCTCAGCTAGTCAAAAAAAATTCTCCGAATTTAATGGAACCTCACGGTTCATTACCGTATTCACATGAGCCCGCCATTTGTCCCCATCCTCACATCTATATCTAGGTTTCCTAATTGGCCGATTCCTTTCAAATTTTCTGATTAAAATTTTGTAGGCATTTTAAACTCCCCAAACACGCCGCATTCCCTGGCAATCTTACCGTTCTTGATCAGATTACCGTAATAATAGTCAGTGAATAGTACAAATTACGAAACTGCTCATTAAGCAATAACGGTTGAAATAGGAGCAGACAAAACATGAAAGAAGCTCGCTGTACAAAAACATCTTCCACGTTCTCAATTGCACTACGTTACCAGACAAAATACTGAAACCAACAAACTTTAAATCAAGTAAAGTAAACAATTCTCTACACTGGCTTACAACACAATTCCTCTTCAGTATAACGCTATTACTTCTGTAATCTACAGTTCCTGACTTACTGCCTACTAAAATCCAATCATTTCTACATGGTCAATGCACACGTGATGTCTCACTTTATGGTCCAGTAATTATTTTACATTATAACCTCTCTTTTCGAAAAGACAAAACACGTTTAATTCCGATGCAGATAACTGCTCCGATCTAACAGCCTGCACATAAACCGCTACTTACAGTAACTACATGCTACTATCACATGTCTCACAGGCTACCAAAGCTCGGGAATTAAATCTGAATACTAAAAGTAGTTTCCGCAATTAATCTGTAACAGGAGAGTTTCAAGGTTTAGCTTCTAAAAGACTTCGTCTTGTCCGGCCAATTGAATTAAGTGCGATTGCGCGGCTTCATGTAATAACGTCCGAACATTACAACTCATAAGAGTTTAATCGTTACAGTTTCCTAGTTTATGTGATTCTGTTGGTCGTGAAAGCAGTATCGCGGTAACTAAATGGCATAATCCTCTCCAACGACCAGCCGCGTCAATTCGGAACAGAATCCAACGTTCCGAGAACTTCCTTGTTGATGCAGACACAGCAGTCTGGTCGCCGTGAAGTTTTATCATGGTATTTTCTTGGACATTATACAGATTACGTAAATCTGTCTCAAATGGAGCCCTAATCCACTCATCACTAATACAGAGAGGACCAGCCAAGAGACTGTCTCTTTTTACTGAGTACTCGGTTTTCTGCATATGATTAGGCTGACCAAAACAAGACAAGGGCCGGACATGTAGCACGCATGGCGAGAGGACACATTAATACAACATTTCATTAGGGAAACTGGAAGGAAATATAGGCCTGCTGGTTGGAACACCTAGGTTTAGATGGAAACATCATATTTAATTTAATCTTAAGGGACCAGTATCATGATGCGGACTGGATTCATCTGTTTCATAATACGGTCCATCAGCGGGCTCCTTTCAATACAGTGATGAACTTTAGGGTTCAAGAAACGGCAAGGAGGGAATTTATTGAACAGCTAAACTGCCCTCAACTTCTCAAAAATGTCTTTGTCCTGTGTAGTTTGTTTGGTCTGTTACTTTACGACGTTATACCAAGAACTTACTTATGTACTGTCTACTTGAATGATCAAAGATAAATTACGAGGAATCCGGCATGAATCGGTATCGCCTATCTTTTTTAGGCGTTTACCAGCAGACATAAACGGAATTCCTTACTTCATTTTATCCGGAAAATGTACTATATTCAAAGAAAATTCTTACATAATGTACTATATTCAAATAAAATTCTTCCATGCCTGTATTTTATATTTCGTGCCAAAATCTGTGTCATAAATGGCGAAACTTCTACAATCTGTAACTGAACATCACGTCATAAACTTTTGCTATTATGATCGGCAAAGCGATGATGTGAAATGTTGGAAAATAAGAAGAAGTTAATTCAAGCATTAGTTTTTATGTGAAAAAAATCCAGCTGAGAATAGCTAGCCTGAGCGAAGTGGAATCCTGGCCACCACAGCAATCAGCGTCACTGCTCTGATCGACTGTCTAGATTGCGTCAGTGGAGTATAGGGCTACGACTCGCTGCCTTTAAGACACATAATTTTTCATAAACAGTGTGGCACAATATGGAAAACAACTAAAAATAACGTTTGAAAACCTCGAATTGACGTCCGGTAACAATGTCCTACTTTTCACATGACTTTTGGCCTCGGAAGCACTTTCGGAAGCACTCTTTACATCACGAGAATCACTTCCCATACTTGCAAAGAAGAGAAAATTCCTGTCACAGCCGGAGACCGAACTCCGATCGTCCAAACGTAGGCCAGTCACCTCAATGACATAGCCACTCCTAAAATCTGCACAACTTAATCACGATTAGGGTTAACCATTTGCGACACAAAATACATAGAATTTAGTTGCTAGCGAATTTTTAAAATCACCTCCCGGAAATGAAATCCGGACTCATTCATGGAGCAGCGTCCTTCTTGAGAAGCTACCAGCTTCTCAGCTACTCAAGAAATTCTCTGAATTTTCTGTAACCAAAATGTTCATTTCCTTTGTAAGAACAGCCCGCTACTTACCCCTATCCTGAGCCAGAAGAATCTACTCACATCCGTCCAGCATATTTCTTTAAAATCCGTTTTAGTATTGTCCTCCCGTCTATACTTCCAAGTGGTCTCTTTCCTTAAAGTTTCCCAGCCAAAACCACGCACTTCTATTCTTACTCATACGTGCCATAGCCCCACCCATCTCATCCTCCTTGATTTGATCACCCGCATAATATTTGGTGAGCAATACAAATCATGAGCCGATCCCAGCGGCCGTGCGGTCTAAGGCGTGGGTCTTCGGCCGCTCGATTACTAGGATCATGGGTTGAAATCCCACCGGGGGCATGGATGTCTGTCTCTTGTGAGTGTTGTGTGATGTCAGGTAGAGGTCTCTGCGACGAGCTGGTCCCTCGTCCAGAGGAGTCCTACCGACTGTGGTGTGTCTAATGTGTGTGGACATGAAACCTCGACGAAACGAGGAGGCCCAGGCCCATATAGGGCTGTCGAGCCATTTAAAAAAATACAAATCATGAAGCTCCTCATTATGCAATTATGCAATTTTCTAAGTCTCTGCTTACTTCCTTCCTCTATAGCCTAAAAAAAATCTTCCTCAGCATCCTATTCTCGAATACCCTTAAGATATGTTCTTCCCTTAATGTTAGAGATAAATACATAAATACTCCAAACAATACTGTACGAGTACATTGAAGTTTTAAAAATATATTGAAGATTCATAATCAAATTATTTCAGTTTGTTCTAGTTCTTATTACACTTATTGTTTCATAAAGGCTTCCAAAACTCTCAGGAAGGAAAAAAGTTCGAAAGCAAAGCTAGACGCTCGGTAAATATGTGATCAATGTGCTACAATATCAATAATCATATTACAGAAATGTTTAAATCTGAACGGGTGGGACATACAGCCTCTTCGTAATAGAAATGGGTAAAGTGTAAGCAGCGTTAATCACCGTACTTCAGTTTTATATTCATAATAAATATAAAAATATGCACCACAAATGTCAATTTTATTTTTGTGAAACGTGGTCACATAATGAAAACAACTTATAATAAACAAAGAGAGATATCCACTGGACGCAAGCTGAACTGTACCATGGTGTTCAGAGTAGAATGTTAGTAAAGTAAGGCGTATTTTTCAACTGCTACTCCATTACTAAGTTCGATAGGTTTTTGTAACAAAGTAATGACAACTAATTAAATTGGTTCTAAATCACGCGTAACCTACATTGAGACTGCAATAAATTATCCATTATGTAACATTCTGCGAATTTACCTTCCTTTCTGTTAACATCAACTGCACTAAAGACTCAAACGAGCGACCAGCGAAACACACCAATTACCTGTTCAAATTCAATGAAGGGTTTTCCTTCTCTAGTGACAAGTTTTAAAAATAAAATCAATGATAAGAGTACGACTGTATTTCATTTTATAAGGATAAATATGATTATTGTTACATTTAGCCTCCTTCCTGACATAATTTTAACCTGCTAACGGACTTTCACCAAACTTTATACAAGCACCAGGCTTCACTAGACCTCACGCTAGTATGACCATTTAGTTTTCCACCACCAATAATTCCAGCATTGCAGCCGTGCACACTTTTTAGAAGGGGGCCACACCAGTGCCACAGCAAGTGTGCCAGGGTACGAAAACGCCTATGTACGTTTCTGAAATTCGTCTGATAAGAGTTCTTCAAAAACAAAAAATTTTCTTAACCTGGCCTTAAAAAGAAAATATTTCATAAATAACCGTTTTATACAAATATTTCATATACAGCGAATTCAAAACGCTTTCTTCTAGTTGAATACGTCGTAATTTTGCAAACAAAAATGTATTTACTGGGGTACTTAAGTAATATGGCTCAGTAAATTGGGAGTAAATAAAACTGACATTATGTTAATATTTGTCCAACGTAAGAGCTATAGCCTTTATCGAAATCCACCAAAATTCGTCAGACTTAAGATTGATACACAAAAATGTAGTAACATTCATAAATGGCTCTCAAGATGAAATAATAACAAAGCATAACAGTGGCGGGAAAACATGTAGTCCATCGTACGGGGCTTGAACGGATCAGGCAATGAGGGTGCTGTTATTACGGATGGACACGGGGCGTAACGAAATTATCGCTGGTTTTATTGTTTTCCGAAACGTGTATAAAACCAATGGAGTCGTGGTCTCGATGATCTAAACACATTCACTTGCTATTCCTACTTTGCAGTTCAGAAATATTATGCATAAAATTGTAATTCTGTATTAATATCCTATCCTTAAAATAAGTCAGGTTCTTAAGATATGCCTTCCCGAAGCATGGTGATTATAGTATGCTGTATTGAAGACCTAACACGATTTATTAATGGCAAATCGAAATCTGTCGCAAGTAAATTTCAGAACATAAGTAATCTAGGCCTCTTCAATAATGTTATAACAAATAAACAACTCACCACCTAACTCCGAGAAACAGTATCTCCTTCTGGTAGGATTTTCCCCCACAACCAGTCAATTCCAATATTACTGAAAGGAACACGAACTGGCATAGCTCTTTTCAAGTACGCCATTAGCCTAAAGCTACCGCAGTTAAAAATCCATTTCTCTAAGATCTATTGTAATATTATCCTCTAATTTTAGTCTTGGACTCCCACGTGATTTTTCCCCTGGGGTTTTCTAACAAATAATTCATATGAATTTCTTCCTGCCATTATGCATGCTACATGTCACTACAGTGGCTTCCTTCTTGGTTTAATCATCCTGAAAATATGCGTATTTTGGATGAAGTAGCTAAAACAATCAGGCGGGAGAAGATCACAAAGATGCAAGTCTTCTGGGATGTGACGCTGTGTCGTATGGCAAGAAGTTCCCGAAGTTTCTATAGATATTAATGCCTTCAACTTCATGGTCAAGCAGTCGCGGACTCTGAAATGAGGGCAATAAGATCCTTCGAAAAGTGGGGAACCATTACCCGACACAGCGTCACAAATTCCAATAAGATTTAAATCTCAGAAACACCTCTTTGAGAATCTAAAATCTTGCAAAAACTCATCATATGATAACGTCTATTTAAAAAATAATTTTCAAAGCAATAGGAAAAAACAATTACTGCACCCTTTTATTAAAAGGGTGACAAAATTGACTGCACTAAGTTTCTAGAAAGGTGTTTTACCAGGTTATACAAATGCTGTCTTGTATTACCTTGGAGCAGTTACAGCTCATTCATTAATGAAATCACTACTGATCACTTAGATCTATCTAACCTTTAGTTAAAAGCGGTAACGTAATATATGAGTGTTTAATTTCTCCTAAAAACTCAAGCCGAAGACGTAAAAATTCTAAATCCGCACATCAACAAGGGTGAGGTAACATAAAAGGAAAGTGTCTCTCCAGATTAATGTGCGTATTCAAATCTGGAAGCAAAATTTGCATCACGTCACAGCTGCGCGTCGTAGTATCAAATTCTGATCCACAAGAGCTGGTGCATTTTTATTTTGCAGAGTATTTCATCTTGGTAGTCTTATAATTTTGTCAACAATAATACGACCTTTCATTAGTAAACAAATTTATTCTTGTTTAAATAACGTCATTATTTAAGACTACATATGTGGTACATTCATGTGTCTTTCACGCATACAAAAAATAATACAACAAAACAAAGGTATGTGTTACAGTTTTGTGACTAATTGTTGTGATCATCGTCCCCGATTTAGTCACAGCGGGCTTCTTTTAACATGCTGTGAAAATAAGTTAAAATTTTCCGTGTTGTGTTTTCAGCAGAAATGTCCATTCACCCATCTGTGGCCCTCAGTTTTTACTGCAGCTAATCAGAATCTCACTGGCAGCAGACTTCGCATAGTGGAAGAGGCCTAGCCGGGATTTGAATCCTCTTTCGAAAGTAATAGAGTTCCCGAATATATACCATTAAGCCGAACAGCAGGTCACTGTGGTTCCCTCTCCAATTGGTTGCCATCGTCGCAACAGTAATCTCTTGAGTCTACTCAAGAGTTTTCGTCAAGCAAGTTCAGAAGCTACGCTGACATTCACAGTCGTGTAATGACACCTGCTGGCCGCTAAGAGGAGACGAAAGAGCACAGGCATGAGTAACGCAGTTGAACAGATAACGGGGGAATGTTCACGAACTCTCCCTTCCGACCGTCCGTCTCTCCACTTACATCTCACGTGACGTGCAGTTTTAACAGCCATTAATAATGTCAGGAACTTAGGAAATGGTGATCTACAGAAATTCCTCTCAAAATATATCACTTCTTTGAGACAGTCTTCCTTAATTCATAATCAACACGCAATGCAGAATCACGACGACTAAATACAAGCCTCCAAATCGTTAAATTTGCACTTCGTATCCACGCCGCTGACAGACCTTGTTACGCTATTACATAAGTTGCCAGCAAAACAAACTTATTGCGAGACATGTCGTTCTGTACACTACTTATTACACTACATACCGTCAAGCATAAAATTTCATAGCCGTTCAATATTTTACACCTCAATATTTTCCCAGCATTTTTCATCTGACCACTGTCGACTTCATCTGGGTTGTCTTTCATTTTTTGGGAAATTAAGTTTCTTAGATATTCTCTTCTGATGCTCTAGATGAAATACTTTCCCTCGAGTTGATACCCCCCCCCCCCCCGCCCATGGCGCAACAGCCCGTAGTGGGCCAGGCCCTTCTCATTATCGAGGCTTCACGATCACACTCAGACACACCAAACAAGTAGGACTCCCCTGGACGAGTGATCAGCCAGACGCAGAGACCTCTACCTGGCAGCGAGTTGATATTAAAAGTACAAACTACTTGTAAACTTCTCCTAATTTTCTAATACCAGTAACGTGTATCATCTGTTGAGCTGACACACGTATAGGGCTCTTAAAAACACGTGAATAAATAAACAAACGAGAAAAGCGAATCAAGCGAACTTCACATTCTGCAAAGACGAGAGATCTTTAAGATAGCTTGCTGGCCACGAAAAAAAGAAAAATTACAGCAGGGCACCAAGAGTGTCAGAAAGGAAGAAATTATATATAAGTTGCTGTAACAAGAAAAAATTAGGTGCACAATTTTCGGGGGAGGGAGTGTATGCAATAAATATAGAGTGATATATCAGAAACGTAGCAGTTGGAAACAATTTGGCCATTATTTATCCAGCAACTACAAATTTTATCGCACAGATAAGATTTCTGTAAATACCTAGTGCTTAATTTCAGCGGTTCTAAACAGTATACAAAGTATGACGTCTGAGGGCAATGGAAATTTCTGCGTTAAGGAAAATACTCGTAGCTCTGTAATTATGTAGGCGGCGTATGTCCGTGTCTACACCCATTTAGAGCTCTGAATGGAACGTGTCGAAACAGAAGTAAAATGGAAAATCTTTCACAAATCTTGGCAGTCGTATATGACGGCGTATAATAAAACAAAAACAACATACTTAATGGGGGAAATACAGCAATGGCGACACAGAGGATCGGGTTTAAGGTCTGGGAAAAATTCTTGCTTTGGTGAAAAATTTCTGGCACACCTGCTCTTAGTAACTACAAATGTACAAAAGAGAAACAGAACGAATGGGTCAAATTCGCATTTACGCAAATTAACTGTGTACTAGGACGTGGAAGATATACAACGCATACTTTCATGCACATGAACTATGACAACATAAACTTAAAACATGTCATGTTACCGACTTGCAGATACCAACGTATTTTTAAATCAAATGTGCCTATCGTCTACAACAGTTGAATACATAACGTAACCTACAATTTAAGCACTGCCATCTTCTCGTGACTATTTTAAGCGCCATCTGCAACTGGTACTGGTAGTTTTCTCGCTGCAATAACGACTCTCTGGGTGTTGGGATCTTAAGTGAAATTTGACTGTATGCAATTTTGGTCGGATTCCACTTTATACAGGCCACAGGCACATTAATCAGACAATTAAACAAATAAGTACTTACTTTCAGACGTGTTTTTCTCCTGTACCTGTCTTCATGAAGGGCTCTATTATCGCCAGATCCACAGAAACACATCTTCACACGTAGACAATCAGGCATAATTACAATAAAATAATTGTATTTTCCCAGGAAGCGGCAACAAACCCCAGATGTTACATGTACCGGTATATAAGCACGTTAACCTATAAATATTCTTTAACACGTACAATACACTAATATATCATAAAGCACATTTTCTTCTATGTAAAATTAAAAAAATAAAGTGCAACAAATTACCGAATACATTTGAGCGAAAGAACGTTGCTACATTTTAACTGCTATTCTTGACTCTTATATTTCTAATAAATTTTCCTTTTGTTACGATCCGAACACCAAGGGTTGCCAACTACGAATGCCCCTTCGCGCAGCCCGCCCGCCAAAAACCTTCTCCTACTGCGCATGTTCGCAACTAAGAAAATCACACGCGCTTCGGTCCGCACAACTAGGGTAAGTACGTACAAAGTAGAATAGTCAAATTGGCCCTACGCCTAATTAGGCACCACGCTATGCAGATGTATGGGAGACTAGAATTAGGTTATAGCTACGTCCCTCTTAACCTTCAGCACCAGATAGAACTCAAGAGTCAGCTTAATGTCCCAGTCTCCTTACCCCAGTGGAAATACAACCCGTTACCCACTGCATAGGAGCAGAGTTGGTCCATAGCCGGTCTGGACGCGGTTGCGACGACTAAAATTTCTGCCTTCACTGGAAATCGATCTCCGATTCTCCGGTCATCCATTCGGGGCACAGTCACTCTAGTGAGCTCTCTCGGCTCTTACAGAACAGTAATTACAAACTTTCATTTGGCGGGAATACGTGAAGACCATGGAAATCTCACTGCAAAACATTGAAAAACTGCGCCATTTTCCGAACTGTGTCGATTCACTCGACCGCACAGATGAAATGTCACTTCCTCGACTACACCAATCTGTTCATAATCGGCTTAGTCCTCTAAAAATGTGCACATTTCGATATGTAAACATGACACAAGACCAAGAAACTGGGCACAAGACAGGACACCCCAGGACGATTCGTCTGCTGTATTCACATTCGATACTTTATACGAGTTGGTAATGAAGCGTTAGGGGGTTGGGGAGGGGTGGCTCGATAGCACGGATAGACTGACTGATGCAGAGTTGCAAGTGGCTTCGAGTTACGTTGTTTAACAAGACGCGTAGATTGTCTGACACGTTTGCCGGTAGTTGTGCTTTCACAGACACAATTCTAACAATAATTCACAACCAAAAACCGATTGTTTACTTCGTGGATCCCTACTGCACTTGCTATTAAATTGCCTTTGCACTGTCAAAACAAAATTCGTTTCTCGAAAGCTAACAACAACACTCCACTCCATCACACATCGCCATTTTTAACACTGACGAAAGTATCTCAACCTAGCGGCCAGAAGGTGCAGTAGGCAGCAACCTAACTGCTGAGTTGAAACTCCGTTAATTTATCCTATCTGCCATACAGCCTACTTCAGCTGTTCCTTACGCGTGCTATAAGTACTACACGATTTAAAGTGTAAAGATCATTTACTGACATCACTATATGCACCCCGTCAAATGGACGGCGTTTATAAAACAGACTGCGAGAAATATACAAGCTTCAGCAAATCCTGTCCATTAAATTTTCTCCTTCTGCGAATTTGCAAAACATGACCATTGCTGCATTTCAGCGGCGAACACCTCTTAGGGTTCACAAAACATCACGGAAGGATTGTTTTGCAAACGCTGTACAATAAATATTCTTACGGAACATACATTAACGTATTTCAAACACATTTTTCTTTCGATTATGTTGAACGTATTGCCATTATTTCTGGAAATGATACATTTGTAAAATTACAGTAGATGTAGAGGCCTATATAACATCTAACGTTATTACGGTGGTGCAGAGTCATACTGTGATTTTCTGGGCCATGATATCGTGTAGTTTGGTAAGTGGACACCAACAATTCTACCTTGAAGATGGAGTCAGTATTTCGTCCGAAATGATGGTGCACGCTGATCAGACTACACGGAGTCATAATCAAGTAGATCATAATATGAAAAATGTAGTACCGTTTCACCTGTCTGTCTCTCTCTGTCTTTGCGTTACCTAATTGGGCAGCATAGGACTAACAAAAGTACCGAGACCTTAATGGGGCACTATCTACATCTACGTATACTCAGACTGGAGAAGTAAAGGGTGCACATATTTATTTTATTCCAGAAACGTCTTATTTAGGGTCCCACCACACTTTCACTACAGGGAATATAGTACCTGCGCTGAGAACTACTACTCGTAGTACCAGGACGAAAATGCGAAGACCGTGAGTGGAGTACGGACAAAATATAGACGAAAAAAATATTAGCTTAAACTGTCAGAATTTTCGAGAAAAGAAACAGTACAAAACCTATTCAAAAGAGGCAATACGTTGAGAATTAAGTCTAGATAAGTACCACAATAATACACAAACCTCTACAATCGAAATGTACCATCATCTTCACATAAGTATAAGTCCAGTGCGTCAAAAAAACAATTCAACTCAAAAAGAATCATAACAGTGCTGCCTACAATAAATGTTCCTCTGTACAAGTGTTAAGAGAAAATTTTAAGCTGGTTTACGGAATTCTAAGTAAGCTGAAAACCGGTCCAGTCGGTGGACGTGCAAGACGTGTGGTCATGCTGATTGTTTGGTTCAGTGTTCTTGAGATTAATATAGTAACATACACTTCGTTCCGGATTACCGTTGTGATACCTTCCTTCAAATTATTAAAATAAACCGAGCAATTGGCTGAAAAGTAATGCTTTCGACTTACATTTGGTAAATGCCTTGTTCCAATCTCCGTCGAGACACTGCCTACTTTGAAATTCTGCCTCGTCTAACTCTCTCCAGGTAAATTTTGGGATAGTACTTTTTATAAATGGCGGCCGGGTAGCGCAGTTGCTACAGCGACTCGCTGCGGGTTGGACGGTCCGGGGATAGAATCCCGATGGAGACGAGATTTTCCGTGCCGTCCACACCAGCTTCGAGGCCTACCCAGCCTGAAGCCTCCTGTACAAGAGGCACAGGTTCCTTCCCGAGGATAGAGCGGCCGGAGCATGTTGCTGACCACTCACCTCCTTCTAGCGCCGAGTTGCAAGCGGTTGGAGCTATACTTCCGCGACCCCTCTGTGCCAACCGAGGCATGACCTTTACTTCTTACCTTTACTTAACATAAATACTACCGTCTCCTTCCAAATCCTGTCACACTATGCAAACGTTTACAGTAGCAGTACCAATTCTGTCAATCCTACCCTGCTCTCCAGTCAAACGTTTCGGCCTTCTGTTTTTTAGTAGTCACGCCAGTCGCTGGGACCGCTCGTCCTCGAGCCGCTGGGTGAAGATGAGGACAAACTGCTGTCTTCGTGTCTTCAGCCCGTGTACGTGCAAGTGAGAGCAGAACTTCACAGTAACAGAGGTCGTGTCATGGTTCAGGCAGTTAGTCGCCGGCCTCTGACTGAGGAGGACCGTGCTCGATCCCAGGCCCGTCCATGAGAGATCTGTAGTGGACAAAGTGGCAGTGGGACAGGTTTTTCTCCGAGTACTTCGGTTTTCCCCTGTCAGCATCATTCCACCAATGCTCCATACTCATCTTCATCTGTAATGTTGCTCTTAACAGAAGGACAAAGGGGCGAAGCCTGGGAACCTTCGAAAAAGCAGTGTTCTTCCGCAAATCGCAGAATATTGGACAAAAAAGTACCTTTACTTTCACAGGAAGAGGATTGGCAAGGACGTACTCCATAACGTAGTACCCAGAATTCCCAATGGCCTTCTTTGCAGTTATTATGGTTATTGCTGCCTCTTAATAGTCGACTGTGGTAACTACAGTGCCTTCAACACGTTTTCGGTTTATCCGCCCCCACCCCGTAATAGTCTAGTAAAAAGTCATAATCTGATAACTAACTCATGTCAAACCTATGGCCGCAATAAACGGCTTTAAATGAGCTTTGCTCTTTGAAAAGTTTTGTACGTATCGTGATAAAACTTTCGAGAATTTGTGTGTGGATGTATGTTTATATAGATATAGTCCCTGTGCCTAAACACTATGACATAAATATGCATGAGGCGGGGGGTGAGAATTAAGCTCCATGAATTATCTGTCACATTAGATGGTTAGCTTTAGATCCCAACTCCTTCAGCCCTGGTGAAAGGACCCGTGACTGCCATAAAATAGGAGGCACATGAGCCAGCCAGTCTGGACGTGGCAGCTAGTGCACAGTTCCCGCTTCTGTCGAGAATACAACATCGGTCGTCAAACAAAATACCGATTTTTATTTGGCTTAGAATTTATGGTGTTCATATATCGTAGGCGCATGCGCTTCTGCCATATTATTGTCAACACTGTCTTGGTAACGTATCACATGGCCGTTGTTAAAACCAACTACGACGCAGGCCTCTATTTTTCGTTCTACATATTTCGTTTCGGCTTCTCCCTTCTATTCTGCGACGTATTCGACAAATAATTCACTTATTCTGCAGCGTCTGCGTCAGTAAAAACGTCATTGGCAAAAGACACTCCTTGATTCCTCCCACGCTTGTTTCTGAATAAATCTATTCGTCCTCGAATCCTGATTATTGCGTGATGGCGTTGATTTTTACAAGCATGTTTGGGTACTGGTTAGACTACATGAGTTTAGTGTGGATTTACGTGACTTACAATTGGAGTTACGTGACTTACAATTGGATTTACGTGACTTACAATTGGATTTACGTGGCTTACAATTGGATTTACGTGACTTACAATTGGATTTCATTTCTTTTTAGTTGCAAAATGTCGAAAGTCTGGGCAGCTACCAATGTACTGTCATCATTGCAGTCGTGACATATCACATGATAATCGTCGGATCTAACTTCGACACCGGCATCGACCTATCGTCTCAATTTCCTACTGATGCATAGTCTACGAAGCGCTTCTTGATTTCGGAGCGTCTGCGTCAGTAAAGAGGTCGCTGGCGTGGTTTTTATTTGTCTATTGCTCCTGCGCATGTAGCTGCCTATCCTCTTACGTTGAATAATTGGTGATTGCTTCTCTGTATACTGGGTTAGTTGACGTAAGTTTAGGAAAGGATTCGGCGAGTTTGTTACTTTACATAAGGTCCGACTACGTTGGTTGTTTCGTGTATTTAATTTTCATTCAGTTTCTTATTTGCTACATGTAGACGCATGCGCTTCGGCCATTGTATTTCCATCATTGTCTTTGTAGCATATAATATGGCCACTGTCACAACCAATTTTGACGTCAGTATCGATTTTTGTTACTATTTGGGCCCGGCACCTCCATCCTACTCTGAAAGGTATTCAACAAGGAATTCCTTGACGTCTCTATTTCTCCTTTATGTCGGTAAAGGCATCGCAGGCCTGTGAATCTCGTTCTTCCCTTCTTCCTGCGCGTGAACCTGCTGCTCCTGTGTCGTTAAGTATGAATTATGTTACTTTATAAGAGTGTGGTCAGTTTTCGTCAAGGCAGGTTTCTTATAGGAAGAACAGAAGAGGAAGATATGAATTTACAAAATACAAATTTCTACCGATGTCACAAAAATTCGACGCTTTATATTCGTTACATCATAATCGAATACAATAATTTAATGGGTGTTCTAAGTTTACGAAATTTGGATTTGCACGGCAGGTGTTCTAAGTTTACGAAATTTGGATTTGCACGGCAGTGACTATGAAGAGTTCTCTTAGTATGTGATGCCATGCGATATGGCAGATATTCCGACGTATCAGAGACGCCTGCCGTCTTCATATTCATGGTAGGTCCTTGCATTTCTACCAGACCACATGGCACCACATCAAAGAAAAAAGTAATAATTACTGTACTGTATTTGCTAATAAACTATAATTATTCTGTCGTGTCCAAACGACCAGAGCGTTTGGGACAGGAAACGGACTCACCTGAACCACGTGCTGAAGAGGGCATTTCCGGTACCCTGGAACAGCAAAGTACCGCTCAATGACCAAACTGGGATGGGAATCCAGTATTTTATTAAACACCAAAAGGTTCGGTCAAGACGGACCCCCCTGCCGAATGGAAATAGCAGGATGACAATGAATTAGCTCCGGCAGCAAAACCTGGAACTATTGGAATATATTTTCAGATAAGTGTTTTTTTCGCGTTCACATGTAGCCGTAAGATTAAAGGCACGTCAGCTGCAGTGACCATTTGCGTCTCTGCAAAAAGTAGACTATGTCTTCGTTATATTCTTAAAGTACTTTGTTTTAAAGAAAGACGTGTATTACAAACATCCTAAAATGTGAAGAAAAATTCAAAAGAAACATTTAAACCTTTAAGGACCAAAACTAATCTACATTACATCTATATAAAAGTTCAGTTTGTTCCTCACGCAGAACGAAGTGCGCTTCCATCACAAAGACCAGTCTGTGAATGGTGTATACAGAAATAATAGCAGTGTGTTGTGATAATAATATGGAACACATGAATACAATGTGCTGGCAAAATCCATTTTCTATTCCTACAGCAGATGGCACATATAGTGACCACCAGACTATAAAAGATTAACGGTAAGCACTGTCACGATACAGTGAGTTTTTTTCCTGCTTGACCGATAAGAGCCGGCCCAACGCTCCGCCCGACCCTCTGCCAGCGTTGTGTCGTACGCCGCGTATCGGGGAGGTTTAACAGTCGATGACGGGAGCTAGACAAACGATCACAGTGACAATAACCTTTAGAAAGTCTTAACAAAAACTCATTAGAGCGTCGGAGGGGGGGGGGCTTATCGCTTAAATAGGAAAAAAAATACCCTATACAATCAACATATATAATATAATTGTGTCCGTCCGAGACGCTCTGAATCTCAGAAACTAATCACGAAGGAAAATTCGGGAGGGGGCTACGTTACTGTTACACGCATGAAAAACTGATAGCTCGAGGAAAACTCAAAATTAGCGTTGTTGCTAGGACACGAGCAAAACTCATTAAAACCCAAACTACAGCCGTTGTTAGGATATGGCAGAACTCCACTTGAGCAAAACCCAAAACTAGTGTCGTTGCTGGAGTTGCGGAAAACGTTCTAAAGCCACTCGAGACAGAAACATTACTCACGAAACCCCCGTTATAAGGACACAAGAAAAACTGAAATTTGCGCCATTCTTAGGGAATACGAAGAACACCAACATATTACAGCGTCAGTACTAGGATACGAGGAAGACAAGAAATACTGTCCTGAAATTGCAGACCACGCGTTTCTGCACGGGCGTGCTAGCATACCTTGAAATGGTACTAAAGTTAACGATCGTAATTTAGACAAACTTGGCCAAAAGGCTTGGCAGCCGGTCGCAATCGTCGCCAAGAATATACCCTAAATTTACATGAACGTTAAAATGTCGGTTCTACAATAGATATTGTACTACAGTACAGAGTAGTAGTACATATAGATGTTGCTTACCCCGCAATATGTAGCCATTTGTGAGTCGCATGTGTCCAATACGAATTAAGTTATCATGTAAACACACATAGGCGTAACTTGGGGGGAGGAGGCAAATGCCGCTCCAATATTTTTTCTACGTAAGAATATATATATATTTTTTTTGGCTAGTTTAAGAGGGGCAAATAAAACAATTGGGGTGAGAAAGTGGTGTATGTGTATTAAGGACTGGTTCAAACCAAACTTCCCCCTCTTTCTAACTTCACTCGTACGTAAATTAAAGTTCCTAATACCCATGGTCGATTTTGCCCCCCCCCCCCCCCCCCAATATTATTACACAAGTTACGCTTATGTGAACAAAAATATGAATCTTCATACTGCAGTGCGAAGATCAGATGTTGCTATGAAATAATGCGCATGTTTTACAGTATCAACTTTCAATATTTCACTTCATATTCAGTGATGTGAGACACGAAAATAAAGAAATTCCATATGACCGGCCAGTTACATCCTGCACAGACTTAACAAAGCGAGAAATGCCTAGCAGCTGTTGGATATACCAAAGTGAATAAACACAACTGCGTTCCCTAACAGTGCTGCACTACAATGCCTAGTATTTTATTTTTCCAAAGAGTAACATTGGAAATATTGCATACAGAACTGTGACAAAGAATCCAAGATGTTACATTCTTACATCCACAACAGCATTCAAACTGGATCATTCTGAGTGCTTCTGTATGTCTATGGTATTTCGTATGTCAGTCTTTGGGAAGAATAAGATTCAATCTTCTGCCAAGTTCAAGCCACAACCTCTCATACAGAATTGATGGTAAGTTTCAATACAAATATCCGTATGTCACCTATACTGATTTTAATAGCATTTCAGTTGAGGTATTCAACAAAACATTGGCTTAAAAAAAGATACATGATAAGAAGACCAGTATAAATATTATTATGTCCCCACACAGACTGCTGAATACTAATAATGAAACATTTCAAACAGGGTTGCAAATAATTACAAAATGCACATTCCTTGCTGGAGGCAAATTTTGTTACATCATGTGGTTTTTGCCATAATGCAAAGTATTAGCCAAGGCTCTCATGTGATGCACATTTTTTGTAACTTGACATTGTCATCCTCATCAGTGTGTTTTTATGCCTTGGTCTACAATAGTTTAAGGGGCTACTGCAGTAATTGTTTCTGGGGGCAGAAATTTCACATTTTTAGTTTATCAGAGGGTATTTAAAAAATCATAAATCAGGGCACTTTCCATTTACTGACACAGATGACTGATTTTGGTCCATCCTCAGGGGGTCAAAGTTTTTTACATAGACTTTACATCTGTTAGTTCAATTTTAAAAATAGCATTCCATAGGATTTTACAGCTGGAAGTAATAATACCAAAATCCATTGGGAACTACGATTCATTTCCTTTTATTTTATATGGATGTACTAGCTATTTTTAAAATTGAACTAACAGATGTAAAGTCTATGTAAAAAACTTTGACCCCCTGAGAATGGCCTGTTATAGGCTGAAACAAATGTAGGGGTGATCGACTTTCTTATAAGAATATAGTGCACATGTTGGTCTATTAAAACTTTTAATTACTGAAGTGCTACATTTGGAGCATTGCTTTGTATGGTGCTGAAAGATGGACACTTCGGAAAGTAGATCAGAGGTAACTGGAAAGTTTTGAAATGTGGTGCTGGAGAAGAATGGAGAAGATCAGTTGGACCGATCGTGTGAGAAATGAAGAAGTATTACACAGAGTCAAGGTGGAAAGGAATATCCTACATACAATATAAAGAAGAAAGGCTAACTGGATTGGTCACATCTTGCGTAGAAACTGCCTTCTAAAACACGTGATTGAAGGAAAGTTAGAAGGAAGGATAGAAGTGATGGGAAGAAGATGGAGAAGACGTAAGCAGCTACAGGATGACCTTAAGGAAAACAGAAGATACTGGAAATTGAAAGAGGAAGCACTAGAATGCACTCTGTGGAGAACTCGCTTTGGAAGAGGCTACAGACCTGTCGTTAAGACAGACTACAGAATGAATGAATGAAGGGGAATAATTACCAAAGGAAATACATTATGAATACTATGAAATGTGTATTTATATGAATAAGTAAAGTAATTTATCATTTACAATATCCACTTTCCAACAAGTAACATAATTTAATGGATTCCTTTCCCCCAGTTTACCATATAGAAGCTACACTGTGACAAATTAGTTGCATAATTACATTTTTATGTACATCGATATCTCATTAGACTGCACGCAAGCATGTAACACTGATATTTATAGTCACTCACAAAATCTTCTTCATTCCTTGTTTTATGATCAAATGTGTTAACAGTGTCTAATGCTTCAACTGTTGCAACATTTTACATTCTTACATACTGGAAGATTAATCCTTGTTGATGGAATTTCACTGCCTGGTAATGGTATGAATTCCTGATTCTCTTTGTTTCACACAGATGTACCAACATGTTGAATAATGATATGGTTTTAACTATCAAAATATGCACATAGAAGGAATGAAACTTGGACCTTGCAATGTCCTGAATAATGAGAAAAGTACCAGAAGAGTCACTCATTCAATAAAACATATCCCCCCCCCCCCCCACACATACACACAGCTATGCTAGAGCCACTGTGTGCAGTCACACAATTATAAATTCTCACTCACTATTCACAGCAAGATTTCCATACCACTGACTACCAGTCAGTTGTCTCAGGTACAGTTTTCCTTCATCCTATTCCTGGCTTAACACACAGCACTCTAAATTTGCAAGACCCACTACCAAATCAAATAAAACAGCAACACTTCATGCATGGCAAGACTGTATAACTGTATGCTAATAATATACTTAGAACTCTTTTCAATGTCTCTGAAAATTTTCACACTTTACTGTTGGAAACTGGCCATTCCTGTATGCTATCCTGATGAGTTGCATTATTCACCTACATCTCATTATGTGAGACTTTACATTCTCATGGCAGTGGCTACAAAGCTTAGTGTCTTCTGGGAAATGAGGCCCACTGGAATACACAGTGTCACATTCTGCAAGAAAGTAATCTTTAATCTTCACCATCTCATAATGATTATAACCAATATATCAACGCTGGTAAAAGTAGTTGAATAATATTTGTATGCAATTCATAAGCAGCAAATTCCTTCTTTGCATGCTGTGCTGAAGTGATTAAATTATATTATGGGCAACAGTTACATATGTTGTGTAGGAATGTACTTACATAATGCACAGGCGGCTCACATCACACTCCCACACACCTGTATTAACATGATCCAACATGCTTTTAGCAAACATCCAGAACGTACAACTGCACAATATTTTCACACTGCTAATAGAACAGATACATCAGAATATACAGCCATGACTGAAAAAAATATATGTGGACAGCTGAATCATAGGATTTTGCACCTTTCAAATTGTGATCTTTCATTATCTGACCACCTGAAATACAGCTAGCACATCTCGATTCAGGAAGCCATGTGTTTAACAATACAGAACCCTTAAGGTTAAGTTCCACAAGAAATGTTCCTTCTTCAATGCAATATCCAGAGCACAAACACTAGAGGAATAACAGTGTGGCACCAGCATCAGAAATAAAATGCAGTTACAATTTCACAAAATTATACCTTTCCAAGCAAAATATCTCAGTTGTGTTATTTTTCACCATACAGTAACTTCAACTGTTCTAAAGTCTCATAACAAATTACATTACAAATAATTGTAATATTATAGCTCAACAACCAAATGAAAATCATATACACAAAATATAAGGTACAGTGTTCATTTGATATTTAACCCTCTGTGATCCAATGGTACCACAAACATTATCAACTGGTGTGTTGGATATTTGATTACAAAGAGTTATGATGTAACTCACTGCCTCTAACTGAGAAATCTCCCCCAACTATACTGTGAATAGTGCTACATATTTACAACTGGGTGCCAAATTTTCTTGATGGAAAACTGTACTTAATACTTTTACCTGCATCAATATAATTTTTATACCAAGAACAAAAACAAAATTATGTCTATTAAGCTTAACTGCCAAGCACATTATTTTGGTTTTCTTCTGCTGTCCGTCTTACAATAAATACAAAAATCCTACCCACCCACCAATTTTAATACCAATAATGTGAATTTCAATTATTAACACACAATTATCAATTTGGGTAGTGCTTCAGGGTGCTGGATGTTGTAACTACACCTGCCTTATGTGAAAAGCTGGCAGGATCAAACATCTTTGGTGTTGAATATGCAGCTGCACCCTGAAACAGATGAAAGTCATAATTAATACATTACTCCTGCTCATACACTACATTCTGACTCTATCAACACATAAATACGGAGGACATAGAAACAAATGTTTAAATCCTAGTTTCCTACCCATATCTGAAAAAGAAAAACTGCAGTAGGAATTCTTGTTAAGAACAACAAAGCTAATGTTACCGACATTCCCAACACCTGCCATCCATTATCCCAATTATTCTGACAGAGACAGTCATCCCATGTGCTATTGGAGTTTAAAAAAAAACTGTGACTGACACACATTGTGTACAAGAATAACGAGAAATACAGTATATTCATACTCTAATTAAGCTTTGTTAGCTCTTAAGCTCAGAGCAGGATCCAGTGATGAGGTCTTGTGAACACAGTAATAAACCGTAAAATGTTGTAAAAGATGGGAGAGTTTCTTCAGTTGGTGAAGAACTAATGGCTACTCAAGGGGAAGTATACTGTGCAAGCAGGCAAGTAAGCAAGACAGACTTTTAAGTGTACATTTTCACTTCAGTGTTCTACAAAAACCTTGCATGATAGTTGATAGAAAGATAAAGCACCGTACAAAACTTGAGAAGCGACAGCAGCACAGAAAGTGTAAAAACAAACAGGCTCCTGCTTTCAAATTTCAAAGCCATAACGTTTACTACTCACAGATGGAATAGGCCACTTTGAAAAATAAAATGTTTGTCATTGTAGGAATGCAGTACGTTCCTATTATTCAGTTTAGAAATTAGGACTTGTAATTACTAAATGCAAAAAGAGATTGCATATTGTGTATGTCGTGACCACCTATCCTGAAGTCGGGGGTACTACATTCCTCTAAAATAACTGTATTCATCTACCACATTACAGTGCCATAACCCAAGTAAGTCCACAAAATGAAGCAGTATAACTGTGAAAACTTCACACATGTAATGACAGTTTATTTCCACCAGACTATTAGACATTGCTGCTGGAGTAATAAGCACAAAAACCCACATTCTCTTTCGAACATGCTTGATCTTACCTGAGAAGGTATATTCTGCTGCCCCCTCATGGTGTACTTCTGCACTTCCCTGGAGAGGGAACTAGTGGAGCTCCACCTAGACAACTGCGCAAGCAACACAACATACACACTCCGCAACTTAGGCCATATCTCAGAAATCTAAGTAACACAGACTGTCAGAATGTTTACAATGTCTGAAATTAATGACTGTCATTAAATACACTGCTCAGACATGGAACGTACATGTTAACCATGTTAGCCAGTAACGTGGTTAATACGTATACTCCAAATCTGACATCATTATAACTCAGTCAAGACTAAATGTAATTGCTTATTTTCTGAACACAGCAATACAGTCTATTTCATGTCACAACTACAGCATTTCACAAAATATGATTTTATTATAATCTTATGTAAGCACCTGCATGAAACAATTTAACATGATCATATGGCCTATTTGCTAACACCACAACCAAATAACCAATCCATGTGCCACCATGCATTATGCAACATGTGCAGAAGCCATGAAGCCATTCCCAAACAGCACACACAGAATGCACTAAGTTCTGGCAACTCTGAACCTGACAATTCCAAACCTGAGAGTTGTTCAATAACAGGAGGCATACTAGAGTGAAGTGCGGAACTCATATGTTTATGTAAGGTGCTAAATCTAAATTCAAAACAAATAGCAACATATTTCAGCCCCAACACACATATATCTTAAAATGAGATATGCAGTGGTGAGTCACACTTACAAGGGACATACAGTAAGAATCATTCAGAGAACTTAAGTGACAGCAGCAGTATGCGAAACATTCAGGAATGTATAAAGTTAGTTCTCCCTGCATACCCAAAATTCTGACTTCAGGAAAGATACCAACTTGATGTGCTGTCAAAATTTGGTTGACCACTGGGCTCTAGAGACCAAACAGACCATATGTGTGTGTGTGTGTGTGTGTGTTATGTATGTATGTATATAAAATGGTCTTTAAAAGGTTAATTTTCTGTCTGGAAATATTGTGAATATTGCCACTACGTTCTGGAATTGTGAACATCTACCAGTAATGACGTCCTTCATGTCTACAATATTTTTTACTTCTTGCTTAAATTGTCACCTTCAGAATAATTTCCTAACTTAACCTGCTCAAGACACCAATTTTTATGTGTTATAGCAACTCTGCATGAACCAAAACTATTTTAGCTCACTTTCCTTTCTTTAGAAAATAAGGTAGCCAAATCCACATGATGAGTGTGGCTGCATGCCCATGTATGTTTATGTAAATAAATAAATAAATAAATAAAAAGTGTGTGCCCACGTGCGCACGTACGTACGTGCACGTGCAAGCATGTGTTTGGACATGCTTTAAAATCTTATGACCAACTTTCATGAACATTTGGTATGAGGGTTATGCTACTAGAAGCCACCCTCCATCCACATTTTATTGTCTACAAGCACTAATGACGTCACAGGCATTGACACCCTGTAAGATTGAATAAGGGTTACTTAGAATGAAATGGGAGAATATACTGAAATCGATCGTTGGAACTAGGTTCTGAAGATGTAGGAACTGGGAAAAATCCTGAAAGACTTCAGAATTTAGTATGCGCTGCTGCAGTGATGCATCCAAATTCTGTCATTTAAAGAAGATATCAGAAATTTAGAGGTTAACCTAAAACAAAATGCACACCCAACCTTCAATAAAACACAGAACTGACCTTGAAGTGTTAAAACACATTTTAACAATGGTGATTCCCATATATGCTGTACTTACCTGTGAATGTTCAGCTGGCTGCTCATAAATGTTGGCTGCAGTTGGTGTCAGGAAATCTGTTACAGCATCACTGCTTTCAACTGAAAAACAAATATCTTGCTTATCAAGTTTGATTCTTTAGTTGATGTATTCTGCTGTAAAGACCGCAGAGATTATACAGCATTACTTAGTATGAATAACTTTGTAATTTCAAACAAGGCAGAGAGTAACGTATAGAGAGACTTCCCCTGTGTTATGAAAATAACTGCATCAAAACTGTGAAGCAGAGATCCATGAAATAACATACTTATTTTGGTTACTGTAATAGCTACAGTACAAAACATTTTCAGGCACTATCCATCAGCATATAGTTCCATCACCTTTCTTGAAATGTGACATTTTGTTCCCTTTTGTTCTTGGCTCCATGCTGTGGAAAATATACTTTTTTTCTAACACAACTGGAAAAATGCATTATTTTAAATGCCACTCCTAGGGGCAACACAGTCATTTAAATACCTGGCTTGAAGGGTTCATAAACACAGAGGACTAAATACTGGTTGCCAATCCTACTTGTAGTCTCCAGATGCACAGAATCAAAGAAAACATAGATGCAACTGTATGTTCAAAATTTCAGCTGTATGGGCTGAAACATATAAGAATATGGAAACAACCCTGCTGTCATTAGAATGAGCTTATCTCTGGAGACAGAGATTAAATCTACCTAATTTGTTCCTACAAAGTATGTTTTATTGTTGAACCTGAATAAGGAAGCACAGCCAGCTTTCAAAATGTTGTGTTTTAACAAAAATGAGATGACAGAAGAAGTTTTATGTATGTGTTAGTAAATGTAACAGCATAGTAAGGGTATTCTTCATTTTCTGATAATCAACAGTCAACTCAGTGTTAAAATGATGCTGTAAATAACAGATCCAAAGTATTACTTGTCAAAACATTTTACTCTGCTGGCGGACATTTTCTGTTTTCTGTTCATGTCACAGCAACCACAGATACTATTTATTGGTTTCTCAGATAGTCCATTATCAAGTGTCAGAATATTTGGTGCAGAGTTCACTGTTGGTGTTTATCTCAGTCTGCTAAGGAATAAATATTTTCATTTCCTGCAGCAATACAGAAGACAGTGCACCAAACTCACTACAATAAGACAATGCCAGACCTCAGACATGCCACACTTCAAATACTTCACAATGTATCTGGGAAGAGAGTTCTCTTATACGAGCACCATACTCTGGGACAAAGAATTACCGTATATTCTCGAATCTAATGCGCATCCGAATCTAATACGCACCCAGTTTTTGGCGACTTCTTAAACGAAAAAAAGTTAGTTCGCGATTCTAATCCGCACCTTTCCTTCAACCACCCCTTGCCCACGGGGCGACTGATTGAATAATATTGGATGTTACCAATGCGTTAAAATCCGACGCTACGCCTGTGGCCGATGAGTCATACCGATAGAGGCGGGGCCTTTCTCAACAGACGTGCGCAATCTCGTCTGAAGCCAGCTAAGCCTTAGTTGTTGAAACGTGGGAGGTGCTTGTTCAAATTTGTCGTGTACCGTAGTTATGGAAGAGGGACGCCTGAAATCTAAATGACTCTCATATACGGCAAAGTTCAAACGTGAAGTTATTCGGTGTGCAGAGGAGAATGGAAACCGCAAAGCCGCTGCAATTTTTAGAGTTGAAAGCAACGTTCGACTATGGCGGAAACACAAGGCAGCGATGACATTGTATGGGAGGACGACGTTGAAGATAAAGATGATAGTGACTGGGTGGAGAGCACGGATAACGATTCAGTTATGAGTGATGACGGCGAGTCTGATGAATAATAAATTATAATAATAAATAATAAAATAATAGATTATTGTATTGTATTGTTCTTACGGCACGTACAGCAGCTCAATCATTTTTCCAAAATCCAGCTCTAGACCGCGAATCTAATCCGCACGCGAATCTAATACGCATCTGATTTTTTAGCCCTCTAAAACTGTAAAAAGGGTGCGCATTAGATTCGAGAATATACGGTATCATGGTTGACTTCACCACACCTAAACCCTTGTGACTATTTTCTACATCATTATATTATTATTATATTATATATATTATTATTATTATTAATAATGTAGTATTATTATAAGCATTATCAGAAAACAGCCAGTTTGTCAAAAATTGGATGTATTTATATAGCAACCCTGGCCAAGGTTCTACATAATTTTGTTGACATTTTTAAGTTTGTGAAACATTTTCACAAACATAGAAGGGTCAGTGAAAATTTCCTGCTATTTACATTCACCAGTAAAAAAAGTATCACCAATTTTAAGTGTCAGATGATAAAATCAGCCTGTATACAATTCTAAACACAGATACTTCACTATATCACTCGTTCACCTATACATGTTCACACGGTTTCAGCCCACACAGTCTGGAATTTTTAACATACACACACGCATGCATGCACACACTCACCTGAATAAGGTAACCATTTCATTCTGTCGGATTATGTTTTTGATAAAGACATGTGTTTGATTCATGTGGTAAATCATAACTGGCTATAACAATCCAAAGACATACCAACATCCTGCGCAAATGATAACAGTAGTCCTTTATTCTGAATATGATGTGAATTTAGTTCTGAAGGGAAAAGATAAATATGATTTTAGTTCTATCTCTTGAGTGCACAACAGAAAAAGACATTCCTCAGTCCCTTCAGGCAAATACCAGAACCGTTACTTACAGTAGCAACAACCGATTCCTATCACATCCTTTTCAATTCATCATTCATGGCCATCCCACCACTCAATGGTAACCAAACCAGGAGAGTTAAAACTGCATTTATAAATAATGAGAATAAAAAAAATCAATGAGAAGAAGGTGTGTTAAGTCTGTCAGCCTCTGGTGCAATCTGAAACAATGTCCACTCACCTGTAGAAGGTATAAAATAATTCACTGTTGTCTGTGATGGCATTATTGGTGGAAAAATATCTGGTGCAGGAATAGAAAGGTTTGTGATTTTGCTTCCTTTCAACACATCCACATACTTTGGCTTGCGTCCTATTAACAAAACAGCAGCACTGTATTATTTGACCAAAACAATAAGTATACGACAATATTAAAATTAATGATCTCCCACACACATTATCATCACACAAAATTGACTGTTCCTTGCTTCACAACTTGTGATTTCTGCTGGATCTATGTGTCACCAAATTATAAACTGTGCTGAGAGTATTTCAATAGAAAGGATGTATGAATGTCTGACTGAGCGCATGTGTGCACAAATGGACATGTATGTAGTTACAATTACTGTCTGCAATTTAAACACAAGCAACTTCTTAAAAACCCGTAACTTAAAACACTTAGAGCATAATACAATACTTTAATCTGCAAAAATGAAAAATGTAGCTTTTTATAAGAAACAAACCTATACACCAATGAAAACAAAGTTCTGGCCAAATCTGTTACCATCAGAATCACCATCTCAAGTCATCAGCATTTTGCCAACATTCACTTTATGAATTCTCTGCTTGTACCGAGGTACAACACAACCCATGTACTTTACTATTTCATTTTGGCTAATGAATCACACTTACACTGTGGATGTGTAATTCCTATAATGGAAAAAATAAAAAATGCACACAAAATTCTGGTCAGAAATCCTTAAGGAAAGTGGCCAAATGGTAGACACAGGTTGCACACAGGAGGATAATATTAGGAAGGGTCTTAATGAAATTCGAGAAAAAGGTGTGGAAAAAATTCATGTGGCTCATAATGGAGTTCAGGGCACAAAACCTTCACAGTCTATAGAAGGCAAGGATTTCTAGACTAACTAATTCTATAGAAACACTAACGTAATGCCCTTTGAATTTTTGAATTATGAAAGTACCGTATATTCTCGAATCTAATCCGCACCCTTTTTACAGTTTTAGAGGGCTAAAAAATCAGATGCGTATTAGATTCGCGTGCGGATTAGATTCGCGGTCTAGAGCTGGATTTTGGAAAAATGATTGAGCTGCTGTACGTGCCGTAAGAACAATACAATACAATAATCTATTATTTTATTATTTATTATTATAATTTATTATTCATCAGACTCGCCGTCATCACTCATAACTGAATTGTTATCCATGCTCTCCACCCAGTCACTATCATCTGTATCTTCAACATCGTCCTCCCATACAATGTAACCTAGGATCCGCTGATCGCTGCCTTGTGTTTCCGCCATAGTTGAACGTTGCTTTCATCAACTCCAAAAATTGCAGCGGCTTTGCGGTTTCCATTCTCCTCCGCGCACCGAATAACTTCACGTTTGAAGTTTGCCGTATATGAGAGTCGTTTAGATTTCAGGCGTCCCTCTTCCATAACTACGGTACACGACAAATTGGAACAAGCACCTCCCACATTTCAACAACTAAGGCGCGAGCTGGATTCAGACGAGATTGCGCACGTCCGTTGACAAAGGCCCCCCTCGCGGTATCGGTATGACTCATCGGCCCCAGGCGTAGCGTCGTATTTTAACGCATTGGTAACATCCAATGTTATTCAATCAGTCGCCCCGTGGGCAAGGGGTGGTTGAAGGAAAGGTGCGGATTAGAACCGCGAACTAACTTTTTTCGTTTAAGAAATCGCCAAAAACTGAGTGAGGATTAGATTCGGATGCGGATTAGATTCGAGAATATACGGTACATTTCATCTTTTCTGAACATACTTGAACCAGTTGATCTGGCTGTAAGCCCTTCGCCTCCTGTACCTGACAAACCCTTTGTCCCCGCAGGGAGTTCTGAGGCTTTAGGTGGTGGTGGTAAGTCACTACTTCCTTCCTCATCATCTCCATCTACATTTGTCCATCTTTTCTTATCTGAATCCCATACAATCTGCAACAGTAAAGTAGCTGTTTTCATTGACAAATTTCAGCTCCAGTTTTACATGAAAACTTGGGTCTTAATAAAATATTTTAATAGACAATAATACCAGAGCAACACTAACAGACCTAATTTCAGTTTTTTCATATAAAAAGACAAGGACAATGCTGCAAATGAAAAAAAAAACAACTTTCAAACTTTAATTATCTTCTGATCCCTAATCTATATATCTAAAAATTAAAAAACACAAAACTATAATTTAGCATTTTTATTTGTATGGGGTGTGAAAGTTGGTCTCTCACCAAGGGGAAAAACACAGACTGAGGGTGTTCAAGAAGAGGGTGGACAGGAAAATATTTGGACCTACAATAGATGAAGTAACATGTGTAAGGAGAAAACTGCATAAATGAGAAGCTTTATGTGTACTTCTGTACTTTTCATAAGGTGAAAGACATACAAAATTTTGGTTCAAAAGTCAGAATGGAAAAAATCATCCAAAAGACTGAGGCATGATAGAAGGATAACAATTAGAATCGATCTAAATGAAATAGGATGTGAGGCTTGGAATGAATTAAACTGGCTCAGGGTGGAGTCCAGTGTGTTCTGTTGTAAACAAAGTGATGAACTTCAAGTTCTACAAAAAACAGGGGAAAGAAAAAGTTCATCAGAAGGCAGATGAGAAATGCCAATAAAGTGGCACACCTTTATGAATAAGGGAGTCATAAAACCAAAGTAACTGGGTTCTACACACTAAAATCAATACACAAGTTTTAAAGTGACAATATGGCAACCAAGGCATTGTCTGGTAGTCAATCTTTCAATGACAATAGATTCACTTTTTATGAACACTATATTATACATACTGCCCTACACTTACTGAAGGATTTTTATCATCTGGAAGCTTCATTTGATTTGTTGGCCGAAGAGTAAATCTGTTCCAGATTCCTCCTAACCAGCTGCTGGTGCCGCCTGCAGGTTTCGATACTTGCTCTTGTTTTTGTTTGATAGAAGACTTGCTTGCTAAAGAAGGTTTTGGCTGTGGCGTTGGTGGCTCCTGCTGTAATGTCTGTGAGGCAGATCCCGGTAGTGTCACCCGAGGTCTATCCTGCTGAACACACCCGCAAACCACACAGACAGTTATTGTCAAAACAATCAACATACAGGTCTGGAGAAAATATGGATGTACAAGAACATGCTTTATTATAAGCACAGTGTTTCTTCATTAAACCCAACAATATGCAGTTTTATATTTAATGTTAAGACAAAAATCAACTAGTCACTTGAGAAAATTGGTGGTGGTGGTATTAGGAAATAAACGATAATTTCATTCTCATGCTCATTCCAAATCACCCATTCCACTAGAAATCCAGCTGAATGGGTCCTGTTTCACAGTCAGTCACTAAAAAACCTTGGGGAGGAAAAATAGCGTAATGGTTTCACATTGGAAAGATGGGAGTCCTGAACCTTGGTTTTAGGCACAATATTATATCTGTATATGCTTCTGTTTGGAACCTATCTCTACACAAGAACATACATTGTATCTTTTCTTCCAGATAACAGTGTAGAAGAAAGAAGAACTGTTAAGTTTGAAATAAGTAACATTTTGCCAGTCATAAATTGAATTACAATGTATCTCTAAAAAATTTTATACTTAGCACACACAGCATAAATGAAGAATCATACTCAAAGCCATTTGAAGAACATACTTTATTACAATCATGTAATGTTTCTCAGGAAAACCTGCACCAGCAATACATTGTTCACAGGAATGTCTGAGTTATCAGAAAGTAACAAAGTAACTTATATTTTCCAGAAGTTCAGACTCTACTAACATTTGGCTGTGGTGGTGGTGGTGGTGGTGGTGGTGGTGGTGGCGGCGGTGGTGGTGGTGGTGGTGGTGGTGGTGGTGGTGGTGGTGGTGGTGGTGGGGTGGTGGTGGTGGTGGTGGTGGTGGTGGTGGTGGTGGTGGGGGGGGGGGGGGGCTGTTGCTTTCACATGTCCCTTAAATTCAGAATAAGGGGACTCGAGGACTGTAATTACGACATGGGTTTGAAGTGTAAAGTTAAGAAAGAAACACTAGATTTTACCCCAAAAATGTTGATTTCCTGAAGTGTGACTTTAACACTGGTCCCTTAATAAGGCAAAAGTATAACAAAATGATTTTCAAACAGAGCAGTACAACCCTCAACCTTTCTTAATAAAAAAGATTGTTAAAAATCATCAGTCCCTTCCTACACCAATAACATGAATTATACCTAATGTAGAAACAACTGTTTGGTACAAATCATGTTATGCTAGCATGCAGCATTTAATATTTTGAATCTTTCTAAGTATCTTACATGACACCCATTACTGAAATACATGCTTCAGATTTATGAACAGATTTTTAACCATTGAAAAAGCATCAAGGAAGATAGGTCAGCATACTCCATTTTTGTAGCCTCTACAGAATGTCATATGAACAGTGCAATTAAACACAACTTTTATCCTACACTCTATATATACAGGAACTATATGAGGTCTGATCAGAAAGTATCAAGCCTGAATCCTGACAGCAAATAAATGCCACTGTTTGGGGATGTGACTACAATGAATGTTGCATTTCTAGTCTTGTTTTACAGCACATTCCACTGCTTCATTCATTCATGGTAAGCATTCAAAGTCAGAGTGCTTCTGTCACATCAATTTAACTGTGTTCAAGATTTCAGAACTACATCCACTTTGTAAGGCCAAAAATATGGAGCCCAAAACTTATCAACTGATACAAACAGCATTTTGTTAGCTTCACTTTCAGTCACATATGTCTGGATCACCAACTTTTTCAGGAGAAACTAGTGTTTTATACCCCATAATATAAATTCTGTAATTGTAAATACTAGTATGGATGCTAGGCATACCACTGTCAATAACAGACTTACACAATATTGAAACATAAGTACAGATATTTTTTACTGGGAAATATATAAATGATCTTAAATGATAGGAGTCTGGCACATGAGGTTTTCAAAGAAAGCAAAAGATTTGGAGTAAGCCAAGTATGAGTTTCTGAAGGGTTTTGTGATTACAAAAAGGGACAAAAATCTGTCATAAAAATGCTACTACACAACAAAGTGTGGTTTAGTGTAGAATTTCAGAAGACTGACTACTCTTGACATGACTGAAGAAGAAGGAATAAATTTTGGATGATCTCAGGTCATTTTAAGAAAAAATTTGAAATCAGACATGTGACAGAGTTCATTCAAAGACTGCTTACACAGAACAGTAATGAAACAGTTTGTGGCTGCTAACTCTCTGTGTAGAAAACAATGAATTTTTCTTATAAAATATAACAGATAATGAAATGTGGGTCCATGGTTATTATTTTAAACTACCCATCATCACAACTGAAATTCATTTCCTTTTATTGACTGAGAAAACATAAATGTGTGAAGCAAAGTCAAAGAGATGCTGTCATTTTCTTCAATTACAGTGATGTGCACTGTTTGTACATTCCTACAAGTTAAACTAATAACCAAGATTTGTATTTAAAAGTGCTGAGATTCTTCCATGACAGAGTACATTGCATCTGGTGAGTGGAAATGTACCTGCCCACTTACCAAAACATGTGTGGTAATTTTTAACTAAACACAGCAATCCACAGATGACACAGCCCCTTTTTCCTACAGATATGTTGGCCTGTGGCATTTTTTGTTCCCCTGACTTAAAAATAACTGTGAAAGGCAAAATATACTTCCAGCACTTAAAAAAAAAAGAATAACACAGATGTATATGTGCTGAAGGAGCATATTTCAGACCATGTCTGTACAGTAGCTCATTGTTTACAGATTCAGCCTCAATACTTTCTTACCATGTCTTGTGTATGGTAAAACTACATCCACACATTAGTACTATTCATGCAATATGTGGATAGTGAAAAGTCAATTACTATGTTCATACCCGTCTGAAGAAATGCTATGAACATACTGAAACAATGATCCCTCTTGAGGTGCAGAGATGACAGCTCATCACAGTTCAGAAGTGATTATGTCTTCTTTCTTTGATGTAATACACAGTTTATTTGTATTTGTTACATGGACTATATCCTAACACTGCTTGGAAGATAAAACTGTGACATTTATCAACTGTCTAGCCACATAATATGGCTTTGCTGATTAAGAGCACATTCTTAGTGTAAAGTCTCATCTTCTGAATTCCTGAATCATGTTACTTCTAACGGCAAACTATTGATATTTATCATCATCATCCGTGATTACCTTTATGCAGGGTATTTAAACTTATAAACCTGAAAAAACCATGTTTCTAGGGTATATAATGTTACAACTATTCTGTGAATTCTAAAAGGTTCTCTATTCTGTGGTTACAATTTGTGGTACATGTAAAGCTATTTCCCATGATAAGCATTTTGTACTTTTATGTTAGTACTTTCTGACATGAGTGCAGTGCCCAAGTTGTCTCCTTTTAGACAGAAAGCTGGGATTGTGTTCTTGAAATAATTTTCTGTAACTGAAATGGCTACTTCATCACTTCACTTGTACAGATTAAAATCAATCTGTTGAAGCTGAATGTTTCAGTTCTGCTGAAGAACCCAGAACTGTACATTGCTGAGACACAATTTTGTTTCTTCTAACAACAGTGTTCCAACTATCCACTGACGCACTTGCTAAAGTCTGTTCCAAGAAACCGAGGTATGGAGCATCAATATCGTATGTTTGCAAAGAAACTTCTTTATCACTTTCACATACAGTTTTCTTCACATTTGCTTCCAATGGCATGTCTATAGGATATGTCCCACCAAAAACAAGGGGCTTACTGCCACCAATCAACAACATCCGTTCAGTACGATTCATATGTCCAAATAAACTCTGCTTCAGGTTGAGAAATAATTTCCCACTACAAAGAACTGCTCCATGCATCAACTGTATCACATATTATATCAGATTTTTTGCGACTACAACCAAAATTCCATAGTTTTTTGCTACATGTAAGAGATGCTGCTCTGGAACGTATGTTAGCGTCAGTGTCAGATGGTGCAGGGATGCTGCTGTTTCCGTTATCACTATTGTTAAAGTTGTACTGAGCAGTTTGGTTACCAGAGGAAATCTGTAAGGCAGACTCACTGACACATTTTGAAGAAGTTATATGTTGTTTGAAGTTAGAAAATACTGCTAATTCATGTGTATTAGTTGGAGCATTTGCTGCTAAATGAGCAGCATTTCTCTTAAGAGTACTTGTCACCTCACATGAATCCTCCTTATTCAAACTGTAATGAACAGCAGCATCAGCCAATGAAGTCATATTTCTGAAGTTCCTATGAAGTGTCTTATTTGTGGTAGGATTACTAGTGTCTTTATGATGAAAATCACAACCCTCTTCAAAACTGAATTCACAGCTGCACAACATATGCTCCACTGTGTGCTGGATTTGCTGTGAAGCTTGTTCTGAATCCCCCAAACTAATGAAGTGTCTGGGACTTCCACTATTTCTTAGAAAATTATGGTCACTGGTATGGGAAGTAACAATGTTTGGGGACATTTCTATCATGGTGCTAGGAGTAACTACTGTTTGATGGCAGCTGGAAGAGGAAAATATTGTTTCTTGAGAGGTACTTGTTAGTTGCTGATCAATATTGCTTGTTGGTAAGTTTGTCAGCATACTTACAGGACTGGATGCCACTGATTGCTGTGTAAGCAGCACAATCAAGGAGAGAGTAAATAATAGTGTTAAAAAAATTGTGTATGGACAGCAATTACTGCACAATTTTGTGAAAGTTTCTCAGTTCCTTTGCTGCCTGTATGTTGCAATAGTCACATTAAATACACTGGCAAGCCCACAAAATAACAATACCACATAGCACACATTTATCAGAGTAAAAGATATATGAAAATACTTAAAGCTATATAAAGTTTAATTAATCCAGTTGTGCCCGTGAAGAGCCTAGTCCAGACAGCCTACCATGTGCCCACCCTCCCCCCCAAAATAAATAAATAAATACAAAGAGTTTACAAAAATAAGGTAACAGCAGTCTCACATGAAATACCATCATCCAACTGTGGATGTCACCACATAACAGGCATGTGACAATTGTGTCATTGTACAGCCATGACAGGACACCATAAACATGGCGCATCACTGTACAATCAGTTTAATGGCAGGCCTACTGCAAACATGATCAAATATTGAAGTACACAGTGTAATTCAGTTTTTGCATTAGAAGGCTGCTGTATTAGTGGAAATTCATTGCCAGTTGGTGGATGTTAACAGAGTACATATATTGTCACAGAAACAGGTTGGTGCAGTGCCTTTGGATATGGCGGGACAGATGTTGACAACAAGCAGCAACCTTGATGCCCAAGCATGTCTACTATGGATGACAATGTGTGTCATACAGATGCCCTTATCAGCAAGGACAGACACAGTAAGCTGACTGACACCATCAAAGTGCTAGACATTTCACTGGGTTGTGCACACAGCACTGTCCACAACCAGCAGGATTACAGGAAAGTGTGTGCATGATGACTGCCAAAGAATCTCACACACAATCACAAAGCTTTTCATATACAACTCTCTCCCATGCATCTGACACATTTCAATGACCATGGAGAGCAGTTTCTGCTGTGCAGTTACACAGGGTGAAACATAAATTAATCATCAGACATCTGAAATCCAAAAAGCATTCATGATATGAGAACTCCCATCACCTCCCCCAGCAAAGGAATTCAGAGCAATGCCATCAGTAAGGAAGGATACAGCAACTGTCTTCTGGGACCATACAGGTGTGCTTCTTGTGGATTTCCTTGGCTGTGGTGACTGTAACTGTTGAGCATTACTGTGCTACACCTGAGAGTTTATGGCATGTCATTTGTTCCAAAAGGCCTGGATTGATGCACCAAGGTGTTATCATTTTGCACAGTAACTCCAGACCCCATACTACCAACTGGACTTGTGACTAGTTACAGCACCACAGTGGGAGGTTGTGGACCACCATCCCTGCAGTCCCTACATTGTGCCCAGTCATGTCCATCACTCTGGATCCTTAAGAACCACATGGCTGGCAAGCAATTTGCAACAGATGTGAACATGAAACAAGCTGTCACCTCCTGGCTACAGACACTTGACACCAACTTCTTTCATGCTGAGATACAGCGTTGTGTAACACTGGGATAAATGCTTAAATGCCAATAGTGACCACATCTCCTACACATGATCCATGTATACATCAAAATCAGAATACAGATCTCAGCAGCAGACTGTTGAGTACCATATTTTTTAAACTCCTTTGTAGATGAAGAAAACATTAAGTTGTCCTTCCACTGAATTAAGTACCACACAATGATGTATGGGGAAGTGGAGATACAGCTCCCTGCATTTTAATTTCTGCACTAGACAGAGATGGTCATTTACAGTTACTTCAGTCACTTTAATCTGGACAAAGAGCTCCTGGCATCAACTGGACAGAAAGCTGGACAAGACCCAGGGTATGTCTGGATGTGGTGGCAAAGAGAAAAAAAAAACTTCCCTTTCTGGTAATCAAACCCTGATCATCTGGCCTAAAACTATTCACTACTGAGTCAGCTATTACAGCTGATACTAAATAAAATATTGCATTTTGTTAAGGTTGGTTGTACGTTTCTTCCTATGTACAGCTTTACCCACAAGGTTACACTAGCCAATAAGAAAACCCACCCAAGTTACACCCATCCATCCACCCTCCATCTTCACAACCCATCTTCCTAAGATACCATCTTACTATTTCCTTCTCAGTCTTCCAAATGAACATTTTCCCCACCAATATAATATATCTTCCCCACACCAGCTACATGGCCTGCCCACTGTAGTCTTCCAGATTTTAACTACTCCATTAAAACAGCACCTGTATAAATTATAAGTTCCTCGGGTACTACCCTAAACTTCCTTCATCTCTGTTAGGTAAAAGCATCTTCCTGAGAGGTGTGATAATCAATTTAAGCATGGCCATTTCATGGTACTTTATGGACTCCAAAACATATCAGTTAGTGAGGCAGAGAAAGTTCACCAGCATCAATGAAGCATCACATTTTCCATATACATTAAGTAGGAAAGGAAACAACAATCATCACATTAAAGTTGCTGTTTAGAATATTCTGTGCTGATGTGTTTGTCCATTTCAATCTCCCTGGATGTTTAAATGCTAGCAAGTTTTTATTCTAAGGGAACACCAAAATTTCAGGATGTCTGAGTGCTGAAGAAACATTTGGACCTAAAGAGAACAAGGAAAAGAATGGAGAAAATAACATTATAAGCAGCTTCAAAATTTGTGTTCTCTCTAAACAGCCAGTGATTAAATCAAGCAACAAGAGATGGAAAAAAAACTGCAGCCCACATAAGAGAAGATAAATGCATACAAAAGTTTGGTCAGAAGATGTGAAGGGAAGGAACCACTTGGAGGGTGTAAAGGTGAAGATAGCAGAATAAGGCCGCGTTCTCACGGGGCGTGAACCACGCGCGTGAATCACACTTTCGTGGGCCACTACCCGTGTGAACGCGGAGTCGTGGACCTTGCGTGTGACGTCAGCAGTCCACGATCCTGTCATGGCAGGATCTAACCATGTTTGATTTTCAGTCGTGGTGCTGGCGTTCGTGAGGTAAGATGTCGTCACAAATGCTAAGACTCAGTGACAGCGAAACTTTACGTTTCTTAACTCTGCTTAACAAGTATTCAAACTGTATTTCTGTCATTCGCAGTAAATTTTTGAAGTCATCTGGATAGCAATGTTTAAGTTCGGTATCAATAAATCTGGATGCTCCCACAAGTGGGCGCCGTGTTATCCACTCCTTAACCCACCAACGCTTTCTCCGACGTTTTTCTTGTCTTTTGTCGAGTGCGCGAACAATTTTATATGCTAAAATTCCACAAAACACAGAGCACACTACGGCACAGCCCTCAGCAACTATCCCGTCCATGGTCATGATTGTACTGAAACCTTTTGTCCGTGTGAACAGCTCACGCTTTCCACCAAGCGTGGAGGCAACACGAGTGAGCACGCCAGTGTGATTCACGCGCGTGGTTCACGCCCCGTGAGAACGCGGCCTAATACTGGGATCAATCGTAAGGAAACATGGGGCCTTACAAACACAGCACGAAACATCTTGAGTAGCTCAGCAATTATCACACTGTATTGCCATACATAATATCTGATCTGTAGTTGATATATTACACCAAAATCCTCAATCATGATCCCCAGTAATTTCATCTACATATGGCATTAACCTCAAGAAAAAAATGCTGAATAAAATGTTTTATGCAGCTGATAAATATGGTGAGGCAGGGTGAAAAAATCGTATGGCAGATATTTACAACTTATTGAGCTGAATACAAGATCAATTCAATGCATAAAGGTTCTGAATTTGAACCCACAGCACTTCACAAAACAGCAGTGCATCTATAACATGGAAATGTGAAGAGATGTATATATAGGTATACAGGATCATGCGAATAAAAATATGGATATTTATTATACTGGTTTGGTTTTCAGAGCTTGTGGACTCAATGTCAGCCATACAGAAAACAGCTGATCAGTGACTGCAACAAGTGTAGCAATAATAACTCAAGTAAAAGACATAGTTAGAGTTAATGTGGCCACACAATAAAGCAGAGTGACTTGAACAGTGGATGTAACAAAACAAAATCGCACTATCAGTCTCCCACTTTTTTACACTCCATAAACTTCAAAACAGACGTTACTGCACCACCTTGAAAACTGCTGTTTATAATCAAATATACTTATTAAATCACATTTTGTTACTTGTTAATCAGAAATCCACTAGTCATAACCTTTCATGCTGACATAATAAACTGAGAACAGGCACATGAAGTATGAAAAACCCTCTTACCTCTGTACGGCTGGCTGACACATCCCAGTAACTGAATGGTCGTTGACCAGATGTATCCCCTACCCCAAGTTGCTCACTGTTGGGATAGTTATCTCCTGGAGAAATCAGATGATGCCCATTTCCTGCTTGGTCTTGCATTGTACTCACTGAACCTGTCGCCCATTCAGAGTTTTTGCAATAGTGTTCAGGACTGTAAACTAACATACAAACAATGCTGCAGCACTTTTAAATGTACGGAAGACACACTTTCCCAGCCTAACTTTCACAGTAGTACACAGCACACACAATGGCAACTGTTTCCACTAACAGTGGTAACACCCCTCAGTCAGTTACTAGTACATAAATGCACGTTTCAGAATAATTCACATATACCAGAAGCAGGTTGTCCTGTGTACCATCCATGACAGGAAACAACCGACTCCACACTGGAGTGTGGAGTTCTACTGTTTCCTGTCATGGACACTACTTGCCAGTATGCAAATGTCTGCAGCTACTCAAAACAAAATGTTTTGACAATTCTCAGGAGTTCCATTGCAGGGCGAAATGAATATTTATGTCCAAATTGTCCAGGAAAGAATACACTTCAATTCAACTTTTCAAAACCATAGGGACTGCACTATATCTTCAAATTACAAATTAACCACATTAAAAATCCTGTGCTTAATGTCCTATGTTTAAAACATAAAAATCATATGTTTAATGTCACACGCTTTGAATTAGACAGTATTTTGAACTACACGAGAAACAAGGTTTTACTGTAACACATTTTCAGAAGCAGGTGATTTCTTGAATATATATGCCATGCTCTTAATATAACACTGAAAACATATACGTGACTTTGTCCTTTACCAGTTTCTCTTAAGTCACATCACTCATTTGTTCTTCAACTGATGTAAACCACTGAAAGTTTTAAATTTGAAAGATTTTTCTTGATGAAAATCCATTCTCAATTCAATAGAATTTGAAAAAGCTTTTCACATGCCTATTTCATTTAATGTTTTTTTTAACCTTCCTTGATTTAATTGAATTGTATGTACAGTACAATAGAACTTACTAACATAACCCTTGCTGTTTGCCAGACACAGTCCATCTCTTAATTTGTTCTACATTCCATTCATATTACAGGTAGTTCTTGTTTTACACGATCTCGTTTTGCGTGATTTCGCTTTAACGCAAATTCAAAATTTACACCACTTTTTGAATTTACGCGATAATTTTTGGTTTAACGCGATTTGGCATAGACAATCTGTGGTCGCGATTATCGAAATTACGCCATAATTTTCAGTTTAACGCGATTTGGCATAGATGAACCGTGATCGCGCTTATTAGGAAGTGATGTCACTGTCACACCATCAGTCACGTGTATGGATTGATTATGCTGGTGATATAACCACGCAGCTCATTCAATATCCTCTTCAACAGCATTGGCTTTTCTTACCAGTATGAGTGAGAAACATAAATCTGCATCACCTAGTGCAATCCAAGTGAAAAATCAGTGAAAGACAATAGGTATTGAAGAGTATTGAAGAGAAATTACACGTAATAGCCAGCTTGAAAAAAGTGAACAAATTGTTGATATATGCCGTAATGTTAAGACTCACTCAAAGTAGCATACATACAACTTGTGATAATGCTGATGGAATTAAAGAAAGTGCTAAGTCAGGAAATAAAGTGTTTGTGTAGCAAGACTACCACAGTCCTATCCGAATGAACCGTACCAAAAAAGTATCGATGTGAGTCCCCTTACATTTTTATTGCATTAGAAATAAATAAATATATTGTATAGAAATGTATGTATACTGTATATAAATGTATATGTACTGTATTTACAGTACATATGTACTCTACAGATCCGTATGTCCACTAGTGGTAGTCACACGCTATATAGGATTAGGTTGTCAGCCCTCTAACCCCCAGGAAATACACTGTTTTAAATGGGAATTTTGTGTTTGATTTGTGAGATTTCGATTTGTGCCACTTTTTCAGGAATGTAACCCTGCCGTAAAACAACAACTACCTGTACTTCGAAAAATTTATTTTACTCATCCACTTAATTCTCACCATCATGCCACATCTGACAATTCAGTCCTCTAACCTACAGTTTCACCAGAATCCAAATTGGTATGATCAGCATCTTCTGATTCACTGCATAAGATGTGTTTCTATTATAGCTCTCCCTCTGCAACCTTTCAGTTTCCATTATCCTAGTCTCCAACAGACACGCTCTCTGCTCTTAGTCTTGTTACAGCATTTAATATATTCCTCTGTGCCCCAAGACACATTTGACACTACAGTAAAAGGTTAACTATTAATCTACTACCTAATCCTAACGGCATCAGTAGCTTTAATCATGAGTCACCACATGAAAGTGAGAATTATTTTACAGGGTAACAGTGTAAAAAGCTGTGTAAACCCCTGCTGTTTGGCTGACTTCCCACTAAATAACGCTCACCAGTATCACCAGTTCCCACCACGTCCTGTTGAACTGGCCACTGTTGTGTATGTTGATGTGAAGAATATAGAAGCTCTTGTTGTTGCTGATTCCAGCTGGTACCTGATGGCAATGAATCCTGCAACCAGCAATGAGTGTTAAACTCACACAAGCATAAATATTCTCCTGAACATCTTAATGACTGTACTTCATACCTGCACAGTATCAGTGGTAGTTGTGCCATGTTGTACAGGTTCACCTTCTGAGCAGCTCAGATTTGATGTTGAACTATAGCTGGGAATGTCCTGCTGAATTATGCCAATCTGTCAAATATACAAAGTTCAAAATTAAAAACTCTTCACAACTCTAAAATTACAATTAAAATAAACATATGCTAGGTCATAAAATTTATACAAATCACTGAAAACCTCTACATAAACATGCAGCAGTACCATGGCTGATGGTTGGTCACTGGCCTCTCACCGCAGAGTCCTGGGTTTGATCCCAGGCCAGTCCATATGGGATTTGTGACAAAGTGACATTGGGACAGGTTTTCCTCCAAGTACTTCAGTTTTCCCATCAGCATCAGTTGGCTTCAGCTCAACTTAAATGGAGAATTACTCAGCTTCATTAGTCCTTAAAATGTTATTGTATTTCAGTAAAAAAAAACTCCTATCAAAACATTAGAAATGTTAAACCTTTAAACACTGTACTTCACAAGTAGTGTACTCACATTATAATTGTCAATCACACTGTGCAGGCCATGCAACCATGATGGGTCTGCCAATTCCACTGCCTCTCCATCTCCATTACTGTACACTGGATCATAATACTTGAGCTGATCCCCTAGCTCATATACCTCCTTTGTAAAACTTGCACTATAACTTGTAGGTCGCTGAAGGATAGCTCCAGCTATAACTTCCACATAATGGATTGCCTCAGCTAGCATTCCAAACTCAGCAAGTCGCTTTGCATACAAGTACTTGAAGGCCTGTGAAGCAGCAATGAAGTGAATGAAAGTAATTGCACACTCAATTAAAAACAAAAAAGTGTTGCACATTTCATACAAAATATCTCAAGATTATTTTGTAACTGCTCAATTTTACAGATAATCAAGGAATTAGTACCTGGAACTGTGGAACATTAAAGTCATGTTCTGCTAACTGGCACGCATATATGTAAATCTCTGTCATCTGGATAGCTTCATTTGTTGCAAACTCTACAAAAGGCTTGAAATGTGATGAACCAAGCAACACAATTTTTGATGATTTATGGCTAAATACTCCAAACTCCAACTGAGCCATCAAGTAGCAAAAGTGAGATGCATGTAGACATCCTCGCACACCTGCAACATTGTCAATACAATAATGGTAAGACGGTAATGGTAACAGCATAGACAAAAATTTCATTACAAACAATCTGCTCAAAATGGACAGTTTTTCTATACGAGTCTCTACTGCAGGGTGCACAAATGCCAGGTGCCTGGTTGTCTGGGTGACTAAATTTTATACAGTGGCACCTGCTCTACTATATTCATTATACAAGTAAAACTGACACTGCTAACTTTTATGGCATGATCCCCAAATTATATCCTACAATTTTAAACACACTGTGTATTTAAACCTCACTTAAATTCAACTCATTTTCACTTACCCAGAGTATCTCCAAGAGTAATAACTGCTTTATGGTCTAGATCTGGCCTCTGGGATGGGTTTGAGAGTATCATAGCAAGATGTGGCTTCCAGTCCCCCCACTTCTCATCTGCACAGCACTGAAATGGCCACATAATAATTACGCCCAAGAATATATAATGTGACCGTAAATACCTCATACACAAAGATGTAACTAGAAAACAACTGCATGGCAGCTAAGCCAACGTCTGACTAGCTGTAAAATTAAACATTTAAAACTTCATAGAGTATAATTCTCTGTCTAGTTACAAGTCCTGTAACCAATAGTTTATTATACGAGTAGTACACATCCTTCAGAGGCAAATTATATGGTTGGCCGAACTCCACACAACAGAGTTTCTGAGTAGCTGACACTTGAGCAGCTGGCAAAGAAATTTTTCTCCTTTTTAAGGGACCCGAGAATTAATTACCACATTCTGCAGTGGCCACAAGTATGCCTGATTATCAGTCAGTTGAATCCATTCCTCACCCTAGCATCCTATTTCTTCAGGGTAAGGGTACAGTAGAGGTAACGTTATCCCATAAATGCCATGAAGGCATATGGGGTAATAGAGGTACAGCTTCACCCACTCTTAACCTCAGCACTACATGATGGTGAGTGGTCAGCCTCACACCCTGGCCACTTTCCTCCAGGGAAAGAGCCCCCAGTACCCACTGAAACTGAGGCTTCCACTCCAATATTATTTATGTCATATGTGCCTAGGCCTCTCTTCCCTTCAATTTTTCCAATTAAAACTTTGTAAGCATTTCTAGTCTCTCTCACGTGACATACACATCCTGCCCACCTTACAATCCTTGAGGTAAACAACACAAAAATGGTCTTGGAAGCACACTTAAATGGCAAAAAACACACAACTATCTGAAAAGGATCAAGAAGTGAGACTCACATGGCAGCTTTATTAATAAAGCTAGAAAACTTACTCAATGAACAAACAAAATTCTTGCTTCACAACATACAAGTAATTAAAATTCCTGCTGACATGATTTTGATGACAGGCCTATATACATAAGCCTTAAATTTTTTTTGTAACTGAACAAAGGCATGCCTAAAGCACTGGCCTAACATTATTAAATCACTTTACTACTTGCTTTACACTGCTCCATCAAACACTACATTTCTACATTTGTTTTCCAGTAATTCCTAACATATACAATTCCAGTCTTTGGTCTAACTAGAGAAGGTGAAATACAATGCAATTAATTAATTTATTTACTTATTTATTTATGACACATTCAATAATGCCAACCGTATCACAGCCTATATAGCATCAAAGGGAGGTTATTAGTGCACGAACTGGCAAGAATGCCACAGGAAGAGGTCATGGCCTAATTTCAAATACTATCCAGCCTGCAAGACCTGAGGAAAACCATTAAAAACCTCAGTCCGGACAGCCAGTCCCTGGAAAGAACATCACTATTAATTTGGTGCCGTTCGTGAATGAAACTGTTTAGATAAATGCTGTACGCAACAGATGTGAACCAGCATGTAGAACAAGACCATAGAAACAGACTGGAGGGGACAAAAGCACAAGATACTGTACTTGTTAGAGAGACAGCGAAGGGGTCTGGGACCAATGTAAGTGCCCTGTGCACACCTTATAAATGTCATGCTATTTCATGTCACTTCAATAAGGAAAGTACATACTGTAACAGCAGCTGGTTGACGTCCTGACATCAACTGATACAAAGTTTGCAATGGATCATTCATAGCAAGTCCATTAGCAAATCGCATCATTACGTTGGCATATGTTCTTTGATCCATCTTCGAAGCTAGAAACAAAGCATGTCCCCAGAGCCCATGCCTCATGGCCCATTCTGCAAAACAATAAATTGGTACAGACACAAACTCTTCTTATTCTTCTCATGAGGAAATGATTTTATGGTGCATTAACAACACAACCAATAAATACACAGCCTCTTAATCGCCATACGTGGGAACCAGTGCTCCAAATTTAAGTATTCAGGACTTCAGCACAAACTGCTACAGGCCAGATGACCAGGGCCTGATGCCTGGCAAAGGCAGGGACTTTTAACATTCATAGTTGAACTGGTTCATTAGTTATTACCATAAAATTGAAAAGATAATGTAGAGTTCATGCAGCCACCATGTTTTATGTTCTTTATACATATATGAAGCTTGAATAAAGCTACATTAAGGTGACATCAGTGCCACTCCCATTCACAAGTTTATCTACTGTGATGGTATCCATGATGGTGCATAAATGAAGGAGGAGAAGTAGCATCTAGTGGCACAATGTTCATACCAACTTTCATTTTATATCTATTTGTACAAAAGTTACCTGAAGCAGAAGAAAATGACAGACACACAGATGTTATGATCTGTTATGCCTATGTTTCCTTGTAACATATGGGAAGTAGGCTACGACAGCTCAAAAATTAACATGTCTATGGAACAGGTTCATCATATTCTATAAACTCCATCTGAAGCATCCTGTGATACAGAGGATGTTCAAGTACAGAGGTAACCATGAGCACATTTCTCAACTCATCTTGAAGCTTAAATCCAGAGTACAGATAACACTGAACACATAGAATATAACTCAACCTCTGTTACATGATATGTAATAAATGAAAATACAAATGACAAAATATTAGTGTTGGTTAAACACTATAATACTGAAAACACAACTGCAGGTTTTCATAAATCCATAATGCAAAACTTTCTGTTAATTAAAATTTATACCCACCTAAGGCTTCTTTCTTGTTTCCATACAGTAAATATTCTCTGAATTCTACTGTCAATTCTTCTTCTGACCTATAAGATGCATGATAAATGTCTGGTTCATCTGCCTGCACATCATGGATGCTGCTAGGTTGTGACACAGCAGGTGAAGGTACTGAATGACGTACATTAGCCGATGCAGCACTGACGTTAGTAGTTTCTGGGCTACCCGAGTTTGACAGCAGTAGCTCAGCAATGTCTGCTCCTACAACTGTCTGAAATACAAAATTGTTACAATTTTAAATCCCGCACTGTGTAAGATGGTTTTCCCATGCAAAAGCCAATACAAATTTGGAAAGCTGAAACTTATTTGGTGCTTAATTTTGTAACGTGTTACAAACATTATCACAAAAGCTGTTGGTAATACCACAGGTACAAAAAATAAAAACAACAACACATGGTATTAACAACAATCATGGCACACAACAGCATTTGCAAGTTGTAGACAGACAGTCTCTTTTTACTGAAAAAATAACTGCAGTCACTATTACACATCACAATGTGTTAAATAACTCTTCATATAAAATACATGTTGCTTACAAATACATAGCATAGACAATGCAACATTTACACAATCTACACTATCTTGCCAGGAACAACATGCCACATTATACTGCAACCATGTTTGTAGCATTGCAGCAATACAACTTCTGGTAAGATGTAAATAAAGAACCATCAATCAATACCAGACTAACAAGAGATGCCCTCTGTTACACAAACAATTAACTATGTAATACTATTAAACACTGTCAGCCCACGAGCAATCAGCTTGCAGAATTCTCTTTACTCATGCTGCAGTCTCATTTCACCTCTTGTACCATGTGACATTCAACTAGCTTAACACAAGTAGCACATTTTGAAAATTTCACATAAAACTGACCTTCACTGTTCAGTACCACTCCATAATCTACTATGTCATCCTGAAATTTTTGACAAGGGGAATTTTAAAAGTACAGCACCATGATTACCCTGCACAGGATAACTCCAAGTTTCACAGGAAGCATTCAGGTGATTAAAAAATACACTGTGTCTCACATGCATTCATAAGTTACACATGGTTACATACTTACCCCATTTTGTCTGAGAAGAAGTATAAGTAATTTCCACAAAAGAATAACTGATTCACGATCAAAGAGCTCAGGATCTCTTTCTGCTTTCTTCAATTTTCTCATGCAAAATGCTATTACAGAGTTTTTGTGTGTAACTCCCCTGCAAGAAATATCACTAGTCTTGATGAAGATGACCTAACACATCAACAGAGCTAAGTGAACAATAAGACACAACGTAAAAAAATTCACAAAAGAGTATTTTAAAATTCTGAAGCTGATTATTACAATTCAGATAACACAGGTGCAAATTTAACCCTGAGTGAGCACATCATGATGGTCTTCAGATGATGTGGAGGTAAGATTCCATACATGTTAGACCACAGCACTACACAAACGCAAGTGATATTTATATTTATATTTACATTCCTATTTCTTAGATCCATCTTCCGCCATACATGGATTGAATATGAAAGTGATCAGTTTTACACACACCAGCTGCATTATTGCCAGGGAAAGTAATACTGGATAAGAAGTCGACAGAGGCCCAGAATCATTCTTGGCGAGCAGGTAAAGTGAAAATCCCTAAACCCATACTTCTTATAATGTGAACTCTTGTAGGTTTACATAACAAAAAATGTGTAATGAATTATGAAAAACAAAACTATACACAAATGTTATGAGCTGTTACACAGTTGTCAATTCTGAGACATTTTAACATTGAAATGACCAATGCTCATGAATGTGCATCAAAAAACACTCCAAGAAATTAATTTTATATATTTAGGCAACAAGAAAATTTACTGCATTTTTAAGACATGCTGCATAACCTCTGTTTTATTTTCCACAAAATGCCAATGCCATTTATTTCATAATTTTATCTTTTTTGTTCAAATAATACTCACATTCTTCATAAACCATGCGCTAAAATTTAAATTCCAGCGCAGCTGTTCAAAGGTTAAAGGAGTTGAGTAATTATAATTTGTCTGTAAATGTACTGCATCTATATCATCATACTTTATAATGTAAGCCTGTAAGAGTTCACATTACTGTTACAATATTCGCCTTGATAATGTATTTATGATCAGAACATGTGATTTTATGAACACTGCATTTTGATGGTCATTATTTTAGTAAGTCATCATCATAGATCAGTATTATGCCAAATTGGAAAATGGCAACCATATTAATACTTGAAACTCGGCTAGCCAATCCACATGGACATGCGGCCTCAAAATTACAATGGTTTTCCACTTTATTCCACACGCCTGTAAAAAGACTATTTACATTAATCAGCAACTTTCCAGTAAATATTACATAATGAAAGATTCTTATTCTTACTCATAGTTTTGGGCCAACTGCAACTTTCAGGCAATATCAGAATAAATAGTCTAAATATATGTGACAATGGTTGATACATTATGAGAAGGCTGTTAGATACTCAAATGTCTTAGGTATATTTTATGTACCTCATACTTCATGAGTTGGTTCTATCCTGCCTTCAAGTAACTGGCTGCCCTTATACCAACAGCTTGTTTGTGTTTGTGTGTGGCTGTAGCAATCTTACCACTTTACTTTTCAATTTAAAAATTTACATCAAGTAAATACCAGTAACAACATACACAACTGAATGTTACTTATTAAAACTTTTCAATTCATAACTTATTTTATATAACGCTACAAAAGTATTACCTGACAAGTGGCCCTGGAAAACCTTGTAATTCTTTTACAGTCTCATCTGAACTGACCATGCCCTGCATATCATGGATTTCCACAGTGGCAGGCTGACCATCCAGTGGATAATGGGGCAGTATTTTAACAACCTGTCCTCTTGCTGTGAGGACACCTATAATAAAACAAGATACTGCAGTAAGCACAAGTAGGTGAGGATCTGTGCAAACACTCATAACAGTTAACCCAGTCACTGTCACAGACTGAACTGTTGTACCAACATATGCAGTGCTAAAACGTGGATGTTTCATTTCCAGAAATTCCATAGAAAAGAAAAGCACAGAAAATTAATATCACCACCAACCATTCAGGTATTAGGCCTAGTGGCCTAATACTGTTTCATGCCATCGCTTCAGTTGTCTTCCTAAACCTCACTTCCCCCTACGCCCACATGCTGTAATATGTTTGATGTCTGAAGACACGAACCGAGCAATGGCAAAAAAGTTTTACATGTGCAGCAACACAAGATGCGTTATGTCAAGATTAAAATATCAAATGATAGCACAGAAAGCTCTTAACCTCATGACACTTTACAAAGCACCTGGCAATACAAGTAAGAACTGCAAGAAAAAACAAACTACTAAAACCAAGAAGGTGCCATACATAAAATTAGCTGCTTCTTAGAAATTTTGTTTTTATGGCTTTCTTGGTATTTAGGAACACATATACTTGTGAGGTAACATTAAACATTTTAGTACAAGATAATGCAACACCCATTACCTTTAATATGTGCAGTAGAAAATTTGGCTGGTGTCAGTCTCTGTGGAGTTGTGGCAGTGGGGTCCTCTATGATGGATGAATCTGTGTGTTCCAGACCTCTGCAGAACACATTGGAATGGTTATAATATACGTAAACTGGTGCACAGTAACTACAGAGAAGTACTTATCTTATGGTGAACTCAAAAGATTTGGTCTTTATACTTGCCCTTGCACTCACACACACACACACACATAAAAATGCTAATGAAGTAATTCTGTGTAAAAAATATTGACATATGCAGCATTTGTGACAGTTATGAATATTCAAATTTCAACACTAACAAGAATAATTTGTAGATATGTTTGCTGTACAATGTACGACTACTGTTGTATCCACTTTGAACTAATATACCTATCTTGTCACACTGTTAATACACTGCATATTCCTTCAATAGTACATACTGAAACTGGGCACCTTCATTTCTGATATATTTTCCACTTTGATTTTATGATCCAATTACAATGCATGCCACTTCCATTAACAAAACCAGGAAGTTAACTCTGAACATCCATAAATCCATAATGAAATGTAGAAAATAACATACAACTAATTACTGCTAGTTTCAACATTTATTACAGAGTAATAATAGTTGTACAATAAACACTTCTACCAGTTACTGTCATTATTTAGCTTCGAATAACTCCATAACAATTACTAATGGCACACATGCTGACATAGAAGTTTTGATTAAATTCACTTGAGTAACAACTTCCCAAAGTTTGCTCAACTCTTTCCATTCACCTTTTGGATATGTATACAATGCACATAAAAAAGATCCAAAAAGTAGACACAGTGTGCTACAATCACAGCTTCTGAGCTGCCAACTTCGGAAAACTTACTGTGCAGTGCATGAACCGATACATTGTAACCTTCTTGTTATTACACCAATAAAACCTGCAAACCACCATCCTCTCAACAGACACAGAAGTTGATAATATTCAAAACACATTAAAAAAAAGTAAGGCGTGTTCTCACCTTCTCAAAATTAAAACAAACACACAGAGTAAGAATAAAACACTACAAGTACTAAAAGAGCCATATACTCAAAGGAATTTAGAACAAATGCAAAGAATTATGTGGTTATAAGAAACTGTCCCACCAATGTCATACAAGAGACCCGAAATGCATACAGACATGTTAATTTTCCAAAATACTCCTGACACAGTGACATGAATTTGCATGAAAGGAGATGAAGACATAAAGCTGATGCCTATACAATGTGCTTCATCATTTTGTATTTGCAGTTTCATTTAAACAACTACATGGGCTGAACCAATGTCAAAATTTGAACTACATTTAATCCTCAGAAGTTTTAGGTGACATATGTAGAACAAAATTAATTGGAAGTCAAACATTACACTCAAAGTTGGGAAAGGCATAAGAAAAAGTCCTCAAAATGTTGGCAAAAAAAAAGAAAGAAAACCTTCCACACAGACATGACAAGGAGAACATACTGGAACAGCTTCATTAACATTACTCATTTAAGAATACCGTTATCGCTTAAAAATATCCCACTAGTCATGTAAGGACAAACACCATATCTTTTACCTTTAGCTTTAGTTTTCCCATAATAAGTCATGAAGACTCAGAGTGGATATGTAATGTTGGACTTCCTACTTTGACATTCGGCACAACTAGGATGGCAGAGTTGTCAGCTCTACGTACCAGCCACTGAGGCTGAGTGAACAGAAGGAATAGGTCACCAGAAAATTTTCCAAGGACCCTACCAAGAATTGAACCCAGAACCTCCTGTCTTGTGGCACAGTGCCTCAACCAACTGTGCCACCATCTCCCCACCATATTTTTGTAAGTGTCCAAATACACATAAGTCCCTATACTACTACTTTTAACATGAGAGCAAATTTATCAAACCTACTTTGGTAAAATCACCATTCAATAAATCAATCAAATCAGTAGTTACTGAACCAAAGCAATTTATGAGGAAGCAGGAGCCTCCACAAGAACATTTATTCACGTTCAATATTCACCATGAGAAATGGAGCCTATAAACATTACAAAATATATGTTTTTAGCACAACACAAAAGATCTATCACCATCCTCAACATATTTCCATCTTTTTTCAGTTCTCCTATGCATATTCATCCTTTGTATGATATTTTATATGTGGGGCATGAGACATCACATTACAGTGCATTCTTTCAATACATGTTACAGGCAGGATGAGGTAGGAGATCACATGATTAAGTCATGGTGAGATAACCACAACATCAGCGCTGAGGAAAATTCTGGTGCACTCAGTTTATCCACAAGTACAAAACACAGTCAACCTAGTACTGAGTTTACCACTTACTTGCTAGCAACCAAAGACTTCAAACTAAGAACAAACACAACAGGGCCAACAGATATCTGATCAGACAACATGCTAGATGAATTTGCCACTTACTAGCCAGCAACTAAAGGTTTGAAACTAATAACTATAACATGGCACTGAATATCAGGCAAATGTGCTAGTTATAGTAACATAACAGCAAAGAAAGTTTCATCGTAACAGTATTTTTAAAAGAGACTGAAGAATAAACCAAAATCTCGTAAGTTAGTGATAAGAGGTGAATTTCTGTTACTGTTAGCATCAAATATAAAAGGGATCTCTCATCAGTGAAACAGATTATCATTAAGCTGTTAACCAACAATAATTAACCATCAACCGAATTCTGGCTTCAGCAGCAGGAATCAAGACTGTGCGCACAAAAAATTTACTTTTAGGACTTCTCCATTAATGCTTCAACACTGAAAATTCTGTTTACAAATCCGTTGATGTATTAATGTACAGAGTGGCCAGGAAATCACCATACCCTACTTCACTTTGCTTCAATTTACCACTTGGCAAGAGTTACTGCACATTAAGTGAGTCTCCATGTGTGTCATGTATTCAAGAAGTGTTGAAAGCCAAACTACATGCATCAGTGTCAATTCATGTTAGTGTCTTACAGCTGATTTGTGAAAGTTGGGTGATATAACTTTAAATTCAATGGTTTAACCCTCTTTAACCATGCCCTGCAATCCCATGCAACTAATAGTGTTGCTACCCTCCTTATCAAGTTTCCCAGAACACCAAAGGCATACAGCATGCGCACACTGGTCAATGTGGTGTATTAGATAGGGGTATGGTGACTTCCTGGCCATGTGTGCTCATTACATTGGTAGTACTTCTAGAAGAGGTCAAAGTTGCAGTCATTCATAAAATCAAAGATCGAGTTCAGAAATTACAAAAATTCCACTTACATGACCATACCCCTATCCCATTACTGAATTCAAATGCTGTAATACACTGCACTACACACTTCTGCACTTCTAAATCCATTCTACTTTCAGGTGATTCTATAACCTGATGGATATAGGAGATATTCAGCAGTTGTTGAAATTTGTTACGTTTGGAACCCTGAGCTTAAATGTACTTCAACAGCAACAGATACACATACACAATACAAAGCAATCTACATACAAAAATTAGAGACATAACTATGAGAATACAACTCAATAAATTGAAATGAAGTAAGAACAAAAAAGACCATGAAAATTAACAACTCTGTATGGTCCTGACACTGATCTCACCTCCCACTGTCACAATCACCCGTAAAAGATGAAGAGTGGTAGTAATCATGAGAGTGACAATGTCCTGTCCTTTCATATCTGCAATAGGAGGATAACTGTACAGTTAACAGACATAACCCACCATATCTGACAGCTTCACATCACAGAACAATGTGAGCTCTTAGCCATACATAACAAAGTAGAACATAGTAAGCCTGAAAAAGTTCTCTCTGATTACAAAGTAAAATGCTTGTATGATTTTGTCTTCAGTTAAAAGTATTTTATCACAACACAATACCATCAACACAACTATTTCCTTTATTTCTTAGGAAACACGGGCCACCTTCTGCCTCTGATTATATAGCTTTTCACTTTGAATTTAAAGCAGTTTAAAATTTGAAATATTAATTTTACAACTTAAAAATAATATTGCAACTGCTCTATTTCAATCGTTTTATACCAAAAATGTAATGACAACATTTCCTCACGAACAGGCAGTGACGTAGCCTATCCTGCCCTCATATCTGCACGATGAGAAAAATTGCGAAGTTGAGAAAGATAATCCACCACATTTAACAGGTTCTCTCATCATAACACAATGTGAATCTGTCACATTCAAACTGATATCTCCTGCCCACTTACTGTACTCAGTTATACATGATACATAATGGAATGAGATCAATAGGTGAGAAACATAACTCGAATATTTTGGTGTAGGATACTTTGCAAGGAAGAGTCAGATATATATTGTTAACGCTGTGATGAGTGTCATTAACAAAGCATCCAGGACAGCATAGTCAACATGGTCACTAAGCCACAGGATGGACAACCAAGCAATCACAGTTCAATTCCTGGCAGGAGCAAGAGATCTTTCACTTCTTGAAAGCATCCAGGTGGCCCCAAAGTCTACACAGCCTCCTATTCAGTGGGTAGCAGGCACTCTTTCCCCAAGGGCAAAGTGGTTAAGCTCACCACACCTCCATCGAGCATTGAGGTTAAAAATGAATGGAGTTATACCTCCACTCCCCCACATGCCTTCATGGTGTGCACAAGGACAACTTTACCTTTACCTATCTGACAGACAGTATCATCTTGCTAAGTGATCTGCATGCACCACAAATAACAATATGCACTCACTTAAAGGTGAGGCAGAATTTAGCGCAACAGCTCATAGGTAACTTTTCACGTCATAAACACAAAGAAAGAAAGAAAAAAGAAAAGATGTTGACCTAAAAGGGCATCATCAAAAAGGTACCAATGTCATTGTGTCAAAACATGCCCCATGTTCATTAAAAGGTAGAGAAAAATGCCATCAAAGACAGCACTGAAACTTAAAGAAGTGTAGTTTCTTCACTATGTTTATGTGACATTCAAGATCCTCCTCTATTTTGGCTCCTCTTGTATGCAGGTGTGAACTATTTCATACGTGTATCGAAAGGATGATGATAACATCCCTCAGAATAACCTTAAAAAGTTTTTAAGTCAATTCAACTTATACCAGCCAAAATATTGGTTGTTTTGGGACACAATGTTCTTTTCAAGTCAGATTCTTTGAAATTTAAAGGGCACTTAAATCAATACGTCAGCTACAACCACCAAATGTAAACAGTGTGGCAAAAGATTATAAGGTGATGCAATCTAAACTTCTAAATATTAAACTTCAAAACAGAAGGCCATCAGCAAAAAGTATCACATCCCAGATGACAGCAATCTCTACAGTCACTGCCAAGACAATGTCACATCTCTCTGTTTAAGGATCCTTTCTCTGGTAAATGATAATTCTTTCCTCATTACTCCATTCACAAACACCCAGTTCTACAGCCCTGAAGACAGGTCCTAGTTGCCACTCTGGCAACTAACCTTAAAAACATATATTAAATATAATTTTATAATACCTGAACAGTTAATAACAAAACCACTCACACAGGACCAGTGGTGAGCCACTGCAAAAACACTAATAAACCTTGAGGTTCTGCTCAACAACCCGAGTGACTATTAGCTTCTCAAGACCATCAATTTTACCCTTGGGTAATTTTGAATATTAGGTTCCTTTACCAATTAATTTCATGCTTCATATTCTTAACCTGGAAACTAATACTATATATTTACAGCTTACAACACTTACCTATCCTTAGGCAACTCTTCATTTGCTGAACTCCTACCAGAATGAACACTGCCACGGTCTTCTGAGAAGGCACCTTGATTATAATTTGGGTGTGATGAATAATATTTGGCATACCACTCTGCATATGCTGTGGGATTAGTTCGACGCAAGTTTTCATAATACTTGTAAGTGTAGTAAGGATCATAGTGGTATGAATCCATTTGCCTCCCAAAATAATTGTAGGCTGGCCATGAAAGAAATAATTGTAAATTATAACTATAATATTTACTCTCAGAATACACATACCTTTGTATTAAAAAATTCCTGACTGAAAAAGCTGTGATAGAGTTCACAGTGAGATGAAACAAATTGCACTCATAACAAATTACTTTCATTTGATATAATATATGGTCAAGAATATATATCTTGATACGGCAACAAACAGCAAAACTCTTTTATTCTTACTATTACACCCAACTGTAAAGCCAGAAATAATTCACTTAAAATATTCTTCTTCTTAGCTTTCAAACTGTACATTAAAGCACTTTACCTCCATATCCATGGAAATCCCTCCGACGATATTCTTCATATTCTGCTCGACTTGACGGACGGGACCTGCAATTTAAAAATCAGTTTACCTTATACAGTGTACCTGGTTTGTGAAAACGTAAGTGAGCGATCACTGAAGATAATTATAGCAGATGGCAGTTCTCATTATGAAGCAGTCAACAGGTAGAGAAATGTCTGTGCTTCAGTTGGCATTGCAGCATCATTCTTGACTAACATCAAGCTGTCTCTCTACAAATTTTCCAATTTCTGGCACAAGTATTCAGTACAATCATGATTTCACAGTATCAAAGGCTGTAATATATACAAACAGATAAAGTGAATGGTTATCTGTGGAAATCATAGCTAAAGCACCATGAACTAGTGCACAAATACCGTATGTACCTGAATGCAAGACGACTCTAATCCAAGATGACGACCCAAATAAAACATGTCTGCCAAGGGAAAATGTATTTACCCAAAAATAAAATGTCTGCTAAGAAAAAATATTTTACTATTAATTTCATACAGAAAGCATGTCAGATTCACTAATCAGTGTCACTGTCTCTTATCTCCACAGTCAGTGCCTTCAGTCTTCCTCACACTCACTTCTAACATTCCCATCCTCTTCACTGCCATTCCACAACATATCATCATCAGTCTCATCCACTGCATTGGATACACAGCACTTCTTAAAAACCTTAACAATCACTTCCAGGGAGATGCACTGCAAAGCCGTTATAATCTACACTGACTAAATAATACATTTGTATTTCTTGGTTTATAATTACTTGAACCCATGAAGTTTCACAATTTTCTCCACAGATGGTGTTAGTGGTGTTAAGAATTTTTAATACATGTGTTCTGGATTTTTATGTTGTGTCTGCGGATTGGTCCACGTTTTATTTTTGAGTCTAGTAGTTAATTTTTCAGTAGCCATTTTCCTGTTACTACCCTTGGACTAGATGTTCTCAAGTGCATATCTTAAAAAGGTACTGTTTCTATAGTATCCAGTGACTGGGAATAGCTCGATCTAAGGGGTCCACCAAGTTAGGTGCTTCTTTGCCTGAAAAGGAAAACAGAGCTGGCTTTGGAAATATAGTGCTTCTCTAAAAAATTAGATCATGGACGAAGTCCCAAAAAGGAAGATTCTTGTGCTCTGTTCTCTCTTTTGTTTACACATGATAATTTGGCAATGCAGGCCTTGGTTTGGCTTTGCATGGTCCGGTTCAGAGCGATCCGGTTTGGCGCGGTCTGGTTCAGCACTTCAAATGTGAATTTAAGACGACCTAACAAATTTAAGCACCAAATTTAAGGAAAAAACCTCACCTTGCATTCGAGTAAATATGGTATTATATTAACTCTGTTATGTGACAGGGCTGTGGCCAGTATGTGAAATAAAAAGTGAGAAACATATATTACATAGCATATTATCATGAAGTTTAAACCTCTGTTAGACAACACAGAAAAGCACCATAAAAATGTACAATACAATGCTCTTACAAGCTGGGCTATATTGGCACACCAGTTATTAATTCTTAATTTTTAATGCTAAATATGGGATAACTAAGGGCAGACAGCAGTATCTATTATGGATAATTTTCATTATAACAAGGGCTTTACAATGCTTTCCAATCCTGCAGACTAGCTTCTGATACACATCAGACTACAACTTGGTAAAAAACCACTGTCAGCCAGTTTGGTACCTGCCATACAGAACTCAGTAGAAACTCTCAGTGTAAACAGTCTAGTTCAAGGAAATGTGTATTATCTAGTCACTGTTACTTAAAGCCAGTGTTGTAGAGAAATCTGCTACCACCATCTGACTGCAATATGAACCCACCTCTGACCACCTCGAAAGTATTGGTCATCTTCATAACCCCTATTGTAGTAGTCATCAGACCTCCTATAATCATGTCTGTCAGAATCCTCTTGCCTTTTTCTTTCCCTGTTTCGATCCCTTCCTCCATCACGATCTCGGTCAAGATCTCGATCACGATCTCTCCCTGTAGTCCTAAAATGAAGTAAAAAAAAAAGTAGCATACAATATCCATCACAGACAAAAAATCCTTACATACACCCACATTTCATCTACTAAACTGAAGGTCCATATTAAAATAATGAAGTCCATACTGAACACAACCACTGACCTTTGGGAAATTACCAGACTTAACCCAAAACAGACGCGTACATTTATTGATTACTTTCTGTCACCCACATGCCTAGTGCTCCTGAATGATCAGATTGGAATGGAAACATGGCATGACACTGGGAAGCTCTTACTAAACCCAAACCAGATATGTACATTCCTTAATTTTTTGTCACCCACATCCATAGCATTAGCGGATGGTAATTTATTCCAAAAGAAAGAAGACATGAAAGTCAGAAGCTCTCTCTCTCCTTGGTTGCCAGTAATATCACCTTGGAGCATTTTGAGGAACAGCTGTAGCTCATACATGTGCAATGTGATCACATGGGCTACATAGGTTACAGCAGTTCTTCAGTCACAACATCAATCTTATAACTTGCTATATAGTTAACCATGGAAATGGGATCAGACAGTACAATTACTTTTCTTGAAGTTCTTGCCATCAAAAAGGGACCAGCACTGACCATGAAGATTTAAAGAAAACGTACCCATACTGGCTGCTACCTCAACTTAGAAGCTGATCATCCACTCCATGTTAACAAGAAGTTGTTCTAAGCCTACCTAGGCCCAGAGGCTGTGAGCAGCTTTGCCTACGAGGCCCCACTGAGGAGGTCACAATTTTAGCATACAGACAGGGATCTATCCTGTCCCTGAAACATAGTGTTTTATTTATTTATTATTAATTTTAAAACATCAGATGATGGATTTTTAATAATCTTAAATCAGTACATTTCTGTTTTGAGCTTCCTTACCTGTGACTGAGTGGCAGCAAAGAGGTGTGACATGTATTCATGTCTGATGGCTGCTGCATCATTATGAAATGTACCTCCGATGCACAGAAGCTTCACTATAAAAATTTCTGTACACTCTTCTTCCACCATGCTTACCTGTGATCTTGTCTCTCTCTAGGGACATTTTCCATTTCACGCAGTCCCCTTTCTCTGTTAGTTCGGTCTCTGTATCGGATATCATACTGATCGTGGTATCTGGCTCTGTCACGATCATGATCACTAAAATAATCCTCTGTATCTGCATCATCTTCCTGTCTATTATAACTGGCAAGACAGAAAAATAAATCAGACAATATTAATACCTGTTACAGTAATATGCTTCATTACCTACCTACCAACCACATGCATGCCTACCCACCCACCCACCCACCCACCGGCCCACCTACTACCAACCTACCTACCCACCCACCTACCCATACACTGGGGCTTTTAAAGTGCAAGTTTATGCAAACCTCTGCTTTACTTTTTGGTGATAGTTAAATGCATAAACTGATCACTAAGGGGCATCAGGGCAGTAATAATAGAACAATGGCCAAAAAGAATACATAATAATAAAAAACTATGATAATAAATAAGCACTTCACTATTTTGGTAATTTAAGAAATACCTTGATCAACAAGGGCACTTCTACTGGTCACATAAAAATAGCATACCTCAGGACTCAAAACATGCAGGAAAAGCAAAATAAACTTTTGTATTAACGATATGTATATACAGCTGTGTAAATAAAATTAACCAGTCCTGGTACCATGCACTTTCACCCTCACTGACAACCAGTGTACAGCTATTCCAGTTCCTTCTTACTTCTGCATACAACAAATCAGTGCAACACGCACAGCACTAACTAATACAGTGACACCTGGATTTCACATTTCTGAAGGGACCATTTAAAATGAAAACAAAAACAAGGAAAATGTAAAACCAAGGGAACAAAAATTTATGTAGCTATTGAAATCAAATACACTACATTAATACAGTCATGTCATAATAACACACAAAAACAAATTTGATCAGTACATTACAAGGCTCAGACAGCACATTAAAAAATATTACAGGTGTTATGCAAAAAAATTTCACACTAGTCTGTGATTGGTTCAGTTTACTAACACCATCTACAGGGAAATAAGTACACTAGGCAAGTGTGGTGCAGCAACAGATGTCTCTACCAGGTGGAGTCAAGCACCAAGTTTCCATAAGTGACCACACAGTTGTCTGTGTGTGCATGGTTCCATTCTGCTGGCACAACCTTTAAGCCAGAGAACAGTAAGCATACATGCACACAATCAAGGAGATGGGAATTTATAACTGAAAATTAATAATTTTATTTTCCTAATTTCCAACTAAAAATACTTAACCTTACGCTTCCGTGCGTATCATATATGACCCAGAAGGTATTTAAATCCCCCACGCTACTTTGCTGCCTACGCCCTGATTCAGGTAGGCAAAGTGTATATCTCCAATCTCCTCCACGTTAGAGGATATTTTTGACCTGCTTCACGTTCCGACCACTTTACCCCAGGAAAGATCGCACGTAGTAACATTGAAGAGCCTTTATCGATCTGCTCTGGAAGCATAAGGAAGTTACGTAACTTGTTTTGCACTGCATAGGTGTTGGTTTGCTTTCAGTCGAATGAAAACGACCGCTTGTTGAAAGAGCGACTCACTTGTAGGAGAGTTTTATATCATATGGCTGAGCTAGACATAGGCGTAGTGATTCACACAAGTTTCCTACTGTGTAGTTAGCTTTAGTGAGGAAAAAAACAAACAAACTTTACACGGACGACGTGAAAGTGCGATTCACACACAGACTTGTAGTTCAGATGCTACAGCTCAATGCGTATGGTTCATGAATTTAAAATTTTTCTAATGTGTAGTTAGCTCCAGAGAAAATGAAAGCAAAACAAACTGGACTAGTCATAAGGACCCTTGTGCTATCGCAGGCAGAGGGTTCTATTTCGCTGAGAAGAAATATTACGTCAACCATCCTGACAGAAGAATTTCGTGTGCAAAAATGTACTATAACTCTACTGTCATTATTCCAATAAAAACGCCAAACAAATCCTTTTATATTATTTGCAAGCGCTATTTGTCTGAAAATTAAAACGTTCAATTGTTTCTTGAATGCGAGAATTACTCTTTGTCTTCTGATATTTCATTTTAGGTTCAAAAATAGGTTTTGTATGTCTGTGATGTTGGAGACTGTTTCAGGATATACTTCTGTTTTGCTATAAGCGGTGTGGAATGCTCTTGCAATCAGTGACGCCATAAAACCTTCCAATGTTTAGACTGCTAGCTGAGGCTAGAGTTACGTTTGTGCATGCTTCAGATAAATAAACTGTGTTCATTGAGTAGGAGAGACGAGATATCAGTAAGGATAAAAGCTGACATTTTATAAAGCGCTTGCTAAACGCCTGTTTCATAACAGAGATGTCTCGAACAGCCCCAGATATGACGACATAAACTGCAAATTCATACAAATACGGAACATTATTGTGTGTATTTAGGCAGTAAGGATACAAGCTGACTTTATAAATCACTCTGCTAAAAGCCTGTTTCATAATAGATGTCGATAACAGCCCCAAATAAGACGATATACACTGCAAATTCATACGAATACGGAACTTTATTGTGTGTATTTAGGCAGAAATGATAGAAGCTGACTTTATAAAGCGCTCAGTTAAAAGCCTCTTTTATTTTCTACAAAATGGAAGCAATTCTATTAATTTATCTCTTTTGGATCAAATAATATTAATTTTTTTAACGAAAGCGCAAAAACTTAAAGGGCCCACGCGGGGACAGCAGACTCGCTCACGCAGGGCTTGTGCCGTAAAGTAGGCCACTTATCTCGATTTAAAGGGCAACTAGAGAAAATAACTCCGTAAGCTAAAGGTTAAAACAACAGTGACAAGCCACAATTTATGCTCACTCTGATTCTATACTTGAGAACTGGGTGGAAAGCACAACCACATACTCCACAGGAAAATTTAATGTTGTCCTTATTCGAGTGGTGAGACTGACAAAAATATGTAGAATGAAAGAAAATGTGGATTCAAGGAATATAAAATCCAAGTGTCACTGTAATTTTGGTAATGCATCAGTAACGTATTCTTCTTAACAGACTAGTAATTTTACAACCAAAATGAAAAAAACTGGTATGAGAATAAAATTAAGAAAAGCAATGAATAAAAATGGTAATTTCCTACTTTCTTTTCCGCCTGGGTCTTCGACTATCATCATGATCCCTGTATTCTTTCCTGGGATCATAATGTCTGTCATCTCTGTAGCGACCACCACTTGAGGAATCATCTCTGTCTCGTTCATGTCTGGGGCCATATTTCCAATCCCATTCTTCTCGGTCCTTGTATCTACTTGCACCAGGTGAATCAGCTCTGTCTTTATCACGAGAAGCATAGAAGTCTCGACCATCTGTTTGTCTTCTTTGGTGTTGAGAATTATGTTCATTACCCTCGTCATCCTGATGCCAACGTTCTCGATCTTTGGCCATAGTGTCCCGCCGAGAACCACTGCGAAAAGCGTAACCAGTTTTTACTAACACTAAAAAACCTGGCCCCTGGCAAAGAAATTGTGGTATGTTATAAGATATTAAGAAAAAAAAGACACACTCCTTGTTGGTAGTCCTGATTATTTTAAATTATAGGGCAGAAAGTGTTTCTTACTGCTTTTTACATGACCACCTTTATCAGAAATTCATTTGTTATGATGAAACAACAATCTAGTTTTCCACATCTCCTACTGAAAACAGTGAATATGGATTAGGTACCTTACCTAACATTTAGTTCCAAAGCTTATGAACCAGGAAAACTGGTCAAAAAATTTCAACCCACATTCTTAGAAGTTCCAAGATTTATATGAGTATTTAAAATTCATTATCATCAACATTCCCATTTCTGCTTTCCAAACTAATTATCAAACAATCCATTACATTATCCATGCACCCACTATTCTCCTACCACTCTTGTTCTGTTTCATACAATTGCAGTGATCTAACCAATCATCCTGCTCAACCTTCATTACTAAGCTAGACAGTAGGTCATCTTTTATGCACGAACAGAAAAAAATGACGGATCCTGTATAAAACACAAACATACATATCCATGCATCAAACATTTTTATGTCGGTAAACCCATTACATATATGTCAGAAAAGTAAACGTACACTTGCTAAATTAAGTTACGTGTTGTAAAATGTAAAGAGATTTACATGTGTTATTTGAAAAGTGGATGAAAGCAAAACTTAGTGATATTAAAAATTAAGTTAATTTGATATTTTTCATCAGCATTTTTCAGTAAACATCCAACACAGATACAACACATCAATAGAAGGTCTTACATGTGTTAGCAGATTAATGAGAACCCAAAAATAGAGACAACACAAATTAAATACCTTGTATCTCGAACAGTGTTTTCAGACGGTGCAGGGGGTGTGTACACCTCTACACTGTCAGAACCAATAGTCTCACTTCGCTCTGATGGAGGTTGTGGTAGGTTGCTGCCACTTGCGGTTTGTTCTGGTGTTGGACTAACAGGTTCACTCTTCACACGGCTATTTACTGACACTGTACGGGACAAGGGAAATTGTACAAAAAACAGTATGCCTATTTCAATTCTACCTAACTCCATGAAGCAGAGTAACATTCCCCACAATCAGGAAACCCAGAGCTTAATACTGTGCCCACATTAATCTGCCACTGAAACCTATACTTAGCCGGATGAACCTAGTCCATACCCTATTTCCCCAAGATCGATTTTATCATCATCTTCCCATCAAAGTCAAAGTCTCCCAAGTTGCCTGTTTCTTCTGATTCTTTGACCAGAATGTTGTTGCTATTTATTTAAAATAAGTCTTCCTTAGTCTATCACACGGGTGCACAAATCCTGGGCACCAGGTCACCTGAGCAACTAAATTTTGTACAATGGTGCCTAACATACGTGGGCCCTCAATATGGAACTTACTTTATTTCACCCTTCTGGTGCCTAGAATTTTGAGGTGGCTTCTAGATTTTTGGAAAATTGTGTACCCCTCACATAACAGTCAAAAATTATACAGAACAACATCCTCACAAATGTCCTTTGCTTCATGTAATTTCATTCTAGAGGTTTTAAATTTCAAATGCTGAAAATTAGGGAACAGCATAAAATAATGAAGCAAATGTTTCACCTATTAAATTAACATGGCACACTCTTGTCAACATTTTACTAAACCATCAACATAACACAAAGGTTACCTTGGACTCAAAATTCGAAAAGTTCTAACTTACTTCATCTTTAGCAAACAAAACTCAACTCTGTGCAAGTTACATACATGGTGATGCTGGCAATGGTAATGTTGCAGCAGATCCCACACCATCCACTTCATCTTGTGCCACTCCTGTGACAACCCTTAGCTCCAAAGGAACTGCATCAATGGGCTGGAAAGCACCTGCTGGCAATCCCAATTGTGCAACATTTCCCTGACTTTCTGGGCTACTAGACTCTCCAGGAACCATTCTCCTCAAACCAGGTGGTGGTGGAATATCATCCACTGAACTGTGTGCAGGTACTGTTTCAACACTTCCAGACTCAGAGACAAAACTTCCACCACCACTTTCCTCAGTCAGCTGTCCTGGGACCATTCTGTCAAGCAACAAGTCATCTGAAGAATTTTCTGTAGTATGCACGGAGTCCAAAACTTGCATTACAGTATTTTCAGTTTCAGTAAACTGCCCTGGGACCATCCTACGCAAGCCTGGTGGTGGTGTCAAAATACCCTCATTGAAATTATCTCCAGGCCTGACAACCATATTCTCTGGTTCATAGCTGTTTGTGATGACATTCTGTTCAGTGATTTGACCAGGAACCATTCGATGAAGCTCATGCAGAGGCAAGAACCCTTCATGTGAAACACTACTGTTACCATTTCTTGAAACTCGGTACTGTGTTTCAACAATATCTGGCATTGTGGATCTAATCTCTCTCTCATCACCAGTCAGCTGACCAGTTTCAAGATATTGGTTTCGATCTGGCCCACAATGGGGAGCCACCTCTTGGTTTTCAGGACTTACACTGTAACTTGATGGTTGGGTCCACTGAGATGCTGTTCCCCTTAGTGCATCCTGAAACATGAGATAAGTGTCATGCACCTTATATAGAATATCAGCTTTCACAGCAAATGAATGCACTAAAATTCTCTGGAGTGATCAGCCATATCAATGTTGAGCAGCTCAATCTTTATGTGGCTAACCACCGAGAGAATTTTAAGTAAAAACACCTTGTCAGCACCACCACTTTTTCACAGGTTGAAAGCGCTTAGAATTTAGAAAAGAAGGGTATTTGACATGCCAATCTGAAGATTTCACAGAAGTGATTTACAACAACAACAAAAATAACAATTTATCAAAACTTGTACACTGTGTATCACAAGAGCCATAACAATCATACTGAAGCACATTTTCAAGATGATATTAATTCCTTTACTTTATGGCTGAAAACAGTAAATCCATACCTATTCCATGAACTTACGCACACATACTAACTCACTTCAAAAGAGTTTGTAATGTCTACTCTAAAACTCACCTGGCCAACTGCAGCAGCATGCAGTCTCGTTACGGGAGCTGTCTGTAAAACATCTACGAAGTCAGGTCTCTCCTTATTATCCGGTACAGTCTCCAGATTCACCACATCTTCTGCCATCGGAGGCGGTGTTTTCTTTTTTCTACCGATATTTCCTGAAGTTTCCACAGTCTTGAGACTGTATGTTGGCTGCATGAGGGTGTTTATTGTGTGTGACATAATCTCTGGTAATGCTCCAAACTGAGCAACATTCACACTTGGTTCAGTTGGTCCTACCGATGGAGTGTGTGGATGATTGTAATTTCTCTTGTCAACTCCACCAGCTGCTCCTTCTCCACTGGGTGGACTGGCTCGATATTTACTTACAGGTTTATGGGTCAGTGAGTATGGGTTATTGTTCTTTTTCTGAAAAATTCCAGTACTCTTTGGAGGAGGTCCAAGTGCTGCCTGTGTTGGATTTACGGTCACATTACTCCCATGGGACAGATTACTATGCCCTGGAAGAGCTGATGTTGCTCCTAAATTTTCTTCAGTTTCAGGATAAACAATCTCTTTGTTTTCAACATCTGGGGATCTCAAATTTTCGTTTGATACAGTTAAGTTTTCTAAAGCACTGGCAACACTCTCTATGGGCAATGTTGTTTTAATAGTCTCTGTGGATATGTGAGCAATGTTCATCATGGTTTCTGGCTCTGCTGTATGACAGTCACTATGTAAATACAGGCTGGATGATGACGATGTTGAAATATTACCACCACTGGACATCTGACCATATATATCATCTTGACTATACCCTCTGTTTCCTGTACCTTGCTTCCATGTTGCTGTTTCATTTGTGACCTGTTCTGGAATATAAGAGTTACTACCATAACTCGGATACTCTTGAGTACATAAATTTCTAGATTCATTTATAGGTACATCTTTCAGACACTGTGGTTCCTCAGTTCTTTCTACATGTCTACTATTCTGATCATCATTGCTAAATTCATAGGTGCTATGTTCATAACTCTGATGATATTGATCATTCTGCTGATTTATCAAAAGTGTATCTGTAACCAAAGACAGCTGAGGTATATTTGAATGAGGAGAAATCACTTCATTTCCTTCTACTGTCTGAGACAGATCTTCAGAGCTTGGCAAACTCTCAGTAGACCACTGTGTAGAAAGGCCATCATTCCCTGTACTAGAACTCTGTTTACTTATATCTTGTTCTCTGCTTGAGCTTCCTCTGCTTAACTCAGGAACATCATTTGCTGGTGAGTCTAATCCTTCCTTAATGCCTTTCTCAGTCTTTGTTTCACTTGTACATACAGAAACATCTGAGAATTCTTCACCTCTGCTAACACAATCTGCAGATGGGTGAGGAGTGTCTTGTTCCATTGTTCCTACATTCTTTACCTCCTGCGTTACTATATGGGATTCTCCAAGTCTTTCTTCACTTGCACCTGCTGTATAAGTCTCTTGCTGAGAAATATTAATGCTATTCACATAACCTTCTTCAAAATCACCTTTGGCACCATGAGATCCATGACTATAATTAACATCCTGATTAAAATGAGATGGTGTACTGACTGCAGTATACTGGTTACCAGAGTTAACAACCGGATGAATTACATTATTTCTTACAAAATTCAGTGTTAAGGGATTCTTATTTCCTGCAAGGTTCTGTGAACCACTGCTCGAAAATAACGGTGTTTGGTCAGCAGAACCTGAACTAAATGATTCTGCTATAAGGGCTGCTGTACTTGGAGTCATTCCTGCAGCAACTGAACCAGTGTTGACAGACACATGCATAGGAGCAATGGTGTAATTCTGCCCATGCTGGGCTGAACTGTAGCCTGCGTTAGTACTTGGAACATTATGCTCTTGGTGAGTTGCTGTGCTGTCTACTGACCAGCCCCACACTGGATCAGGGCAAACATTATTATTATTGTTGTTGTTGTTGATGGGGTTGCTGCTGCTGGTGCTGTTGCTGAGAGATGCAGAATTTGCTGAGACCCCAGATTCCTCCCAACCCCAATTCCATGGGTCTGGGTTAGGCCTAGCCACAGGTAGAACATTAGGGTTTCTGAAAGAGTTAAATCACAGTAATGTTAAATTCAAAACACAGAAAGTTCTTGCAGGATTACAGATAAAAATAAACACAATACCACAAAACAAACAATGCACTTGGGACCCTCAGAATTCTCATCCAACAGTAAATTTCAATGCAAAATATGGTAAACATGGATGAAATATGTGTTTCTTTTAAGAACCCAAAGGTTCTTTAGTGTGTTAACAAAACTCTACCATTGAACCAATCCCTAAACCAGATGAATCCAGTCCACATCCTCACACCCTATTTCAATGATACAATGGCATCCACCTACACCTAGGTCTTACAACTAGTCTCATTCAGATTTTCATATCAATGTAAAAATTTGTTAACATGGACATAATTTTATAAAAACGTAGTGACCAAAACTGTCTATTATATCACAGAGTAGAAAGGAACTGAAACATTAAGAAAATACTTCATTACTTCTATGTTACAAATATGTTATTATTCACTTCAGAACCTTTTATCTCCCTAGCTTCCATCTAATAAGATAAAGATTAAATTATACACACTATAAATTTACCTGTAGTTGCACAGGTGTGAAATTTGGTCTCTCCTTTACAAACATAATACATACATCTATAATTATTATGTGGTAAAATAAAATTGTTTCCAGACCATCCACAAGAAGACACTACTGTTGCTAGCATAAATTTCTACTGCTAGATGTTGAAACAATAGTCTCTGCTGAATTTTGGGGTGGTTTTCCAAGTTCAAAAGTGGTGTCACTTCTGCTAAACACATCAAACACTCAGGACGTCCACAGACAAGCAAAACAAAAAAAAAAAAAGTGGAATGAGGGGAAAAACTTGTCCTCAAAAGTAGAAGAATCACTATCCATAAAGTTGCTCAACATGTTGACAATTTCATTTGGGTCAGTTTGCAGCATTTTGAAAGATAATGTGAACATGTGTCAGACTGCCACCAAATTCATGTCCACACCTGCTCACTCTTCTTTGTACATGAAGTTCTGACTAAATGCAAAATGACTGTCACTGCACATCCTCTCTGCTCACCACACCTAGTGTCATGTGACTTCTTGCTTTACCCAAAACTCAAGTTGGCATTAAAGGGCAGAAGGATTAATGATACCACCACAATTCAAATATCACAGGACACACTAGCTGAGTTTCAAATAATGCATTTCACAAAATGCTTCAAACAGTGGCATGACTGCTGGGCTCAAGGTATATAAAGTTCTATGGAGATTACTTTGAAGGGGTCATGATAGTTAGAATGACAGACTTATGAAGGTCTGTGACATAAGTCACAGCACTCGCTGAGCAGAACTGTGGGCTGACTGCTGGATTCTTTCAGTGGCAATCAGGGGAAGATAAACAATTAAAAACAAAAATCTTGTGAGGAGAGGCAGTGAACAAACAGATTAGGGGATGGCTGGAAAATGGTGGCTCATTGACAGGGATAAAATTATATAAAAAACACTTGTGGCTAGTGATTTTGGAGGAACATACAAAGTCTTTTCCAACAGTGTGTGTGTGCATGCAAAGTTACCTACCCCCTCAAGTCCTGCTGTATGAATCTTTTGGTCTGTTTTTACATGCCAATTGCAGCGAAGGCACTTAAGAGTTCCTTCCATGCAATTTCATATTATGTTGAACTGATTTTGGTAGTTAAGACTGTTGACTAGGGAATGGGTGTTGACTGGATTTATCTGTTACAAACAGACCAGTGGCAGATTCTTGTGAACATGGTATTGCTGCACCAACAGATTAACCCCATTCCATCAAGCTGATAAGCCAAGTAACATCCTAATTCTTGGCCTACAGCAAATGTAGCTTGGAGTCAAGTTGTCTAGCCACAAGACTAGCATGAGAAATATGGGAATCTTAGAATATACACCTATCAGGGTGTTCGTAAGTCCAGTCTCATAAGGAACATTATAGTTTTTTGTTGCAGGTAGAATAACAATAATGGACGATATAAATGAGAGGTACACTGTTCAGGAAGAGGAAGGAATTGTCATTTTGCACACCTCTGACCTTAGCCAACAACAGACAGCTGAAGAACTTCACCATCATCACCCCAACAAACCGTGACCTGGACAGAATTCTGTTGGTCGAATTTATTCGAGATTTCACGAGACTGGAAGTGTTTCAAAACAAACCAACAGTTGGTCACCTGAGAACTTCCCTGATGATGAAAGCAGTATGGTTGTACTTGCCTAGACTGCAGGAAGTCCACAATAATTGCTAAGAAAGCCTGCATCTGAAACTGTACTTCTAAAGACATAAGTACACTGAATAGTGCAACATCACATATTTCATCCATACAAGATACATTTTGTACAAGAATTATGTGGAGATAACAAAGATCACTGAGTTAAATTCTGTGAATGGTTTAAGTCACAAAGAATCGGAGCGAACAATATCATGTTCAGCAATGAGGTGTGTTTCCACTTAAACAGATATGTAAAGGACAAAACACCATGTACTGGGAGCAGGATAATCCTCATGTCGCAGTCGACACTTATCACCAAACTAACCCAAGAATAACCAGGAGGTGCATGACACATGAAGCCGTTCTTTTGGGACCAGTACTCCTGGGAGGAGTGGTGAATGCTGAAAGATATCTCCAGTTCTTGAATGATGTTTTGGAACCGTACATGAATGAAATGTCACTGACAGTATGACACAATTTTACTTCCAGCAGGCTGCAGCACCACCTCATTTTGCTGGCGAGTGCAAAACTGGTTAGATGAAGTTATTCTTGGGCAATGGATTTGGCACAAGGGACCAACTGAATGGTCACCAAGATCCCCGGATCTGATGCCCCTCGATTTTTTCCTCTGGGTCATCTGAAGTGACTTGTGCACCACACCTGCCCACATACCACTGACGACCTTAAAGAAAATATCCATGCTGCTGCTACTACTGACATCACACCTCAGAGTTAGAATGTGTGTGATACAGCGGGCAGCATCATATCAACCTGTGTGAGCAGCAGGAGGAACATCAATCTGAAAATTTGCTTTGCTAGTGCTTTTCCCTCTGAGACTGGACTTACAGGACACCCGATACATGGAACACTCAATTCAATAGCAAACCTAGCAGCTAAAATGAAAGTGCCAGATTTTAATGAGAGACAGACTTTCACACATCAGTCCTGTCAAGCACAAAAGGTTCACACAACATCCCCCATTCAACTAAAAATGTGTAAGAACTGAGGACATGATTTCATATGCTTAAGAATAAATTCCCTCCCCTCACTGTAGTGCACTGCCGACTGCAAGTATCCAGAATTGTACCTGTATGGTGCAGAATACTGTTGGGTGTTCTGCTGCAATGGTTGCCCATACTGTATTGGCTGCTGTTGGTAGATTGCACCACTACCCCAGTTCCAAGAGTTACCAGCCCCTGTGCCACTGTTCGGTGGGTGGCTTGTATTCAGTGGGGACTTCGATGCTGGTGAGTACCAGTTATAGTGAGGCTGCTGAGACTGATGTTGCTGAGACTGATGTTGCTGAGACTGATGCTGCTGCCATGCTTGCTAAAAGCCAGATAAAAAATAAATTTCAAGTGCACACTTATACCTAATAACAATATATTGCAGAAAGAATAAAAAATACAGGACACTTTACCACTCAGAAAAATAGGCCTATCTCCAATATGGGCAATGTCAAAGAAAAAAATTAAAACATACTGGAAGACCAAAAGCAGATGAAATGAAACTTTTCAGATGTACACATACATTGTACATATGCTTTCAGTATCTCAAAGTATAAACAATGTGAAACAAAGTGGTCACAGCCCAGATTGAGGTTCTAGCCCATTTTCCTCAACTGAAAAAAAAAATCACAAAATACCTCAGGATAGTTGGTCTGCAGTGTTCAGTTTTTTAAGATCAGAATGGAAAACCTGGGAAGAGGTAATAAGAAATGAAAAAAAAATTAAGAGAGAATTTAAAGATAAATACCACACAAGCATATTATACAAATGTAGACAGACCACAAAGATGGTTTTGAACACGAAACTTAAAGGAATATCTAACAGGAAGACTGACATCAAGACAGGAAGAGGGTGGTTAAAATGGCATGCAGAAGAAAAGAACATGGGGAAGAACTAAGCTTAGGGGAAGACAGAGACACTAATTTTCTGAACTTCCATCATCATCATCATCACTTTTAGCAAACAGAGATCTCAGTTTGGAAAAAACAACTGTATAGCCTTTTGTGTGTTTTAGTATTTAGCCTGATGTCACCCTGTAGGGTCAAAACATGTTGCAATAAATACTACAAATAAAGTTGTGTTTATGGTTTTTACTCCTTTAATTAAGCTTACTTTTGTAAAAAAATGTTTAAAACCTTTATACTTTTATCTTCAATTATTTATATCCATGGCATATTCATGTTGAACTGAGCTGTATTTTAATATCACTATATTACGTATATAAAGAAATGTATGTGTAGTGACCTTTAATACATTGTACAATCATACATTCCCTTATATGTCTCCCTGAGGATGGCTCTGAATGAACTGAAACATGAAGGATAGAACAGTATAAACAATACGTCAAATAAGTGTATTTAGTTGGTGTTTAATAAACAGTAAAACTAATACACAGACAATGTGTAATATTAGCACACTTCTACACATCCGCTTACATCTGTTGCAGGACCCACATGATGTAGTGTTCTGTTATATAGATGACTGTTGTTTGCAAACCCCTGCTGTCCTGGACCTTCATTCTTTGTGGTGTACCAAGAATGACTGTTTGCAGAGGGAGCAGACATTAGGAAGCATTTACCTGCTGCCTAGGAAAGAATACATCAAGATGAATAAATTCAGTATCAGTGGAACCACAAGATTTTCAACATACACAGTTATGTTCCTCTCACAAGAGTTAAATGTTGGTGTATTCATCACCTACACAGGGACATTATTTTATCTGACAAAGTGTATCACATTACATTCAAACACTTCATTCTTTGCAGTGTCAGCTGCTGCATTGTCAGGCTGAAAAATGCATACATTCTCTTGCAACTGGACAGATGTTAAAAAAAAATGGTGTCAAAAATGTGTATAACATATAAGTGTGAATTTAGGGTCTTAGAAAAAAATATGCCCAATTATCCTACTTGCACATCACATAATGACACTCCGAGAATTATCACGGAATTTTCTGCAGACCCGTACCTATTATTCTGAGATTTCACATATCTGAGATGAAACCAAGATTCACCTGTAAACAGCATACCTGTTGGGTCTGTTTCTCCATCATGCACTCCATGAATATCAATGCACAAAATTCAGTCTTGCCTCATGATCTGTGTCACAGAGTTTGTAAACCACAGTTGTCTTATTTGGATGCAAATGATGATGAGACATACAAACCTGACATTCTATCTCTGGCAATGCGTGTGGAAAAACCAAGTAAGTGGGTGAAGTTGTGTAACATAACGGACTGGATGGGATGTGAACAGTGATACTTGACATACAAAATAGCATCCCGATACAATCTTACATAAACAAGAAAATCTCAAAGTCATAAGTCAGGTTGGTACCAGTGTAGCTAAATGTATGCAGCTGGAAAATTTGCTGATAAATGGAATATTGGAATTTACAGAAGAATAGAGGGGGGCAGATGGAATATTGCGCAGAGTGGATCAGAGTCTGTGGGTTCACACTAATTAATAAAAAATGACAAGAGTTCCTACGCATGCAAAAATTGTATGTAACAGATGCACCCTTCATTTCCCTTTGGGACCGTACTAGTATCAGGGGTGAACAAATTTTCCAAAAATCTAAGAGACACCTCAAAACTGTAGGTGCCAGAAGGGTAACATGAAGCAAGTTCCGTACTGAGGATCCACAAATATCAGACACCATCATACAAAACTTAAGTCACCATGGCTACCTGGTGCCCGGTATTTGTGCACACCTGCAGTATAAGAACAATCACATTCCATAACACTCATGTGGTTAACATTTCTGCTTCACATTCAGAAGGTTCTCATTTTGCATCTTGATTTGGAAACCATTGTCCTTGGTCCCTACAGGCAAATGCTGGGACAGTAAATCAAAACTGATGACAACTCCTTCCTCCCAAATTGTTCCAATTCATAATTTATAACCATCCTACTACAAGACACTTATTATGACCTATAGAGTTCAGGAAGTGCTGTTAAATAAGCAAAACTTAACCCACCAAATCCTAATTCTTAAAAGGTGGTGTAGGACAAATGTTGCATTGTGACTCTCCATGCAGAATTTTGTCTTGCTCTAATGTTACCACAGGCCACAGAACAGAATATTTCATTACAAATACGGCATTCATTCTGTACATACCTTCACCTTCAAATAAAACATGGCCAAGGGACATCACATGGGAAATACTCCTTACATACACTAAAGGTAAAGTTGTCCCTGTGGACACCATGAGGGCAATAATCCTTACATACACTAAAGGTAAAGTTGTCTCTGTGGACACCAAGAAGGCATTAGGGGGAGCGGAGTTATAGTTCTATTCATTCTTAACCTTGGCACTAGATGGAGTTCAGAGGTCAGCTTTACACTCCAGCCACTTCACCGCAGGGACACAGCCCCTGCAGAACACACTGAATAGAATTATAGTCAGATTATTAAACCAACTAAATGCACAACTATTCACATATAAATATTAATATATCGCTCCAACATGTTTCAGCGTTCAAAACACGATCTTCAGGAAGCACGTGATGGTAAAGGTAAACAGGTAAAGTTCTCCCTAGAATAGGCCATGAAGGCCCAGAGGGGGAGTAGAGGTATAGCTCTACTCTTTCTTTAACCCTGGCACTATATGAGGGTGGGTGGTCAACTCCATGTGATGCCAAGTTTAAAACCAATTGTCAGTAAACAAGCCACATTTTTATGGTTTCACATTTGGTAGGCTGCATTGGTGATATCATTGTCATATAAAACTTATATTAATTTAATACATATAGCTAAAACACTAAAACATTGACTGTGGCTGGTGTTTGGTGTGCTATGACTGCAAGTAGGATTATTGGGCCCATTTTTTTCTGAGATATAAATTCACACCAACATGTTACACACATTCTGACAACATTTTTTGAACACCTGTCCAATTATGAGAAAACCTATGCCACTATCAGCAACAGAGTGTAACAGCTGACACCACAAAACATTCTATGCACTGTTTACACAGTGTTTTTGGTGACAGAATAATAAATAGGGGATTGTGGCCTCCCTGCTTGCCAGATCTGCATCCATGCAATTTTTTACTTTTGGGTGTATTAGAGAATAAAGCGTACAGTAATAATCCCTGCAGTTAAGACAATCTGGGGAAAAAAAAAATTAGCATCTTCAATTTCACCAGCACAGCTCTGACATGCAATGAACTATGCATTTGTTACAAGTGACACATGTCTGTAAGCTGAAGGAAACCATTTCCAGCACCTTCTTCAAATATGGTGAGTAAAAACCTAATATTAACTTCACCGCATTGAATTCAAACTTCCAACCACGTTCTTCACATATAGTGAGTACATAAATAATATTACTGCAATACACTTAACTAAAATGCATCAACCAAAACTCATGACAAATTGAAATACTGGTGGAAAGTAGCCAATGAGGAGGGTCAAAAAAAAAAAAAGTACCCTATATGTAATTATCTGACAATAGTTCACTGCACATGATTAATTCCTCAAATTCTAAATTTTAAAAACAGGATTAAGGGTTAAAATGCGCTGTCCTCAGACAAGAAATCAACACAAGTTTGGAAGATGTTGTACACAACACCTTCCTACACAGCACACATCAATACGCAGCACAGGCACTTGAGCCATCTGGAGCAAAAACTTCAATATCATATGTATGTATGTACATATACATGTACCTGCACACATTGTAAACAAGAGCATATCAATGAATTTTAACCAAAAATATGTCAATATCACACTAGCCATAATATCCACATTATTATATTTATAGCTGCTATTATACATTTTTAACATTGTACATGTAAAATTGCTGTATTAACATTATACATTCTTTTGTACTGATGTCTCCATGAAGGTGGTGATTTATCGCTGAAACATGCAGGGTTCATGTTAATGGATTATGTATAATTTTACACTATTTATGGCATATGTTGGTATATAAAATAATTATAGGCTAAAGGTGTTCAAGAATGGGGTGCTGAGGAAGATACTTGGGCCTAAATGGGATAAGGTAACAGGGGAATCAAGGAGGCAGCACAATGAGCAGCTTCAAGATCTGTGCTACTCACCAAATATTATTCACTTGATCAAATCAAGAATGAGATAGGCGACGCATGTGGCAACGTATTGGGGTGGGGGGAGGCGCATACAGGATTTTGGTAGGAAAACCTGCGGGAAAAAGACCACTTGGAAGACCTAAGCACAGATGGAACGATAATATTAAAATGATCAAAATTATTTTCTCAAGAAGAACTCTGCTCGATGGAGATAGTTAGTTAGTAAGTTTGTATGAATTTGGTTATTCGCGCTGAAATAACAATTTCAGACAGGAACAGAACTCACAGATGGTTTTGTTCTTCAGAAAAGTTTTACCATGTATAACATAACAAAGAACGCCAAAGCTTCCACACGATCACAGCAACATATTTCCAGTTTTACTGACAGTTCAAAGCATGAGTATGGCTACAAAAGTTGTTACAATTGCATACATATATATATACACACTCCACATACTGACCTCAAAAGAACACTACTCACGTCACCGAAATTGCCTTGATTATTGCCAGTGAAGATTGACGGCGTTCCTAAAGGACAAGTTGTTCGATCCTGACCGCTGCACGAAGAGCCAGAACAGTGGGCACGCTGATCCGTTCATTCGAAAACGTTCAGTCAGGAACTACGTCTGATCCATGTTCAGGGACAATACATAACACGGTAGTACGACGAGTGTACTAGCAACTGTGTCTAATGGCGACACAAGCGGCATCTGCGTGCGTTACTGTAGTCGGCATTCAAAGGCTGTGTTTAGGTAGTAGTAATATGTGGTGTTTAGTACCGTATAAATCACAGATTATCTAGTATAGATGGTAGAGAAACTCACTTTTGCGGGAACAGTTGTATCGCATGATGATTATCAACCAGGATTCTACAATAGAATCGCTGACCTTGAATGAGGAAGGTAGTATTAGGTAATTGCGACCCTGTCCCTTGTGACGTAGTGCATGAGGAGTATCTGTACTTATGAGTAATGTCTTATAGTATAATATTCTGGGGAAACTCTTTAATTAGCAACAATATATTTTGGCTGCAGAAGACAGTAATTAGGATAATTGTATTGTATTGTATTACAAATATCAGAAGTAGGGATTCTTGTTGGGTGCAATTCAAAAAGTTACAAATTTTGCCACTGCAATCCCAGTAGTACTTTCTTTATTACTATTTGTAATTAATAGTAATAACATTTTTGAACATAATAGCGGAATACACACTATGAATACTAGAAATAGAACTAATCTTCATCTACCACACTTGAGACTTGCAATAGTCCAAAAAGGTGCTTACTACACTGGCATCAAGGTTTACAATAATCTTCCCTCACATATAAAATGCTTGGTTCAAGAAACAAGAAAAATCAAAAGTACCTTAAAAGATTTTCTTCTAACTCATTTCTTTTATTCATTAGAGGAACATTTCAAAACTGTCTTCAAGTAGGATCTTGTTTGTTGTGACTGCTAATTTCAGGGAATTCTATCTATGTAATTTGTTTAACTTCATTTCATTGTTATCTTATTCTTACAATTGAATACTTTTATAGCAATTATAATCTGTATATTAGGGAAGTTTTATTACTTTTTAAAGCAATTTTTGTTCTATGTTAAATTTATTATATTGTGATAAGATGTGACTAGTTCTATATCCGGTAGGTCTCTGAGACCCTGTAATGGATTTATGGAATTTAATAAAGATGAAGATGAAGAAGATGAAGATGTACTAAAGGCATATAGCACATCAGAATCATCACACAATTACCTTGGAGATGTCCTGTTTGATGTGATTAGCTGCACCTCATTTTTAAGGTTTAATTGGGTTGTGCAACAGGTTGAGGGATGAAGGTGCCTCCATCAGTAGGCTGGTGAATGTAACATTGACAGTTTGTTAGCTGTGTATTGGAGTGTAAGGAATAGGGTTTTTTTTTCTTGGCGCAACAGCCCCTATTCGGACAGGGCCTGCTCTTTGTCACGGATTCACGATGACACACAGACACAAGGAATAGGCCATAGCATCTGAATATTATTCTGTGCATTAAGCATATTATTCGTATAATTCCAACTAAATGCAAGTGCACTTAGCTGTTATTATATGAATAAATGTCATAGGATATCAGGGGAAGGTCATGATGTTGGCAGTACTATTGGAGACAGTTTGTTGTCACTTTCTGTGACTGTTCAATATTTGTGTTCAGCATCGCAAAAACGTTCATTTATATCACCAAATACAGAGACCAAAAACTTACGGAGCAGAGTCCCTCATGAGAAGCTAGGAGATGCTCAGCAAGTTATTATACTTTATGGAAGCTGAAGATAAAAAAAAAAATAGCCTAACCTAACCTAATGACCAATATGACTAAATATAATAGTGAATTAATATAATTAAATGCATATCAGTAACTTGTCTGCATTTCATTGCAGGGGAAAATATAAGTGACATATGTGGTGGTTTTGAGTCAATCTGTTGGAAACCTGTGGTTGGTAATGCTCCATTTACTTAAAACAACTGAGAATCAAGATTTTGAAATGGCACTTGTGAGTGCTGACAACAAGACACTATTCCGTACATGGTATCAACTGCATCTAACGCTCAGCCACCTTGCTACAGACTGCTACCTACTGCCAGCCACATTTTAAGACTTAATGTTTGGAATAACATTTATATTTTCATCCAAAAAAGAGGTAATTTATGGAGTTGAGACATTAAATTCAAATCATGGCTCTTCTACCCAAAGATTTTCGTATTTTTTTGCATTTTTTCACTTACAGTTATGAATGCTGACACTGGATGTAACGTTTGGTTGGAGAATATTACTTATTGCAATAAATAAATACATAAATAAATAACCTAACCTAACCTACTTAAACTAAACCTAAACCTAAAAGTGCCAAATCAGAAACAGGTTGAAACTCACTGTTCATCTGAGTGTCTTGGTTGTACTTTGTGTTTGACAAGCATGACTGTATTTGTCTTATGATATAATTCTTCTGTATGTCTTTTTGTTTAGATTATGTTGTGGTCTGTATTATAGTTTTCGTAGGAAAAATCACCAGAGGAGAAGGAGAGAACACTGGTGTTAACAAAGAGAAGGAACTGTTTGCTGTCATGGTGAACCTTTTCCTACAGGAACTATGGGATACTTAACCTTACCACTGTCCTGGAACAGGTAGATGTGCAAGTATAAATTTTATAATTTAAGAATAATAGACATTGTGTGAAGTATGTGCATTGTGTTATTACAGATGATAGTGAACTACATTGCATAATAAAATGTAGCGTTCACCAAAAATGTCAAGGTTACAAACTTAAGAAGGAATGGATTGACATGGCATGTAGAATGCATGCAAGGTTTCAGGAATGATATGCCTTGTATGTCAGAGGAACTGAATGGAAGAGAAAACAGTTCACTGACCGTTGTTGACAACTCAATGGAAGAGATTAGGGGGGGGGGGGGGGGGGGGGGGGGTTGCATAGATATATTTGGAAGACATTAACATCATCTTGCATAAGGTGTGTTTTTTGCTGATGGGATTGATCTGGCTCAGGGTGCTTGTAAATCCAGTTTGAATAATCATGCTGAATGTAATGTGGGAAGTTTCTGTACTTGTTGGGCAAGGAGCAAGCAATGCTGTGGGCTGGATGACCAAGGAATCATCCATCAATTTCTGGCAGGGGAGAAGTTTACTCTCATCTTCATAGCATCCGGACAACTTCTGAGGTCAGCCCAGCCTCCCATTCAGTCGATACTCAGGATAAAGTGGCTGGGCCAGGAAGCAAACCATTTATCTCTTTCTAGTGCCAGTGGTAAGAATGTCTGGATCTGTATGTGCTGTACCTCCACAGCCCTCTAAACCCTCACTGTGTGGTGCATAATGAAACATGGAGACAGCTTTACCTTATATGAAGTGTTTTCATGTTAATGAGTTGTGTTGGTCACACCACAAACTGTTGTGTGAACAATAGAACGTGGATTACCTTTTACAATCATGTACTTGTTCACAGGAAACAGTGACAAAATGCCATTCCAAGTGATAAAGAATGACAATGTGGTTAATTTTTCAGTTTCTTAACCAATGCACGGTGAACACAACATGACAATGTGGTTGTTTTCTGTGCACACTGTGGTCTGGGACCACAGTGACTTCAGATTAAACTTGTATTTTGTACTACACTTTGTGTTGTTCTTGTTTAATGTGTTGACTGTTGTGTATCACTGGGGAGTGCTGCGCTTTAGTATGTTAGTGTTGTGTGTACTGTGAAGAAAATATTATCACCAGAAATGAAGGTTTTTTTTAATTTAATCATAGTTATCATATATGTATTTAATTATATCATGTGGTGACAGTTGTGTATGATGGAGGCAGTTGTTTCTACTTGAAGAATGTTCAACGTTGTAAGTAGTTTTCAGTGTGATTGACCTTGTGATATTATTTTAGTAAAACTTTAGAATTCATCTTATGTGGTCCTGACCCTAAAATGTGTATTTATACTGATATTTGTAACCAGAATGGGTTCCAGATCTCGTTCGCTCAGTTTGTTCGAGAGGCAAAATATGAGAAAAGTGTATGCAGTTGCCAGAAAAAAATATGTTATTAAATACTGTGTCTTTGCAAACATACTGCACTTCCTGTAATTCCGTTTTCCCAACGTGACATTTTCATCCATGCTTCACTTGTTCTTTGTATTTTTTGGTACAGGATTTGAGGTGCTGACATTGGTGAGGATTCATAATGTGGTCTGGGATAGGACATTGTGTAGTCTGGTACATGGTTATGAATGTTTTGGAGCAGGATTCTGTATCTGTCTTCACAGGCAGGCAGTATGACCTGATTGAAACCTCGGTACCAACCAGTCAGGCTACACAGTCCGATAACTCGAAAACAATAATTCTGAATCTTAATATTCTGCATTTTTCCTGCATTGTATCACTTACAAATAAATAAATTAAAATATATAAAAATATATAAAAATAAATTAAACTTTAATACAAATCTTAACCAAACTTTCAAAGATATAATTACTTGGTTTAAGGTCAATCTACTTACCTTAAACTTTGATAAAACTCAATATTTAGAATTTCGAACCAAGAATTATTATAATATCACTACTCAAATTAAATATGATCATAAAAGTTTAACTAATGTTACAGAGACTAAATTTCTTGGATTAACTATTGACGACACTCTATCCTGGAAACAGCATATTGAACAGGTTATCAGCAAAATATCCTCTGCATGTTATGCATTAAGAAATATAAAATATATTGTACCATTAGATACACTTAAGTTAATTTACTTTGCTCACATACACTCTACCCTAAACTATGGTATTATTTTCTGGGGTAATTCCCCACACAGTGTCAAAGTATTTAAAATGCAAAAGAGGATAATCAGAATAATAACTAACTCAGGTAATAGGGACTCTTGTAGGAAGTTGTTTAAGAAAATGGAAATATTGCCCTTTTATTCACAATATTTATATACACTAATACTATATATGGTGAATAATAAACACCAATTTAAGGTAAATATGGATGTTCATAATTATGAAACTAGAAATAAAACAAATCTTCACCAGCCATTAGCCAATCTGGCTAAATATTACAAGGGACCCTATTACTTTGGAATAAAGGTTTTCAACTGTCTTCCAGCTGATATAAAGGAATTGTCTGATGACATAAAATGTTTTAAAAAAGCCTTAAAGCGATTTTTTTCATCTACATTTTTTTACTCTGTAGAGGAATATTTTAATTACAATATAATGAACTGAACAAGATTTATTGGTTTTAATTTTTATGTCAGTGCTAGGTTTTAACAGTATCCTGTATTAATTGTTTTACTATATGTTTTGTGCGATAGGTCTATTTTGTAGACTGTATGTGTTGTTTGACAATGTAAATTTCGTATGACTTGTTGGTTTGTATGTATGTTTGACCAAATCCACATCCTGTTTTGTCTCTGAGACTGTATATTGGATTTACGGATTGTGAATAAAATACAAATACAAATACAAATACACAACAACTGAATACACATAATAGGCAATAAATATACCTTATTATTTTACATAATATTTTGATGTGAACAGAAATATGTCGGAGAAATATATGTAAAATAATATTTCCTAGTAAATGTATTTATTTGGTTTGTAATAATTTCGACGCAGGTCCTTCATGATTGACCCGGTTAAAGGGAGGGTATAGGAAAGCCGGAGGCTGCTTTGCCGATTTTATGCTACATAGTTCCATAAGATACCACCAGGAGCATGCTTTACGAACAGCTAGTGAGCCAAGCCGGCTGCAGTAACGCACGAAAACGCAGCATGTGGTGGTGTAGTTTTATGTTTGCACGGAGTTTCAAATCTTTGTAGGTATTAATCTGTGTATACCACGAACCACTAGCATGCCACTAGGCACGGTGTATATAAATATGGCGGAAGATGTGTCCGGAGGAATGAGGTTGAGTGATACTGGGATGCGTTTTGTCAGCAAAATGAATGGCGTAGAAGGGAAAACACCATTTCTGATAGGCGTTGCTGGTGGTACAGCTAGTGGAAAGGTGAGTATTATGTTTTGAACGTTCCTTAACCGTGATTTCATCGTAGATACAAACGTATTCATGTGAGGCAATACATACGCCGATTATTTTCCATTGTACGGGATTTTCGGATTATGACGCTGCGAAAATGCTTGTAGAAGCACTAGGCATACAGTAGTTTAGCGCCATATCGTGAAAACTCTGCCGGCATAGCGTAGGCGGTAGTGATTGGGCTACGGCCTGAATAATCCGGGGTTCGAATACCGGCAGGGATAGGAGATTTTTGTCTTATCCAAAACGTCCAGTTCATTGGTTACCGGGTGGTTCTTTCTCGGGGAGGAGGGGGGGGGGTGAAGCCAACCACACCTCCGTCTAGTTTCGCAGTTAAGAACTGGTAGAATTATACCTCCACTCCCCCTATACGCCGTCACGGTGTGCACAGGGCAACTATATTTTTAGCTTTACCATTAACCAAAAGATTGAGGGTTCCCTGCTCTGATAGAGTAGGATGGAATTTACTTCATTCCATAGAGCTGTCGTAGGACTTCAGTAAAGGATGTAGAATGTGTCATGGTAGAATTACAGTACTTGTTTCAGATACCATCCAGTAGCCATCCATTTACAGTGTTGTAAGACTCATCTTAAATACACACTTTTTCATCTGTTGAATTTCGAATGTTCAAAAAACGACTCAAATTTTCGGTTTTATGTAATGAATTTTGTCTAACATTTGAATATTGTGTGCAAAATACAATCCATTTTGTATAGTTTGTATTTTGTGTGTATTTTTATGACTTATTTCATTTCCTGTTGTCACTTTTACTAAATTTTGGATCTGTGGAATGCATAAAGTATATATGTATGTGTGTATGTATGTATGTATGGGTAATATAGTCAGTGTGTGTTTTCCAATTTAATTTATAGTTGACTGTCTCATATGCCTATTCTCCTAATGGGCCATTATTACTTTATGGCCAAAAACAAAATTGCCATGTGCCTTTACTGTGTGACATTCTGCACAATGTTTCTTGTTGGTTAACATCAAGATTCAGGTTTAATTCAGTAGGACGCCTCTTATACACCTATTTTTGGTGTTGTATTTTTCTTTGTTCTCCAAGGCTCTGAATCACAGTAACTGGCAGACCTAATCATCATGCTGCACTACCCAGGTGACATATGTGGGTGAGTCAGCAAGTATCCAGAAAGATGTTTTTCAAATTTTGCTGTGTTGCCTGTACTGCTCTTGGTGCATGCAGGAGCAAGCATGTACCCTCAAAATTACTGTGAAGCAGTTTTGACTTTATTTGGAAACATGATGCAACTGTACAGACTCAGTATTGTACTATTCTGAAACAATACATTCTGGAAACTTTCTAACTCACCCGCTTATTAATAGATTAGCTGATTGCAAAGGAACTGAATGAAGTTAATTTGAACTTGCCTTACTCAATGTAGATAAAGAGCTATAAAAGTAAGTCTAATGTGGTATCTTTATATTGTTTAGGTCTAATGTAGACTGAACATTTACAGTAAAACCTATCGAGCATTTCTACAAGTTTTTTATCTTAAAACTGGTATCTCATACCATCATCCTGATGTTACCAGTTGATGCAAATAGCTTATTTTATTAGTTACATCACAGTGACAGTTTAAAGAACTCATAAATACATATGCTAGCCTGTATGTTCTTATAAAATTAAACTGTGTGGATACAAATATAGTAGCTGTTAAATGTGTAAAGATCTGATTAGCAGTTCTGTTTGTAAGTGAAGGGAGCTGGAAGAATGTGTCATCACATCCTCACCCTAATCGCTAGTGTGAATGTGGACCATATTCCTCATCCCAGAAGATGGAGGCAGCAAATTTCTCCAAAACTTCATTCTCTGCCTATTTGCTCCATGGTGTCCTTCATCCATTTTATTCATCCTTGTCAAAACATTGACATAGGATAAATCTGTAAAATATATAGATTTGAAAACATATTTTATAATTGCGTATTTGTAACATATTCATCAACAGATATACTATGTCAAAACCCTGAACACTCTAAACAGAAATATTTACTTTGTATAGCATAGAAAGAGCAAAGTTCGCAGCAGTGTAATAACCATATAAGGTGACATGCTTATGAATATTAACATATGAAGGTTTGAGTGTATGCAGTTCCCCAGATGTTCATCTAACTCTTCAAGGTGTTTTCATTTACTTATTATTGAGTACCAGAGGTGGTTGCAGGTAGCAGATTTTTGTTCATACAGTCATGCATTTAAGGATTCCTATAGAAGCAAGTGTTTTGGAACAGGCAGATATTGATACTGTCACCAAGTAATGACAGGCACTATACAGAATTTGTCATGAGACCAATTAAACGCTGAACAGTGGCTGAGTCGCTGCTGTTGCATGTTTTTGTAACATGAATTCTTGTTTCACCTCAAAGTTCCACATACTAATAACATAGAGGGTCATGTAGCAGGAGTTTCATGTGAATCATACTTCATGCTATACATATCCAGATACTGTGTAATGAACTTTGTCATTAGTAGTATGTTACTAGAGCAGCAGTTCTGAATCACGTTTGGCCTTGATGTACATTCATAATTGTTTAAACTCATCAAACTCTTGTTTTTGTGACAGTACAAGAAATAGATGTGTCAGAACATGAGAAAGCTATTGAGAGAGCATCACTGCTTAAGTTTCTGTGATATATTTTTAATACCAAATTATTGTCATATGTCTCAGTCAACAGTTTGTAAACGTATTATGGAGAAACTTGGACAAGTTGACATGGATACCACTCAGAGGCAGGTTGTATGCATCAGTCAAGATAGCTTTTACAAAGAACTCACTCCTGCAGAAAAAGCCAAGGCAGAAAAAGGGCTGTTTAATTTTGATCATCCAGGTGAGTAAGTCAACATCAATAAATATATTATAAGTTTGTGATTTAACTCTTCTTGGTTGGAGGTATGTACAGTGAACATAGTGGTGATAACTGTACCAGATTTTTTAATTCCTGTACTCACTGGCAGGTGCTGTTGTAATCTAGTGTTGCTATAAGAGAGGGAATTGTGCATGAAACTTGAAAATACATTTTTTTAGAAGTTAATTAACATGGAGACATGCTTGAAATGTTATTTTTACAAGTTGTGGGATGGTTACTAATAAAATCATGGCAAGACATGTAGAAGTGATGATGTTGAGAAACTGTTGTCAAGAGTCCATGTTTTATACAAAGGTAAACAGTTCCGTGTATGTGCTATTAATTTAAACTTTGCTGTCAACAGTTCAAAGCATCTGTGGGTGAAGATTTATTATGCAGGTGGCATTCTTTCTTTCCACAAAACATAGCTTTTATTTAGGCTTTCACCAGAATTACTATAGATTAATGAGCAGCATGTGGGCTGGGATAGCATAGTTGGTATAGCGACTCGCTATGGGCTGGATGGTCCGGGGATCGAATCCCAGTGGGGCGAGATTTTCCGCACTCGTCCAGACCGGCCCTGGGGCCCACCCAGCCTTCTATACAATGGGTACCGGGTCTCTTTCCCGGGGGTAAAGCGGCCGGGGCGTGGAGTTAACCACCCACCCTCATCTAGTGCCAGGGTTAAAGAAAGAGTAGAGCTATACCCCTACTCCCCCTCTGGGCCTTCATGGACTGTTCTAGGGAGAACTTTACCTTTAATGAGCAGCATGTGATGCCCTGCAGCATGTCTGTACAGACCAGTGTAACTCATCATGCCTACCCATCCAGTGCAGCATCAGACCACTAACAGATAATCATATTTTCTTGTCACATATCCTAACATGATACTTTCTAAAGAAGTATTGAAATTCTGAGATTTGAGGTTCTCACAGCATTGTTGCTGGAAATTTAGGCCTTCTTGGATGTGATGCTATGTCACTGGGTGAGTGGTTCCTGCTATTTAAAGGAACCTACTGTCTGAACTGCTTGACCCTTGAAGGCACTGTGTTCTTTGAAACATGGGGAAACAGTCACCTCACACAGCATTTTGTCCCAGAAGACCTGTATCGTAAGCACTGAAATTATCACTTGTTTCGTAGAAACAATGTGAATAAATTTGGGTGATACATTTTCATTAATTAAGGACAGAGGTCAATATCAGAATGTTAGTTCCCACTAAAATATAAGTGTCATACCAGATGAAAGCCCCTGTTATGATCTTCCTTGGTGCAAGAATGAGCTCTATCTAAATTAGAATTTGATTTATAAGCATTAGAGGTGATCACAAACATTTTCCTCCTCAACTGTGGATATGACCATTTTGCGGATAACATCTACAATGCACATGCCAGCAGCAAAATGCATGTGGATGCTGCTGGTGCTAGTTCTAGTGTAATACATTCTTTTTGGCATTTCCCACATTGTCATGTTCCTTTTGTATGTTTGGCTACCTGGCCACAAACTTTGGCGGCTTCCCATGCCTATAGTTCATAAGTTATGAAGCTTAAATTCTTGTTTTCTTTACCTTGGAAGCTTCAAAATGTGTGTTTGAATTTTCAGTGTATAAAGGGTGGAGGGGGCACGTTGGCAGTATGAATTGAAAAGATTAACCCTTTGGTACCAAAAGACCACAAGACCTAGTCGTCGGCCAAGAAGATGCAAAGTAATGGGTGTCATTTAAATCCCCAGTCTTTTCTGCAGTACACTGGGCACTTAATTCTAGCACCAAAGGATTAACTATATTTACATTTGTATCTAACAAAAGTTTATGGCTAAATGGTATAGGTAAAAGCATGATATATAATTGCTGAAATGTCTTGTATACAATTAGATGCATGTCAATTGTGTGAGTAAATGTGGTAATTAAGAAGTTAAATACATGCCATTTCCACTAATGTTTTTATGTAAGGGCTAAATTGTGTATAGTTGTTGGCATTATCAGACTTAAGATGTTGGTTATAAGAATAGTTGTAAGTTAAATCCACCTAATTAGGAATTCTGTTTACACGGAGCATCTGTTTTGACTAGGCCTGCTGGCAGTCCTGGTATAATACAGAATTTTCGTATTAGACTTGATTCGCGGGTGTGGCGCTGACATTAACATACAAGGAAACAGACATACAATGTTCTCTATTACACTGTATCTAAAGAATGCCAAAAAATACAGTTTTTCATACTCAGCTATTATTAAAGGTTATTCACTTTATTGTCATGTTGGAACCCATTTGCATTTCCTGTGAAATTTCCAGATGCTTTCAACAATGATCTGATAGTGCAAACTCTTCGTGACATTCTGGCTGGAAAGAAGTGTGAAATACCTGTGTATGACTATAGGACGAATTCAAGGTACATGCTGTATATGCTATATAATGCACTGCATGTTTGAAATGGGAACAGACTCAGTAAGATCACATGAATGCAAGAAGTGTGATAAACAGTCAAACAGATCTTACAGTAGTGGCTATGTAATCATGTGTAGACATTAATAAAGAAGCCAAAAACAACAAAACAGGAAGGAATACTTTATTTGTATATCCTTCTACATAGGGAGGTTATACAAAAGTTTTAAGTCATATCTGATTTTGTTTCCACCTCTTTATTATGCTGTGTGTTGTGTGATGTGTTCTCTCATTTCATAACTAATTGACTCCATGGAGCAAAGTCCTTCTTAAGAAGCTAACAGGTCATCAGCTAGTCAAGAAATCCCCCGCGTTTTGTGGAACCCGAAGGTTCATTACCACGCTCACAAGAGCCCACCACCTGTCCCTATCCTGTCATTTCATAACAAATTTTTATTTCCTGTGACTGTTCATGTAATGGTGAAGTTCTAGTCCCTCAGTAATACCTAAATAAGTTACATACACTGGATTTTGTTGTTGTTCCAAGTTGTTTTCATACAAAGTAATTTTGGTACTTACATTACCCTGTCGGTTGTGTAACTTCATGTTTATCATCACTGTGAATATTATTTCACTTAGATCAAATTTTACTGTGCTTTGTTCCATAAAACTTTATGCTTAATGCTTCTCATCAACATAAAATTGCAGAGGGTCAATATTCTGTAGGACATAACACTTGACTTCTAAGGCTAGGAATGTTTTGTATCCTCACCCTGCATGTATTGATAATGATATATCTGTTTAGACTTCATTGTGGACATTTATTCTATTCCTGTGTTTTCTTGTTTTAGTAGTGAAATAATTAAGTGTATGTAATGTTCGGAATAAAGATAAATGTAAAGGTAGGAAAAAATGTTACATATTTAGGTGCATTTGCAAATGTGTGAAAAGCTACTATTAGCGTTGTCATGTCTGTCTGTCCACATGGAACAGCTTGGCTTTCACTGGATGGGTTTTCATTAAATTTGATATTGGAGGATTTTTCCAAAATCTGTCAAGAAAATTCATGTTTGTTAAAATCTGACAAGAATAGCAGGCACTTCACATGAAGACTTATGTACATTTATGATAATATCTCACTGAATTCTTCTCAAAATGAGATATATTTCGGATAAATGTTGTAGAGAAAATCAAACACATGTTTTAGGTTCAACAAATTTTTTCTGAAAATTGTGCCATTTATGAGATAATGTGGAAAAATATGGTAGAGCCAGACAGGCCACAGATGACAATGTGATACAATGCAGAAAGATGTGATTTGCACGCCGGATAACTAAGGCAAGAATGCAGACACACACTCATAATATTTAATACTTATTGCTTTTCCACGGCAACAGTGGTTACACAAACACAGCTCATTGTTGCATTATACATGCATTGCCCATCTTGTATTATAGTGTTTTTAAATTTGTTCTCAGGTGTGATAATCAGTTCACTACAATATATCCAGCAGATGTTGTTTTGTTTGAAGGGATTTTGGTATTTTATTTTTCCCAAATTCGGGAGCTGTTTCACATGAAGCTCTTTGTTGATACTGATTCTGATACAAGATTAGCACGTAGAGGTAAGAAGAGAGTTCGTCTTTGTTTTTAAAGCATGTAACATATCAATAATAATTACAACCATTTTTTAGTTTTATAGAGATGCAGAATGTTATGCTTGTGTGTTATGTAGTTCATCCACATAGAAGTATTTGTAAGAAGTTTTAATTATAGGGACAGTGTGAATGCGAATAGTGAGTAATGTGAGAACCAACTGTGATATGTCCTGCTGTGCATTGCATTTATTCACAAAACAGAATTCATGTGAAATTTAAACACCCCTTATGCTATACAAATTCAGTGTAACAAAAATTAAAATTTGATAAACACAAATTGAATTCCCTTGGAATGTGTTTGTATTAATATGACAATCAAAATGTTTAATGTGTCTAGCACATAATAATATAATGACCCAGTCAAGTGATTTATGAGGCCTTCATGTTGTATGAACAGCATGTCTGCTAGTTTGGAAAGAGCCTTGTACCATCAGTTTGCTGTTATTTCCGTAACAAGAGTTAATGTGTTGCCCAATCTCTCAGCTTCCTACCATAATGAAATGTACAGTAAAAGCTGGTTTATCCAACAGTATGGAAAGCTCTGTTAATTAGAAATTTACAGAGGCCTATTATATTTCACTGTTCCATCTATTGGCAGCACCCTGTACTGGTTGTGAGAGTTCAAAAAGCAAAGTTAAGGGAGGCTGTTTACAGGGTAAGTTTACATAAATGATCAGTTAAAATAGTGACAGAAAAATATGTGCCCTGGTGTTTTGTTGGTTTTTTAGAATATAGATACATATTAAACCAACAAATGCACTTTATTTCTTAAGCATGTCCACACGGTGAACACAACGTAAAAAATAGATACGTATGTTATATAAGTAGTGATGAAATGGGAATAGAAAGTGCAGGGGGGGGGGGGGGGGGTTTAGGTACTGGACAGGATTTCTGGTGACAAATTAAGTGGTTACGCCTGTCCATAAGGATGCTACAAGACATGTTCGATATAACATTCTAATATCTGAAGAGTTGTGATATCCAGCAAACCTTCCATTCCAGAGGTACAAGGTGAATCAGCTTACACTGTGTTAGGTTGATTTCATTCTACATAATAGAGTTATGAGTTCCATAACATTGATGTTTTTCTGGTTCTAGTTCCAAGAGACATAAAGGAAAGAGGCAGAGACCTAGATCAAGTGTTAAATCAGTATATGTACTTTGTGAAGCCTGCATTTGAAGAGTTCTGTTCACCAGTAAGTGTTGTAGTTTCATGATCATTTCAAATACAAAACATGCTCAATTAATCAGTTAAATTTAGTAAACAATATTTAAGTTATAACAGGATCTATGCATGTTGTAAACTTTATAATGGAAGGAGGGAGAAAATACAGAGTGGTTAGCTCCACAATCACCCTTGCTCTTCAATTTTAAGTATGTCCTAACAATAAGTAGTGCAAGTTTATTTCAATCAATTTAAAACAGATATTACAACAGAAATACACGGATGTAATAAAATAAATGACACTATCAAAAGCTATTTTGGTAAAAATATACTCCCAAGCACCAAATTATGACTTAACAATGTTACGTCCAAAGCAGCATTTAAATATGACAGTGAAGTTTGGGTTTTAAATAAAAAAGAATGTTGACAATTAGAAACAGCACAAATGAAATTTCTGAGATCACTTTAACGACTGACATGGTTAGACCATCAAAGGAATACAACAATTCAAGAAAAACTAAAAGTAGAACACGTAGTAGATGAAATCCAGAGCTACCAAAAGAATTGGCTACAACAAGTTAAAAGGATGGAACACTCATGAATACCCAGGATGGCACTTGGAATACACACCTAAAGGCAAATGTGACTTAGGTCAACCAAAAACAAGATGGAGCGATCAACAGCATCTTCAAGATTGAGTTCTCACAGGACAGGACCCAGGTGTCCTACATCTGTTTATGTTCATCATGATGGTGATGGTGGTGGTGGTGGTGATGGAATTCCATGTACTTCTTAAAAAAGTATCAGTGACAAAGAATCAGTCCAAACTTTTCATAGATGCTCTGCCTTCTTCAGAAAAGTCCCAAAAATCAAATTATAATTAACTGTTGTATTAATTTTTATTAATAGTTAATCAGTAGTAATTTTGGCCCCTTGATCACTTAAAATATAAAGTTAATTTCCCCTGAAAAAGTGAAACTTTTGCTGTTAACAATTTGTTTGTGGCCTGTGCAGGGTTTGGAGATTTAAAGATGGCCCTTGTGGAATAAAAGGTTGTTCTGCACTGATCTGCATTATATAGCATTGTGATGAATCTATATGAATTTGGAATATTGATGGAATGATACTTTACAGAAAAACCACAGTACTCAGAGAAAAATCTTTTCCATTGTCACTTTATCCACCACAAATTGCGTACAGACGGTCCTTGGATCAAACCCAGGCCTTCGTATTGAGAAACCAGTGGCTAACCACATGAGCTGTGATGTAGATGTCATATTTCCAGTTTCAGCTAAAGCAACTTGAAGATTTGGAACTTGAAGTCATACAGCTTTTATGCTTTCTATACAACATTCCCATCTTGTTTCTGATGGGGGTTTTGGAGAGAGGCACTTTCTATTGTTTTAAATGTCCCAATGAGATGTCGCTGCAAATGAGGTACAGATTTTTGTACAGTTCCAAAGAAGTTAACTGCTGTGACCAAAGACTTCACAACCTCTCAAAGAAGTAAATTTAAATTGTAACACAGAAACATTTCCTTCTAATAGTGGCATGGGGCCATCAAAAATAGCAGGGCTGGGTTCAGCTGCATGCACCGAACCTGCCTCACACTGGCCCTGCTTCATCCATCATTTTTAAAGATATTTTTGTCAGGATTACAAAAATAATCCCAATTGAAAATTAATTGTGTGATAAAAATATAGAACCTTTACACTTCTGAAGAATTAAAAACCATTCTTAAAAATCTGTTGGAAACATTAAATAATCAAACCAGTTTTTAACTAACTAACTGACTTTTATTAATTAATTAATTAATTAATTGAGTGCTTCTTCAGTCAATCAAGCTCTTCTGTGCATTTTATAGAACCTGAAGGTTTATTAGTGACTGATGAATGATGCACTGGAAAGGATTTGGAAAGAAAGGATTACTGCCTAATCAAGGTACTATCAGGCATTTTGCAGGAGGGTCTGATGATAGCAATGATAACCTCAATCAGGATAGATGATGACTCTGTACAAGATATGAACCATGTCTCCCATATACAAACCTAAACGATTGATGCTACATCAACCCACTTGGTACTTCTTTGCTATAGCAGAAAAAGATGTTTGCACTTAAGTCAGTGCTTTACAAATGTAATGTGAGTAGGGAGAGTTAAACCAGTTGCAAGTAGAAAGCTGCCATACACACATATATATAATATGTGTTCACTACACACATTGCTTTCACATTTCCCATTGATCTTGTTGTGATGTTTGTTTGTTGTAATTTAATTTATATTTTTCATTTTTTAGACAAAGAAATATGCAGATGTCATAATACCCCGGGGAGCAGACAACACTGGTGAGTAATCATTTGTATTGCTGTGTATGCTATTTATGAGAGGTGGATGTGTTGGATTCATGTAGACAATGTGTGTATTGATGTAGTAAAATTATCTGTATCCTCTTTGTTTCTTCTGTTTGTTAAATGTAGACATACCATTTGCTGTAAATCTGAATTAGTGTTTGGCATACTGTGTATATGTTTCTGTTGAGGTTTACTTTTCATACACAGTACACTATAATTCCTTTAATCTGGCACCACCAGATTATCAGACAGTACCTATACTGACCTATATTCTTACAGGTAATTGTTGTCAGTGGTCCTGTACTTGGGCTGCACAACTGATCAGTGGAGTATTCCATTTGGCTGTCTCCTTCAGCTGCAGGTTCCTTAAAATTATGCAGCCAGCCCTCAGAGAGCGTGCATTTGTCAATTATTTTCATTTCATCATAAAAAGACTTAGTTTTTTCAATTATCGTAGGCCCAGTTATGGGTTTTCCTTTCGTACATTGCTATAAACCACTTGTACAACATCTTGTCCAGTTGCACTAATTTAGGCTCTTTCAGTATCTGTCACTTAAGGTCCTTCATGCTTTCATATAATGCCATAAATTATCATAATTGGTCTTTCCATTTTTTTTAGCATGACGGTTCAATGTTGTATGAAGCCATAACCTCACTTCAGCTTCACCACTTTCAAGCCTCCTAATTATTTCAAGTTTCTGAGGAATTGTTAAAATTATGTGTGATTTTAGGCTTCAGCTGCGATGTTGATGAGATCTGCGCTCTTCTGGGATATTACGCAGCATGTGTGGTAAGAAATTACTACACAATGCTGCGTAATATCCCAGAAGAGTGCAAGTCTTAAAGTTGTGTGTTTCCTCATGCCAGCAGTATCATGTTTACTGATCTTGGGATCTTTTGAAGCTATTGTAATAGCTCAATGGGCTCGATAAGGTCCAGATAACCCAAGATACATTTACAGAATTAGTATGCCCTCATCACCAGAAGTTATGGACAGAGGAACTTGAAGTCTTGGGACTTCGGTTCTCAAGTTCCAAATTGTCAGGAATGCTGGATTATCAGGTGCCAGATTAAAGGAATTCTGCTGTACAAAGTAAAATACATGCATATCCCTTTTGATTACAATAAATGGAAACTGAAACTCTAACACTTTGCTCCCAAAATGGTGTGTCCTACTATATCTATTGGTACTGCATCACTTCCATGTGTTGTAGAGGGAAGAATATATATTTTGTACAGTAATATGAAGGGGTGGGCATGGAATATCAGCAAGGTGTTAGACTAGGGCTGACCACAAATGTTTTGCTGTATGTTGAAGTTAATTACACATCATCTTCAGTTTATCATGAGACCAACAGCTTTGAAGTCCAAGGTCTGCTTCCACCTGGAAAACTAACTATAATACTGTGCAGGCTCAGACCAAAGCATAGTCATTCTTAGAACAGTGCATGTGTCTCTGCATGTGATAGGATTGTATTGTGTTGTGAAATAAGGTGCATTGTAGCTTTGAACAAATCATATTTTTAAAGTGTAACTACATTGTCAGTTGCAAAGATTATATAGTGTCGGTTCGTGGATTGATGGATGGATGGATGAATGAATGAATGCGTATGGAACATTGGTGGAATAATGCTGACAGGTAAAGACTGAATTACTTGAAAAACCTGTTTAATTGTCACTTTGTCCACCATAAATCCCATGTGGACTGGCCTGGAATCAAACCTGGGTCCATGCTGTGGGAGGTAGCCAGAAACTAATTGTATGAGCCTCGGCATGGTCTGGCTTGAACAAATAGTGTTGTATGGTTTCACAGAAAATCTTCCAAAAGTGCAGTTCCTTCCAGAGCACCAACTTACAGAGTAATGGCAAAGCTTTGTGCTGTGGGATCAGTGTTGAACAAAAATAAAACCTAAAGAAAGACATGTAGCAGCTGAAGAAAAAAGCTTGATATATGTGCTTAATTAGAAGCAAGCCTGAAAAAAGTCATTACAACCCTTAATTTTTCAGTGTGAAAATTCCAGAGGTACTGTTCATGCTGCAACAAAGTTGTTGAATTTGTGACCATATTAAATGACAAACTGCAGCAAGAGTTTGACACTGCAGATGATTTCGGGAATCTGTGTTTAAGGTCTTGTTTATTCTGATAATAATGTTATGCTGGTGTGTAAGCAGTCAAAACAATAGATGCTGATGAACAGAAATCTTCATGTTATTTATGAAGTGCCTTGACACAATTTGAAAGTCAGACTGTGGTGAACAATTAGTGCTCAAGACGTAATAGACCTCCCCCCTCCCTCCCCAGTGACAAAACAATAAATACCGAACTTATGTAAGATTAATACTGGCACCACTTTTTTGTCAGTTGAATGCAGATGGAAGATATATATGGGCAGTTCATGCAGGACAGTGCTACAGACCCAAGCTAAGAATGCTGTGAATGGCTGAATTTATTTGGTAAATAAGTGTTAAGTAAAAGATTATGGCTTGTCTGCTCACCAGATTTTAAGTCCTTGTGACTTTTATTCGTGGGACACATTAAGAAGTTTGGTTGTGTATGGATTATCCTGTTTTGTATAAAAGCATAAGGTTCGCATTTAAAGACTGTACTTTGAAGTAATATAGGTTGTACTGTATGGAGAAAATGGGCAGGACATGACTGCCTTCTACTGCTGCACTATGCAAGCGCTTGCCATAACACTGTATGGGACCTAGACCCATGATAAACTAGAGACTCTGTGTATTGCAGTGTAAATTCAAGTAAGTTTGTATCATACATTAAATACCAATAAAACTGTTAGTATGGTGCAGTAAGCCACATTCTTAATCTTTTCTTTTTCCTTCCCAGCCTTTGTATTATCATTTTTGTACTCTGACTGCTTTCACTCCTGCATGCTGTTAGTTACTGCTGTTGTGATAGTGCTATGTGATGCTTGATGTGTGTCACACATTTATACTCATTGCCAGTATCACCTCTTTTATTTCAAACAGATAGTATATTCACAAAAGGTACAGTGTTGATGTTACATATAACTGATGTACAACATGTGTTCACATATAAGTATTTAAATTTAAAAATGTGGTATATTTGTGCATGCTTCACTCTTTGATATTGTTTTCTATCATAATTAAAGGGCAAATTTATGAATGAACTCAATTAGTGTTATATTACATGCAAAGGCTGAAACTTGATCTTACGTGGCGAGATATTCTAGGTTGATTCAGCATATGGAATTGACAACTTACTTGATTCTCTGCACTATTAATGCAGTTACTGTGAGCTGTATTTCCTTTGTAGTACTTGTTTTGTTTCTTGTTCCATTCTGCTGTTGTCTTTTTATAATTACACATCCTTCTTACTGCAGGGCACCTTTATATATAAACTTAACAATGCTCTTGCTCTTTTCTTTGTATTCTGTACATTATGTGCCGAGGAGAGTATTTGATCAGAAGAATGAGTAAATCACAGAAGGATGGAGAAAATTGCATAATGAGAAACTTCAAAAGACATACTCTGCACAAAACATTGTTAGGTTGGTGAGAATGGAGGAGGATAAGATTTACTAGACATGTAGCATACATGGGAGCAGTGAAAAATTTGTAGCTAGCTAATGTTAGAATCAAGAAGGTGGGAAACGTCCACAGGGCATAACACTCCTGGTGCATTTGCTCTGTTATATTTGTCCCTGTATGTTTTCTGTTTATCTTATCCATAAATTTAGAGTTGGTAATGCTCAGTTGTTATGTTCAGATAATCAACCATTTCTTCAGCCTCAGCTCGAACCTCACAGAGAACTCCATCTCGGTTGTTATTTTTAGATTGAAGTGTTTCTTCAGCTTCAGCTTATACCTCGTGGAGACCACAATCTACCTCAATTATTATTTTTAGATGGTCAACTGTTTCTTTGGCCTTAGCTCATACTTTACAGAGAACACAGTCCATCTCCACTAAAGAGACCAGTCACATAGTGTTTGTAGGTCTGCATGGAAAGTGTCTGTTATTTTTGCCCACTTCAAATCAGAATGTACAGACAGATTGTAGCAAGAGTGACACTGTTACATGTGGGTGGATGGAGGGATAGACATGATGAGGCTAATAGTCACTTTTGCAACTGCTTTGTAAACACACTTAAGAGTTGAAGGCTTATTACATAAAAGTCATGAACCTTGAGTTAATAGCAAGTTATTTTAACAAGATTGTCTGTGTCATTAACTGTATACATCTGACTCAGATAGGGTCTAGTGGTGGCTTGTTTTGAACATGATAATGTATTTTGAAGTTATTCATTCCATGCATTTTGCTTAAAATTCACTTATACACAGTCCGACAATTATATAATGAGACTGAGGTTATAGAATAAAACTGGAACAAAAGACTTGAGTACTATCTGTATTTTATTCAAAGTACATCCCTTCTGCATCGATACAGCGAGTGGCACGATCTAGCAAAGACTGGAACGACCTCTGCACGTCTTCTTGTGGTATGGCCCGAAGACTCGATGTCACAGCTCCTTGGATGTCTTGAACATCTTCAAAGAGGCGCCCTTTCAATGGTAACTTCAGTTTGGGGAACAGAAAATAATCACAGGGGGATAAATCAGGGGAGTAAGGCGGATGATTGAGCACGCACACTTGTTTTTGGGCTAAAAATTCTTGTACAGCAACTGCCCGGTGAACCGGTGCATTGTCGTGAAGAAGAAACCAACTGCCTGGTGCTGAGTACTCGGGCCGGACACGGCGAATCCTCTTCCATAGGCGTTCCAGAACACTCAAATAAAAACTTCCAGTGACAGTTTGTCCCTGAGGGACAAACTCGTGGTGAATAATTCCCTTGCTGTCGTAGAAACACACAAGCATTGTCTTCAATTTTGACTTTTGAAAACGAACTTTTTTGCCTTTTGGTGATGCTGGTGACTTCCATTCAGCACTTTGGCGTTTAGTTGTGGGATCATAGCGAAAACACCAAGTTTCATCCTCTGCTACAATCGAATTCAAGAAAGTTTTATTTCTATGAGCAGTTTTAATGATGTCTTTTGCGTACTGAACACGCTCGTGTCTTTGATCATCATTCAATGAATGCGGCACAAACCGGGAAGCGACCTTCTCTTGCCCAGGTCTTCCACTAAGATTTGACGAATCGTCTCCCTGTTAACACCAAACTCATCAGCCATCATTCTCACAGTCACACAACGTTCTTCTTGTATTCGTTCTCTCACTTTCACAATGAGTCCCTCGTTACGAACAGAAAATGGACGCCCAGGCCTGGCTTCATCTTCAATCGTTTCCACACCACTTTTGAATCGTGCATACCACCTGAATATCTGTGCACGAGATAAAGAATTATCCCCATACACTTGTCTCATCAATTTCACAGTCTCAGCTGCAGTTTTCCCGAGTTTAACACAGAATTTAATGTTCGCTGTCTGCTCCATGCTGCTACTGTGACCGCGTCCTCTCACTACCTACACAACATGGCGCCGTATTTCCCGTCATGCTCAGCGTGGGACGTTGCGGTGTTGCCAGATTACAGATGAAGGTTGGGCACTTGGATGGCATGCATTGCTTCATAGATGGCACTTCTATCTTGGTCAAAATAAAATCAGTCTCATTATATAATTGTCGGACTGTGTAAAACCAAGTCAGTGCACAAGTTACAAACATACCTAAAAGTATGCTCTTTCCCTAGAATTTGAACCATCCTGTATAATTTATATATTTTATACCAAACTGCAAAAATCAATATGAGATATATATGTAACTTTTATAATGTATTGTACTCACAATATATATGTACATCAACCACCCTGCACTTTAAATTTAGCTGCTGAATGCTATATATAATGAATATTGCAGGTGTAATTAATTATATTTTAGCAGCTTTTAAATTTGGTGTATGAACTCGTTGAGGATGGCACAGACATGCCAAAACGTGTAGTACTGGTGAAAGACCATACTTTTGGGTATGTTTGCAACTTGTGCATTAACATGGTTTTATAAATGAATGATAATGTATCTTTGGATTCTGTAAAAGATGGGGAGTTTCTTGGCCAGCTGAGTGATTGTTAGCCATTCAGTTAGGACTCTGCTCCATGAAGTTAAAGTAAAGTCATTAGGATAAGGAAGTAGTTATTTCCCATTTGATCCTTGTCTCCTAACATCCTGTGTTTGGGAAGGCCAAACTGTATATGTCATGAAAGTTTGCACAGTGATTATATTTATATGCAAGGCACAAGACTATTAGAGTAGTGGGTAACAAAACACAAGACAAATAAGTACACTGCCTGACATTATTTTTTTATTATGTATATGAAGGTAGTGTAGTCGGTACAGTGACTGGGCTACTGGCTGGATGGTCTGTGGTTTGAATCCCGGTGGAGGCAAGGGATTTTTCGCTTCTCTAAAATGTCCGGACTGGCTCTAGGGCTCACCCAGCCTCCTATTCATTCAGTACCAGGGTTCTTTCCTGGGAGTAAATCAGCTGGGGTGTGAAGTTAATCACTCACCTCCATCCAGTGCCGAGGTTAAGAGTGCCTTCATGGCATGGACAGAAAGAACTTACCTTTTTTTATGCATAAGAAGTTTAAAGAGGAGATGGTGTTGGATTGGATCATCATTGAATTGCAGGGACACATAATTTGAGTGGATGGACATTTACAGTTAATGCGAATAACTACAATTTTGAAAGTTGAATCAATTCAGTGGATATCTTTAAGTGTACAAGGTACCTCTGATATTTTCCAGTAACATTAATCAGCTAAGTAGTAACTGAGCTCATAAAAGAATTGTCTTAATAAATTTTATTGTTTACTACACCAGGGAGGTTTGTGTTTCTCTGCAGATCAGCTGCGGACAGTGGCTGCAATAAGGAAAGAAAATATAAAGTGGTTTCAGTACACTCTTATAATTACAACAAATTGTATACTGTAGTGTTTTGTAATATGTTCATTAAATTAACTTGCATGCCCCTGCAGACATTTTCGCTTTGGCTTCTGCCATTCGATGATGACGTACTTGATACTGTAGTAATGTGCTGTGACTGTGCAACAGTGAACAGTAAAGTCGTAATAATTGTAAAAGGTTATAGGACAACATATTTTTATGTACTGTATCTGTATGTGACATTTACTTGTGTAGTAATTATAAGTTTAATGACTTTTTAATAACTTCATAAATACACACATATAATTGATTACAATTTCAACCATCATGCATCTAGCCAGTGTTGTTTGCCCTGTATTGTCATGTTCCATATTTTTCTGGACTGTAAGACGTATCGAGATTTTATACAGAACATTTTAGTAAGTACTACCTACTATACACCTATCCTAACTACAGTGCATTTCTTCTGTCACTGTCTCGAGCACAGCAGCTGTCACGAAGTGTCTGTGGATGCAGGCTTTGTGTGCAATAAAGTTGCTGTGCTTAGTGCGGCAACAAAAGAAAGACCCCATACTCTACTACATATTTGGTTTTAGGCAGCATTTTCCAGGGAAAAGAGGTGTGTCTTATGCTCCAGAAAATGTGATATTGAAATGCAAGTTATATGTGTTTCATTTTAAAATATAGCAGCAGTTACTGTAATGGAAATTCTGTTCTTCAGAGATATGCTTCATACAGTAATTTAAGAGTCACATGAAAAGTGTAGATATTCTTTCCCTCACCTTAAAGGTCAGTGTATTGTTCTTACTGATGGGAGGAATTTAAGAAGAGTTTAAAGATTGACACTTATACTATCCAGATATGTGTCTTATTCTGAAAACCAGATTTTAGCAGATGCTGGAAAGTGTGGGTTCATTGTTCCCCAAAATCAAATAGTTAATTAATTCAGGCATTCTTTCGTGGTTTGTACATTGCTTTTATTTTATTCTGCATTGGTTTTGGTCCATAATTATCGCTACATAATCCATCTGAAAATTTTGTAATACAACAGTGTGATGTATAATCTGAAAAAAAAATGGCCTGTAGATATATTTATTTTCAAAAAGTTTGTGTCATAGCTGTGTTTGACCTTATTACAAAGAAATGTTGACACTAACCATTTAGACATGTCTATAATCTCTCATGACACCAGGTGTGTGCAAGCTTGTGTGCACATACATGCATACATTCGTGCATTGGTGGGTTTCAGTGTGTAGTGAGAATTGTTTATCCCTTACCAACATGGTTAGATTATGACAGTGTACCCTGATTCTGTGATTAGAAATCCCAAATGATACAGTGGCACACCCATTACAAGTCAACAGTATCGTATTGTGTTTACACTGTGTCACAGGAATAACTACAGTAACTATTAACTTTGTCATTTTGTAGTTGCTTAATATTAGAATGAGGACTGCTTCATGGAAGTAAAAATATCCTAAATTTTTGTATTAACCTGTATCCCACCAGGGTGGGTATTTAAATTTTTTATGAAAAATGTGAGGATTATTTGAACAGAAAAAGATAAAACTGTGAAGTAAATGGCATATTGTGGAAAATAAAACAGAGATTATGCAGCATGTCTTAAAAATGCAGTAAATTTCCATGTTGCCTAAATGTATGAAATGAATTTCTAGGAGTGTTTTCCTTCTTCAAAAGGTTAAGGAGTGTTCTGATCTTAGATTTAATATGGCCATGATCTTTATGTAAATGATGGTAGGAATTTTAAGTATCATGGTTTCAGAAATACGTCTAGCAGCACAAAATTTCTTACAAACATCAATAAGAAGCCTGTTGAGAAGGAGTTCTCCTGTCACAAGAACATGATCTGCATGCAAGTCTTCACATATAAGTTTTCACCTTGGAGAAAGAATGCATACAAATAAAGTACTAGGACTCCTGGAGACATGACCTATCAAGTTGGTTCAGTCAGAAGGTGCATAGATCACCATGATCATTCTGCAAATTTCATATCCAACTTTACTGAAAACAAGAACATTGTTTCTCCACTTTTGGACAGTGAGACTGAGAGGATTAACTTTGTTCATCCATTATATACAGCATAACAGCAGGTGTTAACAGATATGCATGATGGAAAGTGAGAACATCCATAAAGATATACAGCTTCTGTTTGCTTTGTTAGAAGTAGGAAGAAGGATGGCTAGTGTATGTGAGATTTGAGGTTTTGACAGCAGTAACTGTGAAGCTTGTCTTCTTTGACGTGTTGTTGTGTAGTCTGGTGGATGTGTACCAACATTTCAGAAGAACCTGCTGCTTCCAACATGGCCAGTGTAGTATGATAAAGGACTGCACTGTGTACAGAGTGTACAATCCAAGATTTTAGGTTCTCGCAGTGGTGTTGCAGACCTTCAAGTGTTACGGAATGTGATGCTGTGTTGGGTGAGTGGCTCCTAGTGTCTTGAAGGATCATAGTGCCTTCTTCTTCAGACTCGAGCAGGCCAAGAGGAATTCTTCTGGTACTGACCAGTCCAAGACGAATCTGGTGAATCCAGGTAATGATGGCACTATGGTTCTTCAAAAGATCAGGAACCTCTCACCCATTGACACAGCGTCACATTCCAGGAGACTTGAATCCTCAGACAGTTGTTAAACCAAAATACAAATCATATGTAGAAGTTTCACCCATACCAAATGTTCCAAATTGCAACAGACTTGAACTGTCCTTCCCCCCTCCCATCCACCCACCCCAGCACCCATAGTGAAGTACTGTGTATCTCTGAACCACACACATGTCCTTATCAGACCTGTGATGTTCACATGATCAGTACAGGGTATATCAGTTCCTGAGATTTGATTTTCTTCTGCTGCATGGTATAATTTATGTGGTTCTGTGTTGATGTGACAAAACATGTAGCCCACACAGTAAGCATTGTCAGAACATTTTTAAATTAGTGACCAAGTGCTTTAGACTCAAATGGAATGAAGGGAGTGATAAATTTAGGATATTATGTATGAAGAATCTCTATGATTTATAGAGGCTTCTAGTATCATTAGGTTAGAGCAGTCCAGGGGGATTGGATGGTCTGAATATCGAGCTTGAATAGGGGACATATGTAGTGCATACAGAATTTGGTTGAGGAAGTCTGTTAGCAAAGTTCACTTGGAGGACAGAGGAGGAGATGGGAGAAAATCATTTAGATGAATGTGAAGACAAATAGGTTGTGAGGATCAGAGGTTGATGGAATGTCTGGAGCCTATCCTGTGTTGGGCTGTTGCATTAGCATTTCTGAACTTTTGAGTTCTGTTAACTAGAATGAAGGTGAATTGGTTTGCTTTGTTGTGGCAAGTAAAGGAGAATGGAGAACAAGTACCAGCATTGATATGCATACTCTTCCACTTTTGTCGTACTCCTGTTTTCGGCATCTTATTGGTCTTCTTCTAACTCTGTGCCTAGTAGGCTTCTAATTTTGTGCTTTTGCTCACTTGGCTTCACCCATTTTCCTTCATTTCGTTTCATATATTTCCCTATGTAGTGATAATCTCTTAGATGAGTATCCTCTTACTTCTCTTAAAAAGGCAGTTAAGACTTTTTCATCAGTAAGCTAGACAGTGACATGCCTTTGATTTATGCCATTTTGTTGTTGGTGTTGTGTAGTTGAATGAAGGAGGTTTCAATGAACGTATGTATGGATCAGGTGTGGAAAACATTGTCTAGGGCTTCGGCAGATTGAACAGGGACTTAGGAGGGTGGTGTGTTGAGGGTATGAGAGTTTATACAGTTTTAATATCCTTATATGTAACAAACTTCTGTACAGAGTTGTATATTTCTGTCAGTCTCTGTTGATTGTTGCCAGCTTTTTTAAGTGCATAAACTATATCCATTGATTTCACATCACTGTTTATACCGTGCATCTTTATTGTTGAGTTACCGTCTAAAAAGTTTCCAGCAATAATGCACCATTTAATGATTTTAAAAAGGTATTACAGTTCCATTTTCCAACATGTTTCGGTGGTGGTCACCACCATCATCGGAGAAAGGTCACAGACAGTTCTAAGCTGGAAGCAACGCTGCTATAAAGCACATTTTAAAAACTTAATATTATTCATACCGTACATTTTAACTTTATATTCACAGTCTGACAAATGTACAATTCAATCACATTAATTGTGCAATTCCACTGTCCTGCATGTTTCAAACCCTTAATTTGGGTTCATCTTCAGGGACTCATTACACACTATTCACATCAACTGGTACAATTGTTTACATGAATTCTTTATATCTGTGTATGTACGTTGTCCAAAACTAATAAAAAGTGAAAATTATTTTATATTGGTTAAAATGCTAAAAGTTGTATAAAAGTTAAATAGTCTGTGCTGATTTGATATCCTGTTTTATCGGAGAAGGTTGTCTGCTGGGTGTTGAGAAAAGTACATACACAGATGTAAAGAGTTCATGTAAACAATTGTACCAGTTGATGTGAATACTGTGTAATGAGTCCCTGAAGATGAACACAAATTAAGGGTTCAAAACATGTAGGACAGTGGAATTGCACAATTAATGTGATTGAATTGTACATTTGTCGGACTGTGAATATAAAGCACAGTTTGTCTTGCTATGTATCTGTAATAGTATCCACCATTCTATTACTGATACATAGCAAGACAAAGTGTGCTTTATAGCAGCGTTGTTTCCAGCTTAGAACTGTATGTGACCTTTCCCCGATGATGGTGGTGGCCACCACCGAAACGTGTCGAAAAATGGAATAACTTTGTAACACCTTTTTTAAATCATTAAACGGTGTATTATTGTTAGAAACGTTTTAGACAGTAGCTCAATATGTCCATTGATGCTTCACTTTCAGATGAATTAATTCATATGTTGATCACTATGTGCGGAGTTACAGCAGTAAATGGAAAATTTGTCAGTGAGAATGTTTATATTCAGAAGACTGCCATAATGAATAAAGAGGTTCATTATTTTGGTAGAATATACATCAATAAAAACCTGGGTAAAGAACAGGCATTTTCACCAATTAAGCATGCTTGATTCTGTTTTGAGAAGTGCTCGTAAAGGATCAAAACTATTTACATTTTTTTTTTTTTTTTTTCAGTTTGGTAGTGGTTCCCTAAATCTGGGATTTATTGCCCAGCATTTCTATCGTGTATATTTATTATAAATTAAGCATTTATTTCATTACAGTGTTTGAGCCACGATCACTGTATATCCTCTCTTCAGAAACAGAACTTACATGCTTGGCATTGCATCCATGTCTCAAGCATGCATTTCGTTGGCCACTGTCATTTAGAATAGTATGCGTGCTCGTTGGCACAAGATAAGATCTCAAAGGCTAGCATGATTACATTACTGCCAAGTAATGTAAGGAACCCACGGAAGTCCAGTAAATGACATAAACTGGATGTAAACAATTTCTTATACAATTTTCCTTACCCACATTGGTATTAAGTACTTGTATATAGAGTACTGGCCAGTTCTCAGTGTAAGGTATCACTTCGTAGATGATATTCAACGTTCATTTGTAAAAATTCAGCAATGTAGTGTTTATTTTTTACTCATATTTGTTGTAAAAATCACCAAATTCGTATCCATGTTGCTTCTGCTTTTGAACTGTTCACAGTGTAAGTTTAATGTGGTATTATTGGAAACATAGAACACAGTCCCAGTGCACATTTCACACACTTATGTCATGTTTGTGGATACACTTTTTCAGTAGAACACACTCAAAATCTCAACCTCTTGCTCTTTGTAAACCAGTGACTATTGTTCACCAGTGCAACACCATCTACAGTTTTTGCTTCATAACTTGCCTTCTGTTGGTAAGTGAATGAAAGCACTCCAGGTTTTCTTCTTCATCTGTACTTTTCCTCACCAAGTGTAAGCAGAAATTTCTGTGAGAAATCTTCATCCCACAAGATGACAATAGACTCCAGTTATTCAGAATGGTCAGGTCACGCAGATGAAGAAACAGCTTTTTTATGCATTAGCAAGTACGCTGTTTCATTGACTAGCTATTTACTTACCATTCTGTCTCCCTTTTTAACATCCTGCATGTGTGTTCTGACTTTCAGCAGTTAATGGCTATCTTGATGGTGTTTCCAGGTGCATCATTGAAGTTTCCATCTGCTGGTGGTTGGTGCATGTTAGTATGTGTACATATCTCTTGCCTTTTCATACCATTGCTATCAAGTTTCCACTGATTCTGGCCTGTATGTCACACCATATCAGTTTTCGTGTCTTACGTCCAAAGTTATGTGGCATGCCCTTAAGGTTTGGACAAACAGTACTTCAGCAGTTCATTTTTATAGAAGTCAGTTCATCAAATAAAGAAGGAAGAGAAGTTCCCAAACAACTTATGTCCAACTCCTTCCACCCTCCTGGTAAGATGTCTCACAGTTGCATGTGTCACTGTCATTTCTTCAGATGCAATCTGTGTGTCTTTACCAAGGTAAACCCTCATGTCATATGTATAGCCTGTCGCCACAAAACTTGTGAACTGCCATGCCGAAACATTTATACTTATGTGTATACTGTCTGAAAATCTCCTGAACTTTGAATTTTTCAGTAACCTTGTCCTCTGTCAAATATTCACACAGGTCATAAAATTTAACAAACAAGCCGTTCAAAATGTCAGAAAGTGTTCTCAGCTTCCACAGTCTGTCATAATTTTTATCAGTGGCATCAGGTTTCTTGGTATTGTGAGAGAAACGTAAGAAACACAGTATGTGAAGGTACCCATGATGTTTCATGGTGTTGCTGTAAAATGGTGTGTGGAATTGTTTAAGTGTAGACCAGTAGTCATTTACATTGTCTCTTACATTATATCACATGCGTATCATTATAACAAAGAACATGACAATATCAGACACTGTCATGTGAGGAAGGAGGGGAAGATGAGGATGGTCCTTAATCCCACAAGCCCAAGAATTGCCAGTAATATCGGTTTGTATGTTCCACCAACAGTTGGATAACTCTTGTGAAATCAACATTAGCACAGTGAATGGAGTGCTGTCTTTGTTGATAGCGGGCACCTCATTTTTTTGACACCCCCAGGAGCCCCAGTTAATGGGTGGACAGGCCTGTGCCTTATGGAGGTCCACAGTTCAAATCTGTGGAGAGAATATGGTTCAGCAAACAATTAAGCCACCAACACTTCCACATAACCACTGTGAGCATGAGAAAATGAAGCATAGTCTTGACCTGGTCGCAGTACAGTGCAGTGCTGATTCAGTTGCATATGTTATAAAACACCCCTGCTTCACATTTTCGTATGGTTGATAGATGCTCGTAGACTAACATCTGCCTACAGAAGTTCATTAAATAGTAGCTTAACTTGAGGGTGACCAGACATTCATAGGGAATGTACAGTGCCCTTATGAGCACACAATCTTTTTGAAGATTAGATGCAGTGTACCCATAGGGGCACTTCATCTTAAAAGGGTTAAGTGGGTCTTACTAGGTTCCATATTAACTAGTTGGCCTCCACATATTGAAAGTGACTGAATATATTGAATAATGACATACTGAGTGTGAACGTGTGATGGTTCTCGGGCTGGGTGGTTGGTTAACAACTCGTCATAGAAAAATAGCAAATTACGAATGTTAGACAGGACCTTCAGTATAGATGCATTCATTTGGATGGTCCTAACAACAGAATAAGAATATCTGGAGCTTCTATATGACAAGTTAATTAAAATCGGTAGTGTAGTATAACTTAGATGTAGTGGGAGAACAGGAGGTAAGATAGTACAACGGTAGCATTAAGCCAGAAAACATTTGTACATTTTTCTGTGGAAGGGCAATATGAAGATGCATGCTAGGAACCTACTGTGTGAGAGTATGGAGTGAATTTATTTGGCTCAAGATAATGTCAAATATCAGTTCTTTTGAAAATGAGAATGAACCCCTGGGGTTCAATAAGTAAGGGGAAATTTCTTGGCTAGCGAAGTGACTATTAGCTTCTCAAGGACTGCTGTTACTGTTGTTAGTATATGAAGTTATGAAATGTCTCACATTTGTGAAATAATAATAATTAAGCTGACCTGAATACACATTTTAATGGTGTAATGCATCATGTTAAGTGATAATTTGCTTCCTCTTCTTGAATCACTTTTCCATTCCTGTTATGTCCTTGTGGTGTATCTCTGACTTCACACTGGCTGCTTGTGCTACCATACTGCCACTAATGAGAGGTGAAATTGATAATATATAAATTCATATCATTGCCTATGGTAGTGATTAACCAATCATTCATTGCGTGATTTCAGGCTTCCGCTTCAGTATAAATAAAATCTTCGCTCTTATGGGATTTTATGCAGCGTGGATTGGTAGTTACCGACGTTTTGGAACCGATAGGTTTTCCCGAAACGTCGGTAACTACCAATCTATACTGCGTAAAATCCCAAAAGAGCAAAGCTGTCATTCATTTATTTTATGTGTGGTGATTTACAGGATCAGTTTACAATTGTCACTGTATCATTACTCATAATCCTGAATTGGACTGAAGTTATGCTTTGACAGGAAGAAATTACTTTTTCATTTATTACTAAATTCTGTGTGCTCCTTTTACGTTGTGTTTGTAGAATACAAGTTCTTATCAGGTTGAAGTATGACTGGAAGTATCATTTTATGTAAAAGCATAGTGGTTTGTAATTCCAGGACTATGGCCCAGGACACCTGAAGAAATACGAGGGAAAGTCAGAAACTAAGTTGCCCCCTCCCCCTTATTTTATAGGTGAATGGAGGTAAGTGGAGACAAGTAAAGCATGTGCTTACATTTGAACACCAATCTTATATTTTTCCACATAGTCATGGAAGTTGTCAGGCAGTAGTTATTGCATACAATGAGATTTTCCAAGCCCTGGCAGTAGAAGGAGACATCCTGCTCTCAAAGCCGCTTCTGGGCTGTACTTGTCCATCCACATCTCATCGTCAGTGGAGATGTGTGACAAAAAAAAGTTATCGCTTGCAGCTTCATGACATTGGAGGTTGGTCAGTAAGGTGGCCATTCTGTCTCCTGTTGTTCAGACAGTAGTTACAGTGCCCATCTGATGCACATTTCATGGTAGCTGAGACGTTCATGGACAGTGTCCCAAGCACTGCTGTGTGAGAGTCTCAGTGCCAGCTCTGACTGCTCCAGCGATACACATCTGTCCACCCACACCATTCGGCAGTGTGACTGGAAAGTGTGTATGATAATGAAGGATGACCACTTCTGTTCTTGTCCATGACACTCACCTAACCATTTGCAAAGTCATGGCACCATTTCTAACACTTACTGAATGGATATCACATCTGCACCATACACGGCCACAATCTCTGAATGTCTGTGGGTTCTGTGTTTGGTGCCCACAGGAATTGGATAACATCATGCACTTCTTCCCTTGTTCATATGTTCAATAGGGTTGCCATTTTCCATCTGATGCTGCATTAGACCTGCATTTGCAGCACTGGTGAAGATATTTGCCATGTAGTGAAGGGACCTGTGACAAAGTAATAGCTGACTACAATTGTTTGTTTCACAGTAATAAGGAGAGAAACTTACTTTCTGACTTACCTTCGTATAAATGTCCCCTGAATGTTTACACATTGATTTTAATTGTCATTTCAACTCCTGTTAGTTTCAAGACAGTATACCTGGATGTTGTTGCTATCTATTAACCCATCAAACAGTTTTGTGTCCACATTATTATTATTATTATTTGTGTTGTGACCCTTTTGTTTCTTTGATTGTGTGAAGAGGCAACCAAGTATTTTTTAATTTGCAAAATACAGTTTGGAAGATGTAAATCAAATTCACTTGTCATATTAGTATCTAATCTAAAATTCTCTTACATTAATTGTTATTGCCTGTGATTACAAGAACAGAGCTATGGAAAACAAATTAAATGTTTGCTCTGGCTTTGGTGATTTTGGCTTCAAAAAGGAATGTAGTTTCCTAGTATGTTGCTTCTAGAATAATGGGCTGAGCACATTTTTAGTGTGTAAAATGGTTATTGTGAGGCAAAAAAAAAAAAGTATTGATTCAATAGTAATTCTTAGTTATTTAAAATTATTAAGCTTGTTTGTACATCTGATTGTGCATTACTTCATATATTTTCATTATAATCATTGTGTGATAACTTTCAGCGTGCAATGGAACAACAAATACAGCTTGTATCTTATTAGATTAAATATTGTCTTTCATATTTGAGGACTAATTTATTTGTGCTTAATCTTTAAATGAATTTTAAATTTAAGCAGTGTATTTATTTATTTCTATTAAACTTGGTTACTTCTCTGTATGATAGTATGTGGAATTATTGATTCTTCCTCTGGGGGGTTGAAATTAAATTGAGATATAAAAATTGGAGCAAAAACGCCTAGGTAATTTGATGTATCATTAGGCAGAGGTCATTGGATTCCCATTCTAACGGGTTACGTTGTCTTGGTTTTTGCGTTGCAGTGGCGATTGACCTGATAGTGCATCACATCTGGGATATTTTGCATGGAGCCGTGAGTCACAAGTTCAGCTTAGGAGCAATGCGTCGTGCTAGCACTAGCTCTGACACACTTAGCAGATAGACATCTGGCCATAGCTTGGGCCATGGGCAATGGGCCAGCCAACTACTGGTGGGAAAGGGGTGTACACACAGTGATTTATGATGTCTTTTTTTGTTTTTGTATGTTTGAATAATAATGTTATTGATGCAGAAACAAAATTGTTCTGCTCAAACAGTGCTTTTTTGCTGTTCATGTCTGGTAAGTTAATTTTGTACTATCAAATAACAGCTTGTGAGGAATTGATAGAATTCACAGTTGCACGCATGTAATGAAGTGCCTGTTTAAAGTAAAAGACTTCTCAAAATTAAGAACACTGCAGATGTAGATGTCTTGAGAAGCTGAAGATTTTGATGTACTGCATTATAATTTTAAAAAAAAATGTTTGTTCATGAATTCCTTATATATTAACAGTATTGTCAGTACCACCTATGTGGCTGAAGGATGAGACCATTTTTGAGTAAAGAAAGTATATAGCATAATGACAAGCAGTGTACATTGCAGCTGTATACCATAGTGTATTGAAATGTTATTGGACACATTTTTTTAAGTTTCTAATTTACTGTTTTTTGCAACTGCTGAACTGAAGGTTTGTCCAGCAGGCACTGACATAGTGTTTTGGACAGATGGATTGGGTGCTATATTTCTTGTTTCATGAGGACTCTATGTTCTGTTTTAGAACCTACTTGTTTCATCACATCCATCAACAAATGTTTTGCAGTTTTGGCTGTCTCCTTATACTTGAATATGTCTGTAGTCTGGTATTACACCTTGCAGGAGCAGGGGGATATAGTTTTCAGTATTATTCTCAGTTTTGTCAGTCTTAACAGAGTGGGAGACAATTGTCATAGGAAAGTTTGAAATTTGAATGCCAGGAACCTAGTCATATTTTCATATACATTCAAGGATGTGATAAACAGACAATCATTGTTAAATGAAACCTTTTTGCCCACAGTTTTCACCCAAAAAATGTTACACGACAGAATTGTAAGTAGATATATCAGTGTCTCTGTCACTGCTTTAGCTGGTGGAACTTATGGAGGTGAGATAATACAAAGTAACGTGTTAAATAAATGGGATGTGATAACACTGACAGGAAGTGTGGTTATTATGCAAAATGTATTTGCTTCATAGAGTACCTTGTTGCAAAATACTAGATGCTCAGGCTGAGCATACCCAGGTCATTTTGTTTTCTGTAAATATGACTGTAATTGTCGCAGTCCAGTTTTAATAGTACGTTTTCATTTAGACAAGGCTGTGTATCATTAAACAACTTGAGTGAGATGTAATTAGAATATAAGTGTCTTGAAGCTTTCACAGCGACAGAATTCAATAAAAACAGCAGGCTGACAACGTATTGGTGGTTATCAGTTGAAGTTTCAGAGACCAACTCCATCTCCATCATCAGGATTCTATATGACTTTGACACCCAGATTACCATGATCCACAGCAAGTATGATATATAATCTGTGTAGGCTGGATGCCAGGTCGTATCAAAACCATGATGATGAAGACAAAAGTCAGACTGAAACTTCGATTGATTTGGACCATCTGACATGGCTGTCAGCCTGTGAAGATTTTTCTGAATACATGTTAAGGTATAGTTTTAAGAAACAGCTTTTATAGCAGAAATATTTTGCTGTGCAAATGGGTAGAGACAGTCATACCTGTCTTATGGAGTTGCACAACAAATATCTGAATGGAAAATTTTTATCATTATACCAAAGCAAGTTACCTGAAATGTAGTAGTATTTTTAGGGTTGTCTTGTAACACAGACTTACTTAATGGAAGAAGTGAGAAGTCAACGGATTTGAGCTAGTGTTTGTAAACGCTCAGATACATTATGAATTGAAGGTGTGTATGTGTATAAGGAACATTTGCTACATTTTATTTTGAAAACTGGAATGATAGCTAAAGTTTAAATCTGTGTTAACTGTGACGTGAAATTTTATTCAGAACATGCTGTTCTCTAAAAGTTTTTTTTATTTCCTATATATGACCAATTCTCATTCTAGTATTACTTCGGGCATATGTCTCCTGTTTATGAATGGTGATGTAGTTTCGTTGATATTAGTTGTTCCTTACTTAGGAGTTTAACCTTTTGACTGCTAATACTGCAGTGTCCATCAGAAGTAAGGTTTACCTCCTGTGAAAATAATATGATATATGACTACGCCTAGTTTAGGTTCATTGTATTGCAGCACTGGAAATGTACGTTAGATTCTGTATGGAGATTTGCACTGGTGAAGTTATTAATTTTTTTTATATTTGTGTTTATGCTGTTTGTTGAAACAGTCAGTTACCTGACTTTATATAACAATTTTTTGTATAATTCTACAGGTATAGTATGCACTTTTTTTTTAAAGTTTGAGCAGTGTATAGAATTTATTACAGATTTTATGGGGTTAAACATGTTACGGAATTTTTTTATTGTGAAACACCAGATTGGTACAGAATATCACAGTGAAAGAGGCAAAGTTTTGACAGTTAATGATTTTATATTTCTTGTGTGATAAAACATGTATATTTTACTCCTGATGATATATAAAAATATGATGCTGCTAGAATATTATCATGATCAGTATTGTAAAAACTGTGACAGTCATAATGTTAGTAACTTGGCCACGGACACATGTCGATGCCATATCTTAATTCTTGAATGAATTACAAACATATTGTTTATCGTATAATGAGAGTAGAAAATTGCATATACAAAACGTAACCAATAAACACTTTTGTTTGCCACTTGAACTGTGATAATCTAACCACTTTTCAAGATATTTTGCTGGACGGTTCTTACATTCCATCCTGCATATCTGCCATAAGTCTTACAGGTTTATCATACAAGACACGTACTTGCATATACTGGAAATCATACATGGAAAGTGGAAAGGGCAACCATGTAGTTTCTCAGGTGGATATCTTGACACATTGCAGACACATTACAGTTATACTGCATTATTTGTAAGTGACTTGAACTCAGGTTTGTAAATGATCAGGCAGTATTTTATGTTGCACTATATTAATAGTCACTAATTAATAATTAAGGTTTAGTTAGTGTGTTGCCATTCCATTCAACGTGTATCTTAATAAATTATTATGGTTTTCTTACATACAGTATTTCTGCAAGCTGGTTTCACATTTTGCATTTCTAAGAGTTATTGTTACATTTCTGTCTCTCTGAACATAAGATTCTAAAGTTGTACATTCTTTTCCTATTTCTTTACATACATAAAAAAATCAGTAGACTAAAAATAATGTTGTTTGAAAGTTGTGTGTAGTTATTACAAAATAATTTATTGTACTATTATAGCCATTCAGTGATTCTGATGTGTTGTTGGAGATGAGAGTTTCCAGTAAATTGCCTTTCAGTAGGGTCACTGTAACATAACATTACTATGGAGAATGGCACCAGTAGTGTTATGTTACTTATGACTGATGCAAGATGGCCTAATTGGGCTGCTGGTACACCTACAGGCCAACAGTTGATTAACAAATACACCACATATGTGCATAAGCATAATTCACTGTAGTGTCATGTATTTAGACACTGAGCATGTTGGCCACAGTCATAATTACTTCTGACTTCTATTTGAGAGGTGCCTGGTTTGAATCTCAGTTGGATCACTGGCCACCCTACTTAGTGTAATTGCGTGAACCACAAATGATAAAAAAGAATGCATATTTAGTCTTGAAATGTGTCAGAAAATACATTTTAGCATAATGTAACATGAGTAAAACAACATTAAGTTTAATGTGTTCACCTTTTTGTGTATGGCTCTGAAGGTGATTCAGGCTGTGAGTGATCCTCTGTAAGAGCTGCAGCCTATGCATGCTTCTCCTCAGGAGATGTAGGTTGCTGTTAAAGCGTTACTCTTTAGGCATTCCTTGTGAAGGAAAAAAGAATGTCTTGTGTGGAGACCACTTCTGCCCTTCTAATCCATCTGCCTGTCTGTGACCAAGTATCAGTGTCTGAACCATTTGTTGGATTTTCATGAAATTCGGTTTAGGCCTTTTTTTTTTACGGAAGGTTGTGGAGCAAGCATGAGTTTTGTGAATACTGGCTCAGTGACAGTCATACTTTACTTAGGGGCATAAAGGAATTTCTATGTGTACTTAAAGTTTTCTTGACTGATTTAGGTGGCATTTGGTGAAAGAGATCTGCACATAATGCTGTTGAGCAGTTATGAAATTTATGAAAATCAGTGCATTGAAAGCCATACTTTACTGAAGGTCATGAACGAAATTATGTCCATATTTTGTCCATTTTCCATCTAAGTTGGGAAAGATTTTTTGCAGATGCCCACAAAAATTTACTGAGTGATTGTGGGTTTTATGAAAGTCTGTGCAATGAAAGCCATACTTAGGGGTATAAATGAATATGTATCCATACTTCCCACATTTATTGTCTTGATTTGGGTGAAATGGGGCACATGACATGTGCACATAATGCTGTTGAGTGTTTTGTAAAACTCATTGCAGGGAAGGCTATACTTTTCCTTCGGGGATAAATGAAATTACATGTGCCTCTGTACAGTGAAATTGTATGACATTTGTAAAGGAACAAATGTCTTGGTAAAGTTTGTATACTACATCTTGGAGCACACCATTTGCAGTCTTGTTCTTATCACTGTGAGCTTATCTCCAGCTCTTGTCACTAACACATCCTTTTTCAGATATATGCATATAAGTAACTTGAAGAGTTTATGACAGGCGAAACAAGTGTAAGGTATAGCATACAAGTATATGTTTTGACTGAAGCAGCAAAGATTACTTCTGACAGTAATACATTGCTTGCTGCAACTCCTTGTAGGTCATTTTCCAATGTATGGTATTCATTCATATTAACAAAACAGCTGAATAGCCAATCAGGTTTCAAACGGACAGTATTCAGCAAGGTATTTACTACTGTGCATGCGTCAGTTTTTATTCTGATATTTTATGTAAAATTCCAAACCAGAAATGCATTTCCTTTGATGTACTTCTCTTTGGAACTCACTGAGTTGGTGGAACATTATTTTAGCAGACCACTTTGTCTGTTAAAGTACCTAAATTGTTTTTAAAGAGTTTTAGATAGCAGTGTAGCTAGTACTTATGGGAGAGCAAGTTCTGTAAGAATTAAACTCAAAGTGTATGTTACAGGCAACACATCGCAGTGCGAGCAGAAGTTCGTATTAAATATGGGAATATTGCAGCATGCCCAGTCATATCTGTACTAACATACATATACACATTTCAATCGTTTCTATCCTTAGCAAAGTAGGTAAATGTAAACAGTACTCAGTTGTGACATTTTCTGTCTCCTCCAATTCCCAAAAACAGTGGTACTTTCATGTCACACATGTTCCTTAGTGAAGGAAATTGTCTCTACCCCATTATTTTGGCATATCACAGTGTGACCACAAGTTTGTCTTAATACGATTGTAATAGCATCAGTGTTCACTCAGCAGGCATGGTTGGCGGAAGGGGGTTGTGTTAATGTGCATGCTCAAGTATTTATACTGTGATATTTATTTAGTAATTTTTGTGATGTGCACATGGGTGCATGTAGATATTCATGTACAATGTCTGTTATTTGTATCTGATTTTACCAAGATTGGGATTTTTTTAGCAGATTTTTATAGAACTGGCCAGTATCAAATTTCATGAAAGTCGAGCTGTTATCAACTTATTTCATGTATACAGACAGACAAATGGATGGCTGGACAGAACGTTTGTAATATGTGCTGACTAGGTTTACAGACACAGCTAAAATCAATGTGATCACCACCTGCCTGTAAAGCCATGTAAACCTCAGGATAGGCAGGCTCCTGGCCACGATATGAAGTAGGATGCTAACCACCAACCCCATTGTTGTAATATTTTCAAACTGATCCCTGGATATTAGCTGTGACCTCTGCTGTGTTGAAGTTTATGTTGTGTTTCGTCTCTGTAGTGTGTTCTGCTACCACTGAATGCTGCCTCTAGAGTTTGGTGTGTCTGAAGTGCTCAGAGAGTCTAGTGGAAATGGTCAGTCTGGCCAGTATATACTTCTTTACCTGAGCAGGAAATCTTTCACACCTGCCCTTTGCAATGGGTGTTGTCTGTCCTTGATGTGTTTGAAGCAGAATACTATTTTGTTGATTGGTTTCTGAATGTTCTGTGTGCCTAGTTCCTTTAGTAGCCTAGAGTTGTGGTCAGTTGTGCCTTTGACATAAAGGGTGTATGCTGTGCTATATACTTTACTGCATTTGTTGTTGATGGGTCTGGGCTTGGCTGCAGTGTTGATGTCCCAGTAGGAGCTGTCGTTGACTAGAAGAATGGTCTTGACATGTCAGACTTCAGAGACTAGGTTTGACTCGTCACAGTTTTGTTTTAGCTCTTGTCTACTGATGTGGTTATGACAGATCTCTTGTGAGCCTGCAGGTGGTGAGAGACTGTCTGTAGGTATCTGTGTGACTGATCTTCCTGTGGGCATTGTGTGCCCTATTGAGTTGTCCGGGTGCCAGTTGATCAGAATATCCTGAAAGGCAGTTGTCACCCCCTCTCCAGTTCCATGTAGAACTTGATGTTTGGATACTTGGAATTCATCTAGCCCACTAAGCCACTGAGGCCAGTTAATCCATGTGACCAAATCATAAAAATGCCCTATACATTTGTCTTGGGAGCTGGAATGGCATAGTGAATATAGTGACTAGGCTAAGAGTTGAACGATCGGGGGTTCGATTGCTAGCAGGAACAAGAGATTTTCTCCCCTCCAAAATGTTCAGACTGGGTCTGGGGCCCACCCAGCCTCTTATGCAGTAGGTACCAGAGGCGCTTTCCCCAGAAGTAAAGCAACCGGGACATGAGGCTGATCACTCACCTCCATCTAGTGCCAGATAAAGAACTGGGGGAGCTCTAACCTCTGCTCCCTTTAAATGCCTTCTTGACTTTCACAGGGATGACCTGACTTTGACATACTTGTGCCAGCAATTCAGTTTCAGCTGGGTTGTGTATATTTGGCTTTCCTCTTGAAGGCTGTCATAAGTATGTTGGCTGGTAGGGGGAGAGTGCACACCTCATGGTGATAAGTGGTTTTGACCTTGGTGTGTACAGGTGGAACTGACACAGTCCTCCATCTGAATGGAGAGATCCTGTGTGAGGTCTGTTACCATTGGGTGCTCCTGGGCAGTATCCAGGGACCCAGGTTCCTATGATCTAATGTAAAAAGTCAATTCAGTGCAGCAAACACCAGCCACAAAAATCTAAGTACTAGACTGTGAGAGTTGTATAGAAGAATGAAGTCTAGCAATAATTAGATTTTAAAATATTTTGTGGCATTTTGTCTCCATACAAATTCATATTTAAGAACACTTTATTTTATTTTCTCTTAAAACCTGACAATGTCTTCCACTTCTGTACTGTGGTTTGCGCTCAACCACTTTACTTTTTGGACACAATTAGCCATAAAAACTTTGCAGACTAGGCTATTTGTAGCCTGGAATCAGAACTGTTCCTTCTGTTCACTGAATGGGGAGTGGAAGGGACATAAACAATGTAGGCATGGTCTCAATGATATTTTCGTTCCTCCTCGTAAATAGGGCATGCCAATTATGAGGTAGTTGCAATTGGAGGGGTAGTGTATGGAATCTCAATAGTGTCATTCCAGTTGTATTGATACGGCTATTGCTTGAGGGTGGGTTGTCTGGTTAATTGTGTTTAGGATCTCTACAGAACTGTTACACTGTTTTCCTTTAATATGACACTGACTTGATAAGAAAGCAGATTGGTAGTGTGTTATCTGCTTCTGTATTTTGTATTTTGCAACTGTTTGTAACAGTGTCTGCATGTTTTGCATCTGTGATTGTTTCCACATACTGAGAGAAAAATCTGTTTATTACAGTTCCAAAATTATAGTGACATATGGTATTATTTATGGCAGATTTTAAGACCTAATGTATAATGTGAAACTCATCTCTCAAATATTGGACTTTCTGAATTTCACGTTGTATTCACCGTGCATAGTTATATAACTGATTATCATTCACCAACAAATGCACAAAGATAATTTTCACTAATTACTTAATTAAATGATTTCCCCTATACGTATTTCGGCAATTTATATTGACATATGTACATTGGTCTATGTACAAACCAAAATGACCCCCTGAAGATGGCAATATAAATTGCCGAAATACGTATAGGGGAAATCCTTTAATAAAGTAATTAGTGAAAATTATCTTTGTGCATTTGTTGGTGAATGATAATCAGTTATTGGACTTTCTATTTTCTATGGTGAGATACAAGAAACCAATTTATTGTTTTATTTAGTTGTTATTATTATGTAAAAACATGTTTATACATGAATGTCAGAAATTTGTTTTGTATGTTGTAACTTATATTAGTAGGCATAATATGGTCAGGCACACACTGCTATGTATTCACAGTTCATCTAAGGTATGCAGATAAAAACTTGGCATTGACATTTGCACGTGTTGTAATTTAAAAGCCAGTGTTTACCTAGCAACTTGAAAGGTATCTCATCCCATACATAAATTCTTGATTGTACAATTCCACCCCCCCCCCCCCCTCTGTCTCTCTCTCTCTCTCTCTCTCGAGCCCAAATAATTTTTAATTATTTTATATTACTTGTAATAATTACACATCAATGTGTTTTCCTTTCCATTGTCCATAGACCAGTGAGGAGGGTTCTTACAGCCCAGTGTCTGTCTGAAAAATGCTACTGCACACTACTATAGGGTTGCTGTTTTAAAACATATGTGATAAACTTACTCTCCATTTTTGTAAGAATTGTATATAGATTGAAAAGTGGTGTTTTCCCAAACTTGTACATGTAAAGTGTTTAAAGGAACCTTAGATGATGTTCTGTGAGAAATGGCTACAATCTTCAGATATGGTAGTGAGCAGAAATTTGTACTTTTAATTAGACACTTCTCAAGTATCTATACATATGCCTTATTTTTAACACTGCTTTGTTTTCAGTAGATGTATTATTTTGTAATATAACATGAAGTTTGTGTTGTTAACAGTCTTTTCTTACATACATACATAGCTTCATAGTTTCACAGATCCATTGTCCGCACAGACCGGACCGGATATTGAACTTGTTACAATTAAAGCTAGATTGCAAAATACAATCAAGTCCAAGCAATTATTTACAGTTACATAAAAATAGTAAAATACACTCAACAATATAGAAGCTAACAAACATAAATAGATAATAGTAAGCAATACAGTAGTGTAACAGTCATAGATAGTGCAAATCTTCAGTGATCACCCAAATGTAAAAAATATATTCATCTATCGAATAAAGTTTCTTAATCTAAGCAAGTAATTATTTACACATGCTTGCTTGAAATATATTCATCTATCGAATAAAAGGCATTTGAAATGATATTTTTTAATCTTTGTTTAAAAATGTTCACATTATCTTTCAAAATATATATACTTTGTGGCAGGTTATATACTCTGATAGATGAGTAATGCATAATTAAAGTAATTAATGATTTCTTCTTGTATGTTATGCTGAATAGGGTATTTTTATATTATTATTTTCAATGTAATCACACAGAAAACAACATACACAAATTGTGAGAAGCTTATATTTATTCTTGTATATCCTTTGTACATGAGTATAGCATTATTAATGTATTGGCATATATCTGATTTCCAGCTTTTGTCATAGTGAAATTCTCTGAAGGGATCCTTAATTAAAAGTTTGATTAAAACAGTATTCAGAGGCTTGAGTTTACTGCTTTTATTTCACTGAATATTTTACCACATTTGGAGTTGTGAGTTTTCAAGTTTTATAAGCGTGTTATTTAACTGTTAAAATACTAGGGGGATTGTAGCTTCTTCTTGACTTGAAATAGGCCAAACTTTTGGAGGCTTTTACTGTCTCCATCTTTGTGAAGATGAATAAAAATGTTACGTAAGCTAAATTCAAAGCCTCAATTTCTCACCCAAGTCTCCTGACTGCCTGCCAGATGGCTCTGGCGGACACATCAGGACCGATAGAATAGTAGCGCGGCCAGTTGGCCAGTCACCAACTGCCACGAATGCGCACGACTTAGTAACCTCGGAAAGAGGAGGCAAGAGGAGGCCCGAGCCCATATAGGGCTGTTGAGCCATGGTTATTATTTATTATTATTATTATCTTTGTGAAGAAAATGCAAGAAATTTCTTTAAAATGTTAGATTTCCCCCCTTACAAATCTAACTTAATAATGGTTGTGTTCGTAATTATTTCAGATGAATGTTGTACAAGTTAAGGGAGAAATATTTTATTACTTTTGCTTTTTCTTTGTACAGTTTTGAACAGTTTTCTTCAGACTTTTATAAAATGCTATATGTCAACAGTGAAGTTTGGATTGTAATCTGCTGGGTTATGTGCCCATATAGCCTGTATGTGGTTAAAATCTTGGCCATGGCCTTTCGACCAGAATGCTTATCCCATCAGGCACATATTAACAGTCAGGCCCATGTATATGCATATATGTAACTGTTGGCATTAAGTGGCTTATGAGACATAATACATCAGGCCCATAACACACTGAGTAGTTCCTGGCTGAGTTGGTCAAGCAAAAGATGTTTTCCCTCTTTGAATCTGAAAACCCAGGTCGCAAGCACTTGGCCTACAGATAGTTGACAGAGGCAGACACTAAGCACAATCTGTAGGACTTGGCCATGCCACTTGTGTCAGTTATTGAACTAAAACATTTGTATGAATAGTCAGCTTGTTTTAATCGCCCTCTAAATTAAGTGATAACTTGATGTCTTGGGTGTAGATCTTTATTAATTGTATGGGGAAGTGTGCAGTGATATGTGCAAGAAGCATAATGTACTCATGACTGATCTTCGTGCAGGTGTTCAACTATTCACTGCATCAACATTCTTGGTATGCTGTCTTGGCAAACAGAGTGTTACTGAGTATGCTGTGTTAGTTACCAGTTGAAATCCCAGCTTTCTTTACAGCCATATCTATTATCTGATGGTGGAGTATGCAACCTGCCTTGCATTGTCCTCTGTCTGTAATGTTGCAAGCTTTCTGTTGGTAGAACAATCATATTTCAGTGATTGAACCTATGATGCCTCTGAAACACCTTGGATCAGAACATTGTTTGTTGTGGTGCATGTCACTTGAACTTGTTACTTTTATTCTTTTAGCACAGTTCTTTACTGGTAAGGTGATGTACAATAAATCTGCAGTTGTTTTTAAAGCTGTGTAGCACAACTTATGCTTGTGGGGAGAAATTGGACTTATCTTTTTAATAGAAGTGTTGTAGTTGTGTGGTGATTATGTCTATATGCTTGTAAATGTGAAGTATTGTGTGTATAATTAAAACATTCAGGTATGTAAATCAATTATGCTACATCCTGTTAATAAATAAATCACCAAACCAATATGTTGCAGTTGCCATTGATCTGATCGTGCAGCACATTCGTGATTTTCTGAATAACCGGGTGAAGGTGGATGAGCTGTCGGTACCTCCATCACCTGTTCATGGTTCACGGCGACTGAACACAGCTGACGGCCATTTCACGCGCCCACACTAACCATCTTTGTGTAGTAATGGAATTCAAATACTATACTATATTGTAACATACCCTCCTGCTTCTCTTGTAATTACCATCAGTAGGTATGTTAATTTCAATTACCTGATAGGTGGTAAGTTATGAGCTGTGAGCAAAAGATTTTCAGATTGCAGTTTTTTTATGCTTACTGTATTTAGTAGCAAGTCATTGTTGTACTTATCAAAGTAGTTTTCTTATGACTGATACAGCAGTTCAGCCAATATCGCATGCATCTACAGAAGTCCTGTGTTTTCAGCTGTGTAGATGTTCCATGATATTTTATTGACAGTGATTGTGTCATTAACTGTGCTCCCCTGGAGATCTGACTTGAGGCTATAAAACCAAATGAAGTCATATTAGTCCTGATCTGTTGACTTCAGAGGGTGATGGATTACAGTCAAACAGTTTCTGGGCAGAATGCTTAGACAAGAGTGGGCAGAAACATTGTTGTGGTGGTGCACAAATGTTTGAGTTCTGCTCATTCTTTCCTCTTTCAAAAGTGGGTTTCGACACGTAGGTTCATGTAGTAAGTTTGCTGAGTTTGAAACAGAATGTGATGTACATGCACTGTGCTCTAAAGTGTGCCATTTTGTTGGAACATAGTGATTGCACTACACTTGAAAGTATGTCAGTTCTGAATGGCACATTCTGCAGTTTTTAAATTAAGAGCAAACAATTTAGCAGATTGTATTCTACCATCATACAGTAGAGGAACTCTAGTGGCTGAAGTAGTGTTACTTTGCAGCTAGTCTGGCAGTTTTTTGATCACGTCTGTGTAGGTTTAATCTTGGTGTTCCTTACCAATATTGCAGTTGATACACGTGTATATGACGCGTGTGTGTGCTAGAGCATGAGAAGGAAGTGCACATGTGCTTGCATGTGCTTTTCATGCTTAGTAAATTTGCAGTGACAGTTCCATCTGTTTCAATAATTTTTTTGTTACTATTTATATTGTTGCTTTCTGATAGTGTTTGGGTTTTCATGGTGACATGAATATATAGTGATAATGCTTCCATTTCTCTCTATAGGAATTTTCTTTATTCCTTGAATTCAGAAGTTCATTTTTAATGCACATAGATGAAGTTTCAGAGACAAAGTGATGTGCTTCTGAGCTGATCTCTATATTCTTGCCTTTTATATAATATAAAGGTCTGTTTTATGTAGGTTTCACACAACTTACTGGCTTGGACCAAGATCTGTCCCCTTTCCTCTTTCTGTGGTTGTTATTGGCCACATTCCTTGCATCCCACGTATATAATCCATCCACTTATGCCACCTAATCACTTCAGCATCTAATTCATTTCGTAGTGTGTCTTAGGACAAGTCCATAGGCTTTTCCAAAGCAAGTTCACCACAGGGTGTGATCCAGTGCTTCCTCTTCAATTTCCAGTATACTCTTGTTTCCTTAAGGTCATCCAGTAGCTGCTTGCAGCTTTCTTCCTCATCTTCTCATCACTTCTGTCCTTCTTTTTATTTTTTAGCCTTCTTTCTTTTTATTGTATTTCAGGCTCTACCTGGATGTAATTGTGTTAACCCTGAATATGGAGGCAATGTGTTTCTCTGAAACATTGGTGTCAACCAATTAATCTGTAATTAGTAGCTTCTTGTATGTTTTTCAGACACATTAAGCTTACAGTTTCCACATTTTTCTTTCCGTTCAAGAGGTGGGGATATCACATATTCTTGATTTTCAATCTTAATCTCAATTCTGTTAGATTCTCAAAAACTTCAAAAAAATGTGAACAGTGTATTCAAAGAAAACATGTCACCGAGATTTCATGCAAGATTCGTGATATATTCTGTCTGGACACAGCTTATGCCTTACTGACTGTAAAGCAGCAACTGAGCTGTTCCTAATACATATCAAAGGACATTCTAGTTACATGTGACTGGTAGTTTTAAGGATGTTAAATAATTCACCACTTTAAAATGGCCTTACCACATGATTATTGAAAGTACCTAATTATAATTCATTTACATTTTAGGATGTAATTATTTGTTTTAAGAACACAATGTACACTGAGCAACTGAATCTGCTTCTGAAACTTACTGTTGACTGTCTAAAATTTATCAGCGTTGTATTAGTCACCAAATTATATGTTATGATGCTCTGTACATTTGTCCGTTACACAGGGACTTTTATCGTGGCACCAAGCATGGCAGCTTTATTATGTAGAAAGCCTGCATCTGCTGGGGCATCCTGTGACAGCTGCAGTGCTCAGGACAGTGATTAAAGATAATCACTGTACTTTTTTAAAAAGCATTTTTATTTTATTTTGAGTTGCCTGTGAAGAAGTGGAACATTCTGAAATGTTTTCGGCTTATAGTATGACACTTTGATTGATTACATCCCCTTGTGTGAATTTGTAATTGAGAGAAGAGAGATGATTTTTCATCTGACACAACTTTATTACCATACTAAAGTTGTTGCACAGAGCTATGCAGACATGTTTCGGCCTGTTTCTTTAGGCTGTCATCAGGTCTGACTACAAGAATGTATGAGTTAAGTGGTTATATATACTATCTTAAACTAATTCATAATCACAATGTACCTTATTTGCAAGAATTAAAAAATAAGAACCATTTAGATACACATAAATTGGTGTTAAACGGCATGCCTGTTTTGTTGTGACAGTGGCTGGACTTTCATCAGGCAATGCATGTGTATTAAGTTCTCCATATGAAATTAATAAAGTTTTACATTAGCTGTTGCAGTACGTACTGAGTACTGTTAAAATTCAGAATTTGAGAACCTTTTATTGACCCTTTTTATTACTGTATAACTCATATGTATCTTGTTAAAACATTTACAATTACTACCCAAATGCACAAAGTCTTTACTTTTATATATTTTATTATTATATATAGCATTGCATTAACAGGTTCTCAGCCATACACACTCCAAACTTGTAAAGTCATTCTGTATATAATTCCTTTAAAAAATATTATTCTTATGTTCAGCATGATTTATGACCAAACATGTTTCCTTTCAATATTATACACATCCTATTTCGAGAATACTTTTCACTTTTTAACCTATCATCATCATCATCATCATTATCATCATGCAATGTGATTGAATATTCTCAGGCAAATGGGAAAGCACACGTTTGCTCTAAATATCACACGTATTTGGCTGTATGTTTTGTCCACTGTATATATTTTTTAGCTAACCCTCTTTGTTGCAGGACCCTGTATTTGTTTTGTAGATAGGGTGGATGTATATCGCTTCAAGCTGCTCTGAAACTTTTAACCAAAATAGGATGTGTATAATATTCAGAGCAAATGTGTTTGGTTGTACTGTAAATCTTAGTGCACACAAGGATATTGTTTTTTAAAATAATGCTCTACAAGACAACCATATGAGATTTTGAAGTGTGTGTGGTTGAGAACCTTTTAATGCTACACTGGGTAACATAATAAAATATTTTAACAATGTATAAAATAAATAAACTTTGTATGGGGGTAATTATTATAATGCAACACTATGTAAAATAAACTATATAAAATACATCTGAGTTGTACAGTAATGCAAGTGGTCAATAGAAAAGGTTCTGACCTTTTAAATTTTAACAGTGGTCAGTATTGTAATAGTTAATGTAAACTTCATTAATTTCACATGTAAACTTTATTTATTTCACACAGAGAACTTGTATAAGTGTGTATGCCCTGTTGATAACCCTGCAAAACCAAAACATGTCAAAATGAAATAGGGGTGCCATTTACACCCACTTTTGTATACCTAGATGGTTTTTGCTTTTATAATTATTTGTCATAAGTATGATGATAGAGATCTCAGTCTTTAATGTAACCATGTAAAACTTTGTTACAAAGTAGTTTATCAAATACGAATTAAATGCATGTTTAGCATGTATTTCAAAGCCAAGTTACATAGGGTTATATCCAGTTTGTTGATATTATGAGAAATTATGGTTGTGTCATATGTAGGGTGCATGATGTATGGGATCTTTAAAACCATACAAAATCAAAGAAATGTGTATAAAACCAACTTTGCTGGGACAAAAGCATGTATCCAGCTTAAATTATGTATAATATAATCTTGTTGTTGGGTTTGGTACACTTTCAATGTATATGTCTTCTTAATTTGGAGTAGAATATCCTGAATTTGAATTAGGAATGTGCACCTTATGAACTGGTACCTCTAACATATTGTTGGCTGCTGCACATCAGTATCACCTGACTGTGTTCAGGTACGTTTTAAGTCAGGTATGGCCCAGAACAAGAAATGAGATGGATTTGCCAGCTGGCATTAAGAATTTTAGTAGAAGTTGGGGCACATGTGTTCCCATTGGTTCTAGAACCAACAACAAGGGCACTTAAATGTGCACCTTCAGCTAACTATAACTTTTCTACACGTGCTTGTCTTTCCTGTTATGTTTAATGATAAAAATCAACAGCTGAACTGAGAACAGGGTTAAATGTGCTTTGCCAAAACCAGGGTGTTTCAGTGTATATTTTAATCTTGGTGAGTGCATGTAAATTTCATTTCAGCTATGGGGCACTGTGTTAGCCTCCATGCATGTAAATTTGGCTCCAACTGTGTGGCTTCTGTGGGTGTAGGTCTGACGTGTGCCCTGAAGTACTGCATAACCGCCATGGATGTAGGTCTTCCTCAGTTGAGTGGCTACTGTGACCTCTGCTCTAAGGCACTTCATGACCACTGTGAATGTAGGTCTCCAGCTGTGTGGCCACTGTGGATGTAGGTCTGATCAGCTGTGAGGCACTGTGTGACCACTATGAATGTAAGTCTCACTTTAGCTGTTTAGCCACAATGGATTTAGGCCTCACTGTAGCTGGGTGGTGGTCACTGGCTGTAGGTCTAGGTTACGCGTGGCATGCATGGCTTATGTGCAATTAAGTCTTGTTCCAACTGTTTGGCCACTGTGGGTGTAGCTGTCACCATAACTATGAAGCACAATGTGACCACTGTGCACATGTCTCATTCCAACTGTGGGGCACTGTGGGTGTAGCTCTCACCTGAACTGAGCTCAGCTGTCATGCACTACATGGCCATTGTGGATGAAGGTCTCACTCCAACTGTGTGCCTACCATGGGTGTAGCTAACCATAAGTGTGAGGCACAGTGTAGCCATTCATCATCTTTGTAGACAATATGGATGTAGGCCGTACCCAAGCTGTAGTCAGTCAATGAATGTAGCTTTTGTTATAGCTGTGAGGCACACTGTTGCTACTGGGCATGTAGATTTCTTCTATACAAATTATGGACCTTCTGTATACAATATCTGTTACAGAAGCTGCCTGTGTTTTCTGTACCTATAAGACTGGGGATTGAATTCATGACTACATGTCCCCTTTTCAAGAGGTGCCCTAAGAACTGTTCTACATTTTGTCCTTCTTTGCACTGTGCTGTAAATCCCAGCCCCTATCTATATTTCAACCCAGTAATGTTCACCCTGAACTACTTCAAAAAACATCTTCCCATGGTTTCTGTTCTTACCATCAAAACAGGATGGTTACTGCTCATCATCGAATATCAAGCATATTTTTAAAATGCTACCAGATTCCAGCTGTAGGTACTGTATAGCTTAATCCGTGTTTTGTGTGTCACACCAATATACCAGAGCTTGTTTAGATATCAGGCTTTCCTTTTTGTAAATAGATAATTTTCTTAAGGTTTCCTGTGTAAGTCTGAAATGTGAATAATCCTGTTTGGTGATATGCCAAGTAAACTTACAACACTGTCATACCGTGAATCTCTGAACTGTTAGTCTCTTTACTCGTTTATTTATTTTCACTCTGTACTCTGGTAATTTATTAGCCATAAGGCAAACACTGACAGGTTTGTCAATACAATTTTCAGTATTGTCAGGTGAACAAGCTGACCTTGTGAAAGATGTAACCTTTCATTTTTCTTAACATGCTACATAATTGAGCTCTACTGTATATACATATTGCTGTAATAAAGTAATATTTGTTGAGATTTGGTTGAAAGTACATGTTTAGAAGCACAGAATTTCATACCATGTGGTCTAAACTTCTCCATTTCGAGCAAAATGTAATTGCATTGAAATAGCTTATGTCTTACAAGGAGACATTCATACCTGTATACTGCTCATTCACTACATCACTGTGATCTGGAACATGCTAATGGTGAACCGATTTTTAAGAGTCCCATTAGTAATAAATAATTTTAAGTCTTACATATTCTATATAATAATATAATATATTCTTGCCAGATGTTTATTTCATGTTGTCAGTTTGTTGTTTATTTTTTTTTATCCGAAGCTTACGCACCTGTTATATATCTGTACAAACTTTGTGTATATTTTAACTTAATTGTTTGCAAAGCTACTTTAAATTAGTGTTACTTATCAAAATAAATTTACCATTTGTGAAGTGGTTATTACTTCATGTGCTACTGTATTCAGCACTGGATCGTTTAGAACAGCCACAATACTTGTAATATTGCATTAGCTTGCACTTCAACTCAGAATGCCAGTAGTCTGCTTTTTCCCTTAATTCATAGAACATTTGTTATAAATTACTTCATGTGTAATGAAGAATGAACATTGTTTGTTTTGTCAATGTGTAGTTACAGTTTCTCTGTTTATGAATAGGCCTATAGTGAAATTTTAAATTACATGTGAAGCCGCTGCTGTGCAGTTCATTATCAGAAAGAAAAATGAATTACAGACGTAATTTATTATCTGAATATTGAATTGCGGAAAGTAAAGTTCAAGTTACTCCTGTCCATGCCATGAAGGCATACAAGAGGAAGAAGTATAGCTCCTCTCATTCTTAACCTTGGCACTAGATGGAGGTGAGTGGTCAACATCATGCCCCAGCCACTTTATCCCTGGTACAGAACCTGGTATCCATTGAATTGGAGGCTGGGTGGGTCCCAAGAGCCAGTCTGGACATTTAGGAGAAAAAAAATTCTTGCCTGTACTGGGATTTGAACCCCAGACTGTCCAGTCTAAGTTCAGCTTCAAATTATACTGTACTTGAACAAGGAGTAAACGCTAAATATATTTATCTACTAGAGCATGATCTGTGCTAGTAGAATTTATTTAAAGTCCTGAGACAAACTACAGTGAGAATTGAAGCATTATAACATTTTTGATAACACCTTAATTGCATATATGCTTCATAATCCCCCTTTTTATCTTTGAAACTGTAAATTTTTGTTCCTGTGCAGTTATATTATAAATTAAAATGTGTTTATTAATTTAAAGTATTCTTAAACTATTCTAACAGCAAAATACAAGTTTTCTTTAATACCAAAACTTCATGTAGTGAAAAAGTGAAAAGAAAAAATATCATAAGGTAAAGCTATCCCATTACAAGCCTGGACAGGCCCTTAGGGCTCCAGGAGGTTGAGGCTCCCAGAATTTCTAGACAATCGGCACATGAAGGTGGTAAGGTCAGCCCTATGCACCAGCTGCCATTACCCCACCCCCAGGAGATATTTCTGGTACTCATTTTTGTCAGAGGCTGAGTCAACCCCAGGGCCATAGTGTGGCCAGAAATCCCAATGACCCCATTGGGAATCAAACCTGTGACCTTCCAGCTTGCAGCGCAGTGCCTCAACCAACTGCACCACCATGTACCCCAAATATCGTAAGGTGCCATCCATAAATTACAAGAATATGTATTGACCCAATAGCTAATGTGCCGGTTGTGTATAGTGTTGAAAGATAAATTAACTGATATTTAGAATGACGTATCATATTCATACTGTTCCCTGCAAGAAATTACCATATAGAAAGTTACCATATAATATGCCAAGGTATATCATTATTGGTCTGTTGCGGCAGTCTGATGACCTGAAGACTGAAATTAGTTTCGTAAATCAAGATTCACCCTTCACAGGACAAAGTTTCAGCAATTAATGTGAGTGTGTATATCATTTTAGAGGAGTAAAATGTTACTTATTCCCAAAAATGTAAAGTTTTCCCTTTCAACCAGAAATAATCCAGTGCTGTGATATAATGCAGTTTAATGAATTGATAGCTGACTAAAATACATTTGAATAATCTGAAAAGCACCTCAAAATTATGGACATTATTGTTTATGTAGAATGTAGTTGTATGTTCAGGCAATTAATAGTGAGATACAGCATTTTGTTATTTAGTGGGCAATGTTCCAGAACTACCATGTACACTTGTAAAACTGTAGATTTCATGTTGAGTATATGAAACATGTAGAGAATTAGGAATAAATTTCTGATATTAGTAAAACTTTACAGTTGTATCTTGATGTGGAAATATGCTTGAATTTTTAAAGATATCATATCTGTTAGCAGAAAATATGTAGCGGAATGCAGGTTCCTGTATATCAGTGGGTTCTCAAACTATTTTGTTGGCATACCAATAAATGGAATTTAACAATTTCAGTGTGCTGCCATTTTTTATTGAAATAAAAATGCTGAAATTGAATAGAATTGCTGACTGCAGGGATAAGTTATATGTTGCCAGCAATCCTGCATATTAGCAAATATATGTGGCACATGTTTTATTTACTTTTTAAAATTTTTATCCTTTTTTTTGGGGGGGGGGGTTTATTAAGGCCACTGGTTGGGATACCAGTAGTGGTACACGTACCACAGTTTGAGAAACCATGCTGTATGTTATCGTGTGGGGCACTTGATCATCTGCTGCTGCTGCAAGGAACTGTGGGTGCATTCTTGTGTGTGTACACGACACACGGGTCATTTTCTCTGCAACATTTCATTTTAGAATACACGATTATGTTGGTCATGGTGACTGGCAATAAGCATTATATTCTTACAAAAGCCATGAATTTGTCCTGCCCCCACCTCACCAGGAGGCTGGATGAGATTTAATGTTTGAACAAAGCACGACAATTGGATACTTATTGACTGAGTACTTGGGCATGTGAGATCTGGATATTCAGTTCTGGCTGTTACCCAAGTGCACATTTTATCAAATTCAGAATGTCATTAAAAAGTGTTGTCACATGATAGTACTGTTGACTCTTGTCCAATCGGTGAAGTGTGCCCCCTGGTTCAGTACGCCAGCAATACTCAGACCAGGTTTAATGGCTCTCCTGGCCACATACTGCCACCACACACCAGTGCCTATAAAGTATTTCACTATTAGGTACCACTGATATAACAGTGCAGCCATTACCTTGATTGACTGTTGGCTTAAATGTGATGGAAGGTTTGGATAATGTAGTAGTCTAGCAGTATTAATTATGTAACACCATGACCATAACATTTCACACTGTTGCCTTATAGATGTGGCGTTGCTTACACACCCTTGAAGGGATAAGGCAGAGGTGGGATGCTAGAGGTAAATAATACAAAGGAATTTCAAAAAATAAGGTAGTAAACACTGATGCTGATAAGTGATTCTGATTTGGATGTATACAAGGCTTGTTACAAAATGTGGAGTTTCCAACCAACCAGTTAACCAAAGCAGGAAACTTGTGCCTTTCTTTCCCATACAACACAGAACTTAGCCTACCTCTATTAGTGACTTCCATGCAGTCTCTACCATGTTGCCACAGGATGTCTCCACAGAAGAAGAAGAAGAAAAAGTTATGACCTGAACTGTGTGACATGCAAAAATTAAGTTTAACTGATAACTTTTATCAGAGGACTGATATTGAATTAAAGAAAACAATTATCCAATGTTGGATCACCTGTGTATTGCGTGGCAGTTGCAACAGGTACTTTTCTGCAAACTGTGAACTTAAGCTGAACAAAATTAGAGACATGGCCCTACTGTCTTCTGCAGTCCTGGAACTAAAAAGCATAATTTCTACAGCTAAGGAACCCCTAAAGCCTTTAATCTCTGAGATTGCCAGTGTGTATTCTGAAATTACATTACTGTCAGTAACAAATGAGTTTATGTTGCTAGTTGGAATTTTATAGACATGCTTACATATCATCATACCATGAACTACAGGAAGACTTCAGTTTTCATAAATAAGAACCATGAATGCTCAGAAAGCTACAGGCTGGTGCTTGTGAACATATCTGGTGAATACTTGCATGGCACTCTATTTTTCCATAAATACTACAGTATGTTTACTGTAATTCAAACTTACCAAACACTGGCATCAGTCATACAGTTGTCACAGGAAAGGGAACATAGTCACACTGTCTACTTCCAGCAATTTAAATTACCCACCTCTGTAACTTGGATATATTAAAATGGAAAATGTGTTACTGACCATTTCAGGCTTTAAAAGCGGTGAAGTATGTATATTTACGTTAAACTTCTTCTTTGCATGATCTGCTGTCCTGCCTAAATTTCTTTCGGTATATGATAATAACAATAACGATTCATAATGGAAACTCCCTAAAAAAGTAAAACTGAACAAACGTTATTATAAAATGACATTTCTGATCAAATGGGCAACCCTGTTACCAGTATTGGTATAGTCTCTGGTGGAATAGGTGACCTTGTACCTGCAGTCAACACACACCGTGAAAAATCGGGCAGTATTATTTATGTTCTCATTGGCAGTCCATTTTTATGTACTGTTTGTACTTTTAACATTTTATGTATGGAAATTGTTTATTTCAAATACCACACTATACATCAATTAACACGACTATCTTGTACTTTCCAGCCTTCAAGATTGTATACAGAGGTATATAACCAGCCATTCAAAATTAAGGTAAAACAGTCTATACAGCTATGCAGGCATATGGAGCAATGGAGGTAGAGCTCCCCTCATTTTTAATCTCAGCTCCAGGTGAAGGTGAATTATCTTCATGCTGCAGCTGATTTACCCTTGGGGAACTCACCCCCCAGTACCCACTGAAGAGGAGGCTGGGTGGATCTCAGAGTCAGTTTGGACACTTTGAAGAATGGCAAAATCTCTGCCCCTGCCAGGAATTCAACAACAATTCCTTGGATGTCCAGCTCATAGGCTAGTAATTACACAGATTACTCAAAACGAAATGTATAATTTATTTGAAATATGGAATACAACAGTGACATCAAATTCAAGAGTTCAAAATAGTCAACCAATATTCTGCTTACGTGAAAAACTGCAAGAAAATAAACTGTCACATTCAGACATTCGCGGTTCACACAGCAGTGATTATAAAGATTGCCACCTTCTGGGATATGACAGTGTAATTTGACAGGTATCAATGTATCAGATGAATATGTTGCTTACATATCCTGAATATGGAGGCAGCACATTCCTCCAGAACACTGATACCAATCTGCCAGGTTACATAGCATCACATCCCGAAAGACAATAATCTTCAAACTGTCACATTATACACAACACAATGACACTTGTTCCACTTACGTTCTGAGTGAAGTTATCAGTGTAGTGATCCTACTTATGTATGTGTTAAGTGTTATGAATTTACACACATGTATGCAGTAGAATGGAAGAACTACCAGAAAGCTGACACATATAGTCCTTTCATATTTGTTATGCTGCTTAATGTACTTAAGCTGGTAAGCAAATACTGCATCCCAATACAATCTATGAATTTTAAACAACTCACAAAGGTAAAATGTTTTCAAGTATGCGGGTTTTTCTTTATATTTTTCTTTTCCCCACTGAGGGATGAAGTGGAGACAGAAGGTGCTGTAAGGTTATTTTCATATTCTTTTAATTACAAAAGTGTCTGAAATTAACATTAACATTGAGATACATTACTCTTCATGTACTCTGACAGATTTTTGATGTCACTAATACATCATTAATTACTGTCTTCTGAAATAACTTCAACATAGTGCATGTTTGTGGCAGTCTCCCTATATATACCAACAGCATCTGTTCACTGGTAGTAGAGCTCCAGATTCATACCATCATGAATTTCATCTGTTCATAGTTAAGGGAAGCCGATACACGCTACAAGGCAAATGGAAGACAAACAATACAACTATTCTGTTCATAATATACTCTCTATAAATATTCCATTATTTATGCTTCTCTTGGTTTATGCCACTGTTAGTTGCAGGCGTTATATGGCACTGAATAATGGGACAAGTGCTGAACTCAAAAGGAGGTGGAAGGAATTGGCCAAGGCTTAATATGAAATGTTATCCTCGCATTTCCCTGGATGGAGAGGAAAACAATGAAATCCCTGAATGGGCAGTCTGTTCCAGGGCCAATATTTGAAGATGGGACCTCCCAAACACAAAGCAGGTGGACTACCCACTTGACCACGCCTGATTAAACATGCCACAGTATGCTTGTTTGCAGGTTACTACAGAAACCAATTTTCAAGTACTGGTGTACCACAACAATGAATTTTTAACAGAACAATAACCTAAATGTTCATCAAACATGTACAGCGCAGGTGATTATGCCAAACTGAACAAAACATGGATTAGTCCATATGCTAGTTCATATGCATAAATTGGATAACAGTGGATACAAAGTACACTGCATTCCGGCAAATCTGTGAAGTTCAAACTATAGTGAATAATGTGTTTCACAGTATATAAGACACAAGATTAGGCACTTTTAATAAAGAAATCCTGCCACTGCATTCCTGCATGTTCCAGATGTGTGTTCCAACCAAGTTCAATTCTGTAACTTTATTTACAGTTTATTTACTCATGCTGTCTGTATCTCAAGACCATATGGCTAGGCTATGAAGTGAATAATGGCTTGGAAAGATGTGGAAGTGGCCATGATCTAAGTAGTAGTACTATCCTGCCATATGCCTGCAGATACTTATGAAAACCATAATATACCGCAGGACAGTCACAGTCCTGAGCAAGATTCAAACTGGGCACTTCACAAATTAATTCCTATATATACAAAAACAAGTCTGCCACCTTGGTCAATATTTTGCAGCTTGGTTGTTCATGTATTTCCTGCCAGAGCGCAAGACATGTTAGTGTGCCTGCTACAGACCAGCCAGTTTCAGAGGTTCTGTTGTCACAATGGTTCATAGTCCATGTATTCCCCATAAAAGCATTGAATATGTAACTGCTAATAAAATAATTATTCTCTGTGTGGCATTCTACACCTATATGTGTTCTAGTTATCTGGTTTAGTCATTCACAGCATTTTGTGGTGTGAATGTTCAATTAGTCCTTCAAGTATTACATGGCTGTTTGGTTGGTCATTCCAAAAACTCCCAAGTGTAAAAGGTAAAGGTAAACTTGTCCCTGTACAGGCCATGATGGCATACAGGGGGCACAGAGGTATAGTTCCATTAATTCTTAACCTCAGTACTAAGAGGGACACAAGTGGTCAGCCTCACATCCTGGCCACTTAACCCCTGAGGTAAAGCCCCCTGGTAACGACTGAATAGAAAGGTGTGTGGATCTTAGAGCCAGTCTAGGCATTGTGAAGAAAAGAAAAATCTCTTGCTCCTGCCAGGATTCAAGCCCTGGATCATCCAACCCATAGCATATTCACTATATGACTATGCAATCCCAGCTCCCTTTCGCCAAGTGTTAACGATTTTGCATTATTTTGTGTGTGAATACATTCTGAAGGTCATACATCCCTATCTGACATACCAAAAATATATTGTATCAAGAAACATAACATTAAATGCAACCTGACAACACATCGTAAACAACAATGAACACCATACACAAAGTCATGCAATACAGGTACCTAGCTTAATGCTCTACTTTAATTTTATGATTTTGTTTTGGTTGTAAAGTACCAAGGGCCCAATCAGAAAAGGCATATATCAACTACTTGTATAATAAAATTTATGGTTTTGTACTTGTCACATGATAGTGGCATATCAGCTGACATATCATAATATTTACAACCTCATAAATGGCAAAATAATTTTCATTCTCTAGTTACACATGTATTAGTAATACACATGACTATTTTGGTTCAAAAAGCGTAACATGCGATTTACAAAGGATACAATCCTGAAGCTTAATATGATCCTTGAAAATTGTATACCATTTTTTAAGGACAATCTTCTCCCATCTGGTTCCTGTTTGGGCGGCGATTAATTTTTTCAAGTCTCCAATCGTATCATCTGGGTTACATTTCACACGAACTTTCTTCCCCAGACGATCATTACAAGTTACCTCCAGCATCGTTTCTTCTAACCCACAAAACACCTAGAAAATTCCATTGTTACTAAGCAGTTGTAAACAAATAAACATCCTTTTGGTCCACAAGTGTACCAAATTGGTATTATACAGCAGCTAGCAGTCCACAAGCCTTATTACCACACATTTTACGTCGTAGTTCAACACTCTATCTCAGTGTTTGTTGTAATGAATAGAGCTTTATTTAAATTGAATTGTGATGTACACAATATCCAAATAAGACAAAAAGTTCATTTGCATATGCCATTGTTGAAATTAACACTATTTCAAAAAGGTGTTCAATACTCCAGAAGTACAGTTTTTAATCATCTTCCCTCATCTATTAAAGATTTGTCTAATGATGTAAAGAGTTTTAAGGGTGCCTTGAAAAATTTCCTACTAACTCATATATTTTATACTGTGGATGAATTTTTGAAGAGACAATGCTAAAGACTTTGGTTTATGTATTAACTTATATTATAAATATACATTGTTTCACAATATATGATTTATATAAAGGATGTTATTATATACATCTCACATATCAATTTCCATATATTATGATTTTAATAGTTATGTAGTTGACTTGCATTTCATTATGGTCGATTGTTTGCATATTGTTCCTTCGAGTATTGGTGTAGTTCTGGTTTGTATTGTGTGTATGTTGCCTGTTGTCTATTGTCTATTCCGTATTATTGAGGTTATATTTATTGCATTTCATCCTTGATCTATTACACAATGAAGCATGGATTGTTCCTCTATTTTATTTCTTGTATTTTACTGCTGTATTGTAATAATCTAATGTATGACCTGTGTATGGTTCTATAGAACTTATCAAATGATGAGGTTATAAGATGTACTTTCTTTGACTGGCTCCATATTGTATTGTATAGAGCTATCACTATTTCTTATTATTGATCCTTTTAAATGACATGTTCTACATCCGAAGGTTATACCTTGTATGGATCTAAGGAATATTAAATAACTAAATAAATTCCAAAGCAGGTCATTACACCACAGCTGACAAGAATGTAACTGTTTCACACCACTTCAAATTTACTCACGTACCCTCAGAAGAATATGAAAGTGGGTATTAAAATTATTATGTGTTTAGCATCACAAAAGTTTACAGGACTTGACTTCGTTCATACACACCAACAACCTTCTTCCTACAATGCCTCTTCTACTGGTACAACTGTCAACACGATCGGAAACGTCTAGCGTGCATTTGCAGTGGCACCAACATACAGAGCTCCGCGGCTTTTTTCACATATTTTATTTATAAACTAGATGAAAACTGCATCCAAATAACAATGCACAACAAATGTAAATTATGCATGTCATACAGATAGCCCGAAAGTGATAATCTTGAATTCAAGCACTCAATTCTTTACTGGAGAACATTGTGCGATATTGTACTGACTGGTAACTACTATTACAAAAGAGTTTTCGTAATTGTAAAAATGCTTTCACTTAGCAGCAACAGGAAGTTATTTAATTATATAAGAACGTATGTTGCACAAGAATTATTATATAAAACTGATTTACTTTATATTGGTATAAGATAGTTGCTTTATAGACTATATGTTGCGGAAGTTATTCTTTTGTCATTCTCCACATCATTGCTCACAATTCCGTACAATCTGTAGAGGTGTTAGTGACATGGCTTTATCGCGGGAATTGCTAGCAAAAGCGGAAGATATAACAGATCAGGTAATAATAAATTAGCGTAGAAAGACGCAGTAAACATTTTCTTGTCAGTGACATTGTTGGTAATCAGTATGCTTAAATGAGAGGGCAGAAACATGCATTTTATGTCACGTCATTCGCTCCACTTAAGTGACGTGTTCTGAATGTGGAACTAATTAAACATATTTTTTTACCTTTAGGTATTAAGACATGGAAAACATATCCTGCCAACAATAGCGAGGTTGTGTCTGATTTCAACATTCCTTGAAGATGGTATCCGAATGTGGGTTCAATGGTCTGAGCAGCGCGAATATATGGACATGTCGTGGGGATGCGGCAAGTTTCTGGCCACCGTTTTTGTTTTGGTTAATTTGGTTGGACAGCTTGGTGGTTGTGTTATGGTTATAGGCCGGTTTCGAGTTGAAATTGCTTGTGGAGTTTTGTTCTTCATTGTTGTTCTGCAGGTGAGTTGTTTATATGAATCAAGTATTTGAGGACTGTGCAGCAACTGAAGCAGTTGAGAAAGCGCCACTAAATTAAAGAAATTAGGGGAAATCATGAGGGACTGGTATTGAATGGACTACATCAGGACTGGTCTGTTCTGGTGAACTTTGGACAAAAATAGATAGCAAAGACAAAAAAGTGAATAGCAGCTAACAGCAAGAATGGTGTAGAAATAAATGGAGACAGCAAAGCATATGCTTGTGTCTTCACCAGAATGCAGAGCCAAATCATAATGTATGGGTTGATAGTAAAATATCTGATGAGGTAGCAAAGTTCAAATAGTTAGGAATGACAGTACAAGCACAAAATATTTATGATAACAGTAAAAGCAATTGAATTCCAGAAATCTGTGCTGTCATTTCAGAATGTTACATTGTCCTTTGTCCTATATAAGGACCTTAAGATGAAAAGACATCCAACTGTCATTTTGTCTGTTATTTTTATGAATGTGAAACATGGAAATCCAGTCTGAGGGAAGAATAGAAATTGATAGTCTTGGAACGAAATTCTAAAAGAAAAGAAAATTGGTCTAATGGAGAGGAAGTAAGAGAAAAATTACATAATGGTTTCATAATTTTTACTCTATACTTAATATTGGTATTAGTCATAAAATCAAGAAAAATGAGATGAGCAGGACATCTTGCATACATGAGGAAAATGAGAACTGCATAATGACTTTTAGCCAGGAAACCTAAAGGTAAATAATACATGTGCAGCACAACGTTTCCCCTTTTATTTTGCTGCTTACTGTTCATTATTAATGTTCATCAGAAACAGTGTTCTGTCAGCACATGCTGGGTGATTCAGTAATGGTAGGGAAGTCTGTGGTTTTTATAAAGCCAGTCTGTTTCTTTCTGTCTGAGAATTGGTACACAACATTTCAGTGTAAGGCCTAATGGGTGGTAACACTGTGTGACTGGACTGGAAGAAGGTAATGGCATTAGAGGGACATTCTGCTTCAACAGCACACTGAAATTTCATATTGCTGAAGTTTTCAGTGTTTTTTTTATTTTACTCTCTTTTTTGTGTCATTCTTTTTTTGCTTATTTTTTCTTTTATTTCCCCCCTTTGCTTCACTTTTATCCATTTTGGCATTATATTCAGTGTGTGTGGTGTGTGTTAATATGCGTACACTTGGCTGCTGTTGTATGTACGGCTTGTTGTAGTAGGAAGTACCAGATTACTTAGAGTAGGGGTGCACAAATCCCAGGTGCCCGATCACCCTGGCAACTATATTTGTTAACAGTGGTGCCCATTATTTGTGGGTCCTCAATATGGAACGTGTTTCATGTTACCATTCTGGTTCCCAAAATTTTGAGGTAGCTCCTAGATTTTAGGAAAATTTATGGACCCATGGTTTAATGTTGCACTCTTGTTTACTTAACTAAATTTTTTTTTTCAACGATTTAGGTTATATCAAGCAGACTGGACTTTGGATTTTGAATGATGAATTAGAAATGCTGTCAAAAAAAAAAATGGTTGTGGTGTATTTTGAGATAAAATCACTGTATTTGTTTGAAAACGTAAAGTTTTAGAAAGTCTTGGAGACCCAGGCGGGAGAATAATCTTAGAGTGACTCTTAAAGGATTGGGTTGGTAGAGTGTGTACTGGATTCTTCAGGATCAGGAGATGGACTAGTGGTAGGTTCTTGTAAATGTGCAATTGAAGTTTCAGATTTCTAAAAGTCAGATTTCTTGAGTAGCTGAATGACTCAGCTTCTCAGGAAGGACTCTTGTTCAAGGAGTTAACCATGAAAGCCTGTAGTCAGGAAGGCCAGTTTCTGGGCCTTCCCAAAATGGAATTAATGCTATCACTACACTTTGATGCCCAGTAAATTAACGTATGTTCTTAAAAACAACAACATTTAGATACCACTAAGGTAATTTAGTGTCTTAAGTTTTGGGGCATCAGAATGGAAATTGGCCATAGAAAAGAACAGGGGGATTCAGTATCATGAGTCCATAATTCTTCCAGAAATCTAAAAGCCACCTCCAAATCGTAGGTGCCAGGAGGGTGACATGAAGTAAGTTCTGTACTGAGGAGACACAATTCTGGAGTGACCTGTGAACCTCACAGTTTTCTGGTGCTTTCTGCTTGGTGCATGTGAAGTGATACACATGTTTGTATGTAAGGGTAAAAACTGCAGTAATTGTACTGAAAATGTTAGCTACCACAATAGACAACTTAGTCACCCAGGTGACCTGGCACATGGGATTTGTACACCCTTGTGCAATATGAATTCATAATACAAATTTTTGTTTAAATTTTTGAATTGCATTATACTTGGAACTTACATGCAGCCTGGAGAGTCAGTATAAAATTGTCAGATGGCACTATAAGCTCTGTGTAAAATATGGTTGATGAGTGCAATCACTATCTTCTGTTTGGGCATTTTACTCATGATACTGTTATCTTTGTTAACTTCATACTATCTGACACATTATTTGACTTGTTTTCAGAAATTTGAAATTAAGCCTACAACAAAATAGTATATAAATTTATATGTTTTGTTGTAAAACTGTCCAATGCTGCTGTCACATTTTTTCATATACACAGGAGTAGTAAAAATGTCTACTGACTGCATTATGTCAAATGGTGTCATTAAATTAGGAAAAGAAAAAATAATTATTCATTTAACTCTGTAGAAAGTTTCTCAAAAGTACTGTGATATTTCTGCTATAAAGGCAACATGGTTCTCAGTATTAAGATGATGGATACAAAACTCACATCATTCAAACTTGATAGTTGTGTTTGACTGACCACTTGTGATTGTTGTTATTGATCACATTCAGTTGTTGTGAACATAGCATGGCATACCACAGTTTTGTGTGTGTGTGTGTGTGTGTGTGTGTGTGAGAGAGAGAGAGAGACAGAGAGAAAGCATTTAGCCTTCATGTATGTTGTCATGATACCAACTAGAAGAGGTTACTATACTCGTACAAAAGGAGCTTAATTGTGTGTACATAGCTATGTTGAATATGCATAGTAACAACAAATTGTGATGAATATGATTCCTGCTGATTTAAAATTCCAGACTTTATTTTTGTCCCCTTGTCACCACAGCATGGCATGCCCTCATATTATGGATGGAGGAGACAGCCTACAAGAGGTGGTCTTCCAGCTTGGGGCTTTGGCAGGTGGTTAACAGCTTCTTACAGTAAATGAGAAACTGTCATATTATGAAATGTTACGTAGTACGGACTCCCATGAGCATGGTAATGTACCAGCTGAGCGACTGTCAGCTTCTCAAGAATCACTGTGCAACATAGAGTTACTGAAACAGTTTATTTTGTGTCATGTTGTAACTGTTCCTAACATTTCCCTTTCTTTCAGACCTTTGCATACAGCATTCTGTGGGATCTTCAGTTCCTGTTCCGTAATTTGGCTCTTATTGGTGCATTACTCTTAGTTCTTGCAGAAAGTAGAGTTGAGGGAAAGAGTTTGTTTGCTGGAGTTCCTTCATTAGGTATGCTAACTTTTAGATCATTTGCATGTATAGTTAGCTTTTTTCTTTTCTTTGTGTATGCTAAATACAAATTTATGGTTTACTTCTCAGTAGCTGAGAGCATATCAATACCAGATTACAAGGTATTGTATGCAGAATATATCAGGGTGACAACAGATACTTTTTACTCAGAATTTACTGCAGCAAAGTAACATATGTCATTCAGATACAATCTTCTTATCTTATTTAATGGAAGATGTTGGATAATTTGTATTTACTTTGTAGTCTGTAGGATTCATTGACTGTCTAAATGCTATTACTGTTTTCTTTTTAAACACATGTGATTTCATTGCAGGTGATAATAGGCCCAAGAATTACTTGCAGCTGACTGGAAGAAGTCTTTTGGCCTTCATGTTTATCACTCTGTTGCGTTTTGAAATATCTTTTATGCAGGCAAGTAAACAGCTCATAAATGATGCTTTTGAACCATTTTATCTTCACCTTTAATTAGTGTTCTCAGTGTAAAATATCATTAAATTCTTTCACTAAGAGAGTCCCTGATACTAGGTCTGAGACTTACTTGTTGATTTTATGACGTTGTTGGACATTAGAATTATGTTTATTAAATTTTTTTGTGTTAAGAGAGTGCAAACATGGCTACAAAAGTTGTATGATTAGTTTATAGTGTGTATTAATGTTTGGTGTTAATGTTTTTGGGTAATTTCAGTATTTGGTTTTCCAGTTGGACCTCAGTGTGTTAAATAAAGTATTGAAACATCCTAGTATAGGGAACTTTGAATAAGTTGAGAGTAGTTTTTAATTTTGTCATAAATTTTAAATTTTACTTTCAGATTGTTCAAGATATAATTGGTTCAATATTGATGGTATTGGTGACTATTGGCTACAAAACCAAGCTCAGTGCATTGATCCTGGTTTGTCTGCTTGGAGTACTTAACTTCTATCACAATGCCTGGTGGAATATTCCATCATATAAACCTCTGAGAGATTTCCTGAAATATGACTTCTTCCAGGTGAGGGACACAGCATATGACAACATAACATTATGTGTGGTAATTTTACCCCTTTATGAGCAGTAGCTGAATATATTCACAAAGCAGCTCCTGAGGACAGGTAGTACGTTGCAATTCAAATATACCATTTTCTGGACCAAGCTGTTAACTTTGTGCCATCTGCCATTAGCATTTTGTCTACTACTAGCAGTAAGCTTTATATGGACTAGATGACAGCTTATTGAGAATTTAAGAGACATTAAGTCTTTGATTTGAAAAATGAAATCTGCTCACAAAGAATAAGGCTCAGAGTAACATGGACTTGCATGGGGAGAATACAGATTTGAGTAAGATACCTTATCAGCATCTATGTGTAATCTGCTCTTATAAATGCTTATTTTTTTCTCACGCTATCTGATGTGCAGTAAGAATCAGAATGTATGTATATCTTAGAAAAGGTACCAGAGTGAGTGGACCAAAAATATGTTCTCTATTTTAATCTGCCCAATTCATGTGCAAGAAGTCCAAAAAGTCTGTTTTGCAGGTACTTACTTGTCTTCAGAACATACATTTTCTAGCATTCTACAAGTTTTTATATTTTGATTTTGAATAAGTCTTTTTGTTGATGTTGACATCGCTCCAGAATATTTTTCACTTTGTCATTTGACCTGAATGCCTTGCTTCCTAATTGCATTTTAGCAGCACAGATAGATTGAAGTTACAGATGAATGACAAATCAGGATTGTATGTAAGGAAAACGATGGTGAACATACCACTCCAATTCAGTCCACGTATTCACAGCCTGATCAGCCATTTGTTGGCGAGCATCATCATTCAGAAAATAGTCCCCTTCAGAGAGATCTGTCCATTCATTCTGCTGATTTTTGACATCGCAGTAGACACCAGCATTAACTGAATGGCCTTGTTTCAGGAAATTTACATGAATAACACTTGATTAACTTGAAACACAGTGGCTGTCACCTTATTTGCTGATGCTGCAGTCTTAAACGTTTTGTGTGGTAGTGAATTTGTGTTACCACTCTGTACAGCAACATTCGCTTTCAGAATAAACTGATGGACCTGTGTCTCATCACAGGTTATAATACATATCCTGATATTGCTGATAGAGAACCACTGAAATTTGAGCTAATGCCATTTTTGCTATGGTAACAACGTTCTGAGTGACCATCCATTCACATACTGTACAGAAGCTCATAGAGGTTCCAGGATTGAGCTGTGTTCATGGCTTCTTGCATATCAGAATCCAGCCTAAAAAAAGTCAACAGCAGTTGTGACGCACAACACAAATCATGTTATGGGCATCATGACAACCTTACTGAAATTATTTTCTTAACTTCCTTCTCATACTTATCACAAATATTACCAAAAGGACAGACTGTTTCTGTGTGGGACGTATTATATCAAGTTTTCTTAACCAATTTAAATGTTTGATGAATGTTGCTTATATCTGACATAACAAAAACATACTTCCAGCTGGAGAGCATTTTTATGTTGAGGAAAGTGCTTGGTTATTCATTACTGTTCTGCTGATTGTAATGACCTTTTTGTTTTCATGGAAGGAAAACCAGCTGAGAATAGCATTTGTGCTAGTTTTAGTGTGCTAGTTTTAGGGTATAGATTTATGTCATCTGTCTTGGTTACATTTAAAAATAACTACAGAATTAAATATGTTAGAAAACTCTTACAAAAAAAGTAACATAATATTTTTTTTTTTTTTGTATTTTTTACAGACACTGTCTGTGATTGGTGGTCTTTTGATGATTGTATCACTTGGTCCAGGTGGTGTTTCTATGGATGAACATAAGAAGAAGTGGTAAAGTTTCATATATGGGATGTGTTTCAAGCCAAGTGAAAATTAACACAAAACTACTGGTGTTTTATCAAAGTAATTCCAACCAACTCATGAGTCAGCTAAAAGATAATGATCATTAGGTCTCAGCAGTGTCATAGGCAAGACGAACAGAGTTTTCTAGGTGCAAAGTTCTGCTTTGAATTAAGGAAATCTTGAATTCAGCATACTGATTGACATGTTGGTCAGTAAAGTAGTTGAACAAATGGCAGTCAGCTTCAAGTCATATTTTTATTGAGCTGGTAATTACTGTAATTCACGCAGGATTGTCTGTACTCAGCAATCAAGTTTTTCTGTTATGGAATATGCCAGTGAGTGTTACAAGCAGAATGGACAAAAGTGTGAATCAGATTGTAACTGAGTTTTAATTGACGTTCCAGTTGTAATTTTGGGTAATTTCAGTGTACTTGTAGAGTGTATGTACACTTTATTTTTATTAATTTTACCTGTGTACAAACTTTATTTGTTACACCAATTTTCCTAATTTAAAAGTATGACAGCTGAATGATGTACATTTGGCCCTTTAAATCAGGTCTGACGAGTTGGAATGAAATGTTTTGCACACCCAGATTGTTCTTTTTTGAACACCATCAGTCAATAAATCATCCTTCTTGGAATATTTAGTTTGCTGTGATTTTTATTCTTTGAATTGTTTTAAAATTTTAAACCAGAGGTATGATATTTGGGAATGGTCATTTGTGCTTGTGAATTCTTACATGAAGATTGTGCTGCTGTTACTGCTGCTGTTACTATCAGGCAGTACTGATTAAATTTTTGACTATTAATTTTTCTTCATTATAAATGTTTTATTTGTGGTGAGTTTTTGTTTCATTGAGTATTGTAATGTGAATAGGCTTTGTTTTGTGTCATGTGACAGGTGTATATATTGTAATAAGACTGAACTGAGCATCTTTGTACTTGCCCCAGCTTCAATAGAAGTGTCAATAGGTAATGAGTTTAGGGATATTTTATACTGGGTATTTTATCTAAAGAATAAAGCTGTTGCACAAGAGTTTGCATTTATGGTTGCATGGTGTTTGATTACAAACAAGAAACAGCACAGTAATCACATCATTTGAGTGAGGAAGTCTAGTTGTACTTGTCGTGAACGTTATGGTTCTGTTTGTATTCATTGGACTTGAATAACCATGTGCTATATATTTTTTTAAATATTTTGCCACAAAAATGCTACGGATCTGTTAAATAATAACAGTTGAGGTAAGAACAATGTAGCAGAATTCTGATTTAATTTCTCAGGGAACACTTGTGTTATATGTGATTTTTGTTTAAAACAACAACATTTTTCATGCAACGTTGATGCCCTTAAAATAGGATCAACTGTAATGGTGGTGTTTATGTGTGTGCATCCATGTGCATAGAAGAGTCAGACACTTCTCTGATCAAGTTGGCCAGCCCATGACACATAAGTTTGCATCATGTGGGCACTGTTTAGAAAAACTAACTTTATTAATTTATATAATTTTATTTAAGGGAGATGATAGTGCAAATACTGCCATTATATGTGTGTGGTGCTGCTCTCAGTCATAAAAATAAATTGGAGAAATAACAAATGCTGCCATTTTGTCATGTACAAAATATGTTGCCAAGGCAGATTTGGGTTTGCAAAGGTCTAGATTAGAACTTTATTATGAACCACCATATTTAGTGTTCATTTAATATACAGGACCATTTATGCTCAAAATGAAGGGAAATGTAGGTACTGTTAAGTTATAAATATTAACAATGCTGATACAGTATAGGAATTGGAGTTCTTAAAATAGATCTTTATTGCATAAGAATAACTCTGTGATTGTTAAGTTGTGCGTCTACAAGAACTGGATTTGCATGCAATATAATCAGAAATTTTAATTTTTAATACATCATATTATTTATATAAATATTTATTATTTCTCACTAAATTAAAAAGCAGGGAAGTTAGATAAGGTCAAGAATTTGATTATTGTTGTATAGGAATTGGGCACAAACACTGTGGTTGAATGTTTCAGACACCCTTTGCTGTGAAATGTAATCCATATTTATTATAATAAACTGAAGAAAATTTATGTTAATGATGAACATAACCCACAATAAAAATCTGACAGTGACAGACACACACACTAAATGTTAACTCAGGTATATGACTGAAAGATGCTTGAAGGATGACTCCTGCAGATTTCCAGAACACTTTTCTTTGAGGCATTATCTTCCAATTCTTGGAACATTTCAGTATTGCAGAAAGCTAAATGTGAACTGAATAATGTGCTGATATCACTGGCACACAGTGTGAGAAATAGAAGTTGTCTTTATAATGCACTTCTTTCTTTGCCATTGACACTGAAAGTGGTGCATTACATTTGCATTGTAATTTTCCTTTCAGTGAACATTTGAAACCAGGGGTTTTCCACATAATTTTTTGTTTTGTAACAGGCCTTTAATCCTAAGCCTGCACTTCATTACTATAAAATTTCTCACCTGTCTGTAGGTGCATGTCCTGTTTGTCACACATGACTATTTATGGTTTATTATTCAGGTATTGAAATATGTTGTAAGCTGTGACAGTGGCCCTAAAAAGAACTTTTAAGTGTGGAATTTACTGCAGTCTCTACACAGTGTGAGTACCACTAAAAATTTATGTATTTTGCTGCCTGTTTCAATCAACAAAACTTGTATAAAATGTATTTAAATTTGGCTAAATATGTATCCACTATTCTATTTCAGTTCTCCACATTAGCAATGCTTTGCCTGGATAGTGATTCAAATGTAGATGCAGAAATGTTGCAGACATTCTTTGAACTCTGTTCCAATGAAGAGAAAATTTGTTGTCAGTCCAATGGAGCTTGAGTGGAATCAGTGTAAGTAGAGAATATCTTAAACAAAAGCTCACTTAAACTTCATATACTCATTTTATGGTTTTCATTCTTAGTTCTGATGCCATTTAGTAGTGGAAAAAGTTTACGCTGATGCAGAGGAACATGTTGCCTCCATTTTCAAGGTACTTCTAATAAGTATGAGGGAATTGAAGCAAAATAGCAATATTGTAGAATTCATGCAATGGCAGATTTAATCATGAAGTGTTTAAATCTCGGTGCCAGAGATGTGCTGCATTAAATTCTCCACTATTATAATTTTGTAACAAAGACAACTTACTTTAGAAACATAAAAACAACTCTCCTTTTAATAATGTCCCATAAAAAAGAAGTGAATCACACCAAAATTTCTACTTTTGTTTTTATTTTTAATGCCAGAAGCTTGGACCTAATCATGGTTATGATCAGTGGTGAGCATCCATTCTGTAGGTCTGAATTTTGGCGTAGGTGAAAATGTTTCACTTATTTGTGCTCCTTTAACATATTATGTGACATTTATTTCACTGGTGTTAGTATGGAGTGTATTTTGTTGTATGGAGTTACAGGTATAAGCATAGATATTACTGCACATGATAGACATGTGATTTTAGAGTATCTTTACCAAAAATTGTTTTAGCAGGCAGCTGTATGGTAAGATGACGTGTAATCAGGAAGTATTTTGCAGTGACCCATCACAAAATAATCCACACTACTCTCATACTTAGAAAAGCTGTAGGTTTGTTTGCTTCGAAGACTGGAGAGTAAACAGAGAAGAAAATCGTGACCCAGCTAATAGCATGATATGTTTCTCAGGCTGTATCACTTTGTGACTTTCTCTGGCACAATTGATTTATTGCCAAAACTGAGCATGCAGTGGCGAATGGCTTGCTGACACACATGAAAATCCTTGAAAGGTGGAGCTAGTGTATTATCGAGAAGGTCGAAGATCTCAATGTATTTATCCAGAGCTTGTCTCACTTCACCTTCATCCATCAATCGTGTTGCTGTTCGGAATATTACATCTGTGTCCTGTAAAAGAAGTCGAGAGAAATGTTTTTTATGTTTTTGTTATAAAGTTGTATGATAAACATTTTTTTATTTTGTTTGAAGAAAATACTTTGTTCTGTTTAAATTAAAGGTGAAAAATACAGCATTAACAGTAGTGTAGTTCATCATAATATTGAGAATTTCATAGTCAATGGATGGATCACACATCTACTGAGGGCTGGGGGCCTTTTCTTTGTACAAATTTTTAATGCGGTCTGTCACTGTAGTACATTTTGATCCACTCTCTTGCTCACTGAAGACAGTTCCACATTAATCAGTTACTTTTGGGCCTCCCTTTGTTTGGCCTTTGCATCAAGAATGATGAAGCGTACAGGCATATGCCCACAAAGTTGATTCATCTCGATGTATTAGTCTAGGAGAAAAGCTATGCCATTCAGGCCCCCTCTCAGTGTTATTTTGTTCACTTGTACACATCCTGATTTAGAAGATGTGCTCATTGCTCAGTTTTAATCATGGTAATGACACCTATTATCTTGACTGAGATTGTTCGTTGTTTACCTCCTGTCAGATGCTAGGATGCTACCTCAAACAGGCCACAACTTCCCCCCCCCCCCCCCCCTTCAAACTCCTTCCCACTTCATCATTCATATACCATTCAACACTGTGTAATCTGAGATACTGCCAAGTGTTGCAAAATAAACCTTGAATAAATACAGTGATACCCTCTTAAGACACATCTGGAAACACTTGTCTGAACTGGCATACTGAGTGTGAGATGTTTGTAAAAGGTGAAGCCTGAAAATTATATTATTTTGTAATTCTGTACTGAAATTGACATTCCCTTCACTGAAATATTGTTGTATTTAAGTTTTCCATTAAATCATTCATTTTCACCATCAAAAGACAGTGATTTTGACACTTTCTTGAACACAGGATTTTTTTACAAGCACAACTGGTAGATGAAGAACCCATTCTTGCCAGAGCCATTCTGTAGATATCAGTTCTACCTGACTATATTTTGCTGTTTTCACCTTCTGTTCTGGCTTATCTACAGACTGAGTACTGTGTTTTGTATTTTAAATTGACACAGAATTGCAGAGTTAAACAATTCTGTTTGTGAGGAAAACTTTAAGTAGCATCTACCATCTTTACCAGATATTTCTAAAGGACCTTCATATGAATTGTAAATTATCAGGATGCTATAAATAACAAATTTGTAAGACGTCAAGTTACCACAGTACTGACTATGAAGAGTACTGTTTTCTGGAATGTGCTACTGTGTAGTGTGTTAGTTTACCAGTATGATTCAGAAACATACTGACTTCCCTTGTAGTGCATATAATGGATTTTACTTTATAGTTGAGAACGGTTAATGTCAAATGGGTCAGTATTGCCATGGTGTGATACATCCTTTGATTGTGAATGGAAAAGCTGGCCTCCAGGTATGGAGAATAGGTGTAAATATATTGAATAATCAGTCCCTGGCAGTTGACAAGGAGTGGGGCAGATAGCTCACTCAGAACGGGATCCGGTGAGAAGTCTTATAACATAGTAATGGATCTTTAGGTTTTCTTACAGAAATATTTTGGCTAAGTAAGTACTGTTGTCAGTTGCTAAGTTTCTGTACCTTGGAGTTCTACAAGTACTGTGCTTACATCAGAGTAGCATAAAGAATGAGAGTAATCAGATTAAAAAGGATGGATTATATCTAGATCTGCTATTTGGTCATCATGTTAAGCTTAAGTCAACATACCAGTTCCTTACACTGATCCGTTGAACATTATCTCAAGCTGTTCATGTAACTCATGTACAAGAATGTAATGTAAAAAAAAAACGATTTACTTTTTAATTTAGGATTGTTGTGTTCTGGTATACCATGCTCTTTCAGAAGCCCTACTCTGAAGTCAGAGGCAGCAGCTTTGTGAAGCTACACAGTGTAAAACCCAGAAGACCGTAATCTTAAATTTCACCTCTGTAAAAATCTCAAATTATATCCATTTTTTAATCTTTTACTTTTCTTTGTGGAAGGTCTACCCAAAGGTAGCAACTGTAATAGTCTCTATGTTTCAAGCCCTTTCACTGCAGTGTTGTTGTATTCAGTTCCCTTTGCTGCTAAAGTGTAATTATTTTTCCATGGACTGGTTGGATAAAATTAATGAGAGGCATTTTGTGTGGTTAGCATGTAAACAGTATTGTTATGCTTACCTGCAGTACTTTCAGCCCCTTGAGTATGTTGGTGTATTGTTTGCAGACAGGACACTGGATCAAGAAGTCTGAAGTGTCTGTTGGTACACAAATCACATTGTTGCATTTTGATATTTCTTCACCTTCTGTGCCAGTTACACATCGAAATCTCATAATTCCCTGGTCCATGTTTTTGAACATCGGCCAATCTTTAGTGCAAGGAACACATATACAATCAAACTTATACTGTGATTTCAGAGAAGCTTGCCTCTCTGCTCGAGGAGTCTGAGTGAATATCTGTCCATAGTTTTCAGCAATCATCTCTCCATGGTGGATGTTCTTAATGGCACGAACTATAACTGAAGTTCCTTGGAAATACCTGTAGAGTGAAATGTACAACATCTCTGCATGAATATATTTAATGTTTATTGAACAGACTATTCATTGCCCAGAGATCCTGTGTATTTTTAATACACAAAGAAGTTCTTGGCTTTATATTCATTACATAAATAAGCTGAAATGTTTAAATCCCATTGATCTATAATATTCTACTCCTATTGAACCTCTGACATAAAAACAATGTGCACTGCAGTTGTATACATTGAGTGCAGCTGTCTGGCCAATCATGTTGGTTTATCAAGTTGATAACATTAAAGGGCACCACATTTGGAAACAGAAGGCAATAAAACTCTTTAACTGTGACATCACAGTCTGCTCAGTCACAAACATTTAAATACAACAAACTTTTCTTTCAGCACAACTCTAACCTTTATTGCCATCAACTCTTGCTTCATGTTTATGTGAAACTTGGGATCCCAGGTATGATATGAATTGGCGTATGTTACATACCATTTACATGTATCAAAGAGACTTGCCTAAGGATGATTATTTATAATTGAAACATGTAGCAGAAGTTGATGATAAAGGTTTAGTTGTGACAATGGAAAATTTTGGGGAGTGGCCATATAACTGTGATGTGTGTAGTAAGGCATTCAGTAAAGAGAGTCACTTGATCGGGTATCAACATATACATAATGGAGAGCAGCCATATGAATTTATATATTGGGTTAAAGAGTTTGAGATGCCTCTGCAAAAATTATTTAGTAGAATAAGGACCCACACAGATGCTTGCAGAAAATAGTACCAATATGTTACTGCAGGAATGATTAACAGTAGAGGATTTATTAAGTCGTTCCCAGCACCATATATATTTGGTTGAATTTCAGAAATGTTGAACTTTGGATTTAATCAATCTTGGCATATTACCACCATAGCTGTTAGAGCTGTTTGCATTGGAATGTTCGCTGAGTTAACTAACTCCATGGAGCAGAGTCCTTCTTGAGAAGCTAACAGGTTGTCAGCTAGTCAAGAAATTCCCCACATTTTATGGAACCTGAAGGTTCATTACCGCACTCACAAGAGCTGAGTTAATAGATGTTAACTAGTACATCATTAAAAGATGTTGTACCACAGTATATCCAGTTTGCTGATGTTTAAGCCATTACCTTACTATTCCTGGATCACATGAGTGGTTGAACAAAGCTAGGGTCGGAAATAATCCTCCCCCTAGGAATACAGAACGAGCAGAATTAAGTTTCCTTGGTGATTCCAGTTGCAGTTCAGATATTTCATGAGCATTGAATTGTAATAATTGAAGGTGACGCAGCAGTAATCCTCCCACAAACACTTCATCCTGTGTTAATTCATGTTCTGAAACATCCACATTGTTTCAATTTCAAATACAAGTGTTTACATAACTACGACTTCGTACAACTGTTTATGTTAAGAGGAGTTATAGTGATGTCTAAGGGGCTGTGAAGGTAATATTAATGTGGATCTTATGGTGGTATGTTGATGGAATTTGCTCAGGATCTTGTCCAGTATCAGGTGTGGATATCAGTGATGCTGACCCATCAGGCTATGCTGTGTTTAAATGATGTAATTGCAAGGATGTAATGTCACAAATGGGGAGAACTAAGTGTGATGTTCTGTAATCAGGAGGTTCATAATCATGTAACGGAAGTGTGGCGATTTCTTCCTTCTTTGTGGCAGACATATTTAGGTACATGACATGATATCAGACAAGTTTGGGGAAGAACTTAATGATGAACAACCCCAACTTTCATACCTTACCTACAGTTCTAAGTATTAAAAAGTGATGTTACACTACATAGTGCCATGTAAATTGTCTATCATAATAACAGATATCACTCATTAGTTACATAATCAAACCAAAAAGTAATTTTCTCCATCCTTCATTTCTTCCTGTCATATTGGTCTACATATTCTCAAACACACTCACTCCATGCTTTCTTCTGAAGGTGAAATTCCAAGTTTCACAACCCTGGGACAATAACAGTTATGGAAATTGAGGGGACACAATTGTGCAAGTTATGGTAACTGTTACAGTGCCTTGGGCAGGTAATTTAAAATGTTATGTAGTGTTCTGATGCAAGCACTTTAAATATGATGAGAGTGACTCAACTGGCCGAAATACTGTGCCACAGAATTTGCATATATTCATCCTAGCCTGTCTTTATTTTTGGTGAAAGGAATTTCTGAATGGTGTTGTCTCTACATTAGTCTCAATTGCACCAGACCCAATGATTTGAAAGTTAATCCTTCAAAGCCCAACAACAGCCCTTAATTCATATAGTACAATGCATTCACCAATATCTGCTAGGTTACTTCTACCCCTGCCACAGACAATTTTTAGGCAGATCTGGACGAGATGGTTGGTGGCAACCTTTGAATGATGGAGTGGGTATTTAAATTTTAGCACTTATTATTTGAACTGAAAAGACATAAAATTGTGAAATAAATGAAATTTTGTGGGGAATAAAATAGAGATTGCATAGCTTGCCTCAAAATGCAGGAAATATCCTTGTTGACTAAATATATAAAATAAATTGCTAGGGGTATCACCATGTTTGCATGCAGAATATAGGATGCACGTAAGTTAAAGATTAATGGTTGGCACATTGACCTGATTTTACCCCATGTGACTTTTATTTATGAGGCTGTTTTAATGACAGAGTCAATACAATGAACCCCCACGTGGAAGAAATTTAAAGGAAGACATAAGAATGGAAATTTTAGAAAATTCGGAGGAAAATTTTTTTTCATTGAATTTCAACCTTTTAGAATGGTACAGAGGATGTGTCAGCATGTACAGAGACAGTATTTATAAGTTAATTGATTTGATTTTAAGCAATGGTACGTGACTTGTGTTGGGAAAATCTTGTAGCACTTGACACTGAGTTCATGCATTTCCTGCCGCGAGATGGGAAGTGACAATTGAATTTAACTTATCAGTGAATGCTCTGTTTAATACATCTTTTTTTTTTGTGTGTATAATGGGTGCTAAAATTAACAGTACTTCAGTTATGATGTTAAGGAGAGTGTTTTTAGGTAACTGTTTAAACACACACATACCTGATTCTGTGGACTGCGTGTTGAGAAAACCTGCCACTTTGAGACATCTGAATAGTAAAATGGCTGTATCTGTTCTTAATAAGTAGTCTAATGCTGTTCGCATTTCTGGATGGCCCACGAGATTATACACTGTTCGGTAGTCTGTAGGGCAATACTTCTGAGAGGTTTTTAGGACATCACAATCCTGGAAAGAACACCTTAAGATGTAAACATTTGTTTTTAAACTCTGTCTTTAAATTTAGTCTATATGTAATATATTTCTAGTAATATATTTGTAATTTACAGTATGGTTCCAGACATCTTCAATTTAAGGTGTGGCTTTTGATACGTGCTTCTGAGGTTATAATTTACATATAATTTAAAGTGAAGGAAACAGTAGGTCAGTACATTGCGCTACAAGCTGGAAGGTCGCAGGTTCAATTCCCAATGGGGTCATTGGGATTTTTAATTAACTTAAACCTTCCAGCTGCTCTTATGGCCCTGGGGTATACTCAGACTCTAACAGAAACAAGTACCAGGAATATTTTCTGGGGGGTAAAGGTGGTCGGTGCCCAGGGCCAACAATCTTGTCAGCGTAATATGCCGATTGTCTATAAATTCTGGGACCTATGTTTAGGTAAGAGGAAAATTTTAAGATGGAACTTAAGAACACCATACAAAGGTATGGACTAGAGTAACTGACAGTGAGGTCCAGTAACACAGTAATGAACCTGTGGGTTCCATGAAAGACAGAATTTCATGACCAGATAAGTGATTAACTTCTCAAGAAGGACACTTTCTTGGAATCAGTAGTCTACTTATTGATGGCCTTTCTACACCACCCTTCAACTTCTGGTTTTAAGGTAAATTAATGTTAAATCAGAGTTAACTCAACAAATCTGAGACACTGGCTACTGTGTGTCCATACCCAGCAGTTTTACTGATTAAGTTTGTAATTTGCTCTATTGCAAACTTTTCTTGCCTTTGGGCACCTTTAGGGTTTCAGTGCTATTTAAACAATCTACTTCATGGGTCTCAAACCTTTTTATGGCAAAGGGCCACACCTGTTATTGTGGGCTAGTTCGCGGGCTGCACATGGAAAAATAACAGTAATTGGTATATGTAACTGCCTTAATTATCATGTAATTTTTGTAGTACCTATACAATTTACAAGTGTGGCCACGGACCGGATGCAGCCCATGGGCTGTTGCTTGGGAGACCCATGATCTACATCATTATGCACATACCTTTTTCAAAATGTCTTTCATGTCAAGGAAATATTTGAGGCCTCGCTGTGATAACATTCGGAGAGCCATGAGGCATATGATGGAAGCGCCTGAGGACCAGAGGGTTTCAAGTATAGGGCATTCAACCACATGATGTGTTGTGAGTGCCTCTGTCTGGCATGCAACACTGCAGAATGCCACTCTACTGCATCGGTCGCATGGGACAGCAGCTTCCAACCTAACATCACACAGAACCTCTGATAACACAAGTAAGAATAACATTACAACTGTTATTTGTAAATGAATTAAAAATAAATAAATAAAATAAATAATAAATTAAAAAGTACCAATAGTAGCTCTTGCTTTAAAAGACTATAAATCAGAAAATTTCTTATCCATCTGCTTGTTTATTAGTTTGATTATCAGAGCCAGGTCATACAAATGTGAGTTTGACATGCAGCTGTTGATCTGTTAAGCTCCAAACTCATAATTGCATGTGTACTTCAAGTACATGAATGTACTGTTTCCTAATTGGGTCTGTTGTGACTGTATGGGGTTTTACAGATAACTGTCAGATAGTACAATCCTGGATGATGATTCATCCCCAGCTACTGCATTTAAGATAGAATTCTGGTTCAAGAGCATATAAAGCAAGAATTTTGAATACTTTTTAGTTACCGATTTTCTTTTAGCTGTAAGTGAATATGAAGATTAGAAGAGATTTTTAATTTAAATACTGTGAGTGGCATTCTCAGTTTCTGGAATATGTGCTACTTGTACTGGGCACAAAATCTTATTTCATGTGAATAACATCAGTATAGTTGTACAAGATTTTCAATGGCAGTACTACTTATACTTGGCTGAAGCAATGATTGTGAACTTACCCATTTCTGGAGTATCTGACCCAAGCGTCCTCTGTGTCAAAACTGGCAGTTTATTTGTTTCGTTACCATACTGTGCCTTTATCAAATTGGATTTTAGTGACACAGTTCCACAGTAATAAGAAACATGAATCTGGATGCTACATGTGTCATGAGTGGCAGTTCTCTTTCATTTGTCTCCAAATTTGAATAAGTTGTGATCAGAACATCTGAAATATTCCTGTCACTAATCTCCAACATGATGCATTACCATCGTAAATAACTACCACCATCACTGTATTACTGTAACATCATTATCATCTACATAACACATAATTTCATTGTTGGTCTCAGTGTTGATCTCATTACAGACAAAGGGCTTGTTTTATCTTACAGAAAATTCTTCCATCATCTTAGCCATGCTCTGTCTCCAAGCCCCTTTGTTTTACAAAAATAAGGCTAAATTATTTTGAGTTAGTTCCTAATTTTCTGTATCCTTTGTTGAAGTTGGCGGTGATGGTTTGTCAGTTTTCAGATAACTGAAGCTTGAACGGTGTCCTGTTTAATCCAGTAATTCAATAGTTAAAAAAATAAATTTAGAAGGCTTGCAAGTCAAAAATGTTTCCTATTATGAGGAAGGACTAACTGCATAGAGTAGAGTCCTTGAGAAGCCAATAGCTGCTCAGCTAGTCAGGTTTTATGGCATCTGAGGGTTTATTTTGATGTTCATAACAACGGGATAATGGACTCTAATCTGAACTGTCTGAATCCATTTCACACTCACTCTATCTTTCCTTCAGCTTCGTCTTAATATTACCCTTTCATCTAAGCCTAGGTCTGTCATAGACTCTTTTCTTAAGGCTTCCTGACCAAAATTTTGTATGCATATTTCATTTTCTTAAACTATGTGATATAAGCTAAGACTAAACTAGGAACGCTAGGAAAGCCATGATATGAGCATGTACTTTCCATATATACCATACCTTCTGAAACAGTGGAAGCAATGTGTAGCAGCATGTTCAGCTAACAGGACTGCAACAAATGCTGGTTCAACTATCAGAGTGTCTCCTACTTTCACATCTTTCCCTGCCACTGCAAATCGTCCCATATCCTTGCTCTCTTCTATCTTTACTGCAGAATTTGCTGATACATATTGTGAATTCTGCTGTCCGGTCACAGAGGGTAAGATCGCGTCTTCTGGCAGTTTTCTAGGCTCTGATTGAAATATGAAAGAATTACATGATTTATTTTACCTGTTCAGTATTTAAAAATAAATAAATACTACTGCAGATGAATAATTATTATATGAAATTTGAAGTTCTCATGGCAGTGAATACTGAGATAACAGTGTTTTGTGTTTGACAGTATATACTCTGTTGGATCAGTACTAACGTTTGCAGGAACGTGTTGCCTCCTTCTTCAAGGTACAAGATGGAGGCAGTATGTTTCTTTGAAACGTTGGTACCTATCTACCAGAGTACATGGCATCATATCTTAGAAGACTGTAATCTGGACAATTATTAATCATCTGCAATCCACTGTGAAAGAATCTGGTGAGCTGAAGTTTTGAAATCCTCCTTACTCTATATGCAGCACTAATTGAGCTTTTTTTAATACATTTAACATTTCATGCTTTTTAGGATTGTGGAGTGCAAGATTTGAAGCTGTGGCTACCAGGAGATTTATGTTTGTGAATAAGGTCACATAAATTCCAAAATTCTCTCGCAAAACAAATTAGTGGTCACTCCCATCACGATCAACCAATAAATCAACCTCATTACTTTAAGGTGGCACATCCCCATTGCGTTATTAAATATAATTAATGTTTTAATCTTTGAACACAACATATATTCATCAAGAACAGTTCAGGCCTGATGATGGCTATCCTTTTATAGCCGAAACATGTAGCCTTGTTCTTGAATGAATATATGTTGTGTTGACTGATTACGACATATTGAATAAAGCAACCAACCAATCTTGATCACCAAGAGCCTTATAGCATTTTTTTAACAAAGAAGTAGACCTGGCTGTATAAAACTCAAAACTGTTGGCAGCACAGATCTGAATGTATACATTTCTTACCGTCTGTGTCGTCACTCTGGAAGTCTCGTTTGGGAACCACTACACTTGGGTTTCCAGTCTTAATATTTTTGTCATTTAAGCATGTGTCATGAGTTCCTCATGTTATAAAACAAGCATTATTTCAAACAAATGAGAAATTAGCAGTAATGTGGTTTCTTACATAGTATAAGTGCAGCAATAATTTAGTCTGAACCAGCATCATACTATACTATTGCTCAGCTCAGCTCCTCAGTATTGCTTGTCCACTTGATAGTGGGGCCTTATCAGTCAGAACTGTAGGTAATGAAAAGAAAGATATGTCCCAAGACACTGATGACCAGAAGGGCTGATGTCTTTCGAAATGTGAAGCTTGTCCTAGTACTCATTAACATAAACTCTGACTGGCTGTCTTTTGGAAAGAATTCCCACTGCCCATACTGTAAAAAATGACTTCTAATTACATTACATTTAAGGTCTTGTGACAGAATTACTGGCCTACCCAGTGTCTGAAATCTTCTGAAAAGAGGCCGGGGGGTTTTTTTTTTATTTATTTAAGATTAAATGCAGTATTTTTGAGATGAAAATACAGCCTCTTTCTGTGCCATTTTCTGAAACTGAAATTTAAGATAAAATTCTTGTATTAATTATGACTCATTGCACCAGGAGTATTTTAGTTACACAAATTTTGTTCAAATATGTTTCAGTCACAGGAATGTGGAACACAGTGTCCTGAAAAATTTGCTTTTCAAATGAAGAGGTAACCCTGATTGGTCCAAAAGCACTACTTGGGATCATATTTCATTCAGAAATCCCAGTAATAATGTTTCATTAAAATGTGTTATAATATAATACTTTTTTTTGCGTGATAGAAGATGAAGATGTTTTCTACCGGCTGAAGTTGTCCAGTAATTGAGATTAGCTCGGTCTAAGGGACCCATCTGAGTAGTTGTCTCCCCTCCCTTCACCTGAAGACGGAAGAAGAACCAGCTTCCGAAACATCGTCATTTTATATTTTTATGTTTTATCTGGATGATGGACAAAGTCCAGAAGACAATTAGTTCTCAATGTTTTCTAACAGTTTTTCTTGTGCAGTAGTAGTATATGAGAGGGTGAAGTAAATTTAAGGTTGTTAGGCATGCTAATGAACATGATAGGTATTTGACAGTGAACTCCTTAATGTTAACTTATGTTACTGTTCCTACGGTACTTTCTCCTCCCATAGCACCTTAAAACTCCTCCATAACAACAATCTCTGAATGACACATAATTCTATATCTCATCATGACAAATATTTGTACATGTTATAAATGTGAATCTGAATGAAACTCATATGTACTGGTAAAGCAGTCTAAAAAGTTCATTCCCTTAGATTTCTTTATATCAAGGTTTTATTGTAAATATCAACTGACTGATAAGTGTTGACATCTCACTGTTACTGTACTTGAAATTGGTTTTCATGTGTAACAAAACGTCTTGTTACACATTATGCATAAATTGTTAATCGTACCCAACCAGGCTTTTCAGTGAAACATAAATCATATAAATAAGACCTTGAGTACCATTAGCAAGGACCTTGTTCTTGGCTAAAATTGTAAGCATGATTTGCACATCCATTTGCCATTTGCGCTTCCTTTCCACAGGCAGTTTGGCTAAATCTAGTGCTGTGAGAGTGCACCTGAAGGCTTGAAGTGCATCTTTCAGTTGTTTTGTTGCTAGAAGACAGCGAGCTTTCCTGATGTAAAGAAACAATTGAATATGTTACTTACAATCAGGTACCATTGTCAATTATTGTACACAAGATGATATCTTGTATTAATAATTTCATGTAGGAAGTTTGGTTGCAAGCCAGAAACGTAGTGCAAAATTACATGAAAGGTTAAGTTCTGATAGTTCAAGGCAGGCAATGCACATTAAAGTATCACGATAGGTTACTTCCACTGATTCTGTATTATTCAGAATACGACAAGAACGGTAAATACTGTTTATTATCCCTTTACTTACTCTTAGGAATGACATTAAATCCATTGGCATATATTCTTCATGACAATGAAGACTCTAGTGTGAAGAACGCAATGCATTGAATGCCTACACTGCCCAACTGGCTGACATTTGTAAGCACTAAATAAGTACTGGTACTTCACTATTCAAGAAATTCTGTAAGTACCTGAGGATTCATTATCATCATTACAAGAGCCCTCCCTCTCCTGATCCAGTTAACATTTCCACAGCCTTGCATCCATTATACCACTATCCTCCCATTAACATTTTGTGTCCATTTTCTGTGCTGCATCTTCCATACATTTCAGCCTTCTTCATTGTAGTATAAATTATACAATTTCTAATTATGTAACATTCTGTACTGGTCTGTTACTTCCATCCCAAATATTTCCTTCAGCAGATTGTAAATCCTGCCATCTTTGTATTACTTTGGAGTGAAAGACCACACACACACACACATACACACTGTTTGAAAATAAAGTAATTCAAAGCATTCTCCATGTTGTAGATATAAGTATGGATGGACCTTTATTCATTATGTTGCCCTTGTGTTTTTTACATGTTAAAGGCTGTAGTATAGACTAAGGGAGATAATGATGTTAATAAAAAAACTAAGTAGACTTCAACAGATCCGTGGAATACCCTACAACTCTGTTCTTCAATTAGGCTAAGGGACCAAATTTTACACTCATACAAAACAACAGATATTTAGATCCACTCGTATATTACTTGTTTAAAATTTTTTTCTCATATTTGTGTAACTGTGTTTATACTTACCTTTCAAGAACTTTGTAGTGAAATTCTAATGGATAATCAAGTGACAGAACCAGGGCAATGTCTTGCAGTGCCAGTTGATACTTCTCCAAGTGGTAGAATGTAGCAGAACGGTTGGCCACTGTTATAGCAAGCTCCCGAGTTGAATCTGCAAGTTCATGAAAATTCTACAAGATATTTTTCCTCCAAGAGCATTATTTTAAATTAATTCTAGCCCTTATTTAGTCTCATGTGCAAATGGGGTAGGCATATTGTGGGAAATTTTCTGAAAATCTGTACTTATTCATTCTTAGCAACAAGAAGAAATCACAAGGGGCCTAATCAGATGACTAACAAGGATGGGGGACCACAGCCACATATTGCCGTTGCTTCTTCTCATCAGTGAGCAACCAAGGTGCAAACTCCACAGAGAACTGCCTTGCCTTAGGATTCACCAGCTTGGTCCACACAAGAGGCTGAACCCACCAGTGATTTCTGAAATGTACTTCATCAGTTTTTGTTGATGTCGTTGCTAACTTTCTCCATGTTTTTATCTGCGCAGCCTATGGATGGACAACCTGAATGCTTACAGTCTTTAACCAAAGGGTCCCAATATTTGAATCGAGAAGCAATTGCGGAGTTTGTGTTTCCCCATGGCATTTACACCAAAAGCTGTTTTGAGCATTTCATGTCTTACTGATGCAGTGTTCCTGAGCTTGAAGTAAAATTTAATGCAAATGTGTTATTCAGTCTAATCAGTCATTAGAAAATTGTGGATCACCTTTAACACACAGGACAGTAAACACCCACTGAGAAGCAATGCAGAGGGTTATGGATGCAAAACTCAATAGACTGACTGAGAAGATAGTGATACTTTGGCACCTAGGGGCAGAATGCTGTACTATGTGCCGCTGTCAGTCCTAGCCTTTTTGTATGATACTGTCGATAAATTTTGAGTGAAATACATGTTTGTTTGTTAAAGAACACCAATCCAACAACACCATAAACAATAAACACAGAATTAAAATCAGTGTTATTCAACAAAGAACTAATTTTTCAAAAGAAGGTAGACTATAAAATATACTTTTTTTAGGGTTATTGTTGCCTTAAATTGTAAATAACAATGCCAGTACTACAATTTTCTGATTTCAAAAAATTAATTCATGAACTGTTGTAGGCAGGATTGTAACATGCAGCTTCTGTGAGCTTATGTACCAAACCTATTTGTTATAAACAGGAGACTGGATTTGTGTGTATCTATGTGATGAATTATCTGTATCATATGGGTAGTTCATGAATTAGTTTGTCTACACGTGTTGTCAGAAGTTTTACAGACAAACAGCGATAAACCATTTGACACGCTGCATACATCTCACACCTCAAAAGTAGTGACTTTGAAAATACCTATTTTCAGTTGCTGGTTCCTGCTCTGTTCCCAGGTACGTTTCTCTATAGGACAAGTATTGGCCCTTTAATGGGACCTTTCTTGTTTTATTTATTATCATTTCTGAGTTCCCTTTCTGACACAAATTGTACATGTCAAATATCTATCAAATATCTGAAAATTAATGACATTTAAGCAAAATCCTCAAGTCTTTTTTCAAACAATATCTTTTTAATCTTCATGTACAGTGTCATTACTTTTATGTTTACCCAGGTCTTTAAAGGACTTATTTCTAAGATAGAGACTTACATAAGGAAACTGTTAAATTTCCACCAGACTATATGGCAACATCCCAAAAAACAAGCTTCATTATTTAATTTCCCTTTATAAACCTTGCATTAGTATGTGACACATGGCAGGGGATCCTACACTACATTGTATGTAATTTGTTAGATATGGCAAAAAGGTAATTATACAAATTGTTTTACAACATTAATGGATAGAGGAATTTTTTACAAGTTAAATTCAGAATTTCATTTAGGTCTAAGATGTATTGTGATATTCCTGAATCAGCAGAATTTGCCATAAAATTTTTCAGATCTCTGTATTTGTAATGCCTATTAGCATCTGAAATAATCATGATATCCTTTCAAGATAGTGAGTCTCATCACAATACAGAGGATGGGAAATGTAATTCAGGAGGGAATTCAACTGTTGAAATTACATGCATTAGGAGAATTCCTTCCTACCTTTATTCCATGGCGTTTTTAGAATGCTCTTTTCATAACTCTGCATTGCACTTTGGTAATTTCCATTTTGGAATGCTTGGTTTCCTTCTTCTTTTAGTTGTTGTGCTTCTGTTTTATTTTTTCCAGAACTGGAAGCCTTTACCTCATATTCATGAACAACAGGCAATTTATAGACAAATGAAAACCGGTTTTCATCAGTTTGAAGTGTTGATAATTTATGTAGTTGTTCATCACTGATTGAATTTCGAAGATTGTAGTGGTGACTTTTTAAAAAACCACTCTCTGTGTCCAACTTCTTCTCTGTTACAGTTTCCAATTTCATTTTAGATGTTTCCAACCAGTCTGCTTAGCTTTATGTACAAAACCTGGATGATGCTGCAGAAGTGAGCAGAGACATGGGTTGCTAAATTTAGTGCAGTCTATTTTAAAACTTGAATGTGATGAGACCATTACCATGCCACTATCTGCAGCCAACTGAAGCAAAAGAAAAGCTATTTGAGCTTATTCCAAATCCATAATTCATACATAATTTTGTTGTAGAATGTTAACCGTATTAAGTGTGGAGTAAGATCAGGCATCTTGGAAAATGAGAACCTATGTTTCTTAGGTATGTTAGGGTTGTTCCTTTCCAACAAAACACTTGTCAAATAATATATCTGTTAAAAGTGTTCTATTCATGTAAGCACAACAGTGTGCATAAACTTTGTTTATAGTACATACATATATGTCTACGTTTCACAGATCCAAAGCCCGTTAATATGGCAGAATATGAAACATGTCAATAATACAGACACACACTACAAAAGCAAAAACAGACAAAAGACACTAACATTCACGACAGACAGTAATTTGCCAATGCAGTACAAAATATACAATAATTAGATGAAAAATAAAAACATAAGACAATATAACACAGCAACAAAGCATATCAAAGACACAATTGGTATTTCGTCATCACAATTTATGATACAGAATGATAATCATTATTATTATTAATTTTTTGACTGTGTAAAAAAATTCATCAAGTGTATAAAAACAGTGAGCTACAAGATACTTCCTCAGCACTGCCCTGAAGTGTGATTTATTATTTTGACATTCTAAAATTATAGATGGTAAAGTATTAAAAATCCTTAACCCAGAGTAAAAGACTCCCTTTTGAAAACTTGACAGATTTGCGACAGGCCTGTGTAATTGATTTTTACACCTTGTATTAATCTTATGAATGGATGAGTTTGTTTGATAATTGTCCATATTTTTCAAGACAAACAACATCAAGGAATAAATATATAAACATGGTAAAGTTAAAATGTCAAGTTTCCTAAACAAACTCCTACATGGACACCTAGAAGAGGCTCCCACCATAATTCTTATTACTTTCTTTTGAAGCAGAAATGCATGACCTATATTGGAGAAATTCCCCCAAAATACGATACCATATTCAACCACAGAATGAAAGTTGTCAAAATAAACATCTTAAGAACAGCAATATTTAATACATGAGAGAGTTGTCTAATGGTGTAACAAGCTGCACTCAATTTGGGAAGTATCCGTTCTATATGCCGCCTCCAATTAAGGTGATTATCAATATGCAAACCAAGAAACTTAAAGTTAGACACTTCGGTCAAGACTTTACCATCATATTCGATAGTTAATGGATTACATACTACTCGTATGTTTGTTGGAGTAAAATTTACAATATTCGTTTTATCCATGTTTAAAATAAGCTGGATAGCATGGAACCAATTAGTTAGATGATTTAAAACTGTGTTAAAGGCATTTTTAAATTTGTTAAAATCCTTATTGGAAATGAGGACACTAGTGCCGTCAGCAAACATTATGGCATCCAATTTAGTGTTCACACCTAAAGGCAAATCATTTATGTATGTATTAAAAAGCAAAGGTCCCAATACTGACCTGTGAGGGACTCCATGCTTTACTGTCTCCCATTTTGAAAGGTAATTTTGTGCAGAATTTGACTTCAGTTCCACTCTTTGCTTTCTACCAGCCAAATACCAGTCTTAAGATTTTATCTTGTATACCATAATATTTCAATTTCTGCAACAAAATTTCATGATTTACACAATCAAATGCTTTAGAAAGATCACAAAAGATACCACCAATATGCCTTTTAGAGTTCCATGCATTAAGAATATTATCTGTAAGTTTATGAATAGCATTTATTGTGGATAATCCCTTTCTAAAGCCAAACTGGTCTGAAGTTAAAATGTTATGAACCTGAAAATGCTGATTTACCCTATAAACCATTATTGTTTCAAACAGCTTAGCAAATGCTGTCAACAATGAAATTGGTCTATAATTAAAAAAAAGAGACCTGTCACCTGTCTTGTAAAGTGGTTTAACAACAGCATATTTAAGCCTATCAGGATCAGTACCCAAGGAAAGTGATTTATTAAAAATATAACATAATGGTCTGCTTATGAATGGTCCATGCAATTTTAATAATTTATTATATATACCATCGTATCCAGAAGAACTTTTGTTATTTAGGGAACCAATTATACCTATTAATTCAGCCTCTGTTACTGGAACATTAAAACAATTCAAAATAAAACTTTTGCTGTGTTAAGTTCTGGGGCAATTCTCCCCACAGTATCCACATTTTTAGGCTACAAAAAGGATAATTAGAATTGTCACTAATTCTAGAGGTAGAGACTCTTGCAGGGAATTGTTTAGGAATTTGAAAATTTTTCCCCTCCAATCACAGTATATATTTTCCCTTTTGTTATTCATGGCTAAAACAGAGAACAATTTAAATCTAACTCTGAGATTCATGGCATCAACACAAGATACACCAATAATTTCCATTATCCATCATCTAATCCCGGGGTCAGCGAACCGGGGTAAATTACCCCAAGTGGGGTAAAAATGAAATTCTTGGGGGTAATGAGGACTCAATAGACATAAATAAAATTATATAAAAAGCGCGTTCCTTGTTACGACAGAAATTTTTCTTCTGGCAACACTGCATCTGGCCAACGTAATAAACGTGTTTAGGAGACGTCACGCCATGTTGAACTCCAAACAATTTGGTTGCTAAGGCGTTGTCAAGTGGCTAAACAGATATTATTTGTCAGTTGTCTATTACCCGCCTTAACCTTATTTTTTGACACGTGTTTTTGCTTTGTTTAAGTCGATTTAAGTAGTTATTTAATTTAATTTATTTCAATAGTTCTATTTTAAGTCTAAGATTTTCATTTATTAACCATATTTTAGTTGTATGTTAGTTCGATAATTGCTGCCTTTTGCAACAACCTACCTTTGCGAACAAGGATTTTCCACTCTAATGAACATAAAAACAAAGCAGAGAAATCAATTGGACCCCGAAGACAGTATCCAAATTGCTCTGACATCAAAATGCCCTAATTTTGATGTTATTGTATCAAAAATGAAACAACATCATTTCTCCAAAACCTGAAGGTAAAAAGTTTTCAAAGAAATCCTTTTGTTTCATAATGATATTAATTTATTTTATCGCATTTATTTTATACTTTTTATATTTATAATTGTATTCTCCATATAAATAGATTCAATAAACCTTTTGAATTTAACTAATCTATGATTTTCTCCCTTTCAAATCAAGGGGGTAACGTCGGCGTAAATAAATATATTTTGGGGTAATAGGTAAAAAAGTTCCCCGACCCCTGATCTAATCTAACAACATTCCAAAAAGGATCATATGACTTTGGAATCAAGTTTTTTAATAGTCTTCCTCCTAGCATAAAAAACTTAGTTCATGACACAAAACAATTTAGATCTGCTTTAAAAAGATTCCTTCTTTTAAATTCATTTTATTCTGTGGAAGGATATTTAAACTACAGTAAGAATGAAAGATCTTGGTTTATTATACCCTTGACAACTAGTACTATATTTTACATGTGATTACCGCACTGATTTTATATATTTTATTTTATTACCACTACTATTAATAAATATTGTTACTGTTTTAATATGACACATGCTTTCTAGGCATATATATTTTATACCATTTATTATATGTATATGGAGACTAATTCCAAATCCATCAGGTTTTTTTTTTACCAACAAGGATCCATGGAATGTAAAATGAATGAATGAACTGCAGCAAGTGCTGTGTTTATATGGCAAACAAAGTAAGGCTACATTCTTATCTTGTTTTATACCAAGACATAAAGCAAACTGTAATGTTGGCCTAATACAAAATAAAATAGTGTGTTACCACAGAGCAGGTTTTCCCAAGCAGTAGTATATTAAGAATCACTGGGGAGTTATGCTGACTCGGGCACTTCCTCGGTTTGCACAGGTGAATGCTAGGGTATTGCCTTAAAATCAACCACGACCACTTCTGTTTCAATTCTTTTCATTACACTGTGCATAAAAATCGTCTCATTCATTTCACTTTAAATAACACCTTAATTTGGAACTGGATGTCTAAACAACCTAAAAACGAATGACTGTGGATTAGAACAGAAGTCAACATAAAGTCTATGAAAAGGCCAAGAAGCTAATGTGGAAATGAAATTAAAAAAAAATGTTTGTAACCATGAATACATGAAGGTGTAGAGATATGTGAGTGGAAGCCTCTTTAAAAATGGCCTCTCCAGGTGGACAGACAGACATGTATAAATGATCTTAAAAATTATTTGTGTCGACAGTTACAATCTTTCCAGACAAATAGTGAAAGTTAGTGGATTTATACTACAGACAGTCTTTATTCTTTACAGTTGTGTACTTCCATGTATTGTGGCAAGATTAGTCAGGTGGCAAAGGAAATCCATATTCAGTAAAATCTTTCCAGGCTGACAGCCACATCAGGTGGTTCAAATGCATGACTCCGTTTCCATCATTAGGACCCTGATGGTGAAGATGGAAACAGTGTCTGGAACGTTCATGTACTTGAAATACCTGATGTGACTATCAGCTCTAGGTGAGTTTATTGAATTTTGTTGCCGTGAAAGCTTCAAGACATGAAATTTGTATTGAAGATGCGAGTCTTGTGTGATGTTACACTGTGTCAACTGATAAATCTATAGTTACAGACTTCAGGCTTTAACAACACTATGAAAACCTCAAATCTTGAAATGTTTATTGTTTTGATAGTCATCTTAGAGAAACATCACACACCCCAGTGAATGTACTTACTGTTATTGATGATAGTACTGCCTGTACCACAGTATTACAGTTTTGTATATAAATTCCTGAAAACATGCTGATGAATTATTCTAACTGGCTGATAAACTTGCATGGTGTGTGTTTGGCTAATGATGCAACTGTTGAAAAATAATCATACTTAAGTGAAATAATTCAGCCTCATTGTATGTTGTAATTTAATTTTGTGACTGTGACATGTGGAACCTCACTGAACAATCTTCATAATCTGTAAATTATCATGTATGCTTTTTTATATACATGTACTCTGCTTCTCGAACTTGTATTTCGTATTACACTTTGTGTTGTTGTTTTGTGTGTTGACTGTTGTATAACACTGGGCAGTGCTCCAACTTTAGTGTGTTAGTGTTGCGTGTACTGTGATCACCGTCAGAAATTAAATTTTTTATTTACGTAATCATAGTTATATCGTCTGTATTTCATTTATTTCATGTGGTGATAGTTGTATGTAATGGAGGCAGTTGTTTCTACTGTAAAGTCATTTATCCATCCAAAATGTTCAACATCGTAAGTAGTTTTGAGTGTATGATTCTCCTTGTGGTATCACTGGTATCACTTCGAAATTCTTTGTATGTGGTCCTGACCCTAAAATGTGTATTTATACTATAATGTGTGTAACCAGTAAGTATATCAGATCTCTGTTTCCTCGGTTTGTTTGAGAGGCACAATATGAAATGCTGTGTACACAGTTGGTGGAAAAAGTATGTAATATTAAATATTGTGTCTGTAAAAATGTATTGCTCGTCTGTAATTCAGTTTTCTGATTGTGACATTTCCATCCATCTTTCAGTTCTTAATATTCTTTGGCACAGGATTTTAGTTGCTCAGAGTGGTGAGTTGCATAGTATAAATACTAGAAGCAAAAATAATTTTTATTTACCACAACCAAGATTATCTATCTATCAAAAGGGTGCTTATTACATGGGCATTAAGATATTTAATCATCTTCCATCCTACTTGAAGGCCATGTCAGACAATAAGAAACAGTTTAGATCTGCATTAAAAGGGTACCTTTTAGTAAATTCTTTCTACTCATTACAGGAGTTTTTTAACAATAAATAAAATGGGATATTGTATTCCTCATTTTAATTGTGATATTGTAAAACAAAGCATATTCAGTGCATGATTAATTTAAGGATGCTTATTTATTGTATATTGAATAGTCTAAACAGGACAGAAGCTTAATAATAATTATACTTTTACTCTAATGTAAACTACTTCTTTGTATTTCTTGCTGGTTTCTGTTGTGTTCTGTCTAGTTTATTGTGTTGCTTATTTGTTGAATGTCTATTGTATGTGTGTTTTGGCTTGTGACGGGTTCTATATCCAACAGGCGATTTGTAGCCTGGTCTGGATTGATGGAATATTACAATAAATTGAAATTGAAATTGAAGATTCATAATGCGGTCTGGTTTATGACACCGTATCGTTTGGTACATGGTTATGAGTGTTTTGGAGGAGCATTCTCGGTCTATCTTCACAAGTCGTCAGAAGATGGAGGCAGTATGTCCTGACCGAAACCTCCGCACCCACCATTCAGATTACATGGTCCCATAACCCAGAAGACTACAATTTTTTTAACTTAAATATTTTGAATTTCCCATACATTTATCACTATTTATTACAAACCAACTAAATATACATATTATGCAATAAATATACCTTATTATTTTACATTATATTTTGATCTGAGCAGAAATATGTCAGAGAAAATATAATGTGATATGTTTTTGCCTAATAAGTGTATTTAGTTGGTCTGTAATAATTTTGAATTTTTCCTTTGTGTGTGTGTGTGAGTATTATTATTTATTGAGGGGGATGGCGGAGGAGAGAGTTAAGTACGACAAGACGCTGCGTTACCGATGTTATACTACACAGTTCCTTAAGTTACCACCAGGGCATGCTTAACTCACACCCACTCGACCATTCCTGGCTACAGTCACGCATGACAACAGACTACGCATGACTACGCCGCTTACACTTGTCGTCCGTTTCCACGGAGTTGCCAATGTGTAGATTTATTAGTCTGTGGTCTATGTGATCCTAGATAATCTGTGCTTTGATCCATGGGTATGAATCTGTGGGCCCAGGTTCGCAATACGACGCTCACGGTCACAGATTATCTAGTCTCACGGTCAAGATACTAGATAATTGTGGTCAAGGCTGTAGGCATGTGATAGTGGAAATGAACCGTTTGTATACTAGATGATCTTTGACCTGTACGAAGGAGTGATTTGACGATTTGGTTGGTCTTGTGGCGGTCAGTTTGTTAGACGGTGGTTACAAGTCTTGAGCTTAAATTATGTCCAAATCAACGGAGGCTAGACACTTGCTTCATAGTGGATATTTTCATCCTTTACTCCGAAAATTACAAACACCGAATGTTGAAATTTCGTCACATAATTTGATGTTTCCAATATTTGTTGGGTAAGTTCGAGGATATGGTGTTGTACCCAATTGTGTGTTTAAAGTTTACGTTTTGTAAATGCTAATTAAAACATGATATTTTCGTTCGTGAATGCTAATTGTGGTCTGGTTTTGCATTGTAACTAACACCGATTTCTTAATTTAATGAGTGGTTTTGATTAGTAATGTGGGTATGATAAACGTTAGTAGGCACTCAGTATTAAACTTTATGTTCTGTTCTTAAGAAACAACGAGAAACCAATACAAATGAAAAGCATGCCAGGAATTGTTCAGTACGGTGTCGGTAATATTGAAGAATGTTTGAAACCCATTGTGGATAAAGGGCTCCAATCTGTACTGCTGTTTGCTGTGGAACATGGAATTCCAAAGGTTGGTAGTTAGTATTTCTTAACATTTGAAACCCATATCCTAAAACCGACTTTGTTTCAAATTGAGGACTACTGGTAGCCTCAAACCTTCCTTTATACAGTGAGTAGAGAATCTTGTGATAACTTAATGTTCGTGACATAATACATACATGTGTTGTACATTACGTGAATTGAAAACTTAGTCATAGGAACAACTGGATGTAGAATAAGTCATAAAATACACAATGTACCAGGGGCGACCAAATCCTGGGCACCAGGTTGCCTGGGCAACTAATTTTTTTTAATCATGGCACCTAATATTTGTGGGTTCTCAGAATGGAACTTGCTTCATGTCACCCTTCTGGCACCAAGAATTTTGAGGTGGCTCCTAGATTTTTGGAAATTTCACAATAGCCTACAGTATTCAAATGTTAAACCAAATTCGTTATATACAGCTGATAATAAGATCATGATTCATTTTTAAACATTGGAAATTCATCAACAGAGTATAAGGAGTTTGCCTTTAAATATTTTCTTAATGTTGCTTTAAATTAGCCTTTTCATTCATCCAACCTATGAGTCTGCAGGGTGAAATGTTGATTATTTTTATGCTACATTAGTAAATATCTGAGAACATGAAAGTTTGGCAGTTGGCCTCTGAAGATAGTATTTATTCCTTGCATTCATACCATGTACAGCTGAATTTGTTTGAAATTTTTCTTGGTTGGTTTGTTTTTTACAGTGAAGTGTATTAATGAAAGTATGTACATATTCATGTGGAAGAGGTAAAGTCTCTAATCCCTTAAACAGACCTCTGCCTGAATTTATAGGTTTGCACCAACTATAATTTTGACAGCTTTCTTTTGTAGAGTAAAACACCTGGAAGTAGTAAATATGTTGTTGTGGTGGAGGAGTTCTGATTTTGAATTTATGTAGTGCTGAATGAAAGATCTTAGGTCAGGTATGAGTGTTTATATTTTAAGATATCACAGAATTTGCTCACTGGTATTATTAAACTGATACCCATGATAACCAGACCATTTATTTATTTTATACATATTACTTACTTTGACACAGTCTCTGTTGAATTTTGAAAATCCTCATTTCTCAAAAGATACTTAATGAATATGTATGTGTCTCCCCCACACCCCACATTTTGTATTTATGTGTCTTCTGTTGTTTGGTCTCATGAAGTTTATCATGCAAAGTAATTAGAGTTTTTATTTAGGTTTCACCCTTCCATTTCCAGCAGTCTTGCCTCTTGGCATAATGATGGAATGATTATAAATATGCATGGCTTGATGCAGGATGAAAGAGGATCATATGCTGACTCTCCAAGAAATCCAGTAATTCAAGTTGTACCAAAATTAAGAAGATGTTTCCCAGATCTTGTAATTGCATGTGATGTAAGTAAGTAATTGCAACAAGTCATGGCATTTATATACTCATGTAGTTGGTAACTTACTGCTATAATATGGATATTTTGTAGGTTCACATTAGTGGTGGATTAAAAACCTAATCTTCAGACACTCTAGATTTTACAGTCAGAATGTGGCAGCAGCTGTCGTATGTTTCTGCATGCAAAGAGTAACACATTATACCACATCTGTTCTTCTAACTTTGCTGCTATACAAGAAATTGTATATAAGTAAAAGGTAAAGATATCCGTATAGAGGCCTGGACAGGCCCCTAGGGTTCCAGGAGGTTGAGGCTCCTAGAATTCCAGACAGTTGGCACATGAAGGTGGTAGTGTTTTCAGCCCTACGCACTGGCCATCTTTAACCCCAAGAAATATTCCTGGTACTTATTCTGTTGGAGACTGAGTTGACGCCAGGGCCATAGTGTGGCCAGCAGGATAAAGTTAATGAAAAATTTCAATGACTCCATCGGCAATCAAACCCACAACCTTCCGGCTTGTTGCTCAGTGCCTCAGTCAACTGTGCTACCATGTGCCCCAGTATATAAGTAATGTGATATATATATTGTTTGCTGCAGGTGTGTTTGTGTCCATATACAAATCATGGTCATTGTGGAATTATATGCAGTGATGGAATTATCAATAATGAAGCCAGCATTGAACGAATTGCGCAGGTAGCAGTGGCCTATGCAAAAGCAGGTATTTTCAGTATTTTACTTTATTGATACATCTAGATTCAAGTCTGCTGATGTATGATGCCTTGTCAAACCGTAAATATTTACCTTCGTTTTGGTAGCTTGCTGCCTCTGTCCTTAGGGTGTAAGCAGTTCAAAAGCATTCCTTTTTTTTTTTTTTTTGGAACTGCATAGATCCTGAAGATGGAAGTCATAAGATTGGCATGACATCATTCCCAGGAAGATTTGCACCTTCTTCAACACTGGAGAACCTCGAATCATATGTCTTAGTGTCAAGTTTGCACTGTTCAGTTCCTATGTGACAAAGTGAATAATGGTGTCCAGGGTAAAATCATTTAAACCTTCCTTTCTTCTCATCCTCAACCCCAAATAAAGAATGTAATTTCAATTTGCCATTTCTGTAAGCTGAAGCCATATATAACACAATACAGAGCATCCATTAAAATGGTTGATCTTTGAATTCATGAATTATGTATAAGTACTGAATTAAAACTTGTAAAAGAAATGGGCTATTTTTTTATATTAAACAACACTGGGCTTCACAAATCGTCTTCAAAGAGAGAAGCAGTGGATTTGTAAGAAAGAGACTTTTTTATTACAGATGTGTATAATTATGCTGCATGAGTGTCAAATAAATAATTTACAATAGACCAAAATCCACTACAAACTGATTATCTGATGTTATGATATATTAATATGATTTACTTGTTTTTCAGGTCCAATGTTTCTGTTGGATCTTTCCTTATCCCCCCCCCCCCATGGGAATTTGTTTGTAACCTTTTATGAGTATATGCCCTATTTGTAACTTCATTTTGCAGGGTATGAGTTTCCAGATGAAATGTTATTTCGTATTACACCCAGCCCTTTTTTACACCCTAATTGCATTCCTGAAATAATGGACATAAATCAAAGATGCGTAAACCAAAAATGCTATTCCCATAAGAAGAAAAAGACTCAAATAAGTGCAGATATGCCAGCCACAAAGCATTAAACCAAAAATGATATTCCCATAAGAAGAAAAAGACTTAAAGAGATGCAGATATTCCAGCCAAAGAGCATTAAACCAAAATGAGAGAGTGCAAATTAAGAAGTGGTGTAAATTGGCAAGGGACGTTACCACAAAAAAGGCATAAAACAAGGGCTGGGTATACTTTCCTTATTTATATGAGCTAATATAGCTCAGACACTGATTAGTCAGTGTACTGTGTAACCAGCATTTGATTCTCAGTAGAGGCAGTAACTGAATATTTACACCTGAAGTTAGTATTCACATCAATATTTATTAAATTCCACATTTGGAATTTTTACTAAAACTTCTCAACTTTCTGCATTGTTAAAATTGTACAAATGAACAGACACTTTATATGAGAACCTGCATATGTTTATGACATCTTGCCATTATTGGTCTTTGTAATTGAGACAGACTGTGTTCTCTGTGAGGTATGAGCTGGAGCTGAAGAAACAGTTGAGCACTGAGCATCAATGTGAGCAGCTGTGAGCGCCGAGTATTGATATTTAAGGGAAACTGATTGTAAATCTTCCTACTTAAATAACTGATGATTGATTGTAAATCTGTTACTAGCATATGGAGTTTTTTTAAAATACTGACTGTTTCTGGAAGGCATTAACAAATATAGCATCTAAGGTCAATTACAGAGTGGATGTTGTTTTCTGCAGATATTTCCTAGGTTCTTGTATCTGTATCGTAAGTTGTGCACCATGGATTTTGTAGTCATGAAGTGTATGTGTGCAGTCTCACTAATTCCACAGATCAGAATACTACCTGTAAAGCTCTTAATGTCTCAACTGGTGAACCCATTCCCTGCCTGTCATGAAACCTGAAAACTCGTTACTGTGTTCACATGAGCCCATCACTGAGCCCTGTTTTAAGCCAAATGAATTCAGGCTGCACCCTCCCACTCTATTTCACTGAGATCAGTGTAAATTTTATCCTCCCATATATGCTAATATCTCCAAAACCATCTCTTCCCTTAGAAATTGTATCAACAGTTATTACATCAACCAACTTATACACTGAATAAAATACATTTATGAGCTATTATAAAACTCCTTCATATTTCGGTGCTAAGGTGCCATCATCAGGTAGCTGTTCAGTACAAGGGAGTGCACTATTCAGTGCATAAGTTGGTTGATGTAATAATTATAAGTATATGCATGGTATGAATAATGTAAAATTGTATCAGCAGTTTTCATAAGATTTGCTTTATTTATGTTTCCATCATAAACAACAGCACATGGATGTTATTTACTGTTCATCACACATTTTGGCATCATGTTCCCACGATAGCCTCTGTCATCAGTTAGGTATCTCCTATATCTGAACGCCTGATGATGGCATGTACAGCTGGAACATGTGAGAGTGTGGGGTGTAAATAACTACCATGTACTGTTGTATATGATAGAAGCATATACTAAAACAAGCTTGTGTACATACAACATGTTGGTATAATATACAGTTTCATAAGATTTCTTTGAGCACTTTGAGATTACTGTTATGTGAATCTGTGATTTTGTTTGTTGTGATTATGAACACACAAGACAGAGTCTGTCACAGTTTAGCTGTCATGGCTCTTTGCTGTGGTGGATAAATGAAAACCAAACACAAACCCAGAATCGAAACTGCTGAAGCAAGATCTGTAAGTCAGACTTGAATGTATAAATGGGAAGAAAGACTGCAAAGGGAAAAGACACATTTGAGATGAAGTAAAGAATGAGTCTGAATTGACTAACATTTTTGACTGTAGAAAAAGTTGATTTGGCATGTTGATAAAATGCAGAAAGAGAAACTCCACAGAATTATGATAAAATGAGGCCTACCTGGAATAAAAAGTCAGAGATGACTATTGGAGAGACAGCCATCTGAGGCTAGAATGGGTTGACAAGTGGCCCAACATTTTGACAGCTGATGATGGTGGCTGTAGATGTCTCCATTATAACAGTAACATCATGTTGAGTGTTGTATTAAGTGCCCACAGTATAAAGGTATAGAATATAGTGCAGAATGGTCATTTACTTTTGGATTTATCTGTACAGTTAAGAAAAGCCCGGATTTTTTTTTGGAGTTACACATCTATGATTATCATCAAGGTTGCAAAGTCATTAACAGTAATACACTTAGTAGTGTGACTTTATGGCAGATATGCTGTCCCTGTACTGGTTTAATTGGACAAAATAACCTAGAAAGTGTTAATCAGTAATTGTACAGTTTTGTTCTAATCTTTCTAATCTTACAGAGTAATAAAATTTGTTGTACACTTCTTCACCTATAATGGACAGAGATTGGTGTGTCAATTTTCAGGAGCTCATATTGTGGCTCCATCAGATATGATGGATGGACGAATTGGTGCAATTAAGAGAGGCCTCATTGATGCTGGATTAGGGAACCGCGTTGCTGTATTGTCATATGCTGCTAAGTTTGCCTCTGGTTTCTACGGTCCATTCCGAGATGTCACTAAGTCTGCTCCTGTGTTTAGTGATCGCAAGTGTTACCAGCTTCCACCTGGGAGCAAAGGACTTGCTCTACGAGCCACTGTAAGTTATGTTTTTAATACTGTGTTTACCGGAATATAAGAGGACTCTAATCTAAGACGACCCCCCAAATAAAACGCGTCTGCCAAGGGGAAATGTATTTATCCCTACCTAAGACCACCCCCCAAAAATAAAATGTCTGCTAAGAAAAAATATTTTGCTATAAATTTCATACACAAAGCATATCAGATTCTATCTACCTTTACCAATCAGTGTCACTGTCTCCATCTTCACAGTCAGTGCCTTCGTCTTCCTCACACTCGCTTCTAACATTCCCATCCTCTTCACTGCCATTCCACAACATATCATCATCTGTCTCATCCGTTGCATTGGATAAAAACCCTTCACAATCACTTCTGGTGAGATGCGCTGCCATGCCATTATGGTCCACATTGACTAAATAATTTATACTTCTTGGTTTATAAACGTACCTGAACCCCTGAAGACTTGCAATTTGCTCCACAGGTGATGTTAGTGTCATTAAGAATTTTAAATATATTCTGGATTATTATGTTGTATCTGTGGTCTGATCAGTCTGAGTTCATTGGCTTTTTTATGGTTTTTTAATTTGTGGATTGGTCCAGGTTTTATTTTGAGTCGTGTAGTTACTGTTTCTGTGGTGCCCAGTGACTGAGAATAGCTTGATGTAAGGGGTCCACCAGGTTAGGTGCTTCTTTGCCTGAAAATGGAAACAGAACTGGCTTCTGAAAAGCCTCAGAAAAAGAAGGTTGTGTCAGTTAACTTTAGTCGTGCTCTGTTCTTTCTTTTGCTTACACATGATCTGGCAATGTAGGACTTGGTTTGGCTCTGCGTGGTCTCCTTCAGAGCAATGTGGTTTGGAGCGGTCTGGTTCGGCACTTCGTGTGCATAAGACGACCTCACATATTTAAGCACCAAATTAAAGGAAAAAACCTTAGCTTGCATTCGAGTAAATACGGTACTTCCCGAGATATAATGTTTACTCATGTAGCAGAACAATCAAATGACATGACATACTGCAATCTCTCCTTGTGTGTGGTTTCACTTATTTGTGGAAGAATTATTGTGGGAACACTCGCGCAGTCCCTTGCTCATTCACTGTACTGCATCTGCCCACCCATCTGACCCAGTAGCTACCTAGATATGTGATATGGAATGTACTTTGACTGTACTTTTCACACTTTTTAGAAGTAATTGTTGCCCTTATGTTTTAGTTATGTCTGGAAAGTGTGATGTACTTGCCATTAGAGAGGAGATTGAGCATTGCTGCAGTTAGATGCCATTATGGTATAAGCAAATCACTGATTTGATTCATCAAGAAAAATTAAGGCATTATCTGCGATATTGTTAAGGCTAGTGCTATGTCTAGTGTCAAAATTTGTTGTATGACTCGTGGTGACCCCTTCCTTGAAAAGATCGAAGGGGCTTCGTGTGTATGGTTCAAAGACTTAGATGGAGGCTGGCATAGTACCATACAAGAAGGTGTATAAGAACATGCAGAAAAAGCAGTCAGAGATCATGTCTTCCTCACCAAGTGTTCTGTCTCTTCCTCCACATGCACTGTGTGACATTTGATCATTGACAACTTTCAGCCAGAAACATCATCATTCCAATAAGCACCAACACATATGTTTTTGTGTTTATTAATCTTTAATGTACATATGTTTTGTGTCTGGTTTCTTTGACCCAGTTGTTCCCATAAGGCATTCAGTTGCACTGTTTGTGGGATTTTTTAAGAATATAACCCCAAGTTCACTTCATTATTATGTTACAGTACTGTCATCTAACATCTATAAGGTAAAGGTAAAGTTCTCCTAGAATGAGCCATGAAGGCCCAGAGGGGGAGCCTGGCGCTAGATGAGGGTGGGTGGTCAACTCCACGCCCCCGGCTGCTTTACCCCCGGGAAAGATACCCGGTACCCATTGTATAGGAGGCTGGGTGGTCCGATCTGGACGGCTGCGGAAAATCTCGCCCCCACCGGGATTTGATCCCCGGACCGTGCAGCCCGTAGCGAGTCGCTATACCGATTACGCTATCCCGGCCCACATCTAACATCTATAAACTGAACTAAAATGTATGCATCTGTGGTCTCATGTTATGGCAGGGCTGGCCAATTTCAACCCACAGAAGGGCAACATAATTTGTAAGGACTCACCTGAGGGTTGCACTTGCGTATACATATATCGAGGAAGGTGGGAGAAAGAATTGAATTAAATGGGATGATGATGTTTACAAATTATTGCTATTTATTAAAGCTGCCATATTATATTCTGTAGGCCTATTATATTATGTTTGTTAAATTGTATTATTGAAACTATTTAGGTGAATGAGGGCCACAAATGCTTTCCTTGAGGGCTGTATGTTGGCCAGCCCTGTGTTAGGATATTTTTCCCTTTTTTCCCCACACAGTAAAATTAATGTGTACTCCAGTTGAATGGAAGTGCTTGCCAATTTATCCCATCGAAATACGGTTTCAGTATTCGATTTTGGTCATACAGCCAAAGTCATGATATCCACCAATATAAATACACCTTAAGTGACACCGTTCCACGGTAGCAGTGTGGAATGCATTGCATAGCTGGCACTCCTGGATTCCGGTTGAGACAAGTGCAACCTCATGAAATGTGGTGTGTTATTTTCAGCTGAGGGATGTAACTGAAGGTTGTGATATGTTGATGGTGAAACCTGGACTTGCTTATCTGGATATTGTTAAGCAAACCAAAGATGCACATGCAGAATACCCATTATTTGTGTACCAAGTAAGTGCAGTTTATTTCTTAGTTTCCTTTGAGTAAAATTCATGTACTGAAATAGTGATACTGGAAGCTGGTTTATGCAAAGAAGTCTTGAGAATAAAATTGATGCCACAGTAATGATTTCAATTTAAAAAGTGCAGGTATATGTAATTGGTCTTATTTTCTGTGAAGCATACTTCATTATCTTCAGGTGTCTGGTGAATATGCAATGTTATACCATGGTGCTAAAGCTGGTGCCATTGATCTTCGAGGTGTTCTGGAAGAAGTCTTACTCTCAATGAGGAGAGCTGGTAAGTTCATTACCAACATAAAAAGTACTGTTCACATGTTCTCGGAAAGTGTTATGACTCATATTACATGTTACTTCTGTTCATACTAATTAAATTCACTGCATCCTGATGCTGTCAGACCAATTCTCTTACATTCTTGTTCTGTGCTGTGTTTTAATATGTTTTGCATGGCAAAGAATTAATACCTAAACACTTTCTACTGGGCAGTGTCCAAGTACCATGGTTGGGGCAATGACTTAAAACCTTCTTAGGTGTTAATGTTAGAAGGACGTGATAATTGTCTTTTTGTTCTGGAACATATAAAGTACATTTGGTGTTTCCTGGATGGGAGGATGGAGAACCTGGCTTTGTTCAAACCCAACTTTGGCTCTGCTTTTATGATGTGTTACAGTTATAACCAGGGCACGCGGTGGCGCAGTTGGTTGAGGCACTGCGCTACAAACCGGAACGTCGCGGGTTCGATTCCCGATGGTGTCACTGGAATTTTTCGGTGACATAATTGTTTCGGTCGCACTATGGCCCTGGGGTCGACTCAGCCTCTAACAGCAATGAGTACCAGGAATATTTCCTGGGGGTAAAGGCGGCCGGTGCGTAGGGCTGACAACCTTACCACCTTCATGTGCCGATTGTCTAGAAATCTGGGAGCCGCAACCTCCTGGAACCCCAAGGGCCTGTCCAGGCCTGTAATGGGATTGCTTTACCTTTTTACAGTTATAACCATAATTCATGAAACATGTGTAGCCAATCATGTGGCTCCTGCTTCCAGGTGACAGAAGTCAGCTCTAACAGGACTGGCAATTAACTACCACAGAATAAGTTACACATTATGTGTTTTATTATACATCTAACAAAAATATGGTTCTTCTTTATGAAGATAATAAAATTATTGTATACTACATAGGTAATACATGACTCCTACTACAAGCATTACATGTAACAAGTCAGTTAGGTGATCTTTGGAGAGGACATCCCATTGTGTTATGTAGTAACAAAGTCAAACACAGCACTCTGTTGTAAGTAAAATTACATCTCTTACATGAAGTTGCTGGGGCACACGGTGACGCAGGTGGTTGAGGCACTGCGCTGCAAGCTGGAAGGTTGCGGGTTCAATTCCTGGTGGAGTCATTGGAATTTTTCATTGACTTAATCCTTCTGGCTGCACTATGGCCCTGGGGTCAACTCAGCCACTAATAGAAATGATTACAGGAATATTTCCTGGGGGTTAAAGGCGGCCAGTGCATAGGGCTGACAACCTTACCACCTTTATGTGCCAATTGTCTGAAAATCTGGGAGCCTCAACCTGGAACTGTAGGGGCCTGTCCAGGCCTGTATAGGGATAACTTTTACATAAAGTCAATATATGTTTCAGTCCGTAATAAGGCCATCTTCATACAAAATATGTAAAGGAAGGTAATATTAAAATGAAAGGGGCTTATTACATTTATGAACCTCTTTCATTTCAGTATTGTTACTCTTTAGTTAGGAGAGATTTTATCAGTCTGGGAATCATACCAACTGACATACTCTTCTTCTTCTTCTTCTTGTTGTTCTTCTTCTTCTTGTTGTTCTTCTTCTTCTATGGCATTATGATGCTTGGAGTTTGACCTTAGCCTCCCTTGTGATTCTTGCCCATTCTTGTCTGTCTTGAGCTTTGTACATCCATCTCTTAATTCCTAACTGACATACTTTAGACCATCACAATATAACATGTTAAAATGTATATCAAGTAACCATTAATACTTATAAAACTGTGTTTGGTGTATGGCCCCTGAGGATGAATGTGATAGTTCAGAATATGTCAGGCTTGGTTACTTGATACGGGTTTTAGTATTACATATTGTGATGGTCCGAAATACGTGTCTAGTGAGGCAGGTTTTGTTGCTTCTCAGAGTGTCTGAATCTTGTATAGTATTTATAAGCATGTTCTTCATTTTAGGTGCTGACTGCATTATCACATACTTCACACCGGTTATATTAGATTGGTTACAAATGAAAAGCAAATATTAACTATACCATAGGAGGTATGATCATAATATTTCTGGACTGGTTGCCCAGGTGGTAATAGCATAGTTAGAACCTATACCCCTTATAGGTGGTGGTAGAATTCAGCCTGGTCTGCTGAATGTTTGCCATTTGTTACAAGACTTCCATTTATGTCATTCAGAAGTGACATGTCTTGAATAAATGTAATGTGGTATGCTATTTGTGATTGTTGTTTGTTAGAAATTTGGCTTTAAAGAACAGTGCATGTGCATCAAGTTCTGTTTCAGATTGGTCAAAACTGTTACAGAAACTGACAACATATAAGCACTCTTTGGGGGGAAATAATTAGCAGAAGTAAAACATCCAAGTGGTCTTTGAAGTTAATTTTATTTATTTGTATGTTTTATTCAGTGAGACTGTCCGCAATTCACACTGTATAGTGTCACATTGAAATTTAAAGATTGGATGATGTCTGTCAAAGATCCTGAATTTTGGGACTGTTTTTATATAAAAAATGACAGTACACTTATGGTGTTCAAAATACAAGTCTTCCATAGATGCCTTAACAATGGCACAACCCCTAGACTTAATATATGATGTTGCAATGTACACATTTTGAAGGGGGCAAAATGGACTAGGTGCTGAATGTATTGAATAAGTAAAAAATTCAATGTAGAAATATTTTGATCACACATGACATAATATACTGTATAGTAGGTGAAAATTTATATTTGTATTTCTTTCTGCACTATGATCTGTGTTGCTTCTGTGATGTCAGCCATTAAAATTGACGTCAAGTGGGAGGCTGTTGTGAACACAGTAATGAACATTCTGATTCCATAAGCAGTAGATTTTTATACCAGTTGAGTAGCCATCAGCTTCTCAAGAACCGTACTTCCTGCCTATAAACGTCTCATGTAAAAAGTTTAGAAGTTAATTTTCTACAGATATTTATATAAACATTTTCCATATAATATGTTTAAAGTCTTTAAACTATTGTTCATTTCTTGATGGTTGAACTGTACTACAGTCCATAGCTGATTGCCAACCACTTCATCACTTGTGTGTGACCCATCAGTTGTTTGTGGTTCCTGAATTTCTATTATTAATTTTTAGGCGTTCTTTATGAAGTGGAAAAGATTGTCTTGTGTGGATCCCACAGCTGTCAGCCTGTTCATGACTTAATACCAGTGACTAAACCAGGGGTGCACAAATAGCAGGCCCAGATCACCATGGTGACTAAATTTTGAATGGTGACACCTGATATTTGTGGGTCCTCAGTATGGAACTTGGTTTGTGTCACCTTTCTGGCACCTAGAATTTTGAGGTGGCTCCTAGATTCGTGGAAAATTTGTGCATCCCTGGACTAAACCATTTGTTGGGTTTTCATTAAATCCAGTATAGGAGTTGTTGAGCCAGCTAAGTTTTGTGAAAACTGACAGTGACAGTCATACAGTACTTACAGGCATAAATGAATTTATACCCATACATGCCACATTTCTTAACTGATGTGAGTGAACTGTGATGTTGATCTCCACAGAACACTGTTGGACATTTGTAACATTCATGAAAATCGGCACAGTGAAAATCATACTTTACTTCAGAGGTGTAAATCAGATGCTATCCATACTTTGCACACTTTTTGTCCAGTCTATGTGAAAATTGATACAAGAGATGTGCACATAATTGTGTTTAGCATTTGTAGTTCCATGAAAATCAGCACAGGGAAGATGGTACTTTTCTTATGGGCACAAACTGTATGATGACAGTTGATAGTAGTATATGACTTGGTAAAGTCTATGTGCTATGTCAGAGTACACCATTTGCAGTCTTGTCTACTGATTGAAGTATACCAGAGATTTTGCAGCAAGATTTGACCTTCAGGCAGTCTTTTGAAGATGTTGCAATAGATGATAATGTATTACAATTTAATGAGCATTGCAGACTAGTGACAGCCCTGATTTGGAGGAAACAAAGTAAATGAAGACAGTGCATTTATTCCAACAACAAATGACTTTGGACTCATGTGGTCCATTATGACGAGTTTTACATTTTTTTTTAACACTGAAGTAACAAAGGAGCTCTGGTTTTGCCATTGTATATCCAAGGTACCCTTTATTGTAAACAGTGGTGATCTTTATGATTGAAGTGTTCTGAAATAATTGCTTGGGATCAAAATGCAAAGGTGGATACAAAAAACAAACTGATTTGTACATTCCTTTACAAGAAATTTCTTTTGAACGAACTGTTTCTCACATGTCTGTTGAAAAACTTCTTATGCAGGAAACACTGCAGTTTCTGCAAACAGTTTGGGTGGTGTCAGTGCCTCATATTTAGATTCTGTCATATTTTGTGAACGGGTTTTCTGGAGAATTCTAAGTCTGTACAAGTGTAAGCATCTAATAGCACTGAAGATATTGTTATTGTGGTTGAAATGCTTGTTTATATAGAAGTAAAAATTGATTATGTCATGCATTTCATAAAAGTTTAAGCACAAGGAATGGAGTAGAAGACAAATTTGAATCCTATCTTGGCCTTCTTGCACTTCGTGATTACAGTGTGTAATTTTACAGGTATATAAATTTTGATACTTGTTGGAATAATGAATTGGATTTCGATTGAAAAAATCACTGTCCACTCAGTTTTGAATACAAATGAAAGAATAAGGAGCATTTGTGTTGCCTGACAGGTAACATAGTATAGTCTGTGGGGTTGAATGCAAATTTGTGTTGTGCTATCAGTCACGTTTTAAGAAAATTAATAAACGTTAGTAAGCCAGTGCATATAATGTTGAATCACGAGAATGTGCCCTATAAAACAATACTGCCAAACATATGGTACTTTGAACTGCACAGATTTACAGTGGTGTAGGTGACGTGGTAGATGACCGCCCAGAGCACACCGCAAATGAACTTCTTTGTATTTGGATCAGTAGTTTAGGATAAGCCTCGGCAAAGCAACAATGCATTCTTGTTACAACATTGATGTGGCTGTTAATGCACCTGCTGCATTGACTGGTTGCAAATTTGGCCAGGCCAATAAGGTATAACTTTTGCAGGTAACTGTTTCATGGCTGTCATCCGTGCTTCAATGTCACGTATAGCTTTTACAGGACGAGATAAAGTTACCCTCTCCATTACATGAAAATTACGGGAGGCGCGTTTGGAAGAGCGCGTTATCCACGATTGTGCTTGCGGGATGGCGGTTTGTTACAATGTGTGCATAACCGCTGAATATTCGACAGTCGCATTTTCAATCCAGGGTTGTGAATTTCGTAGAAGATCAAAAAGAATCTGTGGGAAATGGGGTCAGATTGTCAATCAGTACAGCTGGCGAGGATTCGAGTACGTCACACCACGGGCGCGTGATTTGTTCCATACCATATTAACATTTATGGCCGAACTGGTACAGAGCATGATACATTCGCACTGAAATTCTGAAGCCAAAATGTAAATGATTGATATGTTTATATTAATAGGTATTGGTGCCACGCACAATTTGATTGGTAGGTCCTCGGGCCATGATGTGAAGCAGTGAAAACGCATGCGTGATCACGTGACATTTGTGTGGTGTTGAACCAACCGCAAGTCCATAGCCTACTAGATAATCTGTGCATAAAGCACCCACCAACCATAACGTAGTACGCGATCACGGAGTAATGGAGTCACGCTTTACGCATTCACGGATGCATGGTAGTAACGTAGCCACCATTTGTATCTTCCATCTGTAACGATTTATAATCTCGTTTCTACTAAGAATATTTTGGACAATTTAATACAGTGTGCTCATTTTTGCAAAGTTTTGAATAACTAGTTAGGTCAATAAAATGTGTACAGACACTCCTTGACTTACACAGTTTAAATAAATGTAAAGAATTGAGACGAACAGAGGATTTTTTCATGCGGGAATGTGCAATGAGACAAAAGTGGCAGAAGAATACTAATGGGCGATAACACGTTCTGCGGGGCTGGCGGCCCATTACGTTCCAGTGCGCTGTTTGGAGTTTGGACATTGTACACTCAATTCGGACCTGCGCCGGACTGTAACGCATGTCGCGGAGTGTCTCTATCCAGATTGTGCACGAATTTTATGACATTTCTTTCATGTTAGATGGTGCGCTCCATATGTTTCAAACAAGCGTGATTTTCATGTGACGGAAAATTATACCAGACATGTTCTAAAACGAATGGTGCCCTTGATATTCCCTTATTTTTTGTTTTGTCTTTGTTTTGCCTTTTTGTGTTGTCTGATGCTTATTGATCGCACCCTGTGGAGAACTCGCTTTGGAAGAGGCTACGGACCTGTCGTAAGACAGACTACAGAATGAATGAATGATGCTTATTGACATGTTTCATATTCTGACGCAATCGATGCGGAGATTGGATTTGTGAAATGAATATGTATGTTATGTTAGCTGTGTCAGAGGTACCAAATGTTGTGTTTGTAACTTTGTCACTCTTTGGAATAGATCTCGAATCAAGTTTGGCACTCTTTGGAATAGACCTCGAATGTGAGGTACGTTAAAAGTAGTAATCTGTGCGTTAAAACAACGCCATGGATTACACAGAGAAAAGGAGTGTGAATGCCTGATAGAGCTATGATATAAAATTCCCGCTTTTTCCTGTTTTTTGCTATGACTGTACAAGACTTGCAGATTAATAAGTAATTATAAGTTACTGCATCCAACTGCCTCTCCTATCACTTGATTTAACTTCTGTATTACGATTGTTTGAGATGGAATAGGTTAGGTTAGGTTAGAATAATGTAGGTTAGCATGTGTTACGTTGGGTTAGGAGGAGTTGAATTATGCTGTGTAGTGAGAGAAATGTTCTGTATCTTCCGTTTGGAAGTTGCGAAGCTGTAAACGGTTTTGTGTGGGACCACCTCTACGATATTTTTGTCGCATGTGTTTGTGGCTATGGAATATTCGTAAAATTATAGCATGTAAATAAAAGAAACCAGAGAACATCTGGTGATAAATTCAGAAACGGCATGATTTCCTTGTCATAATCAGACTATCACAAACTGCCGTCAGACAAAATACTGCAAACCACGAATACGAGACTGCACAGGCAGTGTTGTGCTTCTGACGCATTTGTATGTTAACTAGCTCAAGAAAGTTCATGCTATGTGTTACTGAACAGGCATAATGTTAGAAGTTGGTTGCAGATGGTTTCCAGTAACTAAGATTGTGCCATTGTGATCCTGACAGCTGAAAGTCATGTAAGCCAACCTGATATTTAATTTTGTGGGAGTTTTGGACAATTCTGTGATAATACCATTCCACTTTTAACCAGACATAAAGAAATCAATATAATTACACATATTTGTTGCTTTGCTGTTAACATATATTGTGGCTGGACCAGGTGGTTTTGTCAGTGATATTACACTGTACTAATATTGATCCCTTCCTGAATCTGGATGCAGAGTTTGCAGTCTTTAGAGCAGAACATTCCTGTCATAAAGTGCCTGTAATGACTTGTATCTTGATGATTCAGATCTTCTGAATCATTACTCTCAGTAGCAGGGTTATTGATTTCTCACATTTTGAAGGAAATTACCACCTTCATATGCAGGGATCAAGGAGTCTTCTAGGACTCATTGTAGATGAAATGTCAGGAACTGATAACAGTATTACTCAGAATAACAATGCAGAAGACTTGAATGTTCTACATCATTGCTGTGAAAACCCCAAATATCCCACCTGCATCTTGTTTGCAAAACCATCTCTGAATAGTACGATTTGACCTTAGTCTGATGCATTGTGCAGACATGCATATTTCTAGTCATTGTGCTGCTATATGTTCATATTGAAACTTCTTGGATTCTTCCCATACTGTGTTATTCTTGTCATATAAAAGTATGTCTGTATTCTGTTGGCCTATGCAACAATCAGTTCTGAAAAGAGCTTATGATATCTGTAATCCTTCAGATGCTTTATTTGGTGTGATAATACTGGCAGGAACTGTAAGATTTGAGGTTCTTACTCCAGTGACTAAAGGCTGCTGTCTATGAAAGTACAGGTATGACATCCTAGAAGACAGTAGTCTCCAGGAAAGACAATAAGTATGCAATGTAGTGATCTATTTCTGTACATAATTTTCACTACTGTAGAGACTGACTTTGTTACATTTGTCAAATGTTACCTCATACATTCATGTCATGATCATGTTTGTAATTATGTTACCTTGCAGGTGATTACTTTCGTTTGGAGGAACCTGCTGCCTCCATCTTGAAGATAGACGTGTACCATCTACGAAACTGTGGCATCATAACCCACAAGCCAACGATTTAAATTTTTATTTCTACAAAACTCAAATTTTTAAATTCCTACCTGCTGCAGATCTGGTCAATAAAATGCATTATTACTGTATTATTAAAATTGGGAATTTTCATAGTTCATGCACAAGGCAGAATATGAAATGCAGTTACCATTTACAATACCAGCAACCTATATGTTTTGTCTTATTTCTGGCAGTGCATTCATTATGTCACTTACCTTGGCTATTTGTAGTGGAACTGTTTGTGATTTCAGGTTCTGTGGCAGTAACAGTATCTCCATGTTGATCCATTACCTGTACAGCTGTTTGTGAATACCGGTCACCTGTCATGATGGAACAGTATTGTGGCTATGTGGGCACTTCACACAGATAATGCAGTGTAGGGTGAGTACAGAGTCTGTTCATGCATGGACATCTGCACTGTGACACAAACACACGCAGCTGTAGACTTGGGAGCTTGTGAGATCACAGATAATAGTCACTGAAGTCACACTGTAATTAACATTTTAACAGGCTGTGCAATGGATCGGGCAGTTATTCACAAGACTGTCACCACGAGGGTTCAGGATCAATCCCTGGACAGTCTCATGGGATTTGTGGTGGACAAAGTCACACAGACTGGTTTTCATCTGAGCACTTTGGTTTTCCCCAGTCAGTATCATTCCACCAATGCTCCGTACTCATTCACTCATCTACACCAGTGCTATATGATTTTTGCAATTGACATTGTCATTAAATGACACACTTAAAATAATTTAATTATTACATCTTAAGTTGGCATTCCATATATGAGTCATTACAATAGGATCTTGCGAAAATTTATCTGGGCTGCCATTTATCAACAGCTTCTCTCAAAGTACGCACAGGACATTTGGCACTTCAGTCTCGTAAGCAGTTTATTTCTGTAAGTGTATTGCTCCCACACCGATGCACATAATGTTACTACATTCTCTGCATAATTCAGTTCCAGTTTCCCTCCTTTTGCTTTGTAACTGTGCAACAACATGTTACAATGATGCTGTGCACTTCAGTCATTTAGTGACTTTCTATACATGAATGGGACAGTATTCAGGGGAGTTATTACCCTGTCATGTGGTTCTGTATAGCGAATTTATATATAAGAATGATGCAAGAATTTGTTAGTGAACTGAGTTTTTTACTGACATGAATTGTTACCTTATCACACTATTAACAGATTTATGTACATGATGCAGTCTGCAAATATGGCTCCAGTGTAAAGTTTACAATTGCTTGTTGCCTAGTCTGCTGCACAAAGAGATGATCTGATGTCAGCATGGAATCTAAAATGTGGAATCTGTTTCAGGTTCAGTTTTCTCCTTTGCTTCAGCAGTGGAGGCAGCACTTAACATATAGTACAGTGTGAATGCAGGACTCTGTATTTCAGCAGCAAGAAACTGCACAGACAGCGGCCTGATGACATATTATGTTATGATAAAGGTGAGACAGCAGGCTGAATTTCAGCAGTTCCACAGTAATGGGATGTTCTGAGTATTGCGTTTCGTCATATTGGTAATAGATGAGTGTTCATTACATTACCATCCAGATTCCATGGTCACATGAACTGTTTCCATCACAACAATTTAGAGTAGTCTACCAGGCAGGTGCTTACATCACATCCTTAAGATGGTGATAAAAAAACTGCTGAAATTACATTGTCTGTAACTGTTTGATAGAGTGCTGTGTTTTACAGCCAACAGACAGTTTCTTGTGTTGGTAACAAATAATCGGTGAGGAAATGCATTTTGATAAAGTCACTTTATTTATTTTGCTCAAGTAAGCAAATGTGTTAGAGGTTGATGATGATGCAAGTACTTTGGGATATGATGCTGTGCAAGTGGGGGGTGGGGGTCCTCTGTTTCAAAGGATTATAGTGCCTCCATCTTCAGGGTCCAGCAGTAAAAAAAGAATTCTTCTTTGACTGCCTATAAAGGACTATCCTAACATGGGTCTATAAATGAATATAATGGACTGTGTTGATGCCCCTTTATAATTGAGTTAAATGGATTGCTCAATTAATGCCTATATGAAGTGTCTTGACACCCCTCCATAAAAGTCATTAATGAACTGTCCTGACACCCTTCTGTAAATGAGTATAATAAACTCTCCTGGCACCTCTCTATAAATGCCTATAATAGACTCTCCTAACACACATATATTAATGACTTTCATAGACCTTCCTGACACCACTCAATAAATGCCTATAATAATATCTGCTGACAAACATCTATTAATGACTACCATAGACTGCAGACACCCCTCCATAAATTATTATAAATAGATTGTGTTTGGTACTTTAGATTGTCCCATTACCCTTTCTTAAATGCTTAATCATGTAGCAGCCAGTTTGTGCCCCTTCACTCCATGTAGTGCCTCCATCTTCAGTGTCAGCCACTCCAAGAAAAAAGTCTTCTTGGACTGCTTGGCCCTGTGGCACCAGAATCCTTGAAAGTGTCAGGAGCCACTCACCCAGTGACATCCTAGGAGATTTGAATCCTCAGCAACACCATTACGAGAATCTCAAATCTCACAAATCTGTCATAGGTTGCTAACAAATTTAAAACAGCCTATGTGCATGTATATCTTTTCATGAAATTGTAAGTCATCCCACACAAGGTTCTGTACAAACCAACTAACTTCAACTTCACCTGAGTTGTTAGTACTGGAGTTTAGTTCTGGTATTGTTGGACAGAGCTGGACAGGTGTTCTGAGTTATTAGCACATACTGTGTATAAATGACAGCTCTGACAAGGTGATGTGCAGCATGCAGATGTTTGGTCGGCCCTTTGATTGAGTACAGTAGAACAAATACTACAGGTCATAGTTTGGGCCTCTGTGTTATTGATTGCATATTGCCTTGTTGCACATTTCATGCTGTGAAAATATTTTTTTGCGGCTAGTGTTAGAAAAGAGCCCTTAGGTGAAGTTGTGTAAACTGCAGTTGTATTTCAGATACACAACTTCAATGACATGTCATGATTAGAACTGTGTGGTGTGGAACCCCCAGAAATAAATTATATCAGTAAGACTTTAACAAGTGCCTAGGTACTGTACATCATATATGGTTTGATTCAGAAACTGGTAGATGAAAATCAAAATAAATTACTTCTGTTGTTACAGGACATTCAGATGCTGTTAAAACAAGAGTGGAAAGGTGTGCACCAGTCACTATAGATGTCATGGAACACAGTGTAATTGCTTTTAAATACCTGGTGTATTGGAAAAGTGATATAAAAGTTGTAGAGTTTAATGAGCTATATATTCCATATCATGTATCATTTTTGTATTATATGCCATTTTGTGAAAAATGAATAAAGTTTCGTTTCAATATAAAGTACGTTTATATTGAACTGATAAATATGAACCATCTATGAATGGGGATGATGACCTGACACCCCTAAATAATAATAGATCCTCCTGACATCCCTATGTGAATTCCTTATAATGGACTGTTCTACTGCATCCCCTTGAAGAACTTTGAAGGTCGTTCAAGGTCATTTAGGCGGTAGTCTCCTTGTGTTCCTGTGTCCATAGATTGTGCATGAAGCACTGAATGCATGTATTTTAATTTCGCCCCGCCCCTTGACGCTCATTGGCTACTGCATCCCCTTCAAGGTCCTTGAAGCCAATATGTAGGTCACTGAAGGTCGTTCAAGGTCGTTTAGGCGGAAGTTCCATTGTATTTCCTACTGTGTCCATAAATTGTGCATGAAGTACTAAAGCATTACGTAATGCATGATGTAATATGACGTAATTCGCCCCGCCCCCTGATTCTGATTGGCTACCTCAAGGTCATTGGATCGAAGTTCCATTGTATTCCAAATTGTACATGACTAAATGCATTACGTAATGCATGATGTAATATGACGTAATTCGCCCCGCCCCTTGATTCTGATTGGCTACTTCAAAGTCATTGGATCGGAGATTTTGGAATATTTTTTTACGTCTCTTGGTGTAACATGGCTACCACCTCTCCTATGTCAAGAATCCTGATACCAGAACGTCTCCATATACCTCCTCGGCTGTCCTAATAGCCTGATACCAAGCTGGATTTCATGTGCAGGATATGGCCGAACGTGAAACATTACATGGAATAACACTGCCGTCTGTGGACGGCTATTCGTACTAAAACTACGAATGGTATACGTGCTGCCATCTAGTACGAAAAGTCGTCACTAGATGGCAGGGTTATTCCATATAGTGTTTCAATTTCAGCCATAGCCTGCACATGAAATCGAGCCTGGTATAAGGCTGTTAGAATAGCCGAGGAGGTATACGGAGATGTTCTTGTATCATTGTTCATGCCATAGGGGTAGGGGGTGAGTGGGACGGGCCTAGGTACTGCAGCCAGCCGATTGGGTGTAGTCCTAAAGACGGCAAAATGAGTATTTTGAATGAAAATATTTGATTTTCTGCCCTCAAAATGTTTTCAACTTCTAAGACAAACTAAAAGGGACGCACATTTGTGATTTTAAAAGTAAAAAATCCTAAAAAGTGTGACCACTGAAATTAAAACACCAGAAACCTACAGACGCCATTATATTTTTATTCCAAAATGGAAGACGTAATTTCAGCGGTCACACGTTTTAGGGATTTTGAGTTTTAATAGACACAAATATGTGTCTATTTTAGTGTGGCGTATAACTTTAAAACTTTTTGGGGCCAGAAAATCAAACTTTTCGTTGAGAAATATTGGTTTTGCTCTGTTTAGAACTGCATCCAATCGGCTGGCTGCTCTAGCTAAGCCCCTCCCACCAACTCTCCCCCCGTGGCATGAGCCCTGAAATAGGAACTACTCCGTATACCTCCTCGGCTGTCCTAACAGCCTGATATCCAGCTCGATTTTGTGTGGAATATGGCTGAACGTGAAGCACTATATGAAATAATCCTGCCATGTATTGACGGATTTTCGTACTACAACTCCGAATGGTATACGTGCTGCCATCTAGTACGAAAAGTCGTCACTAGATGGCAGGGTTATTCCGTATAGTGTTTCAAGTTCAGCCATAGCCTGCACATAAAATCGAGCCTGGTATTAGGTTGTTAGAATAGCCGAGGAGGTATACGGAGACGTTCTTGTATCCTTCTTCAGGCCATAGGGGAAGGGGTACAATGGCCCCCTGAATTTAATTAAATATAATCTATATTACTAAATTGCTTGTTTCCTTAAACTTCTTGCTGTGCCCAGAAACTGTGCAAGGACTAAAGCTTTTAATACTATCCTGACACACCTCTTTTAAAGTACTCTTCTGACATCCCTCTATGAAAATCGTAGACTGTCCTCATACCCCACTATATGTTTGCATTAGACCATCCTGCAACCCCCCTGTAAATGTCTATTAGATTCTGCTGGCCCCTCTATAAATGCTTACAATAGCCTGTCCTGATACCCATTTTTATTTGTAAATACTTTTGATAGACGTTTCTGACATTTGAGCTCAACATCTTGTGTCCTGTCTTTGCCATCAACATATTCTTAACAGATGATTCAAGGCACACAGTCGTCTGGGGAGCTGATGTAATGTGAACTGCATTTTAAAAAGATAAACTCTCTTTGATGATTTGTTATAAAATCTGATGGTGTGGTTGATTCAACTGCTTCTTCAATAGTCATTCTAAATACTTACCTGAATATTACATGTCTGGGCCAGTCATATATTTGAAGGTCTTCTTAGTTTCGGCATTCTCGACACTTTGTCAGCTGTGTTTCTACCATTGTGCTGATCCACAACATATGAAGAACATGTGTCCTGCATGTACAGTACTTCAGTAGATTTTTATTGGCATTTTCGTGATGTGTCTCATGGAGGAGTTCAGTAATGCATTTAATATTTATACAAACTGTAATGGCTCAAACAGAATTACTATGCAGTTATAAGAGTTTTGAGCCAGTTTGCCCGCTGCATCATCTTCATTCTACATGCCATAATTTGGCTGGCTTTATTACACTTACTTATCCTGCTTATTTGCTGGTTATGTAATGTCTACATTAATGTATTCAATTTAACAATAAATTGACTTAAAAATTCTGCCAGTTCATACAGTGTGTCAATACCAAGGTGTAAGGAAATGGTCTAGAGCTTGTGAAGTCAGTATTAAAAACTGTCCTGTGCCACTCACAGGCACTTCTGTGTTTCATGTTGCCACAATTACTTTAGCAATATACTTTGCTGCACAAACCCATGCATTCATAAATGCATGATCCGTTAAGTGCGTGATTGCGGTTGCGGGGTGGTTGGAGTGGGGGTAAATGGCGTGATTTGGTATAGGAGGTGTCAAATGTATTTATATACTCTTTTGGTTAGTCCTGTATCGGCGGCCAGATATAAGCAAAGTTTTTACAAACCAAAAATGATAAACAGATGCACATTCATCCATGATGCAAAATAAAATTTTTCGGCTTGTACAGTCAACAGAACATGAAAGTGCTGAGAGCTGCGACTTATAACTTCCCGTTGCACATCTACCAGACGCAAAGCATACGAAGTCTCTTTCATAAAACTTTGTGTGGCTGTATATAATATTCATAATACGTGTAATAATAATTTCATTTGCCACCAACTTACCACTTCCAAGGTTTGAAGTAACCGCAAAGTACATATCAGACATAGATTGCAAAATCTTACACTCAAGTTTCCAAACTTTTGAAACAATAATACTATTATATCCATCTAACACAACTTACATTTTAGTGGTATAAAGCCAGCTACATGTACAAGTTTCAGCTGGCAATAAGCGATCATCAGGCTGCGTATAAGAAAGCAGGAACATCGAAGACAAGCAATGTATGTATAAACGTTACAGTGAGGCACGTTCGTGTAACCATTGTTGCCGTGGGAAAGCAACAAGTATTACATATTCTGAGTGTATCTGTAGCCTTAGTTACCCAGTATGCAATGCGCATGAGCCACATTATATATCTGTGGCCTCCCTGGGTGTACCACATTTTTCCACATTATCTCATAAACGGTACAATTTTTAGAAAAAAAAAGTTATTGAACATAAAATGTGTGCTTTGATTTTCTCTAAAACTTTTGTCTGAAACATTTCTCATTCTAAGAAGAATTGAACAAGATATTGTAATAAATGTACATAGGTCTTCACATAGGCGTCACTTGGCTAATAACAAGAGGTGGGTGGGGGCAAAATCGACCATGGGTATTAGAAGTCAAGTTAGAAAGAGGGGGAAGATTGGTTTGAACCAGTCCTAACATACACACCTTTCCCCCCACTCTCACATAAATTTTTATTTGCCCCTCTTCAATTCATTAACCAAAAAAATTTCTTACAAAAAATATTGGGGGGGGGGGGGGGGCACCCCCCCCCTTGTCCCCCTCCAAATTTAAAATCAGCAGCCATTTTGACCAACTGTACAACCACTCATCAGACTTCCAACACTAACTGACTTGAGTGATTCAATTATGTAATGAAGTTGCTCCAGAAAGTATCCTTGTTTTTTAATTGTTTCTGACAAAAATGTAAACAATAAAATAAAATCAGGAAGTGCAAATAAGTCCAAGCATGCTTTGTAAAGAAATGCATATAGAATGACTAAGTGAATTTCTTACCTAGTCTACTAATAAACGAAGAGGTACTGTGGCTGATGAATGTCATGTGGACAACAAAGCTAACACCCCTTGATCATGGATTAGAAGTTGACAAACTGCAAACTGGTGAACAAAAGGAAATGCAGACAGGTGGAGTTACTGGTGAATCACGTAGGTTAGCTCTGTACAGATCAAAATTCAGGATGGTTCGGCAAAGCCGATGTGACATTAAATTTTTCATACTTGTGTTTATCCTGCTCGTATTAGAAACTGTACTTCTAAAACGCTAACTGTATTAAAAAACATCGTTCTTTGGCACTATTAATGAAAGACGAATCGTAAACAGTACACCACAATGATACAAGTTAGAGGTCAATGTCAGTTGTCTGTATAAACACATGTCTGTCTCATGGCTGAAGGGCAGATGCACAAATTACAGGTCTGCACACTGGCTGCATGTACCAGAATGTTTTCAGTAATTTTCATTTCTGGTGACATTCCTTTCGTTCAATTTCTCTTGCTGTAAGCAGGTATCATTGCATATGCTGTGACATGCTGTCTCATGTGAGATTTCAGGCTTCTGCCATGGTGTAGTTGAGGCCTTCGATCTTCTGTGATGTTATGTGGTATAGGATGGTAGTTGGTACCCAACATTTTGGGACCCTTCAGGATAGGACCACAGTCGAACTGCTTGACCCTTGAAGATTGGACCAATAGGTGTCCCAAAATGTTGGTAATCAACTACCATCCCATGAGGCATAATGACCCACAAGAGTGAAGGTCATATGTCCTCTCATCATTGCTTTAAGTTGGCAATATGGCCAGCATTTGATGGGCCGTGTCATGCAACTCTGCTATGTTGTGCTTTGCGGTCAATGCTCTTCATCGGCGATATGCCATCCCTTTCTGCATTACTTACATCCCCATCCTTGCCACCCAAATGCCAGTAGCTAGGGTGCTGACATACTGTTCAGTTACAGCCACTGACGTATCAGTGGAGATGGAATGTCTACTGCGATACATGTCAGCAATTGACACTCTTCCACGTATGAATACATTTATCTGCCTGGCAGATGTCTGATACAGAAAGGCACAATCACCCAATGCTTCACACAGCTCAGCATGACACTACTGTGCATTTCTGCTTCCACATGAATGGTGTTCCACTTTAGGGATTTCAGTTTCCAAAGGCTGCCAATACAATGATGTCTGCGCATGAAATGCATGTGCACTCCTTTGCATATACTCCCACCTGATGCTAACATTTACAAGTCTATGCCACGTGCTTGCCAACATATATACTCATGCTGCATGGCCACATTTTTGGCCAAAAAAGAATATTTGTCATGGCTTAAGCAGTGACCCTCAGATATTCATATATTATGGCATCACAAATATCATTGGAAATTTAATCACCATTTCCTATTTGTGGCCATTTGAGCAAGCTAACCTAATTATCCAGGTTTCTTTCTTCAAGACTGTATCCTTCTTCAAGGATCTTAAAATGTCAGCACATCTACACAGTGTCATCATCCAGAAATAGGCTCCACATTTTCCCTACAAATGACAGCCATTGAGTTCTGTTCGTTCAGAGTTTCTTCATTATGTTAGGGTTTTCATACAGCTCTGCTGGTGATTCCTAATGTTCAAGATGGTGTCCGTTTCAAAACCATTAAAATGAAATCAGTTTGTACCATATGGTCAAGCTTCTAAAGACAAAGCCAGAGTAATCTTTACAGGACTGAAAGAGGCGGACCTGCATCTTTTATGGCACAGCACATAACATGTGTAATATGAAAGAGAGAGAGAGAGAGAGAGGGTGGGTGGGGGGAAGTGAAAGCTCATTTTGATTGTAACATAACTGACTATGTGTTCTATATGGCACACTTTAATTAAAGCCAAATCAAAACAATTAGATATATCACTCTTTTCAATGAATGGCAGTAATTTTAAGTTCCTTGTGTGGAACAAACATCACAAGAAGTTATGTGGAAATGGTTCATATTCAATGCCTGTTACATTAAAAATATTACTTCACTTCATTTCTGTTTCATTATTTACATCAGAGAATTGATGAGTGTTCTGCAGAATATTTGGTTTAGGATTAACATCACATCATCAACTAAACTGAATAATTCAATAACGTTTTGATACAGTCTGCTCACAGCATTATGGGATGAAGACAGTCAGTCTGATAATCCAAATGTTGCACCATGTACACTAGGAAATGTTCCAGAATGGCTCTGCATTCAATTTATAAATGGGTTATTTCATCACCATTTTGTACTTTCACATAAAACTGATCTTGAATATTTACTCTGTACCATAACTTAGGTAGTGAAAAAGCAGCGCACTGCTCTGAAGTAATTACATACAATTCATTAATGAGTATGCCATCTGCATGACACTTCCTTATTTACTCAAGTATTTCATTGCTATGTGTTTAAGATACTCCGAGTGGCCATCAGGCAATTCTCAAACATATAAAATCTAGCAAATACATGACTGTATAATGCCAAACATTCTGTTTTTCAGAACTGCCTGATGACGGCCACACTGAATGGTCAAAACATGTAGTAATGCAATAACTGAGGGATAAATTAGGAAGGGTTGTGCACATAGCACATTCATGTACAAATTGTATGTAATCACTGGCACAATGTAAATGTGGTGAATAAAAAATAAATTAAAAGAAACTGAAGTACTATTTTCCACAAAAATGTTTAAACCAAACAGAAAATATTACTCTATAATATGTACAACATGACACGTGTTTCAACTGTATTACTACTTACCAACAAACACATTTCATGTAAACAATACTCATCCTGATAAACACAGTTCTTATATACAAACTAGTCTTGTTTCTGCTATGATTTTGTAATGTATTCATTTTCTGACTCCAGTTCATTCTCTGACAGAGACAGAGACCCTCCCACTCGTCTCCTGCGCAAAGAAGTCTGCTCATTCTGAAAATGTAAGAAGAACCATACACCAACTCTAATATAACACAGTAACCATTATGACAAAATATAAAAAAAGAAAACAGAAAATGTTGAGGATGCCAGAAGACTTGAATCTTCAGCATCACCACTGTGAGAACCTCGAATCTCTAAAGCATTTTATTCCTTATAACAAAGGCAGTAATGAAATGAAACTACAACCATGTAATGACCTGGCCTCAGTAATCTCTTCCATATTATATAATATATATATATATATAATAATAGTACTACAATATTAAAAAAATTAACATTAAAAGTCTACATGTAAACATGGACCTTGCTTTTGGAATCTGTCAAGATTTGTTGAAAGAAAAATTCATGAACATGGAAAAACTTAATTCTATATGCTCATTAAGGGCTACATCATACAAGAAGCTTAATCTGATTACTGCCTGAGTCTGAAATTTTGTACTGTGAAGTACTTTATCATCTTCCTCTACAGAAATATCATTTTATGACAATTTACAAATGCCCACTGCAGCATAATAAGAAACAATGACCCTAAGCATAGTCTGAGCTACTGACAGAACATTTCAATTGTAATTGTAATGTATGTAATTTATAATAATAAATAATAATTAAATACACAAAACAACGTAAGATGACAAACGCATACATAATTTTGGTCAGAATATTTGAGAGACTTCAGACATAAAGAGCAGGATAATATTAAGATGGTGGCCATGACAGTGTAGTCGGTACAGTGACTCTCTATGGGCTGGACGGTTCAGGATTTGAACCCCAGTGGGGGCCAACTTTTCTGCACCCATCCAGACCAGCCCTCAGGCCCACACAGCCTCCCACACAATGGGTACCATGTCTCTTTGCCAGGGCTAAAGTGGCTGGGGCAGGCTACTGACCACCCAACTCCATCGAGCACTGTGGTTAAAGAAAGGGTAGAGCTATATCTGTACTCCCCCTCTGTGCCTTCATGGCATGTTCTAAGGCGAACTTCACCTTTTATAATATTAAGATGAAGCATAAGAAAATGCAATCAGAGGATGTGGACTGCATTCAGTAAGATCAGAATAGGGTCCAATGGTGGGCTCTAAAGGTGGTAATGAAAATTCAGGTTCCATAACAGATTATTAATTTCTTTACCACCTGAGCAATTATTTGGTTCTTACCAATGGACCCACTTCATGGAATTACTTAGTTACATGGCTCAAACGTCTGGATTATGAAAGAATTTTACTTTTCACAAAATATTCTCCTTTGTAGACTGGTTAGTTATAAATCCCACAGGAAGGACAGACCTGCACTGTATACTATGCCACAGACAGTCCCATGCATGGACCAAGAAACAAAACAATACAGCCAGAGCTCCAGAAATACAAGTTAAATCTACTAGTCACTTTCACAAAATTCACACCCTAAGACTTTCAAGAGTTACATGTTACTTCTGTCGTATATTTCTGGTGCCAAGTATAACAAGACGGTATACTAACATCTGACAGTCCCACTGCTGGCTCTGAAGCATATCCCACCTCCTGAGCATCCTCTTCATCTGCTTCATACTCTTCCTCTGAATCTGAAGACGAAGAAAAAAAAATACTTCAATATACATATCAGGATTAAATATTTCACCTTTTCTACTGCACAGAGCATCCAAAAAAATGAATACACACTTTACTAACCTATATATCAACAAGTAAAGTGGACTGATATTAATCAACTGTTGTGTTGCTTTCCTTCATGTCTCAAATGTTTGAAATGGCCACATATTATGAATTAGTATGGAGCGTCACTGTAACAGAATGCTGCATTTTTGTGCAACTGACTTAAAGTGTGTTTGTGTTTAATGCATTCTGCAATCATTGTAGCCCAGTGAACTGGCAGACCATAAAGAACACAGGATTTGCAACACATTTTAACCTTGATAAACCAGCTTTTGAGACTCGTGAACTACTTAAAAAAAACTTGTGTTATGATGCCATAAACAGAACACAAACCTCTGAATGGCAGTCACTTTTGAAAAGTAGCTGAAGTTTGGCTGAGCATTTTGAATGCTCAGGTCATACATCATCAAGTCAAACTGATGAAAATATGCAAAGAGTGTGTCAAGTCATCCACGATGACAGATGGCATACAATTAATGACGTCTGTAACATTCTAGGCCTATAATACAGTACATGCCAAAGCATTTTAACTGAATAGAAAAGAATAGAATACAAGTACGGCGGGCACCACAGTGTCCCATGCATGTCGACCATACTTGCTCCTTTGTGCAGCCCTTATATTCATGTGTTTAGCAGCCCCAAACTTTGAACAAAGTGCAGTATCCTGCTTACAGAGATATCCTTAAAGTCACCTGGTTTCATAAAATAACGTCCCAGGTGCCTGAATCTTAATGCGGCCAAAGCCTCGCAGTTGCAAAGAACATGTGAGGCTGTTTCGGATGCCAGTTTGCATCTGTCACACTCAGGACTGTTTAATAGCCCAAATTTAAATAGGTGCCCTTTTAGGTGACAGTGTCCTGTTAACAGCCCTGTCAGTATTCTTAGCTAGTTTCTGCTCAAACTAAGTAGTTCTCCAGCTCTTCTAGCAGAGGGTCTTTTAAGAAAGCCTTTAGCCTGTCTTTGTCCATGAATGGACTGCCAATATTATTTTAACTAAAAATTTTAACAGACAGATGGCTGCAAAATGTTTGCTGCATTTGGTGACTGATACCCAGAAACAAAATAAATTTTCTTTGTGCGAAGACCTGCAAGATCAGGCTAAAAAGGACAGAAACTTCCTTTCTAAACTCTTTCTGTTCAAAAAGATGAAAATCTGGTTACTAAGCTCTTTCTGCCCCCCCCCCCCCCCCAAAAAAAGAGAGAGAGATATGAAAATCTGGTTACAGGGACAAAGATTTGAGGATACTGTGTGAATTCAAATTGAAACACTGGCACTGAGGGACAGCATCACAAACTTTGAGGTCCAGAGATGCTTCCAGCAGTGGGAGAGGTGCTGGGCCCTGTGTATAATCTCTGAAGGGGACAATACCAAGCCAAAACTGTTACATCGCTGCAGGCCAGAAACTTTTGGCTTCACCTCATGCAATATTTCATACTGACAAAAATTACTGAAAATGTTTCTGTATTCTGCATTAGCAACAACTTTATGGTATGCATTCTGCACAACAGAATTATAATTTTAATGTATAGATCATGTGATTTATGCTTCTGAATGTGGTTCTTGGTTCATGTATAAATGTAAGGAAGATACTGGCTTTCACCAGTATTCATGCAGTTTAGAAGTAAAAGGACTGATACAATTTGGGAAGCTTTGTAATTGTGTTGCCATTCAGTTCAGCTTAAATGGTTGCTGCCCACAACAGACCCTGTTTCATGTTACTTGCTTTCTACATACCATGGACTCTGTACAACAGTAATATTTTTCCTCAATATGACACATAAATGCAAAAAAAATTAAACTGATATCACTCTACTGTTTTTAAGGTGGTTTATCTTTAAAAGGTCTGGTTTCGCTTGTACTAATAAAACAATGAAAATTCTATTTGATATCGTGTGATATTTTGATGTATATAAATATAATGACTGTGAATCTGATGAAAGTTGCAGTAAACATTCTATTTAGTAGTTCTGGGAACAACAGAAGCAAATCAAAGTTAAGTTCAAAATGAAACTATGAGCAGACAGTAAATTTACAGAATGACTCAAGACCAAGAGTGAAACTCACTAATAATAAAAAATGGCATTTTCAAATACTCCAGGCTGATACTTGCAAAACCAGAAGTGTGCCCACAGAGCAGTGTATGCTTACTGTATGATTGTAAGATTGCTGCTGGGACTTCACACAAATGTATTTTTTCTGTGTAATAAGAACTTTATTTATTATAACTTCATTTTATATATCCAATGAACAGCCAGTATCCCTGCACTCACCTGACTCATCCATATACTGATTGCCAGCCACCTTGCACACCATCTGTGCTAGATCAGTGAAAGTATAGCATGATGATTCATGTGGATGATTTGCCTTTCCTTGTTCGGGTTTAAAAATGGGCAGCAGAACCTCCTTCAACCGTCCAGCAAAGTATGTCTTCCCATGGTTGTACCCAACCTCCTACAAAACAAGGAGTTTTAAGGAGAACTTATACAAAGCCCACTTTCCTGTTGCATAGATTTGTAATCCTATACATCTACTACTGCAGCCACCACCAACACCACCAATGAAGCCACTGCCAGCAGTAATAAATACTATTACTGTCATTGTAGCAGTAGTCTGTAGTAGCAGTTCTAATTTAAAATGCAAAACTTTTCTCAGCATTCTTTAGTAAGTCTGCTATCATCATATGCCTTCTGTGGGCTGTCTGAGGCTTCCCTGGCAGTTTGTGAAGGTCTCACCAGGGCACACAATATACCCCTGACCATCAGGCAAATCTTGGCTCTTGCTCTGGCATCTTTTCTGGTCTCAGTGTTTGTTCTGTCAACACATCCCCAAGATCTTCTCCAATTACTGTAGTTGCTTTTTCCATCCAACTTCTCCAGTTCTGGTAGTGAACCTGTGGCCTGTAGTGTGGTAGCTCGTTTTGCTGTTCCTGATTCATGTGTCCTAGTGACACTGTTACCTACATGACGAAACAGTGCTGCATCAGTGACTTCATTTCACTCAAACTGCACTAATATTCACTCACTGTTCTGATATGCATTCTAGCCCAGTGTGCGTATCTCGCAAACTAACCCAGCATCTGCAGCATGTTTCTCCAGTCTTCACACAACCTGTACTGGGCACATAAACTATTCAGTTATGAATTGTGAACCTCCAATTAAAGCAGATAAATTTATTTTAAACACATGAACACCCTTCTGTGATCACACCTTCCAGAACTTAGAAAGAAAAATGTAAGATGTATCATGGGTAGTACATGTCATCACAGACAACTGAATAAGAAATATGCAATGCTACAAATGTAAATGCTATAATTACTCACTTTCATCAACAACATTATAAAGTGCAATGGAATCACAGATATTACACAGAAGACTTTTCACGAGAACAACATGGATCCTTACACAATGTGGAAGTGAAGAGGCAGATGGATCATTCACTTTCCCTGGCTGTTTGGGAAGTCATGCCCATCTGCTACATCAGATGCTTGAGCTAAAACTCAGTCATCATGGATGTACATGGGTGAGACAGAAACTATCCAGGAAGATTTTTTAAAAATTTTGTTGTGTTGGCTATACTGCTCATTGTGCATGCTGGTGCAAGCACAAACCCTCAGGATTACTGTGAAGCAGTGCTAACCCTATGTGGCAAAATGATGCTATTGTACACACTCAAATACCACTGCATTTTTTAAACAATATATTCTGCATATTTTCTAGCTCACCCACATATTTTATAGTATTTACTGAGCATATTAATCCATATGCTTCCTCTGGTCTGTGAGAGCCACATTACCAATGTATCATTCAGTCTGCTAGATTCTCATAACAACAGTCTTAATAATTCCTCCTTTTTATCATATGTTTGTGTCTGTAGGCAGTCACAGAATGCTGTAACTACAGTAGAGGCCACATGTGTAATTTGTATGAAGGAGAAAGGCCAAGCATAAAAGCGTGCAATAACCATACTGTATATAAATTTGAGTGATGAACAAAATTAAAAATTTATTTTTGAGACTAAGCAATACATAACCACAGTACTGCAATGTATTTTATGCATGCATCAGATGTGAATTAAGAATAAACACAGAACAGGTTAGAGAAGTTTCTGATCTGTTACTAATAATTTAAACGTACCTTGATTTCATCAAAACTTCCAAACTGCAAAGTCTTATATTTATCAATTGGTGGTCTGATATATTCACAATAATCACTATTCTTCACTTCCTGTGGAAGAAACAAAATCTTGTTTTGGGTTTAGCATTATGTGTTATGTACTTAAATAAAACTAATTCCAGACTTGCAAGCATATGAGATGGACTTACACACAGAACCTATAAAGTACAGAAAATGTTCAAATACTTGGCAATAGACAGGAAATTCCACAACTATATTATGGAAAATTTATTACAGCTGCCACAGATTCAAGGGAACTTCTCTCCACAGTAACAACATAAAAATATTATCCCCTAACATGTCAAAGTACTTTGCATGAAAATTCTGTTACAGAAAGAAATGGCTTGATGACAAAGAAGCTGATATGTTGAGTTTCTCCAAGCTACAAGAGGCTGTTCTGTAATTCATAATTGTGCTAGCACTACTCATATGAAACCGTTACCCATGCATCTCCCACAACTCTGAACTACTACTATACAAACATTCAAAAGAATTTAATTTCATATGGAGGGAGAGAGAGTAAAACAGGCAGAAGGAAACTAATATTTTAACACTACGATCTGACACATTTTCTTTTATCCACATGAACCCTTCTCTTCTAATAAAATAATGTGGACAAACCATTACTTCACGACATTCTAGACATTTTAAGCCTCCCTTTCTCACACTGTTCTGTAGTTACTGGTATACTGCCATCCCTGTTACTATTTTTTGATATATGACCGCAATCATTAAATTTTCCATAAGCACTGTCTAAACCAACCCAGACTGCTGAAACAATCACTGTAACACACCTTTTTTTTTTCATTCTTTCTTCATCTCTCTTCTCCTTTTTCTATTTTTACTTACTCATTCCTTTCATCAATCTATGCTACCCTCCAACCAGCCCACTGACTGTGGAACACAACAGTGCTAAGCACATAAACTCCAACATCTATTGTATATCATGGAATCTCAGCTTTTAATTTTGTTATATTTAATATGAAGTGGCACAACTCTGTGCAATGTTAACTCTTTCACCAAGTGGTTCATTTAGCTACAAGTCAAGTGGAACCAAATACATATTAATACACTGCATCAATATACTACAGATAAAATTTATTTTCCCATCCTTCACCTCTAGCTGACGGACACAGGACACATATGCAAGTCGAGACTGAATATCAGGCAAATTTGGTACTTTCACTGGTGATGCAAATGGATTCCATCGTTTCCACAGCAACCACCAGCCTGACAGACAATCCCCATAGTTGGTGAGATCTGTGTCATCCTGGGAGCCAACATCAATTGCGAGAATGTGCTTTGCTCCATGGCTCAGCATCACATCCGCTGTTGACAGAAATGTTTCAGTACTCATTTGGGTCACAACAAGTACTGATAGCTTTCTAAGCATGATTAACAAAGACTAAAATTAAGCTAATGTAATTTGTAAGCATTAATTCTCATTCCAAAGTTTTCCCTATCGTTAATAAATTTTTGTCCTGTTTAAAATGTTCTCTGTGTAAGAGGAGCCTAATTAATGGTACATAATTAAAGTTTTACCTAATACAGTCACTTCATTAGTGTCACATTCCCCCAGTGGCAACAGGCTCCTTGTCTGTTTATGTATAATCATATAACCATTCTGATCTTTGTCTTATATAGGCAACAAAATTCAAACTTCTGTGCCTTGCAAAGCCTTACTATCATCACATTAATGAAGCATCATCAGAGCCTTAAGAATTAAGTGTTCCAGTAAACACAGATTACTGAAAGGATGACACTGATTCCATAAAAAATATTGCTTGAATTAATAAAAGTTACTGGAGTGACTAGCACTAACATGGTTGTTGTGCTTCACAGCACTGTCACAACAGATGTACTTTCTCACTGTAGGTGGCTAGTCATTGAGTAAGTTAGTGATTGTGTATCTGCACTCTGTGGTGTAGACGAGATGCTTTTGTCTACCAGGGAACAACTATGAAATTTCAAACAAACAAAGGTTTTGTTCTAAGTTTATCAGGCTTCTAGGTGCTGTAACAGTACGAATTAAATTGTAAACCAAATAAAGGTACCTTGTTCTTCAACTTTCTCTGAGATAAAACACAACCTTCAAAGTGAAAGCATGGCAGTCACACGTAGTCATGTGTACGGGGGGGTGGAGTAAGTGGGAAGCTGCTCCTCATTGTGGTGGAGCTAAGGTGCTTTAAAAATGTTGTATCTACAAGCGCAGTATATATAAGCAGGTGAAATGCAAGTGTATCTCCTATGATCAGACTGGAATCAGCTGACCAATATCCTGCAACACTGAGAACTGCAGAACGCCCAATGAATTCTTGCCTGATAAAATTACATCTGTTTTACAGCAGACTGTTATGTAAGATACATTCAGCTTCACAGAAATATTATTTAAATCTGTAAACTGCTGTATTAAGAAATAAAGGGGAAGAAAAGAAAAGGATGATGGATAAAACTGCACGTAAGGAGCTTCATAATTTGTACCATTCATCAAATATCATTAGGGTTAATGAAACAGATGGAACACGTTAGCATGCGCGGGCACAAGAACACACATATTTTGGTTGGAAAACCTAAAGGAAAGACAGAACACTTGTCAGAACTAGCTTAGATGGAAGGACAATATTAAGTTGGTGTGGACTGGATTGATCTGTTTCAGGAAAAGGCCATCTGTGGCCACAGTCATAAATCTCTGTGTTCCACGCTAGGGAGGAAATTTTAGTAGTGGCACAAATCCTACTAGAATGAGATTTGTTCTACTGCTTGCAACTATAAATATGTTCGTGTTGTTGCTGTTGTTGTTTTCCTTTTCTGAAATTCTTATTACTCAGCTAGGAATGTAAGTCATGTTACATTTGTCAGATACCATAACCTAAAAATTTCTAACCATCAGCATGTTTCTTATTTACAATTTAACCTTTCATGGTTGAGCCAAATCAAGTTTTGAAGCAGTGTCAATGTTTCGACACACAATGCAATTTCCATCTTCAGGGTGAATATGAGGCAAACCATAGCTCTCTCTTTCTGTTTTAGTGACACTGTCAGTATTTTAACTATACAGTGTCAATGGTAAAATATGGATATGTAGCATTAGTGGAAACAACTCTAGTAGAGGAAATGAAGTATCTACCCACATGTTCTTCACAAACAATTATATATACAGTAGAACCCTGTTAAGAAGTCTTTCAAGGGACCAGAGGATTAGGGACTCCTTAAGCGGGAAGACTTATTAAGAGGGAAGCTTATTAAAAGCAATAGGATTTCGGGACTTTAAAAATCAGACTTCTTACAGGGGAAAACTTCTTATGCGGGGACTTCTTATCCGGGTTCTACTGTATATGAAACTGCTGAGAGCTACACACACAGTTACATATTGCGTATAAACCTGACGACTGCATTTAATATCTGTTGCATTACACAGTTCAACAATGTCAGAGTAACATAAGAAAAAACTGACTTTTTACATTAATTCTGATATGCTGAGTACAAATCTGGCTAAGAAATTTTACATCATATCTCAGCTTTAAAGAAAACTGTAATGAAAATTTCTCATTCAGTCAGTTAAAAAATAAGCATCATTTAGTGAATGCTGATGGAATGGGAGGGCAGTGGCTGTGTATAATAACAACTGCATGCATATTATGTGTCAGTTGTAACCTGCACACACCTGAGCTACTGTGTGTTTGTTGTGACTGAAGTGTTCTTCAGACAATTAATATGGAGAAACAACACCATCCTAATTGCATATGTTCATCTGACTGTTTTGGTTATGTGTGTGGACATTCATACATCCAGCATACAAATAAGGATACAAGATAAAAACAGGACTGTCTATGTTTCAAATTTATAACTCCTTTTTGTGACAAGCATAACTGATTTAGTCAAACCATCTTACTTCACACATTATACAAAAATGTGAAAATTTGTTATGCTGTGTTATTAATATCTGATGAAAATTCATACTTGATTTCTGAAACTACAGAACAAAAATTTTCATAATTCTACATTAATGTTGACAACATAATTTTACAAATACAGCAGAAAATAACTGTTTAATTACAGAAAAGTCCATACACTTCTTGTACTTCTCACAGTACATTTACCTGGCACATTGTTGACATAGCAACCATCTACGAGTAAATGTCCATCCCTAGGATCACAGAGGGGTGGAAATATCCCTGCTATCGTCATGCTGGAGCGCACGTAACGCCACAATGAACCTGCAGAGACACTCTTAAATCGAAGCAACAACAGAAGGGATAAAGAAATTCAAATGGTCCAGAATTTTGTGCGAGAAGGAGCTGGTTCCAGCTGGGATATCTTGCCTGGTAATCGAGACTTATTATTACAAAGTTAAAATGCAGACATGCAAGTATATTCACTCTCATAGGCACAAGCCAGATAATACAGAGCAGAGTTACTTTATCACAAGGGAAAGTCACATGCAAGGAGAAAGCTGAATATTTCACAAACGTAGAAGATGTAGTTACAGTAGAACACTAAAACAGTAAAATGTAATACAAGAACACAATCACAATTTATGTAGTTAATTTTCTGAAGTTTACATGCCAGATAACATGGTATTTTTTTAACCTAATGCAACAAAGGAAACACACAAACTACATAACAGTCACAAATTAAAGACAGCAAGAAATATAGACTACTTAAAGAGGAAAGTGAAGTACAAGCTAAAATAAACACATAACATATCAATTATTAGTAGACAGAAGTACAAGAAATCGTACACATTTGATACATAGACAGCAACAGAAGAAATGAGGCTGAAAAATCACGAAACAAGTCAGCGAGAATGACATAGAGCAATATAAATCACTGTTTGATACAATATCAATATTGTCCCTGTACCAAGCAGCAAATGGGCCAGACCAGTCCAACATACAGTACAATATACAATAGCTTGTGATTGGTTTACCTGGTAGATTGTTGACATATCCACCATCCAACAAAAGATGTCCATCACTTGGATCACACAATGGTGGCATGTAACCTGACAGCGACATTGAGGCCCGTATATATCGCCACAATGTGCCTGTAAGAGATGCAGACATTACGAGACCTGGAGACTATGGACTGCAGTGATGTAGTATCACCACCAAGCCATGTTTCTGAAAGATCTTACAACAGAGGAAATGAAAGTAAAGATAAGTATAGCAATACCTCATGTCATAGAATGTCAAGTTATCTAAAACTTATACAACTTAGAGTGAAGTACACATTCCTTGATGATGATGATAATGAATGATGAATTAAGTAAGAAGTGTACAGGACTGTACAGCAACTATTTATAAATTAAAATCCTTATAGTGAGTTAAGAGCAAAAGAAAGGAATGCGAGAGTGTGTGCACACATGTGTATATGCTTGTGCATATGTGTGTGTGTGCGTGTGAACGCACGCAGGGGTATCAATAAATCTGGGTGGCTGACTGACATCAGTACTTCTTAAACAATGATCTTCAAAGATTCCGCAGGTATGCTTTGGCAAAGCTCATTATGGACACCAAATTAAGATGTAATTTTGTATTATAACCAAAAATTTAAAATCTGATTGTGACCACACAGTTTTCTGGAACAAGTGTGTAAAGAACAATCTTTTAAATATTTAAACTACTACAAAAAGCTGAGTGTGATCCTGCTACAGTTTGCACTTAACTGTTCAGCATTTAATTTCTTGACATTCAGTACTTTTGTACTGTCTTCTTTCTTAATGAACAGATACATAATTTGTTCCCTCCATTAAATAGTGTTTGGGTAATAAAATCACAGCTGGGCTGAGCACTCATTCAGGAGTCCTACCAGGTGTGTGTGTGTGTCTAATTATGTGATCTAGAAACCTCAAACAATCCAGGTTGGGCTGTAGCATAATTAAATAAATAAAAGAGAGAGAGAGTGATAAATGTAGAACATGTGGCATATGGGGTGGTGGTGGTAGTAGTAGCAGCAGCAGCAGCAGCAGTAGCAATATGGGTCTTGCAAGGTATGAACTGGATTTAACAAGTTTAGGGTAGGGCTCAGTGACCGGCTTCCTTTTCTTCAGATGACATGCTACATATTACAAGTACGTTCAACCAATAAAACCAAGGAATTTATTGAGGAGGGTTGAGAGACAAAGGGTATGTTTTGCTGCTTTAATCTGGTAAGTATAACAGCTATGATACATAAATGGATGACAAACTCAGGCAAAATTCAGACACAATGTGTATGTGGTAATAACTACACACCTACGATTCACCTTATTTTGACAGTACATTAAGAACTTCCTGAGCTGAAGAAATCATCAGAAAACAAACACATTTAGGGTTAAACAATATGTAAAAACATGGATGACATATACAGACTGAATCCATTAGTCAAACTAGACTACTAAGCAGGTACAAAGCAAAGTCATGCACAGCAAGTGTGCACTGCCACAGAAATCCGAGTGTGATGACTGCATAATACAATAATTATGTGTACCATATCCAAAGCACGCTGATATAACAAGAACCTCTGGTTCTTGCAGCTCACATCAAACAAAACACTTCAGAAATGTACAGACAGATGTTTCAGTGCACGCCCTATGCACTTTTCAGATAACCAGTCAATTGCAAAGAAATTACACTATGCTTCAGCAATACTGGATACATGAACACACGAACATGCAAAGCAGCCTGTCTGTAACAGGCACACCCAGACTAATGGTATTCCAGTATAAGCAACAGTCCAAGGAATTATTCCTTATTTTATACACTTAATGCAAAAGTGCATGAGAGGGAAAGGAGATAATGCCTCTCTGTCCTTCCAAATGTTTTATTGCCAAAGCTAATTAGCATGTTTAGACCAAATTTGGTACTCAGAGATTTAGATTTAGTCTGCATCAGAAGAATGTGTATAATCAATCCCTACTCAACATGATGCTGATATTAAATTTTATGTGACTATAAGAAATGCCAGAATTAACAACAAAACTGGTACATGACATAATACAGATCTCATTAAGGTGGTGTTAATTTAGTCCCATACCTTTATTTCTCTCTTGGTTTATTTAATGACATCAATAGCTTAATTTACACAGTGTTATTAAAGTTTTTTATCAGTCCAAATATGCTGTGCCTTATGTGAAGCTTCAACAAAAAGTTGCCCATTTCTCATCTGTCACATAACTGACACATTATAAACACCAGTTTTATTACAATCTGTAAGGTTTATTTTAAATATTTTTAATGTACTGTTTCTTTTAAAAAAAATGTACTCCACACTGGAATACCAGTTTTCACTGTTATAAGACAATAATCAAATCAGAAAGATATGACCCCTCTTGCATTGACAATAAAACTTACATTCAGGCAAATGATCTAATCAACATGAACAAATAGCTGTTTCCCTAAGCCTATCTTTCGCTACAAAATAAAATTGGAAAAGGTGCAATCCATAGAGTTTCAACATACATTTGGAATACTTTTAGCAATTCCAAATGGTTTTGATAAAGAAGTTGGCATTACTAAGTACAACTCCGATTATCAGGGTTACTCATGTTACTAGTGGTTCCTTGATTTCAGAAGTGACACTAGTATTGCTCCCACCTCACTAATTTGCATGTCTGCCGATGTTGTTACCATCCATTAAATGGAATTAATAGCTTGTGGTTGCCTCAAATGGCATATCGAATTTAATCAAAATCCAAATAGTGGTTCTCAACCTGGGATATGCAGATGGACAGAAAGACATTATCTCCCACATGTGCTTTTTATGCACTTCATATGCAGAACAGGTAATTAGAAAAGCAAACTAAGAAGTAATAAACATGACATACTGTAATATAGATACACAGCGGCCACATTCTGAAACTTTTTCCTAAACACAAGAGCAACACAGATGTCTCAAAACTCAACAGAAAATAATACAATTACACATGCATCATTTTGCACAATTATCACGAAAGTTAAATACTAAGAGTGGTATATCAGATAACATGCATGGGAGGTAAAAGCAAAAAGGGTTTCGATGGGAAACCCTGAAGTAGAGTCCATTTGGAAGATATAGTGATGGAATTTTGTCGTCTCCTTCTTACGTTCTATTTAAATTACCAAAATGTAGTGTAGGCTACTGCTTTCCCAAATACAGTCCTAACAGAAATTTAACAAAATGCACAAAGTAACACACAGGAACACAGAAAGATACAAGGAAGAAAAAAGCAAAAATTAACATGCATTACTTCTGCATCTACTTTGCATGATACTAGACAAATGAAAGACATCAGTAAAACAGCACAAACATACAACCTTTAAACCTTTGGTACCAAATGAAGAATATGCTGCATCGCAGGATGCTGGGTTCAGTTCCCAAATGACAGAGCATACGCGTTGGCCAATTATGGCCATTCCTGTACAGCCCTGTTTGGGGTTCCCCCTCTTTTGCCTTTTTTTTATTTTTATGTTATTTCAGAGTTGGCAAGAAAGAAAATTAAATACCGTAATTTAAATTGAGGGTTTTGCAGATAGCACTGGGAATTCAATTCTGTGTTCAAAGGATTAATACGACTCTTTTCCATTACATGTACAGTTCCTACAACAGTGACCATTCACGTGTGTTATGCAATGCTGTAATTTACTCTTCATTCTTACTGAACACTCTGTCATACAGTACTTCCAGCTATCACCTTTTACTGTCGACACTAATAAGAGCAACATTCTAAGCTTCAGAGATGAAATTATATCAAGTATAATGTTATATCACAATGAAAAGTCTACTGTTATCATGTGGGAATGCTGTACATTTTGTTAATCTTTCACTTTTATTCATAGAAGCATGAAGAAAAAGTCAGTGTTATTCACATATGACAGTCAGTGCTTATAGTTGTACAGTTTGTCTTTTAGTTTTTGGAGAATGAAATTTTTACAGCAGAAGGCTACGACTGAGTCACTGGCACAGCGACAGTAACAGCATAATGACAGATGAAATGAAATAAAATCCTCCTCGTTCCCACTTCAAGTACAAGTAAGCGCATCTTCCAGCTCCACCAGATACTTCACTGGCCAAAAACTAAAAGATGGCTTTATAACAAGTAACAATGGATAAGTGTAACTGTAAATGTAACTGTAAAAGTATAACAAGAAATAAGAACTTTACTGGAAATTCTATGCCCACAACTAAAAAACTAACTTTATATTATTATAAACTTGGGAATGGTTATGAGAACTGATACAATTTATGACATAAGTAAAAAAAAAGTCATGTGTGCATTATGTTACCTATTATACTCTGGAACACAGACACTGGAAATAATAAAGACAAACAAAAATGTCCAATATTTGTATGATACAGAGTTCTGCCACATTGCCACTCTGATTCATCAAAAAATAATATGCTACACATGGGAGTATAAACTATACAGCAATGAGCCGTACATCACACAAAAAATTTTACCATTACCTTGGCAATTGTTTTAATTGACAGACTTCTATGTTCTGATACCAAATCAGATATGAATTTTTTAGGCACTTTTCACACATAGATTTACTATGGGCAGGTGTCTATCTGTGGCCTAATATCAGCAGCATAAGCTGTAAAAGAAGTTTAGTATATCATAATATCGGCCAATGTCTTTCATCCAGGTGTACCTGTTTCCCAGTCTGTTTCATTCTGCCTGGTTGTTAGGTGACAAAGAAGGTTTTACAGTGCAAAAGCAATATATGTCTGGTGCTGTATCACAGCTAGGCAACTCACATAAAATGAAGTGATCGCCATGCACAGCCACAGGAGCACATAATAGAACACATATCAACAGGAACATATATACACTCATAGGATTGTCACAATGAACAAGAAATTTCTTTACTTAAGCAGAGTTTATGTGCACTCTCAGTACCAGCTTTTTTTGGTAAATGAGAATATAGTTCGTAAGGGTGTCATAACGAACATCCCAATTCAATGCCTAATTTAACCTCTACTGTCTGGCCTTTAAATTCCAATATAGCCACTGAAGGTCGGAGTTATTTTTGTTTTAAATGCCAATGCCTGCACCTGCGTGGGACAGCGTTGTCCCTCCGGCCATGAGGAATACCATTTAATGGGACAGGCAACCCCTTCGTCTGATAAAATTTAAAAAAACCGAAGTGAATAATGGAAGTTTTTGTTAGTATTTATATACAGGGATTCTGTAATTCTACAGCTGCATCATTTATCAGTGATGAGTGAGCTTATGCATAATGTTAGAAATGTTTCTGCCGCAGTGGTTCAGTGACTGTGCAACAAGTCATGCAGAAATGGGACATCTTCTCATATTTCAAATAACACCATTTAGATTATGTGAAAATATGTAAATAAAAAAATTACAAAAAAATAACTGTTGCACTACAAGTTTAGTTTAAAATCAGTTCAGCTGCATATAAATAATCTGTAACAAGTACACAGACAGCACTTCCAAGTACAATTTCATGTGCCTTTACTCAGTTCGCATAACACAAAATACTCTGAAGAAAATAGCTTATATTTCCAGCTTTTTCTGGGGAAACAGTGTTAAGGTTACATTTAGCTTACAATCACAACAGGTAACCAATCACAAGCATTATTTATTCATCTTTTTGTTTATTCAATAACTTAAGAAATACAAGTAGAAACAACTATGCAGCAACAACAATTTCAGTAAGCAATGAAGCAGTATTTTCAGAGGGAAATGTACACGATTGGACAATATTAATATTGCATGAACGTGGGTATACCTGAACAAATGAATGACATAAATAATTTTATGCGAGATAATGCATTCTGAACTTCTACACCCTCTTCATGCAATAATATACTTGCATTCAATTCCATTTACATTAAGTATTCTGCATCAATGCAAAGATAAAGTAGATTTTGTCCAAGTGTGTATGCAGAAATCTCATTCTGCTGCATTAGGCAGCTGGAAATAGAAAGCAGGGGAGCAAGACATATGAATACACCCAACATAACTATGACAAACACCCTCATCACCAGAAATTACTATAGCAATACACAACAAATGCACATCCTGATGTATTGACAACATATTATTTGTCACGTAATTCATCAGTCACTAAAAAGGTAAACATGCTAAGGCAATTACAGCAAAACCTCACATATTTATGTTTTACAGATTCAGTCAGAAAAACTGAAACCTTAAGTGATGAGAACAATTGAGAGACCCATATGTAGACAGGAAAATATTAAAGCAGATCTGAAAGAAATAAGGTGTGAGGGAATGGACTGGATTCAAGTAGCTAAGCACTACGCAAGGTCCAGTACACATAGTAAAAAACCATTGGGTTTCACAGAAAGGAAATTTTTGACTGAATGACTCAGGTTCTGAAGAAGGACTCTGCTCACATAAGTCACTAGCTAATCAGTTTAAGGTGACTAAATTTCTCCCTCAGCCATACTGTGTTCCTACCATCAAGATCACTTCCAGAAATAGTTCCTGACACCTCATGGAAGGGTGTAATAAATCTGCTGTATGTACAAGTACATACTGTTTTGTTTAAACGTTTGAGATATTACCGTGCTTAAGTGCTGCTAACCTTCTACTGCCACAGAAATGTGATGTATACATTAAATGTACTATTGAACAAACCTTATCAAGAAACACGTGGATAACACCATAAATGTACCAGTCACAGAAGCCATAATGAAGGTATGGGACATGATGACACAAATTAATATGGTCAAATCATGGAAGAAACATAACTTGCATAAAATAAAGACAACAAATGCTTGGATTTTGATAATGAAACAATTTCCATGGCTGAGGCAGTCACCATGAAGCATACTGAGCGTTGTGGGAATGTCAACAGTGAGAGACATGAGAGAGACTTGAAGATGATTGCCCCATCCCTAATAATGAGATACTAGCCACAAGGCCAGAAAACTCAAGAGGCAAAAGTGAGCATGAAGAAAGAGTATTAAATCCAGAAAACAGATCAGCCAGTCAACTGCTTGGGGCTTGGGGGAATGAAAGGTTACTCTACTATTTCAGACAGATAACACACTATTCTCTAAGAAACTGGTGTTATGCAGACACAAAATCATCATAAGAAACAACTATAAAATTAAGAAGTAAATTATGTAATACTGTTTTTCAGAATGCTCACAGTGTGTTGTTATTACACTGGATTTCCCCTCTCCTACCACAGATCCGAGATTATTATAACAATAAAATATATGATGTGAGAGTTCTCTTTATGTTAACTGAAATATACAATGTAACAAAAGAACTATGTTACAACAATAAATATTGCTCCAATTCAACTGTCCAAGTACGTAAGTAAACAGCAATGTATTAGGTCCACATCTAACTGTCTGAATACTATCATGAACTTTTCACAGAGTGAATTAACGGTCTTTCAAAATACCAAATTACAAACTTAAATACACAATAAAATTACTACAAGGGATTATAAAAGTAAGGTTTTGCCATAATACAGGAAAACACTTGACCAAAGTATATGAGCCATATATAAAACATATCAACACAACTAAAGACATGCAATTCCTTTCACCTTATAAGAATACAGTATTAGATCAGACATTATCCACTGTCTGAGATACACATGATGCACACTACATTCCCCTAGCTGGTTATGTTTCTATTTGGAGAAAGTGATATAAAACCTGTTCTGCTGAGCCCATTACATACAGCCAATCTCCAGCACAGGGACAGTGACTAGCTCCATCTAACTGATCCAACAGAACAGATTTTATAATATTACTTTCGTCTGATGCAGATGACAGACAAACAGCCAGTTTCTGAAATGCTGCGTATATCAAGTATACTTCAGACAATGGACAATATCCAACATAATATCTGTATAATGCATCAACCAATGTCATATATGTCTGAAGAATCCTTTAATGTTACATATATATATATATATGACACACTCTGTCCTCTGTTGATTGACCATCAAGATCTGGTCTTCTCTTCATCTGACCCTGAATTTTCATAATTTAAAACAGAAGCAAAGTATGGAAAAGCTGCAATGAAGTTACAATATGGCAGGCATAAGTACATTCATCTGGAAGAACAAGTGATGAAGAAACAGTCTTCTTGATTGAAGAAAGCCCAGCACTGAACTTCCACAAAACTTTACAGTAAACTGCACAGGAATTGTGGGACAGCAACAAAATATATAGTAATCTCTCAGCAGTGTTACCCTATAAAATATGGTCATGTCAGTCATGTTTGCTACACAACTCTTTTGAGAGTAAGTCAGACTTTCTAAACAAGTGGTTTTTCAACGAAGTTAATTTTCTAACTGACAGTTGTGAACAGAGTACTACACTTCACACATTACAAAGTCAACACATCAAAACTTAATCACATTCTTTCCAGAAATGTAATATTTGGCAGTATCTATAAAAACCGGTTATTTCCGATGTTTCATGCCCTATGAGTCCTCATACCATACTTGAAATAAGAGTACTCTCACATTCCTTCCATCATGCTTAGTGTCACATACCTCAACCTGTGCACAAACTGACACAAGAAGCATACTCAGCCTCAACATGCTCTGGTTCCATTGCATCATGATATTTGAAGATTCAGTTCTTCTAGGATGTTATGCTGTGTAAATAGTTCCTGCCATTTCCAAGGATGTGCTTTCAGCTTCAAGGTCAAGCAGTTCAAGAAAAGCAACTGTGCAGGAAGTCATGGTATATTATACACATACAGGTGATGAAAATGATGAGCTGATGGAGGTGGTTGTGATATGCAATGCGCAGGATGTTGGGGTAGTGTCTGTCATCATTGCAGCACAGGCCAGAAGTCACACATTAAGGTTACTTGCACAGTAATGATCAGGAGATGGGTATGTGGCCAGATGAAAATGTTCATGGTTGAGTATGTGCTCTGTCACTGTTGACTTGTCTCAGACAACCAGACAAGCTGGCAGTGGTAGTGGCAATGCCTAAAGCATATCAACACCACTCCCGCTGGCTTGCCACCCATATTGTCCTTTCACCAGCCTCGTCACCCACACTTATATAATATACCCTAACATCCTGTGTAGTTACTCTTCTTGGAGAGCTTGAACCCTGAAGGGGAAGGCACTACTATTCTTCAAACTGTTGGGAAATATTTACCTAACAACATAGCAGAACATTCCAGTACACTTGAATCTTCAGCAACACCACTGCGGCAGCCTCAAATCTTGCATGGAACAAGTTTAGTAAGCCACTTAAAAATGCTACTATCATCTGCTTAGGCCATGTAATGTGAAATGAGATTTGGTAGCATTAAAGATTTTGCACTGCTAAAGGAAGAAATTCCACTATCACAACAGAGTATGATTATGAAATTAACAAGAAGCATGCTTCCTTTCATAAAAGACTATTGACCTACATGTGTACTTTCTAAAACACTCACTACAATACATAGCTAAAGTTATATATATAGAACCAAATTCTAAAATATGTATATTAACACCAAACATGATAAAACATTTATAAAGTCTCAATATATTGTCAGTTCCACCTCCAAGTTACAGTGTACATTATGCAAGCACTGAACCATGACACAATTTAAAAATTTTTGAAGTTGCAGTTCTTTGAAAACCTGAAGGTTACAGAACATCTAAATGACCTTCAACTGTTTTTCTGTGCAAAGTCAGAGGTATCATAGATTGTTTTAAAACTTATTTCACAACGTTTAAAAAAAGCCAAAGTTAAGCTCTGTACATTAAGTAGGACCAATGTTATGACAAAACTGGTGATAATCCATGAGTATAATTTTAGTTATTTTAAATTCTAAAATAGCAAAACTTAAGAAACATTTCACATACAAATCTAACACTTTGCACATATTCATAATCTAAGATATTTCACAAAAACTTATGAATAATACATATTAACATCAGAGTTCAATTCATTTTACTTACCATGGGTATGGACACGCATACAGCTAGCTGTGATGTCTGTAGTTACTGTGAAGTATGGAAGCCACAGGTCTTCTATGTGTGTATCACCAAATGTGCTGGAGATAGTTTGGTTGAAATCCCTTCCAGAAAACATAGAAGTTACGGGATATGTCAGATCCAGGAGCTGGCGCCACCACTGGGTTAATTTCTACGGCACACAAACAATGTGTTTATAATACCAAGTATTATAAATAAAGGGTTAAAATACACACCATTTGAGATTTAAAAAAAAAAAAAAAAAAGAATATTTTGCACTTTACACTGCATCTTCTGCACTCATTTCTTGTGACATATTCGCAACAGACAGTAAACAGCACATGAATCCAACAAACCATTTCTGAATTCTTACCTGAGTACTTTCTGCAATGTCACTTCCAACTCAGTCAACAAAATTGAACCTTATGTAACAGGAAGTCAATTTCTACATTATTCTTGAACAAACTCAAGAATCAGTCTCTTGTAAGACCTTAATTACTGAATGGCCATCAGATATCCTTTATGTACAAAATGCATACTTCAGATTCCCTTTTGACATTCACAAAGGTTACATATTGCTAGTAATTTCAATAATACAAAATCAGCACACTGTGTCACAATTGAAAGTTCCACATGTCTGACGACAACAAAGTTCAGCTTTATATCATAACTGCTGTCCCCATTCTTCCTGACATGGTAGTTCTTCTTCCTGTATTCACTGTGAAATACAATCTGTGCCAGTCTAAGCAAACATGAACTTGAATATACAGATGCCAGATTTTCAAGTTGACACAAGGCAATCCAAATTTTCAATATTTAGTCACACTGGTTCACTAAGATTTGTCTTTTCTAATACTTCTGACAATCATAGATCTTATTAACTGTAAAAAATGTATGTCTGAGGAATCGTGGTTTGATTTTCATCAAGGGAGAGATTGCTCTCTTCCCCAAAGCATCCAGACCAGGCTCCGAGACCCAACCTGCCTCCCAGGCAATGAGTAATGGGGGCCCTTTACCTGGGGCTTAGGTGGCCAGCTCATGGAACTTACCATTCACGCCATCTATTGCTGAGGTTAAGAATAAGTGTAGCTGTACAGCCACTCAACAGACGCCTTCATGGCGTGCATGCAGACAACTTTACCTTAGTGACCAGTAACAAATATTTACTCTTAATTCTTCTTGTTTATTCCTCAAAACATCAAATGAAAAATGTGGTTTGAATTTTAATTGTAATTTTAACACTATGGCGCCTAACATCAGGTACACCTGTCATGCAATATGATGCTCAAATGCCTAACATGGCTTTTATTATGCAGCCCACTTTTAAAAACCAGACATTTAATTCTGGCATCAAAGGGTTAATATTATTCTCCCACCTATGCCTAGGTCTTACCCTCATGTTTATCCACCAAAACCCTGCATGCATTTCCCTTCTCCCCAATACAAGCTACATGTCTCACCCACCTAATCCTCCCTGACTGTAATAACATATGTTGAGGAGTACAAATCATGAACGGCCTCATTATGCTATTTTCTCCAGCCTCCTAGCATGTCCTCCCCCTTAGGCCCACATACCTTCTTCAGCACACTATTCTTGAAACCCTTTGTCTTTGTTCTTCCCTTGACATGACAGACCAAGTTTAAACGCGCACAAAACATCAGGCAAAATTATAGTTCTCTATGTTTTAATCGCTATGTTCTTAGACAGCAAATAGAATGACAAAAGATTCTGGAACAAACAGTAACAGGCAATCTACAAAATTATAGTGCGTATCATTTTACACATACTCCGCATGTTGCATTTCTTTAATACTAGCACATAATTTAGATCACATACATGTACAAAGATATGATTTGTACCAAAATAAACGAGTAAGAAATAAAGTATTTCAGCTTTCTTCAAATTTAATAACAGTGCAACACACAGAAGCAGAAAGAGAATGAGCAAACCTGTGACCATTCACGTGCTTTTTGTGTCATGGTTGTGATATTTTTCTCTGCACACCACAGGGCTCCCATGAAGGCTCCAATGCTTACACCACCCACCATGTCAATAGGAATACCAGCCTCCTGAGAAGTATAAAGTGAAACACTGTCACACAATTCATTACAGTATACAGCACAGTGCAATGTCTTTACAAAACCTGAGGTTATTAAGCACCTCAATCTGTTTGCTGACATTAGAATCCAAGCAACATAAAAGCATGCCAGTAAACTAACTTCTGAGTTAATTCAACCTAATATTTATTGCCTCATCAGAAGAAGTGATGACACAAAGGACACCTGTGTAGAACTAAGGCATGTATTCAATCAATTTCCTTTGTGATGTTCATGTAGACTTCCACAATATTTTGAACAGGCGGAAGAATTACTTCCGTCAGATATTGAGTGAACGTGGAGTTAACGATAAGAAGCATACTGAAATATAAAGAGCCAATTAATTAACCTTTATCATTGTAAAAGACCATTAACAGGCATCTAAAATGTACTGGTGAATGGCCTTGCATGCTATATGCTGGTCTCTGTGTATTGACTTGGTAACGATTTAAATGTCCACACTATGCCAGAAAAACTCCGGCTGTCAAAAGATAAATTTGGTATTTAAATTTGTCCCCTGATGGTAAATGCCCAAGTCCTGTTTTTATGAGGATGAGATTATTATTAAAATGTTGAGACGGTTTATACCAGCTGTTACTCTCCTGCCATCTTCATCATCTGCAACTTAAGGATGTCAGATGCTCCAGTAACAAGGGAACTACTTACCATAAACATAAGCAATATACAGCTGTAAGATATTCATACCTGAATAGCTTTGATCATGCCCACATGTGCAGCTCCTCTGGCACCTCCACCACCCAGGACCAGTCCAACAGATGTACCAGAGAGCCATCTTGCCAAACGTGAGAAATCTGAGTGAATATTTGGTTCAGACCTACGCACTTTTTGTGTACAGCTCATTCTGTGACTGAAAAAAGAATGTCAAATAAATATTAATACATAAATAAATATAACAGCAATACATACACAAACACAAATTTTAGATATGGAATGAAAAGTAAAAATAGGTGAACAATCCATGTTCTGAAAATCAGAACTAACTTAGTAATTTTTATAGGAAATTTCAAACAGTGAGGAGTGCTCAAATGAAACCTGTCTGCTGTGCTGCTAATGAACACAGATGGTAACAGATAATGACACGGTAGTGTGCATAACACCTACAGTCAAACACAAGCTGTGCAACAGAACTGATGCATTGAACCAAACTGAAACAGCGTGACACTGCAAAATGCTGGTACACATAAGACCAGTGAGTTGTCACTGAGGGCCCTGACATCACTATCAGTGCACTGTGCTACTGTGAAACCCTCTTGGACCTTCACATCACCAGCAAGAGCAACTGTCTTGGGATGCTCATAGGGCAGATCACAATGCTGGACTATCCTGTCAGTCCAGACCTCACACTGTGCAACTTCTACATGCTCAACCCCCTGGAAAGGCAATAAAGAGCAGTACATAGAGTTAAGACAAGGCTATAAGGCTGCAGTGGTGCAGTGATTCCAGCAGCAGACCACAGGGTTCTGTGCAGAAGGGATCAATCATTGGCCGGTGTGTCAATGGAATGCCTACCTCAATGATCATGAAGGCCATTTTGTATGGCCTCTACTCATCTGCTTCAAAAAACCCTGAATGGGTTTCAATTGAACACAGCTCTTAACAGTTCTTTTTAGAAAGTGCCTATGCATGTGTATGCACATGTACACATGCATGAACGCACACGCACACACACACACATATATCCTTCAGATCTTTGAAAATCAGCAAGCATTTTAAATGTCACAAAACTGTGGACCAATTGTACATCACTGAAACATTACTTTCTAACATTAACATCTGTGTTGCACACAATCAAAGAAGAAATCATTTTACTTACTCACAATTAAAAATCACACTTTAAGTTCTGGGATTACAAACTTAAATACATATTTTTAGAATAAACTTAAAAACATATTTTTACAAGTGTCAACCTTACGACTTACTACTTTATGCTTAGGTTTGATGAACACCCTCTTGTTGCACTGAATATGATGATGGGTTGATACCCAACTCCTGTTGTTTAGCCATGCTACTGTATTCTTTGGTCGATCAGCTCCTTCACGATGTAACAGTACTAGTTCCTTATGAGTACGTATTGTCAAACGTTCCACTTCTTTTTCAATCTGAAATTACAGATAACTGCAGTATGTAATTATTCAGTTCAACTGTATAATTTCCACACTTTTACGTACCTATTATACTTCTTGTACGTGTGGTACACAAATAAGAAGACATATTATTGACCTCACATAAATCTTTCTGACAAATTTTGAAGCAAAATAAAAACTTGGTCATGAAAATGCTATGTTATCATTACAATAAATTAAAACAGCATGCACTACTCTTTATGGTACAAAAAGAACACCAAATTGAAAAGGCCCCCTTGAAAAATGTCTATGTTTCAGTCCCTTTCCCACCTACCACACCAAACAAACAGCATATTGGTATCTGGAATTCTGCAAGAGTTTATTTATGCCCATGCCCGACAAAATGTTATAACAAAGTTGAGTCTCTGATTAATTATAATGCCATATAACATTACCTTCCCAATATCAGGTCCCTTGTCTGCCAGACCAACAATCAGTATGCAATCAGCCTGACGAACACAGCGCTGTGTCCATGGTGTGAAGTTCATATCACACTGATAGAGAGCAATTTTGTTCTGATCTTCTTGTTGTGCCAGCCATGACGTAAGACGGTATTCATTATTTGGATCAAGAATAGATGACCCCAAGGATTTTCGTACCACATCCGATGTCAAACGTAGTGTGGAACCTGCACTGATTCAAAATTGCTTAAAACTGTGTGGTAGCAATTAATACGCAAGGCATAAGAATACTTCAATACAAATATCTTTATTAATATTAACCACCCACATCATAATACTGAGCCTTACTTATTTCATGGATTAAACAAGTCACGTCTTTTGGCCGCCATTTGTGACAGGGAATTTAGAAAAACATCAAACAGGTTCCATATATAGTACATTTGTAATTTTCTTGTGTACAGAAGCATAGGATACGTTTGTGTGCATGCGGTCGCCATGTCAACACATGTCCAAAAATGACACAATTTGGTCCATGAAATGACTGTAAAAAAACCACACGTGTCATGCAACATGACACCTATGTTACGATCTCACAATAGGTTCACTTTTGCATGTGACAAAAGAAAAATTACACCCCCATACTCTTCAAGTTACTAATAAGAAAAGGAACTAGCTATCGCAAGAAACAGAAGATCCATTACATTAGAAGGATCACACATATATACCAATGCAGTCTATATGCAATCAAAACTTTGTTTTTCATGTGGCAAGATGGTCAGTTCAAGTTGAGCGTTCAAAAAACAAGCTCACATGCATGGATAACACTACTTTTGTTTAATTATCCCCAAAACTGTATAAAAAAAACTATGAAGCATAAACATTTTAATATTCTCTACAACTTCCACTTCCAACATTTGTTGCCACAATATATATTTAGAGACTTGCATTCAAGATACACACACAAATACACGTAGGTCTTCATGTAAAGTAGTCATTAAAATGGTGACCTAAATGGAAATTAAAACCGCTGAAGACCTTTCCACAAAATTCTCCAATATCATATACCATAGAAATGCACTCAGCTGTTCTTGAGTTCTTTAAAGCATGCAGACAGCCAACAGACATCTGAGTGTAATGTAACAATAACAATGACGATAATATGGCAACAGTAGCAGTAGCAGCACAGTATTAAACATACAGAAACTAAAGTTACTCAGAACACAGAGCACAATGATTTAAAATTATTATATATAAAAGCAATACTTACCTATAGCACACAGTGAGTGGTGCAATTCATATGTAAAAGCTGTCAGAGGAACATCATCTGATATAGGAACAATTGCAACAGTAGAGAAATTGACTTGTGAAGGTGGTGCATCCACTGTACGCTTGAGGTTTGGTTGCTGCCAAGAACCTACAATATAAGCCTGTTTTAGTAATGAGTATATTTAAATATCAAGGCACCTTGATTTTGTACCACCATGGCTATACTTCCCTCACAGTGCAAGAATTTTGTTTGAATGTAGACTGTAAAAGACAATGAAAGTTCATGATAACTAGTTTAAAACAGCGTAAAAAAACTGTCATTACAGTGAATACCCATTATAGCCAGAACTGCACATGATAACTTAAATATCACGTCCAGAATCAAATGGGATACTTTCATGAATATCTCATTATAACAAATGACAACATGGGACTCTATACAGGATGCATGAGCTACTGTGGAAGACTGAAATTGCAAGTGCATCACATTGACAATTAGAATTCCCTACAGCAATGAAAAATAACCACATGGGTTTCGTAATAGTGAGAGTTGCTATGTGGTTCATCACAAACAAGACAGAGCAAATTGGCCTAACAATGGTGTAATGTCTGCAAACCACAGAACAAACATGAGCACTGTAAGGATGTATCACTTGTGAATGTACTCATACAAGCGTATTACTACCGACAGACATAACCAGGCCATGCACACATGACACCACTATTGCCATGCTCCCTCACTTGCTGTCTGCATAACATTAAGAAAGAAAAATAAAACTGTGGTTAGTGCAAAGGTGTGGGGCTGCGCCACAAACTGCTGAAGATAAACAACAAATCATGTAATGGATTTTGACATGGGGTGAGAGACAAGGTACAATGTCAGTAGCAGCAAGACAGTTTGTACTACTTCACTTCTCAATTTCTCTGGGCCAAACTCCAATGTCAGTCAGGATTGCCCCTGGCCAAGCACATGCCTACTGTTACCTTGCCATCCACCACTTTCATGTTACTATGTAACCTTGAGAAAGAGAAACTGCAGATAGTGCAAGCAAGCAAGGCTGCTCCAAGAGCAGTTAAATATATATATATAAAAAAAAGGGATTTCAGATCACTCATAAAAATAGAAGAGTAAACAGACAGGCACTCACGATCACCAAATAACTTTACTATATACAACACAAGGCAGTTCATGGCACACTGTTAAACTGTCATTACAATGGATTTGTCATCAAAAGCCATACTGATAGTAACAGGCTTCAACTGCAGTAATTTGGTAGCCATGTAATCCTACAGAGAGCACTTTCCTGTCTTCAGTCATCCACAGTTTGCTCCCTTCACACACCCTCTTACAATGCTAACTCTTCTTTCAAACCTGTCCATCAAACCAGTGGAAACCATGACAGTACCCACTCCCAACCTTCTGCGAGATACAATGCCTTCCATTCCACATGATACCCACTCAAGCCAACATTATGATCTCAGACATGATAAAACCTCACAATATTAGCTGTTTTCACTTCAGGTAACAGAAAATGGTTTAGTAATTTTTCTATCCTTTCAAAAAATCATCACTAAACATATACTTATATTCTCATTCAGTTCTTCACTAAGTATCCCAAGTGACAACATATTTGTAACAAAATGCTATTCAACATCAGTTCTTATTTGCAATTTAAAAATGTAAGAAATTCACCTATAACTTGCCCTGAAGGCACAGAGGGAGAGTACAGGTATAGCTCTAGTCCTTCTTTAACCTCCGCACTAGATGTGGGTGGGTGGTTAACACCACGCCACAGCTGCTTTACCCCCAGGGAATGTAATTTATCACATACTAAATGTCTTTCACCTTTTTATGTTTTTATGTAGGAACCGAAGGCACATTCAGAAGAGTAGCAACAATAAGACACAAACACTGCTCTTACTTATGCCCCTCTTAATATCAGTGGCCAATGTAGTTATGCCATTGAGCAATTTATCAGAAACCATTTTAAGACTGTTAAGCTCCCTTCTCATCCATGACATTTCAGCAGCAATCACGCCATTGAATAGCGTCACCCTTTTTGGGCTACATTTCTCAATATTTCTCTGTTTTGACACGTTATCAAATCTTAGCACACCTACCCATGCAGCCTGACACTAAGAGGTTAAATTATCTCAACTTCTCAATAACATGCAATGCACAAGACAACATTCAAGTAGATCTCAAGACAGAGTCCTAGAAGCTGTGTTCCTTTATACCATCTCCAGTAATTCCTGCATGCAAAAGATCACAATGATCAAACACAGAGATGCAGCTGCCAGAAATATTGGATGACCATCCAGTTATCACAAGATCATATAATTTATGTGCCACTGGAAATCACCTGCATGGGCAAATCAGTCTATATTAATGTCTGATTCCTCCAGTGGAATGCATGTATGAATATTTTGATGTACAGTGAGCCCATAAAGTCCCTCACAGTTTTAATGGACAGACAAAGACAAAGTTCAGAGATACGGACTAAAATGTGACATTCATTAAATTATGTTACATTATGCAGCTAATGCAGCTATGACATAAAAATGGTACACAATTTTACAAACATTGCAAAATCTAGGAAACAAACAGTATTAGAAGAAGAAAAACTGTAAAATTTATTGTATAATATCTCCTGTACTCCTATCTCTTCCACTTTTTTGGATGCAAATGATCTCACAAGCAACTTATTCCATAACTGTCTTTTGCATACTTCAAACAATAATTTAATTTCTATTATTCTGAAACAGTAATTATGCAATATCATACCTAGAATCCTATGACCAAGAAGATTAATGAGTCTAGTAACCACAACTGGATATCGAAGCTTGATAGCATTGAACAATCCTTCTGGCAGCTTTGCTAGTTCTGAGTCCCTCACAGCCATAACAGTAGTGCTCCTTTGGGTCTGGGTCACCATCTCAACCTGAAAAATTAAACACATACTGCATTATGTATATACTTTCCACAACCAACAGGAAATGAACAATTATATAGGTCAGACAAAATGAGCACTCTTTATAAACAGTATATTTTGGCTTTTTGTTAAAGATGGTGGTGGTTCAAAATATCACGTTGGCCTCATATTCTTTTACCATGAAATCCATTTTTTAAACCCAAAAATTAATTAATTCAGCCAAGACAGAATATTTTTTTTTCCTCTATATCAATTGATACTCTGAACAAAATTGGCGTTATTTTAAAATTTTATTTTAAATATTTATCTGCATGTGAAAGGGCTTGTAAACAATTTGAACATTCAGTTGTTTACCACACACCATGTGAAAACCATCAGACAATAACATTTAATTGTAAAGTTATCTTTCTACTTACAATCCCCACCAAATCTCCTTTGCCATATTCACCCACGAGTTCTTTTTTTCCGTTAGTCTGAGTGATAACAGATCTCAGTCGGCCACTCAGAACAATGAAAGTACAATCGGATTCATCTCCTTGCCTGTAAATGTAGATAAAATGATTAAGTTGCAAACAAATAAAATATAACACATAGCAAGTTGATTTATACAACACAAAACATGATATTCTGAAAACCAATGATGATGTGATGACAAATTATCACAAGTGACAGAACTCTAGGACTACAAGATTCAGGAACAAAATCAGAGTGGTTACCTGAATTCAGTTAGCCACCAAGTATGTTTTATATTTGCAGGAACCATATACAAAGAAAACGAACTAAGAATTGTGTGGAATAAAAAAAGTTGTAACAGGATTCTTAGAATTGCAGACACAAGTTGCATTCAAACCCTTTAAAAGTAACAATAAACATAACGAAAGTTCTTAAAGCCATTTACATCTTGGCAGTGTGACACAATACTTGCCGATAAACAGCACGTCCACTTTCAACAAACACCCAATCCAGAGCAAAGTCCACTTGACGTACAAAGGGTGACAACCTCCTTACAACTGTGTGAGCTATGTGTAATACCACTTGTGGCCTGTCGCGCATAATGCTGTCAAGAAACAATACAAAGCATTAAAATATATGACTAAACTGAAAACAATACACTGTTATACAGAGATATCAGAAAGTCTAACAGAACATACTAAGTGTAAGATCTTCCTTATGGCAAAACACAAAATATACTAGAACACAGCACACACATATTTCACCTGAGAACTTTAACCTTTTTCTTCAGAAGCTGTCAATATTTTGTTTGCCTTACACAGACTGTACAATTACTGTTGTTATACAAGTTGTGACAAGTCAAGCCACTGACACATGTAACACAATACAGTGGACACTATACACAACTGTTGCTGAATCAGGCTCCCCACTCTTCTTGCCAATAAAAAATAAATTTAAAGACCTTAACACATTTGCATTTATGCAGAGGGTGTGGTTTAGAATGCCAAACTTGTCTACAGGTGTTGTCAATAACACGCACAGTAATAATGGCCATTTAAATTCTCATTTTTTTGGAGTTCCCCGGGCATTTACATCAAGCTTAAAAGGGTGAAATAGCCTTCATACAGAAGAACTGAAATTATATTCATATGTTCATCCCGTCAGGAGATACAGATCATACACTGATGTGGAGTCATGTACAGTAATCATTGTCTAAAAACATAAAGATTAAAATATCCAAAATATCCATTACTTTGTATGGGTATGAAACTTGGTTCTCAGCTAAAGGAAAGAGCAGATGAAGTGTTGGGGAAGATGGTACGTAGGAGAACATCTGTACCTAAGAGAAAGAAAGAGTAGGACCCCGAATGGAAAAGCCTGGGAGATCCAGGTGTACTACTGTGTATTTGTAGCTTATTTAATGATGGTGTCAACAACTTCAGATTAAACCACATCAAATTATCAGATGATACCAAATACTGAGCCTAAAATCACATTAACTGAAGTCACACTGGTCAGCTCAAGGCTGGCTCACTTAAAGGCTACGAAGGTAACTTCACTTGACTTGACTTGACTCACGTGGTGTGACAGAGGAACACAGAAATTCTACACAAAACATAATGGCCTGCTTTGCAGTATCAGGGTGAATCACGATCAAGCAAACTTAAGTAGTCTCATTTAATTAGAAGCCAGCATAAAAATAATTAGTAAAATATTTTAAAACCTTAATTTATATTATTTACATAAGTGTTTCTCAACCAGTGTACTGCAAGCTTTCGCCATGAGTGCTGCAAGGCTTTGAACAGAAGAATGATTATATAAAATTAAACATAAAAATTAAAATTTTTAAAATAAAAAACCAATGAAGGTGTTCCTTACATACAAACACACACACACAAACTTAACAAAGGGGCTGGATTCCATTAAGTCCTTGCTAAGCTGAAGTGACACAACTATATAGCCTGGAAACCACTAAACTTACTTAAGCCTCTTAATTTGACAATTGTACGAAAACTCCACCATCTCTCTACTTTATAATAGTTTTATATTCTTATACAAAAATTATGTTATTCAAACACTGGTGTACTCTTGTTACAAATTTTATTCCTCTATTCTTATTCTGTGTGACAGTAAACAAATATTACAAGTGTGCACTGAGCACAAAAAGCTTGAGAATCACCAATTTAAATGTTGAACATATAATGTCAGTTGCACGAACATATGCATACAATTACTGAATATACCTATAAAATGTCGTCTTTGAGAGCATTGCTATCCTTGATGCATGCTTTGCTCTAATGGAAAAGAAACTTGGTTCTCCAGTGAGGACTGCTAATCCACCTACAATTTCCCCAGGATGGGCAACAAACATCGTTACTTCATGACCACTATCAGTTTTCTGGGAGACCACTAGTGTTCCAGACAGCAAGTAAATTAAAGCTGCATCCTGGAAACAGAAATGCATAAGCAAAAGCATGTTTTATTTAAATAATATTTTTTAAACACTTAAACTTTATAATTTACACAACCGCATGAAAGGGAAAAAACTTACCAGAGCAAGAGCCCAAAAAAGCATTAAATGAAGAACAGTTTTCCATACATACATTAATAAGTTCATCCAATAAGCACCATTCCCTTTCACAATGTTTACCAGTTTTGCAATGAATTTTCAGTTTAAGGTTTTATGTCATTTTATCTTCAATTTCTGTAGTTCCTATCAGCATTAAAATTCCTCAGAGTTTATTCCCAAAGATGTTAACGTTATACAGTTACATCCCTTTCTTCGTCTCTCAAATGGTCATTTCAAACAGACTTCCCATACCAAAATTTTGTAACTTTCATTGTTTCCCGAGCCCCACTACATTCCAAATCTATCATAGCTGGCTAGATTTCACTATACTAACAATAATGGTGACAGGTATAAATTACAGAGCTCCTCATTATGCAAAATTGGTCACCTTATCTTTCTTAGGTCCAAATATTTTGTTCAGCACATTTGTTCTCTCACATCCTCTCCTAATCCCTTGCATCTTCTACATCCCTGCTTCCAGCCACACTATTGCACTTCTCTCATCTCCTTTACAGCCGTTACTGTAGTTCTCCTCATCCAGTGTATATTTCAATTCCCGAAAATATAACAAGAATTCTTCAGACTAATATCTGCAAATAAGTTGTGTCTTTCTGCATCATTACATCTCTCTTTAATTATTTCATATACCTAATTTATAGTGTTCTCTTACTAACACTGGCAAATATATACTAATGCTAATTTGTCTATTTCTTCCTTTAGTTTCTTTGCAGAACTTGCCACCTTTACATTTGTCATTTGTAACAATTTCTTACTATATCCTACACACTGATGTGTAACACGCACAACCAACATTTCATGATCACGCATGCCTTTTGGCCATCTCTTCTTATTTTAATTCAGCTATCTGATTTGCTGCACATCTGAGTGTCCTTAATATTGTCAATTTCTTTCCACCCTCCCACTAGGTTCCACATCTCAACACAGAGATATAAATACTCATGAATTTGAACATAAACCTGTCACCTTGGATGTGACTGTGTGTAGTCTGGTAGATACACACCAATGTTTCAAAAGAACATGCTGCCTACATCATGGTACTTGAATTTTTACTCTGAAATATCAGTATCTACTAGACTACATTGTCACATCTGTCACTGCCCTGATAATCTCAAATTTTACTCACGTGTCTTCTCTCCATACCAGTCTTATATCATTTGACAAGATAATGAAAAAATGAAAAAAACTCAGAGTTCCTAGTATTCTCTCAACATTCCCAAAGATGGAAGTTCCTGCTTTTGTAAAGTTTCATATGTGTACAGACAGAGGCAAACTTGACTCTGATGAGGAGTCATATTAAGTCACCAGCCTATTATTTTGGGACAAATATGTTTGCACAAGCAGTTTTTCAAGGAATAACTACTATGGTACTATAAACTGAAAATTCAGCAGCACTAATATCAAGTCCACCACTAGTATAATCCTATGAAATTCCTATCCACCTCTCAACACACACATTTGCATTCCATGGCTCCAAAATGTAGTCAGAATGACTACAGAATATGGACTAAGGCAAAAAGTTACAAAACAGTCAGACAAGTACAATTTAAACAGTTATAAAGATAGTGATAGAGGAAAGTTAACATACATTATTCGAATGATACAATGTATTCATATATACATAGCTAAAACTGTAGTTGATACATTACCCAAACATTAACACAGACGAAAAACAACAATTTCTTAAACAAATAATAAATATTTCCTGCCCTTATTAGTATCTTAATTCCATATAGTTAATAATTTTGTTTATTTACAGGTTGAATTTTAAAACTTTCTTCACTGTGCACGTGTTTCATATTCTCAGAATCATACATAATTACAATTTATGTTAGCATTCTGTCCTAAATGTTAAACACTGCCCAGTCCACATTCATACAAATCAACTGAAGAAATTAACTTCCTTACATTAAGTGAATATGCCACCCATACCAGTACTTACTTTGTGGGACTCTTCTTTCATAAGGTACGTTCCAGCTGGTACTTCACGTATTTCCACCTTTCCACTAAGGAGTACAGTGTCAGCCTCAAGTCCTAGTTCTTTCACAAATGTTTCTGTGGCAATCTGTATCAAGGTTTCTTCATCTACTGGTTCTGGGATGGCAGTGATTCTTCGCTTTGAATTGTTTGCATTAGGCTGCACATCAGGAGCCTGGTAGAATACAACAATACAGTCCCAAATCACAAATTCATATATATTGGTACTCAAATTCATATGCAATCTCTGTCTACTTCATTTCCTTTCATCCTATCTGCCAGGTGGTTGCTAAGAGATCATATAAGGTATAGTACATAAAGTGACATGTTTTACCACTGTCTGAACACTAAACAGCATAATTAAATCATAAATAACACTATACAGACACATACAGTTTAATACACATAACAATCAAATTATCACTCTGCTTACAGCTCTCTACTTATCACCTTGCAATGAAGTGGCAATATCTAATACAAATGACGTGTAACATCACATCCCTACATTTTTGTGGAACTGAACCTTATAAAGTATACAGTCTTGCCATCTTGCAATACATTAACTTTCATGTGTCAATTAAGAATTCTGAGTACAAACTCCACAGTGCAGAACCTTCCTTAAAAATTCAATACTTATTCATCAACTTAATTCCCACTTTTATGGTGCCTGAGGTTTCAACACTGTGCTAAAAATGCCTGCAATTGGATCCTATTCTGAACCAGAAGAATCCAGACCATAACTTGACACACTATTTCTCTGTGATCAAGTTCAACATTACCCTCCCAGCAATGCCTAGGCATTGACAGTGTTCTTTTCTCTTGACATGTTTCTGTATATATTAATCATCTCTCAAATTTGCACTCTATGTCTCATCCATCTAATTCTCCTAGATGTGGTAACTAGTAACATTAAATGAAGAGTACAAATTAATATACATCAAATTAAACAACTTTCTTCAAAGAGAACTTAATATTGCAACTAATAACAAACCTGAGGTGATAGTTGTGGCTGATGATCAAAGTCTGGAACCATATCCGGTTGTGGTTGAGATTGTGGTGATGGGAATTTCATTTCAAAGAAAGACCTTGATCTACTACGCGTGAATGTTGTGAAATGGTGATTCATGCTGCTGGATATTGAAGACAAGACGTCAGCCTGGTCAGGTGAAGCTCCAGGCAGCATGTCCTGAGATGCAGCTACACACAGACACATGAAAACAGGCAGTAAGAATGAAAATATGCTCCTTATTACTTGCTACGGTGACCTAATTGATGCTACACTATTACATGAATCATCTCCCAATTAGCCATTCATGCACAGCAATACCTTCAGATGCATGACTCAGCCAAACTGCTAATATACTCAAGAGACACTACTGCACACACCAAGTGTAAAAAACATGGACTTTAAATTAGTTAGACAAATTTAATGTTATTACCCATGGCCACATTGCTCTCTTCCTTTGATACAACATTATCTCTTGGTTTGGATCTTACAGGAGACCCAGCAAATGGACTCAGCTTCTTACTGCGCTGTGTGCCCTGAAAAAGTGCACAAAAAGTAATATGTACCTGATGCAACCTAAACTCATAATATGTTTATTGTCATTACAAAGTACTACATACATACATACATACATACATACATACATACATACACACACACACACACATGCACATACCCATGTGCACTGTGCACACACACTCACACGGAGTAAAAGTTCATTTATCTGGCATGGCTAAGGAATATGGTGTGCCAATAGATAAATTTTGCTGACAGAGAGAATAGTGACTCACTCACATGATTCATAAGCTCTGTAGAAAGCCCCAGATACTGGTGCAGTGCTGTAAATGTGACCCTTTGTAATCGAACCATTATGACTTGAACCACTCTGATGAAAATGTCGGGGTATTCTTGAAAGACTTCCTGAAATGCTGCCATTGGTAGTCGAACCACTGTTGAGTCCTCCACAGCTCGAGCAGACACAGTCTTGTATGGCTTGGTATGTCCCTACCATTATAAAATGTAAAAACTCTATCACCCATCTAATTAAACAAGTCAATGTACACAAGTATGGACATAAGATAGTCCTTATCATGGACAAGTCTTACCAACTACTGATGGACATTCATGGCTGCTTTAGCAGTAAATCATAAATAAGAGATAAGTTCCTTGAAAGTAATTTGTTACGTGAGAATCTGATACACACAAAAAATTTCCCTCTAATTTATAGGCCATTATTAAGACACAAAGTGACCTGAGGTAACATATACCTATACAAATATTAATAAAACAAAATAAATGAGAGCATATCCAGAAGTTCCTGGACTACATCTACAACTAAATATACTCTTAACCTTTCTTTGGTACTGGTGATTGTAGCAAAGTAGTCCCCTTCTGAGCTTATGCAATGGCTGTAGCATTTCTGCCACTGCTCGAAGTAACACTGGAAATGATTTTTTGGAATGGCATGATAGATGGTCAGCAATTTCATTCTCAGAAAGAAGAAATCATTAGGGGCCAACTCAGGCAAGTAAGGAGGTAGTGAGACCACAGCCATGTTTACAGCAGACAAAAATTGCTGCAGTGACAAAGCAGTGTGTGTGGTGTACTGTCACTACAAATCAACCAGTCCTGGTTCTGCTATCATTATGGATATTTTCAGTTGACTGCTCACTCAGATGTTGCAAAACCTCCTGCCAATAAGGATGATTAACATTTGGAACAAATTCCTGATCAGCAATGCCCTCACAGCCAAAAATCATCACCAACATGCTTTTCATGTTCAGTCTTACTGGCCTTGCTTTCGTCAGATATGTAGAGAATGGGTGTTTCAACTGAAAGGGCAGTTTCTGGGTTGTAACAGAGCCCTGAATTTGTTATTTTGTTATATAGAAGTTCCTTATATGTAGATATATAACTAATTCAAATGTATTTTGTTTGAGCCTCTGTTCTGACAATCTACCTCTTCAAGAGAATACTCATATATCTGTAAGGTAATTTTAGCTGCAACACTACGTTCTGAAGCCTGATTGATTTTTCTCCGAATGCACGTCATTTTATAATACATGGGAAAAGCATGTTTCACTTTGCACAGAAAGTTGCATACATTCTGGGATATTCTGTTAGAAAAAGGCCTCTTCCAATTCGAAAGTGTACCCTAATCCCACTGCTTAGAAATGGTTACTGCTGGTACTTTCACTTACTGTCAGTACATCCGTGAAGCTAAGAAGTGACGTAACTGACTCGCCTGTTTTTACACATTTCAAAGAAATTGTAGTACCATCTGCTCCAGTAATGAACACGTTCACTTTACCACTCTGTATTACATATACATTCTCATCAGGATCACCTAGAAAGAAAAACTTTCATGGTGACCAAGTAACTTGATCAAAACAGTTAGTTAGAAAAATAAACATATCCACATTACAGCCACTGGACATATGGTTTGTCATGTCTATCCACTATCAACACACAGCACAAAAAAATTAAGTCACTGATTTCAACCATGTACAGAATAATGAACGAATATTATGTATTAATATGTAACAAGACAAGCAATGTACACATAAATGTGACATTGAGACGCTTTTGTAAAACCATTGTTGTCGTAGAAAAACAGTAAGTATTACATATTCTTAGTGTGTGTATGTAGCCAAGGTTATCCAGCATGCTAAGCACCTGTGCCGTATTACATTGTCATCTGTGGCCTGTCTGGCTCTACCATATTTTTCCACACTATCTCATAAAGACACGATTTTCAGAAAACATTTATCAAACATAAAATGTATGTTTTGATTTTCTCTACAAGTTTTGTCTGAAACATTTCTCATTCTAAGAATAATTCTGCAAGATACTATCATAAATGCACACAGCAGATCTTCATGTAAAGTACCGGTTATTCTTGTCAGATTTAATGAAACTTGAATTTTCTGAACAGATTTTCAAAAAATACCCAAATATCAAATTTCATGAAAATCCCTGCAGTGGGAGCCGAGTTGTTCCATGCGGCTGGACAGATGGATGGGCAGACATGATGAACCTAATGGTTGCTTTTTGCAATTTAGCAAATGCACCTAAAAATTCTACATGTTGACAGGTACTCCCTACATCTAGAGACTATCTTCTACAGCCCCAAACTGAGATAGTGTAATGTCTATGTAAGGGTAAATATATAAGCAAAGTGTCATTAATAAAGTAACGTAAAATTAAAAAAAAAATGATCAATTCACACACTCCAGAAAGAAAAGTTTCAGCCTGATGAAATAACTAAGAACAAACATAAAAACATTTGTGTCTGACCAAATCAAAAACAGTTCAGTGAAACTTACCAATTTTAAAAAGGTAGGATCCTGCAGGTAGGTTTATTATTTCTGTATGTCTGCAGAGTTTTAGGAACACTGGTTTCTCAAAATGGCCAAACACTCTGAAAATGAAACTTCAAAAGACTTAATTCATTAACTGTCATATCAAAACTCATGCCTAACAATTTAAAGTTACTAACCTTAATCCTAACCAGAAGAGTCTCAAAAACTATGTCTGTCACTGCACCTATTAGTATAAATTACCATGTAACAGTGAAATCTCTGCATCATAAACAGACCTACATACAACAAATAAAACATGCAGTCCCTGCAAGATACAGTACATGCTAACAATCTATACACACTACAGACAATCTTACTACAGGCAACTGCCATAACAATGCAGGACAATTAAAATTATGCAACTCTTCATATCACTGGCATTCATAAAATATACCTTCTTTATTTACTTTCAGCTGTTATATTATATAACCATCCTAAAAATGCAATATTAACCTTTAAACAACTGGGCTGGAATTCAAATTTTAGCACATGATTTATGACATTCTATTTGAACAAAAAAAGATAAAATTAAGAAATAAAAATATTTTTTTGTGGAAAATGAACAAAGATTATGCATCATGTCTTAAAATGCAGTAACTTTCCTTGCTGCCTAAATATATAAAATGAATTTCTAGGGGTGTTTTTTTTTTTTACATGTGTTCACTTTTGCAAACACAGGTTATTTAAAGGTTAAATCTTCAATAAATGTTGTATATGCCCCAATCATAATTCAATTAACAAAAAATTGCACAGTTTTGAGTTACATGGATCTGCAGATATCCTAATACACAAATACTGTTTTTATTTAAACAGTGTAGGCACCTCAACTTCTATGGCCACTAGTATCAGACCTACAGATTTATATATTATGATACATTATAATGTGGTATGTAGCCTTGTATTGTACATATATTTGTGTTATATTTTGTCATTATGTTAAAATTGCTTTCCATAAAACTTTCATGATTTTTCACTACTTTTTCTTAGCTTCAACTCTCTACTAAAACAAAACAGACACCTTTGTAACAAATTAACCATGTAAATAGGGGACTTGTTGTACGTACAGTTTTTACTAGATGCCAAAATTTTTTATAACTGTAACAGTATTCAATGAACAATAAATTATCTCTTCCTTTCCTTACACACCTGTACTTATTAATACACTATTGTTTCATTTCGTACCTATACATATTGCCCGTGAACAAAAAAATAAGAAAATGGATACCAATACTTCATTCCATTACAACCAAACAAAAACATTCAAATAAAACTATGAGTTTCTTTCCAGCTTCCCGAATTTCAATATACAGGTATCTTCTGAAGCAAATTTATGGACGAATAACATGAATAACTGTTTACAATAATGGCTGCAGATAACATACAAATTACTTTATCATGTGATTTCCACAAATACATATGACAGTTAGCTGAGACCCTGCTTCTGTTACAAAACTGGTGTCACATTTACACAAGTTACATGAAACTGCCAACTTTGCCCTATTACAAAGTGTCAGCTGTCTTTGTTGTCCTTAACAGCCATATCTTCATTTGATCCACAACGGCTCAGTCTCTTTCAGAAAATAAAATTACAATCATTATATATTAGGTGTCTCACTGATGCCCAAGAACAAATTTTGAAGAACTGTGGCACTCTTTTGGTACATGAAAGCCATTTCTGAATCAGGAACAGTAGTATGTGAACAGTGAAAACACTCAGCATGAAATGGCATGAATCAGAGTACAATCTTAAGAGATCACTTATTTAAAGTGTTGCCTTGAAAGCTGAAAACTAATGACTCAAAGAGGACATTACAATTATTTATGAGCAGTCTCTGTACCACTCCATTTCATCACCGAAATTAATTGCATACAACTCAGACAAAATATGTTTGTCTCCTACAGTATGAAGCCATTTTAACACTGATGAAAGTTAGAAATGAAAATAAAGCATACAGCTCAATTAATGGTAATATTGTTTTGGAATGTTAATGGAGCGAGGGGGGATAGATTCATTGTTGTTTTACAAAGACTGCCAAATTCTTACAATCCCAAAGCAATAAAAGGGCCAATCAGCACCCATGTGTGACTGGATAACATTACATACCAGAACACCAAAATACATGATCCATCAGCAATGTAAAAGGTAGAAGTCATCACTCACTACATAACCCATATACAACACATTAAAATACACCCTGGTTACAGCAATATACCGTATATTCTCGAATCTAAACCACACCCGAATATAATCCGCACCCAGTTTTTGGCGACTTCTTAAACGAAAAAAAGTTAGTTCGCGATTCTAATCCGCACCTTTCCTTCAACCACCCCTTGCCCACGGGGCGACTGATTGAATAATATTGGATGTTACCAATGCGTTAAAATCCGACGCTACGCCTGTGGCCGATGAGTCATACCGATAGAGGCGGGGCCTTTCTCAACAGACGTGCGCAATCTCGTCTGAAGCCAGCTGATCTTTAGTTGTTGAAACGTGCGAGGTGCTTGTTCCAATTTGTCGTGTACCGTAGTTATGGAAGAGGGACACCTGAAATCTAAACGACTCTCATATACGGCAAAGTTCAAACGTGAAGTTATTCGGTGCGCAGAGGAGAATGGAAACCGCAAAGCCGCTGCAATTTTTGGAGTTGATGAAAGCAACGTTCGACTCTGGCGGAAACACAAGGCAGCGATCAGCGGGTGTGAGGCGTCACGAAGGAAATTCACTGGACCCAAGAAAGGACGATTTCCTGAAATTGATGATGCAGTCTTCACGTTTTTTCAAGAGAGACGCAAGACTGGACTGTTTGTGAGTTATGATCTACTCGCGAGGAGGCGATAAAGAAGGCCAGATCTTTGAACATTCCTCGAATTATGAGTGATGACGGCGAGTCTGATGAATAATAAATTATAATAATAAATAATAAAATAATAGATTATTGTATTGTATTGTTCTTACGTTGTTTATTAATTACGTTATTGTTATATTGTACAGCAGCTCAATCATTTTTCCAAAATCCAGCTCTAGACCGCGAATCTAATCCGCACGCGAATCTAATCCGCATCTGATTTTTAGCCCTCTAAAACTGTAAAAAAAGTGCGGATTAGATTCGAGAATATACGGTATATTAACACCAACTCGTACACAACGTTAAAACACAATATGCAATAACTTTACATGTTTTAACATTTGTACGAGTTGGTGTTAATATATATTGTTGTAATATAGGCACGTACATGGTATGGACGGTGTTAAACACCATGGTTACTTCATGTCACATCCCCTCCAATTTAATCATAATTATCCTCCCCTAATGCTCCAAAACCTCAGCAGCTCATCATGTATCACAAAATAACCAAACAACAAAGGTAGATAATGCAATACTACATTAACAAAATTATTTCTACCAGAGGTAAGGAAAAACTTTTCCGAAACTTAAGCAATTGTCCCTAAACTCCCAACATTTCCAGTAACTAACAAACAGAACCTTAATCCTGTCTCCACAGGCAGGGTCCACAGAATGTTAATATAAGGTAGTCAGTATAGTACCTGATACTCTGAAGCATGTAAAGAGCATCAGGAGGCACTCGCTGGTCATCTTTACTCGTAATATCTTCTTCCAGGTACTCTGCTGGGGGTTCCAATACCTGAAATGTAATTACACAATTTGTTTCCGAAATATATACCTAGATAACACAAGTCAGGTACACGAATTTCTGACTGAAAGTACTACTTTTACCTTACCCATTACACTAATACATCATCCAAAACAGTCACATCACAAACTATGGCAAGACACCAGGCCAAAAATATACCAAACTCACTATCATGCTAGCCATATGCAATGGGTTCCTGTGCCAGTCACACTGAGTTTCTTATGCACATTGCTTGTTTGAAACACATTTATGGCAGGAGAGCTGAAGTGGAGGGAACTGCTCTTTGAACCACATCAAATTTGAAATGTAGTATACAGTTTGTTTATTTCTCGGTAGATGTCACTTATGAGTGGCTCTACTGAAAGACGTCATGTTAGTAATTATGAAAAACAGACAGTTTTCTTAGCAAGTTGAACAGGTACAAATAAATACTTACCAGACAAGTTGGTTAACTTGAGTTTAATTTAAACCAACTAATGCACAAGAATTATTAACAAAGTAAGATATATTTGTAACCCCTACATACGTTTTGGCAATCAAGTTGTCATGACAAAATGCACGGTACATATAATTTAAAAAAGAAAAAAAAGTTGGTTAACTATTTGACAGGTATGAAAGCAGACCAATCCACACAAAGCACAGTGTTTCATTATATATGGTGTTTCTTTTCCTGCTTGACCAATAAGTTATCACTGTGATCACTTTCTGGCTCCCGTTATCGACTGTTAAACCTCCCTGGGATACGGTGTACGACAACACAACACAGGCAGAGCATCTGGCGGAGTGTTGGGCCAGCGCTTATCGGTTAAGCAGGAAAAAACACCCCATATAATGGCCTTTATAAATGCTATTATACATGTCACAATATCAGAAGTGAAATTCTACTTGTCTACTGCAACAAAGTTACCTGACATTGCAGGTAGGAAGGCCCCAGGCTGCAGAATGAGGAAATATTAGCATGCCACTATTGTCACGTAACTCAACATATTACATTATCATTATACATTCTTACAATCTTTTTCAATGTAATTTACTTACTCATGACAACAATGAGTGTAACTTACACACTTTAACACTAAGACAATCTCTGCAAAATGCGAGCAATGAGAAATATACAAAATATTTCAGGACCATTCAATGTTCGACACTCATTTCACCTTTACTCACATTAAAAGCTGATGAGTCCTAATACAGAAACACCCAAACATTTTCAGTATTTCTATAGCTCCACAAAGCACATTCAGCGAACATAACAGAACACTGCTACTTACCAATAAGAACATTTCATACCTTAAGTTGTACAGGAGTTGAATCCTTTTTAAGTTGCAGCAGTCTTCTGGCAAATCTCATCACCAGCTTACGTTTTTTACCTTGAGCCCCACGTACTTGGCCTGAAATTGATTTAACCTAGAACAAAATTTTATAAGAAAACATAAGACACAATGTGCTACATTTTACAACCCTAAGTGAATGAAATATCAACAGGAGTAAGACATGGTGATGCACTGTCATCAACATTATTCACTGTAGCATTAAACATGGACATAGAGGGAACTGAAGAAAAAGGAAATATCATTTACAAATCCAAACAAATTTGTGTTTATGCTGATTATATTATTTTGGTCACTAGAATTATTCAAACCTTAAAAAAATACTGCCTTCATTAGAAACTCAAAGCAGAAAAATGAACTAAGAATTAATAAAGAGAAAACCGAGTACATGAAAATGCCCCTACACAAGGAAAAAGATATCTCCAGGACATAATGACAGATGATTTTAAATTTGAATGAGTTGACAGTTTCACATACTTGGGATCAGTTTTAGATAATGGAAATAAAATGTGGACATTCATTCTAAAATTATGATAGCAAACTGCACATACTCAGTGCATGATAAACTTCTCAGGTGTGAACTGCTGTCCCAAAATACTAAATCAAAAGTTTATAAACTTCAGTACAACCCCTCTTCAGCTATGAGGCAGATGCCTGGAAAATGGCATCAGAAGAAATAAATGCTCTTGGAGTATTCAAAAGGAAGACTGTAAGAAAAATTTCTGGTCCCATAAAAGAAGAAGAAAGCTGGAGATTAAGAACAAATAAGGAGGTACAGGATATATTACAAGGGGCAGACATTGTAAAATTTAAAAAATTGCCCAGATTAAGATCGTATGGATATATTGAAATGACAAATAAAGAAAGCATGCCAAAACAAATAGTGACTGCCAGGATGGCAGAAATAAGGAAAAGAGGAAGACAATGGAAAAGATGGACTGATGAGATTGCACAGGATCTGAAGATAATGGTGATAAGAAATTGGTATACAGTGGCCAGATACCAGAAGGAATGGAGAAGGACTGTACTGAAAGCCAAGGTCCACAACAGATTGTAGTGCTTGAAGAGGAGGAGAAATAAATAAAGTTTCAAGACATCAACCATGAGTTCCATGTACAAGTCAAAGTCTACTTTCCTACACTCCAGAAAACTCTGAGATGTTAAACAAACAAACAGACTTCTCAGTGATCTCATAAAACTATGTTCCTTTAAAAAAGATATGGAGGCTAAAAGAATGAAAATTTATTATTTCAAAGCTCTTTGTGATATTATGACACTAGGGTCACAAGTAGTTATGCTGACACTTGATCAACAACAAACTTCAAACAGAGCAACAATTCCCTTTATAACTGTTACATGCACACACACACACACACACACACACACAGAAACCCACTGAAGAAGTTTTCTTGTTTGAGATGTTAGAATACTTAGTACCAAAATTTTGCTGTACGATTAACACACACAAGGTGTGAGCAAAAATGTTCAGGACACATGCAGCACTAACTGGACACAATGCAGCTGTGAGCCCGTAGGTACTATCCAGCTGATGTATTGTAAATTAGTGAGGTGAGTGTTGCTATAATAGAAATTTACAACTTCTCGCAACTGATTTTTAAGTGTGTTGTTGAGTGCGTTCCTTGTAGCCCAGTGAAATGAACTTCGAGGAACAGAGAAATTATACCAATTTAGTTTTAACCATAAGAAACCAGCTTCTGAGACTTACAAAATACTTTTAAAAAGCCTTTCGTAATTATACCATGAGGAGAAAAAAAAACCTCTACTCGTATACAGTATTCAAGTTTCAGAAGTGGCCTAGCTTGGGTTGAGGATTTTGAATGCTCAGATGGCACAACATCAAAGCAGACTAATTTAAATGTGAAAATAATGCATATAATCACCTGCAAGGACAGACAGCATATATTTAACAATGTCTGTAACATTCCAAGCCCATCAGACAGTACATGCAGACACATGGTAAGGGGCAGATTGCTGCAGATTTTGTACCTGTCTGCTGAATTATCACCTAAAACAACACAGACTTTCTGTGTGCAAGCACGTGCAAGATCAGCCAAAAAGGACACAAATTGCCTTTTAAGGTCTTCCTGCACCCCAAGATGAAAATCCAGTTAATGGGACAAGCTGAATTGCAGATGGTGTGTGTGTGTGTATGCATGCGTGCGTGCATGAGCACATGCACACATGCGCAGCCAGCACTCCACACCTTCAACTCACAACATCGATTTTGTTGACCAGATAAAAAAAAAAAACAGAATGGTTTTGATGGTACAAAAGCTATGATTGTCACATCTTTCAAAAGTTGGTACACATACCTTTCGTAGCATCTTGCGACCATAGAACATTACTTTGTCCCTTTTTCTAAAGCGAGGTCTTGTTGATCCAACACCTACAAATTCTTTTACTTCTGGCAAGAATTCTACAACAGTAAACAAACACCATTAAAGAGGGGTACATATCATAACTTTCAATGAAATATATTACATACTATAATACTGTAAACTAATCTTAAAGAAGATAAATGTGTGTACAGCAGAGTACCATTGTTGTGATTAAATTGGGCCAATAAACCAATCAAAAACACTGGAATCCATTTTCAACAGAAAATGCCTATTTGGTTCCAAGAATTAATGAAATACCAGTAATAAAAATACAAAATAACCTCAAAAAGCATAAAAGGAATGAAAGTGTATTCTTAATAAAAAAGAAACACTTTCTGTAAGCATAAAATACATTACAGAACAGAAGGAAAGTCTCATTTTGTAAAGTATAAAAACAATCAACCTCACATAATGAAAGATAGAACATAACTGATCTGAGAGCAACCTGCACAATATCAGAAAAGTGGGAAAAGCTGACTCGCCAGCCATAAGATCTCATTATGATTTGTCATAACCAGTCACAAAAGGTTGATACAGTGGTATTAAAATAGGTATCACAAAAGGTTAAAATCCCAAACATAGAAGTTTATGGACTTTGGGTCTCTACTGACTACACTGACACAGCCTAAAGGAAAGAAAAGAGACAATTAGAACTGTGAAGAGACATTCAGACCAGCCTCATGCCCTCAGAATGGCCATTACCTTCTCATTCCATGACAATTAACTCACACGTGAATGTGGTTTTTGAAAATGGACTTCACATTACTTTGAAAAACTCCCAGAATAGATGAGTTAACTTCAAACCTTTCAGGTTTAAATACAGCTATCAAGAAATTAATTGCAGTCATAGTGACTTCAGGTTATGACAACAATTGTCAATACTAAATTCCTGAATTATGTACAAATAACCTTTAAAATGTATCAGGGAGTATGAATTCTGTTATGAACTGTTACTACATAAAAACTAATTTCAAATAACCCACAGACATAAAACAGCTGGGGTGTAAGTTCCTACAGTTTAAGAAATAATATCCACCTTTGACATATACATCACTGTTGTCATCATTGTCATCGTCACCACCACCAACACCACCACCACCATTTAAATTATACAGTGATAACTTTAAATAACAATCAATATATATATATACACCATTTTTTAATTATGATTTCCACCTGATCATGAACGATACTGTGGCTCAGGTCCATCATATGTTCAGCTTCCTAGACCGACTTCAGTTTGCTGTAGCTACCGTGGAGTCAGTTTTTAGCAGACAGCATTCTAAAATTATACCAGAATTTGTATGCAATGAGTGTACAGACTCATGACTTATCTTGTTAAAAGTATTGAATGATGTATTAAGTATGTGATGTCTTAGGTAGCTTGCTGATTAAAATTGTGACTTAATCAAAGTATGATATGTGGCAATGACAAGCAGGTTCTAGTACATCTCTGTATGGAACTTGTGACAGCTTTAGCAGCAGCCTGATTTCAAATGCCATTTCTTGTGAAGGAGTCACATAAAATGTTTTTCTCTGTTACAACACAGCTTAGTGAAAAATGTGAAATGCCCTCATCGTGCTGTGTTTTCTATAACTGCACATTCTAAACTTCACAATGTTTCTTTCACATTATAACAACAACTTAAGCTCTCCCATTTTCTCTACCTCCACTTTCAACTGCATGTGCTTGTGTACATCTATCTGATTTTAAAACCTTGGCCATTATACAACTGTTCCATCATAATGTCAAGACCAAAATGTGTCATTAGGGCTACCGCTTACATAGTTATAGCCTGTTTCAACACTCTTTCAGGAAGAGAGTGTTGATAACATTGTGGATCACGTGGTGGAGGTGGTGATGATAACATAAGACATGAAACATTTCATCAACACATCACCCATCCCTGAACATGAAAATTGCACCATGAAGACCCAAAAATAAGTTACATAATAATAAAACAAAGCACATTATGATGACTAAAGAGTACCTAGCCCAAGAAATTGGCATAACACAAATTTTCACACCTCATGTGCTGAGACAGAAAGGGCAGATATGTTAGCACCAGCCATCCTAGAGAAAACACATATCCTATCATCACATAGAGGAGCATAATAAGAATAACAGTATAGTAGTAGTAGTATAGTAGTAGTAGTAGTAGTAGTAGTAGTAGTAGTAGTAGTAGTACTAGTAGTAGTAGTAGCTGATGTGACAGTAGTAGTAACAGTAGTGATGAAGGTAGTATGGTGGCGATGGTGGTGGCTGTTGGTTTCAATGCCCCAGTAAACACTAAAAGAGCTGGTTAGGAACTAGATGTTTTCAATAGTTTTGGACATTTTTAATACTGCAAACATAATCTGAGAATTAATTAATTATTTTATTCCAACAAATGCACTACACTATTTTAGTGTTTTCTTGTCCCTACATATCTTTCGGCACTCCTTGTGCCATCCTCAGGGGTGTTGTCGAGAGTTCACAGTTTTCAAATGCATCCAATTCACTTTCACAACATAAATTCACTATCACTGAATATCACTTATCTTCTTGTTCATGGTGGTCAGCTTGTCTTCTTTGGTGTTTTATTAAAATTGAATAATTAGAACTTTATAAATGAAGACAGTCGTAGTATAAAATATTAGAAGTTTTTAAGACTTTGTTCGACAGCTGGCTATGTATATTAGTTGTGCAATCATATTTGATCGTGTCCTTTTGCTGTGTTGTTCACCATCCTGTGGTGTCTTGTGTACTGCCTGGTTATTTTGCGGTTGTGCATCAGGGGTTTGGGGTGTTGTTTGACGCATGCTTATTGTGACTGGTTGAAAACTGTGAACTCTCGATGACACCCCTGAGGATGGCACAAGGAGTGCCGAAAAATATGTAGGGACAAGAAAACACTAAAATAGTGTAGTGCATTTGTTGGAATAAAATAATTAATTAATTATTAGAATGCATGGTATATATAATATAATCTGAGAACTTTTAAATTTCTTAACATGCAACAAACATAGGTAACCATACTATGTTTAACCCAGTGGAAATCATAGCTTGTCTGAAAAGCTATGAAAATTGCTGTAATCTTTTTATCTCATGTGGATAAAGATAGTTAATCAATAACCCAACCCAGTTAAATCTGCCATGACAATACACAACCTGTGGGACTACATAATCACCTGCAATTTACTATATTACTAAATGCAATTAGAACATCACTCAATTTTAAAAAAATCAGTAAAGTGTAAGTGGAATGATTCTATAGTGGAGGTACTAGACAATCGACTATATACACAAATAATCATGTGTAGTAAATCATATATCTCTTTAACCAACCAATGCACACTTATTATTATGCACTGGTTGGTTAAAGAGATGTATGATAAACTACAAATGCATGGTATTAATAATATAAACATCATGTGTAGTATTGTGAACACTTGCCTTTGTTCTTCCATTTTCGAGCAAGCACCAGTGCGCAGCCAATGACAATTACGAACAAACCCACTATAAGCAGGTACATGCCCTGTAAATACATTAACAGGAATTGACATCTTCTGTATGTACACAAACACCTACCATGTATGCCTGAGAAATACCACTGGCTTACAAGACATGTACATCTCATTGCTGTTTCTATATGAATATTGCAAATGACACTTAGAGATGGTGAAAAATTAAGGGCGTCTATCTAAACACCACAGAATTAAAGTGCATATTCACAAAATATTTTTTATAGAAATCCTCACTTGGTAACAAAAATAAACCTACCTGATTCTCTTGCATATGAACAATAACGTTCCCCAGCGATGTCGAACATACAACAGATCCAAATCTTTCATTTATATGACTTATCAACTCCACAGCTTCCATTCTGCCTCTCAAAAATATACCCTACCTTTTTCATCACTCTTTCATACCCTCTTCGCCACAATAAATTCGAACACCTATTGAACACGTACCAAATGCCTACGCCACAAAACACACTATCATGACCACAGCTTATCTGTCATGACGATAATATTCCGATTACATTATATTTTTCATTTGTAAAAACGCGGACAGATGGCAGACACGTCATACCACTGAATACGGACAGGTCCTATAGCATACCATACTATCCATGGATCACAGACGGAGAAAACATGTCCTTACACAGACGATACGCAGTAAGTATGGGGATCGAGTGGTGACGTGTTCATTTAGAGGTCCATTTTGTTTACGTAAATAAAAAGTGTCATTATATACGTATTATTGTAACGCAATTGGCTGTACGTTATGTCGGCTCTAGTGTATTGTAGATCGACCTCGGCAGGAGATATTCTATGGAGATTAAGGGAACAGATGTGGCCGGAGTGTCACGGACTTGGTTGCTGTTGCGGTAGATGAGACAGAGGTTGTACATTGCGAGGCATCTGCTGCGGCGTCCAGTTAATACGTCTGACGATGTCAATGAATGCGTCGACAGAAGGCGCGCTACTGAGCACAGATTATCTACAGAGAGCGCTGAAATATGTATCCGGCAAGGCAGTGCACGTAGTACGCCGTGCTTGCGTCCGTCACCAGTGATGGTTTCGATGAATCTTGGTTTGGAAGGGGGCGGAGGGACATTGATTATACCAGAGAAATTGCATAAACGGTAACCGAAGCCCGTCCCGACTGGTAGGTTCCGTGAGAAAGGGGATGGGGCGCGACTGTAACACTGTTGAGACGCAGAGCAGGGACTATATCAGAGACATAGCAAAAACCAGAACATGCGTCCGTCTTGACTGGCAGGTTGAAGCAGACATACCTAACCGTAACCAACGTGTGTGGACTGGCTGATTTCGATGAAACGGGGGTCACTAATATCAGAGAAAATAGCCTACACCGTGACCGAAGGTCCTCTCGACTGGGTCCCGTGAGAAACGTGGTTGGGGACGCGGCCATACCACAGTTGAAAGGGGGAACAGACTACATACATACATTTATATTAGTATCATCGTGCATCTTTATGAATTAATAAATTTATAACCAACTGATACACAATTGAACAACTTTTATTGTAGCGTCTATATTATTATACGCCCCTACATATGTTCCGGACCTCAGTCCATCTTCAGGGTGTCTAGTTCCTAAAAGCCACTAAATCAAAAAAATGTCAAGGGACATATAGCACTTATGTACCACTATTGTGGTAAAATTGTCTTGATATAATGGTAAAAGCAATAAGTTTTTTTTGTTAAAAACCGTATTAAAAGATTTGTGTACTGGTTGTATAAAATATGCGGAAATACTAGCTTATATTTAATCGTCTGGATGTGCGTAATCTTTCATAGTGTGTGTCTATGGCTTATGATGTATGTACTGTCTGCCAGGTTGCATGGAGACTGGCCTTGTACTGTGTAGTACTGTACATCCAAGCACAGTACTGACTTGCGTTAAAAATGTACATTCTGCCAAATTCTTACATTGTGACAAAGTAAGAAACTCCTGTAACACCAACAAATGCACCATTCTCCTTGCTATGTAAAAGCAGTACGAATAAAATGTAGAAGTCCATTCGTTGGTGTTATATAAAGTTTATTTTGCCAAATGCCTACATTCTCCTAATGATTTATTAGTGATATACTTTCAAGAGTATATCTGCAAGGCTTGAAATAGAACAGGAAATGCGATAGCTGCCATGTTATTACCAACAGCATTTAGCAATAAATTCACCAAAAACTGGACTATTTTAGGTTACTCATCTTTTTCATAAATAATCTGTCCTGCTTTCAGAAATACTCTTTCACATGGAACTGAGGTCATAATACACAGCCTTTCTTCCTTACATTGCCCGAGCTATATCACCTTATCATTTGGTATCAGTTTTCTTCATCCAAACCTGGAAAACACACATACCCAGTCTGTTTGTGATTGGTTGCATGGGAACATCTACTAGCAGCAGACACTGAAGGTGAAAACATCCAACTTCAACACCGCACAAACTCACTTATTCAAGATCTGCTCAAGTCGAGGGGCCTCAACAGGATTCTGAAATGTAATTTGCTAGACATCACTTTTTCCTTTCGCATGTTCAATAAATCCATACCCAAATAATTCATGAAGTTCTTTTAATAATTCTTTGTTCTCTAACATTTCTAACAAAAGTTTAAAAAATCGGGAAGTGGGAGTAAGTCTGAACGTGCTGTTTTTATGAACTAAATGTGTGTAGAATGACCAAATGTAATTCCTACCCAACTTACCAATTAACGAAGTTAACACTCCAGCTGGCGTATGACATTGCCACTGTACCTCTTTAAACAGGCCTACTGCCAAACGGTGCTGGTGAAGGAGGCACGTTAATGAACAAGGGCTGACTGCCGAACAAAGAACAGCAGAAACCTATCCAGGTCGAGGTGGCTGGGTCACAGAGCTGAGACCTGGATCCCATCGGTCCACTAACAGACTCATTCATTCAGGAACACGTCATTACCAACACAGTTCCGATATGGTGAACCCTGCCACACAGGGTTCCGTAAAAAAATGCTTTCACATTTTCCTATGTATCCAAGTCCTGATGCATAGTCCCAGATTGGCTAGGTGTCTTACAAGAGCTTCTGTGATATTTATTCTCAGAAGGGTTATGGAAAAACCTTTCATGCTGTGCAAGTCTGACTATAAAGGTTGTCATTCAATTTTTTTATTGGGAGGAGGAGGAAGAGGATAATCCTCTCCTGGTTCAGTGCCACCACTCATCTTCTGTATTCCCACTAATTATCTTGCACCTGTTTTCAGTGAACCAGATCTATAGCCTCCCCTGAGATTTAAAGTTCCAAATCTCATGTCCATTTTCCACTACAAGGGTGATTACAAGGAATCTGTTCAAATCAAAGGTCCTGCCCAACATTTCATAACACTGGGATTTTTATGCAGTTGTTAACCTGCCACACAAATCGCCATACTGCTGGACCAAACCTTGATGCCTGCCCAAAACTGCTTATTCAGTACATTCTTCGGTACCTTCCACATGTGGACCATCTCCTCCAGAAGATGAAATAACTATGGCCATATAAAGACGCAGCAATGAGCCTTCTGCTTTCTACATGCAAAAACCATTTCTTATCTGTGTTTACATACATATCAAATGTCACAAAATGCCACTACAAACATGCACGTTCACTGTTAATACACTTCAACCACATGCTCTGACAGTACTGCAAAACTAATCCTAATCAAAGATCTGATAAGATGTGTATCTGAGGAAAGTCACAAATATGCACAACTACCATAAAAGCCTTGAAGAATTTTTAATTCCAAAGTAACCATGCTTTGTAACACCAGTTAATACAGATATCACAGTAACATGAAAATGATCCAGTAAAATTGCTGAAATGGTACATCAATCACTGAATCATACTAACAGCCAACAAGATGTATTAAATTTAAAGAGATACAAATTACACTTACTGACCATCGGGCACACGATCTTGTTTAACTCAAGAACCTGTGTTCTTAAATATCCATCCACCAACAGTAACAACCCCTGAAATACGATACACCACTGCTCTACCATGGCTTAGTTGCCTACACAGGAAATGCCCTTAAATGACAGAGTCTTAACAGTCTGATACTGGTGACCACTTCATTATGTGAGGACACACAAATACAAAGCACATTCTTGACCTTCTGCAACACCCAATGCCATCTTTTAGTTAATGACTGGGACTGCCATATAACATCCTGCACGTTAAACCAAGGTTGTGCATTCGTGCTCAGTGTACCTTATGAAACATCAATAAGCACCAGCTGCTGACAAGTTAATTATATTTTCTCCAACCTGTAACAAAAATGCAACAATAAGTTAATTCAGCTCTATAACAACAATCATGTCACAATGGTTTCTTGAGAAGATTATTCAGATAGGGGTGAAAGACTTTATATTATGAGTAATATCACAGTTTATCAACTGAACTATAATATCATCATTACATCTTCATGAACCATCAAAGAATGAACAGGAATAAGTACATGTACACTTACTTTAGTGTTTGGTGCCACAGAAACAGTGACCCTCGCAGCTTTCTGGTTCTCAAGATGTTGAAAAGCACACTTCCAGGAGCAACACACCAGGCAACTGGGGTTGCCTTTAGCAGGTTATGATAAGCCTCGGGCAAAATAGCATAATACTGTTATACTTCCATTACTATGAAATGCACTGTAGCAAGGCCACTTACTTCATATTTCTCCACCACTTGTACCACAGACCTGTCTTGACCCTGGAAAAATAATTTTCAAAATCAGGATACAGGATTCTTGGGTACTATTTACATTTAAACCCCCCCCCCCCCCAAGGCATGGATGTCATCATACAGGAATGAAAGCCACTGATATCACAGCAGTCACTTGAACTATGTCATCATGGCATCCACTTCAAACCCAATTTACTACCAATAATTCCAATGTGATATTTGTTTCCCACAACATTTTGCTGTAGGAGTTTAAATTCTGCTACAGAGCGGTCTACTGAATGCAATAAAAAACTAAAAACATTCATACATATACAATTCCTGAAAAACCACTCCTTTACTCTAAAAATATGTATGCAATGTCTGAATGAAATGCAGGCAAAAGAGGGAAGTTTCGAGGCTTGTACTTTTAAAGTAACAGCAGTGTTCACATTGCAGAACTTATGAGGACTGCCTCAATAATTAGGATGTCTTTAATTCATTCTACATATTGTATTTCTTGGCAGATGTGTAAATGCAAAGCATGTATACAAACTCTTAATCCGACAAAATTAAAGACTTCCATGGCACATCAGCTGCACGTATAATTCCATGCCAAAGCTTTTAGACAGACTCCTGGTTAAAGTATAACTACACATCAATAACCAACAGTAAGGTGGTAATTAGATATTAACACAACACTTCATCTATACATACAGAAAGTATAAAAAGCTTCATGTGTTAAAGGAACTCTCAGCACTATTGTGCAGTGGCACTCTCCCGTTCTTTGGCCATGTCACTGCACCTTATGGTACAGCGAGTTTAATGTGGAATAAAGGATGTTTATTTATCTAACAATGCTGTCAGTAGCTCAGATTATAGAGCATCTGAGGAAAGTCACAAATATGCACAACTACCATAAAAGCCTTGAAGAATTTTTAATTCCAAAGTAACCATGCTTTGTAACACCAGTTAATACAGATATCACAGTAACATGAAAATGATCCAGTAAAATTGCTGAAATGGTACCTCAATCACTAATCATACTAACAGCCAACAAGATGTATTAAATTTAAAGAGATACAAATTACACTTACTGACCATCGGGCACACGATCTTGTTTAACTCAAGAACCTGTGTTCTTAAATATCCATCCACCAACAGTAACAACCCCTGAAATACGATACACCACTGCTCTACCATGGCTTAGTTGCCTACACAGGAAATGCCCTTAAATGACAGAGTCTTAACAGTCTGATACTGGTGACCACTTCATTATGTGAGGACACACAAATACAAAGCACATTCTTGACCTTCTGCAACACCCAATGCCATCTTTTAGTTAATGACTGGGACTGCCATATAACATCCTGCACGTTAAACCAAGGTTGTGCATTCGTGCTCAGTGTACCTTATGAAACATCAATAAGCACCAGCTGCTGACAAGTTAATTATATTTTCTCCAACCTGTAACAAAAATGCAACAATAAGTTAATTCAGCTCTATAACAACAATCATGTCACAATGGTTTCTTGAGAAGATTATTCAGATAGGGGTGAAAGACTTTATATTATGAGTAATATCACAGTTTATCAACTGAACTATAATATCATCATTACATCTTCATGAACCATCAAAGAATGAACAGGAATAAGTACATGTACACTTACTTTAGTGTTTGGTGCCACAGAAACAGTGACCCTCGCAGCTTTCTGGTTCTCAAGATGTTGAAAGCACACTTCCAGGAGCAACACACCAGGCAACTGGGGTTGCCTTTAGCAGGTTATGATAAGCCTCGGGCAAAATAGCATAATACTGTTATACTTCCATTACTATGAAATGCACTGTAGCAAGGCCACTTACTTCATATTTCTCCACCACTTGTACCACAGACCTGTCTTGACCCTGGAAAAATAATTTTCAAAATCAGGATACAGGATTCTTGGGTACTATTTACATTTAAACCCCCCCCCCCCCCAAGGCATGGATGTCATCATACAGGAATGAAAGCCACTGATATCACAGCAGTCACTTGAACTATGTCATCATGGCATCCACTTCAAACCCAATTTACTACCAATAATTCCAATGTGATATTTGTTTCCCACAACATTTTGCTGTAGGAGTTTAAATTCTGCTACAGAGCGGTCTACTGAATGCAATAAAAAACTAAAAACATTCATACATATACAATTCCTGAAAAACCACTCCTTTACTCTAAAAATATGTATGCAATGTCTGAATGAAATGCAGGCAAAAGAGGGAAGTTTCGAGGCTTGTACTTTTAAAGTAACAGCAGTGTTCACATTGCAGAACTTATGAGGACTGCCTCAATAATTAGGATGTCTTTAATTCATTCTACATATTGTATTTCTTGGCAGATGTGTAAATGCAAAGCATGTATACAAACTCTTAATCCGACAAAATTAAAGACTTCCATGGCACATCAGCTGCACGTATAATTCCATGCCAAAGCTTTTAGACAGACTCCTGGTTAAAGTATAACTACACATCAATAACCAACAGTATGGTGGTAATTAGATATTAACACAACACTTCATCTATACATACAGAAAGTATAAAAAGCTTCATGTGTTAAAGGAACTCTCAGCGCTATTGTGCAGTGGCACTCTCCCGTTCTTTGGCCATGTCACTGCACCTTATGGTACAGCGAGAGTTTAATGTGGAATAAAGGATGTTTATTTATCTAACAATGCTGTCAGTAGCTCAGATTATAGAGCATCGAATCTTAGGATGATCAGGGAATAACAAATCAGAAAAGATGGTGGAAAGAAGTGACAAGGGACCTAACCTGACCTACTGAGGGAAAATCCCTTCTTTGCATTGTGTTGCCTTTCAGGTGATTTTCCTGACCTCGTACTTACACTTCATGACCAACATCACATGCTTGCCACAATAAGTGTGCCTCCACAGCATCTTATCAATACACATCTCTCTCCTGAGGACTACAGATGAAAGTCCAGTCATGAGGTGTGGCATGTGTTCTCTTGTAAAGTCCATGTTTGTGTTCCCCTCTAGAAGAGATGATACTAATGCCTCCTCTATAGCAACTGAGGATATAAACAATACAAAACAAGTACAAACTATGCACATCTTTGTTAAAAATCACACAATACTATGGTACGTCACTGACACTGCAAAGATTTAGATGGCAGACACCACATGAAAAAGGATGAAAACTCTAGAAACAGAATAAGTGACAACAAACAGCCCACAAACTACTTGTTGTAAAGTGATAACATAAGAATCTCATTTTGTTGCCTTTACTATATATATAAAACTGTTCTTATAACAAAAATAACTTTCAATTAAATTTACCACGTACCAGATGAATGACATCAATTGCATACACACAAGCGTTTAAAAATTTTGTACTTATTCACACAACCCTTCCAACACCTGGTTAACCTCTACTATCGTCATATAATGCATGTGAAAAAGGAGCAGATACACAGAATATATAAATTATTATTAAACACTGGAAAAGCATTCTAAAAACAAAAACCATAAAAGACTTAATAAAACTTAATAAAAAGTTGGAAATACAATTCCAGAAGGATCTTTGTACACACAAGATGCAAGCAATTTCTGGAGAGCAAGATAACATTAATGATGCTAGCATAAACTTCTACTGTTAGGTACACGGCAGTGCCTGTTAAAGTCATTTCTAGCTTGGAATAAGGCTGTAGTACATGATTGTTGAATGTTTTGTGAAATTAAAGAGTGTTGTTCAATTTGCAGTTTTGGCATACCCTGAAAATGGCAACTTGAAAGAACAAGAATTAGTGAATGGTCCAAAACACACCAAAAAAACAATTAAATAGGAAATTTTTTTAATCGCACACCAAACTTTTCCTCGTGGGAATGAAAAGCACAATGAGACAAAGGTGGCAGAAGCATAAAGCTGGGCCACAATACACGCAATGGAGTGGTTATGCTGTGGCTGATCAGGTTCCAGTGTGTTGAAGTTTGGATTTCAACTGGACTCCCTTGTATGTATGTACGTAGCTGACCCTATGTGTACTACTACCAACTTGTACAAGATTCGACTTTTGCTGGACCGCCTGGAACATACCTGTTGCATAAACTGGGGAGAATCTGTAATGACACATCACTGTTGCAATATCTGATGCGATTCGGTCCTTCTTTATATGATGCAATAACAGCTCCTGATGTGCAGACTGCTGAATAGGTCAGAATACATTGACATACAAGCAAAATGGATAGGCTGTTCCAGCAACTGTAAAATGGCTTTGGGTACTTAATGCTGTAACTGTCATATTATGTCAGTGTCATTAAACAATGTAGCAAAATTGTATATATATTCAAATAATAATTTGCATATGCTATGTATGTCCACTTTGGTACAAGCATGTAAACTATGTAATTACCCACGTACAATTTCCATGAGGATGGCCGAGGTCAACCAAAACATGTCAGAAGGGTTATCTGGATAAACACAACCTTGTTAAGACAGTTATGTGAACAACTGATGGCACTTAGTTTTGATATTGTTGAAAATAACATCTTCACATTCTTAAAATATACACCGATTCCTTTTTATGGATTTTACATTACTTGATGCAATCACTTAAAGGAAAAAATGCACACCATCAGATAGAGCTAATATCTTATCATTCATTCAAAATGTGTCATATCATCACTGTGTGCATTGTATGGATACTACTCCAGACATGCTGGAAAATTTAAAACATAGAATGAAATATGATTACATGTTTAATTCTTGCAGCCATCATAGGTGAATACTATCACTGACAAACTACACATGTCAATACAAGTGACACTAGAAAAACTGTGCTACTTATTTACGCAACAAAATCATCACAGATCACTATTCACGACTCTTCACCCACAATCTGTGACCTTTCATACGAAGGACAAGCAATACAAATGCTGGTTAATATATCATGGAATATAATATACATTTCCTAAAACCCAAATATGGTTTGATTTTAGATGTGAGGCACATTGTTTTCAACATTACTACAATCAAAATATTATTTTCTTTTACATCAGTTGCTAGTCACAACATGCACACAGCTGATTCCATCCTGAACAAAGCCAAGTAAAACAGAAACAGATCAGTGGACTGAGCGCTGCCATGCAGAAAGTGTTGTCCACTCTACGGTGATTAGTCTAGCAACAAAAAAAATATGCAAGACTCTATACTAACCTTTAGCGGACAGATTTATTTTGTAGCTTCACCCTTTAAATCGAGATAAGTGCCCTACTTTACAGTACGATCCCTTCATGGGCCCTTTAAATTTCAGCGCATGCATGGGTTGGAAGAAATATTTATATCATATAAACCAAAAAAGAAATAAGCAGCACCTTGTGGGAAATGATACACACACCAAGTAAATTTCCATAAGTTTCAAAATATTCCATTTCTTTTACTTACATTTATGCTTGAGGCTCAAGTTTTGTGCAGGGAGGTCCATCTTGCACAGCCTGAAAAGTTTCAGAGATGTGCCTTGGTGTGGTAGTCCTCAAAGCAGCTTCTATCTACACAGAGTCCTACATCACACTTCCGGCACTTCACTAAAACACTTCGGTTTTCACACCTGGCCGAACACACACGACATCTTACTTGTTTGGCAGAAGGAACAGGCCAATGTTTGCTGCCGCTAGCTTTGAGTCTAATGACATGTGCGGCAGCGCTGGGTGGTCTACCTAATGGCCTCGGGATATTCTCCTTGTATCCAGCTGTGCCAACATATTCCTCACAAGGGCGAGTCGAAAATCTCTGTGCGAAATTGTCGTACCCCCACGAGGAAAGAAGAATGTAGCTGTTCAGAATGGTCAGGTCTAAGAGGTGGAAGAACAATTTCTTTGTCCACTTCAATGTTCGGCGGCAGATGGAGTAGCTGTTAGCCATTCTGTCTCCCTTCTCCACGTAGTCCATGTGGTGGGGAATAATCCTCCACAATTTGCAGCTTTACGGCCTTCCTGTTACCATGGCAGAAATTACCTTCTGGTGGGGCATTGTGGATGTTTGACAGCAAGTATACGTCGCATTTGTCCTTCCACAGTATTGCTGTCAAGTCACCCGTGGTCCTTACGTGAATGTTGCCCCTTTCGAGTTTCAATTTCTTGGGGCCTATGTCCTGTGGCATGCCTTTCCTGTTGGGTCTGACAGCGCCACACCAGTAAATTTGTCTCATGGCCAAGTCTTGGAATAGTTGAGGGGAAGAAAAGAAGTCCATGTACAATTTGTGGCCACATCCTTGTACTTTCTGTGTCAGTTCTGTCACTGTCGCATGGGTTACGGTCACATCTTGTGCCCTTCGCTGTTTTTCTTTCCCCACGTATACTTTCATGTCGTACGTGTAACCAGTTTCGTCACAGCGTTTGTAAATTTTGATGCCAAAACGCTCCTGTTTCTTGGGTACGTACTGTTTGAAAACAACCCTTCCTTTGAACAAAACAATAACGTCTACGGCCAGATTATCAGAAGGGTTGTAACATTTTGTAAATGCTGTATTTTGAATTTCGAACAGGTTTCTCACCTTCCACACAGTCTGTCAAAATTGTCGTCCTTTCTGTCAGGTTCATTCTTGTTGTCTGTGAAGTATGTGAAGATATCTGTCTCGTTACATAGTGCTACTGTAGAAAGGCGTGTAAAGCTGGTTGGAAGTTGCCCTGTAGTCTTTCAGCCTGTCCCATTTGTATTGTTATTGCAAGAAACAAAAACATTTCGGCCTCTGTCACGTCAGGGAGAGGCGAAGGTCCCTCGTCAAGCCTGTCAAGGTGGTCATCGGAATATCTGTTGGTCTCCACCACCAGCAGTGTGATAATTTCAGCAAAGTATAACAGGAAAACGCTAAGTGGACTGGAGCCGTCATTTATGTGTGGTGCTTCTTTGTCCCTTTTCCACCTGTGTATGTGTGTACTACACTTGTCCAAGGGCTAGAGGGCTGTGTCCACCCCCAAGGTCGATGACATTTGCACCTGTTGACTTTGGCCACTCTGAACAACTTCCTCTTCATCAGATGCACTTGAAAATATTTGGCTGCTGAATGTGTGACCACTGGATGTTGGGTGGTCCGGTTGCAGGTGTGACACCCCTTGCTGGTCTTTAAAACCTCCCTCATTTTCAGAGCCGCTGCTGATTCTGCTGGTATCAGCCGAGGCACCCACTTCATCATTATCGCTGTCCCAAAAAAAATTCAGATATTTCATCTTGGGACAGGAACTTGCTTCTATTTGTGGGCGCACTCATTTTACACTTGCATCAGTCACCACAACCTTTGCAAGACTGACCGAGAAGGAAAAATTTAGTCCTTACTATGCAATAAACCCAACACACCTAGAAATGATGTGATGACTCACCTCACTGTTTACAGTGTTGCCTTTCCTTCCTTACACAACTTTTAAAAGTCATTTCAAAGGTCAGCACATAATAAAAATCTTGGATAGAGTCTAGCCAGTTATGTTCCACAGACCCATAAATTAGTTGCTGTTCCTTCCTCCCCTAAGGAAAAACCCTGCTGTTCCTGTTTTTTGTACGCCTTTGAGATGACTGGAATTCTGTACTGTGAAACCAGAGGGTTAGGGTAGGACAATGGCATATTTTAGTTTTTTTTTTAAATCATATAACCACACACTTTTGTCTGGGTGCTTGTAGAGTGAAGGTTGGTCAAACGTCTGATAGTTGTAGTGTTTCATACATATATATATATATATATATAAAAAAACTTATTCTGTCCTGTAGTGAGTAATTGCTCTTTGTGGTTGCCAACCCACGATTGCAATTTATGCCATCTGATCATTTCCTGAATAATAACTAAATGCTTGGCTAATACATTCAGAAATAACCGCCAACATCTGGGGTTATGAAATTGTCATAAATTGAGTTGTGTTTATGGCTCTGTTCGTGGCATGCCAGACCCTGTCTGTTTGTCCGCTTATCCGGCAGATTTTCGTTCCAATTACAACCACCCAGTGGTACAAAATTTCTGCCGCGAGGGGAATGCTTTACTAAAACGTAAATATTATTCCAACAGAAACAGATAAATTTATGGAATCACTTCCATTTCATAGGGAATGAAACAGGCTTTTGCAACGTGTCTTGTAAAGGTCCGTAAGTTTTGTTACTATCTAAATATATGATACAATTTTAGAAGATTCTATATTTCGAGATTTCTTTATTTGAAACATGGCAACGCCATCTCCCGTCTCTCCTTCTCAAAGAACGTACTTTATCTAAAGAATGCACAATCGTAACTGAAATAAAACACAGTTTTAGTAACACTAGCCTTTGCTAATAGTCTAAACACTACAAACCTTGGCTTGCATCAGCTGCCCACAATGCTTAGAGCAAAACAGAACTATCAACCCCACAGTCTTCAACCTGACAAAGAAAACGTGTTTTTGAATCTAAAATGAAGCCTCAGAAGACAAAGATAAATTCTCGCACTCAAGAAATAATAGAAGAATGTTTTTTAAATTTAAGATAAATAGCACTTAAAATAACATAAAAGGATTTGTTTCATGTTTTATTAGGAAAAAACAGTAGAGCTTTAGTACATTTTTGCACACGAGTGTTCTGGCATGGAAACTGTGCGATGTAATTTTTCTTTGAAAGGAAATTCAATGCTGCCTGTGATAATACACACAAGATTCATTTATGAGCTGTCGAGATAGCTTTTTTTAATCACTCGAGCTTACTACACAGTAGAAAACTTTTCCTATTCACAACGCATACAGTGAGCTGTCCCATTTGAAATAGAAGTCTGATGTTGTCAACCACGCTTTAGCCTTTCAAACGGTCAATTTCTCAGCACATAATAACCTTGAATGCAGTGCACATGGTAGCAAAACAACTTGCATAAAGGAAATTCGCTTTGCTTTCAGACCAGATCGATAAAGGCTCTTCAATGCTTACTACCTGGGTTCTTTCCTGGGGTAAAGTGGATGGAGCGTGAAGCAGACCAAATATTTCATCTAATGTGGAGGATATTGGAGCTATACACTTTCCCTGCGTTTTCATGGCGTAAACAGCAAAGGGGCGCGGAGCGTTTAAATACCCGCGTCCTTTATAAAGGACACGAGAGGTTAAACTGTAAAGGTTATTCAATAACACTGTTCTTTTACTGAATTTTTCTTATTCACTTGTTTGTGAATAGCAGCTACCCTTACTGCTGTGCCTTAAATTCCCCTCTACATGTCACACCAGGTAAACAGTGGCATTAGGCGGTACAGAGTCAGTGTATTGACTTCGTTTTGTGGGGTCATCATAGTGTATATTTTCTGTCATGCAAAAATCTGGCATTACCTTATTTTGTTTGTAGTTTCCTCCATTTCACAATTATGTTCTTCACATTCATGTAGGTTTCCGAAATTTTCCTTGTACAAAGATTCTTGGAACATCCAAATCTTCTTTTTTATTAATTGTTCTACGATGAATGTATACATTATTCATTATTTCAAATCCTGCCTTTATGAACAAATTCCCCAAAACTTCAATGGAAAAATAATAACTCCTGAAAGAAATACCAAAACATATGCCAACAATTCTTCACAGAAAACTGTGTTATCAAAATTTTCACGTTCATGTAACACAGCATAATACAAATGTATGCATAAAACTTTATAATCCTGTCAACAACAAACACATGCCTTCAAGTATCAGTACCCATGTACTTTCTCGTCCAAAGTTGCTACCATTTGTACATATCTGCTTAACCCTTTGACACTTAATCTGGGGAATACCTGCACCACAGTGTGATGCTCAAAATATCAACATCAGGTGCAGATGAAAGCATTTCATGTTTCACTTCTGCAGCCCCCATTTAAATTCCAGTCTCCTGCATATCACACCAGGCACTTAATTCTAGCACCAAAGGGTAATACAGCATTCATGAAGCTTGATCATATAATGTGTGTCATGCAAAGTAATAAATGTAGACAGTAAAGTGCAGTACTGTAATCAAATGTCCTGTCATGCATTACATCAGCAACACAAATATCCTCAGAATCCACTAAGAAAGATGATTTTTGAACCGTCAAGATCTACAAACTAAAGCTGCCAAAACATGAAACCTAAACACAAAAATGTTTCACACACCTTACTTCACAGACCTTTTCTAAACATGCACATCTTCAATGCAATGTTGCACACAAAAAAGAAAAAGAATGTTAAGATAAAATACAGTCTATGTAAACCTGAATACATATGTGGTGTAATCAAATACTTTTGGGACTGACAGCAGGATGATTCCTGCTGCAAGCACGTGACTGTTCAGTATCGTCTTGTGAAGTACCAGTGTGTATTGTCCATTCCCATTTTGGCATTCCTAGAAAATGGCAGAGTTGAAACAACACATCTCCAAAAAATTTCACTTTAAACTGGGGGAAAAATGCAACAGAAACTTTCAAAATGTTGAAAGTAGCTTTCAGGAAGCAGACAATAAAAAAAAGTTCTTAGTAGTTTTCAAAGTTCCAAACCCATGTGCCCTCTGTTGAAGATGCCAAATGCTGGGGATGTCCATCAACAAACAAAAGTTGAAAATGGGGACTGTGTGAAGGAATTTGTCTTTAAAACCTGAAGAATCAACTATCTGTGAAGTTCCTAACATGCTAGGAATTTTAGTTGGGTCTGAACAAGCACTGGATTACAGTCAAATTCATGCCCCAAATGCTGAGTGAGGAGGATGAGAACTGTCATGTGTCAGCCCTTTCAACAGAGGCTTGACTGTCACTCCATGCCCTCTCTACTCATAAAATTTAGTGCTAAGTGACTTCTTTTCCCAAAACTTTGAATGGACAAGATGGTGTTAAAGAAAAGACACTTAAAGGTATCGCCATGATTCAAACAAAATCGTTTGATGTGCTTGCCAAGTCTGGAATATAGATTTCACAAAATGCTTTGAAGGGTGGCACAGTCATTGGCCCGTGTATAAAATCAAAATGACACTACTTTGAAGGGGACAACACTGACCAGAAGGTAAGCATCGCTGTTATGGAGAAATAAATTATGTTCAGAAACTATCTGATTACACAATGTATTTTATCTAAGCAACAGTCTCCTAACAATAATACTGTATAGACTAGTCCCTGTATGCACAGCTCAGTACAGCAGTGTAAGAGTACAGAAGTCAATGGATGTAAAAGTGCCTAGCATGCATGCAATAAAATATTTGACAACTCTTATCCTCTGCTAGTTTTCTGTCAGCAGTGTTGAGAATATTTGAATCAAATATCCTTACAAGCATAATACTCCAGCAGTTCAAAAGTTCACAGTACAGTACGTTTCTGGGATTGCACTTTATACATAAAACCATGCCAACAAAGCAGAATCATGTAAATGAACACTGCATACCTAACACTTTAAAATGCAGTACAACCAAAATGTTATAAAATTGTCTTTTTTAAATACTAACAGTTACATTCAAGGTCACAACATAACAGCAGTTATTCCAGCAGATGACTTAAAAATGGCCAAACAAGACAAAAACATGTAACTATACAGAAATCTTGTAAAAGTTCTTTTAAACAAAGCACCTGCGTTAAGTACAGATTTAATTTTTGTTTGTATACTGTACATCTGTTTGCATCTTACGACAATTCAAACTAGAACCATGCTGGGTCTGCAGAATTCAGCAACTATAGGAATGTTGTCGAGCCTAAACAAAGACTCTCTGGCAGGGGTGCACACATTTTTCAAAAATCTAGGAACTTCAAAATTCTTGGCAATAGAAGGGAGATATGAAGCACCTTCCATACCGAGGACACAAATATTAGGCCCCACAGTAAAAAATATAGCTGCCCAGATGACCTGGCACATCTGCCCTACAGATTGTTGTCAACTTCACCTTCTTGCAGGTAAAACATTACAATCTAGCCTAAAAGCACATATATGAAAAATCTGCCTACTAAGACAGCATGCAAGAGTGACACCTCAATGCTGGATACAACAGAGTATATGGAACAAGGTTAACTATCCTCTGAGTACTGATAAACTATGCTGCTCATAGGTACAAAAAAACCTTAATTTAAATGTCCCATCTTCAATTAGATATACAATCATTAAGCTGCTTTATACTTCCCCGGTCTGTCAAATACCACTCCACCACACAGCAAACAACTACTTGAAACATACTAACCGTGTACCATCTTGCCGCATATAGAAATTTTCGGATATTTTGTGTCCTGCCTTAAAACGTAACTGAGCCATATCATACAGTCCATAGTCACGAAACAGAAGGACACCTCCAGGTTTTAATACATTAAACACATTCTGTAACGTCTGATGAAACTTGTTTGGATGAATGGCTGACAGAACAAATATCAATGTTACTATATCTACGGACTCAAACGCCACTTCTTTCACTATTTCATCAGTTGTGATGTCACACTGGAATGCTTTAGCTGCATTTTCATTATACGATGGGTGTGACTTCACGAACTCGACAGCTCTTGGAGACAGATCACAAGCATAAACGTACATTTCGGGATGTTCTTCTATAAGAGGAAATATAAGATTCCCAACACCACAACCAACTTCTAACATCACCTTTGGCAGTTGTGACTTGTCACCATCAATGGACAATTCTTCAAATTCTCTTACTGTCCAATGTCGATCCTTAAAGAATTTAGTCTCATTTCTTTTGTAGAAAAGATCCCAATATCGCTTTGCATTGAGCTCTAGTTTTGCAGCTTGATGTTCTGAAACCAACCTTTTATCCTGCAGCTGTAATTTCATACGTTCTCCTGACGTTAATATCTTCGTTTCAGTAGAACAAACTGAATTCTGATCGCACTGTAGCTTGGCTTCACACCACGCATGCGACATGATACGCTAAGCCTTTTTGTATAGCTCAGACACAAACTTCATACCATACAATGATAAATTGTACAAATCAGTCGGAATCAGCATTAGATGACGATGTTACATTCCGTACTTTCCACCACTTACGTTTAAGACTCCAAACACGATTCTTTGATATTGTTACTACCTACACTAACCAACCACTGCAATCATGAGACCGTTACCGAAACAGGAAGTAGCTCTCGCCCACAGATTACTACTCTCGCCTCTCGACCCCAAAGCTCAAGGTAGTTGGTGAAGAATAACTAGAGATTATATTGCATATTTATATTATATTGTATTATATTATAAATTATATTATATTACATGCGTTCAATTAGTACCTGTGTTTTGCTGCTGGGGCGTAAACTTAACTAGCCACCTTTGTCTTGGCGTGAACCGCGAAAGCTACATATTTTAACCTTTTATATTACATAGGTATAATTATGCCTAATTATCTTGTGTAAAAACTTGGTAGGGTGGTTGTAAAAATACAACTCAATATAAGCACAGTGGATCATACGGTACATTTGAATAATTCTTGGGATCTTGAAATGCAGAGATAGCGTTTTGAATTACATGTTAACAACTGGTTCGAAAATTTCCTTATTGAATGGATACAGGATTTTTAGGTACATTTGAAATAATACTTGGAATCTCTTAACAGGCATTTCGACAGGGTAAAGCTTGAAGCACCTTATTAAATTCAAGTATTCATAGTCTCCGTTCTAATGTCATGGTTCCTGGTATCATCGAGAACAGCTGACAATTCTCGGAGTTGTAAAACATATGAAATTTGAAAAGCATCCCACGACATGGTACGTTCGATAATCGAATTCCCAGATCGATGTGGTGTAACCTGGCCAGGAAAATCGAGACATGTTTTTGATGTTGAACGTGGGCCAATAGAATGTAGCCAACTCGAATGACTCCGCCCAATCAGATCTCGTGTCGTAAAAAAGTGTGTTTCAACTGGACCAATGACATTCAGACACGACGTAATCCTGGATAGATATTCCGATGGGCAGGCAGTTGTAGTTCATTCTGTTCGGTGTGTGAGTGGTTAGATGATTGTGTCTTGTGTTTGAAGTTTACCGTGTGCTACAGAAGTGTAAAGGAATAACTTGCGGTAAGACAGTTGAACCGAAATGAGATTTTAATATTGTAGGAAGGGATTTTTTGGAATTGTACATACATATTCTGTAGTAATTAGCCGGTACACTTGACGAATGTTATTGCCATTAGCGCATATGGTTAAAGTTCTTTAACATTTCAGGTTAAACAAACAAACATGCAATTAGGAGTTTCATTTGGAGTGATATGCCTGCTGGCGTTTGTTTTTGGTGCGAGGGATGAGAGGAATAAAGACGTTGGCACTGTAATAGGAATTGACCTGGGAACGACATACTCGTGGTACGTTTAATACTCGTTTTTGTGTTTTAGTTATGTTTAAGAAGATCATTTGTAGTAGAACAGGAAAGGTTCAGCACCGTTGATACCAAATCCTGCAACTGGGACATAATCCTAAACTAATTTCAGCCACCTCTCCTTCAGTCTTCCCATGATCCATTTTGACATTATCCTTTTTTCACTGCTCTAACTAATGGACGTTTTTGCAGCAGGTTTCCCCACTTAAATTCTGCATGTGTCCCTTTTTTTCTTGCATTAGAAATGGTATTTGATGTTTGTTGAGGATGCTCAAAAGTTCTAGCAGCCTGTCATTCTGCTGCAAATGAAAAGTACATTTGTGCTGGGGTCATTTGTTGAAACAAAAGAAACTCATATGACCTGTTGACTCTGCAGTAAGTTGGGGACTGAATGTGTTTTGTTCAGTGCATCATAAAAGTTGCAAAAGCTTAGTACATGTAACTGTACGATTTGTATTAGGTGGATGTGAAACTTTGGAAATTGTTTATCATTCTTAATGAATACAGATTAACCATATTTGTGAAAATGAGTGAAATATTTCAACATAGAAATTATGAAGTGGTGGTTACAATGAAAAGTTGAAATGTTTGGGGTGTGCTGTATGCACCAGGGAAACAGAAATGCTTGTTGCATGTTAAGGTATGGAACATAAAACTCCTTGTGTTACCCTTCTGTGATAAATAACTGTATGATCTAAAGATCTTTTTTTTTTTTTTTTTTCATTTCCAGTGTTGGTGTGTACAAGAATGGGCGTGTGGAAATTATCGCAAATGATCAGGGAAACCGAATTACTCCTTCGTATGTGGCATTCACACCTGATGGTGAGAGGTTGATTGGAGATGCTGCAAAAAATCAGCTTACAGCAAATCCAGAAAACACCGTATTTGATGCCAAACGTCTTATTGGCAGAGATTGGTCAGATGCCGCAGTTCAGCATGACATAAAATTCTTCCCTTTTAAGGTATTTTAAGAAACTTCTAAGTTTAAGAATAGTATGATAATAAATAATGGCTGTATTAAGACTCCAGATATGGTTATCTTTTTGTTGAGAATGAAAAATTGTGGAAAATTGTTTTGTGTTACAAAAATAAATTTCTTTACTAGAAAAATGTTCAAGTATGTGATAAATGTGGTTCTTGACTGGTGAATGGAACTGAGGGTTTACTCCAAAATCCCATGAGCACCATATTGCCAACGCACACATTGATGAACACTACATTGACAACATGTAATCCATGTCTTGTGGGGCACAAGGCATAGGTTTGGGTTATGTGTGTGTGTGCACGCACACTTGTTTGCACACTTCCACTCCCCCCCCCCACATACACGCACACACACCGCATGTAGCTCCAGTATAATTTCTGTGTGACCTCTACAAACACTATGAACTTGTTAACGTTCATGGCGTTACACTTCTTTGAGTTACTCACACATGCACATACATACACAAGCAGAACCTGTAACCTACACCTTTTATACTGCATGTGGATAATGGAGGGACCTAAAAAGCATGTATTACGTGTGTACGGTACATTTTTCACCCCTGTGTGTTGGCAGTACGGTGCTCATCATTGGATTCTGCAATAGGCCCAAAACTGACATTTGATCAGCAGTAAATATAAGTTGCATGATCGCTGCATATTGTTTTGCAGGTGAAAGAAAAGAACAGTAAGCCTCACATTGAAGTTACCACATCTCAGGGAGAAAAGTTGTTTGCCCCAGAGGAAATCTCTGCCATGGTTCTTGGTAAGATGAAGGAGACAGCAGAAGCATATTTGGGAAAGAAGGTAATACCTGAATAGATACTGCACATAAGTTGTTTTGAAGTGGAGACACTTTTTTTCTCCTGTTACAGGTGTGTATTCTGAAACTTCAGGACATACCATGGCATAATTGGTGTTAAACCAAGCAGCATATTTCAGACACTAATATTCTGGTTACATATATCATTCTTGAAATAGCTTGCCTTCACACAATATAGTTTTTGCTTGCTGGTTTCATGATTTTTGTTCATTCTCTCTGGAATGATGTACACAATTCCTTCAATATCGCCCCCTCTCTTTGGTGTTCATTCTTTCTGCCATGGATTGAGAGGTTACATCATGCAATATGACCTTTCATGATTGTTGTTCTTTCCCTCTGGAACGATGTACATAATTCTTTCATTATCACCCCCTCACCTCCATGTTCACTAATTTGTAATTATGTTGGTATTTCTTTCTTTGCTGTGGATTGAGAGGTGCATCATGCAGTATGACCTGTCACACTTTGCAGCTGATAGTATTCTAATGAAATTACTTTTCTAAACATAAGTGATGTATTACAAATATGAATTCTTACATCTTGAGATTAATATTTGAGAATTGAACATTTCACTTGTGGTTAGTGGCAGCGGCAAAGAAAAGAGAAGTCTGGAAGAAGATCAGGGAGGCCGTGGTCTGGAAACAGACCAAAGCGCCATAGAAGGACAAGAACTTTGTGATTAGAATGTTTTGACCATTGCACAATTTGTGTGTTCATAGGTAACACATGCTGTGGTAACTGTTCCTGCTTATTTCAATGATGCTCAGCGACAAGCGACAAAGGATGCTGGTACAATTTCGGGACTTGTAGTAATGAGAATTATTAATGAACCAACTGCTGCAGCTATTGCTTATGGTTTGGACAAGAGGGAAGGCGAAAAGAATGTTCTGGTGTTTGATTTGGGTGGCGGCACATTTGATGTTTCCCTTCTTACCATAGATAATGGAGTCTTTGAGGTTAGTTATTGGCATTAAAGTTACAGGCAGTAAGATGACTATCATTACTGTAGTTCTGCTGCAGAAGTACCAATTACATAGATCACATTAATAATTCGGGTTATTTGAAAATCTGATGCTAATTCGTAACTAGTTAGATTACATTCTTGGGACTGTTGCTGTAACAGTCTGGTTGTCTGCTACTTTTTAAGTTCATTTTAATTGTCTAGACAAGTAAAAGATGTGGAATATGTATTACTGAATAATGGCTGTACTGAAAACTTGAAGTTAAATGTGGATATGTCATATGTATACAGGAATATCATGTGATTGTGTCTGTGCACTTTATTCATACTCCTGATGGTTTTAGGTGGTGTCTACAAATGGTGATACACATCTAGGTGGTGAGGACTTTGATCAGCGTGTGATGGATCATTTTATAAAGTTGTACAAGAAAAAGAAGGGCAAAGACATCCGTAAAGACAACCGTGCTGTTCAGAAGTTGCGCCGTGAGGTAGAGAAAGCAAAGAGGGCATTATCTGCCAGCCATCAAGTTCGCATTGAGATAGAAAGCTTTTTTGAGGGAGATGACTTCTCAGAAACTCTGACCAGGGCCAAATTTGAGGAACTGAACATGGTGAGTAAATTATATCAAAACTACGGGGAAGACACTGATGTATCGTTTTCTTAAAATGTAGTATGTAGAAACTGCTACACAGCATTAAAATCGTATTGTGATGGGATCCAGATAAACTGAAAGCTTCACCTCACCTTTTTTATCTTGCTCTACATGTCCTTTCTCATACTTAAACATCCAAAAGTGTTAGATGGCGTGAAAAGATGAAGTAATTTATGTGACTGATGAATGTCTGTATTAGTTAATGCTGGGAGGGCAGATTTTGCTGTAGTCTATGAATTAAAGGCAATGTTAGAAATAGCTCCTATAATAACTTTCTGTTTCTGGATTTGATCCCAGGCCAGTCCGTGTGGCATTTGTGGTGGACAGAGTGGCACTGCGACAGGCTTTTCTGTCCCCATGTTATACAGAAATACAAATTTCTGATGTCTGAATAGTATATGATCAAATGGTTAGGGGTTAACATATTTCAAGATTTTCATGTGCAATGTTCTTTGCAGGACTTGTTCCGTTCAACCATGAAACCGGTCCAAAAGGTGTTGGATGATGCTGATATGAATAAGAAAGATGTAGATGAAATTGTACTTGTTGGTGGCAGTACACGTATCCCTAAGGTGCAGCAACTTGTCAAGGAATTTTTTGGTGGAAAGGAACCTTCGAGAGGAATAAACCCTGATGAAGCTGTTGCTTATGGAGCAGCTGTTCAGGCTGGTGTTTTGTCTGGAGAACAGGATACTGATGCCATTGTCTTGTTGGATGTTAATCCTTTGACAATGGGTATTGAAACTGTGGGTGGTGTGATGACAAAGCTGATTCCAAGAAACACTGTTATTCCAACAAAGAAATCTCAGATCTTTTCAACAGCCTCTGATAACCAGCATACTGTTACAATTCAGGTAAAAATCTGCACATGATTTGTTTGCCATTTTAAAGGGTAGTTAATTTCTAAATAAACAGCATGATATGGATACAGAAGACACTGCATGGATAGAAGGGATTGCTTTAAGACCTAGACATAGATGGTATGATGGGATGATGGGATGATGATGATAACAGCATTAAAATGGTTGCTTAAAAACACGGAAGGTATGGGCTAGATTCAGCTGGCTCAGTATATGGTTCAATTGGCAGAGGCAGCACTCTGAGTCATCAGAGTTCTGTTGGATAACCTGGTTGACAAGAAGTGACAAATGATACTTGCCAGATAAAGTAAGGATCCAGTAGGGTACATAACTTTCATGTGAATGCTTTGAGTAGCCGAGTGACTCTCGGCTTCTCAGGGACTCTTCCTTGTGACATTTTTTCTTGGTTTTTTACTTGGACAGTGAACTACAATATCTGTATTATGTTTAAGTGGGACATGTGTTCAACCTTCAGAAGAGGTGTTGTCTGTAAATTCCACCTTTATCTGAGATTTAATATTGAATATTTTTGTCTCATAATCATAACCTTTACAGGTATATGAAGGTGAGCGACCCATGACGAAGGATAATCATTTGCTTGGGAAGTTTGACTTGACGGGAATACCTCCTGCACCCCGAGGTGTGCCTCAGATTGAAGTTACATTTGAAATTGATGCCAATGGTATTCTGCAGGTAAGTTATCAGAGGTGGGATGAAGACACATTCTTAGCTTAATTTCATTAAATATTCATTGGTTTGAAAACTGTTTCAAACAGAAACCCTCAATGAGAAAAAATTTTGCTTATTAAAAATTTGAGGTTTCCATGGGGATAGGTGTGCAATCTGGTGTAACAGATTAGAAGACTGGAGATATTTTGTTCTTCAAGTTTCCTTCATATCTTCTGTTTGTAGAAAAGTAATGCATAACTGCATTGTATGTATCTGTGTGTGGCTTGCTTAAACATTAATTACAATTGAAACTAAACTTGAAGGCACTGTGAAAAGTGAGGGTCATCTCAGATTTTCAGCATGAAAGTATGTGCATGTAATTGCAAACATTATAGTAAATGAAACATGATTGTTTTCATTGGCTGTCAAAATTAGTCATTGTATGCCAAAATCTTGTTAAGTTTCGTAGTAGCTACCAATATTTTTTCTTAGTACAATTTTGTAAGTGTACAAATGAGCAGCAGCAGTGGGGGCTGTCTTGATACTTTCAACTGAAACTCACCTTGCCTTCATATGCAGCTGTGTGCACATTTGGTATCTTAAGATTGTAATATGTTCACTGGGTTGACAGTTTCTGAACACGAATACCGCAGCACAGAATATTACTCCTAAGAAAGTTGTGTATGATCATTTTCAGTGTTGTCTTTGAAGTTGTATTTGCACATTTAGTTTTGATTTGAAAGTAATAAGTAAAACTGAACTATACAGGTGTCTGCTGAGGATAAAGGCACAGGTAACAGGGAAAAAATTGTCATTACCAATGATCAGAATCGCCTTACTCCTGATGATATTGAGCGGATGATCAAGGATGCTGAGAAGTTTGCTGATGATGATAAGAAGCTAAAAGAGCGTGTTGAAGCCCGTAATGAACTGGAGTCATACGCTTACTCGCTTAAGAACCAGCTGGCTGACAAGGAAAAACTTGGTGCAAAGGTTAGATATATATTAAGTATGATTAAACTTTTAAGGTTGACGGTGAAAGGAAATTAGAGAATGGTAATACAAGATCTGTATTGGTATCTGTTGTAGTGGGGTCTTCTTGATGTTATTAGAAATAAATAAAGACATATGAAAATATCTTTAAATACTTACATTAACCTTTAGAGTCCGTGCGTCCTATATAAATGACGGGGCCCTTTAAATCGTCAGTCGTCCTTTGCTGCCTAGGACCGCTCAAGAGAGCTCCCACAGCTTTAAAAACATGTAGGGAACTTGTATAGCTCCCAATTCCGCGTTAGATGAAATGTTTGGTTTGCTTCACGCTCCGACCACTTTACCCCAGGCAGGAACTCAGGCTTAAACATTGAAGAGGCTTTATCAGCTTTGAGCTTCATTAGCAAAGCGAACTGCCTTGGAAGTTGTTTTTCTGCCGTCTGCATACAGTATCGTGTTGGCCATAAATTGACCTACAGTGATTCATATAATCGGGCTTTATATTTCAAAGGGACACCATACAATGGCCCTTTCACTCCACGTGGAGTAAGCAAGCGCCTGTCAACTTTCTGTTTCTCGGAGCCAATGAAAAGAGCAATTTCTGTAGATAAGGCGGGTCTAAAATTACAAAGATACGTACTGTAAGCTGGTGTGCAAGCCATAAATTAATCTGTGTTTATTATTTTATTATGGCAGGCATTGCATTCAATTTCGTTCTAAGAAAATGATATCAGGCGACGTTTACTTTCGTATGCAAAAATGTACTATATCTCTGCTGCCTTATTCCAAATAAAACATCAAACAAATCTTTTATATTTTTCTTAAATTTAAAACACTCTTCAATAATTTCTTGAAGACGAGAACTTCTCTTTGTTTTCTGAACCTTCATTTTAGGTTCAAAAACGTGTATAAGTATGTCTGTGGGTTTGGAAAGTCTTTCGGCGCGTAGTTCTGTTTTTCTCTAAGCGTTGTTGGTACCGATGGAAGCCAATGTGTAGTGTTTAGTCTAGCGAAGTGTTATTGAAACAGTATTTTGTTTCTGTTGGGTGTGCATTCATTAGGAGGTGTGTTGGTTAGTAAAAGCAATACTGTAACAGTGAAGTGAGTCATCACAACATCGTTTCTTGGTGTTGAGTATTTTGCGTAGTAAGGTGGGCTGATTTTTTCCTTCTCGGTCAATCTTGTAATGACGCTGAACAAACCTTACACTGTTTAGACTAACAACAATCATTTAGTGTTACTAATAAGAACTGATTACTGCTGAACGATAGGCACGAATATGTCTCATGAAAACGAGAAAAAAGAATCCGGTAAAAGGAATGTCTCGACCAGCCACAAAAATGACGACATAAAATTCAAATTCACAAGAATATGAAATTGTATTATGTTTATTTAGGCAGTAAGGATACATGCTGAATTTCTAATGTGCTCTGCTAAAAGCCTGTTCCAATTTCTACAAAATGGAAGTAATTCCACCATTTTATCTCTTCCAGATAAAATAATATTAAAGTTTTTCTAACGATAGCGCTAATGTTTAAACGGCCAACGCGGGGACCGCAGACCCGATCACACAGGGCTTGTGCCGTAAAGTAGGCCACTTATCTCGATTTAAAGGGCAACGCTGAGAAATAAGTCCGGCCGCTAAAGGTTAAATTGAAAATTTACAAGCTCACTTATGGTACAAGCAGATTTATAATTTTTCATTATTTTCATTGTGATAAAATTGTTCCACAGGTGAGTGATTCTGACAAAACAAAGATGGAAGAGGCCATTGATGAGAAGATAAAGTGGCTGGAAGAGAACCAAGATACAGACACAGAAGATTACAAAACACAGAAAAAGGAACTGGAAGATATTGTTCAACCAATTATTGCCAAACTGTATCAGGGTGCAGGCGGGGCACCTCCACCAAGCAGTGCAGATGATGATGATGATGATCTAAAGGATGAACTCTAGAGTTATAGACTGAAAAAAAACTGATATACAGTGAATTTTTAGAGACGCTGTGCATAGTGGATGTCTCAACACCCTTATCTGGGTACTGAAGAAAACCCCGCCTATGGACAGGGGCTTTATAATTCCATTCAAAATTAAGTGTTATAAAAGGAACTTGGCAGTGCCTGTTGGTATAAAATACATCTGGCAGCAGCAGTGTACAGTGGTTATGTTGGAGAAAAGGAAATTTGTGTGGTCTTTATTTTTTGGTCATATGCAACTGGTACTTCAGAGTTTCAACAAATTTTCTTCTGTTATTTTTCATTACAATGCACATGTCACTTTTTAAAAGCCGTTACTGCTACGTTAACTACTGTCAAGTTGGGAACTACGTAATTGTAGCATGTATGTTTGTGTGTGTGTGTGTTTGGGGATTGGGTACTCTTGAGATTGGAGGTATAGTTATCTCGTCTTCAGAATCGTGGTTGCTGGGTAGGTTCTGTTTGAGTTGACATGTGCATTGTGAGGGATTTCCCTGCAGTTCGTATAATTTACTCTCCAGAGCATCTCATTGTATTGAGAGTAAATATATGCTGTTATTTAGTGGCAGTGCCAAGGAATATATAGCATGCTTTCCTGTTTCTGCAAACTTGATCACCTCATTTCTGTGCAGTCCCTTCTTTGGAAAGATGTGTGCACAAGAATGCTGTAGATCACTGCCATACAATAGAGGATGGGCAATAATTGTATGATTACATATGTCTAAAGTCTCCAGTGCTGTATGTACATTAGCATTTTAGGAATACATCTGTATAATTTGTCACATAAACTATGATTTTGATTTGGACAGTACTGCAGGATAAAACTAGAATCCTTGCATTGTTTCACGTAACTGAATACAGGATATTGTTACTGAAAGTTTTCTTTTAAGCTGTGACAGGAAAACAAAATTCAACAGTGGTGTATCCTAGATTCAACCTATCTAGACAGCAGATATCCATGGCATGTATAAATGAGGTTTTGGAATGCCTGCACATATCCATGATAAAATATGATGCAACACAAGCATTCCTTTGTTGTGGCAAATTGGGTGTTTTATTCAAATTTAATGACAAAAATTGCTACCTACATTTAAATTAGACATGCAACATTCTAGAGGTGATATTTCAGTGATGCACTTTCATGGTAAAATCTGTATTGAGATCCTAGCTGCAGCATTTGCTAGGAAGTTCTGCTATGATTTACTAGTACAGGATGCTGGACGTTTTAAGACCATGTTGGGAGACCATAAGAAACTGACAGCAACCCTGGTTTGGAGATTTTATATTACTGTTACCAAAGGCCAGGAAAGGAATTTTGTGTTTGTATTGCCCTTTAATGCTGTATGGTTTGAACTACTGACAACTTCATTTGATAAACCAGAAATAAATTCACTAAATTTCGTGAACTGATTTTGCATATGGTTGAATACCTTAGGACTGAATTTTCTAGTACATTCTGAAAGAAGACAGGATTAATGGTAATTGTTACAGTAATTCACAAATCCCATGAATGTAAACTTAAAGGGTAGGTGCTGGAAGATAAATTGGGAATCGGGAATAAAAGCTTTTCAGGGATGTAGTATCACAGGATAATGTCCATTGTATTTATGGCTGAATATAATACATGTATAATGTAATATCCTTAGGGTGGACATAAGTGTACTATAATGTATTTTACATTTCCAGGCTGTTCCTAAATTTCTTTTGGTTGTTGCTGTTTATTTATTTTTCTATGAGCTGTGGCATTACCTTGTTTTATTGGGCAGTCTCAACACACATTTGCCCGATAGATTGTGTTTGCCACAAGTATGAGTGTTTAGGTGTACAGAAGTGTTTGTGTGAATGTATGTTACTGGACTGAATTAAATATTCATTTTTTCCAGAATAGTGCAGTTTGTTTAATAATGCAAGTGACTGGAGAAAAACTTACCCAGCGCATGAAATAATGCCCTGGGATTGAACCCAGACATCCACAGTGAGACACAAGTTAACCCACTAGTTCAGAAGGGTTGTACTTCCACCCACTTCTACTCATAAATTACATCCTACTTGTAACCAGGACTAAAAGTCTACAAATGCAGAAAGTGATACTTATTCATAAATATGTTAAAACTGGATATCCTAAGCCCTGTTAGTTGAAAAAACTTCATTAATCTGTTATTTGTGTCATACCCTGTAGCAAGGTTTCTATTTCACTGAGAGGCTTGTCAGTGGCTGTTTTAAGAAAACACGATTTTTTAACCTTGGCCTCATGGTCTTCAGTTATTCAGGTCTCTATTACATTTATAGACGCACAGGCTCCTGACATGATTTGGCCCATCAAAAGCCTTCTACATGCACAGGAAAACACAGGCAAAAATGCAGATATACACCCAAGAGCTGGGTGAAATTTAAACTCAATCTAAGTGCCTGGGGGTAGAAGACAGTACAGTATATGCCTTACAGAAAAGCTGAGAAACCTATGGCATTGTGCCCAAGTGGCATGTAGGAAGATTTTATTAGAATGTGGCATTCAATGCTGCCTCAAGTTTTTGTTTTGCCCTGCCAACCTTCCTGTATTTGAAATCTGTATAATCTGAAAGTGCAGCTGAGATTGTATATGATTATCATTACTACCAAATGATGCTGCAAGTGAATAATATTTTACACAAACTGCGAATGTTGCAAAGTGTTGGTGATTTCTCTGCAGGCTGCCAGGTGGGCAAACATGTAACTTCAAACAAAATGTTTTACAATTTCTGCAATAAACTGCCACCCCTTGTAAGAGTGATGGCAAGATGAGCTGAATTTTATTGAGTCATACTTCATTCAGTCCACTCTCTTCCCAAAAGCACTGAAGTTGCAAACTTCTGTGTCAACTTTTGTTAAGTATGTAAGCTGCCCTGGAGATGCTGTGTATGAAGATCCTATTTCACTTATGAACACAATTATTCTACAAGGAACTGTCTACCTTTTACTACTTGACTCTCTTACATCATTCATAAGATGTTAATTATGTTTCAAAAAGAGCTAAATAAGTTGTATGCAATGTTATTTGATACTTGTTCCCTGATGATGATCCCTTGTGGATTGAAACATGTAGGAATAGTTAGTGTTATAATATAATATATAAATATCTATGGAGAAACATTGTGCATTTTGTTGGTTGAGTGTTATGAATTCACCTTACAAAAGAAAATCATCAGAATTATGGTCAGTGCACAACCAAGAACTCCATGCAGCAGTCTGTTTAAAAAATTAGAGATTTTACCTATTCCATGTCAATATATATTTTCATTAATGATTTTATTTTAAACAATCAAGAACATTTTCAAACAAAATCATCTATACACAGTATAGCCACCAGGAATAAGCACCACCTGCATAGACCAAATGCCAACCTTATCTTGTTTTCAAAAAAGTACATTCTATGCCGGTATCAGAATTTTCAACAGACTCCCACTGAGTCTCATAAGTCTTAAGAATAGAAAGACAAAATGTAAAGTAGCATTAAGAAAATACTTAAATACACACTCCTTTTACTCAGTAGATGAATTTTTTATGTATAAAGATGGTTCATAGTAACATGTTTATAGTCTTTAATCTTAATTCACCGTGCATTTTCATTATTTAAAAATAAACACCAACAAAATGCACAACTTTCAAGGCGCAGACCAGCTCCTTATATCATGAAACTATCCAACGCGTTTCGGCTCTTTGCGAGCCATCATCAGGGATCCTTTCTTTTATAAAAGTGCTTCACAAATGCAGCATCTGTTTGATTATTTAAAAATATGCACTATCTGGAGTATGAGTTAAAAACACACGAGTCATAAACAAAGTTAAACAAAGTGAATAACACAGTTCACTCGCACCGAATACACTTCAAGACGCAACCCTACAATATACTTGCACCGGAACCACTTCTTCTTCATATCAAATTTTATATTTATATATACTACACCATCAGGAGGACCGCACTGCAACGTGAAGAAAACAAACGACAACACTACATACAGCGCGAGTGTCTATCGCCGTGCTACAAAAATCCATCGCAAACAGTACAGTGTAGTGCGCGATCTCATGAAACCTTTAGAAGTGCGAACATCCTTTACAAAATAGACATAGTGAACAGTGTTTTTAATAAGTTATTTAACAAATCATCTTTTTAACTTTGTTTATGACTCGTGTGTTTTTAACTCATACTCCAGATAGTGCATATTTTTAAATAATCAAACAGATGCTGCATTTGTGAAGCACTTTTATAAAAGAAAGGATCCCTGATGATGGCTCGCAAAGAGCCGAAACGCGTTGGATAGTTTCATGATATAAGGAGCTGGTCTGCGCCTTGAAAGTTGTGCATTTTGTTGGTGTTTATTTTTAAATGTTTATAGTGTTTTAGTTTATAGTATTCAAATGTAAAATTCTACAGTCTGTATAGCTGTATATTTGTGTATTATGACTTATTCCACATCAAGTTGTCACTTTGACAGACTTATGGATGCATGGAATGTATGTTATTGACAATGCACGGAGCGAACAACAAAGTTTATCGATGATATACGTTGGCCAGCATAACTAGTGTCATCTATGCGGTACTCATGGTACTAACATACAGATGACGCGACGTTTGCGACTCCTATGCCAAAAGTGGGTACTAACACATGGTGAGGCGCATTGGTCCGAATAGACTAGTGGAGGGTGGCGGAAGGTTGAAATGCCGCTTGCTGTAAACATCCTGAATATATTGAAATACTGAACCCCCCATCGCACTAAAAAAATGCTGTTCATTACCTGTGTGACTTCCCAGAAATGTACATTAACATGGCAATATACCAATTTTATTATTATATCAATGACGTAACCGCTTTCATTAAGTGAACTAAGTGAACGGGTTAAGTGAACAAATCACCAGGGGGACCCGTAATGAAAAACCGGATCTGTGCGTGATTTCAGGGTTCTGCCGCGAAATAAATGAGATCTGCGCTCGTTTGGGATTTTACGAAGCATATAATTGTAATTTGTTACTGACGTTTCGGGACAACCTATCAGGCCCCCGATAGGTTGTCCCGAAACGTCGGTAAGAAATTACTATTCTACGCAATATAAAATCCCAAAAAGCGCATCTCAAATCGGATATGATTAAAGACTAGTTTTGTCCATTTCTAAGCCCCGGTACTCATTAAACAGGAGGCTGGGTGGACACTAACGTCGGTGTTTGACATGTTGAAGAAGAGAGAAATATTTTTTTTTCATAATCCATTTTAATATTGTACTCACACCTAAGTTTAGACCCGTCAAATTGTCTTTTTGTATCGTTTCTCCTACCTCATGCTTAAAACAAAACACATTAGGTTATATCGCAATAAAAATCGGTCAGTGCGACAATAAATCGCCTGAAGATGGAAGTAGAGCTAATTGTTTAAATGTCGTGCATATCAAATACACCTCAGAAATGGACAGTATAATGCATACTACGTAATATTGGTAAAATGCATCGACGTTTTTCGAAACCTAAAAGAATTGAAAGTTAAATGTGAATTTGTGTGGAAGAAGAATTTTTTAATTTGAAGTAAGCTCATTTCAAAAATACTAGAAATTCACCCAATTGTGTGTATTTTGTTACACGTTTATGGTTCCATAATAGTTAAAAAATTTATAGGTACCATTTTTTTTACTGCCTTGAAGTATCACAGATGTTTCAATGTTAATTTCACAAGTAGATCTAGCAGGTTTATGAAGGACACGTTTATCTAACCACTACGTATTTTCCTAACAACTTGTCGTCAGAGATTTTCCAAGTAATGCATTTTAGAGACAGACTTGTTTTAATCATAATATAGTTTTCTTACATGCACTTTGTCGGTAAGTGAAATCTACTGCGTATATTCTCTCCCTCTCCCATTTCTTTGGGCGCATTCCGAATGATAATAGAGGCGCAGTCGGTCGTAATCACGCTTCGTGCAGAACATCCAAGGCCAAAGAATACTCTTGAAAACAGACCTTGACCTTGCAAAGACCAGAGATGACGCAATGTAAATTTGCAAAGCGAATCGTTTCCTGCAATTCAGAGAAGAGTTGATCAAGATTTCCTCTTAAATACAAAAACAAATTGAAGTATTTCTCCCCCCTTTTAAGTTACGGGCTGGCAGTTATTTTTATGACACCTACGCTAAATGTAAAATGGCGGTTTTTATCACGCATCGGATTTTCTTTACGCAGTGCCTTGCAAAATACTTTTCGATTCTGATTTATTTGTCGTGGAAAACATAGGCAAAGCGGTAACCTCTTATCTTCCTGGTCACCTTATTCCCGAAATGCGCGTCTTTTCTGCCTATGTTCCTCCCACGCCCTAGAAAAAATTGTCAGATTTTTACGAAAATAGGAAGGAATTTGCCAGTCTGTCATCAACAATGCCAACATGGTGTCCTGCGGACTTGTAAGGTAGGAGCAGTGTAATGCCTTGTAATTTGGGAGTTTTTTTTTACGAAGACAGAAGTCTGAAAATGTTCAAACGTTACGAATATTAGAACAGTTACGTAATGAAAAAAAATATCGACTGGTCGGTGTTTATTATTTTGATTTTAGTTATTTATCTTCGTTATCTAATTACGATTTCAGTTGTGCAGAGTATAAAGCGTCGTATAATAGGATGATAAGTGAATAATGAATTGGACAGGATGTGGGGGGGGGGGGGGGGAAGCCGTCTTACCGCAATTTTAAGAACTAAAGAGCATTTGCCTGTAAGACTGAGGGAAGTCAAGAAAAGCCTCAAGATTACAATTCAATAGCTAACACACCAGCTATGCATTCGGGTGGCTGGTTAACCAGTCTGATGTCTTCTTGATATTCCTCCATTCTTCCAGACTATTGTCGGGATAATAACGATCACAACCGCTTCTTTCCAAATCCCTTCACTTTACCACGCGACGCTGTATAGTGTAAGCTACTGAAGTACAGAAAATACAGAGAGAAGTTTTCGGCACTGAAGTCTTAAATAATTGTTACGGCTACCAGCGTGAGAGCTTGCCACTGATTACTTCTAGTCCCACAGTCCTTCGACAGAAGGTTGTGATGTAGCAGCTAGCACCACAGATAAGACCTAACACAAATGAATCTTATTTAAGAGTTTCCGATTCAAATCTCAGTCCGGATCTGGCTACTGTGACTAAGGATTTTTGTGGTTGTCTGCACTAAAAGCCTACTAAGTTTTTCACAAATTTTAATTCAAAGCCACGCTTTTAAACTTGGAAGGTAATGATTTTAAAGCTGCAATACTGAAGAGAAAGAGAAATGAAACGACTCTTCCTTTCGTTCAAAATTTACAGCTGATTCTATTGCAATTATCGCAACTGGATGCTGCTATCATTCGAAGACGTAATACTCTGTTTGTTGATATATGCTGGAGAAATAAAGCAGAGAAGAAGTGATCTCTTCTGCATGATTATCCCATGAAAAATTTTCTTAACAATTTGTTTCTAAACATGAAGTATAATTTCCGCTTTTTTTTTTTTTTTTGGTAAAATTTCCATGCCAAAGATGGGTCTGCTTTTTATGCTTTTTGTATTCGTAGATATATTACCATATTGTTATAATTTCAGGATCCTACATTAAACGACACTAATGTCACTGCCATCTCAAAGTTCGTCAGTCTATTATGCTGTTATTAGGTCTATAAATCGTAGGAAATTAAAAAGTACGAGCTTAGGATGGCATTTAATAGCACAAGGTTTCTACTAATTTTCAATAAAATTGGTATATTTTCGCAAACATTAAAGTAAATAACTAACTCCATCGAGCAGAGTCCTTCCTGAGAAGCTAAGAGGTTCTCAGCTAGTAAAGAAATTCCTCGCATTTTCTTGAACCCGAAAGTTCATTATCGCGTTCACAAGCGCCCGCTACCTGTTCCTATCCTGAGACATATCAATCCAGTCCATGCCTCTACAGCCCACTTCTTGAAGATCCACTGTAATATTGTCTTACTATCTACGCCTAGGTCTTCCAAGTGTTCTCTTTCCCTCAGGTTTCCCCACAAAACCCTATTTGCACCTCTTCTGTCTCCCATACTTGCCACAAGATCCGCCTACTTCATTCTTCTTCTTTGATCACCCGAAAAATACTAAAAAATTGAAAACGAGACAAGTGACATACGTCCAAACACACATACTAAAAATGAGGCACTGTGATCGTACAAGCCCATAATTTTTCTCCTAAAACAGAGTAAGGTAAAAAATATCCTCAGATAAAAATACAATAAATTTGCACAAATGCGTGAAACATATAAAACAAAAACCTGTAAAGATCTTCGCTCTTCTAGGCTGCTGCGCAGCGTAGGTTAGATTGTTACTGACGTTTCGGTAGAGCCTAGCTGCCCGATCTTCAAGCGTCGCCTGTAAGAACCCAATCAACGCTGTGCAGAAACCCAGAGGAGCGAAGATCTGTACTACATGGCGGCGATAGACCGAAATCCCGCATAGAGGCCAGTAGCTGTATAAAATACGTAAAAGCAGTTATAATGACAGGCGAGAGTGCTGTTCCGGCTTGTGAGCCTGCTCAACACTTGGCACTTGCATGTTCAAAAGATCGCTGCAGATCGGCACTCAGGAAAGCTACTCATGAATGATAAGAATATCGCTTCACATCATGGCACACGTTAAATGATAAATAATGATACAATATTAAAAATTTAATAACTTTTTAAGTGTTAAACGTATTATTGTGTTTCTTCTAATACTGGATCGGCAGGGGTTTGTTGCCCACAGTCTGAGACAATAAAGCAGTGAAACAGGAAAAGGTTCACAAGTTTTAATCACATGCCTGCAAGCTGTTTTAAAGTGCAGGACCTGCATCCTAATAAGGCATGCACTCATCTTTTACTCCTTTACTTAATACTTACAACAAACACACACACACACACATAAACAGACGCATATATGTGTATATAAACACACACACATAAACAGACGCATATATGTGTATATAAACACACACACATAAACAGACGCATATATGTAATATAAAACACACACACATAAACAGACGCATATATTTATGTATAAACACACACACACATAAACGGACGCATATATGTATATATAAACACACACACACATAAACAGACGTATATATGTATATATAAACACACACATAAACAGACGCATATATGTATATATAAACACACACATAAACGGACGCATATATGTATATATAAACACACACACATAAACAGACGCATATATTTATATATAAACACACACATAAACGGACGCATATATGTATATATAAACACACACACATAAACAGACGCATATATGTATATATAAACACACACATAAACGGACGCATATATGTATATATAAAACACACACACATAAACAGACGCATATATTTATATATAAACACACACATAAACGGACGCATATATGTATATATAAACACACACACATAAACGGACGCATATATTATATATAAACACACACATAAACGGACGCATATATGTATATATAAACACACACACATAAACGGACGCATATATTTATATATAAACACACACATAAACGGACGCATATATGTATATATAAACACACACACATAAACAGACGCATATATGTATATATAAACACACACATAAACGGACGCATATATGTATATATAAACATACACACATAAACAGACGCATATATTTATATATAAACACACACACACATAATCGGACGCATATATGTATATATAAACACACACACATAAACAGACGTATATATGTATATATAAACACACACATAAACAGACGCATATATGTATATATAAACACACACATAAACAGACGCATATATGTATATATAAACACACACATAAACGGACGCATATATGTATATATAAACACACACATATAAACAGACGCAAACACATACAGTCGAATTCGGTTATAACGTCATGAAAGGGACTGAAAATTTTGTGTCGTTATAAACGAGTGTTGTTATAACCGATAAGTATTATCGTATGGTTAACAGTGAGGAGTTAATTGGTACCACAGAATATCTGGCGCTCTAGAGGAGGTGTCGCATAAACCGATGTCGTTGTAACCGGGCTCGTCTGTGTATACATGCACATCAAATTTACATAGTATTGTGACCGATTGAAAAGCTTCCCCACTCCTGAATGGGTTGGTTTCTTTACATATTTGAAATCAATCAGCCATCAGTCATGCGGTCGTGTACGTGCGCATGCCACAAGTTCTTACATTCCTTTCTCAGCACCAACGAGCACTTCATCAATCATTTCGAATTACATTTAGAAGTCTCTTACAAATCTGGGTTAAGTTAACCTGTACGACGTATTAAGCTATGCACTAACAGTGCACAGTACTGCAAGTTCTGGCTTTTGTTATGCAACAATATTCAGTTTACAATGTCAATCAAAAACAATAATCTCTTAAAGTGAGCGTATCTCTCTCTTTCTCTCTTCTGAAAAATGCTCTTAAACCTATTAAGTAAAAGTAAGGAACTGTGTGTAGGAAGGCCGATTGCATTTACGCAATGTAATTAAGACAATATTAAGTAGCACACGTGCTCTGATAGGGAGCCGGCAGCCGTGGGCACAGCCGTTAGGGCACTGTACTGTTGTGCCATGCTCGTTTGATCGTGGGCTTAATTTATGGATGCAAAACTTGAGGTTCTCACAGCAGTGTGCCTGGGGATTGTGTCTCCGCATTTAGTATTCTTCTTGGACTGCTTTGGTCTGCAATTACGATTCTGATTTATCATAGAGTTGACTGATAACTTGTGACTTGCGGGGTGAAGATCAAAACGGACTGGATGGGAATACAATAGTAGATGGAAATCGCGAAGCTTCGAGGAACGTTAAGCTCACTCTCCATCGGAATTGTTCGTGGCCTTAGTACAAAAAATACACACCCAGTTGAAACTAATATGTGTGTCGACAATACCTATTGTTATTATGAAGGGAATGTCAAACTCAATACATTCAGAACAGTTCGCTTTCAATTTATGCACTAATTGAACACCATCCGTAGGAGTAATGCGTTACTCTTGTTACATAACTCCGATGACTCAGCAAACAAGTTATCAGATATCACTCCCTAAACACCAGGAGAAAGGAACCGTGGGAATCCACTTTCATCTCTTAATTGTTTCGCTGTGATGATGATAATTGTGCTGGAGATTACTGATACATGCAATATGCTGAGGCCCACTGAAAGAATTCACATGGATCGACTACCTCCACATCTTCCTCGAGCTGTTATGTTTACCTCTCCAACATGTTTCCTTGTATTTTCTTCACATATCCAGCAGTTCTGTCCGTAGGAATGCTGATGGTGATAATCACATGATACCCTCGCTAATGACAACAGCTATGAACTTGTTGACATAGACGAGACATGGCTGGAAGATAATGTAGTAGTAGGCAGAAATGTGGAAGACTTGAATGCTGTCATCACAGTAATCCAATGGACTACTTTCAGCGGCCTCAGTGTAGTGAAATAATTCTACTGTGGCGGATAGTGTGGAGTTCTATTATGGAAAAGAAACGCATCGACGTGGCCGAAAGTAAAGTAGCAAAATCTTCGACAAATTTGGTTTACGCTCATAAAATCAAAACTACTGGTAATAAAAAGGTTTTTTGTAAAATTGTGGGTTATGGGAACCGCAGTGTCGTCAAAGTCACAGTTGCCTGCTCATTCACTGGACTCATAAAATAAATAGTAACATTTTTTTATATCATATGTACCGTGCATTTTGTCATAAGTTTAAGTTAAACCAACCAATGCACCAGAATTATTAACAATGTATATTTGTAGCCCTACATACATTTCGACAATCAAGTTGCCGTCCTCAGGGGGCGCATCAAAGAATCACAAGTATCTATGGCATCCAGATATACGAGTACATACATTTGGCATTATAATGGAAGTACACATGCCGCTCACAATATTAAAATGAATTGATGCATCAAATGCCATAGATATTTCTGATTCTTTGATGCGCCCCCTGAGGTTGGCAACTTGATTGCCGAAACGTATGTAGGGGTTACAAATATACTTTGTTAATAATTCTTGTGCATTGGTTGGTTTAATTTAAACTTAAAACATAGTAACATATTTAAAAATAGCCCAAATATCGTCATTTCCTATAACGTTTCTGTTCCGAGCCATCAGCATTCTGCGCAACACCTGTAATCACTTCCAGATATCCCTCTGTCCAATTGTTTCAGACTGCAATTCTTCTGGCCTTCTTGATCCGTTTTCAGATCCAAGAAGCATATTAGCCTTCAGTCTACCTTACGATAATTCCTATACGAAATACTGCGTACTTTGTGCAGGTCATGTTTTGTGTTATTAAGCTAGGTGACACGTGATCACCAGAATTTTTCTACCCTCACCCAATCCCTGGCTCAGGGAGCATCGCGAGAGCACCTGGTAACACTGCTTGTAGTGCAGTTGTCACGGCTAGCCAATGGGTTTCCTATCAACCACATCAACGGATTTTAAAGAAATGGGGTGGGAGGGTGTGGAATGGATTTTTCTGGCTCAGAATAGGGACACGTGGTGGGCTTTTGTGACCACGGTACTAGACTTTGGTTTTCATTAAATTCGAGGCATTTCTTGACTAGCTGAGAAACTGTTAGCGTCTCAAGAAGGTCTTTGCTCCATGGAGACAGGTAGTTACTCATGCTTTATTTCAAAACACGATTTTTCTGACTATATAGCATAGTACTGCAAGGTGCCTGGCGAATGGTGAATTGGGAAGGATCTGGGGGGAGGGGTGGAGGGGGGAACAGTCGTGTCCTAATCGAGATAATCTACCGACATTTAGCTGGAATACCTGTGGAAATACACAAAAAAAAAATTTTTTCACGATATCCTTTGTCCCGGCTGGGTTTCGGACCATGTGTATAACTAAACATGTTTAAGACCGTTACCTGGACAATATCCTGCTCGGTATTGTGAATTATGAAATCACTGAAAACATTAAAAACTGCCCCACTTGCGTTAGACTCTATGAAAGATAATGACACTATAGAAAATTATTGATCTTACGATAGGGTTCGTGCCTATAAATGCAGGCATATCAGCGTTCCTAGAAACACTCATACGTACATCAGTTTGCAGGGAATAATACTGATTTTTGTACAGATTTTTACTAGCTGGTTTGTAATATTATCAGCGGGCCAAATATGCAATGGGCTGCTTCAGAGTGACAATTAAATAAAATCATACATTTTTGCTTATGACTTCCAACTTTCTACGTAGATGTAACTGCCTGACCAGCAAGTAGAATTAGGTCAGGTCTGCTTCTTATCTCATTTTTTCTACATAATTATCAACCTATCAACCGGCGCTCTCTATCACTGTTTCCCGAACTAAATAGAGGAACCCCTAAAATAACTTTTCATACGCCGCGGAACCCCTGCCTATGAAAATGTTTACAGGCCAGTAAAAGCTGATAGCGGCGGGCGCAGTTCAGTTTTTGCTAAATTATTGTCAAGGAAACTTTTTCTAAAGAGCTGATATATATATATATATATATACATATATATCAACTTACACTAAAAAAAATTAATCGTATTTCGAGGGATATTTGGAATTATTGCCGCATTTCAAAATTTTTGTTTATTTATTCCACAATTTCTCGTGAAACCCTTGGTGAAAAAATCTGCCTATACTCTGAGTTGCTGATAGCATAGTTGAATAACTGCTTACAAAAAATATATAGTTATACCTAAAATAAATTTTAGGCGTTGGTTTTATTTCCATATTGAGGTGAGCAGCCCCCAGTCCTCATTATTTGTCTATTAACAAATTTTGGTATTATTCGTTTTAACACTTTTTTCAGTGATTATAATTAAAACAACCTCTGTCGCTAATTAGTGGCAGAGTTTTCTTTTCAGTGCCTGAATATTAGGCTAATCGCTAGATTATCGTCATTGTTTGCAGTACGTCTAACTGTCGAAGAGTCCTTTATGTCAACTGTATTTCAGAAAACAGACAATGTCCATTATCACTTTGAACTAATATATCATTCCTTGTCAAAGACGTATAGAGAATCGTGCTCCAAGAAAAGATCATGAACTACTGAAGTGGCCGAGACTGATTTCATAAGAGGCACCTCATCTTAGCAGATCCCAGAAGAACGGACTGGAATGGTAATGAGGTTTGCACATATCGTGTCGGAAAGTATCTCTCTAGATCTCCACACATCAGCAGCAACTTGGCTGCACAAATTCTTAACCTGTGCTTGCCGATGGTATTTTAAAAAACTTGATTTGTGACATGAAGTCCGAACTTGACGTCAAATTGCAGATTTACCTCGTTACAAAGAAATAGGCGCTGCTACTAACAAATGGTTCTATAGGTGAACACCTAATTACAAGACACACACTCATTTTACTCCATTTCAATTAACTGCTTTCACGGATTCCCCATTGTTTGCAAATGTGGGTAAAATTAACGACGTGGCCTTTTAAGACGACATGCTGAAGGTTGGCGACGTTTGGAAGCCGCAGCTGGAATGGAAGAGCAGCTAGATCTAAAATAGTCGATAAAACAAATTGGAAGTAAAACCACAAGACAAAGGCCGGTAGGCTGCCTATTTGGTTCCTTATATACAGCTTACTGGGCTTTTAACATTGACTTAATTTCTATACTCACAGTGGGGCTATAGCCCAACATGCCTCGGGATTCGAAACTACAACATCTGGATCAGTGGGGTCAAGTCTGTGGATTGGAAGGTTAAAGAAAATAACTACAGTGTGCTGTGCTACATAAAATTGTCTATCTGATAAAGCATTTGTTTTTATAACAAAACATACACTTATTTCAGCTATGTGTTTTTCTCTTCATTTTTTAACATTTGGCAACAGCATTCATCTCAGCTAGTTATTTGCTGCAGCAGAGCTTGAAGTTCCGCCCTTTATTCTGTAATCAGCCCGCAGCTTTCAAATAGTATTTGTTCTTTGATCTGACAACTATGTAAGTTCCTGGATCCCGCAGAACATCGCTGTAGCGTGCTTGGCGCTCGTGTTTCGTATTCAGGAGTTCCCGGGTTTAAATCTCGGCCAGCAGACCGCCTATACTGACTAAGGTGTTTCGCGAACTTCCTCAGTTGCTCTAGGCAAATGCCGGTACAGTATTTCAAATTTGACCCCTACCGCCTCTTTCCAAATCCTCTCCAGTTTATTGATCATCCTGTCCCTCGACGCTACTGGAGTTTATGCGTGAAATCTGTTTTGCATAAGCCGTTAGGTATTAGTACTTTATCAATTCTTTTATCAACATGGATGAACTGCGTTCAGTTCGTCTTTCTATGGCTTTTCTGTCCGTTTCCTGGCCCTGGCCTCCCCTAACTAGGGTTTTGAAACAATAGTGTTTTGCGGGTTAGAGCTGTTAACCCTAAGCCTAGGCCTCAAACTGGAGGACCAGGATTTTATATCAGGGCTTACTCCTTTAGGGACACGCTTCTTCTAGCTCCTCGGCTGAGACCTGTCCGTCTTGGGTGACCCTGCTGGTATTTACACTTCCGCCGGCAAAGTCCCCAGCTTCTTTGGAGCCTGCAATCCTCCTCGCCTGGTCGTACATGGGCCTTCCTACAAGCGGTGTCCCCTTGGGAGGAAGTGTCCAGAATCACAAAAATTATTTCGCCCGATTAAATACCTTAATGTGATAGCTCTGACGAAAGGGAAGATGATAAGCGTCCATAAGACAACGTGTTTTAGAGTTTAATCTACATATTTCGAGTTCTAGAACTTTAGACCTCAGTAGGTCTTTCTTAGTCCACTTCCATACTAGGCAACACTCAAGTATATGGACTGAAAACCGTCACTAGCCATCCCTGAGGCGAAGGAATTGAAAAACGTCTGTAATGTACTGTAGTAGCGTGCAAATATCTCAGGAGTCTATCTTTGCGGTTTTGTCGCTTACGTAATAAGGATGTATAATGTAAAGGTGTGGCATGTAATGTGAACAGGGCAATATAAACAAGTGGAAATCTAGATACACTAACAGAGCGAAAGCGCCAATACTATTGCGTTATGCTTAAATTTCCCAACATTTGTAAATCAATAGCAAACAAAATAAAGGCATGGCAGTTCATGAAGCTCATGTTTTCAAGCCACAGAATTTGGAATGCTGCCATATTAATGCCCTTGAAGACGGGAATTAAAACATATAGGCCTATCTTTGAATTTATCCCTAGCAAAACAGGCCGCACCTTCATGTGAAATGGGACCAGTTGTTTAAAAGTGTACGATGGAATGGTGCCATATTTGCGACATTTTGTCTGACTGTCCTATATTTTAAGAGTCAAAGTGTTAAATCGAAAACGTAATAGACTTATAACAAGCACATGATTGATGCTCGTATTAGGTGAATTTTCTCCTGTTTTCGCCATGCGCTCTGGGAAGGATGAATAATGAGTGATGCGCTCTGTTTTTCTGCGATGAATAACTCTAACAAACCTCACATTATACCTTAAACATCAAAATTCAATACAAAATGTTGAAATGGAAATTAACTTAATGTTTCTGCCTCTGTAGGTGCTCAAGAGCGAAAATGAATAACTTTAACGACCTTCAAAATGTATTATTGCCTGATGACTTCAGTGTCAAACGCATTACTGGGCCATCAACAACCACAGTTTGAGAAGTATTCCACTCTTTTAAGGGCCACTACTTTGAAATTATAAAGTGGCAAATAAAACAAACAACCGGGCTCTTCGGTCTGAAAGTCACAGCTGTAGCTGGGCCTTCACTTTTGCGTTGTTCCACTTTTTAAAAATTCTACAATTCTGACGCGCTAGAAATATAAATATTTATAGTAGATTAAACTGAGTCATATCTTAAATTTGTATTCATTATTAGTTGTACACTTTAAATGTAATTATTGGCAATATAGACTTCATAATTAATTGCCATAAATTCTGGGCTCATGTGATATCAGCAAGGCAAGTACGTAGATTTAAGTGTATGTCAAAGTTTAACAAATTATACGAAAATTACTTTGCCAAAATTTTAAACATTCTATATTTTGAACATATATCTACTTTGCTACACTGCTCAAATTTGTATTTCCTAAGCACACTGAACAAATTGTCATATTATTGGCTTTTGTAAATTTATAATATATGCTTCAAGGGAAGCGTCATATTCAAGAACACACAGAAGAAAATCCCAAGTTAAAGCATTTCGGTTTTTAGTGGTAAATATTCTTTATACGTTTCATGAAAGCAATTTGTTATATCAGCTTATAAAATGAGTAATATAATTAGCTACACATAAAATATTGTGGGTGTGGTATGTGATTTGCTCTCAGAGATTTTCCATACTACAGTCCTGAAAATTTTATGGAAAACTCACGAACTGTTGTGCTGTAGAAAATTCCTCAGACAATTTACATTACAGTACTCAAATAGCAATCTTAAGCCTATAGAGAAATGCGTGCAAATGTATTCTCTGGGTAACATGTCTTAATAATATGAAGACTAATTCTTATATGGACACTGTTTCATGTTCCTAGTTTCATGTCTCTTTCCACACGTTCTTCTGTTGACGGTATATAGACGGTAACATCTCAATGTAGTGCATAGACAAGAGCTGAACGATCGAGGAATTATGGTTCAATTTCCGGCAGGGACATGAGATTACTCTCTTCTCGAAAACGTTCAGGCCGTCTCTGAAGCCCACCCATCCTAATATTCGTAGTGATCGTGGGCTCTTTCCTGGAGAATAAAGCGACCGAACCTGAAATTGAACACTCACCTTTATCTACTGGCAGTGCTGAAATTAACAATGCCTGCATGGCACGTTTAGAAACAATTTTACTCTGCTTTACTTTATATTACGTCTCTTGGGATTTCATGTCTCAAATCATCATTTCACACACACCAGTCCGGACGAAGTCCTCTGTAACAAATAGAGAATCGACTTGCCCATATTTTCTTCCTGTGGCTGGTGTATCCTACCTTTCTAAACGGCACGACTGAGCTAAGACTTCGTGTAGGTAGAACAAAACCAAACGGGATCGTTCTCCTATTCCCCTTAAGGTGAAACTTATGGCATATAAAGGACTAGTAACGATTACTTTCCCCAGACATTGAATATGGCATCTTCTTCTTTCTACTGACAAGCTACGGCTAGTTTGTGTTTGCACAATAGGACTGTAATAATATTATTTAAATATTTACGATTGCAGTGGATAAAAAATTCCCAAATTGACATAGCCTACACGAGACCTTTGGCTCATACAAACACCAATCTGTCGCCTGCTGCTGATAAGCTTTATTGCCATTATTATCAAAGGATTACTGTCAAAACAACTCAGAATCTATCATTCGATAATCGGACCTAAGCTAAATATTTTAAGATAAGACAAAGTCAATAGAGCCTCTATGTCCTCTGTCTTTAGATATGAATTGTTTTAAGAAATTCCGATTCGATATTTCGCTCTGTGCTGTTCTGATTATAATCACATAACATCAGAATAATTTGAGTGACAGATAAAGGATTAACCGAAGTATGTTTCAAGATAGAGTGAAATGTCATTTTAATTGTTTTTACAGCAGCAGGGAACATCCAAAAGTTGCGCGTGGAGGATACGACATCCACATGTGGTGGTAGTATCGAATACTCTATGTTGAATGTACATTTGCGGATATCTGAACGAAGATCTTCCTCCAGCCTAAAGATTGAACAGGCTCTAACGACACCTCAAAATAAAGAAACTAGCGTACTGCGAAACCTTACAGAGGAATCTTGTGAATACGATAATGAATCTGAGGTTTCCAATAAAAGGCCAGTACATGTCATGGAGATAAATTTGCCTTCCCCTGGAATCTTCAATCAGCTATCCAGTTCGCAAGCCTATTTTTTTTGCGACCTTGAATTTGGCAAAACGCTGACTAATCCACAAAGAAGTGTTTTGTGAGGTATGGACGATAGATATGGAAATAACACTTATGGCACTTTCAGTATACTACAATTGGTAAATATTTCATGCTATTTTCGAAAATCTGGAATAATAGACTGCAAAGGAAAATTTAATGTCAGATATGGTAACATGATTTTAATCATTCTTACTAAAACGTTCCACTCTTTACCACGTTAAACGGGAAAACAAAATCCCTTCATCGCGGGCCGAACATTTTTTCAATGTCTAGGGCAAAAGTGAGAATATTATGAATGTAGTTACATCAAGAAATTCAAGTCTATTCCATGTGCATGCTTGCGCTGCTCTTTTGTCGTGACTGCATCAGGGAAAGAATGAAGAAACAAGTCAGCCTAAACCCAGAGGTTAACAATATCTCACGAGGAAACATAGACATATCTCGAACGTATGTAATACGGAAAGCAACCGACTGGCCTAATGAGAACACGTGACATTTTTAATGACTCAAGAAAGGAATTTTCGTGAATTTAATTTTTTATGTTTACTCCGTTAAATATGTTAATGTTATGGTGTCCGGTTTAGAATTTGAAGATTTATGAATTTCGCGCCGAATAATCGAAGCCTCAGTCGTAAATGAACGCGACTGTACTATATTGAGGGGCAATAAGGAAATTTTCATGTTATTTTTATGGTTGTCTTGATCTCTTCTCTTTCAACGCGAATTTTCAACAAAGTTGTTCCAGACGACAGAGGCATCAAAACCAAGTCCTACTTGAACCAAAAGAATAAATCTGAAAATTAATGGTTCTCGCACGTCGCTTTAATGGCGGATACTTCAAAACGATTCCATACATAAATTCAGATAATTGTTGTGTTTTATTTAATTAAGTGAAACTTAAATCCCTTTAATACGCAAGTTCAGATTACACTAGTAGAAGTCCTAAAGGTCAATTCTAAATTCCACATGTGTTTCCGATTTATAAAACATTGCAAACTTAATTTCGGTTATTTCCAATTCGGCCCCTTCGGCATTTTATTCACTACTATGAAAAGTACACATGAAATTGTCTTTAAATTAATACTAAATTATTCATTTCATATACACCCATCAGCATGAGAAACCTGGCTCTTCAATTCTGTGCAATGTGCACTGTCCACAATCAACAATTCTCAAAGCACAGCTCTTTCCTTCTACACGTCTGTAGGTCTAATCCTCAGTTCCTACACCCTTTACGTGTGGCGACTAAGGCACTTATCTGTAAAATGCCTTGAAGTAAGGCACAGAGACATCTATTTCTCTTCGCTGTATCGACCAGTAATCGTCGTGATGTGCATGACGATGCCTCTGTACCAGCCCACGGCTGCCTCCGGCATCAGCGTGTAATTGTTTCCGCTATAAACTTCCAAAAATATATTTACATTATGAAGGCCGTGCCCATATAAGCCTGGTGGAGACTGTCCTTTGTCGTGAGGCTTTTGCACTGCCCCACCACATTGAGGTGTCTGTACTCTTCTTGTCATCCTTCAGAAGCTGCTGTTCGATCAATGTTCATATGCATGACCACAAATACAGAAATTCGAATTTTAGTTAGAGAGATTAACTAACCAACATCTCCATTGAATATGCTCTTGCTCTCATTAGTTGAACATTAAAATAGCTTCGTTCTCATCCTATAATAACACGAAATACGAAATTCCTCCTTTTCTCCACCTCTGATCAGGATGTTAGGCGAACCATAATTGATTTTTATAGTAAGTAAAAAAATAAACATATGCACGTGAAGATTGGGGTCGTGTGGGTATGTGACACCGAGTAATGTGAGAGATGTCAAAGATTTGGAGGAAAATGTATGGCTTCACATGCCAGATAATCGACATATTTCTATTCACAACCATGAGAACACCAAATATCACATATGTAAGATTAAAATGTGGCTCAAGTATCAGGAATATTCTCTTTGAAAAACAGTAAGTACAGAGAGACAGTGCTGTTAAGTAGATGACGTGGAAAAGCATGTAAGGAAAAGTAGTGAAGCTAGAGCCCTTTGTGGATGGTACGAGTTGTCGCTCATAACCTAATGTACAATAAGCCTGTTCAAAATACAGATGTGAAAAATCTGCAGCATGTTTTACGAAATAACAACTATTACCGCAGTCTGTCTTATTATAAGATACTTTGCAAATTCAGAGCTAAGAAGTGAGGCCAGGTTGACACTTGTCTACAGTACTAGACAAGCAAATCTGCAGTAGATTAATTGGCTAGTAAGACAGCAAAAACCATAAGTTTAGAACTACTCATGCCAGATTTGGTACAAGGAAGAACGAAAGGATTCTATAGATGAAAAAATATATAGTTATTTCTCATCGTATGGAGCCTGGATATCTCAGTACAGTAATTCGGCTAAGAGCTGCGCGGCGAAGCAATAAGTCCTCGACTTCTTGCAGGGGAGATACGTGTTTCTCTTCTCAAAAGCGTCCAGACTGGCCCTACAGCCCACCCAGCCTCCTATTCAATGGGTACCGAACCTCTTTCCCCAGAGGCAAAAGGCCGTTCCGTGAAGCTAACCAATCATTTCCGTCTAGTTGTGGGGTTAAGAATGCATGCAGCTAAAATTCTACCGCCCCATACAGGCCTACCTTCATGGCTTATAAATTTCTACCTTTACTTCTCTCAGCAACTATGCCATGTAGACCTACGTAAATAGTGACTAAACCTGGCTTGGAAACGTGACATCAGAACGTATGCAGTCTTTTTAAAACCAAATTCCGCGCTATAATTTTACACAGACATTGACCTTGGAACGAAAATTTCTCCACTTGTCGTACTCTCAGTATTTGTGTCTATAAGACCATATTTCGGGAAGAGTGAAAGAGCGGTATGATTGGACATATTATGAGATAAATAAATATACATACATATACGTATTTAGTGAGTAATGTTTCTATGAGTTGTTTTTATTTCCAACCGAAAGATCCTTTATACCAGAAGTCATAACTTTGCAGACTTAGTAAGGCTTTAAAAATGAAAATTAACGTAAATGAGGCCTAAACTTAAATATTAATTCCGTACTGCACAGTAAACATATTCTATCTCCACTAAAACATCAACCAATTAATGCTGTAGAGGGAAGCACTAGTTATTTTAGATATAAAACACAGAGACACCCTGTGAGATGACGTGTCGAATTTCCGATGATAAAACACCAGGATTTATGTTGTGAAATTTTATTCCTTTCACATATCCTTGGCATTGTAAAAAATAACTAGAAATTATACAGGAGCCTAGATAGTATATTGAAGGAATAAAGCTAGGTAAAGTTCTCCCTGTAGGCCTACAAGCTTGGACAGGCCCTTAGGTTTCTAGGAGGTTGAGGCTCCCAGAATTTCTAGACAATCGGCACATGAAAGTAGTAAGATTGTCAGCCCTACGCACCAGTCGCTTTAACCCCCTAGGAGATACCATTGGTATTCATTTCTGTTAGAGGCTGAGTCGACCCCAGGACACTAGTGCAGCCGGAAGGATTAAGGCAATGAAAAATCCAAATGACCCTACCGGGAATCGAAGCCGCAAAATTCAGGCTTGTAGCGCAGTGCCTTAACAAACTGCGCCACCGCGTAACCCATATTGAAAAAATAGGCTACATTATTTTCTATCCTAATTATAATCTTAACATTTCATGTTTTTCCGGAACTGGGAAAAAATTATGCCTTGTATAATGTTTAGATATTTTTATTTTTATGAGTTAATCATAAACTTTACGTTTCGTAATGTGCGTAAACTGAGAAGTGGCACATAATGCCTAGGTACTATAAGTTACATAAGAGTTAAACGTATACTACATATAATACATATAGTAATAATATAATATATTATATATTTTATACGTATACTGATAATATACATTTTACTACTGTGCTTTAAAGGGCAAATCAGTTTTCGAAAGGACTGAATATCTTCCCAAACGTATTTTATTAGATCTCCCTTAAACTACATGGATTGGTAAAAACAACAGTTTTATGCATACCTTGTACACACATAGACTGAATTAGGATAAGTAATTTTACATTCCGTGGGCTTCAAACCTATTTCAGTTCTTCCATATATTAGAAGCTATTAGTTGTTTAAGAAATACTTTGTTTCATGAAGTTAGTTCCTACAAAAATTTTCTATTTAAAACTCTATCCTGTAATCGTGATATTATAACATTTGATTCTGCTTGCCATACGAACACTTGGCAAAAATTTCAAATATTACAGCAATTGTACCACGTATATGAACATCAAGAGTCTTGAGAAAGTTGAATTGCATGCTGTTACCTTACGATGACGTATATTTGTATTACTGATGTGTAATTACAACTAGCATCCACGTGCAATTAAAATTTTGCCTAGATCGTGACATCCCTTGAACAAATGCATACTTTCAGCCTGTAATTATTGCTGTATTGATAATGTATACATCACGTCGGCTGCAGTAATATTGGTCAACGTAACGAAGTGTTCTTCTATGAGTCGCATGTTACCATGTTGCAAAGAAGAAAGTGTTTGGACATATCGGAAAAACATTTTATGGACTTAAATGAGACATGGTATGTGGATGGATTAAACAAAGTAACGTTTAATTACAGTTAAAGACATCTTGGGTTCATGTTCTATCTCTATTGAAACGCACTTCCAATACTAACCCCTAGGACTCACTTTTCCTTCTTTCCCTTTAATTGCATCAAAGAAATTAAAACCTATCATGGAAAAGTATCATAGTGAAGATATATGTTCTAATTTCACTAATCACGTAATAAAATTCTAAGATTAAAGCATAAAAGAAATGTGAAAATAGAAGTCAGTAAATTAAGTGCTGGTTTACCTCAGGAATCTATATTTCTTTATAACGTTACTTCACGCCGATGAGAAATGAAGGGTGCAATGTTCAGAGGAACAACGAGCGTGAAAATGAAAATTAGGCAAAGAATAATCAAGGAAGTGCAGCACATCTTCGAACATCTGGGTTCCTGTTTTGACTGCCGGCCAAGATGAATTACAGCAACGTGTCATTGAATATACGTACGTATTTGGCCTCCCATGAGGTGATGCTGTAATACTCTTATTGCTTCTGGTAGTATGCCTGACCCTGCCTGCAGCTTTCCAAGCGTAGCGTGCGTACTGCGCACAACAGTCGCTGTTCATTATGCTACAAGCTATTTATTTCCAGCACATCGCTACGTGAAAGGTTACATAGCGTTCGTCATGCATCATAATACGATATATATTTATGGATACGTAACGGGTAATATTTGTTTACTTCCTTTCAACGGAACTGTATTCCTTGTTTCAAATAACAAGGACCTGCCATGTCGATTTTGCCTCCTTCGTTACAAGGGCTGTAGCAATACCTTGTATTACCTAAAGCCCTAGCATTATTTAACGAGAAGAAAATCCGGTCGGAAATCAAAGTCTACTCTCCTATTGCTTAGATTTCCTCTTATGCATATCTATTTTTCTTTTTGATTTTATATCTTTGAAGAATTTATTACTGAAGTACAAGTTCCCTAGCGCATACATGTTCAGTACGTCTGACATTGCCTCAAAAATTGGCCTTTTCTTCATGTTTGTAATTATTGACTTATAAACAATAGGCTACTTAATGAAGAAAGTGTAATGTGTTTGTCTCTGTCTCCGTATTAAGTATCGCACGCCTAGCGGCGATGGGTTTTTAATTATTATCATGCAGTCAAAAGCTAAAGATAATTTTTGCACAGAATTACACCCTTTTACAAGACCTGTTAACATACATCCTTTCAGGACCCTAAACTAGATTTCGCTGATGTCGCTCCCGCCTTACACATTCGAGTGTTTGTCCTGCTCTTATTGTTGATTGTCAGAAATTACGAGAAGGACGGCGTTTGAGTTCCTGCCGGTGGCATAATGCGCGTAAGATTTTCGTAAAAATCGGTGAAATGACCCAAATTTGAAATTCATGAAAAAGACAAACATCATGCTGATATCGGAAGCTTACTCCTTTCTTTTATACAAATGAAAGTAGGCCAACATTTTTCTCAAAGTGCGGGCATAACAACATTTTTATGAATTACAGCCAATTAAAATCTTTCAGATCACTCAGTTCAGTTTCTAGATTCGTGTTCTTCAGTTGAAGACAGAGCTGTTTATGCAGTCTTTCACGAAAACGTTACCACTTACATGTGACTATTATTTGAGACACACAGCATCAAAAAACGTGTATGCAGTGACGTTATGTACGTACTGGACTTCAGGTAGGAGGTTATGTATGGTGTTTACGTCCTACTTTGACAATTGCTATGTTTTGCTCCACAGTTAACGCAGCAGGAATGCGACTAACCTTGCAGGAGCGGCATGGATGGAGTTCCATCAATAACCCGCAGTTGTGCAGAAGAAATTCAATAATTATTCCAACACGACAGAGACTGCAAAGCAGTTAAGAGAAGTTCTGTGAAACGGGGAAGCGAGGAATAATTATTCTGGCAATTATGGATACAGACTAAGTGTAGGAATGAACGAGAACATTGTGTTTATTGAAGATGACAAGTAGCATAATGCGAGAATATCTGTGTTCAAATTGATTTAGGAAACTGGAATAATTGTAAGTACGGCTTCGACATGACGATTATTAGAAAGGGCCTTCTAAGAGCCCGTGTCACCTCAAAACGTGTCGGAAACTGTCAGATGGAGGAAAAGAAGCCCGAGTCAAAACATGCGACATTACCAACGTAGTTCGTGGGCCCAGATGTTGCCAAATCGACGATCTTCCTGATGAAGCCACTTAGCATGTAAATATTAAGGTGAATAAACAAAATGGGTAACCTTAATGACTCAAAATCCCAGTCTGCCCAGAACACGAAAGACACTGATCCAAAGTGAACGTCCGGTGCGGCGTCACGACGATGTCATGTTGTCCTTCTTTTCCCAGACAGAAACATATCTGCTGCAGACGTTGCACTCATACTTTAATGAATGTGTGGAGGATGAAATGCGTAGGAAGGAAGGCGACGGTTGCTTTCATCTGGACGGCGTACACCACATATTGCTTTGCGTGTGACGAAGCAACTGATTGAAGGTTTTCCCTCGCGATTCGTTAGTTCTTTTTAATTTGGAAATACTGGAGACAAATCAGTGATGGCGTGAATTGTTAGAATTTTGTATAACAAGAATTCCCTTCTCACTTCAGAAGGGGCTTAGTACGCTATGCCTTTTACTTCCTACAGTACAACAAAATCAATGGCCTCTTGCGGCCGTGCCATGGCTCAGGCTGTTAGTTGCCGGCCTCCCACAGCGGAGGCCCGGGTTCGATCCCGAGTCAGTCCATATGGGATTTGTGGTGGCAAAGTGGCACAGGTTTTTCCCCGAGTACTTCGGCTTTCCTCTGTCAACTTCATTCCACCGGTGTTCCATTACACGGAAAAACGAAAAAAAAAACTAATCATCTTCATCACAGGGTTGCACAATAAGCCTTAAGATTGCGGTGCGTCCGTAGCATCTGCTGCGGAGCCCTTCTCCATAAAAAAAATGGCCTCTTAAATTTCATTCTTCATTCCACGAGTATTAAGTGATTCGTTAACTGCTGATATGGCTGTCATTACTGACTTTAGAGATCATCTTCTCACCAATGATGTCACATATTTTCCAAACCATGCTATGTGTGTGACATACGTGTTTCTAAACTGCCCACTGTTTGACCCTTGAGGATAGTACAGATAGGTTGTCCCGAAACGTCGGTAACTAACTATCAATCTACGCTGCGTAACATCGTAGAAGAGGGAAGATCTCAAAAATCGTTTAATAATTACCATGATCACAGCAGCCCACAATTGCTCCCTATTCTGAGCTAAAAGAACTCAGTCTACAAACTCCCATCTTACTTCTTTCAGATCCATTTTAACACTAAATTTCCTTCGACGCCAAGGTCTGCCAAATGGTCTATTTCCTTAATGTTTTGTGACCGACAATCTATTTGTACTTACCGCATCTTCTAAGCATGCTCCATACTCCGCCCATCTCACTTTCTCTGATTTAATCATTCTTATTAAATCTTGCAAGGAGTAAAAATTAAGAATTCCTCGTGCTGCAATCATTTCCACACGTAGGTTCTTTCTTCTTATGACAAAAAAATATTCTCCAGCATCCTCAGTCCATGGACCTCTCTAAGTGTGAGAGATCAAAATTCACAACCTCATGTCTTTTATTTAACCGATCCAGTCTATCTCGTTTATCTGCCTTAACCTGGGGTACGTATGAATGAGTCTAATTTACGAAACGCGTATGTGGGATTTTTGGCTATCTGTCACGTTTTCTACGTCAGCCACTCTAAATAAAAAGTGGCAGCGCTTATGGCTGCAGTCAGATAAAATAATTACTTTATTTTATGATAAGTCGGTTTGTGTGCTTCATACCGACATGAAGGTGGATTTGACAGGTAACAGAATAATCATGTCTTGAGTAAGTCGCGACAGTAGGCGATGTGCGATAAGCTTTGTTGTTGTTGTTGTTGTTGTTGTGGCTTTTGTTGTCATCTTCGTCTTTGTTGTTGTCACTGTTGTTGTCCCTGTTGTAGTGTTTGTTGTTGTTGTTTTTGCTTTCGTCGCCGCCACGCCATTATTATTATTATTATCATCATTATCATTATCATCATCGTTAAAATTTAATGGTAAAATTTATTCAAGCAGGCGATTAAAACAATCAGTTCTGAGATCCATGAACTTATTAATTCTATCTAAGATAAGGGGAACTGTCTCAACAGTAGGAGTCTGTTATTGTACCTATTTGTAAGAAGGCAGAAAAGACGGACTGCAGTAATTATCGAGGCATGCCACTGCCATGAACTACGTATAAAATTTTATTCAACATTCTTCTCTCACGGTTAACTCCGTCTGTACAACAAATTACTTGGCATCATAAGTGTGGAATTCGACTTAATAGATTAATTTTTTTTCCTATGGCTCGACAGCCCTATATGGGCCTGGGCCTCCTCGTTTCGTCAAGGTTTCATGATCACACACATTTGACTACACCATACTCGGTAGGACTCCTCTGGACGAGGGACCAGCTCGTCGCAGAGACCTCTACCTGACAACACACAACAATCACAAGAGACAGACATCCATGCCCCCGGTGGGATTCGAACCCACGATCCTAGTAAGCGAGCGGCCGAAGACCCACGCCTTAGACCGCACGGCCACTGGGATCGGCTAATAGATTAAATACTTATCAGATATTCTACGTTTGTTTAATTAAGAAAAATATATAAAGATTAAAGTACACAGAATAATAATTCTTCCTGTGGGTTTTGCATGAGTATGAAACTTGGTCTCCCTAGTAACATAATAACATAGGCTGAGGGTGTTCGAGAAAGGATGATATTTGAACATAAAGGGGAGGAAAGAATAGAGGCTGGAAAACTGCATAGTGAGCAGCTTCATGACTTCTACTCTTCACAAAATATTATTAAGGTGATTAAGTAAAGGAAGATTAGATAGGCGGCGCATGTGGCACGTTTGGGGAAGAAGAGACATGTAGAGAGAGTTATGGTGGGTAAAACTGAAGGAAAGAGGCCAATTGAAAGACATAAACATAAAAGTGATAATAATATTAAAACGGATCTTAAAGAGGATGAGAGGGCGTGGACTGGATTGGTCTGACTAAGGACAGGGGCTAGTGATGGGCTGCTGTAAACACGGTAATTTATCTCCGAGTTCCATGAAGTACGGAGAAATTATTGACTACTTGAGCAAGTACTAGCTTGTCAAGAAGGCCTCTGCCCCATGGACCTACATTATTATTATTATTACTATTATTATTATTATTAGTTCTCAGTTAGCAAAGCGGTTTGATTGTTGGGCATTGGATGAAACAAGTTACAATTTAACGGGAAATTTTGACAGTTCCTCTCCCTAAAGATACAGCTGCACAGAAAAAGCGCTGCAGCTTGACCGACTTAAGGATATTTACCTTCCACTGCCGTACCAGTTACGTCATTCAGTCAATAAATCACATTACGAACTATACGTGTGTCTGTGGCTATAGGTAAGAACGAGGGAGGATTCTACCTTTATATTCTTCTGTTAGTGATTAATGTAATATTTTAATAATTAAGAATAACTTTAATGGGCATACGGCTATTTAATGAGACCAAGAAGCCTATTACTTAATATTGTTAATTAATTCCTCACATCGTTAAAAAGCTTCACTGATTGCACATCTCTTTGGATCATTTCTAATTACCGGTAATTTGAATCTTCCTCTTGCGTTAATGTACTTTATTTGTATATTTCTTTGTGTAATATAAACCTTATGATAGGCTGTCGATTCGACTAACTCCACCATAATGTTGTGTTAGGCTGAAGCAAAATAACCATGGTTTACCGAAGAATAAAAATATGACAGGCAACAATGTAACCTGCAGCAAATGAAAGCCGAGGGCTGCGGGCTGCAATATTCACAGACCTTACACTTTGTAGGCTTCTAGGTCTTGTTTCAGTACTGAATGTGTCTGAATGTGTCTAACCACTTTCTTAAAAAATGTTTTTGAGTAGAGGTTAAATCCGATGTGGAATGTTTTGTAAGACAGTTCGCAGTGGGATTTGTGGTGGACAAAGTGGCACTGGGACAGGTTTTTTCCAGAGAACTTCGGTTTTCCCTGCCAATTTCATTCCACCGGTGTTCCATTACACGGAAAACGGAAAAACTAATTATCTTCATCACAGGGTTGCACAATAAGCCTTAAGGCTGCAGGACCCTTCACCACAAAAAAAAAAAGTTCGCAGAAATTTCACTGATGAAAAGTCTCCATTCATTGTTCAGAGGTACAAATGAATATCAATTTATTAAAGTTAATCTTGAATTTTGTCAGTGGCTCCCGTTTCAGACAGCTGCTTTAAGCTTATTATATCAAAATGATGCTGAAGTAAAGACAAATTATATTATTATAATTATGACAGATGAGCGCGACCTTCAGCCTGTACATCGAAATGTTAATCCGGTTTATCTTAATGACCGAAGATAATATGGCCATTCATATCTAACAAAGCTTGCAGAGGGCTCGATTGGAAATTCCGGAACTCTAAATCTCTTTAAAGGCGCGAGGCTCAAGCCAGATATGGACAAAGCAAAATTCTTAACATGAAAATCCAACGGACAAAACAACAAGGAGTCTTACTTCTTGAGATATACGGTTACAAAACTGACCGTCCGCAGGCTATTCCAACATGTTGTCTTTATTATCCTCATTTCCTTTTCGCAAATATTATTACAGCAGACTGTGACTCTTCCCTTTCTCATTATTTCCCGTTGATACTACTGTCAGCCCTTGATAGAGGGTTGTAATTACCGGATAACGTAAATATAGAAATGGAGCAGCTGCCGTTTTTAGGCGCTTTGGCAAAGTTACAAAAAGCGACTATCATCTTCGTCATGTCTGTCCGTGCTTCTCTCATTTCGCATGGGACAACTTGGGTCCCTCTGAATGGATTTTGTGAATTATTATTTTGGGGAAGTTTATTAAGTCCGTCAAGAAAATTCAAACCTTTATAAAATCGGACAAAAATAGCAGACAATTTACATGAAGATATAAGAGCATTTATGGATACTTTTGTTAGTGGTATTACCACGGGTACCATTGATAGGAGTTGATAACAATAGTAATCGACACTAATCCGCCTCATTTCTTCATGCGATTTAGATTAAGCTTAATTAAGGAAAATAAAAATGTGCAGTCACAGTATTTAATATCTATTGATTATGTCTAGGAATCTGCAGTTTTATATGTAGATGAATTACTCGTATACCTACATATACGAGTAATACTTTTAATTCAGCAATTATAACATATTTCGACGGGGTGAAGATCTGAGGTTATTTATAATAGATAAACTCAATAACATCAACGTAGAAATATAAATAATGATCTCTGCAGAGAAATATGATTACAGGCCATAATAATAGTAACAACATTTTTTACTATACGTAGAGTTGTAAAGAATAACAACAAGTGTGACCACAGTGGATTAAAGCATGAACACCTGAGACAGCTTCAGAATGCAACGATCCGAGAGTGCCTCAATATTACTTCACAAGTGTATGTCCTATCTTTTAATACTTTAGGGATATTGCCTTAAGCAAAACGCAGTCTTCTTAATGCATACACAATAGAACTCCTGTGACGTTGCTCATTACAGAGATAAACGTCAAAATGGAGGTTTGAGAGATAAATAAACAATTGGCTGTTATGTTCAGAGCAACTCAGTTTTTCATTATCTGACCATAGTTGTCGTGATAAACAGTTGTCAAATGTAACGTAAAGTGCGAGTCTGGAGATTTTCGTAGAGGTGTAGCTGATGCTTCCATTCTTCTGGGATATGACGCTGCCTGAGTGGGTAATTGGAACCCGACGTTTCGAGGCAACATATTGTTCTCAATCCCTAGGACATATCCACCCTTGAATATGAGGAAAATACTTTGCCCGAAACGTCGGAATCCTATTACCCTTTGACGCTGCGTCATATCCCAGAAGAACGGAATCCTCTGTAACGTAGCATATTGCATGTTGGAGGCAAAGCATTATCGTTTCCATTAAATCTCACGTTAATTTTGTAGCACTGGTTGCCTTGTAATATGAATTATGCGCTGTGTGTCTTAAGTCCTTTAAATATGCGATAGAACATCACGTAGAACATTATCATATGTTATTACGCAGTGAAGATTTCAGTATCCTGGAATATGAAGCCTTGTAGTTTGTTGAACACACAGTACGCAACAGCCTAAAAGGCGTCATATTCCGAAAGACTGGAATCTTCACCAGCATTGCTGTGACGACCTTAAATCTCATATATTATGCTGTCTAATTGATTACCCTAATAACTGTGAACATAAAAGCTTGTGTACAAATAAAGAGCTTATAATATACAAAGGTTCCAGCAAATTTATTTCGCCTGAGTTTCAGTATTCCCCTTCGTCACGGCCACTATAAACATGACATAGATTCATAAACTTCGAAACGTGTAAGCAGAAAGGAGTCCTGATCAAAACACATTAAGCCTGCTTTCCTGCCTCATAGCACGCTAATCCAACAGATATATATCCTATTATTATCATTATCATTATTTGATTTTATTTTTGTGAAAATTTCTTACTGAAATACAGATTCTGTACACATTAATTTTGCCGGATATAACCTCAAATATATAACCTCACAGTTTCGCATCGTCACCATTTTTAGCCTACTTTCCTTCATAAAGACGAAGAAAGTAGGTTTTGAATTCACCATACTATCTATATGTCTGTGTATTCCTCCTACTGTACAATTTAAAGCAGTTGACTATTTCCATGCAATTTGCTCTGAATATTAGATATAAGCCTTTTGATATGGCCTAACGCCACAATTTTCAATTATCCACAAACAGTAGAAATAATATGGAGGACGTGCAGATTTGTGAGACAGAAGCGCCACTAGGGCCACTTAGATTTGGGTCCAGAAATTATCAATTCCAAGTATATATAAGACAATTTAAGCCTTTTATCACAAGTGACATATGATACTTGCGATAGAAGGATTAAGCTGTCGCTGTGTGACTGATATAAAGCCACACGTAACGTTCAGGTATAAAATCTTGATATTAAGCACTGAACTAAGTGTCAAGTAAAAAATAAAGCCGTCCTGCTAAATTAAGCACCACGACATAAAGGCATGTGGGGTAGTGTAAGTAATTTCGACGCTAGATTGTGGTAAGTGGCCAGCTTCACGCCCTGTCGCTTTACACTTGGGTAAAGAGCCCCCGGAAATCATCAATAGGAAGTCAATCGAGCTGCAGATGCGGTCTGGACGTTTTGAAGAAGAAATGTCTCTTGCACCTGCCGCGAATCTAACTACAATTCCTCGGAAACTAGCCCGTAGTCTAGTAGCAATAGCGACTGAGCTGCCCCAATTTCCATGTATGGTGACAGATCATGGAAATGTGTGCAAATTTGTTGAGGCAAAATTTGTAGATTGTACAGCAGTAGTTGGCAGCAGTGAGGGCATTTTGTTTAGCTTTCAGTTTGACTAAAGTAGGCGTGTGAAATTTGATATTGAGATGGAACATAAATACATCTGCACACTGGATATAAAATACTTTTAAGTCAACAAGTACAAATATGGCGACAATGCGAAACTTTGATGTTATACTCGACGACAAGTTTACATATAGCTTACAGAATCTGTACTTAAGGAACGTTCTTTAAAATCAAATAAATGGTAATAATATTAATACTAATGAACATACACATAAATATAAAGTAATGGAAATGTATGAAGTAAAGATTAGGCTTTAGCCTATGGCTTCGTCTAGGAAATCACTCCTTTCATTTTTGTTCACGAAAACAGGACAAGGAAGGGAGCCTAATTATCGGAAATTAATTTCACAGAATGCTCCGAATCCGATGCCAAGAAGTAATTAATATATCCCCGTTTCAGCGGATTTATTTACTGTGTCATTTTTATGATTTTGTGTAACTAAAGCAACAGCCTGGCCTGCTACTCGTGTGTCATTCTTTAGAATATGTCACTGTCATTAAAGCAAATACACAAACAATTAAGAAGATATCCGGAATTATATATAATTGTGGATGTTTTTTTCGACATATTTATCAGTCTTGTGGCACACCCTGCTTCTCGTTCACATTCTGCTACCTAGACAGGAAGTCAAGAAGTAATCAGCAATTACATACTTATTAACATATTATGCATTTACTTGCACCAGTAAAATTTTTACCTGCATGAGAAGATAGTGAAAATAGACAAATAATTTTGTTAAATATGTTTGTAAAAAAAGAGGCTGCTTGGAAGATACCAGTATCCACGGAAGATTACATGAAACTGAATATTTAAGAACTGGGATATAAAGATATGAAGTAGATTTATTTGCTTCAAAACTGGAGGCAATGTTGAGGTCTTACGAGTTCCGCGACGGATGTTCGGGCTGCCTCAAGGTGGAAAATTTCTTGAAAAGCCACTATTAGCTTCTCAAGAAAAAACTCTGGTCCTTAAAAGTAGCTACATTAGATTGCCAGAAAATATTGTGTCTGGGTTAAAAAATTTGCGACTTACAATTTTTTTTAAAATAGCCACTAATACTCTAATCCAAATGAGTTGAATTTTGGAGAACGACGACACAAATTACAAGATAGGGGAAGGCTTATGAAAATAATTCTAGATCCGTCTAGTCCGAATAAAAAATTTCGCGCAAGGCAGCCGCGTTCTCACACTTATTTGTTTTTCTCAGAAATTCCTATGTGTTTTATAGAAAAGGTAAAAATCACACAGGGGTATTTGCTTTGAAGGCAAACCACAAAATTCCCTTTCATGAAAATTGATTTTAGGATTACAGTCAGTGACAGACGACTTGTATTGAAAGATCCGCTTTAGCGTAGTGTCTGTGTGGTCCTTTAACAAAGGTCTGTTACTGGAGACTCAGAACAAACGCCGTTTTCTCCGGTGTGTAACGTCAATCGTGATGCTGCTACTAATTGGCTTTTTTGTGAAGATGTTCAAATTTTCTAACAGGACACTACCGGTTTATAAACTTCTGATACAAAAATAAAAATGTCGTAAAACAACGTTAAAATATAACAACTAACTAACTAAACTCCATGGAGTAAAGTCCTTTCGAAGAAGCTAATACTTTCTCAGCTAGTCAAGAAATTTCCTCATTTTATGAAAACCGAAGGTTTATTGCCGTGTTAACAATAGCCCGCCACTTGTTCCTATCCTAAGTCCGACCAGTCCAGTCCACGCTCTACCATTCTATTTCTTTAAAATCAATTTTAATATTAACGTCCCATCTACGCCTATGTCTTCCAACTAGCCTCTCTCCTTCAGGTTTACGTATCAAATACCTGTATTTACCTACATTCGTCTACGTGCTACATAACCCACCTATCATATTCTCCTCCATTTGATAGCCCTAATAATACCTGATAAGGAGTACTTATCATGAAGCATCCCATTATGCAATTTTCTCCATTTCCTGTTAAATCCACCCCCCCTTAGGCCCAAATATCTTACTCAGTACCCTACTCTATAAGGTACCGAATTAATATATATGTATATGCAGGAAAATGGTGGGACAGACTGACGGACAGATAGACACTTGGTTTTTGTATAGATTGTATGAGTGGTGCAAACCTATGGGTTTATTTGAAAGAATGTGTTCGTTTTATTCATGGTGGACCTGAACGACATTTACTTAACCCATGTAAAGAATCGACATCGCGAATTAAAATTTAGGCTTATGGATATCAACCAGCACATCACATTACTGAGTAAGATATTCACAACTCCGTGACAGTGACAGAGATGGTTGCAGAAACTACCTGGAGGGTCACATTGCTGATATTAATCTCCAAGGCGAAACTAGTTTTGTCTTATCATTATTCTGATACGGAAGCCATGAAAGGGAACGGCAGGCCAATGCCCACTAAAGCGAGTGGCTGATATGCGGCGAAAAATTCAAGGCCTGGCCGTTTCTGAACTTCACACACAACTATTACTTTCAACGAAGATTTCAAACCAAATGAAGTCGGACATTTTATTTTGGTGAAAGGATCCTTGTGAGAAAGTTTCAGTGAAACACAAGATATAAAAAATAAATTGAACCCATTTCTGAAGTTTTGAAACCTGCACCGTTTTGAGCGGCCTTATGCTTTGTAGTAGGATCCAAAGTTACCCTTACTGACTTACAAGTTAGGAGAGTACTTCAACGTGGACCGCATGAAAGAAAGTTATTGTTTGCCTGAAATGTTCACACATTGCACACTGGAAACTCTTCTCTAGGATAGAGAATAAATTATGACCCTGCTGAAGACGATCATAAAAACAATGCTGGGAAGACGACGACGTGGACATCGAGCTCTGTCCTAACGAACGAAGAAAATAAATCATATTTGTGACCCAACATGTGACAACATACAATTATACCGCAACAATAATCGTATCATAAACCAAAGCACTTACTTGACGTGTTTTTTTCATAGTACTGCTGTATCGTAAGAGAGGAATTAGGAAAAGGATTCTGAAGATATCTGTAAGGAACGTAACACAGGAAAAACGCATAACCCATATTTACAAGAATTAAATATATGGTGGAACGAAACTAAAAGAATAAAGTTGCTTAATTCTAAGTTAATTTTATTCTTCGATTTCAGTGTAAGCACTAATTTTATTAACTGTAACTCGAGAAATTAAAAGAATATTAGAAATATGAGCCACGGTGGCAAAATAATATTCACCCTAAAACTTTCAGCTCCTATCCACATCCACGAAAAATAAAATATCTGCGCTCTTTTGGTCGAATTTCTTCGCAATCATTACAAGACTGCAAAAATCTTCGCAAAATTTTTGTGCTGATGTATTTAGTGACTGACATAAAGTTACAGTACTTCAGTACTAAAGGCATATTATTTATTCTCCAACGAATGAATTTCATCCTAAGAGCACCATGTAAACTGACGGAAGGTAAAGAAAATCCACAATAATTCTTGTAAGTTCGCGGTCTTATATTTTACGGACACCATGACTGGAAACAATTATATTGACAGATATATGTTTGGAATAAACTGGAATTTATTGAAAGTCAAACCGCTATAGAAATATGCAGATTGTGACGTTTTGTTGATAAAAAGCCACGACGACAACAGACTGACAAAAACTCAGCCACTCACTTTCCTGTGAGCAGCAAGGAGTTAATAAAAGACTAGCGCATCAACGGTATTAAAAATAACATATCTAAATAACTTCTTGTTGAGTTGTTTTCTTGTTATTTTTCTTTAAACTGGTAAATAATCCTTAGATTTGTAGGGTATTTAGCATTGAGAGCGTGGTGGCAATAGTACACCATCTTCATTTCTGACAACACATTTGGCCGGAAGTTAATCTAAATTTCAAGACGCACTTCCTTCTCAGATTTTGTCGATAATTTAGACATATATATTTTCGCTTGTCCTAAAGCACTTAGATGGCACTGTTTTATGTACGTTAACTCTCCATATAGTATTAATCTTCCTTGACAACAGATAGAACAACACGCTATATCTGCCTAATCCTTAACACTACAGCAATCTGGACTCTGGATTACATACAAAATCTGTTAGAGAGGGGAAAACTTTGAAGGTATTGAATGAAATGTATTGAATGTAGTCAACTTGCACAGAGAGTGGCTTTTCGACAGGTAAAGTAAATCGATTACCTTGGGATTTATCGGTATGTAGAAGTGAAGATTTTATTAACCCTTTACAAACAAAAACCAATCTAGATTATAATATGTATAACTTCAGGTCCTACCCTGCAGGGAACAGAATGTGTCTGCACTATAACGAAAGATTATTTAATGCTGCCAAAGGAAATAATCACTCTTCACTTTAAGAACCATACAAAACACGTAAATACAGTGTGTGCGCAACATTCGAAATTGAGTAGTGCTAACGTGGTGGTACACACATATACCATTCTAAAGGGTTAAATGAACCTCATTTTATAAACACTGAGTCGTAATACAGACCTGTTCCAATTTGACGTCTGTCGAACCACGGCATTTACATTGTTTTATAAGTTTGCTAGCTTCATTAAGATTTATCTTATACCTATTAGCTGATAAGCCATGTCATTAAAACTTTAAGAGATAATGTCAATGTAGTCTGTAATCATTAATTAAGATAAAGCATATCTTAATTTATTTTGTGCCAAAGAACTCATTTTGAAATACGTGTATAAAATATAGTACACGTGTCGTCACTTTTCTGTTCGAGATATTTTTGACAGTAATTCCATTTCCGATTTGCTGATGTGAAATGCTGATGGAACGTCCCTGTAACAGAAAATCCAATGAAGCATCAAATTACCGATGGACTTCAAATCTCGCAACAAGCGGTTCGTTTGCTTTGTCGCTTCACTCACGAACATTACCGCTTTGTTTGGGGAGTAAATTTAAAAGCACGTGACCTGGTTACGTGGTACAGTTTACCAGGCATAAAAGTTTCAGTTTCAAGGCGACTACAAATTTAAGTGTAGGTGTCAGGCCATTTAGGTACATAAAACACAATTCAATGTTCCATGTTTTATAGAGACTCTTCGTACAGTGCTACCGGCTACTCTCTCTGTTCCTCTTTTGTCTTTGGGATCGCCGTATAATAACTTTTCATAGAGTATAAAAGTATTCGATATATGCTGCAGCTTGTATGCCTAGCAAATACGAAATCCATAAAATAATAGAATCTGCAGTTGCAAGGACGTAGAAAAAATAAACGATAGAACATTGACCAACAGAAATATAAGAGTATATATATATATATATATATATATATGCAAAAGATTATGTTAATAAATAAGCAGTTTGTACAGCAGATTTCGGAGCCAAAGTTAAAAAAAAAACAATTTAAGGAGCCTCCTAATTTATTCCATCTTCCTATGTAGGCCTACAAATTTTATACACGTAAGATTCAAACTTTTGGAAATATGTCAGCCAGAACGGATTCTTATGTTGAAAACGGGCTTTTATATTTACAACGAGATTTAAGCTTTTTTTTTAAACATGCAATTTTCATTCTTAACTGTATCTCTTATTTACATGCCGCGTCCCCAATTACACGCCGCTCATTTCACACACAGACTTTAACATGCCCATAAAAAGATCATAACAGATTAATTTTCCGTAGCGTATTTCAGAGACTGTCTAACAAGGAATTGTGTGATATGGCCACCATACACACATGCTTTAAAGAACAGAAGGGGTGCACATCAAAGTAACCGGAATTGCTGTGAAATCAATCTGGGAAGCCGCATGTAGCTTTGGAAGGTTTGATGATTTCAGTAGGCATACTAATTGAATATTTTCTTAAATTCAATCCCGAAATTCTTACCTTAATGCTCACATTGGAGTTCTTAATATTCCGCAGGTCCCGCCTTCAAACTCAGGCCCGGAAGCCAGCTATGCTGACTGACGTTTATCGTAATTGTCCTGCAGGAAAATAAAATGACACTAACTTAAAATGGCTTCGCTCGCCTCCTTCTGCATTCTTTCCCATCACCATTCATAAATCACGCTACTATTCGAAGCTACCTAAGGCAGGCAATTTGGACAGCTTTGTCAAATAACTCCAGATCAATCGTATTCCAGAAACAGCACCACGACAACAAACAACTGACACATGACGGTCCCGGTTTCGTTAGCAAGACGATCAGTTTGAAGAGCACAATTCCCTCGCCTCGACGCAAAGCAGTATTTGTTTTATGGATTTACCTTGCCTTCTTCAGCGATCTTTCTCTACCCCATGCACGTACATACCAACCTGTGTCCTTATCAGTGAAGAACACAAAATATTTAAAATTCGGTACGACTTACGGTTTGTGGAAACAACTTCAGTGATGGGCATAGTTGTTTCTGAAGGACTACTAGACCGCCGCGAGCAACTGCAGTAGCGATTGGCGGAGAACGTGCCTTGGTAGGAGAATCTGACTCTCCGATTGGTCGCGTCGTGTTCTATAAAGCCAGTGACTTGAAGTAGATGCCGGCTTATTACTTATTAGCGTGGTGGTGGTGTTGTGTTGTGTCCGGTGAGAGAGCTGCTGCTACCCTCCTGTAAAGACAACGGATTTATAATTTAGTCATGGTAAAGCCAACAGGTAAGGCAATTGTAATAAGATTTATATAAGTTGACGAGAGCTAATTATATTACAAGTGGGTGTTTTCGTTAAATTTCATCATTATTTTAAAAACAGAATTATTATTGAAGTCTGTGAACGAAGCTCAGGCATGAATGTGTGTGACGTGAATGAACACAATCTAAATTGCATTTATTAGTTGGATACGTCAAAGAGAACGCGAATTAGATGAAGCAGTTGGAAGGGTATGAACACTGAAAAATAAGGGGCCTAGTAAATACTTTTTTAAAACATCTACTTCTGCTGTTGTGGTTCAGAGGTGGAAATATACCTCCACTCCCCCACTGGCCTTATGTTTCCAATCTGTAGAATCAAGTTGAGCATAAAATTAAGTATCCTGTTTCAACTAAAATTCAGTAAAATCTGGATATGTGGTCTATATACTGATGCACTAATCTAGAGGTGATTTTGTTATTTGCCTTCTGACGATGGCTTCGTGCATTGAGAATGTGACTTTAGATTTTATAGTTAAATTAGGAACGCTTCCCTAAGTGTTGTTGGTCGATGAAGGGATATGACTGTGGAGCATTGGTGGAAAAGTGACACGAAAAATTGAATTATTCTGAGAGAAACCTGTTCAAAGTCATTTTTCTACCAGAAATCCCACGTGACCTATCCTTGGTTTGAACCCAGGTCTTCGTGGTGAGATATCGGTGACTAACCGGTTGAGTTAAGCTGCGGCCTGTATGACGTAAGGGCGAACACATATTAGTGACCAAAGACGTTGAAGAGCCACTGTGCACCACTTTAGATTGATATATAACTCTGTGTGGGGTGATTAAGAAAACACAAATATTAATAAATTTCCTACTACAGGAATGAACCTTGTTCTGTTCAGCACATGAGAATTGTAAGGCCCATATCGAGACCTTGTTATGTGAACGTGAAACATGTAATACTCGTTCCACTATCATACTACCTTTGTACGAAGTAAATTCAAGATAATGACGCACTCAAAAGCACTGGTTATAGCGAAAAACATACAGAAACAGTGACGACAGTAAAACTTGGCATTGATGATAACATTATCGTGAAGGAATTAGCCAAGAGTTTGGATATAATCAAGTAATGAGGAGTTTTTATAATTTTTTCTCGTAACTAAATAAAGCGTTCATTACTGATAAAATAAAAATTATACGGTTGGCGGGGCTTGTAGCATGAATAATAGCAATAAAAAAGCGTACACTATTTTAATTGGAAAACTGAAGGACCGAGGGTAATAGACATGAGTAGGGATGGTGTGATACTACTAAAGAATATCTTCAAGAAATAGCTCGTAAGGTTTTAGAGTGGATCCACCGCTCGCAGGTTTGTGTGTAACGGCTGGATCTTGTGTAGGCGGTAATAAAATTCTGGCTTTCATAACATTCTTGGGACTTGTTAAATATCCGCGACTGTTTATCTGAAGGAGGACGCAAGTTCATAGAGCTAGACTAGTAAACAGTCCTTACAAGTATAAAAGCGTGTTGTATAAATGGTTAAAACACAGCAGGACAATGCATTGAACACGACGGCAAAATTAACTGTTTCTTTACCGACTTGGATTGGCGAATGCAGTTGCTTGGACGTGAGCGTAATACAACTGAAACTATAGGCAGCAGGCCTGACTATAAGTCAGATTCCTTCTACCTGTTGCTCTAACACGAAGAAATTGCAAGTGACATGAAACTGGTATAATTGAATGGAATGAGGGTTCTGCTAATTGAAATCATTTAAAAAAGATCAGTGATGTACGTAACTTAGAAACTACACTGCACTTTGTTTTAAAAATTTGCGCTTTTTGAGACATTTAAAAGTATGCATTTGTTTATTTGCAATGGTTTAATTTATGCGTCCAGAGCCGTCTCTCACGCCCTTCACGCTCTCTCCAATCTCTCACTACTGCCCCATTTGAACATAAATAATAATCTCATATGCGTAATGGCGATAATTATTTAGGTGCTTAAGAGTAGTACAGTCACTGCAGTGTAAGAGCCCTTAATTATATTGACCGTAAAGTGACGAAACTCTTGCAGACAGGAAATCTACGAACCAAGAACAGCGTTCTGGACAGGAAATCTAAGAACGGTGTGTCATACGCAAGAACTCTATGAGCCAAGGAATATGTTACACGCAGCCACTTAAAAACCAGAGGAACTGTCACAGGCAGGAGCCCTGCGAAACAAGGGTAGCAACTTAGAGCCTCAGGATAGTCGGTATTTGAATACGGCTTTCATACAGAGGCCCAACCTGGTACAAGAGAAATAATTATCTCAGCTACCAATAGATGGGAATTCTTTTCGCATTATTTGACTGACAGTTTCTATAGTCTTGAGTTTTTGTTAAGCAAAGTTGTCTTGAGAGTGGGAACTGAACTGAAAGTGTTCAGTTAAGACAACAGTTCTCTTGGGTCGGCAGTGCAAAGCTCCATTCTAGACACGAATGGAGAATGCTTATTACAATTTACAAATATTTTTTCAGTTTAATCTTGTGTATTTATTCAGTTAATGAAGCTAATTAATGGAAAGCTGCTTATGAAATTTGAGTTGGAATACATCGGTCATATTCAGAGCATTTGCGCACCTCATGTACTTGCATGCCCCCTCATGATCAGTTCAGTTCCTCGCTTCTCCTAATAACCCAGTCCTGTGTAGTAACCTAAATGGGTAACATGACCCAAAAAAGCACTCATGCTTATCTGGTAGCAGAACATGCACTCAGCATTTGCTCCAGCTTCCTGTAGTTTTCTGACCTTTACTCTAGCTTATTCACGTTCCTCCTTCCTAGCTGAATTCCGTCCCATTCGTTGTAGTTTCCACAACTAGTATAATCTACAAAACTCGATAATAATCAAGAATAATCAATAGAAATTTATGCAATAGATCATAATCGATAGTGGTAGATAGTAGTAATGGTTACTATAGGGTTTGAGGAAGACTGTGTTCTCTGTGAGATTACGCGATGAGGCTGAAGAAACAGTTTTCATAGTTGAGACTTATGTTCTGTGAGGTTCTGCCTTCATAGATGATGTTTGCAAATGACAATTCAAATATTTTTAATCCCAAATTGAGAAAAGCGCGTCATAATGAGAAGTATTTAATTGCACCTCCCCCCTATTTCAGGTACATAAAGCGTAATTATGTCCAAAAACTTCAGTTTTTCCCTATCTTTGGAATACTTGCCGGAGAACTGAACCAAAGAACAGCGACTTACACCTACAAGTGACCCCGAAAGTAGTCTAAAACGGACCGAAGTTTGCAGAGTGGTTAAAAGGCAGGATAAAATATGAGAAAATAGAAATACAATATTACAATATTTCAAGAAGGAAGGTTTATCGAAAATTAGCAACTTTATTAGACACTTAGAAAATGAAGTAAGCAGGTAGGTAGGTAGGTAGGTAGGTAGGTAGGTAGGTAGGTAGGTAGGTAGGTACGTACGTACGTACGTACGTAGGCAGGCAAGTAAGTAAATATGTAGGTATTTTATTTATTGGAAAGCTACCTTTTTTCGAAGGGCTACGCATGTTACTTATAAACACTATACCTCCATTGACCCTCACCCCGTCTCCAACAAAAGATATAAATAAAGCAGACTGTCGTAGTAGAAGTGTACGGACGTCGCCAAATGTAAACCAGCCCAAAATATGTCGATTTTTCGGTTGTTTTGCGTAAGATAATGTAGGTGATATCCGCACAAAGTACACAACACGCGTTTGATCAGGTGTTTTACCACAACGTCTGCACACCGCCAGAACAAGTGTTTGACATGAAATACGTATTGCTTCAGTTCTCCTTCGTGTTTGTTTGTTTTGTGTAACGTTCAGCTCTTCAGCTGAGAAGCGAATGGCGTCGTTCATTACGATTGAGAAAGACCGGCCACTACCATACACTTCTGCCGATATTTTAATGAAACTCTAAAGTTTATGGCTAGAACGTGGGTTTCATTACTGACCCACGATCGTGTGTTGTGGGATGCCCTACGTAAAGTATGGTGTCTTGGCTGACTAAAATCACAGAACAGCTTTTCGTAAGAAGCTAGTAGTCGCTCAACCAATGAGGAAATTTTTTGCCCTTCATTAAACCCGAAGGTTCATTTCCGTGTTCACAAAAGCTCACCAAAAGAACCTATCCTTATTTAGTTAAATCCAATCCACATTTGTCCACCGTCCACCCCACATGCTTCCATTTAGGTGTAGGTCACCCAGTAATCCCTTCGGTTTACCGACAAAAATTGAATATGTCTCTCATATTTCAAGCTACTTATTCCTCACATCCTAAAAAGTTCGAAGAACGGTAAATCAGACCGGCCCTGAGGCAATCCAGTCTGCTACTTAATGGGTACAGAGGGTTCTTGTCCTGGGGGATAAAGTGGCCGGAACATTAAATTGACAAATTACCTCCATCTAGTGCCAAGGTTAAGAATGAGTGGCGTATACCTCTACTCTCGCTATATGCCTTGATGACGTGGAGAGAGACAGCGCTTATCCTGTCACCTTTTACTGTAATCCCTTAAATCACAGTTTATTCATTGGTGAGTTTCTTCATCCTCAAGTTACGCCCTCTCTCCTTCTTCCAAACGTCATCGTCGGCACATAATCCTAAAGCACGCTCTATCTATATTCTTACTTTCCAGTTAGAGACAAAGGCACACATTCGTTTATGGAAACGATGTTAAGAAGAAGCTGGTACAGGTTAACCAAATATGGTGTATGCTCTCTGTTGGCAGAAGTACCTACTGTAATTCAGCTAAATTTTTTACCCTACTTTCCCAAGACTTAACACGAGGTTCTGTTGTTACATGATGCAAAAACATGCCTCCTAATTACTAAGTTACTTTATTCCGCTGACAAAACGTTGCTTTCGTGTGTGACACTTTCTGACTTTATAGCTGAAAAAAGTCTACTCATCTACGTATCACCAGGTGATAGACAACAAATTTCAATGTCCTCAACATTAATGGTAACTGTCTCATCTGATAAACGTTTTCTTAACGCCAGTAACTACTGCAGGAATATCTATGAGAAACGCCTAGGTCCCAGTCTTAAGTTTCCAGAAGTTGCAATAAATGCAGGTGAAACTCATTAATATTCAGATGCTGTGTGCTTTAAGGAAACGTATAATATAAAGTGTCATGATATTTCCTTCGAAGTATGTGTGTTCTAGAACATTGTACTCTTGCCAATTTCGTCCCCGAGTTAAACCAAAGCATGAGCTAGGTTATTATAGCTTTATTGTAAATAAAGGTAAATTTATACTTTGTATTGTCCATGGCGTGCTCTGTCGATAACCAATTCGCAAGAGGCAACCAACAAAATGCACAATATCGTTCCTTAAATATTTATATTATAATATCACACTGAATATTCCTACACATTTTAGTCCACAAGGGATCATCATCAGGAAACCAAACAAAAGCAATACCGCATGGAGTAAAAAAGTCAAATATTTAAAATGTAGACAATTATTTGTAGAATATTTGTATAAGTGCATTCGATCTTGATATAGAGTATCTCGGAGGCAGACTACGCAGGCTACTTGTTTCCAAATAAAAGTGGGCCTGAATTCGGTACCGTCTGCCTTCATGCACGATTTCATCATCTTAAATGCATTTTCGATGAGAGTCCGAAACACAGCGACTAAAAAATTCTCTCATTTAGCGCTTTAAGCCCCAAGATTAACGTAAATTTTATTTAAATATTAAATATTGCACGCTTTCTGGCTGTTAACCTGATGGTAAATATAGTAAATTACAGGCTTTAAGGGTTAAAATATATTCGAGTATAAAATGTCACTTCCAGCGATTGAAGAATTACTATTATAAGTCCGACCTGCCTAACTCGATAATTAGGTCACGATAAACATTTCAATATAGAAAAATATTTCTTCAGACACTCCGTATAATATATTTGAAAAGTATTACTTACCAAGTGTCTCATAAGGACCTACAATTTTTAACAGTTTTGAAGTTACTGGACGGAAAGCCCTTTTCATACAGATGTACCACAGTACAAAGTAACAACAGTGCGAGTCTTAAGGTTATCAGAGAGGTATTGCTGAAGATGCAAGCCCTCTTGAAATATTACACCATGTCGACTTGTAAATAATTTCTCTTCATGTTGGACTGCTTGGCACTGAAAAAAAAGGCGCTAAGATCCTCCGAAAGGTAGATAACTATTTACCAGTCTAAACGACGCAACTTTCCAATACCGTTATATCACTTCAGCCCTATATTTTCCAAGGCACTACTGGCATAACTAATGTGCTGTTAGGAGGCATTACATTCGCGCCGAGTTTAATACTAATAGAAGTTTTGACATATATGAAATTTTATGTCGCAAAGACAAAACTTTAACATTATATTTACTAGAAACAAGAAGCGACTGAGTTTAACCGAAAAGAAGAACGGCAGCGATAACTTTCATGTTAAAGTAAGTAGGAAATTGAGAGTGTTTGCTGTGGTTAAGTAATACTGAGGCCATCATTGTCGAGATGTTTAAGTAGCGAGTAAGATAAGATCGTTCTTTCTCATGTGCATGTTGTATAAACACAGCCAAGCCCCTTAAGCAGGATAACGTGCTCCGACTTAATTACTCGCTACCTACTCGGAAGGTTTAACACTGCTAATATAAAACTCCACCACTGCGCACAATCCAGAGCCAGATTTATCCGCATTTTCATGTTTTCCATCTTTTCCTCAGATTCATCTTATTATTACCTTCAAATCTCCTGAGTATTCAGACGGTCACTCTCAAAGATGTTTCCCTCCGTAAACGTAGGCGCACATTATTAGTAACTGCATTCGATCTACATGTCCAATTCATCTTTTTATTTGATTTCACTATCTTATCATTAATAGACATAAATAATGAATACCTTCAATTCTACATTTATTCGTTTTCAGTCTGATTTCGTCGACCTACTCATGGAATATATGCGTCCCCACAAATTTCGGAATAAGAATGAATTCACGCAAAATTGTGACCTCAAGTGTGCATTATGAGATAATGGAGAAATATTTTTAGGCTTCTGTTGGTTGGATATTCACTTGACTAGGTATGAAGTTTCATGTAAGCATTTTGTACTACGAATGCAGAGTAAGACTGGAGCTATTACTGCTATTGAATGCCAAGAAGTTTTATTTCGGAGAAATAATAAACATGGAATATCTTTGAGACTGTGAATGACTCCGAAGCGTTGGAAATTCATTCCATCTTGACATGGCTAATTACTCGATAAGACTCCATTCAATTTGAACGACTGTTTACTTTTTACTTCATAGACATTTAAAATGTTCAAATCATTTCCAGTAATTTGTGTGACGTACCTACTGACAAGCCATTTTATTTCCGAAAGAATTTAAAATATTAATAAACTGCAAGAATTTTGAACAATCTTTTTGAATAGTGTGTTGTTACGCAGGTGCGAGGGCTGTGATCGGGCTGCACGACATCACGGACAACCGCAACATATGGCGCATGCTGTCCGCTGAATTCTTGGGCACGTTCTTCCTCGTCTTGGTTGGCTGCAGCAGCATCACTTCTTTGGCCGGCTCTTCCGGTGACATCCAGATCGCCTTCACTTTCGGCCTGGCTGTTGCCACGATAGCGCAGGCAAGTCCCGCAGATTTTTTTATTAGAGGTCTTTCCAGCCTCTGGACGACACGTAACGTACCGTCCATGAGTCCCGCAGAAGTTCACGTTGTGTTCTCGGCATGAGCACAGTAATGTTGCTTATGTGAGTGTGAAACAGTGTTGCTGACCGTTAGTGAAGAAAACATGTTGGGGGCTTCGAGAATCTGGTGCTGAGGAGGCTGTTTTGACTCAATAATATGGAACTAGCAGGAGGACGGGAAATTAACACGGTAAAGACCTGCGTAATTTGTCCTTGTCGGTGAAGATCCTTAGAGTGATCAGATGGAGGATTCGATTGTTAAAATATATTTTAAGGAAACATAGTGTGGAGGTGTGGATTGGATTTAACTGATTGAAAATATAGACCATTGGCAGTCTGTTGTGGGCAGAGGAAAGAAATTTCGGGTTCTATAAAGGCACGGAATTTCTTGAGTAGTTACATAAAAACGACATTTTTAACCACTCCGTTCCATGGAGATACTAAGTAGCAATGAGAAAACACAGTGATTAATTCTTCAGTATGATGATTACGTAAAATATGATCTCGAATTAAAAGTTGTAGGATTATTTTAGATACAAATTGAGAATAGTGCTGAAATATCTACCGAAAGGTATGCGCAGTAAGCCTACCATGCCGACTGCCTTCTGTGAGAGCATGATAACAGTAAATCACTTACACATGGCAAGCCAGACTCACTAAATTTCTGTGTTAGCACCGATAACATCTTCATTATCAATGGACAGTTCCGCAGTGTAAACGAGAACTTGCTTCTGTTCACAACGTCGGAGATACCCGAAGATCTGGACATCTTCCGATGCGCCACTTCTTTCCCTTTGTCCTTAGGAACAAAACAGACAAACCGTAATAAATCTAATAACAAAAACAAGAGCAGATTTATTTCGGAAGTGTATGTTTTCGGTTAGGAACAAAATTGTAAAGTGGCGCCGATGCGGATAAATTCCCGCCCGCTTAGTTTCAGGGAATTATTTTAAAGAATGGCTACTACGGCCAATAAAGCTTATGTATTTTTTCCAACCCAAATATGTATAGGAAATACTTCTTGGAACTGGGTGTTAATAACTTTCTTTATAATGTATGTTAGTCATTTTATCAGAGTTTCATATTTATTTGGAGTGCCTTATAATTCTGAAAATACATTCACACCACTGATTAATAATAAGAAAAAGAATTTTTCCTTCTGCGCCTTTCAGAAAAATATTACTACTACTGCTACTGCTACTATGATGATGATGATGATGATGATAATAATAATAATAATAATAATAATAATAATAACTCTCTGAAACTTGAAGCTTTAGCGGTTGGTATCACTGTTGCTTTATGGGAGAAGTACCAGAAATAAAAAGCCTGTGACAATAATAATAATAATAATAATAATAATAATAATAATAATGCAAAAGCAAATGCAGGATACAAATCTTTTCAGTCGTTCTTTTGGAACAGCACAAAAATTGAGTGTCTCACGCTAAGCAATAACATTTGAGAGTATCTGAGAACAAAATTATGAGGAAGATTAATGGACCTGAGAGGGAGAGAAAGGGAAAGAGTGAAAAATGACAAAACAAACTTCGTTATAAGAAACTTGGTAATTAATAGTCCTTATTGTATATTTTAGGGCGATTAAATGGACAAGGCTGTTATCTGTGATACATGTAGCACGCATGTGAGACGAGAAAAACGTGTTCAGAATTTTAGACGTAAAACCTAAAGAGGAAAAGAGTTTTCTCTTCCTTATACCATATTCAGAGCCCACCAGTCATTTTCTCCCTGCTTATCGGCAGATGTTTTCCGGAGGTAAAGCAACTGGAGCGTGAACCTAACAACCCACTTCCATCTAGTGCAGATATGTGAAACATGTGATGGCTTAGGCCATACCTCGTACTCCTCCATTGACTGGTGAGAAGGCATAGCAGCAGGTTTGCGTGTATGCATATCATTATATTGCCTGCAGAGGTCATGTAGCGGTGAAAGACGAGTGAACGGAATGAATGAGTTGTGAGTTGGAAAAGATGTGGGGAGGGGGGGCAGGGTACAGGTTACAGTACTTTAAAAGGTTTGGCAGCAAAAAGTGAGCAAAGAAAAAAGTTTCATGAGGAAAGTCGCAAAAAGGGATGCAATCAAATCGTGAAAGTAAGGACCAAATAACGGAAGACTTGTAACATTAACACCGTCTTATAGTCGAAGATATGAGATGTTCACACAGGCTAGTACTAACAATTCTATAGACATGCTTAAAAATGTTTTAATATTGTTTTCAGTGACCACAAACTCAACACAGTTAGCGACATTTTATCTACTACCTTATATATATTTAACGAGTACCATACTTCTATAGCTGGTGTAATAAACAATTGAGTACCTGAAGATGAACTAACATAGTTCGAAACATGTTGGACTATTTTTAATATAAACTGTATTAAATAACAGATAATAAAGAGTGTACATTTGTCGGAACACGATTTTATATAATCAAGAAAATGTACGGTACAAATAACATAAAACATGCAATGAACTCAGACACATCGAAGTTTGTCAGTCACATTCATAGATGTCTTCATTACTGTTCTATCTATTACTTATATGTGTCATATAAGATTACTTGGGCCCTGGAATCGACTCAGCCTCTAACAGAAATTATTACCAGGGATATCCCCTTGGGGGAGGGCGGGGGGGGGGGGGGGGAAGAAGGCAGGTGCATAGGGCTGACAACCTTACCACCTTTATGTGCCGATTGTCTAGAAATTGTGGGAGCCTCAAACTCCTGCAGCCCTAAGAGCCTGTCCAGGCCTGTAATGGGATAGCTTTTTACATCACTTGACAGGATAAACATATCTGAATTTGGGGATATTTCAGGCAGAATATGCTGGGAGATTAAGTATTTACGTAATGTAAATCTAATAAGATAAATCGTCTGGTCTTATTGAATTAAATGTCGTGCACAGAGGGCAGTCGTAATCACTGTAAGAAGTAGCGTGAAAGTCGTGCCAAGTGTGGCAAGGCAGTCGCAAGACTGGAGAGACAAATGAAGTATTGGGAGCACGTAAAATGACGTCACCTTTTTACCGAAAAGTAGAACGATCAGGCTAAGCAATACTTAGGCCGACTGCTCGTGTGTTCTAGCTAAGCTCCTCCCGAACAAAATTTAAAACGGTCTTACTTTTCATAGTTTTAAAAAGTTTCAGCACGAAGATTCAAATAAAATGAAACTAAGTTTCACCCATTATTTCTCACGGATATAAAAGTTTGTATCGGGCTGTAATAAAGAATGTGGATGAGGTGTCTGAAAATAGGGCGCTGAGGGTTATATCTGGATCTCAGAGAGTGGGAGTAACGACAGTGTGTAAAAACTGTTTAATCTTCACAGTCTGCACTTACATAAAATATTATATGAGTGATCAAACAGAGAAAAATAAGACAGGCAATGTATGTAGCATGGACGTTTTAGATGAAAAATGGGTACAACATGTTAATTGAAAAAATTGTCATGTAAGAAATTATTTGGAAGATTTAGGTTTAGATTTTAGGATAATATTAAAAATTGATCCCAATATATTAGGTCTAGCAGTGGCCTTTTTTGAAGACTGTAAACAATCTTCTGATTCCATAAAATGAGGGTAATTTCCTGACCTGAGCTACTGTCAGCTTCTTAAGTAAGACTCTGTTCCACTGAGTCAATCATCGTTCATCTCTTCAGCCCTGGCCCACGTAATGCAGACGTCACGCAAAACGCGAGCATTCGATATTTTCCTTTTCTCTCTTTTTACCACGCCTTCCTCCAATGGATGAATCGCAGAACCCAAATCCACTTATTCGGATATGCCACCAGGCACATTGTGCTTTGAGGCAGACGTTGCGCTTAAGCAGTATTTGTTTCCGAAAGCCGGAAAAATTCTGACAGACGATCCATTTTCAGATCCATTCATCTTAAGATACAGTCGATCCCGGTTGTAACTACATCGGTTTACGCGACACCTCGCCTACAGAGTGAGATTTTCTGTGGTACCAATTGATTCGTCACTGTCAACCATAACATCATACTCCTCGGTTATAACGACATTCCTTTATAACGACACAAAATATTCAGTCCCTTCCATGACGTTATAACAGAGTTTGACTGTATTACTGCAGCAATAAAGTGACGACAGCTTTCTTAGCACTTTGAGGACAGACGTTCATCTAAAGTTTACATAAAATTCAAGTTTCTAGCTCACAATAAACACAGAGCTTCTCCATTAGACAGACGAACCAGTTAATGCTTTTTGCTGAAATAATATTTTTTTTCTGAGAATCGTATAAAACACACACACACTATATATATATATATATACGTATATATATACACAATGTACAACGTGTTGGAAGCATGCATAGTTTTTGTGTGTTACGGTGTGTAGTACATGTACTTACTACTGGGCTTTAAAAGCTTAATTGCATTATTGCCAGAGTTTTGGAGGCTGAGACTGTAGAAAATCCCAAAGCTTTAAGCAGTTTAATTTTAAGACTTAACTGAGTGACGTCTGCTCGACTCATGGGGTCTTACGGGAAGAAGAACGCCTTTGATCTGGAGCCCAAAGTAAAGGCAGATAAGAAGCTTGGTTGCGTGTCGCAGTGCGTAAGTTGTGGAATTCATCCTTTTGAAGCCCCTTAAGTAGTTATTTGCTCAGTTTTTGACGTCAGAGATATGCTGCTCTGAAGTCAACAAAATTAAGTTTTTTAATAGGATGGTACGAGAACTATTGAAGTCCCCGTGGAAATACTAATATCCCCCCCCCCCCAGTAGAATCGGCCCAAATCCCCGCAATACATTTACACGTAGAATGAATGTGTATTAATTACCATGCCAATAGATTGTTGGCATGAATCCTGATAAATAATCTGTGCCCACTTTATACTTGATTATCATTGTTCGTTCTCTTTCTAAAACTGGACACATAAGGTATCTGCTCGAGCAATAAGTGATAGCTTATCATATAGTGTAGTGGTTTGTTAAGTTAAGGAGACATTGTCCTAGGCGGCTGTTGCTGGTACTACTGGTGTTACTGCAACTGCCACTACTACCACCTCCGCCACCGCCACCGCATCCACAAACACCACAACCAACACCGAAACCACCACCACCACAACACCATCACCATCACCAACACCATCACCACCTCCACTATCACCACAAACACCACCAACAACACTAACACAACACCACCACAACAACACCATCACCAACACCTCCACCATCACCGCCACCAAAACACCAACACACCACAACCAACACCACAACCAACACCACAAACAACAGTAACACCAACGACAACGCCACACCACCACCATCACCACCACCACCACCACCACCACCATCACCAACACACACAACACCAACACCAACACCAACACCAACACCAACACCAACACAACACCACCACCACCACCACCACCACCACCACCACCACCACCACCACCACCACCACCACCACCACACCACCACCACCACACCACACCACCACCACCAACCACCACCACCACCACCACCACCACCACCACACACCACCACCACCACCACCACAACCACCACCACCACCACCACACCACCACCACCACCACCACCACCACCACCACCACCCACCACCACCCACCACCACCACCACCACCCACCACCACCACCACCACCACCACCACCACACCACCACCACCACCACCACCACCACCACCACCACCACCACCACCACCACCACCACACCACCACCACCACCACACACACCACCAACACCAAGGCCAACGCCAACGCAAAGGCCAAGGCCACCGTCACCTTCTCCGTCACCATCACCAACACCAACAACAAATTCATACTCCGAATCTCAACATTTTATTAGTCATCACGGACACCAGAACCAGTACGTCGAGTCTTTATCGCGCAATTGTCACTTGGAATAAACACAGTTACACATTAAGCAGTCACAAAGGATATTAATGTTTCATTTTGCATCGTCCTTTGACGTCAATTATTGCTACTGTAGTTTTGGTGAGACGCTGCTGCGGAACATATATTTACCACTAGGCTTTAAATGTTTAAGTAGGGGAAAGCCAGTTGTTAATACCTTATACTAATCATATTGCTAATGCACATTATTAGATTCAAAGTTCTTTAGTAAGTTCAAGGCAACTTCAAAATTACATTACATTCACGCACACAAATATAGAATTGTGCAGTGCAATGAAACATTCTGTATTAACAGCCGACAGTACATATAATTTCACAATTCTGAATGCTGCGACGGAAAGCATGCGGAAAAATTTAACTGAGATCTCTTCTAAAGCACAAGATCAGCTACCAATAGCGAATACATCGATCTTGACCGAAAATTGAACCTGACAGCATAAATTTCGAGTATTTTCCTTGCTTTTCAAAATCACCCTAATTACACTTAATTGAAATTTTGTAACTTTATTTTCTTTGTACAGCTGGATTATCTCCCAGACAAAACTGTGCCAATTATAACCGCAGTGTAGTTGGCACTTCAGCAATTAAAGACCTTAAGGAATGTAATTTAAACATAATACTTTAGCTCACATTTATTCTGATTATATCTGTTGCTTCTCGGTCGGTACAAAATGACACAGAAGATGACACGTTGTTCAAGACTTTCATCTTTCCAGAAGGACTACATGCATTGAGCACTCCATTCACTTTCAAAAAATATCCAGAAACTCGTCAACCATGCACCCAGCTGTCATACCATTGTTTCTTTTAACGTTTTACACTTCAAGGTCTCGTGTTGTGGTATAAAGGATAGTGTATCTTCTTTTATAATTGGAGGAGACATTCACTCTGACATAAACAGGTCACAGAAATAACACAGCCTACTCAGTGGTCCATTATGGCATAAAAGCCAACCAGACAACACAGGGGTATTCTCTATGAATGAAGATGACAAATATGTACATAGATGTTTGTCGGCAGTGGAAGATAAAACATTGTTTAGAATTGTAAAAGATATTTGCTAATTCATTTATATTTTAAACATTTTTAGTAATTTTAATTAACAATACTCTATTTTAACTCTACAAATGTACATCTTTGACAGAATTTGCTGTACTTGTATGACTTGTATACACCTCCCTGATGATGATGGCCTTGTAGTGGTCGAAACAAGTAGGAGAAACATAAGTAACAAATAATTATTTATTATCTATTGTGTAACATGTTGGATCAAGTGTTGTGTAATCAATCAATTGCACAGAATATAGATTACGTTATACAGCCTACTCTATTGCGAAATATTGTTTGAAATAAATTTAATTTCCAGTGGAAATGAATATATCAATCCGAGCCTTGCCACTTCTAATATAATATTTTAACATGCTTGTGGCACTTGTCAGTATATAACGACTCAGTGGACTAACCAGCAGCGCTCGGTGTTTGCATTTAACATTTTGTAGGTTACTTGCAAGGTCAAAATATATTACGTACAAAGAAACGTGGTAAGACCCAGAATTAGATGGCATGGCCATTTTGAAATTTCTCAGCATCGGAATGCGAATGAAGCTCCCAAGCCTTGATTGGAGAAGGAGGAGGTATAAGGATAAGAATAAGAGAAGAAATATTTCTTTGATTGCTTGGGGACCTAAAGAGTTATGTTACCTTAAACGGAAAGTCATTTACTTCAACAAAATTATATAGACGTATACAAACTGTGTAAGATGTTACACTTCTACTCCCGACGTTGCTGCAGGTGTCTTGAAGGTACGTCAGTGCGCCCACTCGATCCTGCAATTACCCTGCCCTTTCTACCCTGTGTTGTTACAAATCACTCTAGCGTAAACACCACCAGTTGGTTTTTAGTGGCATTAAGGTAATCTGCACCTTCAAATAGGTGAATCAAGGACACGCTGTAATTGTTGGAGAAATGCTGAGAAAAAGTAAATCATAGTCGCACTGTTGTGGAAAGTGGCAGCGTCATCTTTTGTTGGAAGTTTCTTTCTTGTGTGGTACCAAAGAAATTCAAATGAAAGTAAGGAAAGGTGCTTGAAATGGCTTGCCCTAAATGTGTCTTGAATCTAATTCTCTTGAGTAATTCATAATGTCAGAAAAGGAATGTAGTTAGACTTAATTAAGTCCCATTCACACAGTGACAGATCAGAAATTCCACAAAACCGTGCATTTTGCAACATTTCACAATACCTGTACCATTCGCTATACTTATATATTTTAGTTTACAATTAGTTATTCTACTTATTTTTTTGGCTACTGAAATCACAGCGACCCAGTTTTATTTATTTCCAGACTCCGATACAGTACAGATAAGGAAGAAAGTCTAAGAGTTCTTTAGATAATAGATTGTGTGAAGGATGTCTTAAAAGATTACATTTTGTTCAAATTGTGATGCGTACACAATGATATATAGAATCACAGTCAACAAGCTTAAGGACTTAGTCTCCTTGGGAGACCCAGAAGTAGATTGGAGGAGAATATTAAAATGCGGCACGTCAACTTGCATTTGATTCAACTGGTTGAGGGCATATTTCATTGGTGGGCTTTTCTAAACACGGTAATGGGTCTTCAGGTTTCATAAATGCGGAGAATATCTTGACTAGCTGGGCGACTACTAGATTCTCAATAATGGACGTACTTAACCTATACGGTTGACTTCTGACCCAGAGACCACATAGTGTCACAGAGGATTCCTGGATCGCGGGACGGAACACCACAATTATGCACTTTGTCATAAACTTCTACCACACTACACTAAGTAAATATTCTGCTAGTCCAAGGACACCACACAGCATCTACAGGTGTGCCGGGGAGACTGAAGTACTGTAGAATGTAAAGTTCACCCTGAAACAGGCCATGAAGACCCAGAGGGGGAGTGGAGATACAGCTATACTCTTTCTTTAACCTCGGCGCTAGATGGGGTAGGTGGTCAACGCCACGCCCCTACCGCGTTACTCCCAGGAAAGAAACCCATTGTACAGGAGACTGGGTGGGCCCCAGGGTCGGTCTGGACGGGCGCGGAAAACTACTGGGATTCGAACCTCCGACCGTCCAGTCCAGTCCAGTCCAAGAGGTAGCGAGTCGCAATACCGGCTACGGTACTGTAGAAGTTCCTAAACTTTAGGAACGTCTCGACTGAATTTCAGTTCCAATCCAAGCGGCACATTCTGCTTAAAGACTATCTTGCGCAGATTATTTGATGTGAATATCTGACTGGAAATGATTCTGCAAAGAGTGGGTAGTTAATTTATTCTTACTTTGCTCCAAATCGCATAATTTCGATTGAACTGGTAAAATGACCGCGAAAACTGACGTGGCGTGAGATGATCTTGTCATACGTCTTGAGAAACCGAAGAAAACCTTGAAAAGGTGAGGGAGAGTGACACTGCTTACCACCCTTCCGGCTGCTAAATAATATGGGTCAAACCGTCTATACCAGTTTCGGCCACTTATTTGCTTCAGATCTATTTTTCTTCTCAGTGCAACTTCGGTTCACAGTATTATACACAACATAAATTACAACATACTTGGAAAAACAGTGTTTAAGAATCTTAGGCCATATGATCCGTGTGCCCAATGGCTTTCTAACAATGGATAAGACCAGGCTCTCCAGCCGCTTAAGTCCCTTGTTCTCTTTCATAACACGTAGTACGTTAGGCAACCAGCACCACGCGAAATAAATCCGTCGTAAGTGGATAGGAGATTCACTAAATCAAACTGTAGAACTATGAATGTTAGTAGTTTGAGAGTACTTAACACTAGGGAGTGACAGCATGTGGGAGGTAGAACGTTGCTAATGTCTTGATTCGAGGCCTGTAATAGGAAAATTACCGGGTTTGCTTTCTGGAGAATGTTACAACTCGAAGTGCTTTATGCTTCTGTCAAGAAAAGGCCTTAGGCTTTGCAATATGACGGAGTGGATTGAATTGCTAAAGCAAGCAAGACAATTAACATTGGCTTCCCAAAATCTAACATTTTCTTTTCTTTGCACAAATGAGATCATTCATAAATTTTTAATGTTAAAGCAACTTCTTACATGAGATCTGAGCTTTTTTGGATTTTACGCAGCGTCGAATGATAATTTCGTACCGACGTTTCAGGACAACCTATCGGTTCCATCTTCAAAGATAAAGCAAGTCTTCTTGGACTGCTTGGCCTTTGAAGATGAGACCGACAGGTTGTCCTGAAACGTCGGTACGAAATTACCATTCGACGCTGCGTAAAATCCCAAAATAGCGCAGATCTCGTTTAATTCGCAGCGGAAGCCTGAAATCACCAAACTTCTTACATTTACCAAATAAAGCAGCGAATGACTGGTAGAACAGTAAATTATTTGGAAAATGTTAAAGGTAATCTCTTCACAATTATTTAAGTTCATATTTACATATAATGTTTATAGACAGTCATAAAATTCCCCAAATCAGTAAATGGGCCCCCTCCTAAGCCAGTTCAATCCTGTCTAATTGTTTACGCAGGAATGCAATTGTGTGCCCTGTGCAGGATATTGCACTTAATATGAAAAAAAATATAAGGTTACTGTAACTTATTTTCTTATAGATTAGTATGGAGAGTACAGGCGATAAGTTGTGATTTGCAAGAGGGGGGTGTGCCTGCACGTTCCGCGGTGTTACGAAGATAGACACGCTGGACGCTAGACACAGAATGTTCCTGTGATTTACTTTTGCTTCCGCGATGTACGTGAGATAACTCGCAGTTATAATAACACAGATAAATCAGAGAAACAGCAAATAAAAGTAATCGAGATGATAAACTGGCCAACATCACAGGGTCGTAGAACTTAATTAATATCATTATAATAAATCGTTGCTTGGTGACCATGCTGTCATATCCAGTGCTATATCATAGAGTGCGCTTGTCTGAACTCGGAGACACGCCTTCAGTTTTAACTGGCTGAAGATGGAGACGCGTCGAGTTTTCTCTGAATGCAGTTGTGGTGAACTGTTCCAATTACTACCTTAGCTAAACGGAGCGCAGTCCTCTTTGAAACGCTAGAATTCCCCATATGCTGGTCAATAAATTATCTGTCTGTCTTGTAAGGAAATCGAAGGTTCATCAACCATTTTCACTACAGCCTGCTACTCTTTCCTGAGTCGCATGTTTTCGGTCCACACCTCATACCACATTCATCTCCTAAATTTTAATATCATCTTTCTATCTACACCCACGTCTCACACCTTATCTTAGTCCTGCAGGTTTTTTGACCGTAATTTGCATGTCTTTCTAGTCTGTCCCATGCGTGACACATGCTCCACCAAACTCGTTCTCCTTGACAAGACCCCATAATAACAGCTTATTTGACGCAGACTACAGATGGTGTAGTTCATCATTACATAATATTTTCATCATCGTATTACACTCATTCTTTTAATTTCTAATGTTCTCCTCAGCAGCTTACCAGTCTTTGTCTGTGTTCTTCCACAGTTTGAAGAAAGGCGTTTATCACCCGTAAAAGTCATAAAACAATTTTCTACATAGAGCTCTTTTACTTTAAGCTGATCAGGCTCAAAATCCTGCTACAGTTCACACACCTGAGCTACCTGCATAGGAAAACGCAACAGCGAAATTTAAGAAATCATCCCCAGTGTTCATCCCACTTTACTTTCACACGTAATGTGTTGTTTATTAATTCTGAACTTCATTAAATTTACCTACTAGATAAAATTTAAATTCATTTTATGAAAATTCTCCTTGGTTGCAGGTTTTTGTCTAAATTGCTTCCTAAATAAATAATTACAGCACACAATTTATTTGGACAGTTTTTTCCCATCTATTCAGCGAAAGTCCATACTCTTCCTTTATAGCAGGTTTCCATATGAAAAGAATATATAGGCCTACTCATGTATATATAAGGAATATGTATATTTACACACATAGACATGTATTTTTTCCCCCAACCGAGCTCTATGTCCAGCCACACATAACTTATGCTATTTCCTAGTCTGTCTTATGAGAGGCCCATAGCCTCATCCAAAGCGAGTTCTCCACAGAGTGCTATCTATCGCTCATCTTTAAATTTCCATTATCCTCTCATTTCCTGAAGGTCATCCAGTAGCTACTTTCTTCTTCTTTTCTTCTTCTTCTTTTCTTTTTTTCTTCTTTTTCTTTTTTCTTCTTTTCTTCTACTATCCTAACAAAGGTGTAAATCTAAGCTGTGTATAGTTTGTTGTGCAGTACTTTTCACATCTGTGTGGCATTATTTAATTAATATTTAGCACGTTTATTTAGATATTCACTGGATGCTACAAACAGTACAGATCACCTACATATATAGTCGCCACAGCTCCGTTTTTACCTTCCCACTTTTATCATTCGGCACATTAGGAAAATTCAGTAAAACTAATATAACTCTAAACATATCCAAAGTATAATTTTACAAAAGGGATATCTCCATTCGCTAAAAACTGATCTGACGCTGTATAAAACCTAAGGTAATAACGGCTTTGAAAGATTTATATTGATCTTCTGGATTACATCGAAAATGATGGGTCACATTAAGCAGATATTTAGTAACACCCGCTAGAATACACGGCATTATATCCCAGAAGACAAAAATATTTATTTCAAGCATGTTTATTTATTTTACTCTATGATCAGAATCATAAGATTCTAATAGTTCTCAGGCTGTCAGGTTATTCAACATGTTTTATGAAATCCGAAGGTTTATTTCCGTTTGCAGTATAGGCCTACCTCTTGTGAAAATGGTTTTATAATCCGTATACAATTATTTGTTGTAATAAAGAGTTTTTAATGCCAAATGAAGAGTGGTTTACTGCTTAAAGCAAGTACACATTCTTAAGAAGCGGAAATAATAAAAAAGGAAAAGCAAACCGCAGTTTCTGACGTCTCCGAGGTCGTTAATTTAATTGTACTCTCTAGAAGCATTAGGCGCATTACTTCGTCACCAGTTCCATTTCGCTTGTCTTCATTGCAGCTTAAATTCATTACAGTTACCGAGAAAGAAAGGTAGTAAGTTTCTTAAATGAATTAACGTGCAAAAACTTTAGATGAAGATCCTAAAACGAAAAATTAATGTAACGTTCTTGTAAAACTTGAGGGCCAGAAGTGGCTAGTTAACAGATTGATTAAAACTTTGGGCTCTCAGCATACAGCTGCAATTAATGACGTCATGCCGCAGAAACAACGTGCAATGTGTTCAGACAATCTGTTATGTAATTAAAATTGCCTGAGTGAAGCATTGTTAGGGAACAACTTGACTGACAGACCGTCACAAATGAATCGGCTGCTAATTTTATTCTGCTGCAAACCGGTTGGTCTTGTTCGTTAATTATATTACATTAACCCCAAAACTAGTGAAGTCCTATGTTGTCAATTTAGGGGGCAATTTTGTAGATAATGTGCAAGACGATTCACTTCCCATAGTCGATATTCTGAAAATAACTGAAGTCACTTACACTAAATATAAAAGTGAGGATGGAACGTCGCATAGTCAGCTATTCAGGCCAGAATTTCTTGCATTTGCTTGTACCTTCAATACTTAAGGTAACTATAGATTTATCTAACGTTTATATTTTTTGAAATATAAATTAGTTTATAAAAAACAGATATCTTTCCGAAAAATGATATAGTAATCTTGTCGTGAATCATGTAATACGAAATTTTCTTGGCTTTAAAAAAGTGAAAAACGTACTTTTGCTTGGACACTTTCTCACAAAATACGGAAATTTTGTAAGACTCGGAGCTTATGAGTTGGGACTTTGGAAACTGACTGACCCTGCCTTCGTAGAAACGTTTATGCTTAGTCCACAGAAATGCATTTGAACTGACACCGTTCTTTGCGTGCAAAAGCTGAAAACAAATTTCCATATCTGAGTGCATGAAACTGAAATGTCATTCGGACATCCAATGCTGAGATGCTTGGTTTTACAATGATTGTCCAAACGTCTGTGACAATAGTTCCTTACCTTCAGCAATATCACACTGGACATGACCAACCGTCTGTGGTACACGAACTCGAATTCCAGGACTTGGCTTTACTACCGTCGTGTTTGGTTTTGAGTGAGTGAGTGAATGAGTGAGTGGGTGTGTGTGTGTGGGGACGTCAGCGCTCACGTACATAAACTTCCCGATTCAATCTGATTTGGGGAATTCGTCCTCTGGAACCTATTTTGAATAATCCAGTGTTAGATCTAGTAACTAAGCTAGGATTTGATCTAGACCGCAGATTCTGGTTTCGATTCCCAATAGCTGCACACACTTTTCTATTCTCACAGCGCCCAGACCGACCTGGGATCCAACCAGCCTCCAATCCAGTTGGTGCCGGAGGCTGTTCTCTGAGTGTACGAGCGGCCGGGACGTAAAGCTCTTTGCTCATTACCATCTGTTGCTCAGTGGGGTGGAGTTATACCTCTATTTCTATAAGTCTTTATGATGTGATGTTTTAACTGAGCGTAGGGAAGACTTCTTTTTACATCCGAATAATTGTACACATTTTACGCTGACCGCTGACCGCTGACGCTGTGGGTGGGCAGACACTGTGTCTTCATAGTAACGACATAACATGACAATATCTCCTACTGCGTGGGTGCACGCGAAATACGGGCAGCAGCACTTCAGGTTTGCTAAATCCATGTGCCCCTCCTTCAAGTCATTGTACATGCATAGTTCAAAGGTTACAGCAAGTATTCTTGGAAGGTTGTTTTCCCTACGAATCTCCTATATGACCTATCAGTCTGATAATCTTAATGCCAGTCATTCCAGTGATGTAGGACATTATTTTCCTTGCAAGTGAATGTACATGGCAAAGTGACGTGTAGATACAGCATGATCGTATTGAACATGCACAAGGTTTGGTTTCTTAACAACGCGTCTATCTTGGATAGAGTCTCATTATTAAAGCAGGAAAAGTTGGGGCGTGACCATACTTTAATGTTTACACTCCATATTGGGTACAGATCAAAGTGTTCCGATGTGCAGGTACTATTATTATAAATTAGCAAGAAAGCAAGCGAGCCATGTGGTAGGAGGAGCACTGTTCGTTATTTCGCCTGTGAGTGTTTAGAGTGGCTGGATAATCCCTTAACGCCAATTTTTATTTATATCAAAATTCGCAATTTGTATCATCCGTGATTATCTGACAGGAATTTAAAAACCTAAAATCTATCTGTGGCTAACGTAAGTGTTGTGGATTAAATTAATGATACAATAAATATTTACTTCTAAAATCAAATAAACCCATCTAATTCAACGCCGCAAACTCTTCTTGAAAAGGTAATTGTCGCTCAGTTATTCAATTAAAATCATAAATTTATAAAATTTAAAAAGCAATTCACATACCATTGCTTTGTACATTTCTGCCTCTTACTGGACCTTATCCTCAGTTTAATACAATCCACATTATGAATAACTTTTTACGATCAGTGCTTAAAAGAGTAAATAGATAACATTTTTTTGATACAAAATCTTGCATTATATATCCGAGCCCTTTTTACTACTTACTCCCTCTACGTTCGTAAAGTTACGTACGCATGACCTAATTCCCCAGTATTTACACTGAGAACTATATTTGTCCATTCAGACAATCATCTTTTAACCTTTCCCCAAACATTGTTTCACTTTAATGTGACTTTCGCTGGCAGCTAGCGGGAACTTCAAAGGCCATACTCTACGTTGTTTCGCTTCACGTTACAATTTTTAGGACGGTAAACATAAAGTTAAAACGGACTTACTAAAATTGCATTCTTAATATTTAATTTACCACTGTTCTGTCGACCTTAGCTTTTGACTCACACAAACATCGGTACTGCAAGAAAAAATAAATTCACTTTGTTCCACAGAACTGTTCAAGTCACAGAATTGTACGACAGTTCTAACGGTATACACTTAATACCCAAAGAGTCCCTTTTACGAATCTATGTAAATATGTTTTTCGTTCCGTGCATTGTCGACAACCAATTCACAAGCCGCAATCAACAAGATGTACAATGCTCTTACTTAGACACTTATATTTATATTATAACACTGAGTATTCCTACATGTTTCAATCCACAAAGGATCATCATCAGGGAAAAAATAGGCGTATCAAATAATATTGCATAAAACGTATTTAGCTATTTTTACACATAATTAACAACTTATGCAGTAAAACAGTATACAGTTCTTTGAAGCTTAGTTGTGGAGATAAGTGAAATGTGGTCTTGATATAGAGTATTTGTGGGGCAGCTTACGTACTTAACGAAGATTGACACGGTACTGTGTCAACTACCTGCCACTACATTTAAATTAAATAATTATCACAGTGAAGTCAACATAAACAATAAATGTGAGTTTACATTGTGGGAAGAAGCGCGTTGATGCAAGTGAGGACAGTAGCATTCACGAACAAGAGAAAGCTGACGATCCAAGGGCAGTTAACACGCCCTTTTCTTTGAGCATTTAAAAGGGCAAGATCCAAACACTTTTATTTCTACAAGATTTAGTAAATGTTATGCTTAACAAAAAATTACTGAAGTGAAGTTTGCCTCCAGGGTTTACCTCTGGATAGATAGTGAGCAAATATGCCTCCTTGTTTAAATATGAACTACATCCAGCCAGAGGCATAGTCTGCAATTCGGTTCGTACAGTGGTTTGTACAACATAATGTGATTGAAGTTGAGTAGCCGAACCTACATGAGTTGTTGCATAATGTCGTACGATTATATGTGTTGTATTTATTGTTTATTTAACGACATAGTTAGTAGTCTGTAATATACAGAGTCGAATTATCGGGCGATCAGTGCATAATGATTTGGAAAGGAAATGGAAGAAACAGTCGTGGCCTACTTTTCATTAATATAATGAGATTTGCCTGGAAGGCTAAATAAAACTAAAAAAGCCCGTCGGAGCGTCTTAACATAAAAAAAACTGAGTAAGAATGATGACTTTTCGGAAACATTTACCTATTTCAGAAAACAATTTTAAGAATGAAACTTTTCAAATCAAAATTTCGGTCAAGAGGGGCTAATTTCATTGCGGTTTTCGCTTATCTGTCATCAAATTTTTAAAAGATATGTTTCTTGCTGATAAAATTCAGCTGCGAATCTTTCATTAAAAACAAGGCGAAATGCCACGATTTTTAATTTGCTCAAGAAACTCGAATTTATCAGCTGTCTATACTATACAGCTGTTGAAAGGAAAGGCTCAAGCGCTGAAGCTAAACGCATTTATTATTATAGTCATTGTGCATTTAAAGTCAAGAATCCTGTTTTTTAAATCTTAACAATATCTTAAAACAAATTCAGTTTTACTTCATTTAGTTGCTCCTTTTTGCATTTTTTACGAGTTACTAAGTTCTTCAAATTTTTCGAAGACATCTGGAGAATTCTTAATCTTGTGTTTAATAGGAAATAACAAATAGGACCATAATAACATTTGAGTGTTTTTGCGTGCTGTTGGATGTAAAACCTATATGGCCATCTTCTCCTCCTTTTCTCGATAGCGCGGCCCGACCTTAAAAAGTTTGCCGACCTCTGTCTTACGGGACTGGTAGGTGTCCGGATTGTTTAAGTTGTAACAATCAGGAAGCTGGCGCACATGGTAATGTTGCTGAGTTATATTTAGAAGGCTTCCGGTTTAAATCTCGGGTGGAACACAGACTATCCTGGGGTTCTTCATGGTTTCCTTCAGTCCATGCAGGCAACTGCTGGGGTAGCATCTTCAACTAGGCCAAGACTGCGTGTTTTCAAGCAATTTATTCTCTATCGTCAGATCATTCGAGTTATGTCTGCGTTACTAACGGCGTCGTTGAATAAAGTACGCTTACAGATAGATAAATAAATAAATAACAAAAGAAGAGCGCTATTTTCTCCGGTTATTTACTGTAAAGCAAGAGTTATGTAACGTTTTCTGTGCTCGTTCCAGCAAGTAGAGGTTCTGTGTTTAGTTCTAGTTTCTACAGTGATACTAGTACAGTCGGTTTAATGCGTTCACCTTTCCGAAAACAAAGGATTTATTTCTTATTAAGAACAGAACTTTCCATTCTACGTAAAATTCCTTCTCTTTCTTACTACGAGACTAAGGTATCGGATATTTAGTATGAAACAAATGTTTAAAAAATATGTTTTTACTATATATTCACTTATGCAAATATATGAGGTGATTATGTGTTTCTGTGTAACTATTTAAGGGATACACATGCAGCATAGAGGTCAAAAGTTGGCAGCCAACACCACAGAACTACGCGGGTGTCCAGAATTAACAGGAAGCAAAAAAGATTGATTCGTGTAAAAAATCATTTAGGATTAGTAGAGCTAAGCTTTGCAGACGTTCTTATTCATGATCCTATAATCCTGATTTGTTTTTAATCCGGCGCCCTACACTTCGCTGCACTTAAGTGATTCCTATGTATTCACTATTCCTTCCAAAGATGCCTCCCTCTATTGGAAGCATCACGCCTGTGGGAGGTTCTTGGCGTCCCGGATAGTAGCAACCGTCGAATATGTACGATAGTGGCTTCTGTCTGTGCTTGTGTGTGTGTGAGGAGGAAAACAGATCGAGTTCACAAAAAACTGCCTTTTTTTTTAATCCAGGAAATGAAAAAAACCCAAAACGGAAGTACATATAATGTAATAGACCATCTTCAGAAATCTTTGAAATTAAAGTGAATTTACCTGAGTTGCTTGATAAACCCTCTGCAACACTAGAAGAAAATATCACACAGTGAGAAAAATATGATTGTTGCTCTGTAGTAAAGTGGTTACGTACGGAATTTGTCTGGAATTTATACACCCAATCCGTGAGAAGGGACATATGTTTCCCAAAATGATTTATAAGTGATTTATGTACGAGGAGAAAAAAAAGCTGTTCTTTGTTCACCCCTGTTAAGAGGCAAGCAGACAGATCTGTACTGGTGCTACTGTTCTTTCGAGTTTGGCGATGGGAAAGGGGAACAGGTTTCAGAACCAGTACACGCAGATCGTTCGAACACGTTGTCCCTCTCACCATTGCTACACTAGACTATTAAACATCTGCCTTCTGGCTTTCATCCCGTTTATTAATGGGAAGCTCTCATTTAAATTTTCTGAACATGGAGTTCGCATTGCCGTATTATCGATTAAAGAAGAACAATTTAGATGAAGCGTGGCTTACTTACGTTACATTTCGTCGTAAAATGTATGGAGGAATTTTGTGTGAATTTGTAAGGTAATGACTCCGAAAAAAAACAGACCAGAACATGAAAATATTTTTTCCAAAAAATTTAATTTTCAGCCATGAAGACGCCAATAAATAAGTCATATGTATAAATATCTACGTCTTACCTTGTAAGAAACACATTATAAGATGCAGAGAACACGATAAGGGACCTCAGTCCCATATTTCTAAAAGTGCAACATTGCAAGCAATTAGATTTGCTTTAGTAACCTTTAATTGCAAGATATGTAAGTTAACTGGTCATTGCCCCTTCAATCGCTGTTTCAATTGTGGCGATTCATGTGGCGACACTGTTGTTGACAACTGTGGTTTACTTTTATGTCGACATCCAACCTTATGATCGACAATTACAAGAGACCCGCCGGTGGCATCAAGGGCAGCAGCAATAAATAGACGCTTTAATGCTGACAGCATGATGTCAAGAGGAAAACTTCTCAATTCGAAGTCGTGTGCATTTGCTCAAGAACCGTACTGCAGGCAACCACAAATTTACAAATTAAAACTGCATGTGTTCCTTTGTTTGACCTATATTGCACATTTAATATTAAAAGTAAATAAAAATTAATTGCATAAGCTTTTGTAATAAATAAAAGTATACAATTCCGTGTGCTTAAGTTACTTTAAACATCTGTCCTGTAAATCACTCGTGCTCTGTCCGTGCTCTGAAGTCACTTTAAAGGAGTTCTGTCAGAAAGTTGGAGTCACTTCAAGGGCCTACTCAAGCCTGCTCTACAAAGCATTTGTAGTCTGTTTTATTGAAATCACTTTAAAGAGATATTCTATATACACAATTCGAGTATAAGTGGTCACAGACAGAGGTGAGAATTTCTTTGAATCCGACAACTTCTTCTTATTCCCTGAAGCACTTACGGGCCAGGGTCCAATTAATAAAACTTGACACAGATTCCCTGAACGTTTGAATGTTGCGCAACACGCATTCAAACTGACAATGATATATGCTTTTCGAAACAAAGAGTCCATAATTTTGAAGAAAATATACTCGGATGGAATTGCAGATTACCTTAAGAAAGATAACTATGTCAAGAACAGGCAAAATTCCTATTACTCTTAATTCGAAATTTAGAGAGTTAGAGATCCTTTTAAATTGTGGCATAGTTTAAAATATGACGCAAAAGCGTAAGAAATTAAAACTGCATTAACAAAGAGGAATGCCTCTTACGAGTCAGTTGACCGTTTTCTCTCTCATATCTGAAAATACTACATAAGATGTACTCTGTGACACAGTACACAGAATTTTCCAATGCATTCCATGCGGTTTCACTGTAGGCATGTAAATCTAAAACGATTTTCAGTTGTAAGGAAAGAACAGTCTTCCCGGGGCCAATTTTCACGAGACTCACAATACTAGCAGTATTAAGTGCAGATCTCCTCTATCGAATTTTACCCCAATCAGACAATGAATGTGGAAAGTACGGACAGAAATTCATTTAACCCCCGAAGTAAAGCTTTCTCTTTCACTGTGCTGACTTCCACGAAACTCGAAATTACCAAGTAGTTGTTTCGTTGAAATCTGTTGTGTAACGTTTTATCCAAATCTGACAAAAAATTTGACAATAGGGCAAAATTTCCTTTATGTCTTTGTGTAATAGGACTTTGACTGCAAATATTTTAATTGCTTCAAGAAAGGTGTAAATTGCCAAGACTATGTAACGTTTAAGATAGATGAATAAATGAACATACAGCATTGGTAGAACGCTACTGACAGTGTAAAACCGAAGTATTCGGAGAAACCCCCTTGTTAATATTACTTTATCGCCATAAATCCCACGTGGACTGGCCAAGGTTTGAATCCGATATCCGCGGTAAGAGACCGGCAAATAATCGTCTGAGCCATGGCACGGGAGTCTTGGGAAAGTAAAAAGGAAATTAGAATACTAGGTTCGTTCTATATCTGAGGTGTATAGTCGCGTATCTCTAACTGCAAAGGCCCGAGATCACTCCCAGAGAAATGCTTATGGTTTGAGGTGGACAGACTAACACTAAGCAGTTCTGGTCCTAGTATTTCGTTGTCTCTGTAAGTTATCATCCTGCCAGTGCTCCATATTGACTGAAGTATCAAGCGGAAGATGGGAAAATAATGTGAAATTCATACATCCGCGTCTTTCGCATGTAACTAGAAGGAAAATATTTAAGACATATAAAATTTCTGTCGGGTACCCTTACAAAACTTGTCCTTTTGTAAACAGAAAAAGGATTGGGCTCCCTCTACAGTAGTTACTCAGGTTCCCATGCACTTTTACCAAGTGTGCCGCGAGGATTTTAAAGGAAGAATTATATATAAAATTAAATATGCTCTGAAAATTTTAAAAATTAAGAACTGATGCTGTTGTTTCTTACACACACGCGCACACACGAAGTTAAGAAAGTGGGTGGGGTTCGATGAAGTCCTTGCCAAACTGAGGAGTTACTAGTATATACATTTTGAAAACCCCTAATTTACCTAGCTTTTTAAATTGACTATTTGCATCAAAGTTTATCATCCGTCTGCTTTACGATAATTTTGTCTTTTTATATAAGGAAAGGTTTTCTACATAAGCCTACTTATGGTGAATTGTAGTTATGTATTCTAATTTTTGCATTCCGTGAAATAAAAGACAAATATCACAAGTGTTCGCGAGCACCAAAACTTTGAGGATTTATGTGTCATCGCGTAGCATCCACTCAGAATAATATCCAACTCCTAAGTGGAAGGCTGTTTTTACATTCTTAGGTCAATTGAATTCTTTTTTCGCTGCTATATCAGGGACTGTTGTGGCATTAAGAACTTTGTCTTTGTCTGCTGGCTGCTAGCTGCTAGCTGGTAAATGTGAATGAGTGGCCGTTTGTCGGCATCTTGAACCCGATCAAAAGGAACCTGATTGACCGGTCATTGCTATATTATTAGCAGCACTACACCAATACTATTCGGACGCATTGGAGAGGCAAAAGGGAGGAGAAAGAGCACACCCACACACTCTCGGCCTCCACGCACAACACCTGTGAAATATTGTACTTTCACCCTTTAACATACACACATACACACGTACATGTTTATTTACATAATACACTTAAATATTGAAGTTTTGTGTGAGGGACTTACAGAGTTTTTCCTTTTTTAATTTCCTATATAAAACCTATCAGGTGATCAGCCGCGACAAGTTTCGGTTACAACAACAACAACAACAACAACTAACAACAACAACAACTACTACTACTACTACTACTACTACTAGTACTACCACCACTGGTCTTAGTTGCTGCTGTACTTGTATGGCGGTGAAACTGACGAATGTGAAATGGGTTGGGAATGTATATGAAGAAAGTATACAGCATTTTATTGCCAGACCCTGATGGAAAGAACCACTTGGGAGTCCCAGGTGTAGATGGGAGAGTTAATATTAAAATAAATATTAAGGATGTAGCGTGTGATGCTATTTTACTGCTTTCATTTGATCACGGGACAATTTACGTCTGAGCTCTTGCAAACACGGTAATGAAGTTCCGAGTTACGTATGAGAAAAGTGGAGAATTTCTTCACCGGCTGTTTATATTCTGAAGTTTGCTGTGTATTCTGGAACACATGCACAAAATTATAATTAGGAGAAACATAAGGTCTGGGTTTACAAGCAAGAAACTCTATTCTAGAAATAACCGGAACGTATAAAGACGCCGTCCGTGTGGTATATAGCGATACAACCCGCCCTGCAGGGCGGATATAACATGTAGTAGCCACTACCTAGAGTATCTGCATAGATCTGCTATTGTTCTGAGGTTTCCATCATTCTCCTCAGGCACAAATAGCAACAAGTAGTTAAATATGGGCACAGTCCGCTTCATCCATCAACAAAGCCTTATGCCAAAGTGAACCCCCAGGCGCGGTGAAGTAAGTCCTATGAAGAAGCATTGTCAGATTATCAGAATGTTATTTCTTACATCTAAAAACCACAGTTGTAAAGTTGGCGAGTTTTGTACATACTACTACACAGAAAGATCTTCCTCTCCAGTTAAATCCTTGCCAGTGCACAATAGTCATGGGCCAAAATATCTGCTTAACACTGCAAGTGTCATTACAACTGGATCTGTAGCACACTGAACAGAATAATAGTCGTACTGGGAAGAGACTGAAATCTAGTTATTGCGCCCCGATTGGGATTATTGGTGTTCAGTGATAGATGATATGGAGCATTGTAACTAGGAAAAACGTGCTGTAATGCCACTTTGCCCACGTGGGATTGAACCCGGGCCGCCTAGCCGCTTAATCCTTCGTACGAAGGAGTGGTCGTAGTGTAAGAATTCCGGCCGGCGGCCACAACTCTGATCAGTTCGTTTCTCTTTCTTTGTGTCTGTGTCTGAATGAGGAGGGCCACGTAGTAGTCCTGTTAAGACTGCCTTTCTCCTGATGAAGGCGTAGGGCCCTTCGGGGCAAAAATGGAACATGGTTGTGTGAAATATCGCTTGCAACTCTATTGCACTGTGTCTTCAATACTTAGCGTGTCGGTTGCAATATATCCTCTAGTTTTATACATTGCAATTAAATATATTCCGTAGTGTTCCTTCAACAGCTGTGTAGGGATGCCTAACTTATATTCCTTATGTGTTTGTGAAGGGGAAATAAGGAATAAAAGTAAACCTGCAAGAATTAAAATCTTTGGCTTTTAAAAAAAGCGTGGTTTCCACTTTTATCGAATATTGCGGATAAGGTTGTGTGGTTTTCTGTATCCGCGGTTGTCATTTGTGTACACATTTCCTGGATGCAAGGCTGCAATTGCATTCATCAGATTTCTAGTTTCAGTATTCACATTACATTATATTTTTATGACAAATTTTCATATTGTTGGCTTAATTTATTTTTAAGCGTGTTATTTTTGCGGTTAGTTAAGGAGATAGCAGACTATGATGATTGCTAGCTGCAGATGCACTTCCACGATCCCCATGTCTCTTTCTTATTATGTGGCGCTCTTCAGCAAAGTAAATCCCGGCTGGGCAAGGATTCGCTCTATTGCAAGACGAACTGTCAGTGTGCCGTATCTGCAGCCTTATACCGGCTTGCGCTGTAGTACTGACGCAACAGAATTCAATAGAAGAATGATTTTATGCACTGGTGATATATAGAAAACAACCTGTATTTCAGGCTCCGTCATCGGCTTATGAAATCATGTCTGTGTGTGAGCACGTGTGAGGGTGGGGCCGCGGTCTATGGGACACAATGTGCCCCAGGGCGTCGTCGAAAAAGTAACAGCATGAAGGAGTGGTTTATAGGCTCCAGGGTAATAATAATAATAATAATAATAATACCCGGGTAAACCCCCAAAAAAGTCTCTCTCTTGAGGGCGTCTTTGCATCTCTCTGCTATACTGATAGATACGTACAATAAGAATAAGGGGTATGTAATTTCTCCTAAGACCCTGAAGATGGGACAAACAAGTGATCCCGAAACGTTGGTCATGCACCAAAAAATGACGCCGGGTAATAACCCAGAAGATTTTAAGCAACAAGAATAAGGGGCTTAAATATAGCCACATTTTGTTTTATTACCTTTTTCCTAATTAAGATGCCAAATGTTAGTTTAATACAGTTTTGGACATAATTCTTAATGGCGATATTCAATAGACTGCATTGCTCTTGAGGGACCTAGTATTTGTTTTGTTTCTCCGAATTGCATTACTATTAAAGATAAGTTAAAGTATTGCAATCCAAAGAAATGTTTGTATTTTAAAATTCAAGAATTGATAACTGGGAGATATTTTGAATGCAAAAGTCGCCGCACGACATGCGAGGGTAGGCACAGAAGAGGTGGTATAACTCCAACCCATTCGCAACCCGGCGCTAGAAGGAAGTGGGTGGTCAGCACTACGCTTCTGCCGTCTGGGAAAACCCAGTACCCATGTACAGGAAGGCGGATGGCCGTCGAGGACGGACTGGACGACACGGAAAACCTTACCACCACGGGGATTGATCCCCGGACTTTCCAGGCCGTAGCGAGTCGCTATGCTGAGTGCCCTATCCCGGCCGCTCATATTTTGAAGGCAGAAATACAATTTTTAAGAACTCGAACTTTAGCTTTTATTCGAAAAAATTATTTTTCCTGCTAATTGTCTGCTCCTTACGCTGGTTAAGAATGCAGTCACATATGTAGGGCAAGGATAAAATATTAATAAACGTGTACTGCTTTCCTAACATATTCTCTTTGCTAGACATATAAAAGCGACATTCTACCGACAATAGCATAAAGAGAGATGAAGGTTCGCGATGGGATTCACCCACTAAATAAAGGGCGCGCTTTCTTATTCCCCTGCTATCCACAAATACACGATAACTGCATTCTCTCACGTCATTGTGCTCTAACTTGACATCCTTCTCAACACACAAGCGAGATCTGATCTTGATATTCAGAAACAGGCATGACTCGGTCTATACAACTTTAGCAACCGGATATTGCGTTGTCCAGTGCCCCCTTAATACTTGTGTTTATGCAGTGTTTAGTATGTAATATATTTATTTTGGCCTAGGGCAGTGACGTAATATTTTGCTTCCAGACTTGGCGCCAATTAGAATCGCCATAGTAGTGTACGAGTATGTTAGACTTGCTTTCGGACCCAGCCGGTTCCTAGGCGTGGGTCCTACGGTGAAAAAATGAAACAATTGCCGAAGACCGTTTTATTAAACCAGTTGCAGAAGCTCACTAGAAACTGATGTTCAAATGTAGACGATCCAAGATATGAGCACTTGAAAGAAATGGCTCTAAATTTATACTGTAAAGCAGTCCTACTACAGAACATGAAATGATCATGCAAAATTCTCAGTTTAAAGAAAGAAAAACAAAAACTTTTTGCGTAATCAAATCGGTGGTTATCTGGTTATCCAGCACCATTTTAATTATATAATTTTTGTGTCAACATAACTTATTACCCTAATTCTTATGTCAATGTCTCTTTTACCAGCACTATCCACAATCGTAATAGTAGTAGGAGACAGAGCTAGAAACATCCAAAAAATCAGGGTAATGTACATATATATATAATATATATATATATATATATAGACACATAATAGGTGCACAGTTAATAACACTGGTTTTCCAATAGGCAATTTCTTTTCTATGGCTCGACAGCCTTATATGGGCCTGGGCCCCCTTGTTTCGTCGAGGTTTCATGATCACACACATTAGACACACCACAGTCGGTAGGACTCCTCTGGACGAGGGACCAGCTCGTCGCAGAGACCTCTACCTGACAACACACAACACTCACAAGAAACAGACATCCATGTCCCCGGTGGGATTTTTTTGTCTGTCCGGGGTTTTTCCTCTTTTGATCCATTTTTGTACTGTTTTTTTTAAATCCTTTTCGTCCTTCATGTCACTTTACGTTCCATGCTACCGTCCTTATACAACAAACACAACACAAACATCCATGCCCCCGGTGGGATTCGAACCCACGATCATAGTAAGCGAGCGGCTGAAGACCCACGCCTTAGACCGCATGGCCACTGGGATCGGCGATAGGCAATTAGGTTGGTCAAATCATTTTAATTAAAGCACTCTGAAAATGTCTAATATACAGGTATGCGTTAGAAATATTTATAGTGGCACGTGTGTGAAGGTAATGCAAGCACTACCAACAAAACTGATGATGACCTCATGTAGATGGAAGCGCGTACGACAAGAAAACTTGTGTCAACAGATGTGCCATAAAAGGTAGTTGGTTTTACACATTATGTCTTGTAACAGCTCCAAGTTATTAAAAATGTGAGATGCAGTTTTGATCTGCACAATGTTATAAACTGAAAAAAATTGTTTCAAATATTTGGGGACGGCATACAACGTCTAAACTCTTTAAGTTAGAATCTGTAATTAATCACTAATCTCTTTGAAGCTCTTTTATTCATATTTGATAGTGGAACCAGTTTCTGGAAATTACTAAGAGATATTGTTGGAAATATAACATCCACTCCACGGTAGCGCTTTAATTTGTGCTTAATTAAACAATACGGACTATTACTTTTACTTGATGCTTAGTTTCTTAAATTGTTCAATGACGCTTTGTCTTTTGAGTAGGTTGCAAGGCGCCAAATATTCTGTCACACAACCCAGTTTCATTTCAAGTGAAGGGCGCCCATTGTTTCTTCAGAGATAGGACTACTGTTTATTACTTTGTACGTGTGTGCAGAGCTTATAGCAGCCAGTTCACATTACCGCAGCAGCCAAAGCTACACTCAGCTTCTGCACCACAGGACAGACAATAGGACAGGGTATATTCAAGTTTGGTGCTGCTATCACGCCCTGCTGAGAGCAATTTACCATGTTAGGTTGACATTATTTTGAAATTTTAAAGAGCATTTGGATGAAAACTGTAAACTACCTTCTCCTAATAGTGCTTGATTTATTCCAGGCATTTATATCGTCATTACAGAGACAGCATATCTTAAACGTAACACGAAATATTAAGAGTCTGTCGTCGTGTTTCATCACCATATTTTTTTTTGTTGGTCTCATAGGCAAAAGGCAGATACATGCGCTAAATCAACAGCAAGAAATGAAAGTTCAATGTCTGACCAGTATGAAGGGCTATAGTTGTGCAAAAGTAGTGCAATAAAAGTGAACTGGAAATTGAATTATTTCATTTAATACTTCTTAATGGGACGACATTCAGTCCATGTATAACGGATTTTTTTCCACTTGGCGCCACAGCCTTTTCATTATCGATGCTTTACGATCACACTCAGACACACCACACTCCGTAGGATTCCTCTGGACGAGTGATCAGCCCCACGCAGGGACCTCTACCTTACAACACACAACACTCGCAAGAGACAGACATCCATGCCCCCGGCGGGATTCGAACCCACAATCTCAGCAAACAAGCGGCAGCAGACCCTCGCCTGGAATCGGCATGTATAACCGAATACGTCACTCAAATGTACCTCTAAAGATGTGACTCCTTTTGTCCTTGTCACAGAGCGCGACGTAAATGGGTTATCTTAATTACCATCTAAACTGCAGTTCATTTCTCTTTAATTTACAATGACTTTGAAGACGCAGTTGATTATTGGCGTCACAACGACAGTCACTGTACTAAATACTGCATTTTAGTGTGTTCGCCATGAAAGTCGTTTGAGGGCATAAGCAGTTGCATTTTACTTGTCAATCATTTTCCTCTATAAGTAACCCCTTTCCTATTCCAGCAGATGGCGCTGAACACGAAGGCTCCTCAGTCGTCATCACATTCAACCACTCTATTCTGTCACACACTTTTAATTACTCTGTTCATACCGTCATGTATATATATATTTCTTGGATACATATTAATATTATCGTTACGTCTCTTGACTTTTCCTCTCAGTTGTTGGCCTTCTTGGTTTTAAACAAACTTTATATACGACTTTCCACTCTCTATCTTATGCACCAACCTCAGCCCCTTGTATTATATTGTCCTAACAATAAACGTGAAAAAAGCGGCGCTCTCTATAGTGTACATTCACTACATATTTACAGACTCATAAACCTTTGTATATCTTCTGACATTTTCCAGAAGAGGTCATTGCGTTCTTTTCAGTAGTAGTCGTAGTGGTGGTGGTGGTGGTAGTGATTCTGAATTATTTCTTTATTATTAATGTGCTAACTCAACAGCCGCGAGGCTAGTTAATTACACGAATAGCATAGCTAGAAACCAAACGAGCAAATGGTGAAACAACTTCAACTAAGAAGCACAACAACAACAAAAAAATCAAAACGTAATTTGCTAAACATGTGAAAAGATTTACAAATTGTATTAGTGACAGAAGCACACCAAGCAGAGGAAAAACGACAGCTGAAAGCACTGAACTTAGAAATATTCCATACGTTCTGACAGGAACATAAGTGCCGATTGTTTCAAGAACTGAGGAAAAAGCATGCAGCCATTAGAAATGTCTATAAAAAAAGACAGCGTCTAAGCAGTGCTCTCTATTAGGTAAAGACTGAAGGTTTCAGAATTTTAATGTATAATTATTATAATAATATTAATAAAAAATCCACTGTGACAAATGCCTGCAGACTTACTCTGTGTGTTAAAATTGGAGATGATAGTAAGTGCATAATTTCTTACAATTAAAGCATATTGAAGGAGAAAGAAGAAAGAAAGAGAGATAGAAAAGAAAGAAAGAAAAAAGAAAGAAAAAAGAGGAAAACATCTAGATGACGAGAGTGGCTTTTACAGTCGATATGCACCGGGAATTAAAAAGAACATATAAGTAAACCAGTACGTTTGTTTATTTTCTTGTTTTAGTAATATTAAAGTTTTATGTAACTGAATATCAAAACCGTACACGATCGAAAGCACACTGCAAAAGCAGGTACTTACTTAAGGACTTGATAACACAAGATACTTAAATCGTCATCAAGAAAGATTTGTTTGGAATATACATATTATTACATCACACAAATGCTTCGAAGTTATTAAAAAGCGGAGACATAGAGAACCGAACTTGGGGGATGCCAGGCATCACAAGAGAAAAGACGAAATTACATCAGAATAAAGTACACATGTCAGGGTGTGATTCAGATCTCTGCGGAGCCAGTTTAAGGATCCAGAAAATAATTTATGATGATAAACTACTGAAGAAGCAACCAATTTAAATATTCAGACGATAATTCATGATGATTAAGCTACTGAGGGAACAACCAAATTAAATATCAAGAAAATAATTCATGACGATTAACCTGCTGAAGAAGCAACCAGTTTATACATCTAGACGATAATTCATGATGATTAAGATACTGAAAAATCCAGGCATGAAGATAGCGATTAAAGCAATAATAAGATCAAAGCAAATAGAATAAACTTCACCTTATGAACAAAACAGGGCGTGGCAATAACAAGGCAAGTGGTCAAATTGTAAACTGCCTTTTAAAATTTGGTAAATACACGATGAGATGGATTGTAACTTAAAGTTCTCATCTGCAATAATTTAACATTTTAGAAAATACGAAGAGCAGCTATCTGTCTGTAATTGTTAAAGGAAAGGTATTGTTATTTTAAACATAACAAAAATAGCTGTTTCTTTCCAGGAGATAGGAAAAATCTACCGAGATAAGATTAGTTTTAAAACAAATCTAAAAACAAGTATTAAAACTTCGGAACAGTCATTTCTAACAGAACTTACTAGCCTAGACAATAAAATCCGATAGTTTCTCTGGCCGCATTCTTTTAAAAGCGTTTTGGACGTCGGAGTCCGAAGTGAACCAGAATGACTTAACTTCAGAACATTTGAAAATTCAAGTCTTCTAAGATATTACGCCGTGTGTCTACTGGTGAATCGATATGTATATGATCCAAAAACACATGAATTAGCAGCAGCACCTCTATGAGAAAGAATTTCGCCTTGCGTACATTGATCAATGGAATTACTACGAGCAGGCTGAAGAATGTGTTTGAATAAGTCAGCAATTTTACAGTTTTATTGCAGGGGTCTCAAATTCAAAACTTAGGCGGGCCAAACGGACAATTTTGAAAATTAAATTAGGCCGTTTGCCATTTTATGTAATACACACATCAACAATTTCTTCTAAAATTAAAAATATTTCATACTCTTTGCAATAAAAATTAAATATACTTACTGAAGTGAAATTTTAATGCATGATTTCTATCTGCTGACATATTTTGCGTCACTAGCCTGTTCGTGCTCCATACATTAGTTCATATTTTCTGTCAGATATTCTTAAGAAAATAAATGAGTTATTGGATTTGTAGATTTTATATTGTACATCTTGTTTTAATGAATCTGTCAGTGGCTAAAATTATATAGCATGTAGCATATAGAAAGGAGCATTGGTGGAATGATAGTGAAAGGAGAAAACACAAGAAACAGGATAAAATCCTCTCTTAGTGCCGCTTTGTGAAAAATAAATCCGACATGGACTGGCCTGGGATCGAAATCAGGCCTCCGAGTGAGAAGTCAGCAACTAATCAAAGTGGTACGTACAGTAACCATCGAATCTGAAGCAATTAAACTTGCACTGCTTAGTCATGCTTGCTGAAATACGCATTGGACGCTAAAGAATTAATAGATCATTTAATTTCTTTCGCATTGTGTTACATTTTGCTGCAGGATCATTCTGTCACCAACCACAACCCGTGTCCCGTCACTAAAAAACCCAACAGTTTTTTCCCCAGGGCATTTCGTATATGCAAAAAGTGTCGGACCATTCAGAAAAAAATCGATCACCACTTATACATGTCCTTGTATAGGGACTTTCCTCTACTATTTGAAGTCCTCATTAACACGTCGATTAAACATAGTAACCTGAACAATTACTGTAACGTTTATTCTCTCAGAAATTGTGATTCAACATGCCGCAAAATATTTAGAATATTCTTTAAACTGATACTGTACATCCTCCGCCCAGTTCTTGGAACGATGTTCTGTGTGTTTGCCGAGGGACTAGTAGTTATAAAAATCGATGTTTTTCGGGCCCCTTCACAAACTAACCAGCCGTAAACGTTTTCAATTTTTCTGCTTTAATCACGATCCACAAAGGTGGGGCTAGGGACGTGCAGGAATGGCAAAGTTTAGCATTTTGGTCCGTGAACAACAACATTTTTAATTATTTAAATTAAGGGATTCTTTGACACCGACCTGGACCACCTTCTGTAATAAAACAAGATTAGTGACAAGGCCTTGAAAAATATTTGAGACGCCCGATGCAGTTAAATGCATAACTTCTTTCTAGCTGTAAGGTATCAGTTTCTTCGTTTCTAAACTTACAGGCCTATTTACAACAGTATTTGAGGTGAGGTTTAAAGTTTTTGTCAAAAGATATGAGCCAGTTAATTACGTCAGACTATAGTCTCTTTAAATAATCGCGGTTCAAGGAACGTGTGCTAGTAAAGTAATCCAGTGGTATTCAACCTTTTTTGTTCGCGTACCCCCAGATATAATTTCTCTTCAACTTTGTACCCCCAAATTTGTTGGTGCATAATTCAAGTTATACATATTCTATAATCTACATCTAACATAAGTTAAATAAATTACATCCAAAATAATGTATTAAATAATAAGTTTTAAGTGAGAAAAAGGAGAGTCAAGCTATTAAATAACAAATATATTATATGCACTATGTGGAATAAAATGGAACTAACCGCCCAGATGAGAATCGCATAAAAGAGAGAGAGAGAGAGAAAAAATGGCGCTCCCAAGTCGCGTGTCCTTACGTCCGGGTCTCTTGTGGCTAACCTAAATCTGACCCTGATTATTCAGTGTATATCATGAAATAATATGTATTTTTTTTTTAATTTTACGTACCGCCTAAGATGTGTTCGCGTACCCCCGGGGGTGCGCTTACCCCAGGTTCAATACCACTGAAGTAATCAATCTCATTCCTTCTTCTTAAAATGTTTCCAAAAGGTATGCTTTTTTAATATAATAAAATCGCAATTTGTCTAAAATCAAATAATTCCTTGCGTAGCCAGCTGGTACAGCTACGTCAGTATACGACAGCAATGAACCTGATAACAGCAGCGTCAACTGGAGTTTCGTTACAACAGAAGAGCAGTCATGACTAGCCAAAGCGTTATGTAACAGTAAACAACAATCCCACAACTCAAAACGTGTACATTCACGTATCCTGCTAAATTCCAGACGAAGAACGTTGTTCGCGGTAGTACGTAAATAAAACAGTTGCTCAGTGCAGCGTCATCTTGTTTCAGGCTGTGGGACATGTCAGTGGTTGCCACATCAACCCGGCCGTAACGTGTGGGCTGATCATCTCGGGGCACATCAGCATCCTCAAGGCTGTCTTTTACATCGTCGTGCAGTGCATCGGTGCAGTTGCTGGGGCCGCAGTGCTGCAGGTAAAAGTTACCCGCGCTTATACTGCTCATTCAGTGATATTCTCTGAAACTTGGTCTGGACGTCCAACGATTTTAAAATGTTCGCTATACGGGCTTCATTCTTTCATCAAAAATTCTTCGTAGGGCAAAAAGAACCCCCTAAAGTGAAAATTAATTTCCCATTACTAGCCATGTTATGTACTGTAATTTGTTACAGAGGTCAAAGCTCTCCATAGACATACAAAGTTTGCCTTAATACAACACAGAAAGTATGAATAAAATAACAACAATGGTCAATAGCTGTGTTTAAATGATATTCTTAGTCATTAGTCTAGGCATAACAATAGTAACATCATTTAAGCTGCACGAAAAATCCATAAACATTAAGTACCATCCTCATTATAATTACGAATGTAACATAAATTCATGTTCATTACATATTAACTTGGTTTTGGTGAGTCATCAGATTGGGATCTAGGCATGCGAGGTGATTCGAAAACCGACGACAGGCGAGAAGAGTTGCGGGGATCAACGATAGGTGTGAGAGAAGGAGCTTTTATGTGTGACCTGTCCCTATCCTGAGCCAGATCAATTCAGTCCATGCCTCCCCATCCTACTTCTTGAAGAACCATTTTAATATTGTCCTCCCATCTCCGCCTAGGTCTTCCAAGTGGTCTCTTTCCCTCAGGTGCCCCCACAAAAACACCGTCTGCACCGCTCTTGTCTCCCATACGTGCCACATGCCCTGCCTATCTCATTCTTCTTGACTTCATCACCCGAATAATATTTGGTGACGAGTACAGATCATAAAGCTCCTTCTTTTAATAGAGACAAAACCTGTAAATTGAAACGCTTAAAAGCAGTAAAGCATAAGAGTAAATTGTAAACAGTGTGCAACGACACATAACCACGACTTATATTTAACGCACGGGTGTCCACTCGTTAAAAGTTGTAAATATATTGTAAGCACCCCGTAACTTACATACTTGTGTGCCTATGTTATAGTGTTGTTGAGTAGTGATATTGATAGTGTGTGTAGTAGATAGAGTAGTGATATTTGTTTTTGTAAGCATTTGCTCCACATCAATCTCTTAGAGTAAAGGATGATAGGAGAGACTGAATACAGAATGGTACGTACTCATCACACAGAGGAAGGTCGGGCGTTATCTACTGAAATTTCTCGTAAAAAATTAAAACATCTGAAATGTTGTAATTCCTTTATTATTCTTCTACAGAGATTCATTCCACCTCAAGGTTATTCCACACTTCCTTTAGATGTTAAAATAACAACCGCAGCAATAGAAAGCAAAACTTCCAACCGACCGCAGATCTTCCTCTGTCCGCAGAAGGGCTTTTTGTTATGAAGATGTGACTTAAAATAAAAATTTCATTAAAAGGGTTTTTAATGTATGAAATGTTGCAAAACTGTGTCTAGGTCAGGTGAAAAGCTGTATCTTTTGTGACCTCAGAACGATGTGCTACTGTAGGCGCTGCCATTGGTTATACAGCACAGCACTTTCCTGCTTTCTCTCACGGTCATTCATGGACCTTGTCCAATGTTGCGGTCACTCGAGCGTACAACCACATCCTTATTACTCCCGGCTGTTGAGAGCCAGAGCGATTTATCGGCATGCGATTAGTCACACCCCCATTATCTGATACTTCACTTGCTATATAGCGTGTTATTTGTCGTACAAAAGCGTTCAGACCACACAACACTTGTTTATTTAAAAGGCAGTGCATATTATATGAAATCCTTCCGTACACAGTTCTTTTATCTACATTTTAATATGAGATCATAAGCGAGTTATAGTGCAGGAACGATCTTTGTCCATCACTGTTTCATCGCTAAGCAAGCTTGAAAGCCTAATGCATAAAAAGTATATTAAGCTACGCCGTGACCCTGACATAGGTCAAGGGGATATATTCTTTCTTTCTTTCATAGTCAGACCTCTTCTACCTAAGCATTGTAGGTGTAGAGAGTTATTGTTGCACCTCATCACACTTAATGACACACACTCGGTAGAACTCCCCTGGACGAGGGATCGGCCCGTCACACAGGCCTCTACCTGCACAACACACTAGAAACACAATATACGAAAAACCATGTACTCAGCAGGATTCGAACCCGCGATTCCAGCAATCAAACGGCTGCATACCTACGCTGTAGACCGCACGGCCCCGAGATCGGCGGGCATATATTCGTAAAAGTAATTATAGATGAGCGACTCACTTTTCAGTAGATTTTATTTTACGGTCCGCGAGAAGAAAGAGGCATTTAGATAATTTAGTTGGACAGCGTATTATAAACCATTATTTTGGTAACTGCGGCCTCGGAGCTCAGTGTAATTATTCCGAAAGCCAAGGCTGTCTTATGAAATGTGCTACACGAGAAGAGTTTATTCCTTCAATAAAACTTTCTCGGGCTAGCAAACGCGTCAGATGGTTGAACAGCTGCTAGCCCGAGAACGTTTTATTCAATTCAGTCGCTTTGAGAGCTCTAGATCCTATAGACTCTTCACTACAACACAGAGGCTCCTTTCAAAAATAAAATGTCTTATTGGAAGGCATATGTTGTCTGTGTTCTGTTGCAAGTGTTCCCATTGTCACATTTTATGGAAACGGTATAATTGTCTAGCTGTCCCATTGCTTCGAATTTGAAAACTAAATCATAAAAATAACTAGTCTTTGTAGAACACTGAAAAACTCTTAATACCCAAGATACAGTGGAGCTTATAATATCTGCACAGAAAGGGAGACCTATAAACTTCCTAGAAGCATAATATATGTAAACCTATAGAAAAAGGGGTATATTAATTGAAGAACAAAATACAAGCGAATTAAATCCCGTATAGGATATTGCACATGACGTACCTAAACGCACATGCGTGTAAGATCTGATATTGGGCCACACTCAGTATGACGCACTCATTCATAGTGCACACACGGTATGTCAAAACCTGGGTACGTATTATGACTTATGTCGCCTGATACATATTTCGATCACTTTCGTGTTTGTACTAATTTTCATTTAATATAACAATTTACAGATCCTCCAATCCATTTTAAACCGAAGATAATGTCATTACCACAGATGTTTGGATGCAGCACATTACATAATTTTAATACCATATTTGTATCATAATTTTATTACAGTTTCAATATTGTACCTATTTATAGATTGACACCACAGTTTTAATAATATTTAGGCCTACAATTATAGACAGTTATGTATAGATTTACCATTTACGAATGACTACTTGCTGTATACGTCTATGACGCTTGTAGCTCCCTGAAGATGGCCACATCTCGTGGCCGAAACATGTAGGAGCAGTAAATAATAAATATTGTGCAACGCGTCGGAAGTGAAATTTACATACCTGACATACTTGCACGGAAGATGTGTAATGTTACATTTTTGATATGTTTTGTTAAATATACAAATATTTGTATCGTTCCTGTATGTAGCTGTCAAGAACATGGTGACAGTGTGGAAAATAACCCTTTGTTCTTATCGTATAATCAGAACTTGGTGTGAGGCAAGATGAATCCAAAGTGTTCCCCATATAATCCCGAAAACTTTATTTTTTCCTCTGACTTTTGGTATTTACTTTTAGAAACGTTATCTTCTTACAGCAAAAGATTATTTCTCTATAGTGTAAAGAGTATTAATTTTTAACAAAGTATAACAACAGACCATAATTTGTGCAGAACCTTAATTCAATGAATACCGAAAGGTTAAATGCCTCAGCTCTTGCGTGGTGCAGGTAGACATAGTATTACCGTTGCACCAACAGGTTGTAATGAATTTGGTTCCCACGGCAGTTCATGCGCTGTACATTAAGATATAATATTGATAGGTTGTTTGAAGGACGGAAACAGAAATGCGAAAGAAGACGTTGGTGATAAATCATCAAATACACTAGGCATCTTGCATTGAGTAATGGTGGAGGCTGAAGCCTAGCGTAGCATTATTATGGCATCTTATATATCAGGGCTGTCCAGAATCCTACCATTGGAAGCAGCCTGCATAAATTAAAATATTTGAGGCTATTTATCCTCCTACAGTAAACCATCAGATTAATCAGAGAATTCCGTGCAAAGCACCTGGACTTGGAGGCCAAAAGCGGGAGCTCGAACAGGCAGTTAAACAAAACTTTACCCAGTCGAACTGCTTTACCTTCATAAAAACAGCTAGCTTAGGTATTTATTATTTGCCACAGATGGAAGATATTCCACGCTTTTGCCTTGTACACTCTAAAACTTGTAGGATGGTAACAACTATAATTATGACGATTTAGCCTTGTCATGTTAAACAGGCACTGGGCAAAATTTTTAATCGAAATTTTGTTTTTGTTTGTGTTTTAGGCTCTGGTCCCTAAAGAAATGGAGGGCTCGCTGGGTATAACGAACATAAATTTGCTCGTGACGCCCGTGCAGGCCTTCTTCATGGAGGCGCTGATCACCTTCGTTCTGGTCCTCACTGTGGAGGCAGTATGTGATGACAGAAGAACCGACGTGAAGGGCTCCGCTCCTCTGGCCATCGGTTTGTCAATTGCTACCTGTCACCTTGCAGCGGTGAGTTTGCTTCTGATTATCACACATACATGTTCCTTCTAGCTAAGCCAGTCTCTGAGTTACCGGTACTGGTCAATCTAACACAGGCCATAGTCCGGAAAACATACCAGCCTGTCTAGTGTCGAGGATTTCCTCTACTCACTTCGTTTACGACAGGAAATGATAAGCGACCACCGTGGACACGAATCCACAATGTGCCGTCATTCCAGTATTATACCCTTCTTCCTACATAGCTGCAATAGTGATGTTTGTCTCGTATTATCCTGATAAAATGTTATTTCCATTTCAATATTCCAATGCGCTGGAAATTCAATGTGAATCCTAAAAGAGTTCGTACATCCATTTCTACCAACACAGAAGGGATGGTCATAAATTCCCGTTCTGCCGTCATAGCTAGTCTCTTCACCACATCGAAAGGAACTACCTGTTACATTTAGGAGTCAGTTTGCTTTGTACGTGAGACTTATGGCAGTAGGTTTTACGGTAGGTCATTAAACTGGTTGCATTAACTGAAATTTTTCGAACTCTTCTTGAGTGCCTCTAGGTAAGTGGGGTAAAATATTTGAGATCTGCGCTCTTCTGGGATATTACGCGGCGTCATGTGGTAATTGTTTACCGACGTTTCGGGGAAACGTATCTGCCCAATCTTCAAGGGTCAAGAGTCAGGACTCTTTGCAATAACCACACGACGCCGCGTAATATCCCAGAAGAGCGCTGATCTCATCAACATCGCGGCGGAAGCCTAAAACCAAGGTAAAATAATTAATTAGGTCACAGTCACGCATCCGGTAATTCGTCTCTGGTCCAGTAAAGTTACGAGATATAAAATATCTTGTTTCAGTCATAGCTAAAATTCTAGTGCATGAATATTATGCTGCCTTGTCGACAACATATTAAATGACACATTTGTAGCTTACAGCTTGTAGCTTAGAGAGATTGTAATTTATAATATCTAAGAAAATAATAAGAGTGCATTTGTTGGTTGAGTATTGTGTTTTTGTATAAAACAATTATGAACCCTTGCCTATGGGGTAATTTCACAGGCCTGAGATTCTAATATCAACACTGGGCGAAAAGTATTTATTGGAAGTCTTAGTGAAAGTTGTTAACAAATGGAAGATAACCATGTGTGTTCACTAAGCCAATATGACACTCACAGGAACAAATTAATACTACCCTGTAAATAAAGATTCTCGGCGAGTAAACGAATAACGACCTGGTGACAAATACGCAGCCCTGAAGGTCCCAGGCAGATTCCACTTACGGTACACAAGTATAAGAAGTGTCGCTAATCGGCGCTAAAGGCTCAGACAACTGTTGCACTCCGTATTGTACTCGCTAAGATTTTCAGTTAGTGCCACAATACAAAATCTCTCATATGACCTGATGATCTACTAATTTATTTCGTGACTGTGGGCTTTATTCCTTTCCGGGCTATTGATAAGAGGTCAAAGTCGAGGCTATGAAATGAAGTGTTTTAAACCCGTGAGTGGCTTCTCTAAACTAGTTTAAAAATACCAGGCATGTATTTATTTTAATATGTAGCATTTATTGGACGGATTTGTGTATAATTTGTTATGTATTAAATCGGAATGTTCAGAATGAAACTCCACAAAATGTTTGCTACCATGAATCCGAATGGACGCCATGTTTACTGTTTGGAAGCCTAATGTCCTTAAAGCATTAACGTAAGAACCTCAAAACTCGCGCTTAATAAGTCTTTCTTGATTGACTCTGACTGGTCTTTGGAACAGAGGTGTCTGGGTTTGCAGGTAGAAGTATACGAATGAACACAATGACAGTGAAAATAAGCACACAATTTCCAAGGAGATTATTCGCAATTTTGCTTTACTTTAATTGTCCTGGTATGTCTTTTTTTTTTAAATCCTACCATATCCAGTGTCATATTCTTCGTAGGAAGTTTTCAGTCAAAGGTATTGATATATAATAATTATCGTTTAGGTTTCAGTCACTTCTCTTCCACAAGTTTGATTTTTTAATTACAGTAATTATCTACACATGCATGCTAAAATCTCCCTCCTTTATCTGTCAGCATGTGCTACTTTGTTTCAGTCCGTGAGAACTGACGTAACTGTGTGTACATCTGCGTGTGGTTTTCTGCTTATTAGCAACATTAGTCCTCTAGTGCAACAGTATAAGGCGGCCTCGAAATGCAAGCATTATTATTACATATCCCTTAAAGTGCGTGAGGCAGCAGCCCTCGAAAATAGGCAATCTGCGGGAAGCAGATGCGTAAGAGTGCGCAGTGTTTGTCCGTCAAAGCTCTGTATCAGGGAAGCTAATAGCGGATAGGCCTACGAGTATATAAAAATATGTCTCCTTTTAAGAAAGGAAAACCAGGAAAGTATGTAGTTATTCTGTTACACGATTTCGTTCCGGTCGAAGTAATTCATTTTCCATTTCTTTTACCACAGAAAAACGCTGAAACTGTGACATTAAGATCATTTGAGTCCCGAAATTTAGCGACAAATGTTGCCCATAACAAAAACAAGAATTGCCCCTCAAATTACATTACAGATTTCTCTGTACAAGCACCCTACTGGAGTATAACATAAAAGCATAGCGATAGGGTGAATGCCATAATTACCTGTCTTAACATCGATAATTACATGTAGGGAAGTGTTTTATGTGGTCATATGTTGTACCCCATAAATATATCTAAGACAGTGGTCTTTGGGTTTAATATCTTTGGGAATGTTGGAATATTATGGATTTTCGCGGTACCATGTAAAATAAAAGAGCAAGTTTTGGGTGCAAAAATAAAATAAAAAGTTTAAAATATAAATTTTATTTAAAAAAATAAAATATTTAAGCACTTTTTATGAAACACTGTATTATTTATGATTTACACTGAAAATAAATCCAGCGTCGATTGTGCACGAAGGTGAGAAGGAAAATAAAAAACGTAATTAAAATGTTTAAAAATATGTGCTTGCGGAATTCCTGAAAGTAGCCTCCGGAACCCCAAAGTATGGCGGGACACAGTGGGAATATCACGTACCTGGTGTTTAGTGATAGAACTCACTATGTTCCGCATTATACTTTGGTCAGGAAACTGAGTTCTATGCAGGTCCTCCAAGCAAATGGTTCAACATTATTGCAAAATATGCTGCACGTGCTTCCTTCAATATGTTTAGAAAATAATTATTATAACCACCCATTAATTTAGCGACATGGGCCTAAGCAGATTAAATAATCCTCTTGAAGTAAAGCAAGCGTAAAGCAAAATACGCCTTCTGCTAAAGGCGATCCATATTCGGTTCCTCAGGAACATACTGCAGGCTAAACACATTTCTGCTATAGCGCGATATTTGCTTTCTTATGAGACCTCGCGTTGCAGAAAATCGCGTAATAAAAGTAGGGTCAGATCAGAAAGAATTTGGCCCCTCATTCAAACTCGTATTTTCACACTGGTCCCTAAAATCGCATAATAGCCAATACGCGTATGCGAATGTTCGCTTTATACAAACAGCGTTCACCTGTTCACCAGTCGCATTATAGCCAATTAGCGCCAACGAAACAGTCGTAATAGCAGAACTGACTGTAACATAGAAGGTAAGTAACACTGACAGCAGACGTACCATGATGCCAACAGACTTAACAGTCGATGCTGTCTTTATCGTTTTGACAGGATTTCTATATTTGACTGCCAGTATCGGAAGAATGGCAAAACATTTTTCAACACATATTCTCGATTTGTGAACAAAAGTTGTTACTTTAAGTCTCGCATCATATGTTTCGACTTAGTCATCACCATATTTCGCTAGATTTAATGCAAGAAGGTATACAGTATTCAACTTATTGCACCAACTAAACGCACTTTATTAGTTACATATGACTGTCAAACACGTAGCTCCGACATGTTTCGGTACAAGCGTACCATCTTCAGGGAGCGCAGACTGCCAGGTTTAAAACCAAGTGCCAGTGACAAGCCATTATTTAAAGGTTCCACAGTCTGTAGTAGGTTCCTTTGTTGATATCGTTTATGTATAAAAGGTACCAATTGTACCTTTTATACATAAAGTAAAAAATGACTGTCAGTGAGCCGATTTGCACGAAACTAACACTTGGTCGACAAATTTTCATGTAGAACTGCTCTACCGAAATTCATGCACATCCAGCAAATTCTTTAGCTGATGATTCTGACTCATGAACGGACAGACGAACGGACGGATGTGAGCTCCAAATAAGGTGATTTTTACTTATTAAACAACGCCTCATATTATATACGTATATCAAGGTTATTTTGAGAAATGCAAAACTATATTCCTATACTTTAATTACTCATTTTTAAGCTTTCTGTACACAGCAACAAAATAACGCCTCATGCGGAAGCCCCGTCTGTCCTTAGCTAATAACCATAAAAGCCATGTATCGTGGTTATTTCCATATCGGCCCATTCCTTCTGTTTATTTTATCAGTTTAAACGGCGATAAGCTCTATGGGCTTATTGTGCAATGTAATATACTATCTGTAATATAACTGCTAATATTTTGTTCAAATGGCGTCGCTGCCCTAATCTGCCCAGTACAAACTAATTCTGGCTATTAACATACAATGGTTACCGTCACCTCACGACGGACAGTAGAGTTGTGTTACCGGCTACATCGCGAGCCATTAAGTAGTCGGTAATTGGAAAGAATGAAATACATGTTTTGTGTAGGCCTACTTTGTTGTTAACACACTAATATAACTTTTCTTGCGGGACATGCGAAAAGCACGCGTAACTGCATTCGGTAAACTTGAATGGAAATTGCAGATTGGAGGACTGTATTAAACTTTTAAAGCCTAGCGGTAACTTTACGTACCACCAGGTTTAACATTTAAAAAATCTACATGGTGCTTACATTGCATTTATACGTTTTGTATGGATTTCAAAACAAACAGCAAGTTTTGCGTTATACCACATTAACAGATTAGTTTTTATAACCGACGTAGAGTGTTTACTGCGCGGTACGCACTGAGTCCTTAAATAAAGCAGATATATTTCGTCTTTAAAGGGTTAAAATGAATTTGGAAAATACATTTGATCAGAGGCAAATTTCATTCATTTGGCTCCTAATGCTTCCTTAACAAGACATTGAATTTCAGGGTCTTAAAAAGGTGAAGAATTACGTGACTGAATATAAGCTGCCATCCAAGCAGTTGTCTGGCCAATGCTGTTCCACACTGACCAGAAATGCTTAGATATTATTGTATATTGTGCGGAAATTAACAGAGAGTTTTGTTAAATCCTTAGCTTATTTATATGTAAAGAATGTGTTAGCGCCTGTGGACAACAAGAAAAGCGTCTGAAGAGCCGGGTTTTATGCCGGAAATGGAAAATGGATTTTTCTGAAGATGAAGTAGGAGTGATAACTACTTTACTTTAATTTTGGACAGTAATAACTTTCTCCAAGACACACTCTAGAAGCAACAATGTGAATATGGAAAGAAAACTAGTAATTTCGGAAAGGTTTGAAGCACATAAAATTAATTTAACAGAAAAGAGGCGAAAAAGAGGATGTAGAAATGAAATTTTAAAAACCGTCTCCCACACGAGTTTTTATAAGATTACCATCGAAAGGTTTGTCATGTGAAGTGAAGGAAAGTGTGTAAATGAGGAAAAAAGTAATACAATACACAGCAGGAAAAACACAAGGGTACAGACCGATTGGGTTTTGTCCAAAAGGAAGAATACCCTCTTCAGAAAAAAATTAAGTGTAAAAAAAGAAACAAAGTAAAACTTACAACGAGGCGACGTTCTTTTATACAGTCGTTCTGAGGGAGGGGTAAGGGAGATCGGTATGTGCAAAATTTGCAAAGCGATGAGGCATAGTAGCTGGTAAAAATACAATAGACATGAATCCTTCGGTAGTTTCAGAATTTGCTTTTCTCTTAGGAAGAATTCTGTAAACCTAACATTGCACTGTAGCCTATGTGTCAATTGACAGGTATAATAATGTCTGTGTAGGAATAATGGTTCTTAAACAAATAGTAATTAATAAACAAAGAGGTCACACATTTGCTCGTTGACAGTAGATATCACTAGGTCCTGGTACTGGCAATGAGCATGCGCTAATATTGACATCTCATTAGCACAGGCATGCCCGTCTGCCTTAGTCATACACTTATATTTTCTACTTTCCACCACCGGTTCATTTTGTGTTACGTGGCATATGATTAAATACAAAAAAAAATACTCTGACAAGAGGAACTCCAAAAATAAAACATGTGTTTCCATTATGTACTCTGACTGCTACTGAAAGCGGATGGTGGCGAAGAGCGGGAGGGAAGGAAAATATTACCTTTGCAAATATGCGGGTAGGTAAAGTTGAGGAAGCTACAGTATGTATACGTATACCTTCAGTAATCAATCAGACGCTAGATGTCATACACACATGGCCTTATGCAGTGAGTTCTACACGAATGTTCGACATGTAGCATTATGGCTTTATGCATAGAATAGCAGGAGTTGTACATATCCTGTTGCACTATGAAACAAAAAGTGGTATATCATGGTGCAGGCTGGGAATCTGGAGATTAAGAGGAGGGGTGGGAGTAAAGAGAGGGGCAGATGCCTCCTATGCACGGAGCATGAGAGCGAATCCCACCTATTGTTGAAGTTCCCAGAAAACAGAGGTGGAGAGAGGAGCTCCTGAAAACAAATGGCCGCCTACGAACAAGGAAACAGCACTTGAAAATATACTGCCAAAAATACCACTGAACAGAGAAATTTAGGTACCCTCGCATACAAGATGAAATATAAATGGGGAAATCAGACAAATAAAGGAGAAATGAAGCTAGGGAGAGGGATAGAACTAGATAGTACCTAGGATCGATAGGCTATAAGTAGCTTGGATGAGACAACACATTTTCAAATCATAATAAACAGTATAGATAAGCTGTAGTCATTAGGAATATAAGGATGTGCACAATTAAAAAGGTGGTGCTACCAGTCACAATCAAAGAAATGTATCCGAAGCTCAACTAATAATATAATAGCTGTCTGGGCACCTCCAAAATGCTTTTATTTTGACATTGGTCAGAAAAAATATATTATTGTATCAGAGATAACCCAATCGTTACCAAGCAATAATTCAGAAATTATTTTCCTTCGACATTACCACACGTAAAATATCCACCACAAAGAAAAAAGTTTAAAAGAACAGATGTGCCTGTTACATGACCCGTGAAGATGGGACCGATACGTTGTCCTGAAGCGTCGGTAAATAATTACCACACGACGCCGTGTAATTACCCAGAAGACCGCAGATTTCATACCGTTAAATAGTTTATAATTCTTGTTTTTAAGTTATGGTGTCATTGTTACGCAAGTAAGGTATTTTAGGAAAAACATATTGTCATAAGTAACAAACAACGAAACAGGAGGACTACTGTAACGCTCCAAGACACATGTCGATTTATAGATTGTCAAGCTCCAAAAGGAATTTCTTCAAAAAGAAACCAGGAAGTGTGCAGAGAAAAACATTTTAATAAAGAAGTGACTGAAGGAAAGGTAAATGCATCCTCATTTCAGAAAATATACGTGTGGGTACCGCGGCTGGCTTCAGTTTGCGGATGGCACAGTACCTTCACTTTTCCTCTCGCTGCTGCTTCTTAAGAATGTCAGATCACATCCTCCAAGTGAAGGGCGAAACAACTACATGCGGGGTCAAAACGCATAACAGCCAGTTTTCTTTCCCTAATTTAGTAACTACCTCTGAGACTGTTCGGATTATTTAACAATGCTCTATCAACGGACTTTCGGTAAGGTTGACTGAATAGCGTGTGTTTACACATAGTCTGGACGTTTCCTCTTGTGTGGCTCTTTCTACTCTAAATTCTCTGTTTGATCCTCCGTCTTGCACGTAGATATGCGTGTATTAAACTCACTCTATAAATCAATTAAGAACAAGCCCAAGGATAAAAATCCCATTCATTTTTTTACTGACCTGTCGCTCTTACCTCGACATCCTCCAAAATGGAAAGTGAAAGGTGAACTGTACAAACAAATGAAGTGTGGTGAAGTTATGATAGATGCTACATTATCACGAACAAGTGTGCAAGAAACAAAACAGGACTTGCATGTGTGGTGCATTGCGAAAGTGAAACAACAGGTCTCTCTGTTAACCACATGTTTCAGGATACGTTTTAGAAACCTTGTGGTTCGGCTCTAAAAGGGACACAAAAGCCTCGGCAGAAATTCCCTCTACGACATTACGTTCAAGTGAAAAATTTTTCGACACAGGCCCATAGGTTTCACAATAAACACAGATTTAAGAAAAATCACACTATTGTGTTAAAACTGAATCGTGTAAGAACTATATTAAAATTGCACAGAAATAAATGTTCATCAATTTTCACTCTGTAAACCTCTTTTAACGTTTAGAATCTTAAGTATATGTAAGAATTTTTAAAGTTTTAGTTAGAGATTTTGACGACGTGGATACATATATTTCGTGCCCTTTTTACGGTTTATTTTAACACTGCGTCAGTTATTCACATTTAATAGCGTCAGTCGTAGGATGCTTGGTGAATGATGACTTGGAAGTACTTGGGAGGAATCGGCCGTGGCCTATTCAAATCTTATTCCAACATCTGGCAGCAGGGACTGACGGAAAGCACGAAATACCTGAGTCAAGATAGCCGCTGTTCCGTCCAAAATTCAAACCGGCCAATCATTACAGTAGGACAGATATTACATTAACTGAAAATTTTTGGTCGCATGTCGCTCACTTTCTTTTTCGTTTTGATGTAACCTAAAAAAATTTCTCTTTCATTTTAACTGCAGAATTAAAACCCACCCCATTTGGTTTCTTTCGTCTTTTAGCTGTTTGTGTAACCTTCTTATACTGATGTGGTTGGTTGTGTTCTGAAAAACTGAATTTTAAGGTAAACTACACGCTTTAATAGGGTGTGGAGAGCGAAGAGACTCACAAATCATTTTATTTTTGTCTTGTGTTTGTGCAATTATGCTACAGTTGATCACGTATCTATTTCTATATTCGTGCTTTTTCATAACTGGACCTGTGATGTGAATCCTGTAAGTTAATAAATTGAAATGAACTTCATTATTGGGTTATGTACTGTATTTGTGTTGAAAGGAAACTCTTAATACCTGCCATAAAAATACCTAAATTACGATGATTAATACTTAAAGCTGAATACTTGCCTCGAAATAAATTCTTTTTATTTGTTATCTTAAAACTGCATTTGATCTGCATGTATATAGTCGGAAGAATTTAAATAACACTGCAATATATATTACGTCTGTTTCCAGGAAGCGTAAGATAACCGTAAACAGAACACTCTGTCCATTTTAGATTTTATGATTATTGAGAAAAATATACAAGAATTTCACGCTCAGCTGAGAGCCACTGAAGTATAAATACATGAATACCTGATCTGTTGCAGATACAATACACAGGAGCTAGCATGAACCCCGCCCGGACATTTGGACCCGCCGTAATGACAGGAATGTGGGATAATCACTGGGTGAGTATGACCAAATTATAGCTCCTGTATTTCTGTAATCATTATCAAGGGTTTGACGTGTCTGGTCTTTATTAAAAATGCGTTAAGAGGGAAGAAAATGCTCTGCGAAGACTTGATGCAGTGTTAAAATTTTAGGGTTGGCAAAACAAATTTTGGGGAATATTTCAAGTGTTTTTTTTACTGTGTTTTATATTAAAAATTTGCTGCCAATATAGTAACTAAAAAAAACTAAGAATATAAAGGTAATTTCGAATTAAAATGAATGCTAAGTGTAACAATTTATCTAGTTTACGAAAACACAAAAAGGTTTAGATTTTGCTTCAACATAACACAGTGTTTGCTTATATTTCGCCTAATACAGCACAAGGTATGAAGTACTAAAAACTTCGAATGCGACTAAATTCAGTACTGTGTACAGAACGTTGAAAAGCCGTGTAAAGATAGTTCGTAATTATGAAAATGTTCATCTACATTTGATCATTTTGCAGACAGAACATTGTATTTTGAATGTCGTTGTAGTAATTAAGTGGTTGATTATAACCTCAGCTAAATTGGACATGTTACGAAAGGTGTGGTGTGCTTGGTGCTCGCAGGTGTACTGGGCGGGCCCCATCGTGGGCGGTGTGGTGGCTGGAGCAGCGTACAGTTTCATCTTCCGGGCCAGGAAAGGGGAAGACGAGACCAGCTCGTATGACTTCTGATAATTTATTTCCAAAATACATAATTAAGCCGTGATTGTATAATATATTTTGTATTAGATAAGTCGGAGAAATACTCCCGTATAAACTGTAAGCTCCGTTCGCCACGTTTTAGTAATAACACATTCATTCTCTCGCTTGTCTGAAAACGTCGAGTCAAATATTGACGAAATAGCGCAGGGCTACAAATGAGTACTTCCATTTTTTTGGTCTCGAATGCATATATATATATGCAAAACTTGTTTTATTTATTAAAAATACGGCGTATGTGGAACAGACCTCTGTTAAGCGCCGCAGTATGGTTCATGAGTATTCTTGCCTACCACAAAGAAATTTTATTTTTACCATAATTTGTTGCCCCTCAAAATGTGACAAAGATGGGGTTACTTTTATGTAACTGAAGTACGTACGTTTTGGTTATGGTTACAATGCGGGTACTAGAATAATCGCAGGAATAATTGCGGTCTAATCCTAAGCCACGTTATTGTGGGTGACGTCCATCTCTCAGACGAAGTGAGGGTCCTTCTGGAACGTGGCACAGAGCTGCAGAACAAGTTTGATCGTGCTCTTTCTTCGTTCAAACCAAGGTTCAAGAATCTCATTTCATCATCAACGTACTTACATCTATATATAGATGATACCGAAGACTTGAAACGTATTTAAATTTTATTAAGTATCGAATAAATAATCACTTACATTTAATTATATTGTATTTTTCTGTTCAAATGTCTTAATGATGTGTTAAAGTATCCCCAAAATTCACAGATTCTCTGTATCAAGTCTAAATATTAAGGTCGTCTATTTAATTTACATGTACACCATTGGCACAGAAGTAATGCTTAACACTAATCATTGCGATTTTCTTGTTACCTGAATACAATTATCTAACACAAGCGAATATTTATTTGTGATAACTAAAACTGTTTGCGGAAACCTCTATCTCTAATGAACAATCATGAGGCAAAACCTACGAGACGTTCTTTCCATAATGATAAGTGAAAGATATCTGAAAGCCATCCTCTGTAATAAGTTAGCTACATGGCTCTGACTGCAGAACGTTACACCTCGTGCTGATTAACGCTCGAGTGTTTCGCCACAAAATGGTGTACAGGTCTAGTCAGCCGTAAGTTGTGAACAGTGTAGCCCTTATGAGAATTAAACGAATTGTATTTGAAGCAATAAACAGCTTCAGTTTGCTTTAAACATAATGCGGCTTCCATTGATCAAAGCAAAACCAGCTTCTACAGCCATGGCGCACAAAGAAACGCCTGTGTACCGCGGCATTCATTCGGCCAGAACGTGCAATACTGTCATTATCTCGCACGATAACATTTACGCCTCTTTAATTCAACGAGATGTTTTACAGCAGTAATTATAATCCAAGTCCTATACCTATCAACCAGCCCTGGTATATTAACTGTTAAGAAAACATGTTTTGTCTTGTTGCCCTTTCTTTTCTCGTGTCTGCTAACGAAATACTACTGTCTGAATTATGTGTCGACGTGTTCTGTCATGATTATTTTTGTTTAAATTGGATCTTCACGGAAATGCTGTGTCTTTTGTTTGCTATATACTGTGTGACAGAAATTTGGCGGACATAATCCCATGTCCCTCACGCGTTAGCCTAGCTTGTGGCAACAAACAAAGGGAGATATTTTTCCCTAAGTATTTTATGTAGCTTATCTGGCAGAAACACTGATGTAAATAAAGCTATTCTTCTACCACACAGAATTTAATAATTGATCATTATTTTGGTGCTACATCATTTGTCCATTTTAAAAAAATTATACAACTCAGACGTTAATTATAGATCGGAAAATGTCAACGTGCAAAACAGCACAAACCAGGCAAGTAGGGAAGTGAATATCCTTCTCAATAACGTGTTTTCTAGTTACATAAGAGTTCTGAAGACGTGGCATTTGAAGTCAACCCAGCAGTCTGTAGAACGTACATCGACCCATCTATAATTTGCGTGAAATTGTGATTTGCCTTATATGGATCGCTCAGTATTTGTTTTTTTCACAAGAGGGCGGGAAATTACCCAAGCAGCATTTGTATTTTGGTAATACTGACCTCATTCGATTAATTTCAAAGTATATATTACTGGCTAGACCAGAATAAAGAAACTTAATGCACCATACTGCAGTGGGAGTTCTGCAGTCGTAGCTGCTCTTCATGCCTGATGCTCGAAAGTAAAGCATTGTCTCATATGCACGATAGTTACACTAAGTCTATGTCAGCAGTACCGTCGCTAAGGCGGTTAGTCACAGGCATCTTACGTCTGGGGTCCGGTTTCAGTCCAGGGTAGTCCAAGAAGATTTGTTCTGTACAAAGATGGACTGAGACACGTTTTTCTCCGAGAAATTAGGCTTTCCCTTACCAGTAATCATTCCACCTACCCTCCATATTCATTTATTATCTGGTTCGTTTTGCATTGTCTGAAGCGTTCTTGATATACTGAACCTCGTGACCTAGTATGCAGCATCCTACTTCGTATTCGGAAGATTCCTAATTTACATATCAGCACAGACACTGGCCAACCGACTTGAGAATTTCGTAGTTTCCTTAGTAAATACAGGCAAATGCCGGTACAGTAGGTTCTTCAGTTCAGACGTCACGTTCTTCAAGTCCTGTCCAGTCTATTACTCATTGATCGGCCTGTCACTCACCGCTATACAGTCCGAGTTACAGTCGCTAAATCAACCGTAAGTAGCCTATAAAAATTTCACGAAGATCTCAGTCTCCGCAGTACTCTGTAAGAGACATACTGTAATAATATTGATGCCGTGTGCTAGCTTTTTATTGAAAGTGCCCTAGGTTCAGTTCCAATTCCTGTCGCTGATCATACAGATAAAAGTTTCTAGCTTATTATTCAAAATGCCCAAGGTTAATTCCAAACCCTACCATTAATCATAAGATAAAGCCCACTAGCATAGTAGGCCTATTTCAAGTACTCCATATTCAGTTTCAATTCCAACCACTAACGATACTGATAAAGCACATTAGCCTTTTATTCAAAGTGTTCCGGTTTCAACGCAAATCGCTACGAACAATTTTTCAAAGAAGTAATAAGAAGTTTAGAGCAGAACTCAGTGAAACTTAATTTATTGCTTCGCAGAATTTTCTAGTCTTATAATTGTAGTAAAATAATAATAATAATAATTACTATTATTTTATATTGTTAAATTTGTTGAATAAAACTTCAAAGTTTCGCAGTCCGTCACATTTGTAAGTGACTTCAAAAAACATTTCAACGTAACATGCAGATACTTTTACGATCCATTTTCATCCTTAATTTCATACGATTATATCAATTGTTTCACTAGTTACGACCCTCAAAGAGAAAGCTAAAGGAAATCATCCTGAGGCCACCATATTGCTTCTTATAAGAAAAAGTACCTTAAAAAGACAGAATATTTTTTAGGAACTCTTACCTTCCACCAATTAATGAGCCTAAGTTAAGGGTCGCTAGTGTTGTTCCCATCTCAATAGCTGGCGTGTCCGCCACATTATTGTTAACGATACAAGAAATTAATAGTACAGGATTAGGCAAAGCTTCCAATGGTACAAATTTTATTACAAGGTTCATAACAATCAGTCAAATGTTTCGAGAGTTGAAAGTGGGAATACGGACACTCACATACACACAGATAGCATGATGATGGCATAGGCTAACCCTACTTTCCTTTCATAAGAAAGGAAATTAGACCAAGAATTGAGCGGTTGTATTTATGTAAGCGTAATGAAAACAGTCACTTTAATACGGGAGTAGAACCAATTATATGTCATATATATCAAATATAACTCAGGTAAAGGAAGAGAAAAAAATTTGTGTTGAGTGGCATGTTTTAGAGCTCCATGAGTTTTAATCCCACAGACTGTGGACAGTACCCAGCATTAATTGTCACAATCGTAGCAGAAACAAATGTACATCTTTTAACAGGAAAAATTCTCATACCCATACCTTTATTTAAGTGAAGATAATGATCCGAAATCCATAAATCTGAATTTCCAGACTTGAAAAATATGAGCATGTCAAGTTTCATTTACAGACCCTAATAATTAAAAACTTTTTGTTAGTGGATACATATATAGAATACTCAGTAAAATTCTAATCAACTTGTCAATTATAGCATTTCTAAAGCTATTTCTTTCACAGACACTAAAGCGTAAATATAGAATACGACTTACTCCACAATGCACAATTCCACGCCACGTAGCGCATAACTGACCGCCCCAGAACATATTATATATTATGTGCTAGAATTCCACTCACCCGCACCACGGTATGCCATTCCTTTCCGCACAAACATGTAATAAGTAATGTATTTTGCGGAGTTCAGATATATTCCACGTGGCGTTAGAGTGGTTTGATGTGGGTTAAGTGGAATTCCACATCAGTAGTATTCTTGATAGCAAGGTTTTAATGCCGGTCCAGACTTAGTTTACAGGCCTCAATATTTCGCAAGTTTCACATATTTCTCTGTTACAGATGATTGTCGGTGGAGGCTGGGTTTATAACAGAGCCAGGTGAATCTGATAGGACGCATGATGGTTTTTATACAGTAGCTCTACTAACACAGCTTCAGCAAGGAAATTTCCAGCAACAGGAGAACTTGTACCTGCATGACAATATAAAAGACGCTTAGCTTAAACAAATAACATTAAGTGAATTACGGCTAATCCTTGCATAGAACAGCAGCTTCCTAATATATTTTGTTAAATACAAAACACCAGTAATCGTGCAAGCAAATGCAATTCAGTCTGTGGCTGCATAGACTGTAAGAACCTTTGACGAAGTAACTTGAACTTACGGGAAAACAAATGTAATTTGTGAGAAAATGTTTGTGTTGCAGTAGTGTGTTATGTAAGCTCTCTATTGAGTGACTGTTTGTACGGAGGTTTGAAGACAAATCTATCATTGTTTCAGGACTGTCTATTGAGTAGTTCATGGATTGTGTGTAAGGTGTATTTACAATTATCAGTTGACTTTCACACTTATGGAAGAAAATATTCTCTCATCCTTGCATCATCAACATCCATGTATATAACACAAAATTCTGTTTTACTTACAGAAAGAGGTATGAACACTTCGCATTGAGTTTCTTATTTATATATTCTAATAAAACTTTGAGGATGCATACAACTTATTTAACCTGACGTAAACAAATGCGCTTTGATTAAAGAATACATAAATCAAACATATAATAAACTTGTAAAGCTAGTCTCATGTAAGCGGCGTTATTTGTGAATAGAACGTCTGGGACTGGACATCAGACACACAAGTCTCGTATTTTATACGTCGCATGTGCATATAAACCATAGTACGTCTAGTTAATGAGTTTTCATGTATGAGAAAATAAGTAATAATTGTATTTCAACATCAGCTCCTTCCACAAAATCTAAAATCATTTTACTGAAACTAATTTTTGCTCTTCTGAATCTTAAATATATCTTAAGAAAAGACTGAATATAAAACAATATTTTTTCTTTGTTTCGCTAAGTATTAAGCAACAAATTGCTGTACATTCTGAATTTCACTCACTCATTGCCAAACGCCTGAGCAGTTTAAATTTTACCGTATTTATTTCTTTGTAGAAATGTAGTTGGTTTAACGATGTCGTCAGTAACTCCGACTACTCAAGAAAAGCGTCGAATAATTATGTAGTCTTGAATCATCAATCCGAAAGTCTGTGAAAGGAAGTGGACGTGACCTAATTTAAGGTAACATCCCGCCATAGGCCCAAACGAACTCAGAAAAAAACCCAAAAACCACAGGCTAGGCGGTGTCCTCGCTGACAATCAAACTGCGCCACCTACGGAATACAAATGATAAACGTTACGGCTTCAGACAAATTATTCGGCATTTTCCTTATCGATTGTCAAAGAATATTACCGGTAATAAAAATTACTACTACTACTAGCACAGTCACAACCACAACTACTACTACTAGTAGCAGTAGTAGTACAATCACCACCATAATCATTACTACTACTACTACTAACAATATCAATATCAATGATAGTAATGATAATAAATTCTAATAAGTTAATGTAGTTATAAAATCGATGAAGCGGAAATCGAGAAGCAAAATAAGACACTGTCACCCACTTTGCACGGATATTACTCCACCTTATTATTACTTCCTGTAATATTCAAAACAAAATTTGAGCGTCGCAATTCTTTCCTAGACCAATGAGTGACTCTTGAAACACTTACTGGCGCACTTGTTACTACACTTGTCGTCACATTCGATCCCGGTTTTTCCAACGCGCCCGGTCTCATTCTCGAGTTTATTGTTGTTTATTTTGTCTGGAGTGCCAAAAGTGTGTCAAAGTCAACCTCACACCTTCATGTAGGTTACAACGTTTGTATTTCATATCAGTGGTAAGTTATAATTAACTGTCCTCAACACACCACTGTCTCCTTAACTCCAAATTAAAGCTTCTGGGCGCTTCGACTGCTGTATACATTAGTCACACATATTTCCGTAAGATCCGTTTTACTATTACCACCAAATTTACGCCTATGTAAAATCGTCTTTTACTTTATGGTTTTCCTACGAAAAATATGAATGCATTTTAACGATGCGTGCTACATATGCCACCCATACTATTCTCTTTGTTTTGATGACCAAAGAATATGTGGAGAAATGTAAAAACTACGAGGCGGTTTCGATGTCTTAATATAAGGAAACTAATTATATTCAGGAGAAGTACTCGTTGGGTTACAACACGTTGTATGATCTGAAACTTAATATTGTAAGAGTAGAAAATATTTATTAAGAAATGCTTAAAAGTTAAACACTTTAAATTCTGTGACACAAAATACGATATACTGGGCTAATATCTGAATGCTGAAATTATACCAGAGTCTGTTGCAATGCAATTTACTTTATAACCCCAAATCCAACAACGTATTTGTAGAATGAAGAGTTTTAAACTTGCAGTGTATGTGTGTGTGTAGGACCTACGTGCATATGTGTCGGATTGTTTCAGTTGTGCTCATACGCTCGTCCGTATACCTCAGCAAGAAGGAATGTCTTCTTTTCTGTCATAATAAACACCGGTTTTCGTATTGAGGTAGCACACCAGGTTAGTATTCGGGAAATGCGGGTTTAAACCTAGGTCCGAATAGCGGATAATCTGATTGAGGTTTTAGCGGTTTTTCTTAGTCTATCCAGGCCCAGAGCATTGCATCCTCCCACAGACTACCAGATTTATGGTTTACTGATAAAGTTAATATTTGACGTTATATAATGTGGGCGTCGTTAAACAGACCATAAATAATCATATCATAGCATATATTATGTATTTAGATGTGATACAAATGAAGTTTAGCGAAAGAAATTAAAGCAAATTTCATCTCTACAGCAATGCAATGAGGTAAGGATGTGAATTTTCCCATGTAACCGAATCGTCACGCTAATACGCCCACTGATGATTACAAAGTCTACATTTTACATCAGCTGTACTAATCGGATTAACAGCAATACTTTTCAGCTTGTGTAAGCGAGTATTTTGTGACATGAAATAGCTTCGTTCTTTCACTACAACGTGACGCAGTCATGGACGTCTTGGAATATCTGAGACTACTTAAATCGCGTCAATCAGTTCTCTCCACCACATCCATAGAACTGTTACACTTTCCCCTTAGGCCTAATTCCATATATTTCTGTCTAGTTTTAGAGCCATTCTATTCCCCCGAACCTTTTTGCTGATAACCACCTCCAAACCTGCACTAACAACAGGCGCTTCGGGCTGGTTCATATAAGCCAGAGATTGCTGGAAGTTACAAAGATTAGGTACTAAGAGGGACATGTGGAGCACTGCAATTCCCACCATCCATAATACATTTCAATAGGTGACTCTTAACTAAACATCTGACAGCTTTCTGTAATAATAAATTCCGCCATTATTCACGTTTTAGTAACACGGTTCCTATTTCACTCTAAATCGACATAAACAATTCCTACTCATGTCGGGAATGGAGTCACTTGGTGTTGGGTTAAGGTGAACTGAGCCACGGACCTCCTTTCTCCCGTTCCAGGCTCGTTTTTCCTACGAGTATACACAGGACATAAGCAATTTGAAGTTATTATGGTAGTGATATGCCATAAACCAGAACGCTTAGAGAGAAATAACATAGCGGCTGTTAAGGATGTGAATATTGTCCTTGAGGTGTTTCTGTGTTAACCATTAGTTCGAACAATCAAGTTCCGAAATGTGTGTCACAACTTGCACCACTTTCACACATAACTCAGACTGGAACATATACAATCTAGCCGCGACGTCTTGCACTGTCCGAAATCTGGGATTCCGCTGGGAGAATGAAGAAATGAATACACAAATAAATAAATAAATTCTAATTAATTAACATAGGTGTACGTATTCCCTTTCCTCTATGGTGTTAAAACTGCCTACTAAACACCTTAAATGGCTCAAATAAGGATGTTATCATATATATCGGGTATTTATTATTGCAAAGTCATTTTTGGGTCTAAAAGGGATGCAAAGTATGAAAAATATGTCAGAAAAATGCACATTTACGTGCTTGTTTTTTTTAATAATAACCATATACAAAACGCTTAGGGATGGATAAAGTGAAGAACGGACGTCCTTTATTTACATTACTTCTTGAAGGCATTTTTCTGAGACATTTAACAAAACTCTTCATAATATAACTTTTATAATGTTGTCTGAATAGCATATTCGCAAGATGACTTTGTAAGGTTTACTATTTAATTACCTTGTGTGATGTTTCGTGAAATAAATTTATAAATATAATGAGCTCATAAACAATGCTTTACGGTTGTATGAACAGAGAAAAACACGAGAGATGTTTGATCCTGCTGTGAAAGCAGCGAAGCATGGCGAGATCACAGTACAAGTTTGGTGCCGAGAATTTGCGTGAAAGATTATGTTGTGCAGGCAGTCTGACAGCGTTTTTAAGCTGCAGGCTGTCAGTAGTGTTTTGTGTTTCAGCGTATTAATATGAGACGACAGGACAGAGAATCCGTGTACTTGGAGGTACCAAAACATTACATCCGCCTCATGGCCAAATTGTAATTTTCCGTCTTTCTAAAAGATCCTTTAAAAAGTGACATGTTTTTAGATATGTCATCTTGCATAATTTTTAAGGTCACCCAATGATTTTGCTATGGCTGTTGCCATAAAAAATCACGTGTATCTTGTGGATACAGAGATTTACAATCAAGATAATAGCCTTCAGAAATATTATATTATTTTAAGAAGATTTTCAGAAAATTGGATAATTATTAATAAAGATAGGTTCTGCTAATATTCGTAATTGAATTGGAGACGGATTGACGGGCACGGAATATAGATTTAAAAGGTTTCAACCTCATCGGAACATTCAAGTGTTAAAAATTGTGTCCCTAATTGTAGCATGCAGTTAAGCACAATTCTAGGTACCAGTCAGCAAGAGTAACACACTTTGCATGACATAACAACCTGCAGAATAAATGAAGTCAATAAAATGAAGATGATTATTATTTGAGGCAAAGCAGATAGTGAAAAGTGACGGAAGGAGGTTAGAATCAACAAGGGTGATTGTCGAAAGCAGTGAATGGCAGAAGGAAGGAATGGGAGAGACGGTTTAACAAAGAACAGATGTTCAGTATAAACAAATGAGTGAAAAGCAACTTTCAGTGTTGGGTATAGCCTTCTATTACTAATGTTACATTAGTCTATGTGGAATTAGTCATAATGGAAATAAGACATGTGAAAGAGGAATTAAGGCCGGTGGATAACTCAGACAATTTTGAAAGTTGAGTGAAATATTCTGATAAACCTACTTTTAGTGGGGTGATCTTACTGGGGTTTTATCATTACGTAAAAAAAACGCCTTAATTGGACGCCTTGTTGTCGCTCCGCTTGTGACGTAGTACAGATACCAAAAGCCATTAGATTCATTTAGTAGTCAATATGAGAAACTTTCACTAAACGTTTTTGAGCAATTTTAATTTGGGTTGAAACTGGACTAAAGCAACGGACACTTGACATAGACACCGACATGCACTTCGAGTGTAAATAGCGCGTAACTCACTAACACATATGACAGAAAAATGTATTTCAAATCAAAATCGTACAAAAATGACAAGCATATTTTATATTCGTTCTTTTCTGTCCAATGGTCGTAGGTTTTATAAATAATTAAACAAAAATATTAAAAATATATTGCTTTTGTATCGTCTGCACTTGATAACTCTTGGACAGATCTTAACAAATTTTCTTTTAAAGTTTCTGGCAAAGTCTTGTCAAAATCATATGTCTGTCACTGTATGTCTGTTACTTAGTCTCAGAGCCTAAACATCTGGACACAACTGTAATTTTGATAAGACTTGTAGTAAAATTTTCTTTTCCAATTTTCAATTATATTGGTCCTTAATGAAGCCAAATTTAAGACCACAAAAAAAGATGTTAATGTGCAATGTCTGTGATAAACCGTTAGCAAAACTCTATAAGATTATGATAAGCCGTTATGGAGTACATAGCTTTTAATTTCATTAATAAGCTGCATAACAGCCGGAATTATGAAGCAAAGTTATCGAAAAACTGAAAGACCACATATCTTTCTACGATTTCGCAGCCTGTTGATATCTCATGTTGAATATTCTGAATTCCAGTTTCTAACTACCGATTGATGGCTGCGAACATTCGAAAGGTAAGTTATGAGCATGATACTAAAATGGAATAATTTATGAAGACCTTCTTTGACATATACTTAAGTAGCAGAAAAATATAAACTATTTTCCTTTGCAACATCTGTCAGAACTCATAATTTGTTCCTTATTCCCTTGCAAAATATATAGTTAGAACTGTGTCTGGGCGCAGTAACAATTGATTCCTAGACAAACTATTGGATTATAATTTGTTCCCTTTTTAACGTTGCTCAATTTAGGTAACAGTAAACATACAATGCATTAACTGCACCTTGAGCGTGCTTAATTTAAAAACTACCTAGTCATTATTTTGGTGAGTTAACATGAGCCAGGTACATGACCTCGATCAGCAATGCACAGTCATCCCAACATCACTGAAATGAATTTGTGGACCTGTAGTGGGGTTAATACTGCCTGTAATTCTACAGAGAGTGATTCACTAATGTCTTTTGTGCGATATCTGACGAAAGTGTTTACAAATTTAGCCGTGCCTCGAGCTCGAAACTGCTGAATCGGAAGTCAAAAATATTTTACGTGATTCACTGTCAGTGTCACATTGTATTTTGGTTTAGGTGCCGAAGAGACAAAATTTTAAGCTTGCTGAATTTCAATGGGAATAAATTCTTTGACCTAGTGAAAACACACACCTTTACATTTTACTGAAGATGGAAACATCCAGCCTCCAAAAGTTGTAAATTTTTGTGACGCAAAGTATTCACAAAAAGTACTAAATTCATATTCACATAATGGAATATTAAAAAGTAAAGGAAAAGTTGTCCCTGTCAACGCTAAGAAGGTATAGCGGGGAAGGAGAGGTATAACTCTACTCATTCTTAAACCAGGCGCTAGATGGAGGTGACTGTTCAACATCACGCCCCGGCCGGTTTATCCCGGAAAAAAACAGATACGCACTGAACAGGAGGCTCAGTCAGCTCTAGAGCCGGTCTGGACAATTCGGAGAAGAGAAAAATCTGTTGCTCCTGCCGAGATTCGAACCTATTACGTCTATCACGTAACCTAGTTCCTATACTGACTGCGCTCTCCCGGCTCCACAATACACATAAAAAATATCTAAATAGAACTTGAATAGTTGGAGCAGTTATTTATAATGTTAACAAATTTATGTATCGCCATCTAAGGGCACGATGCGGTTCTCACTTCTTTCACGGTCTACCATGCGGTCTCACTAAACTTCGCACTTCAGGGAAAGAAGCGAATCGCCGCAGCCGCACGAAGCAGCTTACCGCAAACAAGAGCTCATTCAGAGACTCGTCATTAACAGTGCTTCACCTCGAGCTTAAGCTATTCATTAGTTCGTCTGACAGCCAGATGCATGTGCTAATTACATGACAGAAAGAACGCAATACGTTACATATCTACGGCAATACATATCACGTACTAGGAGATAGACGTAAGAAAGAAAATAATTTTCTCTCAGTTAAATTGCAAAGAGTTCAAGTGACATTATCTGTATATAGGTAACTGCGTTTATGTGGCTTATATCGGAACAAAAACAGTATGTAAAAGTTAATTACTTGTAAGAAGAAATGTCTCGATTTTCAAAGTTTCTGTAGGTAACGTGTTCCCCTGAATACACTGCGTCTGCAGCTGATGCAGCTGAAGAAATACTATTGCAAATTGTAGCATGAAATGCTTGTGTACTCGTATAATTGTCTAAACGTAAAGCAGCTTGCATCATTCATCACTTTGCTCTTATACAGGAGGTCCTGATACGTTATTCTGGCATAGTATCTGGTGTGTGGAGTATGACACTATCAGAATTTCGTAAAGTCACTTTAAGTTCACGCTTCCCTTGTTTAGTCGTGTAAAATCAGTATAATTAAGTCTGCTTGAAGGCTATTGATGTGTTTTTCTGACCCAGTTTGTGTTCTACTCAGTTACGATTAGACTTGCAGAAAAAATTGTAATTCCTGCAAGACAAAGAACCTATCGCGTCCCTTCTTTGTGACTTTCATAGACATTGATATAACTCACTCCGTCGGAAGGTACGTAGGCCTTAGGTATTGCCTGTGTTCACCTTCGGTAATATTCGGACTAATCAAAAGCTTGTCAAATGGCCCAGTTTTCAAATTTGAAGGAGAAAAACATCATACCGCGAATTCTGTGAACATTAAGTATAAATGTACTCCTAATAGCCCCATACTTTCTATTTCATGTTAGTAATGCAGGCTGTGACCTCTCTTTCTGCAAGATAAAAACATCTAAAATAAAACGGGGCGAGGTTTTAAGCGGTACTGCTAGAATAAGAATCCATCTTTTCTCAATAGATAAAAATGTTGCTCTAACCAGTAACGAAAAATGTGAAATAAATAAATAAATAAAAAACAAATTCTTCTAACAAATCAAGAAGAAAATATTTAGCCTAAAAGATTAACATTATATTTTCCAGTAGGTACGAATAGAAAAATAAGAGGACAAGAACAGAGGGTGGAGTCCAACTTTGCGAAAATTAATAACTTAAAGCCAGATTGCAGCACCACTTAAATGTTATTCTGTTAAATTTTGTGTTCTAATATATGTATGTGTGACTGTCTTTCCAGAACCGTCTAACTTTCTGACGTCAAATATTTTGGAAGAAAGAAAGACCTGGGCGTAGATGATATGAGTTACATCAAAATGAATTCCAAAATAGTAGGCTAGGGTGGTGTGGACTGCTTCATCTGCCTCAGGATATGGACCAGTGGCGAGTTCTTGTGAACACGGTAATTAACATTGGGCTTCCGCCTAATGCGTGGAATTTCTCGACTGTCCTTCTCAAGAAGGGCTCTGTTGCATAGAATTATTTAATTAATTAGTTAGTTAGTTTGGTAGGTAGGTAGGTACGTACGTACGTACGTACGTAGGTATTTTGACGAAATTTCTTCTTAAGGACAAAATGTTTTCAAGTACACAGAAGAAACAATATCCTCAGTTTACATTATGCTCCAAATCCAATAGTAGTCTTGACGGCCTAATAATTTCTCGTTGAATGTTAGTCTGTAGACTTATAGTAGAATATAGTTATTATAAACTGAAATTAAATTAACCTTTTCACATTTCGGCATGTGAAAATAAGTTTCTGTTTGATATCTGACGTTTGGCTACGCAACAGAGAAGATGTTTAACGAAGTGTAAATACAGACTCGATGCAGCGGAGTCCTTCAGAGGCGGTCAGCCGATAAAGAAATTCCTTAACTTTTACAAAATCCGAGATTTTATTGCTGCCTTCACAAAACCTAATCCAAGTCCGTGGTCCTCTGTTAAGCCTTTATAACATGATTTTACAACGAGGAGCTGTTAGCCTGCCCCTCAGAGCCTAATTGGGAATATCATCCGATGTCGGTTGACCGGGACAGCTTTTTCAGTACTATATTCCTTGCCAGCCGCCATATCTAGAGGCCGGCTTTTCCGTCGTGAACCTAAGAAAACGCCATACCTTGGCAACATTTTACTCAAATAACATGGTATATACATTTGCTGACGTATAATTATTTCCTTACGAACATAACTAGATTAGAAAACAAAAAGCCCCTTACATGTCGTAAGTCCTGACGGCGGAATATAATGAGGATCGAACACGAATGGTTTGTAATTAAATATAAAGTTTATAGTTACTTTTTTTTCCTGTGGCTCTACAGCCACACTCGCGACTAGGCCGCACCGTTGGTGAGGTTTCTAGATCGCATACAATTAGACACAAACACCCGTAGGACTCCTGTGGAGGAGTGATGAGCTCGTCACAAAAGCCGCTACCTACAAAACACACAACAAGCACAAGAAAAGAAAATCCATGCACTTGGCGAGATTCAAACCCACGATCTCAGCAATCAACAGGCTCAGACATATACCTTTGGCCGCACGGCCACGGGTATCGGCTACAGTTTTTTACCTTTGTATAATTCAATGTCGACTCCTTTAACAAAAGAAATATGCATTATTTTATCCACATTCGTGGAATCAGCTTCAGTTAACGCGCATTAAAATACATGAGCAGTACGATTCGTTCGCAGATTTTCACGTAGCATATTCACCACATTCAGTAACTGGTTTGCTGTGATGTAACAGCAAAAATTCCCAAAGGATTCCCCTCTGTAACATTCCAGTATCTATGTATTACGTTATACTGTTTGGGAAACGTACAGAGATCCGTTCTCCTTACCCAATTATATGCCATTTACTGGTTTAACGGCAGGCCTTATGATACGGTGTCCTCAATTCCTTCTGATCTGTCTCGAGACCTACAGGTGTAATCCTCTCTCTCTTTCTCTCTCTCTAAATCATGGCCACTGCACGGGTCAAGGCCCCTGCTATTATGTCACGAAGCACCCCGCCTCTCCATGTGACGACATAACAGTTTCTTACCGGTGCAAAGAGCTCGACCAAGTCCAGAAGTACATTCGTCGCTTTCTCTTAGCTATTTTGTCTTACGCATATCGAAGTACTTGGTAATATATAAACTGCCCACGTCGAGAAAGGGGAAGAATATAAAAATAATGCGACTAAATGGAAAGGGGAACTTGAATAAGAACTATGAATATGGCGCGTGTTGCTTTACTTAACATTGTTCCACTTGCTGAGATCAATACAGTTCTCCGAGTGACGTTACTCTTGAGGAAGAATGGTGGACTGTTTATAAAAATACGAGTCTAGCATTTGCCTGCATGGACTGCAAGTGATTACCTACGGTAGGACTTCGAAATTGGAACCGAATATTTGACGACTGTAAATACTGTGCAGGTCGTCATTCTGCAGCAACTTGCTCGATCAAACAGATTAAAAAAAACTATAGCAAGCACTGTACTACAAACCTGTGCCACCTACTTTGCTGAAGAAAACAGGGGTTCTCAATATTTTTCGCTGGCGTACCAGTAAATAAACTCTAACAATCTCAGCCTACCATCAATACTTTTTTTATTTAAAAAAACTGAAATTGGAAAAACTGGCTGACAGCTGGGATAAGATATACACTATAATGCTGCCAGCAACGCTGCGTATGGGCAAATATATGTAGCTTGTATATTATTCCCTTTTTAAAATTTTTATTTTTCCACATTCCCATTTTTTAAGGAAGCTTACAAGCAAATAATATGTCGCTTACCAGTACCGGTAGACATAATACAGATTGAGAAACTATGTTTTAGAATATACTATCCTCCATATGGTCCCATTGGTAGAGGTTGGCAGGAGTGAAATGGATGATTGCTAAGGCACAAAAGCAGTCCGTTTTATCCTGTCTGTGGATCTCGTAGTAACACTCCAAAGGCCCCTTTACGTCGAGAATAAATTGAGCAGGAACTCCAGCATAAACAAATTGCATAGGCTTTCGCATATTTGTGGTATATCCAATAGAAGTTAAGGTAATGCTTCAGTTTTCTTATCTCGCTAACAAAGCGCTTGCAACCAACATTTATAAGTAAGTTTGGGTTTAAATTAGGAACAGAACACGATTCTTATTGTCATATTTACCCAAAGTACTCAAAACTTATCCTGAATATGTGTACATTTCAGTACAACAGTTCCATTTTTCTGCCTCTGATCACTTCTAGTTGAAAATGAGAAGTTATTATCGTTATGTGGCAAACGTTTAACGGATAAAACAACCAATTTGCAGCTCCAAGGCGATAAGTAATAGAATACGAAAATACACAGTGAAATATGTAACGTTACCCTAACAAATAATAGTTTTATTGTTTCAGTAAAATCTATTATAATAAATATTACAGACATAAACATGGAGAGTTCAATATAATGAGAAAAATAGAGTTCCTTAATAAAATCCTACACATTAGTATAAAACTATTTTAGGGCTTTCAGTTCACAATTCACATCCTTTACAATGTTCTAGGTTTCTTATTACATGGGCGTCTTACGATACGCACGCTGGATAACATCTAGCCGCTTTTACCTATCAAACCATGTTATAATTAACATTTTTATAGGGTAGAAGTGAGTAAACAGGGAAGAAAATATTCGTGATGTGACAAGTGTTGTGTGGCAAGGTATTGCTGCTACGTTCTTTGAAACGTTCTCTACTAACTAGATGAGTTGCGTACAAATAAAATGAGAGTTCATCACGCAACATTAATTGGCAAATAGTGCAATTATTTCTGAACCAACCGTTACACTATCATCAATCAGCACCCAGTTGGCAGTCACGTGAGCTCAGCAAAGTGTGCCACGGGGCGCTAAGACTCAAGATGAGGTGCAAAACCGACTGCAAATTCTACTTCAGTTCAATGGCCAATAATTTTTCTAATGGCATTGAGGAGTATTAATTTACATACGAAAATGGAATCTTTTCCTAGAATATCTACCTAGACTATTTTGTACGCCTTTTACACAATGCGAATAGGATTTTAAACTCTCCTGGTTTTGTAACCGGCAAAATAAAGCGGAAAATTCCGAAGAATATTACCCTGCATGGTTAAAAATATTGGCTATAATTTAGATGTCAACGACGGAATAACGGCTACAGATGTGGCATATGGACGAATAAAGGACTATTGAAGACTGAAAACCGAACAGCATATTCAGTTTTGTATTTGTGTTACGGTAATAGAAATGAAGGTGTTAAATCAAAACAGGAGGTTTGTTTCGACCAAATAAGACAAGATATTGAGCTGAAAGTTCAAATTCTTTTGTTGGTGAGTTTTGGCCAGACAAATAGGCCTACTGACCGACAGCCCTTCAGAATTGTAACCAACGGAAGACAGCATTTTTTAATTTCAGGAAGAAGGTCAACCACCATCACCACAAAAACAGACCACATTGAGAAAACATGTTTCTCCAAGTCATCATCCTATTATCTGTGTACTACTTGTCTGGTCCTTATAAATCAGCAGTCGTTGCACAGGAAGCGACTGTAATGAATGTAAACACTCTCTCCTAAACTACTACACGAATTTCAACGAAGTTTTATTTGAGAGGTTTTACCAAGCACTCTTCGTCCGATTTACGCAAGTTTAGTCCATATCTAATCAGTATAAGAACTAGGTTTATTTTTGTAACCCTAGAAATGTAAGCTTCAAACCTTACAGTATTACGCCTTCCATTTAGGATATATCTTCTGTCGTGGGTAAATAAAAATCCCTAAGAACTTCAAACGTATAAGAAAATTTCCTCCAAACTTCTTGGCTGCATATTGCAAGTAACATGTCACAAGATGTTACATGCTGTCAGATACTGCAGTTTTTGTAAAGGTCGAAAATTTGGCCATTATTGTAGGCATTTTCTTAACGTCGAAATTTTCGACATGCATTCATGTGGACTCTTAATTTGTTTACATGAAGGTTATGCTACTTAAAGCTAGTAACGCACCATTGTGTATGTGTATATATATATATATATATATATATCAAGTACTCTGAAATTGGGCTTACAAACATTGCTCGAAAAGTAAAATTGTCTTCGTAATCTGGTTACTTTTTGCAGTTAATTAGAGTAGGTGAAAATTACAGAAACTAAAAATCAGAATTCATAATTCGCAGGTAAAAAATTGAATGATTTTAGGCTAAAATACGCGAAGGTTACATTTAGACGACTAACCTCGATGTAACATAAACCTTCGATATACGAATTACAGAACGACCAAAAGTGAAATGAAACTGTATATTGTTTCTAAATTTAAATTTATTTGGAAGCGTTTTTATATGAGGAAGGGGCCGCCTGAAATCATATCAAACTCTTATAAATGTAGTTCATTAGACTTTAATTCCTTTTTAATAACGTGTTTTTCCATCAAAAACGTTGAACAGAACTATCTGGAAGATTTATATTTTATGAGATGTGAGGCCTTTTTAACTGGAAGAAACAACCACCATAAGAGCGAAACTTTCTGCCTTTATCTTCAACTTAGAAAACTTCAGTAAATTTATAACACAAAACACTGCATCACATACCAGGGAAAAGTACGTGTAATTTCCGTAGCCTCCGCTGTATCTCACATACTAGTATGTTCTTTACATTATGACATTCGCCTTTCCTTTTCTGATATTGAGAGAGATTTTCTAGTTCCATACAACAAAAGCTGACTCTCCTTTCAAAATGCAATTCTAGTTCAAAACATTAATGAAACTAACATGTTGCAAAACGTTGACAAGATTTGAGTGACCATCCAGAATTCTACTTTCCCACATCCGCCTGTAGCAGCTGCACACAGTCGAATTTCGTAATCGCCAGAAGCAGGTTACTGCCTCCAGGCAACTAAAATGAGAGTCGCTGCTTTATCGGACGATCACGTTGAGCCGAGTTCTTAACATAATCTATGAAACATGCATTATTTAACCACGACGTATCAACTACAGTGCATAGAAAAACTTGTGGAGAATGTCAAAAGAACCAGATAAAGTGGGAAGTTCTCTTCAGTCAGTGAAAAAAATTAACCTGAATTGCGTTTTAAAGACTTAGTTCGTACCGCGCGGTAAACACACTCATTCTCTTTTACAAAAACCAATAATTTAATTCTGTAGCGAAAATGATAGCTCTTGGGTCTGCGAACCATGCAAAATATAAAGGGTAGAGCGCAGAATTTTTTAATGTTAAACCTGGAAGCACATAAAGTAACCACTAGGATTTAAAGGGTTAGTGTACTAAGGAGACTGAGAAAAGCCATGTTAATCACGTTAAACTAGTTACATGAAAGAAGGTTCTAAACAATATGAAAATAAGTGCGAAAAATATCATTAGGAAATAACAAATCTGTGTGAAATATTTTGAATAGCTCACAACTGACATAATTTTCATATTAAGCAAGAGAAATAAAATCCTATAAAATGTTTTAGGCCTATGGCGATTTTCCGACATATAACTGCAGCAGAAAATTTCAAGTAGCATGAAAATTAGATGGAAGGGCTCCTTGATAGGCTGTTTCTGAAAAAATAAGCAATATTAAATTAGAAGGGTGATGTAGCCGTGAAAGTAATATGTCGTCTATACATGTAGACCCTGTATGTACATATACTTATATGCTACATATATTGTACTAAATTACCGGAATTACAACTATATTATCCCCTTCCAAATTTCAGGGTGTGTGTATTTGCTTATAATCTGATTTTAATTTGTTTCGCTTGCAATCGGATTTACAGGAATCAAATATGTCTAATCAAGACACAGTTACACAGACGTCCAGGGATTAGAGCGGTTCTTAGCTTAGTCTTACGTCAAACCTAAGAAGCATTGGAGATAATATTTGCAGAATTATGTAAATTGCCTGACAAAACGTAACCTGTTTTGCCACGCGCACACGCTCTCAATCAGTTTCTGATACATGAACTTGTATAAAGCTGATAGGATGCTGCTGCTGCTGCTTGTGTCTGCTGAACATTTATCAATACATACAGCTAAATAACATCACTGCGCTTAACATTTGCGGATGCTACATCCTATAGCCTAATTAAATTTATGGAAAAGAAACCCTCTCTAGAAGTGGACACAGCCTCAGCGTGGTTGCATGTCTTTTAAGGAACAGTTAGCTACATACCTTTGATTTCACGCTTCCGCCGCGATGTTGATGAGATCTGTGGTCTTCTGGGTTATTACGCGGCGTCGTGTGGTAATTGTTTACCGACGTTTCGGGATAACATATTGGTCCCATCCTCACGGGTCAAGAGCCCGAGTAGGAAAGAAAGCCTATAACATAGATTCTGGAAAGTACGGCGGGGTAGCAAAACGTGTGATGTGATGACTACAAGACAATGTTTACAAAAGATCGCGCCACAGAAACCTAAATAACATTTAAGAAAATCAGAAGTTAATATGGAAATTTCATCTTTATTTCGGCCTTTCATATTCTTTTCAATGTCGTAGTATTTCTTATTTGTCAGGAAAGATTAACATACGCTTACACATATAAGGTGATAAACTATTTAATGTCTTGGTTTCAGAGTCTTATTCCTGAGGTCATTCCTAGTTGTTAATGTCATATAAAAATAGGTCAGACTCTCTAGCTTTACGGATTTAGCATTACGTAATTTTTAAAAGATGATAATATGAACAAGCCATTAAGGGCTTGCATAAATGTTGATGTTGAATTTACAACACATTTTATAACTTATTGCCCCCGCCTCAACAAACTTCCTGGCACGTCTGTGAATAGAGGGTGTAGCTCGCATCAGTTCATTTGGACTTCCGTCTACACGGGTGACAGCAACCAAACTTTGGCAAGGCAATACATCGCATATTACCACCATATGTTTAACCTGCAGCCACGCACAAAACTGAAATGTGCTGAATTCTGGCCAATTTTTAGTACACAGCGATTTCTCCATAGATCAGGACAGCCATCATCGAGATACATCTTCACCGCACAGTTAGAATGGGAAAGAGCGTGGTCGTGTTGCAAGTACAAATGCAGTCGCCTTTTCTAAGGTACACACAGCAGGTACAAAGATTCCTTCTGCAAAAATTCTAGAAAGATAACCGACCGGAAAAGAATTGTCACGAACAACTTGCACGAATAAATTCACGCCGAGCAGCATGACAAGCTATGATTTACAATCCAAATAGATCTAGAGACGTCCGACATCCGAGAAAAAATGGGAGAAAGACTAAAGGATTCCTATGTGACCGTAACAGGCCTTGGGGCCAAATGTGACATTGAAGAAGACGAAGAATAAGAAGAATATGATGATGATGATGATGATGATAGAGAAGTATCTGTAATGTAAAAGTGCTGCAATTACATCATACCCCTAATAATATTGTTGAATATCTTATGTAATTGCAGCAAGACGTAACACATGTATTTTTTTAATGGCTCGACAGCCCCTTGGGGGCCTAGGCCGCTTCATTTTTCGAGGCTTCACGATCACACTTTTCTAGACACACCACACTCGGTAGGACTCCTCTGGACGAGGGACCAGCCCGTCGCAGAGACCTCTACCTGACAACACACAACACTCACAAGAGACAGACATCCATGCCCCCGGTGGGATAAGAACCCACAATCCTACTAAGCGAGCGGCCGCAGACCAACGCCTTAGACCGCACGGCCACTGGGATCGGCAACACACGTATGGTTGTTGAAATTAAAACGAAGGATACGTAGAAAGTAGAAAAAATAATAGAAAATTAATATTTACAACGAAATTTGGACTGCTTGTATTACGTGTCCCTCAGAGTCTCGATGTTTCAGCGCTGCCGAGTTACTTTCTCACAACAGTAGGCTGCCTACCACTGCATAATTGGGCATTGTTACAGTGACGGAAACAGCGATGGACTCTCGTCAAAACGTGTAACGTTGTCAGATATGGGGTCTAGGCAGCTAGGCTCAGGCTCCACTCCCGAACTAGTGGCATTGTTACTCGTCCCACATGACCTGGTACGTTGACTTTGTCTCATTTAGAAGTGAAAAATATTTGTAAAAAAAAGAAAGGAGTTTGGAGATGTGCAAGTAAGCGTCCGTATAAGAATGTCATCACTGCTGCTTTAGTTTGTAGAGTGTACCTTTTGCGGTGCAAACCTGGCAACAACGGTTAATGAGCCCAAGCTTCTATTGCTGTGATCGCGGCTGTAGTTGAATTGCATGGGAGTTTCTATGTGTGTTGATGGTATCTCGGCCCGTACAATGAAGCTCTCAATGTCGTGAGCATTACTATAAAGGTAAGCACGCACGTATTCCTGACCCTGCTGCATCCAGTAGGTCTCTATGTTTTGTCCAGGTTGAATACCTTACAGACTTCTCTCCGTACTTTCTGGTTTGTTGTTTAACTGTGTTATATCTACCGAGAAATTTGAAGTTGGAAAACTTAAGGGAAGAGATCACTTGGAAAAACCTAAACACAGACGTAATCAACTTTTGGGTTTCATATAAAGTGGGATTTTTTTTGAAGAGCTGAGCGACTATTAGCTTCTCAAGAAGGACTCTGCTCCGGTTCTACGTGCTGAGAAAATTTTGGCCCATTAGTTTTTATCCTACTGTTCGTGCAGCCGTGAGTTCAAATCTCGGTCCGAGGTCTACTTATTCGGACACGGGATTTCCTTGATTTTCCTCAGTCCTTCCAGGCCAGTAACGGGATAGTGCCTCAAGTGACCAGTCCGTTCCACGTTCTTTACAGTGCATTGTTCACTGATCACCCTACCACTCAACGCGATATAATTTGAGTTACTAACAGCGTCGTTAAATAAACCACAAATAAATAAGCGATACAACTAAGGTTTGCAAATAGCTCTATTTTCCTTTTCTGTGGCGCAACAGCCCAACTCGAGCCTATGTCACCTCATTGTTGCGGTTTCTAGATCACACACAATTAGATGCAAACACCCGGTAGGACTCCTCTGAACAAGTGATCACGTCGTCGCAAAGGCTGCTACCTACACAACATACAACGAACGCAAGATAGGAAAACCCATGCCCTCATCAGGTTTCGAACCCGCGATCCCAGAAATCGAGCGGCTGCAGACCCACGTCTTAGACCGCACGGCCACCTTGATCGACAAACCGTCTCCTCCTTTCAGGTTTCCTGACTAAAATTTTGTGTTATTAATCTATTCGTGTAAGCTGTAACATGGACCTGTTCTTTAAATGTAACTTAAGATCAAAGTATGGTTTCGTGTGCAGTAACTGTCGGAAACGACGTGAAGTCAATTAATCTACTTTTACATTTCTTTCCTTTAATATGGTCTCCTTCGTGAAATGCCTTTTAGGTCAGATTTAAATGCGCTACGGCTGTTTGGTCTGCTACACTGTTAACTGAACCTGTTAGTTATGGCTTGCATGCTAAAAGTCTTCACTGTGCAATTACTACATACAGGTTGCCTCGAGGCCTCTGAAGTTCACGAGGCTAGGCCCAGTTTCCCTCAAGCTACATAGAACGTCTTGAAGGTTGCAAAATCTGAAAGGAAACACATGAGTGCATTTTACAGAGCGACTGGGAATCAGGACAAGATGACAAGCCCTTTCATTTTGACAAACCCACCATCACTTTCTGCACGGAGCCGTATCGGTGGCTCAACTGCCTCTCTGAACACGTCACTTAACACCATTATATTCCCCTTCCTAGGCAGCCTCCAGTCACTGGCTCAAGGGTTCACACCCAAGTCCGGGCTGTAAACTTCACTTACAGCATCCTCTTATTGCCAATATAGCGAACTGCATAAAATAAACCCAACACTTAAACTTCAGGTTGTAATAAAGGAATCACACCAATTCCACATGTTACCTGATTGCGTAGGTACTTAGATTTACTAACAAAATTATCTTCCTGAAGCACAACTTAGCTGTCAGTTTCTTTGTTGTCAGTGGGCCGGGATAGCGCATTCGGTACTGGCCGGACGGTCCGGGGATCGAATCTCGGTTGTGGCGTTATTTTCGCACCCTTTCCGACCAGCCCTTGGCCCACCTGGCCTCCTGTAAAATGCGTACCGGGTCACTCCTGAGGTAAAGCGGCCGGGGTGTGGCGTTAACCACCAACCCCCCCCCCCCCCCCTCCATCTAGCGCCGAGTATAAAGAAAGAGTAGATTTATAACTCTCCTCTTCCTCTGGAAGGGCACGCGGTGGTGCAGTTGGTTGAGGCACTGCACTACAAGCCTAAACGTCGCGGGTTCGATTCCGGATGTTGTCATTGGAATTACTTTCGGCCGCACTATGGCCCTGAGGTCGACTCAGCCTCTAAGAGAAATGAGTACCAGGAATATTTCCTGGGGGTAAAGGCGGCCGGTGCGTAGGGCTGACAACCTCACTACCTTCATGTGCCTATTTTCTAGAAATCTAGGAGCCTCAACCTCCTGGAACCCTAAGGGCCTGCCCAGGCCTCTACTGGGATTGCTTTACCTTTACCTCTTCCTCTGTACCTTCAGAGCCTGTTCTGGGGTGAACTTTACATTTACCCTCGTTGTCATCCAGAGTTCCAATGTTCTGTCCTCAACTCGGAGAAGAAGTTGCCCAAGTTCAAGCTTCTAATGATTTTCTTCGACAGGTATGAGACAAATACAGATTGATGCAGCGTCGCTGAAGGTCCAATACGGACACTTATTCAGCAACTACGTGCTCTATTAAGGCATTTTATAACAACTGAATTAGGCGGAATATTATGTAAAATATTCTAATGTATATGAATTTTACTTTTCTGTCGTTCGTAGCTCCTTCCTTTTTCCCTCATCCCAGGCCAGTCCGTGTGGACTTTGTCGTTGATAAAATTGCACTGAGACACGTTTTGCCCCGATTACTTCGGCTGTCCCTTGTCAGGGTCACTCCACTGATGCTTCATACTCGTATTTCTTTAATCTTAACAACTGACAGTGTCGTTAAGTAAACACACTCCTCTCCTACGGATTTTAGTAGAGAATACTCAAATATACATATTAGGAAATTTACCCCGCACACGTACTAATATTCGTACCTAAGGCCGCCATGGGTGTTATATGGCCCGCAAGTAATGTGGTGTATATGTGGATGAGAAACGAATCATTTTAAATCTGTAATTTTTAATTATGTGAATGAAATTTTAATTTCTTAGACTGAATCTATACCCCCCTGAGAACCCCAAATATCTAAAATTTATAGTAATTTAAACACATATTACAGTACTTTAAAATTCAACAAACATGAAGTTTTCGCGCGGTCAATTTGCTGATATTTTACAGGTTTACAAAAAGCTTCATAATTTTCAAATATCTCTATTCTCTTAACTTCAGCTGAGTTGTTGATGGTGGTGGAGTATTCAAAGATATCCGCCCCCACACTCCTCATGTTGTGTTTATGAAAGTTGGCCACTGAGTTCAGTATTTATTTGGAAGAGCAGACAGCCAAAAGACGATGCTATATGACGAGGAAAGTAGGTTAAATTGTTGAAGGCGCGGCATTGCACTAGATCCTCTCCACTTCCAATAACATTTTTCGACAAGTAGACCTATAATGAGACGACATAATCGACGTTGTGTAAGTTCTTATTTTCGATAACAAAAGACCTCACACTCAACACACAGATTTTCAGACCCGACTATAATACGAATCACATTCTGCTTTTTTTTAGGCTCTTTATCTTTTCCATCCTTCCGGGGTCTTCCTTTGTATTCGGGTACCTGGAATTTAGTCGGGTTTACCAACTGTCCTCACTGAAGCTTCATCTTTGTCCTTCTCATTCCTTATGGCAACTTCTGGGAAAATACCTTAAAATAAGCTTCAACCTCCTTCCTACGAAGCCTAAATATTCTTCTCACTGCGCTCAGCTTGCAAATAACTTGCAAATAAATCATCAGCATTTATGTTTACCGACACCAAATACAACTGCTGATAGTACAATATCAATGGAGGAAAAATCCACAGTGCTCTGCACACCGCTTTACTGTTCAGCGGCGCGGAAATTTGGAAAGTCGTCACTGTCCAACTAACTGCATGCTAACCGGAATTCGGATACATAAAAAAATATAACGTTTGATGCGTGAGTTCAGCAACTTCCAAAGTCTTCCTTCGCTGCATAAACATCCCCATTAACAAGAAGCTTTTAATGATATTTGTCCTGTGGCATGACAATGTGGTTACAAGTACAGCCAGCACTCAATTCACATACAGGTGTATAACAGAACCAAAAGTCGAAAAATAATCACCCAGTCGTCACTGGAGAAGAGAAAGTTTGGCCGGATACTTGGCGTTGGATACTTCATTTTGGAGTTCTCGCTATGTCAGTCCCTCACATGTGGCAGAGACGAAATAGTGAACGGCGTTCAAAGAACGTTCGAAGTATCCACGGCGTTAAAAATTAAGGTTGCTGTCTTCTGGGATGTGACGCTGTGCAGTCTGGTGGATGTGTACTGACGTTTCAGAGGAACCTGCTGCGACAAATATCATCTATCGTGATCATGAATGTAGAAGATTACTTTGAAATATCCGTACACATACTATAACAACACTTTATGTAAAATCCCAGAAATCGGTGATGTACACATTCCGAGAAGTTCAACATAATTCGTGAGACATAACAATTAAACTATTTTGAATCTCATATCTCTACACTATCTCATATTTGTGTGCTTGTGTTTAAAAGCAAAATAACAGGAATAAATTAAACATACACGATGATGGAAAGTGAGAACCTCACGTTCCCAGAAAATATTAATATGCCTTTCCTGGCGCCGGTAATATATGTCTTCCTACCAGATTTTCAAATTTTTTCGAAACCTTATCAGAAGGGTTTGGTCTAAAGCATGTGTTTCTTGTTTTAAATACGTAGTCTCAAAATAAATTAGCATTCTTATAATTCCGGTGATGTTCGTTTAAAAACATTAAAAAGGTCATGAAAAAATTGTTGTTTTTGTTGTTTTAATATTTATTTCATCCACGAAGCAAAACCTTCCTTGAGAATCGAGTAGTTGCTCAGCCAGTCAATAAAGTCCGATCCTTTTGGAGTGTGCAATTATATTATCTTATTCACAAGAGCTTGCCACTGAGTCTTGTTTTTAGCCACCTGAATCCAGTTTCATACCAGCACGTCCTATTTCTGTAAGACCAATAGTGTTGGTATTCCATCAACGCCAATGTCTCCCAAGTGTCTTTCATTTCACATGCCAAGCTATTACTTTATGTGCACTTACGATCTTTCACATTCACCGCCCAGCACAGCTCATTCTCACTGTGTTACCGCTATGAAATTTACTGGTCTAATGATTCATTCCATTTTAACCGAATCTTAAGCATTTTAATGCTAAGTTTCGTAGTCAATTATTTAATCGCTGTCTTTTATTTGCAACCACACTGGCTTATGGCAAGTTCAAGCTTTACTTAGCAGAATGCAACTACAGTGGGTGGTGAACACTACAAAAACACAAGACGGAAAGTGTAAACGTCTTAGACAAGAGTATTATTATTTATTTAGGCTTATCTTTACTTAAATTGCACACGTATTGATTTAAAAGTAAATTTATTTTACTAAGCATTAGAGATATCCCACTGTTCTGATAATAATAATAATAATATAAATAATAATAATAATAATAATATAACATGTATACCAGAATTAAATATCAACTGGAATTTATCGGAGTTTGCCTAAACCGGCCACAGGAAAAAAATTCTCTGCAACAAATAAAAGTAAGCAACGTATAAACCTAGGACCTATCATAAGTATAGACACAATAAGTTTTATTTTATCAAACAGTTATTGAATTACTATTATTATCTTAATCGTTATTAGTTTACAAGCCAGTAAAATTAATATAATATAATAATAATAATAAATCCCAAATTATAGTTATATGCGGTTTAAAAATATAGAAAGTTATGGCAGCCTTCGTATGAAACTATATTATTTTAAACAATATTTTTGTCTTGTGTTACGGTGTAACAACAACAACGACAAAAACACAACAAACATGAGAGAACACCCTGTTACACCCCAGAAACACTGGTGTATTGCACCTTTACGCTGATCTTGGCTTCCATCTTGGCCTCCTGTTATCTCTCGAGAACAAACTGAAGCTAACTAATTAAATGTAACAAAAGCGCCATTTAAATAATAAAGAACTGAATCAAAGAATAATTTAAAACACTGTCTATTTGATGATGCAGATAATGTTTTAAAAGGAATATTGATGTAATTTTCCTTTGGCATAATTTGCCCTGGAGGTACTATTTCTGTTGCAGGTGTGGCAAAATTGACCCGACAGAGAAATTCAGCCGTAGCAAAGTTGTTTCATTGTCTTATGTTACTGACATGCTGACGCCATTGTCTTTTTTTAATATAACTGGTACGCAGTGTTGAGACGATTACATAATTTGTGTGCTTGATTTATTAAACCACCCAGCGAGCGGCTTCAAATTATCACATGCAAACAGCAATCCAAATCAGGCACACCAAAATATATGCCTATATATATATATAAAAGAGTAGGCCTATAGTTGTATAATAAGGGGTTTTATGTCTGGAATGGTGTATTATATCGACGTAAAAATGTTGAACATTTTCTACTTGATGAACCACTGCAGATGGATACTCGATACGTGACACTGAAAGTGAATTATAGTCTATTAACATATACAGCCCTGTCAACTGTCTGAGAAATACTGTATATTTGACACAGGACATTTAGATAGTTGACCCTACTTTCATCTCAGATGATTTCTTGTAATTATATTGATATTTACTCTTTCTCTTTCATATGAGTTGTAAAGTTTGGATTTGGAACCTGAGCAGTTTTAACAATGCACTAGTAACAGATTAACGTCGTTCTGTATGGATGTAAATGGTCAGCTTCACGCTCCAATAGCTTTATCCCGGTGAAAAAGCCCCTGGCATGAACTGCGAATCCTGATCCGGCAGTCAGGTCTAGAGGAAGAGTACACAATGCGGCATTGTGTGCCCTTCCTCTAGACCTGACTTGCTGTATCAGGATTCGCCACTGGCCTGACATTCATTGAATAAGAGGATGTGTGGTTTGCGTATAGGGTGCTGAGGAAAATATTTGGGCCTAAGAGGGACGAGGTAACAGGGGAGTGGAGAAGACTACATAAAGAGGAACTTAATAATCTGTACTCATCACAAAATATTATTCGGGTGACCAAATCAAGAAGAATAAGGTGGGAGGGCATGTAGCACGTATGGGGGAGGAGAAATGTGCATACAGGATTTTGGTGGGGAGACCTGAGGGAAGGAGACCACTTGGAAGACCCATGCGTAGATGGGAGGATAATATTAAAATGGATCTTCAAGAAGTGGGATGGGGGCATGGACTGGATTGATATGGTTCAGGATAGGGACAGGTGGCAGGCTCTTGTGAATGCGGTAATGAACCTTCTGGTTCCATAAAATGCGGGGAATTTCTTGACTAGCTGAGGACCTGTTAGCTTTTCAAGAAGGACTCTGCTACTTGGAGTTTACTTAGTTAGTTAGTTAGTAGTTACTTAGTTAATGGTTTGCGTACTTGGTCTGGACGATTTGCAGAACCGAGAAACCTCGTGCCCCCGTAAGGAATCGAAAAAGACTCCTCGGTTTCCCAGTCCTTAGTCCAGTCGCAATATCGACCATGATATCCTGGCTTCCATTGAAAGTTAACGCTCACAAACTGCAACTCAATTTACAGGGCAAAGCGTCCTGTACATTGAGGTTTTTGTTAGCACTTATTGAATATAACGAGCAATTGACGAAGTTCAGGTACATTCTGCACAGTTGTTATATAAATTTTAACTCAGAGATTTGTGTTTAAATGATTGAAAATTAAGTAATAAGTGGATTTTAGCTGTCAAGACGGCCACTATCCAAGGCACGCAGTGTAGGGCTGTTTAGAAGTTACATGATATCATAAGTGTCGGACTACATTGTCGCGATTCTTCCTAGTCGGCAGGCTTCGGAAACGTCGAAATTCATAAGCAATTAACGTATCCTGACTCCTTCTACAAAGAGTTCAACCTCTCAGAAGCCTGTAAGGACTCCCACGTGAAACTCCGCTCGTAAATTTCTGTAGTTCTAATCACTCTTTCGTCCACAAGAAAAGAGTTTACTACAGAGCTTCCTCCGGCTTAAAGCGCTGATCCCTTTGGCATTGACGCTCATTTATAGCAGATAGAAATGTCTTCCCTTCACCCATTTGGTGATGTAAATATTTCCAGTGCCTTTCCACAGCTGGTTGTCTGTATTGGGTCAACTTAATCTAAGTTAATATTATAGGTATTTCTGCTGGCAGTATGAGGATATTCAAGGAATTGAAGTTCGTGTGACATGACACTAATAAAGGGAGAAAATATGGTTTTTTTTAATTTGATACTTTTTACAGAAGTGATTTCATAGCTCCAAATATATTTTGCAATAGTCCTGAGAATGTACGCATAGAGTAACATTTGGGCAAAACTCTGATAAATGCAAGCACTTTAAACGTAACTTCCCAGCTCTTTACATAACAAGTACTTTCGAAAAAATAGCAACAGATTCAGAGGCTAGTACGCTCGATTGCAACCCTATTGTTGGAATATGGAGAAACTTTATGCTATGTAATAGGAGAGCAAATTTGAAATTGTTTTTATTACGGGACTACGTTAAAAAATAAAAGAAATCTCTTTTCGAAGCTGTCTAAAACCAAAAAAACTAAACTGTCTGTTTTTCGATTATGAATAGGCCTATGAACAATTAGAGATTTTCTCAGAAATGCGTGTAAGTCTCAATGTAAAGTATCCGTTATGTTTGTCCGATTCTAACGAAAACTGAAGCTGTTGGACAAGTTTGTGTTCAACAGGGTTGCGAAAATGCCCGACAACCAAACTGAAGTGACAGCTAACATTTTTCTGCTATGTATGCAATATGTCGTATCTATAAATGAGAACACTAATTAAGTTGATAGAACGTGTTAAAGACTATTTACACATAAGATAGTTGAATTGCGTTATTAAACAACTGTACAGAAAGAAATTATGATTTCACTATAAACAAAGAATCGAGGCGTAATTAAAATAAGAAATACCCAAAAAATAAACTCTCCTTAAGAATGCGAAATTTTAAGACAAGAAATAATAAAGTGTTGCCGCTGACCTGATCACCGCAGCTACCACGGTGTGTTGCGGCGGATGTAGGCCTTCTACAAGTAGGTGATAAACCTGCCGTGCTTTGGTCAACGACAAAAAAAGACTATATAAATATGAATGTTGTGGGCACGAACTGAGTTTTGTACTAACATAATTCAAGATTGGGCAGCATTTGTTATAATGTTTATATTTTGGTTAAATAATCAGTACTAGTTAAAGGGCCGGACTGCAGTTTTGCATCAGTTTCTGCAGTCAGTACCAGAGACCAAACAGTGGTTGAATCCATGCAGTGGAGTGACCTGACGCCCGACTCCCTTGCCTGAGGAATTACAACAAACTTCAAACAAAGTACATTCTCCAGTACTGCAAGCTTAAAAGTCTATCGAATAAATTAAAAGTCTAATTTGCTGACAGCCATCCCTATAAGGCAAATACATATAACCATAGTATCTCACTATTTCTATTTACATTGTAACTTGTGGAGGGGTCATAAATTTCCAAATGCAATCTGTGTGAAATCTGAGCAGCTGTAAATTATTTACGATGACAGAAGATACGAACAGAAGAGGAAAAACAAACAAGTCTTATATTTCAGTGCTCCTCTTATCGCTGCGAGGAAAACAATGCAGACTGAGCAAGCAAGCTCTTTATGTACGGTTTAATATCTCTCACTAAGGAGAGGTTTAGCATTCCTCTCAAACACGTATCCGTCCCCCCTTCTGGAATACTGTGTTACATAATATAACACTTTACTTCGGCAAACTTTATCATGAACTTCATCGAGCAGAGAAGCTGAGAGTTGCTTATTTATTTAACAAACCCCCGCCTTTTGCGACACCGAATGATTGTCAGCGTTCACAAGGACCCGTCACTCCATCCTCTCTACAGTTACTTAGTTCTGATCCATGCACGAACACGATGATTCCTTAACAAGATGTGCAAAAGTCCAGGTAATATTATCGCTCTGCTTTATTATGGACAAAGCCATGACGTCATGGGTTAGTAGAAGGGTAGTTCCAAGTATTATTAGTCACGGCATTAGATGGAGGTAAGTGGCCAGGTTCACGCTCCCGGCGCTTCGCACTCGGATACATATCCCCCGGTACTAAATGGGTAACAGCATGTGTCATAAACGGTGTGAAAAATTTTCAACACGAAGCCCCAAAAATCATTTTACAGTATTTTCTATACCGGCATTAGAAAACTTTAGAAAACAGAACGTTTCACATAAGTAATAAAATGATTTAATTTAAATAATTGTTATAGGATAAGCATAAAGTATGTTCACGTGAAACTTAAATTCAGAAGCATGCCTTAGAGACAACACAGACACACACAAGGAAATTTAAATGACTTACATTTGCAAGTGCAATTTTTTCGAGAAATAACGCATATTCCAGATTTTATGGCGCGAATAAAATGAATCTTGCGAAGGTATTGTTTTAATTACGTTGTGGAATACAAGAAAGTGAGTGACGTTCAGAAATAAATTTGTGTTAATTTTTAGGAATAAGCAGTAGGACAGTTTCTACACAGTGTCAAATTATATTCAACACTAAAAAGTGTTGCTACACTCTTCATGCCATTTTGTATTGGGCTCATCCCAATTTGGAAATAAATGTGGAACGGAGAGTGGCATATTTTTGTAGCCTGCCATTCTTTACTTGAAGTAACTAAATGATTTGTGGAAATGAAAAACATCAGGTATCTGGTGTGCTTTACACCTACTATAGCATACACGAATATGTACCAGGGCAAACTCCAGGCTAGCCTACTTAAATATAATTAATTTGTTTCTTTGTTAACGTCTGCACAGCAACATTGTCAAGATTGGGTGCTGAATTTAGATTATTTGGAGCCCATGCACGTTCAGACAGGGATACTACAAAACAAATAAATATGCTACATTTAACTAAGACACGAAAAAGCTGCAACAGTGCAACAGTGCAAAGGTTAGCTTGAAGGTAAAGCACCTGATATCCTGAATAATTGTTTTCCACCTTATACTAAATGGTTCTGGATGAATTCCAGGGCAGCAATTAAACATACGCTGCCTTCTGAGATCTTCGTTCTTGTGGGCTGTTACGCAGCGTAGATTGGTAGCTAGTGAGAACGTTTGGATACAACCTATCGGTCCCATCGTCAAGGGTCAAGCATTCTTCTAGGACTGCTTGACCCTTGAAGATGGGATCGATATGTTGTCCCGAAACGTCGGTAACTACCAATCTACGCTGTGTAACATCCCAGAAGAGTGATGATCTCATTTACACCGAGGTGGAAGCCTGATAGAACGCAGGTAGCTTTCTGTTTAACGTTCTCTGCTCCACTACACGTATCATTCTCTCAAGTTACACGTATTAACACGTAGTCTAACGTAGTAAATAACATGATTATAAGTAAACAATAAAAGTATTTATTGACGAGATGTATGCCCCATTACATTGTACTGGCGCAGTTCAAGTTCACAGAAGGAGAAAGCAACGTACGCCATCTACCCGTAAAATGGTGCATAATATTTCCACGGTTCGCTTACAGATGGCGAGCAGTCCTGTGGTGACTAAATTGATGGCATTGAATGGGGTTTGGAATCGGTTGCCACAACTGGTAATATTTGCTATCGGAACACAGTAGTCGTATGTTACTTACGTTATATATTGCGTAGTGCCAAATATACTTGATGTTATTAAACCAAAACACCATGCCTCGTCGCGATTGTCATCACTTTGGCTGCCGTATATGCGCAGTCTTCGAATTTTTCTATCAAGTAAATAAGTTGTCTTTACACTAAAAGTTAAGATGTTCAACAGGTCTAATATGAAAAGTTTTTCGTCGGTTCATAAAAATATTCAATTGCTACAAATTCCTATTCTTTTCATGATTCAAAACCCAACAATTCACTTCTCCTCACCTGTTATATAACACATATTTTCTACTTTCATAATTGTGGCTAGATGTCCCAAACGTTTCAATAAAATTCATGTATTCCCTTCTTTCTGATATCGTGAGCCGGGATAGCTCAGTCGGTATAGCGACTCGCTACGAGGTGGACGGTCTGGGGATCGAATTCCGGTGGGGGCGAGATTTTCAACACCAGTCCAGAGCGGCCCTGGGGCCCACCCAGCCTTCTGTACAATGGGTAACGGGTCATTCCCGGGGGTAAAGCGGCCGGGGCGTAACGTTGACCACCCACCCCCCATCTAGCGCCAAGGTTAAAGAAAGAGTAGAGCTATACCTCTACTCCCCCTCTGGGCCTTGATGGCCTGTTCTAGGGAGAACTTTACCTTTACCTTTTGCTTTCTGATATCTGCCATCGAATCTTTCATAATTTAAACTCCGTGTGACATCACTGGGTTAAGAAACGGTCTATAAATGCTATGTTTAAGGCGTTTATACACGTATTTCCAGAATCTAGTTTTCTTGGGAAGAAATGCTAGGTTTATCTTACTTCACACCAATTTTCAAGCACTTGAATTTAAGTGGCCATTCCTTAAATTCATTCTAATGTGATCACTGTTATAGATCTTGAATTTCACAAAAGAAATCAATTTTTTGGTTATATAACACGTACCAAATTACCAGAAATGATAGCCTGCTTGAAGCACTTTATCTCATTTTCTGTCAAGTTTGTATAAAATAATCTAAAGTATTCAGAGTAACTGCCTTCTAATCTATTCCCTACATGGGTGGCAGTAAATTATCTCCGACAGATAAAAAAATGTAAATAGCTTTCTCATTCGAATCATAAAGCAGAAGCTGAAAAGTCACTTACTAAGAACTTAACACGCGACCTGCAAGTATCAGTATGTTTATACACACCCTTAAAATGTTCACGGTCATGCAACGCGGGAAACAGAACTCCGGGCGAGGCATGTTCAGAGCTTTAAGTAATACTTTTGCACCCAGCACAAGCTAATCTGTTGCGCCCTCCCCCATCGAAACCCCAAAAAAAGATATTTCTTAAATTCCTCATTAATTTTCTTCGTTGCATATATCGTTAATTGCACCTATACTGAGATTGCACATAGGTGATAATAAAGCTGTAAAAGAGATTATATAATACAGGATTTATAGGAAAGAAATGCGTATACATTTTTACATAAAAGCACAGCCCAAAAACGCCTGATTTCAGTCAACCGCACTGCACTCCACAACGACGTATTTTATCTCAACTGAATAATCTTTAACTTATCTTGTATAGTGTATTAGCTGAAACGTAACACACTGGCTATAAAATTTCTCTGATTTGTTTCCTTATAAAAGCGTAAATTAAATTATTTTACAAGATATCCTGCTTACATTTATACACAGTTAAAATTTAATGTTTAGCAAAATGTAAGGGTGAGTTACACAAAATATAATTTTAAAAACGTCTCACGGTGAATCTTCTCCATACTTTGCCGGACGCCTTACGGTGAATTTTCTCCATATTTTCTCACCACTGTTCAAGAAATATAACTTCAATGGAAAAACCGACACTGCTTACTAGTCACTAAAATATCAATATATGTAGATATTTGAGAAGTTGCAACACAAAGACAGCTCTCCTCTCTTTCATCATGCTGTGATTTATATAGGCATTCTTCACAATATTCTTCTTGGAAAAGAAAGCTCTTCATTTGTTGAGCATGGTTACTGAGTTTATGGAAGTCAAAAAGTGCAGTGTGACAAAATTCGCTTTTTGGGGCTTTTCATTGCACTGTTAATGTATAACTTGCAACCAAAATTCATCTGAAACAGCTTCGACATTCACGTCAAACGTTTATGAGGAAAAACTGAAAATGACTGCATATTTTCAAAATCTTGGAATCGAGAGCTAAATTCCTGTCGAAGAACCTGACTTATGTCAGCGTATTTCTTAGTGTCAGTGGACTTGTTGTATTGTCAGTAACACAACTTATTTCTAAATAATATTTTTGTATGAATGCTGACAAAACAATTACTCGTCGAATTTCGTAATATTTTTGTTGGTGTTTCTGAAATTAGATTGCGAGCAGCACTACAAAAGTAGAAGGGTCGCGTCCAGTTCGCGGGCCGCATTTTGCTCATCACTGCACTAGGCCCCGCCTGACTGTGATATAAATTAATTAATTAATCGATCGCTAAGATCGTTAAAACTGTCAGCTCTTCTGCCTCCTGAGCGATGTAGATGCAACTGTCAAAGCTACGCAATGTTTATTTTGCAACATTATGCCGCTGATCGTTCAATATAGACTTAAGGCGTGTATTTCCAGTTTCCCTTAAAAAATAATTGCTTTCTCATTCATATTAAACGCTTTACACCATGATTTATGCTGCAAGAAGAAACGCGTGACTCGTCACTGGGCGATTGGGCACCAATAATAAGTTTTAGTGTATATTGCTACGGTAGGAAAATACAGGGAAGTAGAAGTGGGGAATATAGATCGAGATGACGAAGGAAAGAAAATCATCTATAATTCTTGTAAAACTGACACTTTAAAAACAAAAATAAAGTGAGAAAATATAACTAAGTTGGATCTTTGGAAATAAGGGTGTGAAAGTGTGAGATGAATGAAATTGACTCATGATTACGTCAAACGGCAACTTTGTTGTCAGCGGTATTCGAACTCCGAATGCTACTGCCCCTTAGAACTCAATTATTACCAGCACGTTTGCCGGTTTAACAGACTGTTCTTAAATAAAGTAAATAAAATATAAATATGTGAGTACACATATACCTTTTATCTGCAAAACGTGCGTATCAGACACGGTGCTCTAAAAATTATGAATCATATCCAATAGTGTATGATGTAATTCAGCCTCACTCCACTGATTTAAGAATAAATACATGACGAGTATTTTCAAAATCCAGGGTGTTAAAACGCCAAAGGTAGAAATAGAACCCACTCTCCACCCTCAAACAGAAGAGCCAACAAGTGTAAGTTTCTATTTCTGAATATGCGATACCTGAAATTTCCTCTTAACTCAAAAAAATTTCTAGAAGCCAGAAGGGGTGGCATGAAGTAAGTCCCATAAAGAGAACCCACAATTCTGCAATAACCTGTGAATGTATTTTATCCGGCGCTTCCTGCCCGGTGCAGGTGAAGAGAAACACATTTTTTATATAGTATAAAAAACCTGTAATAATTACGCATAAAATATTAGGCACCATCTTACCAAGTTTATTCGTCAGGGATTTGTGCTTTGCTGAAATAAAGTATAATTAAACGTGCAATTAACCCAACAACAAATTGCAATAGCGAGAAAAGAAATAAAATCTTACTTATGAAGTGAAATTTCTCAATACTGTTTTTCTTACTGGACTGAAATGCAGATACGTCCTTCTGAAGTACTGTAATTAAAACAATTTAACCCTCTGAAAGAAATCGTCAGTTCTAACTAACTAACTCCATGGAGCAGATTCATTCTTGAGTAGTTAATAGGTTGTCAGCTAGACAAGAATTTCCCGCGTTTTATGGAACCCAAAGGTTCATTACCGCATCCACAAGAACCCGCCACTTGTCCCTATCCTGGGCCATATCAATCCAGTCCATCCCCCCCCCATTCCACTTCTTGAAGATACATTTTAATATTATCTCCAATCTACGCCTGGGTCTTCAAAGTGGTCTCCTTCCCTCAGTCTCCCCAAACCCTGTATGCACCTCTCCCCTCCCCCATACGTTTCTACATGCCCCACCTACCTCATTCTTCTTGATTTGCTCACCCGAATAATATTTGGTGATGAGTACAGATCATTCGTCAGCCCAGAGTCCAGCAAACTTAAAAAATTAACATATTAGGTCATTCTATTTTATTCCGATGAAAGTAAAGTTGCGTTTCTAGGAATCCCCAATGCTTGTTTCAGGCATACAATTTGACACGTACTCACATCAAGGAATGACAAATTATTTACAGTGTTTTTAATTATATTAAAATTTAAAAACAAGAAAGAAAAAAAAATAAGTTTTTTACAAAGAAATGGACAGCTAAAGTTTAAGGTGATGACCATTCAAATTTTACCTAGTTATTGTATAGAATAAAGAGCTGACCCCAGTTAATGCATAGAATGAGAGACAATTCAACACTTTCTTCTAGTTCATACAAAAAATAACCGATTCCAGGTAAATCACAGAATATTTTCCTTTTTATCCTTTTCACCTATTTACATATGTGAACTGACTCAACTGTCATGTTACCATTTATGTGTGACGCCCGTTATTTCTTGAAATATATAGTTATTATATATGTTATTGATAAGTTTATAATGAGGGGCCATTTAAATATTTAACAAAATGCAAAAACGGGACTGATACTAACAACTGAAGTAGAGGCCTGAGCATTGTACAGTTTATGAATAACAAAGACTACGGCCTAGATTTCCAGAGGGTCCCTTGGGAAGCAATATTCGTTATTGCTCCAAGAGTCGGTATTGCAGCAACTTCCTTCCCTAAGGAGGTGGTAGAAGCTATAGCAGATCAAGATAGCTTATAATGCATTTGAGAGGATGGTATCATCGACAACATGTAACTACGTGTTAGAAGTTAAAGGCTGTTGGCCCAGCAATTTTTCACTCGTTTGTTCTGTTTGTGTAATGGAATGCACAAATACCTTTGTGTGCTTAAAATGTAAACAACTTTATAATTCTTGTGCAAAGCACTGTCTAAATGATAAGTGTCAAATAATTAAGACGTGTTCTTTTATACGTGTAAGGCAAAGGTTGCCACATTCATCGTTAATGTACTAGAATTCGACAGAGAAAGAGGAAACACTTTTCCGCTCCGAGTTGCAACTTTGTGAAGGCAAGTGGAGGTTTATATCGGCCCGAAACAAGAAGTGGCATACGGAAACTTCTTTATGCTTAGTCGCACTTTATTGTGTGAGAAAGTAAACTGATAACTTGTGTGAAGTTCCCCAGGTGGAAGTACACCGCCGCATCCGTAGTACTGCACAGTGTAGAGAAACTAACTGGTCACGGTTTTCAGATGCACTGATGAAAAGGTAACTGCAGGTCAAGGCCGTGCCATGGCTCAGGCAGTTAATCGCCGGCCTCTCACCGCGGAGGCCCGGGTTCGATCCCATGCCGATCACAGTGGCCGTGCGGTCTAAGGCGTGGGTCTACGGCCGTTCGCTTACTGGGATTGTGGATTCGAATCCCGCCGGGGGCATGGATGTTTGTGTTGTGTTTGTTGTATAAGGACAGTAGTATGGATTATAAGTGACATGAAGAAGGACGGAAGGATTTAAAAGTACAAAATGTATCAAAGGGAAATAACAGGAAAAAAAAAAGTGTCAGTCCATGTGGGATTTGTGGTGGACAAAGTGGCACTGAAACAGGTTTTTTCCCCGAGTACTTCGGTTTTTCCCTGTCAATTTCATTCCACCGGTGCTCCATTACACTAAAAAACGAAAAAAACTAATCATCATGATAGATTTGCACAATAAGTCTCAAAGCTGCGGTGCGTTAGTAGCACTGCAGGTCAAACAAGTGTATCCGTGTAAAAGAAAGTCAGTCTTTTGTAGCTCGAAATGATACATGATCAAACCATGTTGGAGCAAATGACAATTTGAATAAGTAAATAGTTTTTTTATTTACTTGTTTAAAATATAATATTTAAACTTTTCTATTTAAATAAATCCTCTGTGTGTGTGTGTGTGTGTGTGTGTGTCTGTGTGTGTGTGTGTGTGTGTGTGATTTCACAGATTGTGCGAATTCGGCATCATTTATCAATATGCTTGGCATTCTTACGTCCAGTACTGCAAGAGTGTTTGATTTAATATAAGACTAGATCCATTTATTGCTATTACATATGTTAAATGCCAAAATCGCTTAAAATATGGAATTGACAGCACAGGAATTGCTGTCTTACAGTTTAACTGGTTCGAAATGGCTACTTTATAGAATTACTATTTATTCTGTAAAGGAAAGTGTTTAATTTGCTTTATATTTCACAAGCTAAATTTTGTGAAATAGCTGCTTTATTGAACAACCCTTTATTCTATAAACTTATTAGTTAGAGTGCTTAATTTTCTTTTCGTTCCACACTCGAAATGGTGTCAAATAGCTACTTTAAGAAATAAATAGTTATACTATAAAATAACTAGCTTAAGTGTTCAGTTCTATTTTTATCTGACACTCTAGCTGAAGTGTCCACTAATATATGAAATAACTAGGTGTCCTATCAAACACCCGAATTACACACTGTAACGGTAACACATACAACGCGTAATATCTCAGCAGCAAATTGTGTTACATAAATTACGTATCGTACTGCAGTCTCTTCAGAAAAGAGCAAACCTCTCACATTAGAATGATAAGATTAGAGAGGCTTATTACAAACAGTGATTATATGTGGCCGTGTGCTTACTTTTTGGCCTGCATTTTACCTGGGTGGACTGTATTATTGAAGTATGCGTTACAATGTTGCCATGTATCCTGCAGTCTATTTTCGAAGTCGAACGGGACATAATAAGTCGGAAGTTTTGTTTTAATTCTTAGCAATTCCGTGTCATTAATTCCGCGTCATCATTAACAGATTAGACTATCCAGAAAATGAGATGATTCATCGGGTGCGGTCTCAAGGACAGGGGCCTTTAGGCTCAGTGAAACACAAAACTGCCTGAAGCAGACCGACTCAACCCACAGTCACGCCCTGCCAAGGGCAGGCAACAGAAAGCTTTTTATCTCGTGTCAGAAGAAAGATTTCTTACCATTCGAAAAGTTGCTTCGCACGTCCGGCATGTTGCAGGTGAAGCGGAAAGTTTCCCTCAGTTTGTCAAATTCCACTGCATTCAAAAGGAGAAGCATATAAACTAGCAGTACGTGATTCAGCAACCGCCTTCACCCGACATCTCATGGCATAATCTTAGTCATAGACCTAAAAAGTATATGGACTACGCTATGTACATTGCCACCTGTTGCTCAGAGTTACTTTTACGGAAAGTTGTCACATAGAAATCTGTACTCCTCACCAAATACTACTCAGGTGATAAAACCAAGAATAATGATATGAACGGGGCATGTGGCACATATGGGAAACAGGAAAGATGCATACAGGGTTTTGGTGGGGAGAGATGATGGAAAGACGACTTGAAAGACGTCGGCGCAGATGGGACAATAATAATAAAATGGATCTTCAAGACGTGGGATGAGGAGGCATGGACTGAACTGATCTGGCTCGGGATTGGACAGATGGCGGGCACTCGTGAAGGCAGTAATGAACCTTCGGATTCCTTAAAATTCGGGGAAATTCTTGAATAGTTGAGGAACTATAGCTTCTCAGGAAGGACTGTGTTCCATGGAGATAAGTAGTTAGTTAGTTAGTTAGTATTAGTCAGTCAGTCACGTTGACTTGGAGTTTATTAAAATATCCCTGCCATTTGTAGGAATATTTAAGTTTCAGCAAGTTGTTCTAATTTATTTATACCTTAATTTATTCCTTTCTATTTTGTCGAACCTTTTATTCCTGATTCCTGTGGCATTTTAACATGTAGGGCCTATGTGTGTATATTTACGTAGCGCCTATGCATGTACGTAGAAGAACGTAGGTACATAGCTGGAGGAATGGGCGAGGAGGTGAAGAGATAGAAAGACGCAAGGAGATTAGATTTTCGCAAAATGTCGCAATATAAGAAAAAGCTTGTCAACCAGTGGCGTGGCCAGCGGAAAGATAGGGGCCATACATCCCGCCCTGCTTGGAACTGCCTATTTCTGTAGACCTGTTCTGTGTAATATATTTTGCTATAAACATTATTGTAAACGTCAAATTAAATTCATATCAGCGGCAAAGATCTTATTTCTATCATATTCTGCATGGAAAGCACAGCAATAAAGAAGTAGAAAAAGTGTTAAAAATTTAATGAAAATACTAAAACATTTAAATGAAATTTTAAAACATTTGCCTGAAGCGGGGCTGGGGGCTGTAGTCCCCACAGATCCTCCATAGGGATTTCCCCCCCTCCCACTGCACCATAATCTTTAACCAAGTAGCGCTGACAACTCTGGTCTAGATCTTCAAGTTAATAGAAACATAAATATTCTACCTGCTCCTACAGAACAGGAAAGCCATATAAATGAGGTTACCAGATTGTCTCCAGAATGCCAGAATAGTGATAACTTCTAATCTTACTGTTATGTAACTGACAGACCTTGTGGGTGAAGCGCAAGCGTTAATAGCTGCACCTATAGTAGCTGTCTTAACAATTTTAGAATTCTAGCAGTTATACACACAATCCCATCATATTACACGAAAATACAGAGGATGTGATACATTTCTGTTACGTATTTGGAAGGTCTGAGATGAAACCCTCGAAACAACCTGAAACCACGTAATTTTGTAATTTTTTCCCGCTTCTGTGGAAGGGCTTCAGTAGTACCGAAGATGGTTACTTTCTAATATGTAACACTGTTTATAACCTTACCAAAAACACGATCACAGCCCAAATTGAAAGTTGCAAGAAAAGCTTAAGGCCTTGCATTGAATAAGCAAACAAATCGGTACCCGGTTTGAAGTCCGGACGAGAAAAAACTGTGTTCTTAAAATAATTGTCTTCTGGGGAGTGATGCCGTGTCGTTTGGTAGATAAGTACTAACACTTCAGAGGACCCTGCTGCCTCCCTGTTCTGGGTGTAAGAGTAAAATGAGCGGAAAATAATGCAAGGTTTAGGGAAAAGAGGGCAGTGATCGGGCTACGAGCGAGCCAGTGACAAAAGGTCATCTCTCAGACAAATAAGCCTGTATTTTAAAATAGGTGCTTTGTTACTTATTCCTTTCGGACTTCTGTTGTGCTCAGTCAGGTTTATTGTATGGAAGCTCGGATTCTGGTAATTAAGTAGGCCGACCATCAATGCCTTCGCAAACATTGCTTAAATGGTGAATCCTGATTGGTGCTTTTAACACTTTAAGTAAGGAACACTGGATAGCCGTTTGCGTAGAGCTTATTTTAAATTCAAATGTTTCGAGTTTCTGAAATTACCAATACAGAACACAAAGCCCGTAACATGACTGGTAAGTAAAGTTTCGGGCCTATTTGCGAGAGGTGATGCACATTCTAATGATGTTCTATTAATTTGAATTGTTTCATGACTTATATACATCAATGTAATAAGAGTCAAAGAAAGATTCAAAGAAGGGTGGACAGAAGGACGGACATAAATATAGGGCTCATTCCACCATCATTTGTCCCTAACTGTGGATGTCATCACCAAACTGTCAAACAGACACACTGGACCTGTATTACTAATCGCTGTATTCGTAGCTGTGGATGTTAGCAATACACTGTCGACCAGAAATATAGGACTTATTTACGTTTGTTCCTGACATGGGTGTCAAAAACAAATTGCCTGACAGAAATAAAAGACTCTTCTCGCTGATCAGTTTGTTCCTAGCACACCAAAACTTTGTTTAACAGAAATACGGCCCTTGTCTTCCAGACGCTTTCAATAAAGCCTGGACACAATTCCAATCACACTGTGCAAATTCACTTGCTTGTGTTGACTGCAAGAAAACAAACAAGGCATCAAGTTTAGCCAGATCATTACTCTTGTGACACAGAAAGAAAGAAAAGAAAGAAAGAAAGGGAAAATAGTAGAATTAAAGAAATAATGAAACAACGAATAAAAGAACTAACTATTACTTGAGGCGCTAAATTTTATGGATAAAAGGAGGCATAAAACCAGGTCACCTAAACCTACGAGAAACATCTGCAGGAACTAGTAACAACGTCGCATAAATTTAGCCTATGTCTTCGAGTGGAAAATGAGCAACTCTATATTTCTTGTCAAATGGTTACCCCTGTATAAGAGCATTAAGATTTTTTTCCCCCATGGCGGAACAGCCCCTAGTAATCCAAGACCTCGTAATTATCGAGGCTGCACGATCACACTCAAGACACATCACACTCGGTAGGACTCCTTGGACGTGTGATCAGCCCGACGCATAAGCCTCTACCTGACAACACATAACAATCGCAAGAGACAGACATCCATGCCCCCGGCGGGATTCGAACCCGTAATCCCAGCAAGCAAGCGGCCGCAGACCCACGCCTTAGACCGCTCGGCCACTGGGATTGGCAGAGAATTATAATATTTGCTTTAATTTCCTATATTTACGCTTTCCATTCTTTACCCTCTGCATTGCCAAAAATGTTTTATACGTGGCAATAAATGGCGACAGGGATAGCGTAATCTGAATAGCGTCTCGCTACGGGCTGGACGATCCAAGGTTCGAACCGCGGTAGGGGCGTTATTTTCCAGATACATCGAGACGGCCGGAGGCCCACCCAGCTTCCTGCGCAGTGGGTACCAGGTCTCTTTCCTTGAGGTAAGGCGGCGGAGGCTTGGCATTGACCACCCACCCCCATCTAGAGCCAAGGTTGAGTATGGGTAGAGCTATACCTCTCCCTCCCCTCAGTCGCTGCTTGGAATGTCACGGGACAGCCTTATATTGCAATAAATTCAAGTCAGTACTTTGTTGTAAAATATGAAGCCGTTCTTCTGGCTACTACATTAACAGTATGACTGCAAAAATTTATGGATCCCTGTTTTTGTTAGTAGACAAATAAAACAGAGCATAATACAGGAAACCAAATGGTGTTGTTGCATAGTAACGCTGTGTTGCTCTACATCCCTTTATAATAAGAAGTAACAATTAACAATAATCATACGGTGTAAGAAACGCTTTACAAACAAAAAATATACACAGGCACTGCTCTTTTATTTACTCAAGTACAGGCAATTTGAGTCTTACCTTCAACTATGGCGCCATTTCCACCCCGACTTCATGGCTGAACAGCCCACAGCAACTAGCAGCAACTCGTGTATCTAATTGAAGCTAGTTTATGTCATCGCGATTTCACTTGGTTTTGTAATGAGTTTTCAAAAGCTGGCTGATTATTATACATTAAGATATATGTAACATTACGTACGGTTCACACTTATAATAAACAAATGTCATAATTATCAACAGAACACACAATTAGAACAAAAAACGTCTCTCACTCTTGCACGCACGAACCACTAGTCATTTGTCATGCTGCCCCACACCTTCGTACGATTTCGGCTATAATCGTCACTGATCGTAGCACACAAGTTAGTTACAGAGCAGGTGTTCAAATAATTGCAGAGTTGACCAGCAATTGTGAAATAGGATAGTGACATTCAGCTCGTTGAAACTATCAGTCAACATCAAAACTTTTTAAAATGTACAAATTCAGCCGATTCCACGAAAAAAATTATATTTTATATGGGCATGGAGTTTTGTCTTTCACGCTGAGGGATGAATATAGACCGATGGTGTTCAACGACAAAGTCTTGAGGGGCATATTTGGACGTAAGAGTGAGATGATAATAAGATACAGGAGAAAATTACATAATGAGAGCTTTATACTTCGCACCTACCGCTAGAGATGATCAGGGTGATAACCAAGGGGAAGATCATATCGACGGGGCATGAAGCATGCATGGGAGACAGAAGTGAAAGTTGTATAGGGTTTTAGTGGAAAACCTTAAAGGAAAGACCAGTTAGAAGATCTAGGCTTCGATAATGATGAAATTGATATTAAAGAAGTAGAATAAAAGGGTGTAGACTGGATTCATGTGGTTCCAAGTAAGGACCAGTTGCCGGCTGTTAGGAATCTTTGAGTTTCATACACAACGCGAAGAATTTCTTGACAAGTACTCCGCTCCATGAAGTTAGTAAGTGATTTAGACTGAAAATGGCAATTCAGATTCAAGACATATTACTTTCTTAAGAAATATCAAGTGTAGAATATTACACAAACGTCCAAAATATAAGTGATTGAAGGCTAATTATAGACCTAACACATATTTATTTATATGTTCCGTGCAATTTACAGCTTTGCTTTTATAACTTGCACAAAAATCTTCCTACTATAGCACCAAATACTACTACTATTAATATTACTATTACTACTACTATTACTACGGTACCATTATATTAAAATTTTTCTCAAGAAATAACATTTAATTGGCAGCTGCAATTTGAAATGACAGTAGTTCTGTAGTATGAAGCATAGGGAAAAGACATTTTGACTGGTAAATTAATGTAGTGTGTCATCAACGGCAGAGGAAGATACCCAAGCTTCGTGAGTAATGGCGGGTTCTAGGTACTGTATTTTGCGGCTGGAGAAGTTGTGTCGAACTGATTCAGCGCAGATACCGAAAGCAAGGTACTTACCCAAACTTCGGCAAAACACCAAGATTTATGTGCCTTTGTGGTTTTTGCTCGAAAATGTTGATTCATATTATATTCACTACAAGAAAACCACATATACATTATGTCTATTGCTTAATGATAATTGTATAATTGCACTACACCTGTTCCCTCTACACAAGAGTCATAAGAAAGAGAATTTGATCTGTTATTTGAAGACACTATATTGTAAAATCTCAGGTACAATTAACCAGGTTGTAATTACTGGCATTCGTATTCTACGTTATTGCCAAAGTGCTTAGGCATAAAAAAGAGGTCTTAGTTTCTACTGCTATGAAATAAGGGGGTTTAAATAAATGCTCCACTGGAAATGTAAAGAGTAAAAATTCCGATTTCCTTCTCCTTGATTTTCTGGTTCCCGCAAGGTAGACGGCTTTGTGTATCCTCGTAGCAGCAAATCCTTCCGCATATCACGTAATTAATTTTAAGTCAACCAATATTATGGCGCCGATCCTAGTGGCCGCTCGGTCTAAGGCGTGGGTTTGCGGCCTCTCGCTTGCTGGGATTGCCGGGTTCTAATACCACCGAGGACATGGACATCTGTCTCTGTGAGTGTTGTGTGTTTTCACGTAGAGGTCTCTGCAACGGGCTGATCACTCGTCCAGAGGAGTTCCTATCGAGTCTGGTGTGTCTGAGTGTGATATAGAAACCTCAACAATGAGGAGGTCTAGGCCCACTAGGCCTGTCGAGCCATGAAAAAAAAATATTACGGCATTGTAACTGGCACTGAGAGAATTTCTTTTTCTTTTCTTCTTCTTGTTCTTCTTCTTGAACTAAGTGGTCTAAGAGCCTTATAAAATGTAGGCTATTTTTAATTTCTTACACTATACAGCACGAGTGGCGGCCACTTGACATAGATTTTGAGCAGCGCCAATCGAATATTTATATCGATAAGAATTGATATCTTACAGTTAACTAACTCCATGGAGGAAATCATTTTTAAAAGCAGAATAGCTTCAAGTACTCAAGAAACTTCCCTCATTTTATGGAAACCGAATGTTTATTACCGTGAAAAAAAGATCCTGCAACTTTCCTACCCTGAAGTTCAGAATTCAGTCTACGGCCTCCCATCCTGTTAACTTAGAGCTAATTTTAATATTATCCTCCAATCGAAGCGTAGGTCTTCGAGGTACACTATTTACTTCAGGGTTTCCCAACAAAACCCTGAGTGCAATTCTCTTCTGTCCCATGCAGGCGCATTCTCCGCCCATCTCATCCTGCTTGACTTTGTCTACCTAATATTATTTGATGAGGTGTACAAATCATGAAGGCTTTCATGACGCTATTTTCTCCATCCTGCACTTACTTCCTTTCTCATACGTCTAACTATCTTCCTTAGCGTCCTCTTATCGAAAGCACTAAACCTATATTATCCGTCGAATTTGAAACAACAAATTTCACACTTAATGCCTTGTATCATGATATCTTACATGGCACATGAAAAACTTTGTAGTGCAGGTTATCCATTTCTCACTCCGTATTTCTCCATCGCTGCTCTGGTCGCCAGGCGACCATAAGAAGTTTTGTTATACAAAACCAATATACTGTTATATGAACCGCTGATTATGTAGTCCATTGAGACACTCGGCCTACAGTTCGATAATATCGCGAAGTATCATTTCTTGTAATGGAGTAATTTCAGTCCTACGAAGTTACTGCCTGCCCTTGAAATGACGGGAAAGACCAGATCCCTCTGAAACCACTGTTCCGCCTTGAGCCATGATAAGAGTGTCCGGCTAGTATTGTCAAAGGGATCGAAAACAAATGTATTACGTGAACTTTACAGCTACGTGGGTTAATGCGTTGTCGCACTCTGCTGAGCACAAAATATATTGTGAGCGTGAAAATGAAAACCAATTTGAAGCAGACATAAATTATAAAGATGGACTTATTATTTCGACTTGGTAGTATTTAATTTTGCGTGGCAACAAACAAAGATATGCGCGTTTAAATTACTAAGTCTCGTGCCATTACTACGTGGAGATATTTAAACGAGGGTACGAATTATAGCAGCACATATTAAGAATAGATAAATATAATGAAACATATCAAACATATAAAAGTTTCGTTCCATAACACAATTTAAAGACTATCAGTCCTAAAACGATCTTTCTATAAAATGACATGTCGACAGTTTTTCTCAGTCAGCGGCTTGGCCGGGCCTAAGAACATTGAGGTTGGGCCAAGAGTACTTGGTAATTTCATAACAATAACACAACCTTTCATTAGAGTATTAAATTGATCGTCCAGTAAGGATTATGGAAAGTCCCTATTCTTTGAAAATAACCCTCCAGAAAAAGTCTGATTCTTTCTAAACCATACAAATCAAATTCATTCTTATATACGCATTCATATTCGTGTCCTCTCTGGCAGTCTATGATTTTACTAATGTCAGTGTCTCAAATCAATTGCAGAGTTTACCAGATTGCGGACACATAAAATAGGGACAGACAGGGGCTATTCGCCTTTACCTTGAAGTTGGAAAATGAAAATTAAATCCAAATCATCAGCAGCAGTGTCATCATCAAGAAACGCCATGAGCATTAGGTGAAAAAATTAAAGGTAAACAGGTGTCATAATTTCTTCATATATTTCTCTAAGTTTATTTCTGGCAACATTAATGGAGAGTAAATAGTTTTAAAAATAAAAATGCAAATAAATATGAAAATTCCTTACATGTGGGCACGACATATAAAATTATGTTTCAGTAAACAGACCAAAGGAATGCAATACATTTCAGGTTTTCTTTTGTGCATTACGAAACCGTACAGAGCACGGCTATAATCTTTGCTGCCGGAAGTGCGTAGAATGTGAATCAGGAAGTTTTAAGAATCTGGCTGCGGATGCGGCGCTGGACACTTCCTTGGGATTGAAACTCTGACGTAGGCCCGTGAATAATTAACAATGATTCAAAGAACAACTGGCGCCAAAAGTGACCCTTCTAAGACCTTGGTCGCAATAGCACGTGAGTGGTTGCTTGTGGTCATATACCTATTGCTAGGGATTCCAGTAATTTCTCCGTGCCTCAAATCCAGAGTGCCCCAAACTTTCGGCTTATAGCAACCTTCAAGACAAAAAAGGCATGATGAATATAATGGCAAAAACGTCAGACTTCACGGCGAAAAGACGTGCTAGTTTATTCTCCGAGAATCGGCCGCGTCAGTTGGGAGTAGACGGACACAGCTGATTGTCCGAGAGGATTTTATTTGCTAGGAGATTTAACCTAATTTGGTACCTTCAGCAGCACAATAAAACACTTCACAGGCCTGCTCGGGTTCAAAATGGAAACCTGGATAGGAAGTTATTTGTTATTTGAAGAACGAAATTTTACAGAAAACGTAACAAATTATCACGTAAACTAAAGTTACATTTAGAAAAAAGAAATAAAGAAGGAAGGAAAGAAACAAAGAAAGAAACAAAGGAGAATGGAAAGAAAGAACATGAAAGAAAGAAATCAAAGTGGCGGAAAGGGAAAAATAGATTTCATTAAAATATAACTTGCTTTAAACTTTTTTTTCGCTTCGGGAGATATTAATTTTTCCCGCCTATAATTATCAAAGAAAAAAACAACCAACAAATCACTCAAACAAATAATTTCATGCAGCAGAGTCCTTCTTGAAATTGTGCTGGCCACCCACTTAGTCAAAAAGGTTATCACATTTTATGAAACTTGAAATTTGAAAGAGAGAGAACCATCGATCCCTTCTCTAAACCAGTAAGTCCAGGTCACACCCTCATTCTATTTAAGATGAATTGTAATATTCGGTTTTGTTATACGCCTTAGCTCTTCCAAGAGACCCTCCCTTTAGATTTTATGAATAGTCATTTTATGCACTTCCTGTCTCCAACATTCATGCTACATTTCCCTTCAATTTAATATTCCTTAAATTAATCATCTTAATAATATTTGGTTTGTGTAGTTTAATTTATAACACTGTTCGTATCCCAGAATAGAGGATGAATGGTGAATGGTGAATTGAAAAGGAGATAGAAGGTAGCGTAGTGGACTAATCGTGATAGCATCCCGTGATTTGCCAAGAACTACTGAATAAGAAATATATTCTAAAAAATTCTACAGTTTTCCGTTAAAATAACTTACTTTTAAACTTAGTTACAGAACAGAGTGGCTTGGAATTCCAGTTATATTGGAATTTTTTTATTTTTAAGTTATTCTTCTTGTGCAAAAATTATATAGACCTAATAGAAAGAAAAGAAAAAAAGCAATTTTAAGGAAGCTTCATTGGAGGAGATACAGACTGACTAACGTCCCACCGAGAGTAGAGGAAGTCCATTACCTGGCAAGGCTACTTGTGGTTATGCGTGTAGCCCAACAAGTTATTATTACACAAGCAGCATTTTGCCTGAGATCAGCTCCACATGATGTCATATATGTGGGTTTGAATCAACAACTTTGTGCTTGACATGACTGCAAATTGTCACTGAAGTAGACATGTTGCCTTATCATGCTTCTCCTTCCTTGAAAAGAAATATGCATACGCATTAACTGTTCTTACAATCAGAAGCAGCGTATTTGTCACAAAATATCTTAAGACCTTACTTTCTCTATTCTTTATTAAACCGTGCTTACTTCTTAGACATTGTAAGTGTAACAATCTGCCAGTCAGAAATCTCACGCCCTTCAAAAACAGGAATCACAAGTATATTACATTTATTATTTTCTCAAATTTCATGTACATATATATAGCATTGCATATCCTGAAAAAAAAATATATATAGCGATCAAGAAGTTGGCCAAAATTTTTTCCTCGTTCCAAGACAAAACGAGGATTTATTACTTTATTTACTTGGATGTTTATAGCCCAACTTGATGACACACGGCGCCTTTATTGAACAGCAACACGTATTTTAATCAAAAGCTGAAATGTTAGCTAGTGGATTGTTTCCTTATCATACCTTCACCTAATCTCCTACATACCAGCAAATAAACTAAGCGAAATCAATTCTAAATTGTTTTGACGATAGTCTATTACATTCATGATTACTAGAGTTTTAGACTTCCCTATCGTATCGTATTAGAAAAATAACACTTTTGGGAACTACATGTTTCCGCCCTTAGGTTAGTTCCTGTTAAAAAAACAAACTGTCCCTAACTGTATAAGTAGGCCCAATTTACACATACAGGTTTTCCAGTAACTGAGAATAGCTTCTATCTTCAACCTACTTCCACATCCTTGCAACCGAAAATAAGAACAGAGTCAGTTTCCGAAAAGCTGTGTTATTTTCTGTGTACGAAAAAATTAACAGAGTCCAGAAAGCTAACAAACAATAATAAATATTATTTAGCTAAATTATTTCCATATGTAGAATATTTTGCTATCTGCTGGCAAGTTCGCAAACAACTCGTATATCAATAGGATTCAGAGTTATCATATTCATATTGGGCTACATCTTCAAATAAATAAGTTACATGCAGATTCATTTATTCTTGAATGTTAAGCTTACCCTCCCAAAGGCTTGAATTTTCAGCTTCAACATTCTCAGAACCTCAATTATCGAAAAATAAGTGGGTGAAAACATACATGTTTTCAACTATCTACCACTGCTTAAATATCGTAGAGGCCTACATTCAACCCTGATTACAGAAGCAGCAAGTGCCAGAATACACGCGAAACACCAAAATCTCCTACTGGTATTAGTCTGTCACTATACCGTTCATTACAGAATGTCTTCTTTCAACTTCCTGGGCTTCCAGTGTGCTATACCGACAGAAAAGAGTTTGTCGTGTGCACCAGAACGTGGAGTTTCAACATCGGTACTACAAAAATCCACGAACAGAGAGATGGTAATCCAATTTTGACAGAATATGTAACTGTTGTATACTAATCTTTAGTATGTTAGCCTTGAAAATTATTCATTAAGCTAACCAAAAAATGTTGGAAAAATATTTTTATAATAAATAAATCTCATATTGCCTGCCGTAAACAATGTTTCTAAATTATTTAACAGCCTAATCCAGTGGTACTCGCCTTCCAACTTTTCTTCCTAAGACCAATCTTAATTTTATGCTCCCAAACACGCAATGTCTAAGGGGCGTCCCGTTCCACATCCTAGCCCATCGTACTCTCTTACATTTCACTATTATCACAGTAATATGTGACCCGTATAAATTACAAAATTTTTCCTTATGTAACATCCCAAATAACATCCTAAATTTTACAACTTATAAGATCCAAATAAGCTGTTCTTTGACTATTTCTTTTTCATGCACTTGCAGTTTATATTTGTCCGTCAGATTAACAGGCCACGTTTCGCAACCATGCAAAGTAAGTGGCAGAACTGCTGTCTTCACCGCTCAATAAAGTGAATGGATAATAATAGTTATAAAGTGCAAACGTGTTTTCATAATAACTGTAAGAAAATTCCGCCATGCTGAAACGATATACCTCTTGCGTTAGTAAGATGCCCCCTTAGAAAGAGCGCCACATGTTAATTTACGGAAAAAAGATTTTTGTTACCCTGGTAGGATACTCGCAATGTATTACCTACGTCCAGGCATCCAGAACATAAAGAAATTTTTATCGCGGAACTACGACTTTTTATTAAAGATCTTTACAGTGCCTATAAAACACAAAGTATTTACGGGTCTAAATACTAAGTCGGAAAGATTTTAGTTACTTTATCGCCTGTTAGTGAAATTTATCCATAGAAATTTTAGCATCCAACCCAGTTTTTCTCCCTTACGGAAGACACCTTATTTTAATAGGGCTGCTTGATACTGTTTCGTTTAATTTTCGCTACGATATTATGCCACACAATTACACAATCAGCTGATTTGTGTGCCTTCTGATAATGTTCAAATATTATAGCACCAAGCAGAGAGTTTCCAGTTAGGACTGACTGTATTATCAGTTTGTCATGACGATAAGGGTGACAGGTTCATATGACAGATGTAGTTTATGTTTACAAAGCTAATAGCAAATTATGAAGAGTGCTTATGGTGTCTGTATTACGCGAAAGTTACTTCGTGGTCGGTTCTCTCAGAGCACTACTCGGTCAGAGAAACTGCAAATCATTCAAGTAAAAGGTGGGATTTTGTTTCGCGGGTAACAAAGTCACTGGACCAGAACAATCAAGCAATCAATCAAGAAATTCACTTCCTCTTAAGCCACTGAAATATTTATTAATTAGAATTAAGATAAATCCAGTCAAAACACAAAAATTTTTTCTATTATTTTAACTACATGTTTTGGCTTAAAGGCCATCATCAGGATTGAAACAAGAATAAAACAATATATATAAACATTTGATATGGACTTTGGATTTCAAATAGTTTTGAAGATAGCGCCTTTGATTCCATCTAGGATTAAGGTACTTAGATTTCGGACCTTTTCATCTCCTTGATTTCAAAGAGGAACATAGCATTTCAGAAAGAAGATACCTTGCAATCCTCCTGCGAAAGCGTAGGTAAGAAAGAGCTATTCTCCTACTGGACCGTGAAAATATCCAGAATTTAAATCAGCCCGACTGGTAGAGATGTGTGATGTGTCTGGGCATGCTCTGTCATCATAACAAATTTTTAAAATATGTGCTCGTGAAAGGGACAATTCTTGTCTTCAGCAAATTTGTGATTTCGAAACTTTCAAGATCCCCTCAGTATTAATGCCACTGAATCTAAAATATCTAAATAAGTTCTAAAAACTCTTGGCGGCCACTTCAGTCTCTTGATACTAGCTGCAGCTCATGTCAATTGGATCTGTAAATTTATGAGTATATATTTTATTGACCTATTTATGTGCACATTTATACAAGTACAGATATTATGTTACTTTTGCTACACACAAGCACAAAATTTTGTGGCGTCATCGTGTTTCGTAATTCTTAAATACATGTCCAAATTTTCCATACAAAATTTGTAGGTACGCCAGTGATACCCCTCGACATATATATAGTTTCTCACGCCTAAGACGGGTAGTCATACAGTTCTGTCCATAAAATGAGAATTAAAAACAGGTTGCGCACGGTGGCTATGTTTTTGATCCAGATTTTAATAAACCTATCTTCAGAAATAGCATTTTTCGAAGATATGCTCCATCGAGATACAAAATTTTGGGACCCGAACTAAGCGGCAAAAGTGTCACCCACACCCCAGAATTTCGAAATGTCGCCATGTTGGTAGTATTGATAGTAAGACAATAATGTGTACAAGTGAAGGATGGGCTGTTATACTATAAGATCCGTGCTGTTTCTATGTTATTCTTAATTTATTTATACCACCAGACGTGACTACATAGTCAAGGTTGCAGTCTTCTGAGATGTGACTCGGTGTAGTTGGTAAGTTTTCTCCAAAACTTTAGTACCCATCTGTCATATCCCAAAAGGCCATGATCTTCGTAACCCCTGCCGTGAGGACTAAACATCTGACTAATTCTCGTAGTTGAACTGCGTCATTAATTATTCATTTTTGTTGGACGTTATGGCTTCCAAGAAATGAAATTAAAATCTCTTAAAGTTCTTCCATTACTTCGAAGCTCAATACTTTCAGGAATTTATAATTACATTTACCACATGTATTATCATCAGATAAGGTCATGTGGAAAACCCTGATACCTCATTACGTCATCAAAAACGCACATTTAGTAGTTCACGCACAGGTGTGCTTCACTTTTTTCCACTCCACTTTATCCTTCTTGGATTCCGTGTTACAATTAGTGGAAAGAGAGATTCGTCCTCTTCACTGTAGATGGCCGTATTAGTCTTGACACTGCGGCGTGAAGGTTTTATTGCGAAGAAGTCTCCTTGTTTTGCGGGTCAGTCGAGCGGTGATCAGTGAACCATCAGCATCAAGCTGTGCTGTCGGCCAATTTCGTCTCAAACCACTTTTCGAGCACTTCCATCCGAAAGGTATGAAAATTACTGTATTTTATAACAATAATATTAATTTATAATAAGACAATCTAACGTAGCTGAGTGCACGGATCTCCGTTTATATTACACATAGGCTTAACAATTATTGCTGCTGATTACTTTCAGTTGGGCATATGACCAGTTATGTACTTTGTAATAAAGAGTAACACAAAGAAAAATGTGTAATATGAGTTATATGTAGGCTGTATCCATTGTTGTAAAATCAGTAAATGTGGACGCTGCTCGCCTGTAATACACAGTCTTATCAGTGTTATAACAAATATGTTATCGCTGTTGAAGGCATTCAACAGGGCCTTTCTACATAAAGCAGTCAGCGAAAATATAAGTAAGACACTCAAGGTAGTTTATAGCTATAATGTAATTTGTATTAATGCCGGAAATCTTACTGGCCGTGCTGTATCAGCAATTAATTACGTTTTATCATCTCGTATTTTGTTGATGTTCAGAATAACCGTCAAGAATTATCGGACACATTTTTAGTTCTCATTATTCTTTATACAAATAACTTCAAGATTTTCAGAAGACATGGTAATCTGCAGGGACGCATATCAATATTGAATAAGTATGCGTGGCTGCGTATTAAAGCTTGTAACAACTTTTGCAAACAAACAACACATTAAATCTTATACAAGGCTATTTAAGCCCTGAAGATTCAAGAAGTCACGCCAAAGATTACGACATTTAAGGAAAGAGTTTTCAGGCTTTCGTAGCTGTGCAGTTGACGTCTCCGTTCTTCTGGGATTTTGCGTCATATCACTATGTGATTGGTGCCCGATGGTGCGAGACAGTTTTGTGGTCTCATCATCAAGTGCTGAATATATCAAATATTCCGAAACTTCGGGCACCAATCGCCCAGTGACGAGAGGAAAACTCTCATAACAACGGAGACCTCACATTTAAAGGAGCTGTATATGAAGGGACGTCTATCTCACACTACTATAATTCCATGTCAACACTCCCTAGACCTGATTTATTTCACTCCCATCAAATAACTGATAAATTGCTAAGGTCTTATTAGCTACAGATTTTCTTGTTAAGTTTCGGATAGTTTTTCAATATTAGGTACCATTATTATACATCCACGGTATCATACGACAATTCAAGGATGGCAAAAATAAAAGTATGTTTATTTATTTCTATTATCTGGTAAATCTGTTTTCGTAACACATAATCGAAAAACAGTAAACGCCAGGTCTTTATTCTGACAGCCAGGACGTGGAATTTCCCTGAATAGATATTATTACGGGGCTTACTCCAGTAAAGGAACAGGAAAAATAGTTACAAATTAATTCCGAAGAGCAAAGTCCTTCTTGAGAATTTAATAGTCATTCAGCTGGTCACCTAATTCCCGAAGCAGCAATGCGCTGTTAGCTATTATCCACTTCTCTACCTTTCCTGGGCAAAGAAATTTCATTTTCTACGCCCACAACATACGCCTTTAATTTTATCATAATGTCCTCAAAAGTGGCACATTCCCTTCAACTTTGCTGTAAAATTTTGCCTGCAGGTCTCAGCTCCCTCTTATGCCCCGCCCATTTTATCCTCCTTCATTTGACAATGCTAGTAATATTTACTCAATTTCTTTCTGCATAATCCTACACGTAGCGTCGTGACATGATCTCCTGAACACTGATCACTTTCAGGACTTGAAAAGAACAAAGAATAAAATGAACTCTTCTAGAGGCCTATGTCTACTTTTAATTGGGAAGTGGTATTACAGGTTGAGGACCGGTAAATCCGGTGACTTACATCATCAAAAGCCATACATTTCTCGCTCAGAGATCCAGCCGGCTAGTTACTCAGACTGATCATCTCCTCATATAGTAGCTTGACGACATTGGATTTTTATGGCATAGATACGTCACTTGTACTGCTGATTGTGAAATAGTCCCCTTACGTGATATAGTTACACGCTGAAGATGATTACATTTAATTTATAAACATTTCACAACTTCATCCAAGTTTTAAAAAAATTATACACTTTTGTAGAAATAATAATAATAATAATAATTATTATTATTATTATTATTATTATTATTAAAAATTGTCCCTCCGGCCGGTGTGCCACTGCGGCAAATTCAGTTTGTAATCAATTGGATTTTTTCAGAAGGCAAATTTTCACACTTAGTCAGATGTGATATTTTCATTACATTATTTTAAGGTGTCCTTTTTAAATATTTAAGTATTTTTTATTTGTTTGTTTGTTTGTTTGTTTTGGTTGTGTTTGTTTCATTTGTGTCCTGTTCATTGTTTGTTGTTATTTGTGTTTTATGTTGTGCTGTTTCTGTAATTGGCCATCTGGCTGTTGACTCAGCACATTAATAAACTACAATTGAATTGAATTGAATTATTGAAGACACGTAATTTGCGTCAAGTATAAAAATCATTCTTTGCCCTGTAGTGACATGTAGGTAGTATGGACTAATGGCAGGAATTTTTGTGATGAACTAAACACATAAATGCGCTGAAAGATGGGGCAGCTTTGCAGATTCTGTGAAATTGCATATGAAGACGCGTTAAATATATGGATTGGTACGACAAAGGTATTGTTGAAATTATATTGTCCCTAATTTCGAGCACAATGTCATCCCGAAAGTTTTAACTGCAAGCTGTCTCCTCTGTCTGCATCTGATTCTTATAAAGCTCTATAATAAAAAAAAACTTGGGCAACTGTCAAAAGTAGCGCAACATTTCACTCCAAGAGAATGTTAAAAAGGAAAAAAATATCGATGAACTGCACATTTAAAATAAACTCCACACTATTACAGAAATTACATTAAAGGAAAAGTGTATGATCATTGAAAGTAAAATGCAGCATATTCATCTACGTGCAATTTTCTACGTGAGGTGAGGTCAGAAGAAAATGGCAGAAAAGGAAAGAGAGAGATTTGGCAAATTTGTGACAAAAATATTAAAATAACAGTCAGTGTGACTGCATGATAGGAGGATTGCTTTTGGGAGCAAAACTTGATAACATGCAATGTACCGTAGAATTTTGACATCAACTCGAAATTTGCTCTAAGACCAAGGAAAACCATTAGGCTTTTGTCCGGTGTATACAGGTAACTGCGAAATCACCTTCCGTTAAAGAATACCGAAGCATGAAGCAGACGTTCTAGATCAAAGATCTGCAAATGCGTGGGTTCTTATCCGCGACGTCCAGCACACCTCTATATCCCTTGCATAGGAACAGGAAACATAACACTTTGAAGTGCTGGAAGTCTTACTTACAATTGTACTTCTGTTTGTACGTACACTGACATGCAACACGTAAAATGTATGGTGATGACTTCAGCAGCAGTTAATTTCCATATAAATTGAGCATAATTAGATAGATAAATCCGCTTGTCACAAAGTGTGTACACTCTATTATTGAGTACAAGAGAACAATATGTTCTGCTCGGAGCCACCACGAAGTGAAGTTACACTGCTATTTATCGCTCGCAGCGGAGCAAGTGGCCTCCTCAAATTGCCGTTCTCCGTTACGCTCATATTTATACTGAAACATCTAAAGAGGCACCAAGCAGGTTAGCTCAGCAGCAGAGCGTCTGTCTTGTAACAGGTAGGTGCCTGGTTAAAATTCTCTACAAGGAAACCACCTGTGAAATTTAGTTGATTTCTTTACACAAGTATTGAGAATTAGGCTAAAATACTCGTGGAATAAATCCCTATCACAATTAAATTCCGTAATATTCTGACACTTCGCGGGTTGATAAGTTAAGTCAATTCTGAAGCTGATGCAGCGTCATTAATACTGTGAATTTTCTAGTGAGAACTGTGAACTCTTAAGGATGGTGTAAATAGCAAATACAAAACACAGTCTCTCATTGTGCTGGGATATTTTGATCTTTTGATGGATTTGGCAGATAAAGTTGCTTACTTCCTCAAATTTTACTGCACCACAAAACAGTGTGATTCGTTTTTATTCACTCATATTCCATTATGTGTTACTACAAGCGTCTTCCTAAAACGTGGGTATTTATTAATAGCACTGTAGAAATTCTCTTTTTCGCCCTTATTTCTCGTAAAATAAACTGTACTGAAATATTGAACTTGTTTACTCATTATACATATTATGATTAGATCTATATATTTTCTGCAAATGATGTATTATAATTTACTGCCGTGGCGCCTCATTGTGGGGTTTTGGTGCCTTGAAAGGTTGTCAATCAACGATACAAGTTCTGTCTCATAAAACTCATACTTTAGAACGAAAAAATTAACCTTGTTTAAGGAACTTCAGATACCATTACAGTAAACGCTAAACAGGTAGTACAAGAAAGCGTTTAGTCTACATAAAAGCAGAAAGTATTTCTGCCAAACATAATATGGGATAGCCAATACAAATCTAACCTTGATAAAAGCACAATGAAAGGTTACATCAGCATTGTAGCTGTACTACTGTCAGAGCGATCACAATTCCTGAGCTAAACACTGGACATAGGAGTTGTGTGGTTGAAGGCTGAGCTGATGTTTTTGTAACAAGAACATTCTCTGATGGAGAACTATTCAAACAAGATGCACATCTTTGTATTTCATAAATGTCACTTTCGATTATTTAGGCGCGTTTCGTAAAACGTAAGGAAGAAAGTGCCGTTTGTTACATGTATGAATAGATTAACAGGCAAACCATCTTCTAAAATAAAGATAATCGCTTGCAATTATGTGTCGTCTTAGGGTAAGCAATATGTTTTAAATTCATACAAATTATTTTTCATTCATTACTAAGAAAAAATTTTCTTGATCTTTTTACGTTCTATTACATTTTGACAGTTACAGATACCGATACACATTAAATGCGAATCTGACTCATTTTTAATAATCCTGCTTTACAGTTTGAAAAGTTTATGCCATTCCCGAAGTGCAACAACGGAATTTAAGCGCGCGCACACACACACACACACAATATATATATATATATATATATATATATATATATATCTGAGAATTTAAGATTTATGTAATCCTATATTTTGGCGCATTGCGCCCAGTGTAAGAAAATTGATTTGTTATGAAAAGGATAGTTAGAAAAGCAAACATATTTATTTTCTTCCACTTTCACGCTTTTGGTTCAGGACAGATTTGATTATGTAATGTGGACCCCTATTACTTGTATAAATATTTTTTTCATTTCTTCTTATAACTGACCATTAAAACTAAAATACTTGTTCCTTTATTTCACCCACTTTCAAATTGGACGTTTCTTCTGAACTTTGGCAAGTCTTATGCATAATCCTTATCCTGCTTACACGTGTATTGTACCGACTGCCAAGTACAAACTTCTCTTTCTGCTTAAAATTTCACAACACATTTACGCTCTGAGCCAATTTTATTTGACTAGCATGAAGGACACGCACACATCACAGTACTCTGAATGACGGGAATAAAGTATTACTACCTGTGATAAAGACTTCAAGAACTGTTTTCATACTTACATCCGAAGGCGTCAAATACGGGAAACGTATGTAACACCGTCAGAATCCATGGCGGCTTGCGGTAAATCAAGTAAGCTGCACAATGCTAATACTTTGGCTTTATTTTTTTTAGACTTTTGGGTCATATAACCGGTCAGTAAGTTTTATGACTGCTGCTCTTTACTTTTGTTCGTGCTCTTTTGTCCAACAGTAGAGAGCAAATGTCTTTCATTGTGCAAGCTACTCTGCCACAAAGGAAAAAGGATTCGAATGAATACAGCGCCGTAAACTCATTCAAGGATAGAGCTTCTGTAGACAAATATGAGGTTCTGGATTCTCATGACGGTGAATATTCACATTAGAGTCCTCTGGGGTGTGACGCCGTATAGCGGATTACTGATCTGAATACAGAATGCCGCCAGCTCGTTTTAGTAAATAAAAATAACGTTAGTCTACATAAGATTGTGTGCGGTCTTGTGGTATGCGACACCATGCTGCCTGGGAGGTACATAGACTTAAAAAAATTTGAGAATTCTGCTGCCTCCTTCTTCGAGGTAGAAGTCACTTACACATTAAAGATGGAGGCAGCAAGTTCGTTCGGAACCTTGGTCCTTATTCGCCAGAGTACAAGGCGTCAAATCCTAGACGATCATATTCTTATGTAATTTGACATTGTGTTAACTTACGAAAAACTTTTGATGGCAGCTTAGATCTACAATATGATAAATAATTCATTACTCCTAAAGACGTCATAAATGTGGAGGCTTGTGTCTGAGTAATGTTATCTTTCCAATAAATTCTAAGTCTACTTTATCGCAAAATAGGGCACAATTGAGCTGCGTCTCTATTAAGAACCTCAGTCTTCCAGCAACTTTGGGCTAAAGGAAGTAGGCGAATTGGAAAATCAAATATGGCAGTAACGTGTATGTCACACCTTTAAGTGTTTAGTGACGCATTTTAATAGAAATTTCAAAATGTTAAACGGTTAAATTCTATCGCCATCGAAAAGCTGTTACAATGTAGTGTGAAGATGGAGGAACTCACAGATCTTGAAGTAAGTCAAGACAATGATGTTCTTCTATGTCATATTTTTTAGATTTTATAATAATCTCAGCTACTGTCTGTGTGAGCTATCAGCATCTGCGCTCTTTTGTGAAAGATTATGGGTTTGAACCGTCATTTCTTGATTCCACTTGAAGTAGGGTGGAGTACAAGTAACTGCGTGTTCAATGATTGTAGTGGTTTATTACGAAGTAATAAAAATGTGAATCCACATCTATCAAATTAAACAGTAAGAGGACATTTGGTTTTCACGAACCTGCACGCGCGCGCATCCATACTCATACAACAAAATGTTTGTACATATATATATATATATATATATATATATATATATAATATATATATATTGGTGATAAACATGCCGGTGATAGCAGACAGTTTTGCGGATCGAAGACTACAACTCTTGTTGTAGACAATTGCTGCTGCTACGTCTGTCCCCCACCTCCACACTAAAACAGCCTTGAAACCCTTTCAACTCGATTATTATAACCCTTGTGGTAACCGAACACGAGCACTTAATCGACGGAAATGTCACAAATGAGCGGCATTACACTGAAACGGCAGTTCACATTATCGTCGCCATGTTGCTGCAAACAGCAGGTTCCCGACATTTCCGCCGGAGTTTCCATTCGGCAGTGTCGTTTCTGTTCCTCTGTTTATCTCACTGTGTACCTCCTGTAGTCGCGACAATATTGCTCTCAAATTGTGAATATTTCCTCTGCATTCCTCTTGTCTGAAACAGCCGCCATTCACATTAAAACGGTGAACTACATTGAAAGGCGAGCCATGTTGACCTCTAGCAGTAGCCGGCACTCTTTCATCTCTCACTTCATAAAATCTTCCATTTGTAAAATTAAACTATCCAGATATGTGTGCTCTTTGTGTTTGTCCGAGTGCCGACCTGATGCTAAGGGTGCAGAACGAATTATTCAGGATTAATCTCTTTAAGCACATAGGTTACTATATACCACTTCTGTAGCATTCAAAAGTACTGCATTTTTCCCACATTCTTTCTTGAAAATTTCAGAATAAGCGGACATTATTTCCCCAAAAGTCATTAGCCGTTTAATATTTGTAATAGACATGCAGTGTGTTTCCGGTGAGGTCAAATTTAACTTCATATTACTTAAATGAGTTTCACGCTACAAAGCGTCAAGACATCTCTGAAAGTGAGTGAAAATGCGATATCTGAACTCACAGCATCAAATTAAGGAAAGACTAAAGCTGTGTCTTTTAGAATCAAGACAGCTTTAATCTAATAACATGGTGACGTTCAATGCAAACAGATGTGGCCTTACTGAAACGATTTGCATGAAATACACTAAGTGACGCGAGTCCTCAGGGGCGTCACTCCTTGTGACCAAAACGGATGCACCACATTCCGCTGAGTATTGAATATGTGTCAGTAAATTGAGGAAGCCATTATTTTCAATATTGCAATTGTCAGAGGGCAGAGGTTTTGTGCTACAGCAGTGTGAAACTAGTGATGTCAAAAGATCGCTTGCGTGCTACCACTGCGTGATGCCACTTCTGAGGGAATGAAAGGAAAATGAGGGGAAGGCCAGAGGGAAGAAGGGAAAGAGAAAGTACGAATGCAGGAAAGACACAAGGGATGTGGGGTAGAAAAAGAGACAGAGAAGTCAAGGAGAATATTTTGGGAAATACACGCATAGCGTGACAATTCCGGGGGTTTCGTTCATTTTTGTCTTACCTCCAAATTCCTAATAATTACGGGCAAATTATTTTGGCAATAAATGCATTTTTCATTCTTCTCTACGTCTTTTGTTAAAAATATGTTTCATTCCCATAATTGTTTAGCAATTGACTCTCAAAATTCTCTCAACAAGCATTAAGGTTTTCATAAAATATTTTTTTAAATTTTGTCAGGTTTTAATTTTAAATGAAACTTGCCGATAAAGTTTTGCAAAACTCTCCACTGTCATATTTCACGAAAATCCGTGACAGTCACGGTTCCGATATTGACAGATTCAGAAACTGGGCAAAATAAGATTTCGGTCTAGTCTCATTTCTGACATATCTGTCACTCTTAAGCCTGAATAATTGCAATTTAACATCCCGTAATTGCTGCTGCTCGCCGAGATTATATTCATGGTAAGTAAATCTGAGGCACAGTATGAAGTTCTTACAGTCGTACTTCTGACGCATCTGAGATTTCAGCAATAATTTTAGCAATAACTTTGGAAAATTTTCTCGAAAATTGTAACTGCGTCATATTTGAAGATCCAAGTCTTACTGAATGTTACGCCGTATCGATTGGTAAGTGTATAGTTACAACTTAATTTCCATTCTTTATTCATAAGCCCAAGTTTTGGTCTTGAAACTATTAAAGTGTGCTTCCTTGTGTGTGCCTGCTTGGCGGTGCGTTGCTTCCTGTGAATGAGTGCATGACGTTCCGGTGGATGCCTGCACTCTCCTACTGTCACCGCAGCTCCCTAAAATATGAACAAATTCTTTGAAGTTCCGAAAATTGCTATTTTCCCTCGACATCTGTTTCTGTGTGATCATTTCTTGTTATGGTTTCCAGTTCATGAAAAATTTGGTCCAAGAAAGACCGCTGATTATTATACTAACAACGCGTTCCGAGCCGGACTCGCTAAACTTACTTTTCTGCTGCATGTATTTCTAGTTTTACTGATCTGTTATTACCATTATTATTTTACTTTTTTAAAAACTTGTTGCTTAAATATAGATTCTATATGCGTTAAATTTGTCATAGATTTGCATCGTCACCATGTGTGTAACTGTTGTTGTACATACAATGTTTACTACATAATATACAGGTATGTTTACTGTTATAATGCTATAACAAAGTTAACATGCCTAGCTGTGATGATTCATTCCTTATCGCCATTGGAGTGGAAGTTAGAGATAATTTTGCGCCCTGTTTTATCATAATTTTACACTTTGCAAAAACTTGTTTAACGTTCCATATTTTCCCGATATCTCTCACCAAACATTGTTGCAAGAGCTAATGTAAATGCGGCCATTGTTGCCAATTTACAAGTCCGCGGACCAGCTGTGCTGCTATTACTGGTTGTAGAATATTAAATTGTAGGTTGCTGAGATTGTCTGTAATCGTCTAACAATCATACCAAGTTTCGACAAAATCGATCCAACTGGGATGAAAATTCCATACGTGGCGTAAGCCGACATATAGTACAATAATTATGAAGGAATATGTCGTGAAGTTGCTTGGCGATGGACTGCTTCAGAAATTACTTCATAACCGACCGTTAATTAAACTTTTGAATAACCAAAATATTATTGTTTAATACGGTTCTGTGAACCATAAACATCATCCATTACTTACAAACACAACGGGACACATTCCATAAAATCAAAGAGTATAACAAAGGAAATATTCTGAACAGAAGACTTGCCCAGTACAGACAACCCATAGCCTATTGGCGATTCATGGTAACCTAGAAAATGGACAGTAAATGTACCTAAATTCACGCACAATTTTGCTGAAAGGGTGTTGGCGAAAACGAAGCAGCTTTCCTCCACATTTAAGTGCTGATGGCATCGACTCCACCCAACCAACGACAGACCACAGTTCTATTAGCGTCCTGGGGGTTGATAGCCTGCAACGGCCAACACGCGATTTGCCCTTCTTTTAACATGTAACTGCGAAGTTTTGCTTCGAATACATGCCGGCTTATATTCAGCTGTAGCTTTCTTTACCAGGAAAATAAGACGTAAGTTTTACAATCTGTAGATAGGACTGTACAATAATTTAGAAATGTCTGTCCCTCAGTCATGAATTGTAAAGGGACTTCTAGATAGAATTCATATCTGAAACCGAATAATCCATACACGTATAAAGGGCTATCAGAAGTGCTAAGAAAAATTAAACACTTCGGAAGAGTGCCATCAAATCGAATTCCGGGCGAAATTTATTTCGGGTCACTGACCAAACATTACCTACATTCAAGCGTGTGTGTGTGTGTGTTCGCAATGCAGAGTGTCCAGAACCTCTCTCCGGGGTTTAAGATAATGCATTTTCTTAACCATTACAGTTATAGAAGTAAAAATACATATAAATTAAATTAAATTTCAAGAAGTGTCTTTTAGTAAATTTTCTCGGCCCCTTTCAGGTCCCGACCAATGTCCAATCAAACATTGCAACACATACACGCCTCGGCATTACTGGAGGCACCGGTTCAAAGATTGCACTAATGTGTGCTTTTATTAATCTAACTGGCCACCTGCCTTGTCCACCCAAACATGACACTTCTGATACATGCCAGTTTTCAGGCTTTCGAAGGGGTGCAGTTGAGAGCTCCGTTCTTCTGAGATATTGCGCTCCGTCATTGGACATTCTTTGCCCACCGTTTCGAGGCATGGTATTGGCCCCTTCTTCAAGGGTCGGTGGTCCAATAAAGAATGGCATAACTCCACAATAAAATATCATGAGGCGTCATATGATCGGGCCTTAATTCCCCGTCCGTCCAAAGACAACCATAGACATCTCTCATACCACGGAATTAGTGCAAGTCAAAATTTACTGACCAAAACTTGGATTTACCCTTCATTCAAGTATATCATATTCTTTTGTAAATAGTTATTGATTTTGAAAATATAGCCTTTCAAAAGCCCTGAACTAACTTTATGGACACTGCACAGGCATAAAAAATTTGAATCTCGGAAGGTGCTCCTTCGTGGTTTTGCTTACAGTTTCAATATGCATTAGCAACAGGTGCATTGCTACAGTTTGGAAAACAAAAATTGTTGTCGCAATGATGCTACAAACATCTACAGTTGATGCAGCGTCAGTACTTGAGATTACGTCACTAAGAGCTCGGAAAAATTGCTTTGCGGCCCTAGAAAGACTATGCAGTAAATTATTGACATTTTAAGGTCGTTAGAATATTGACATTCTATTGACTTGCACTGAACTCCAGCGCAGGATAATGAAGAATTAGAAAAGTGTTCGCGTTGTCGTTGTCCTTGCGTTATATTAAAAATCACTTTGCAGTAGCACGATAAGGTCCGTGATTACATAGTGATAAATATTACAGCATGTTAAGCCCTTTAAGACGTATCTCTTCATTTCAAGTTGTTCATTTGATAACAGTTTGAATTATCTGTAATTGGGTGTAATGAAGTAAAGAGCGAAGAGGCGTTGATTACTGCTGTTGCGTTCCTGTGCTCAATTAAATGTATTCAGCGTGGGTATACAATACATGATTTACATTTTGTGCTGTGTGAAGGCTCTGTCAAGACCTGTTACATCTGATCACGACCGTTTTGTTTTATTGCCGGGGTAGTTCAGCTTTTGTGCACGGTAAAAAAAATGCTACGTCCCTTTGGTGCAACTTTACCCTCAGTCCATCCGTCCGTCTGTCACATCGCTCAGTTTCTGAACTCTTCGTCTGATATTTATAAGATTTAATGCTGACTCAAATGTATTAAGATTTAGCTTTGGTATTAGTAGGCCAAATGGGAACTTCACTTCCACGACTGACTGACTGACTGACTAAGTAATGAATTAACCAAATAATTCCATAGAGGCGTTCTTGTTGACAAGTCGCTCAAATATTCAAAAAAGTCCAAGCCTCTGATAACACAGAACAGTACTCAAAACAGCTCTCTATTTGGTCCTATTCTGAGACGGTTAAATACATTTCACACAGTCATACCTCAGTTTTTAAGATGATTTTTAATTGTATCCTGCAATCTGCCTCTTCCCTTCAAATTTTAAGACTAAATGTTTGTATCTCCCATGCAACAGGCATCTCACGCCCATTCCATTATTCTTTATTTTATCTCGCATATAATATATTTGATGATAAGAACAAATCTTGATGCTCCTTATTAACCCTTTAAAGTTGAAGCGTAAACTGTTTCATTTAAAGACCTAGTCCGCACCGCGCAGTGAACACTTTTCATCTCGTTTAAAAAACAAATCACTTTATGTTAAATAAGGCAAAAGTCGGTGTTTGTTGTAATATAAATACAATATACATAAATACAGTGTGGGCAGGATGTAGAATTTTTGAATGTTCAAACTGTTGATTCATCCAGTAACCATTAGGCTTTAAAAGGTTAAATAATTTTCAGAACTTCTGGTAATCTCTGCCCCAGAAGTCGAAATATTCTTGTCAGCACCCTCTCTCAAGCACCCCCCATCTTTGTTCTTATCTCATCGTGAGAGAGGAAATTTCACACCCACACAAGAAAGAATTAAAGCCTTTATTACCATATAAACCTATCTGAACTTTCTATTTATCTCACTAAATAGGTCTCTCCAATAACTCGAAAGTGTTCAAGACACAAGACCTGAATATTTTGATGGTATAAAGGTCTGTGAAGTTTTGTTTCTTTTCACAAAGTAAATGTTTCGTTTTGAGAAATTAGCAACATATCATACGGGATATGGAACACTGCAAACGTGCGTCTTTGAACCCGTGCTGCTGTTTGCGTGTCAAGTGCCAACGCTTGCACCTGTCACTGTGTTAACAAATGGCATTTTCTTGTGTACGGCATCTGGCGGAATGGCTCTTCTCAAAACAAACACAATACAAAGAGAGTGCAAACTACCTTCCAGTTTGCTTTCCGAGTGCCTTATTTTCAATTTCAAACATCTCATGGTCCTTGAGGTGAATTTATCTTTGGCGTAAATATCTCATTGCAGAAGATGTATTGGCGCCAAGTTAATCACACCTCATACCACGCTACATAAAATCAGAACTTATTTTCCCTTCAGCATCATTAATGGTACGTCTGTCACATTAAGGGACGACAGAGACTTAGGGTGTTCACGGATAAGGTGCTGAGAAAGACACAAATTTTGTACAGGTACGTGCGTCCCAAAATAGATCTAGTACTCTGATGAATATTTTCGGAGATTCGATGGAATTGGCATAAAGGACCTCCTCATTATGCGTCCATTTCAGTGCTTTGTGTAAAGGATTTTTCTACAACATAATCGGGCAGCACTGCCTAACATAAAGCGCCCTCAAAATAAAAGCGGGTTGTCCTATTTAGCGTACACTGTGCTGACAAATGGCTGCAGTATAAACTTTCTTATTCCTGCTTGGTCTCCAGCTCGGTCTATATAGATATTTTTTTCAGTTTATTTACCAGCGGCTTATCAACTGCTTATGTCCCATAACACTGAACATACGTAGGACAGGTCCATACAATCTGTAGCGCCCTCAAACGCTCCTTACACTGTGCACGGGCTGCTTGTGTTATTAATACAGAACACTTAACGCAGTGAAATATAACGTTGCAGTAAATGCTATTTTAACTGTAAATGCTTGCATTTTTATCTCGAGTGTTTGCAGAATCTGTTCTCTGCGGGGTAAGCTTCCAATATATTTAATGAAGAACAATTTTAGTATTCAAAGAATAAATTGCTTATCTAGGGCCGTGCCATGGCTCAGGCGGTTAGTCGCCGGCCTCTCACCGCGGAGGCCCGGGTTCAATCCCGATTCGGTCCATGTGGGATTTGTGGTGGACAAAGTGGCACTGAGACAGGTTTTTTTTCCGAGTACTTCGGTTTTCCCCTGTCAATTTCATTCCACCGGTTCTCCATTAAAACGGAAAAGCAGAAAATCCTCATCTCCCTCATAGGGTTGCACAATAAGTCTCCAAGGCTGCGGTGCCTCCGTAGTATCTGCTGCGGTGAGTCCGTAACATCTGCTGCGGGGCCCTTCAATAAAAAAATTACTTGTCTAAGCCACTTCATATTTGACACAGTTAAAAAACGTGAATGAATTTCAACATACTACATGAGTAAACAGATATTGAGATGCAGCATACCTGCCGTCAGCAAAGTGCAACTACGTGAGTGAGATCATATGAACGAGGAGACACGGGTGTGCCCTCAGGAACAGATGAATCATAACTGAAATGAAATAATTCAACACCTTCTTAAAACCGGAAAATTAAGTTGGAATGCAAATACTCCTATACCATGACTAAGGAGTGACATAACCGATACTTTTGTAGATTTGCTGTCATGAAGGAATGAAATAATGTGGAAGATTTTTCATTCTGATTAGCTTTGCTCCGGAATTAAAATATCTCTCCATGGTTGGTTGGCTTGTTTGGGAGAGATGAGCTCGTGCCATGCCCACGGGAAATGTCCAATGAAACTACAACTGATTCCATAGATATGCACAGATAGCAGAGGATATGGGATTAATAGAAGCTTCCGGGCTTGGTGGCTCGAAATACCCACCAATTTCAGAGTTAATGTAGTTAGAACAGAAAATTACAATGTCCATACCAGCCAAGTGTTTGATGTGCGTGTGCCCGTTACCATTGCCTCCCATCGAGTAGGTTAGCATAGCAGTAACGCTCTACACTTAGGGCCGTGCCATGGCTCAGGCGGTTAGTCGCCGGCCTTTCACCGCGGAGGCCCGAGCTCGATCCCGGGTCAGTCCATGTGGGATTTGTGGTGGACAAAGTGGCACTGGGACAGTTCCCCCCCCCCCCCGAGTACTTCGGTTTTCCACTATCAATTTCATTCCACCGGTGCTCCATTACTCGGAAAAACTAAAAAAAACTAATCATCTTCATCACACGGTTGCACAATAAGCCTTAAGGCTGCGGTGCGTCCGTAGCATTTGCTTCGGGGCCCTGCACAAAAAAGACGCTCTACTTGCATTCTGGGGGCTCCCGGTTCGAATGTCCGCCGGGGCACAGACTTATTTTATTGGAGTTTTCGTAGTTTACCTCAGCCCCTCCAGGAAAATTACGCGATTTTACCTCGATTAACTCACAATCACTTCCTTTCCAAATGGTTTGCAATTCGCCATTCACCAGTCATCCTACCATCGACGTTATATTTTCCAACACTCGTCAGAGCGACGTAAAATGAATCACCACAACCAACACCCTGCCCCGTCCAATTCGTAACACAAATCGTTATGAACTACATAACAACAGTAAGCGAAACATCCTCGTCCCTCATTCCTCAGCGATCAGAGATCCATTCTGTAGACATTGCGTATCTGCTTTCGGATATAACACATCACTTAAAAAAAAAATAAAAAAAAAAAATAAAAAAAATCGTTCTGAATTCCGAAATTAAAGGATTTCTCCTGCTTCGCTCTGGAATCTTCGCACTACTGCTTTTACGGCCAGAAAATATTAAAACGTGCCGACTTGTCCCATTTTCTCTCCACTTTTAATGAGAAACTTAATTCAACCCTTTAAAAGATAGTGGCAACTATCTGTACCACCTGATTTAACATTGGAAAAATCACATTTTGCACACACAGTGTATTTATGTTTTATGTGGCTATCAAAATAAAAATCAATTATTTACCTACACAGCAATTGGTTCATTTAATCCTTCTGTAATGTGAGGCGGGAAATAATTTTTAATTATTTTTATAAAAAATTCGTGCTTGAAAAAGTTAACAATTTTTAATTCTGGATTTTTAATTTATGTTCCTAAATTACTCCAAGTCAGTCCTTTAATATTTAATTATTATTCCGTAAATATGGTGTGTGTATGGCTAAAAGGATAAAAATAAATCTATGTTTTTATTCTTTCACGCTATGGATCCTGTGCAAAGCCTCCGTCCTACTACAGTCTAACAACACAGTACTCTCACAGAGCAAGTATGCGCCTCTTCTATGTAAAATTTATATTTAAAATTGCGAATGAAATTAATACTGTGAATGTGACGCGAAATTTTACATACAGAATCTCATACATTCTTCTTATTCTTCTTCTTCGTTTTCTTTTCAATTTCACTAGTAATACGACGCAAGTAACAACATACATTATTCCAAGTTTCAAGTTCAAAGCTTCCCAGTATGCCAACATTTGCAGGCGCTGCCCGTGAAGCGAACGTCCCTCCACGTCAAAATTTAACGTATTGTATGCAGTCTAGTGTTCAAATCGCTCACTAACTCTACGAAGCAGAATTCTGTTTGAAAATATAGCATATTACACCCTATTTCCGAGAAGTTGTCTGTCTTTCATGGAACCAGAAAAGTAACTACCATATTCATACAAGCTCGCCACTGGTCACTATCTCAATCCATGCGAATCCAATTCACACACACTTGCATCCTATTTCGATAATAAGGTAAAGCAATCCCATTACAGCCCTTATAAAGGCCCTTAGGGTTCCAGGAGGTGGAGGCTCCCAGATTTCTAGACAATCGGCACACGAAGATGGTAAGGTTGTCAGCCTTAAGCACCGGCCGCCTTTACCCACCAGGAAATATTTCTGGTACTCATTTCTGTTAGAGACTGAGTCGACCCCGCCACCTGCCGGCTTGTAGCGCAGTGCCTGAACCAACTGCGCCACCGCGTGTCCCTTTCGATAATATACATTTAATATTGTTCTCTAATCCAGGGATACAAAAATTTTCCAAACATTTGGCAGCCACCTTAAAATTCAAGGCGCCAGAAGGGTGAAATGAAGCAAGTTCCACACTGATGCCCACAAATATTCAAATTTATTTTCCAGGAGACCCGACGTCCAGGATTTGTACAGCAGTATTCTAATCCATGCGTAAGTCTATAAGCGTTCCGTTTTCTTCGTGTTTTCTGAGTAAAATGTTCCATGTATTTCCCATTCGTCATAAGCCAAATATACGGTAAACAAATATAATTTCAAACATTCGACATCTCCACAAATTAACGCCAATTTAAAGAGAGCGTAAAAGTCACTTGACGTCTATGGTGTGCGTAGATAGTTATGAGTTTATTATGTAAACTGGACCAAGACTTCCTGCCGCCACCCTACCGTGTCAACAGGATACCCTGCCTCTATGCTTTCACGACAAGTCGGTAAAAAAAGGTTTTATTTTCAATATAGAGGGCAGGCTGAGAATAAAAGAGTGCTTGACTTGAAAACTAAAAATTGTATCTCACAGAAAGTTTACAAAAAGTCGCACATATTTCACGCCGTTGGTCGAATTATATGTGCTGCTGCCGGGTTTTATTATCCGCTTAGTTGAACATATGTTTACGGATTTAAAATTGTAAATGTTCACTTTACATGGTAAATATTCAATTACGTTTTTAACCGCAAAATTTATTAAATTAATTGCCTGCTGGTGGTATTCACAGGAAAAAATGGATTCTACCGTGTTGTATTGCAATCTCAGGGCTTAGCAACAGCGCGGATTGAAAGAGTGGTAGGGATGGATCTGACTCGCAGGGCCAAACTTTTTGACACCCCCCCCCTGTTATATAAATAAATTTGGTAAAGCTGTAGATCTATGTAGCCCTCTATCTTCTCTATGACTGGTGTTATATTAAGAAAATTATAACATCCATAACTATGGAAGTGTAAATATAGTCAGTTCAAGTCACTCTGCGTCCGAGGTCTATTAGCCATCTGTCTTGGTGTCTAGGCCCACAGCCGCCAAGTTTAACCCCTCAATGACGTTGGGGTTTAAATTCCAAATATGTACTGTCCATAATGAAGGGGTTGAAATTTGTAGTACCCTTAAATGCATTCACTACCTTACGGTGCACTGAAGCCGGCAGCATGTAAGGAGTTAAAGGTCCGTACAATGCACGGAGGTCGGTATTAAGTGGTTAAGAATCTTGGTATTTTCTAAACCAGCCTTTGCTTTATCCTTTATTTCGAAAATTTTCATTATCCTGCTTTTGTATGGCTTTCGTTTGCTACCAGCATAGTTTTGTAATGTATTCTATCATATGCGGTATTTAAAAATTCACCCGCATATCGTGGCTCTTTGTGAATCTTGGAAAGTTTTCAGTTATCCTGAGAATCTTGTTTTGCAAGCTATGCATACAGATGCCGAATTCTAAGTATGATCAGATCAGGTCAGCAGGTATTCTCGTGCTACCAAGTGTGTTCCCGGCTCTGAACCGGTATGCCCACGCGAGGAGGGTTCCTTGACATCACTGTGCGTTGGGCTCCGATTTACGTATCTCCACACCCAGTAGTTGGGACTGCGAGCAGTAACGTTAACAAAGCAACGAAACCTTGCACAGCCGATGCAGGTACTCGTACTTTTCAAATTAACGGATCCATACAAGAATGTGGCTGTAAAAAAGCTGCAGCTTCATATTTAATTTTATATCTGTGTCTTCTTGTAATCATTCCATCTTTATCAGCAAATCGAACATCGCAGTGAAGTGTGTCAAGGTTTGTTTCAGTTAGTTATGAATCTCTTTTCTTTAGACAGTCTTTTAAAAAGGCGTTTACAGTCAGCGTCGTGTGCGTGTGAACTGTCTTTTACGAGTGAGATGCGCGAGCCACACCGGCGACATGCGCGAGCCGCGTTGTGGCCACCCCTGTTATATAACGAGCTACTGACAGCGTCGTAACGCACGCCATCAAGAAATGGCTGACTATTATCCGTGTTAACTTATCTTATCTGTTGAAGTAGAGATGAACTCTTAAATCAAGTCAGTTTGAATAAGCTTTTAATTCCTCAATAATTACCGCATTACTCTAAATTATAATGAACCTATATTATGACGTCGCTTAAGGTATATTCCTTACCCTTAAACTCATGACAGGAAAAACAGTCACTGTTAAACGTTTAAATACAAACGCTATATTTGTGGTACTTGGTTACCCTACGCCCGACTGTCTAGTACACGCACCATCGCACCATAATTTTAAACAGTTCACACCAAATGGTTTAACCAACGCAGACTAAATTATATACTGATACATACCGCGACTTGTACTAGAATACTTGCAAAGCAACACAAATCATGATCATTTATCATATGCCATAGGAAAAGCTGTATAAAAACCAACAGACAAATGAGGAATCCCCTGGTGATGAATAAAAAGTTTCAAAATATGTCGGGTGTAGTATAACAAATTACAATAAACAGTGTGGTTATTTTAGGCGGCAAACAGTGCCTACGTATTTAAAAATAAGACGGTATTTCAGTGAATATGAACGTTTACGGCTGAAAGTTAATGGCTTGAAAATTTCGATCACACTCTTTCATTCCGGTTACGAGGTATGATGAAGTCCTCCCCCATTTGGTGTACAGATTAATATCCTCTCGTCAGAGACAGACACGTTCTACCACATGATTTATATTTCTTCCTGCCTCACTACTATTTACTGTGTAAAACGCTTCCAAAAAACAATCAAAATATTTGAAATTTGAGGTTTTCGTGATGGTGAAGATTTATATTGTGATTTTCTAGGTTAGTACATGTTGCAGTCTGGCACGCTGTGACCAGCGTTTCGGAGGAGCATATTGCTTCCATCTCCATCGTAACTTCTACCCTAATACTGAGAACTTATATTCCTCCGAAACATTCTAGATTATACGGTGTCACAACTCAGAAAGGAACAACATTAAACACAAGATTTTATGACTTTAGGCTTGTTCGCAACACCGCGGAGCGCTTAGGGAAGTCACTCCGTCCATTCGTACACAGATAATATGTCGAAATCCGTTGAACGGCTCTTCATAAAATCTGACAATGCAACATGTGACTAAAACTTGAAGGGTCAGTCCAACTTTCATTCAGGTTGGACAACAGTAAGTCCATTTCACATGAAGACCGACTTGCATACTTGCTCTAAGCATGCATGATCCCTGTCACGCTCTGGATCCGTAAGGAAACCCGAAAAATAAAACTAGCTATGTGTTCTTTCACGTCTGAATGTCCAAAATGGAAAGCTGGTGCTCCGGATAGTTTGCGTTTTCCCCTGTCCTAGCAACAACACTAAAATTGAGATAATGCGCATGGACACTAGCGCTGCTGCTAGCATTTGCAGTGGAGTGAACGAGCCAAAATATTAAAGTTGCTAACTTTTATCCACAAACGTCATCTGTCAGATCTCCCATTGGCCTGTATTCTACAAATTGGTGTGTCTTCCAGGAAATAATGGCTGGCTCTGGCATCAAGGAGAAGCTGGGCGTGGATGAGATTACTCGGGGGATTTGGAAGGTGCTACTCGCAGAATTCCTGGGCAACCTGCTGCTGAATTTCTACGGGTGCGCGAGCTGCGTCGGCACTGGAAACGGAAAGAGTGCAGTGCTAGTTGCCCTCACTTTTGGTCTTGTCATCATGGCCATTGTTCAGGTGAGAATATCTCTGTATAATCAACTGGCCACCCGCGGGGCAGATACGTCTTCAGTAAGCATCGCACCTGCCAGCAAGGGTCTTCCAACTGGTGTTTACTATTTTCCGACTAAAATTCTGCACGCGTTTCTAATATTGCGCATGCATGCTACACGTCCTGCCAACCTCATTTCTTGATTTAATAACTAACAAAATTTAGTAAGACACTACAAGTTATGAAGCTTCTCATTACCCAGCTTTCTCAATCCTCCCACTTTGGGTCTAAATATTCTTCTCTTCCTCCTATTCATTGCGACACTGTAAAGTTTGTCCTGCCAATTTAAAAGTTTTTATTTTAATTCTGCCACAAAACTCCTCACGTTATCTCATACGTTATTCGGGACACATATGGCTATGTTGGAATTATAAACCTACCTTCGGTTACGAAACAAGGAAAATAGGAAGCAATCCTATTTTGAAAAACGTAAGCAGAAAGTGTTGACAAGAAAGTCTTACAGATCTTCACAGAGACCATAAAAGGAAATACAAACTAGATCTAATGAGGAAACGAAACAGATTTGTTTCTAAGCACACTGTCCTATCTCTCACACCTCAAAGGCGATATAAAGCAAATATGTTCACACCAGTACAGTAGGCATGTTTGTCTTTTTTATCATATGTCTACAAAAAAAGTGTTTCTCCAGAAATTTACAATTAGCCTATATTCACGATTTATCTCTATACCAAATTCCACAATCCATGCAATGATTTGTTACTTATGGCTACTAAAGCTAAACTAGACAACGGATCAATACGACTTTTTCTTTTTGAGATTCTACAGCAGTACTAACTTACGAAATTTAGGTGTTTCACGAATTGGGTCCAGCTATTAAGTACCTACTAAAAGAGAATTGAAGACCGCCCGATGAGTCCCATTTGCCGTCTCATATTAAAAATTCGCGTGACAGCCATATTGTTATTGTTGATTGTACTAAACGACAAAAGTGGAGTAGCGCCTAGTGTTGTCATTTTCATACTAACTTTACTAAAGAAACACACGTATTCAAAAGTTACCGTATTAGGCACAGCAGGCACACAATTGCACAGATGTTATATTATATCGATAGCTTTCCGTATAACATTACAGAAGGCTGAAAATTTTATTTGCAATTTTCGAGTGTTTTTTCTTCCTGCTACTGGTAAAAGATATTCGCGTTTGTGCTGAGTTTAACGTCATTGCTGGTACTATGAAAATGAAAAACGAATTTCACGACCCGACAGAGACTGTACTCCAGAGAGAAGAGCTTCGGAAACCTCCACTGGGTAGAAAATCCATTTTCTCGCTGAAAGCATATTTTCATATAAAGAGCACAACGACACAGCTCGCCAAAAAACAAAATGTAACAACATTTCTAATAAGCATATTGACTCTAATTCCATTTCACCCAAAGTCATTAGTATCTCTGTCATTAAGGATTATTTGTTACCAAACAATATTTATATGCACAATGTACGCGCGGTCGCGCCTTTTCGAACAGTGCGGTTTCATTGCTTTTGCATTATGTCTCGAATACAGGAACGAGGCTGGAGTTAGTGTCAATCCATCTCATCAGAGTATTTGTATAGTCAAACGACTAAATGTGAATACTGCTAATCAGACAAACCGTTTGCAGAGCTGATTAGCGTCTCTCGACGTCCATTGACATCAAACACCCTTACGGTTCCGCACCAGCTGTTCTCAAAAAGTGGATCTGACTTCGTGTGTCCACAGCTTTAAATGTAGACAAGATTACAGTAACAAACACATTTCGTTCAGTTGTAAACTTAACTTGCTTAAACACAAAATTCACCTGAATAATACCTACATAAAATTTCACTTCGTAGCGAACGGAAAACACTGCGTCACCATTGCAAATACCAGTCAGCTAATGCCATGTGGGGGGGGACAATCCTTATTTTTCTGAGAATCGTATGAAATACATAAAAACACGTTGTGGGTACATGTGGTACATATAGTAAACAACGTACTTCCAAAATTGAAGTCGCTCATCAAGCGTCACATTCTCACAGGCAACGCATACAGACGAAATTGAGAATAAGGGCTTCTCTCCTCCTTAAGCCCAGAAAGAAGAAAGCATATCGAAGCCTGCAGTCATCCCCTCCTCAGTATTTGAACGATTGGACAAATTTTTTTTTATATTTGAGTTTATATAAGAAAATGAAAAATTAAGAATGTTTTTAACAATATATGTCAGATAAAACAATTTTATGAAAAAGTGAGGCTACAATTTTATTCAAATTTAATTAATTTATAGACAGTCAAACTTGTCCCTGTGCACAGCATGAAGGCATATGAGGGCGTCGAGGAATTGCTCTACACATTCCTAGTTTTGTTGAAGGATGGATGTGAGCGATCAGGTTTACACCCCGGCCGCTTAACTCTGGGTGATGACATGCCAGCACGCATTGTGGGCCCTAGAACCGATCTGAAGCTCAAAGGTTCATTAACACGTTCAAAACAGTTCAACAACTGTCCGTTTCCTGAGCAAGATGAATCCAGTCCACATCGCCATCCAGTTTCTTTAAGATCCATTTTAACATTATCCTCCCACCTACACCTAGTTCTTCCAAATACTCTCCTTTCTTCATGTTACCACATGCCTCACCCTTCTCGGCCTCCTTGATTTTATCACTCTAATAATATTTGGCAACAAGTATAAATAATGAAGCTCTTCATTACATAATTTCCTCCAGTCTCCTGTTATTTCCTTTTTCTTAGGTCAAAATACTCTTCTCAGCACCCTACTCTTAAACACCACCAGTATGTGTTTTACCCTCAATGTGCACACCAAGTTTCACATCCATAAAAAAGCCAAAATTATAGTTTTGTAATCTACATTTTTTGTAAATTTTCATTACATTTTTTAAAGCACTTTGCTGGTACTTGGAAAATATTTGACTGTAACATAAAACTGACCACTCCACAATGACATCTTGTCATTCACAGCAGATATCTTCCAGAGTTCCCCACCACAAATAGTTTATTCCATATGTATAGCACCACAAGTGAGAAGGAAAGGTATACAGGTGTTCATAAACTGAACACGTCTAATGTTTGCAGTCTGTGGGTCATGTGAGTGGTGCACATGTGAACCCGGCAGTTACGTGTGGCTTGCTAGCTACTGGAAACATCTCCATCCTCAAAGCACTGCTCTACATCACTGTACAATGCCTTGGTGCAGTTGCTGGCACTGGAGTACTTAAGGTAATGCTATTCACAAGTTAACATGCACAGCTGTAATAACTGAATCATGAATACAAAGATGGAGTAATTGTGATCTAATGTAAACAATGATCAAAACCACATTTACACTCCAATTCGTTACAATTGTCTCAGCACTATGTAGATTATACAGTACAAGCTTGACAAAGACAGCAGATATTTCTATGATTAAAAAGCAAAACAATTTGTCATCTCTTGTGTGTGTGTTTTATTCCTAGCAATATACAACTGTGTTTTCTGTCATCTATTAACAGTTCTAACACTGTATAACCATGATTATTTTTACAACAAATATCAGTTGTAGCTGATAGACGCATCTGTGGTGGACATATTACTGTATCTTAAGTCATAACCTTTGCCTGCACACAGACATGAAAGAACCCGTTTTTGAGACAAAAGCACAAATGAGGCAGATCATAACAGAACACACTTCTTTAAAATAGGTCTCACTTAGATTCTTACAGTAAGGAATTAGGATGACTTGACATCAAAACATGAAAATATGGGATATGTGGTTTGAGATTTGAGATTTGGGCAGTGAAAAAAAAATCAAGAATGACCTTGTTTTACAATAGACACAAGCAAACAGAATAATAAATTTAAAACTCTGTAAACCCATCACAAGATTTATGATAATCTTGGTGTAAGGCTGTAATGCAAGGTAGGACAACAGCCAGGGGAAGTTACCAATATCAAAACAAAAAATCTGTTTCAATTTCTGAAGTCAAGCTGTGTAACTCTAGGCCGTTAGGACCAACAACCTGAAGAGAACAAAGTGAAAGTTCTTTCAGAAATTTGGTGATAGCTTATATTTCACTTAACAGTTCCTTTATAATCTTCCATAAGCGATGTATCAAGAAGAATGAATAAACATCTTCCCAGACATGTTTACAACCCTAGCAAAAGAAGTTCTTCTGCTGTAATTGATTACAAAGGTACAAATGTTTGTAAAGTTGCTTAAATAAAATGCTTAAAAAGTGGTTTTTCATTATTTGAATAACTATATGACAGACTGCTCATTTGTAATTTGTAAAAGCTGCTGGTATGACAATGCAGTCCTTTCCAATGAGGAAAGTTTGATATGGAGAATGGACAGTACTACACTAATGCCCATGTGAATGTTACAGGCCCTAACTCCACTAGAGGCACAAAAGAAATTGGGTATTACTCTACTCTCACCAGGTGTCACACCTGTGCAAGGGTTTGGTATTGAGTTCTTCCTTGGATTTGTGCTTGTACTAGTGGTGTTTGGAGTATGTGACGTGAACCGCCCTGAAGTGAAGGGGCTGGCTCCTGTTGCCATTGGACTTACCATTGCTATGGGACACCTCGCTGTGGTAAGTATACATGTCAATATGTAACTCTGTACTCTTACGGTTCCCCTGTAATTCACAGTGCCACTGTCATAATGTAATCAGAACATTCATTGATTACTAGTTTTGCATTTTCTATAGAAAATCATTTTCTTGTTTCACATACATGATAAAGTCTTGCAAATTAGACTCCATAAACGTCCCAAAATTCCACTGCAGTTTCTCTCATTACTTCTCTTCTTCCCTATTCTTACTCCATTTCAAGAAAAACAAAAAGTGTGATTACCTCTCTTTCTAAATGTCTCAATAAAACGCTCTTAATTTTATTTTTCAATTTCTATCTAATATTTCAGAAGAACAGATAAATACTGTACATAAGACACAGATCTAATAAAATTTAACTGTTCCACAGCTGGATTATACAGGTTCCAGCATGAATCCTGCACGCACTCTTGGTTCTGCTATAATAACAGGAATATGGGAAAATCACTGGGTAAGTTGGGATGACCACCAGTTTGAAGATACAATTATAGTAAGCATTGTAGGCACCTGGTATAATTATATGCAATTCCATGGACAGATATAAGACTTTAATCATGGTTTAATATAAATTGTTAAATATGATCAACTTTATATATTCATAAATATATATATATATATATATATATTCATATATATATATATATACACATATATAAATTTTACTTGATATTCTTCTGTTAGTACACACATAAAATTATTTTTGTTTATCAGAGCAGATGTCAATCCAGCACATAAATTACGACAGGTTCTATTCAAAGGATACTAAAAAAAAATGATAATATAATGGTACAGTACACCATCTATTTATAAACTTCACAACTCAATTAACCCCTTCACCCCACATTTTTCAAACACCAGATGTCTTTTGACAAGTACACATAACACCACTAAAAGGTTATCTCTTCAATTTATATTCTTTTAACTGGTGTGAAAACTCGGATGTTCAAAAAACATAAAACGTGAGTGCATTCAGTGTCAGCGTGAAGACAGAAACAAGAAACAGCAATGGCACTAAATGTCAGATAGGAACAAATGTTTTTTGGGTTGCTCCTGAAAGGATTATAATATAAATAGTTTACACCTTTCTTGCTAAATTTGGCATACCAATAAACTATTTATTGTAATTAAAATGTATCTGTAAAAAACCCATGCCGACATCTTCACTTTAGAAAATGCAACTCATGAAAGTACATGAAAATCAGAATGGGCTGAAACTGAATCAGCTATTGGTGTGACAAAAATTATTTAGGCAAAGATAAGTAACACATAAAATAACAAACAAAATATGGGAAGTTACTAAGGAGGTTGGTTGGAGATTAATGCAGAAAAAATATATGTTCATGTCTTCTCACCAGAATAGATTACAAAACAGTGGTATAAAAATGTCTGCATCCTTTCGTATAGCCAAAAGTAGTAGCAAATTTCTTGATCACAGAGCAACATATAAGCAGTCCAGAAAAACTCTATAGCACTGACATACTTATTATGCCAAATGGAACATGAGAAGCAACCAACAAAATGATATAAACCCAATGTAGAATGAAGTACAAAAGCGTTTATTAGTTCTGGTCTTCTATGCACAGTTTATATTTATATGTAATCACATTTTTGTAGCGCAAGGAATAAATTGTTCTGTAAACTCAGTATTATTAAGACGTATTATGGTAGTATCCCATTATGAGATGCTTAAAATATAATGCATATTAATGAATATACCCACTTATCAAAAACCTTCACAGTGAGACAGAACACTCAAAGAGTGAAGAAATGTAAGTGGAGAGTTGGAGTACTATGTAAATAGGTGATATGTCTTACGATGGGAAATGTGGATCAAATGTGGATGTTTATAAGCACATAACATATCTTACTGGATTTTAACATGCATGTCATGGAAATCATGTTGAATTCCTACAAGAATTAAATGTTACACAGGTGTATTGGTTGGGTCCCATACTTGGAGGAATCTCAGCTGCCTTGATCTACAAGCACGCTTTCTCTGCAGTTCCTGTTGAGATAAGGACAGACTACACTCCAGTGCAGGTACAATTTCAGAACAAAGAGGTGATGTGTCAGGCTTAATTACCAACTCTTTCACTGCAGCATCTCCATAGTGTTAAATCTGCTTGCATGCATTGTCAGCACCTGCACTCAGTATGGAATGTTTGTATAATATGAGAATCTTCAGTTTACAAAAAAAAGGGGAACATAAGTGCTGTCTTGAACAATCAGAACAATCAGTATGGAAAACACCAACTGTTTCCTTCATGCACATCACCTCAGTGATACACCATCCACAACTGGGTGTCTAGATAAACTGACATTTTTATTTCTTAAAACACATATCTCTAGCTCTCTAGCAGAATTCTAACCCCTATGAGACGTTGAAAGAATGAATTAATCCTACAAAACAAAATAATAAACCAGTTCCACACATTTTTGTCTTTCAAAGCCTCTGGAACTGAACCCAGGGCACGTGGTTACACAATACAAAATAATCGTATACCTTAAGTATAAAATTTTGTGCATTTGGTCAAACATTGTAAATGCCTGTAAAATTAATTTAATTTCTTTTATGACAGCAAGATTTGTCACAGAAGGCTGGAACTGTGTTGGAAAAATTAAATGCTAAACCAACTCTTCCATGCACGTATGCTGTTGCAATGTGTAACACATGGCTGATTGAAGGTTAATTGTTTCAACAGTCATCATTCAATTTGCACGTAAAATTTTAATTTTAATATAGATACAAACACACACACATCCACAATCAAAAGATTCAACAGCTGCCAAACCAGAACGGCTAGTATAACTAATATGATTCATACACTTCATATTTTCACAGCTGAAGCGACTCGACAACAAGAAAGATGAGGATGGAATGGCTTGAGAACACTGGAAGAAATGACTTCAACTAATCTGCTTGAGAACAATGGAAGCAATGATTTCAACTAATTTGCTTTTTGAAGTTCTACATGGAATTGTTCAGAAAAATGACCACTGAACATATCATGTGAAGATCAACGTAATTTCTCAGTTACCTAAAATAGTGAATAATTAACATATTCAGACCTTTCTGAACACAGCATGAGCAATTTCACGTGACATTTCATAAGTTGGTTCCAGAAGCTTAGTGTAACAAAGAGAATACGTGACAATCTGAAATTGTGTGAAGCTGAATTAGACTCTCAAGCATTCATGCATCATACCACACCATCCTGTGTTTTCTTTAACTTAACTCTGTAATGAATGCAAACCTTCACTATCCCATAACAACCATTTTGCCTTCTTGGTTACACTCCTTCAAGTTAACAGCAGACAGTTCCAATTACTTACAGTTAACTGTAAGTACAGAGCACCTACCACAGTTTTATTAATGTGGTTTACTTTCTGTCTTTGCCAGCTACTTTTACGCACAGAAAGTAAAATTCAAACAATATACTGCCTATTCCCAGCAGTTTCTGATATAAAACTGGGTGCACTTTTGACTATTCCTAAGAAATGGGAAACATTCAGGAAATATTGTGTTTGAATCTGTCAATCTTCTCCTTCATTTCATGATTTTTACCAGAATAAGAAATTGTATTCACCATCAACATACAGAAGATTCACATTGTTTCCATTTATCACTACAAATGTTGGGCTGTAACTACTATAACTGAACGAACACACCAAAATAATGCTCATATTACCAAATGGCTAAGAAAATTCACATACACTTCTTCAATTGTTGTTTCATCTAGTGGTGAAGATCCTTCAGTACTGTTTTAAATAGTATAATATTACAATTACACGCCTGTCTTGGAAAAATAATGCATATGTTGTAAATGTACTAAGATTCTATGTGGTATCTGACATTATAATCTACAGCTACACCCCAATATAAGTTACGAATTTACCACCAATATGGTCATACCAAACACTGCCTCACTGATATCAACATAAAAACAAAACTCCACATTTATACTCTTCAAGGAAAACATGAAGCCGGTAAGTTCAGGAAATTAATTACACATCTAAAGTATCAAGGTTACAGTTTCATTTAAAACTATAAATCATTGCAGCAATTCTAGACTGTTTTATTGCATTCAACATATTTCATTGTGGATTTCATACTTGAAGGCATCTACAGAAGTATCCATGCCACAACAGTGGAAGTCTAAAGCTTCAAAAGTGTATAAAGTATTAAAATGTAATGGATGTTTATCACTAAACACATGATACAGTATGTGCTGTCAAATTCTTTTTCATGCTGCAACATCTTTGAAGCAAACTAAATGACAGTATTAAAACAAAGCACTTATTCAGGGAGAGTTCTGTAGTGTCATGTAAGCCAGTGAAATACTATCCCAAAAAACTTCCTATATATGGTCATGTCATCATCCACACAGTTTCTTATATTAACCTAAAAACTTGGTCACCAAATGTAAGCCTGAGTTTTTTAAGTTAATAACACTACCTCATAGAGAAAAATTATGTGGGGTAGAGCTGTTCTTGAGAATAAGATTGCCCCATACAGAAAATTTATGTACAAGAATATGTAGATGAGTAAGAAATTTTAGTTCATTATACTAATGACATGATACTGGATATATTTTCTTTCCTGATCCACAAAACCATGACAGTTCTCCTTGCAGCCTAGACTTACCATAGCTACACACTAACAATGTATTTTAAATATTCTTCATTTCATGCATGTTAAAAACTGCCCATATCCAAATATCACTTCAAGGTAAGACATAACTGCATACAGAGTGTAGAAAATTTCTTTGGCTTTATGTATAATATATGTTAAATGTCACTTTATGTAAAAGATATTATCATTTTGTACCTCAGTTATATAGACCTAGATATTCACATATATTTCAAGGGATGTAATAATCACTAACATAGAAACTTTCATTATGTATTGGTTACACAACTGCAGTGCAATGAATAAACAGAAAGTTCCAAAGTGTGTTCACATGCATCCACCTTTTTACTTACACATATTATGTTAATAATATGTCTGCATGTCTTCCCTCACTCAAAATGACTCTTAAACATGTCTGACAATCACATACACCTTCATACTTCATACTGAACCAATACTCAACTGCAGCAGTTGACATCTCGTCATATTTTACTTTGGGGCCAAGCAGCAAGTATTAAATTCAATAAAGCAGAAACTATGCTTACTGGTCCCATGTTATTTTTAAACACAGTTCCCTGCTTCAGTTTCCACAATTTCTGTCATCATAACCTCTAGGGCCACCAACACAAATTCATATAAGGCAGCAATGTTTCGCACTGCATATACAACTTGTGTTACAAAAGTCAACACTTGAGTCTCTTCACTTTTTTTAAATCTTGTGCAGTGGAAGCAAATTTTCCTCTGTTATCTACCATGAAAAATTAAGATGTCTACATGGAGTGTTTTTTTTTGTCTTTTTTGTTGTTGTTAGGGATCAATTTCTACTACTATTTCATAATTATTACTTGTACAACTCATGCACTGAGCTACAATGAAAAATGCAGCAATTGTGGCAATCTGAAGGATCCTCATTGGAGCAGGGTTCTTCTTCAGAAGCTAATCAGCATTGTTTTATTCTCATATTAAATATCATTGGTAATATTCATAATCAAGCACGTGTAAAGAATCTACAGAAGTACAGCAAACATTCTTTTGTAACAAGTTATCAACTTTCATATCATATCTGTATTGTTCAGTTATTTTTATTACAAAAATTTCATACAAACTGAAACAAGAAATCACAAAGAGCTGTAATATAAAGTAGTTATAATAAATTTGTTGTAACAATCATTTTCAGTCTTTCTGTACAATTAAAGGGATAATATTTCAATTTATCACACACGGCTTAATATAACACTACATAAAATTAGGTCTACTATTTCTTACCAGCAGGTAGCAGCATATATTTAATACAATTTAATGTACATTTAAGACATACATACACATGTTTTATTACTTCATAGACAAGCAATTCATTTAATACATTACTTTTAAAACTGGTAAATTTATGCTACATATTTATACCATTATTGCAAAAACCAGCTAGCTAATCCAAAACTTTTAATTGGCAGGTGAAGTAGTTGCACCATGATGAACACGAATACTGACTAAAGAACATCTATCATTAAGTGTGAAGATGACCAGAAGAGACATTCCAGAGATGACCAAGCAGGAAGAAAACCACAACTACTGTGCATGTCATGAAATAGATCATATGCTGAATCCCTTTGTATCTACAGACATGCACACAGTTTCACTTCACCAGTAAATGGAAGTAAAAAGTTGACATCACTTGACTTTCTTGGGTTTTCTCCGTCTGAAGGCTGTCGCTTTTCTCAGCAGTTCTGCATTCTCATCTTCAACAACTATAGGAGCAGCTATCAATCTCTTGGGTAACACAATCAATCCTATCAGCGTCAGGGCTGCATAGAGAGTAAGAAATTTCAGACCACTAAAATCTTGCAGTATCTATTCTGACTCATGTTTGTTGCTCTAATGAAGATAACCTCAATTACCTCATTAATCTGAGGCAAGGCGAACATGGTGAATTGAAACACGTAAGTCACAACACATCTTGTCCTCTTTTATAAAACAGCCTTACAAGGTCAAACAATAAAGTTCTGGAAGTCTATTAAGAACACATACACACGGAATAAGAAAAACATGTTTTATTTTTATTTAGACTAATCTCCTTTGACTCCACCATACTTTTTAAATTACTCTAAAAGTTTCACAAAACAGTCAAAAAAGGCATTCAAAGGAAGTGCATTTCATTCAACAGTCACTTTCTTCTTGATGTTCTTGACATCCTGAAATCCCCCTCCTTCAAGAGTGACTGGTGCACAATCACGTGAACAAGATACGTGACTCATCTCCACCAGGTGTGGATAAGTCTTCACAAGCTGTGACTCTATGGTACTTTTCCTCCTCTTTGATACTCTGGAACAAACTCTGCACAGATGTTCATCTTCCCCCCAAATCATGGACAATCTATTAATTGTCTACCAGTTAATATGCAGTTGATCTTCCAAGAATTTTAGGGGCATTTGTCAGTCTTTAGCCACCATTTCACCAGCTTTTGCAATGGTTTCTTCATTTCAAGCAGTTGACAGCTGCCCACTCCTTGAATCATCATCAAGGTCTTCACATTCCTTTCTGTATCTTTTAAACCACTCAAAGATTTGTGTACTAGACAGAGCTTCATTTCCATACACTACTTCAAGAATTTTGAGTGTTTATGTAGCTGCTTTCCCAGTAAAACTTGATGTTTGCTTGCCACTCCATGACAACACAAAAAAACAACTTATGTGTGAGGCTGCAACAGGTGAACTCTCTGAGGCAGAACTTTCTTTTCACTAATCCCTGGTGGTCATAACATAAACCAAAAGAAATCGGCTGCAACTGATTTATGCATCAAACCATATTTGCACAATAACGTCAGCCCCGAAACTTTATTGTTTGACCTCGCCATAGTTACCTCTTGATCATTTTGCTTTCATGGGTGATGTTTCATAGCACAAAAGAAAGGTAACAGTCTTCTGTACTACATTTTGAACACTTGAGACAAAAAAGGTTCTCATTCCTCAAATCAATATTTTTCCAGTTGTAAAAGCATTAAGACTGCTAGACTATATGAACTCATCCACAAAGCTCCATCATACTCCACATCACAAAACCCTTCATAACAGCAACACTGCTTAAACTTATACTGCTTTGATGAAAAAATCCTGATTTCATTTGACAGATAGGAGAAGAAGCTATCCCATTACAGGCCTGGACAGGCCCTTAGGGCTCCAGGAGGTTGAGGCTCCCAGAATTTCTAGACAGCTGGCACATGAAGGTGGTAAGGTTGTCAGACCTACGCACCGGCTGCTTTATCCCCCCCCCAGGAGATACCCCTAGTACTAATTTCTGTTAGAGACTGAGTCGACCCCAGAGCCACAGTGAGGCCGGAAGGATTAAGACAATGAAAAGTCCCAATGACCCCATTCGGATTCAAACCCGCGACCTTCCAGCTCATAGTGCAGTGCCTCAACCAACTGCACCACTGCGTACCCCTCATCTGACAGATTAAATGTTAAAAACAAAAGCTGTACAGATTGTAAAGACAATGTTCTTTATGCTCTCCATGCGCAATGATTGTGAACATATGAAACAAACAAGAAACTGGGCACTTAATTGATGGACTTCTTGCAAAATTAAAAATTCAGATAACTAAAACTTTACAGTTTCTGGTAAAGTTAAAATTGTTCCCAAGCACACAATAATGGCATATGGGGGTGTGAAAGTATAGTTCCATTCATTCTTAACCTTGGCACTAGATGGAGGTGAATGATCAGTTTCATGACTCGGCCACTTCACCCCTGGGGAAAGCACCCCAGTGCCCATTTAACAGGTGGCTGGGTGGGTCACACAGCCAGTCTGAATGCTTCAGAGAACAGAAAAATCTCTTACTCCAGCTGGGAATCAAACTACATTTCCTCAGTTGTTCAACCTATAGCCTACTAATGTTGCAAACATGGCCTGATGCTATTAGTTATAACTATGAACTATCTCTAAGGCAACCCCCACAAAAAGGGGGAGGGGGGTTGTCTGCTCTTATAACACCCTACCTAAATCTTGCTGCAGCAATAAACACATAGATAAAACCCTTCAGCTCCATTTCGATGGTAGTGACAGTTTATCAAAAACTGTGATGCATAGGGTAAGATCATTTCTTGTAGTTTTTGTATATACATAATCTACCCAGTAATAATTAAAGAATGGATTGCTAAATACTATCTGCAGAGAATGAAAAGTGTTTTTCATATAGCAGGCCTGATCCTATTACTGCACATACTCACCATTCAGTATGCATGGGAAGATGACATAGAAAGACCATGCTGTGGAGCAGAAATACAGCACCTCAGTGCAGTACATTACAATTGTTATAACAAGGGAACAGATTCCCAAGCTGACCACTCTGCAACAATTGAAATCTAGATGATCTGTGGAACTACAACAAAACTGCATTCTAAAATTGAATGTCACTAATGTCTGCCAATTAGATTCCCTTAGTCTTATTATGTCTGAGCACATTACTGATTATATCCATAGTAATCCATAGAAGTCTTTTATATTTAAGTTAAATTTGCTCACACTCACCTGTCCTAGAATTTATAGGAACAGCTTTTAGATTATAAAAGATATCTTCTTGAAATTACCAGTTGTTCTGAATATTAAATAATCACAAATGTTACATTTAAATCATATAAAACAATTCATATTTTTATACTATAACCTCATTTTAATAACCACTCGAAATATTTAAAAGTTGTAGCGAATCACAAGCAATATTCATCATTTTACTTGACAACTACTACATTTTAGTATCTATTTGCATATTTTTACCACCTGCGGCATTGGCTATAGTGTAATGCTCTCTAAACCAACTAACATATAAACGGATTTGTAAATTGGCACTTTCTTTTTTGCACATAAATAATATAGCAATCACACAATAGGAAATTACACTGTTAATGTGTAAACTGATTACTGCTTTCTGCAAAACTGACACCACTTTGCCTAATAACTCTGCTTCAGTTAACACGGGTACCATGTCATGACTTTAAATGTTTCAAAAGTTTATCCAAGCTTACAAAGGACTTCACAAAATACTCATAATGTTAATTTCAATCCCTGTTAACATGATGGTTTGATTAATGAATAATGGGATTAAAGATGATTAAACTGTATGTTACTCTAACAGTCAACACATTTAACAAACAAATCAAAGACAAAATTTAAAAACTAAACTTGAAGGCATAAACTTGTCCTGTTTGTATTTAATTTTGTTTCATCTAGTTGGTCTTGGTTTTTGATTGTCCTGTTTGATTATGCAACACACCATAAAGTCATATGGGGGACAAGACATGTAGTTCCACACATTTTTAAACTTGGCATTAGGTGAAGGTAAGTGGTCAGCCGCACACCCTGGGTACTTTACCCCCATAAGTAGTGCAGGAGACTGGGTGGAGACCACAGTCACTCTGGATGCTGTGGAGAAGAGAAGATGATCTTGTCCCCCACCCTCAGAACTGAACCCCAAATCCATGGTTTTCCAGCCCATAGCCTAGTTAACAGCTGTTTATTACTGTCATTCACTTTGTAAACTATCAGTCTTGTTTTTCATTAAACTGACTCCTGAATTATGTGTGTTGCCTCCACCCGTGACCATCTTCCATAGCTAGCCTGGATGATTCTGGTTCTGGGTAGGGTGTTCAAGAAAGATGAATGATGGAGCAATATTATACAAGTTATCCTGGCACTAAACTGAGTTAAATTTTGTTACAGACACTTCCAGAAAAAGATTCATACAATTATCACATTGTTACCAAACCTACGTTTAATCTCTGTTCCAATCTGTGGAAGCTCCACTGTAAAGGTTCTCAAATATACTCGGTTCACATAACAGTTTTTGCAAAATACACATCCTCATACCCAGAAGTACTACAGATAACGGCAAAGTGTACATCACACATTCATTACTGTGCCGGTCTTTAACTTTTACACAAAGTTAGAATGAGATGGACTGTCAATTTTGTGTCATACACACAAATTCTGCAGCTTATGGAGGAAGTAGCCATGCTTGTGTTTTACATTTTTATATATTCTGTTATCCATTTCACTTTGTTGAAAACTCATAAAGTATCCATTAGCTGACCAACTATGCAAAATATGTTACATGTATGTATGACTACATATGATAGAAACAGATGTGGTATTCATTAAGGCATTTTGATGAAAAGTGATACTCAGAAAACCTCAAAACTTCAAATTTTATATTATAAATACCGTGCATTTTGTCATAAACTTAATATCAACCAACAAATGCACCAGATAAACAACATGTATAAGGTATATTTGAGACCCCTACATATATTTCAACAAACAAGTTATCATCTTCAGGGAATTCATAGCAAAGGGATACAAGAACTTCACATCCAATTATCCATGAATAATCACACATTAAAAGTTCAAAGCATACAAAAGTCATAGTCATAATTCACAAAAATGTGATGTTAGAAGTTAAAAATAGTAAAACACTATACTTCTGGTGTATGTAGCAGTTATAGATAAATCATCACACATTTTATTTATATTTATTCATCAATAAAATATCTTTCAGGACGCGATCAATTTAAGAACAACTCAGATGCTTGTCTGCACAGCCCAAACGACTTAAAGCAACTGTATACACCAGAAGTGTACTGGTTAATCATTTTTAATTTTTAATAATTTAATATTTTAACACTGTCTCATTGTGAACTATGATTATGACCTTTTATGCACTGGGTTCTTAATGTGTAATTATTTATCTATAATCACTACATACACCAGAAGTATAACGTTTTACCATTTTTAACTTTTAACATCACACTTTTGTTAATTATGACTGTCTTTTGTAGGCTTTGAACTTTTAATGTGTGCTTATTCAATGTACAACTGGATGTGAAGTTCTTGTATCCCTTTGCTATGAACCCCCTGAAGATGACACCTTCTTTGTTGAAACATATGCAGGGGTCTCAAACATACTTTATCCATGTTATTTACTCAAAACTTCAAGCCTGTATTTTGTGACATATTTCTAAAAAACAATTACTCAGTGCCATTACACTTCAAATTATATGATCATTATTCATATAAAGTAATTACTTATTGATTCTTGTGACAAAATATTTTTAAAGGAATGACCACTTGATTAATTAACGATTATATAGTTCATTAAATCTTTCAAGCAATTCACACCTCCATTTTGCTTATATTTACTACCACGCTTGTCCAATTGCTCCAACTAAATATTATAAACAATCACTATCTTACATTTCTGTAATATTTTGATGATGATATATTACGTTTAAGATTATTTTCTTCTTGGACTTTGTCCATCATCTGGTGTTCTAGAATTAATAAATTAATACAAATTAATAAACAAACTAATCTCTGCCCAGATGTTGAGAGTGGTGTTGCATATCAGGCCCAACTGAGTAGGTCTTACGATTTTTGCCTGAAGAATGGAACAATCCTGTCCTCAAAATGTTGTATTTTATTTACTGCTTATTACTTTTTATTATGTTTTTTTAATTCCAAAACACCAGATGATGGACCAAGTCCAAAACTAAAATAATCTTAAACCCCTGTACTGTGAAGTGCACAACCATGGGCACTATTTATGCTAAACTGTGTTACTTGTTATGTCCAGGGCTTTGGCAAAGACTTTTTGTTATCACAGTGCCAGATTCTGTACCACTCTTTGATGGAGTACTTGCTGAGCAGTTTTTGAATTTCTCAGTGTGGGACCAGGCAACAGGCATAGAGTCAGACAAGACAGACCATGAGCTGTGACCAACTTCTGCATAGGGAGAGAGGGCATACAGGTGAATAAAAAATAATGACAGCACACAGGGGTTGTGACAATGCAGCATTCACTATTTAGTATAATTTTTTTCTGCACAGGGTCATCATTTTACTGCTTACAAAACACAAAATCTAGCTCTTTTTTTTTAAATAATTCTCATTCCACATGAATTCCCGAGCAGATAAGATATCTAAATCAAACTGTTTCAAAACTAGCATGGTTAGGTAACTACATACCCTAGTTAGTAAAACAATATGTGAGAAAACAATGTGGGTTAACTTACCATCCCTTGCTTTGTCAACAGGTCCTCTTGCAACATATATTTAGATTACTGGATCTTTTCTTTGCATACAGAACTTAATCTAACTTTTAATCTTTACACTGCATGCAGCAATTAAGACTTTTACTCACGGTTTATAATGTATATATAAGGTGCAATGAATTAAGGCAAGAGCTTTCAAAATCGAATATATTCCTAATATTCTTGGCAATGTTGGATCCTCTGGAACAAGAATTATCTGTTAAGGTACAGGTAAGACTTTGAACAGACTGGCCCACACAAATCAGAGACCATAGGAATATTTGATTATGCACACATTCAATTACTATTTTACACAACCCCTCTCAAGAAAGCAATAGGTCCCATTCAAGACCCCAAACCCCCATACAGACCAAAAACACACACACACACATATACACATATTGCAACAAAACTCTTTTATCTACGATTACTATTCTACACATGAAGCTATATGGGGAAAGTAAACGAATGTCCTATACAGCTTTTTGATATGCAAAGAGTACTTGAAGAGCACAAATATGTTCAGCAAAGCTCTTTAATTTTTAAGATACTACAGACAAGTCATTTACCATACTGGAGTCCAATAGTTTCCTTATATGAATGTTCACCAAGAAACGAACGTTTTTCTATATAACATCGGGCAGCTGTACCCATATCCATGAAGGCAACAAACGCAATCCAACCTCGAAATGCATACAATAATTTCTGGTCCATTTTCTTTGTGCAGTGAACTGTTCAGCAATATTTTAACACACTGATATTCACATATGCACAAATTTGTAATTTACTATTATAACATGTCTACAATATATGATACGGGGTTAGTACTATTATTCTGTACTCGTCTGTAATCATTTTCGTGGGATAATATTAATTTGAAATCAAATTCCTGTGAACATATAACACCATCAACAACATAAACAAATTACACACAATTAGCATTTCCAGTATTTTCCTTAAAATTTCCGCAAATTTTACACCCATCTAGCATGTATTAAAATGCGGTCAAAGGGTATTAGCTTTCACAATGATAAGAACTACATTTGAAAACATAGCTAACGGTCTTGGGTTCGAGCATTAATGTACGTCGTCCGCTTTCTGAACGTACGTCACACTACTACGCAAGTAGTGTACGGTAACGGATACTTGGCACCACGAGTAAGGGCACGGTTAGACAGCAGACTCATCGAACGACGAAACGGCTGTGCGAGATGATCTATGAAAGCAGCAGCCCGGCAAAACTGCAGCTGCAAAATTGAGGAAGCAACAAGCGACATCTCGACCAGCTGACAAGATTGTAAACAATTCTACTTCTCGCAAGTCGTCCGTGACCTGTAGCCAGTCATTTCGTCGTGCTATGCTGTTTGAAAATTCGTATGCCGAATATTATTTTCTGTAAAAGAAAACCAGATGGGGTATTCGTCCAATTAATGAATTGCCAAAAATGTACGGGGAATTTCGTATTCTTTATTGGCAGCTTCGAAAGCATCCAGAGAGGGTTTTCGATTTCTTGAAAATGTAGAAACTTTTGACCTTTTTTAGTTTACTTTACTTTATTTATCCTGTTGATCAAAATACATTGATACAGTACATGTCAATATATAAATACACATTATTAAAGTAAAATAGTATATTATCTACTTGCATCAGTAGTCAATTTCCGAGAAATCTTCATTCAGATAATCTTCTATTGTATAGTAGCACCCCTTAATAAGTAACTCCTTCAATTTCTTACTGAGTAGAGTAAGTCGCTGACATCAACAGGAGACAACGAACTACAGACAACATCTTTCACATGCTGAGTTACTGGTTGTTACAATAAGATAGGCTTTTAAGGGACTTAACACTTCTTTGGAACTCTCAGATCGGCTTCGGGGCCCACCCAGCCTCCTATACAGTGGATGCTGAAGATCCTTTTACTCTGTAGATGAATTTTTTATGTGTAAAGATGATCCATAATACTGTACGTAAAATTTTTATAGTATTTTGAACAGTAAAAATTCTATATATTTTGTATATTTATGGCTTACTCCACATTTTCTTTTTCATTTTGACACACTTTTGAATCCATGGAATGAATCTATGTATATTTGTAACTGACGTTTGTATATACACCTACAAAAGATTTATGTTGACAGTACCATGTATGTATACGTATTTTACTCTGTAACATATCTTCCTAAACACCTTTGTCACTGTAACATGCTTAAAAGAATTCATAAGTTTCATCAAATTTCTATTAAATGTTTTCACTTCAGAGTTAACACAAGACCAATCACATAAATAGTGTCGCTGTGGGACACTCATTACAATGATGTTCGTATGACTATTAATTTCCACAAATTTTACTGTGTGTTTAAACGCATCTCGGAAATTATTTTCCCTAACGTCGTTAGTGCCTCCCCAAAAAACAATGATGTCTTTCTTCATTAAAGATTCAATGTCACCCGTTGCGGAAGAGGTTAGTGTGATTAGGTTAGCTCCCGGTTTCACGCTCTTTTAAATTGCATTACTTGATAGTATAGTGAAAATGAGAATTCTTCTATTTGCTATCTTTCCTGTGTGACAATTCGCACGTGTGAGCATTTATCAATGTTAGCATTTATCCGTGTGAGCATTTATCAATGTGAGCAATTATCTGTGAGAGCATATATCCGTGTGAGAGCATATATCCGTGTGAGCATTAATCGGTGTGGGTATTTTTCCTGTGAGCATTGGGGTTTTATCTGTGCGCAATTATCCGGTCACCAAGCTCATCGCTTCCTTTCAGAACGTGCCTAAACAACGTTTACTTTGCAAATTTCGAGAACGCACACAAACTGCGCAGCCACCGCTATAAACACTTGATTACGTACTTAATATTGTATTCACCGTGCATCTTGTATCAATTAAAATTGAATAGTGAAGGTGCGTCAAGTTGGTTTTAATTTCAATTTTAACTTGATTACGTCTTCAACTGTTCCTGGTAAATAGAGGGCGTGGCTAGTGTTGCTAAGCAACGCCAGCAGTAAACAGCGTGTGATTGGTGGAAACAAGTGACGTCACGTTTCCCTGCGAGGTATGAACTGATCGTATATAAGAGACTGCTGCAGTGCGCTCGGTGTGGTGCGCCTCAGTAAGCTTCTAGATGTGTAGGCGCACCGACGTACACAGCGCTCTTAGTTACTTCTGTTAAACCATAGATTGTAGTGATATATACGATACGGAAATGGGTTTCTGGAAGAAGTTGAAGTATTGGAGAAGACGGAACACATATTTAAAGGTAAGTACAAAGTATAGAAATATTAACTTCAAAAAGGGGATATGTTACTGGCTGCGTGACAAGCCGCTGTACAAGATGGCGTCGGATGATGTTTTGCTGAATATTAGCACTCGTTAGTTGTATCAAAATAACGGTGAGAACGATGTAAATTCGTGTGAAAAGTGTTTTAAAATGAAGGATGATCTAAAAGTGATTTTAAATGAACTGAAATCTGCTCAATTAATAGTGAAGATATTGCAGGATGAAATTAAAACCAAACCTAGAGTCAGATATATACAATTAACATTATTAAACTCATTATATTTGAGGAGTAAAGTATTTATATTTCACGATGGCTTAATTAGGCGACTGCTTAAACGTTTCTAAGCATGGTAAAAGTTTGAAGTATTGTTTAGGGGCCGAATGACCAGACGGAATTTTGGTGTACATTAGAATAATGTTAGACGGTAGCAAGCGGTTTTCAATGCGGAGAAAATATGTGCTTTTAAGCGAATTGCGTCTGGGCCTGAGATATTTTTTCGGCTTTAAACTGGTAGAATGGATGTACTATTAAGAGGGAGAGCTAACAATTCCGGACTTAGCTACAACATCGTGTTATTGAACGGAAAGGGATGCAATGAAATAGAAATATAAAGTAATAATTAGAATAATTACATAACATTAATATTCAAACATTGCCACTGATAAAGGCACAAACTTACACATGATGTGATCAATGTTACAGCATTGGTCTACACAAACCCTGAGTGGCAGTTCCAGCAGCACTCGGGTTGGATCACACGTCTTCAGTTGCGATGTCAGAATTTGGATTGAGTCACAGGACTTTCTTAACCAGAGTTGCAATGCCAGCACTCAGGTTGAGTCACAGGACTTTAACCTGAGTTGCGATGGCAGCACTCAGGTTGAGTCACAGGACTTTAACCTGAGTTGCGATGTCAGCACTCAGGTTGAGTCACAGGACTTTAACCTGAGTTGCGATGCCGGCACTCAGGTTGAAGAGAACCTCAGTGGCGACGCTTTCGTCCAAACAGAGAACAGGTAAGTTACAACATATAAAATCAATGTAGGTTATCAAGTGCGGTTATTTCGACACGCTCTTATTTCAAGACGATATTTGTGTTTCCACTCAGTTGTTCAAACTGTGTTGAGGTAACCACAGAAATGCCCACTGTACATCGGCAAGTTGCAGGCCTTAGCTGGCTCAGTTTGCAGAAACTGGCAGTTCTGGAATAACGAACCGTAGAAATGGAATTCTAAATCACTTGATCAGTCTATAAAAACATTTTCTGTGATTTATGTTCATTAGCAGGACTGTACATAAATCACAGAAAATGTTTTTATAGACTGATCAAGATTATGTTCATTAGCAGGACTGTACATTGAAGGAAGTGGGTTTAGACTGGAAGGATAGACGACTGATTTTGGCCCTATATAGGTCCCAAAACACGATAATTGAGATAAATGGAAATAAAGAAGCAATTACTATGATGAAACAGAAGACAAAAGGTATCCACATAAATGGGAAGCAGATACATAGTATACGATTTGCAGATGACATTGCGATCCTTGCGGATTCAGAGAAAGATATGAATAATATGTTACAGATACTAGAAAAAGTTTTAAGCAAATACAAACTTAGGATCAACAAAGCAAAGACAAAGGTTATGAAAATATGTAAAAAGAGTCAGGGAAGAACTGCGCAAGTAAGAATAGGGATTGACAAAGTAAAAGAAGTAGAAGAATTTTGCTACCTTGGAAGTATAGTTACCAATGGAAATAGATGTATAAACAAGGTAAAGAAAAGGATAGCCATTGCAAAGTTGGCATTCCAAAATAAGAAAAGTCTCATCATGAACAAGAATCTAAGCCTTGAAACAAGGAAGTAGTTTATAAAAGCATATGTATGGAGTGTCATGACATATGGAAGTGAAACGTGGACATTGGGAAGGCAAGAGAAAAAGAGGCTGGAAGCAGCTGAAATGTGGTTGTGGAGAAGAGTTAATAGAACTAGTTGGATGGATAGAAAAAGCAACGAAGAAGTGCTGAAGGAAATCAATGAAAAGAGAACAATATTAAGAGTAATAGGAATGAGGAAAGTTTAACTTATTGGACATTTGTTGAGACATAATGGTTTTGTTACCAACATCATGGAAGGTAGAGTGTTGGGGAAGGAAAGTAGAGGACGACCGAGGCTCTCTTACATCAAGAATCTGATGAAGGAACTCTTTTGCAACTCCTACGCCGAAATGAAGAGACTGACACAAGACAGACATCTATGGTTGCAGCGACAAGGCTTAGCCTTTAGAGGATGATGATGATGAGCAGGACTGTGTTGTCTGTTGGTTACTTCGCAATAAAGATGGGAATTACTATCGTAATTTAATTCCCAATCGTACAGTATGTTTGTCCAACCACCACAGATCAGTTACTGGTGATCAGCATGTCTTTATCATGTCTCTGTGTATAACAATGACATAATAAAGAATTACATGTACAGCAATTGCTGCAACTTTTGTAGTCAAGGAGGAGGATGTGATGAGGACATACAGAAATGAGGAACACAGAGTTTTGTTCAGAGCTCCTGAAGGTTACGTACCGTTTGGGTACAGTGGCACAAACTGAAGGATAGTTATAATGGAACTCAATTACATAGTGCGTGGGGTGTGAAGAGAATCTCTAGTTCAGGAGAGGATGAAGTGATGGTCCTTGTGAACAGGATAACGAGTGTTTGGGTTCCATAAAATGTGGGAAAATTGTGAAACAGGTGAATGACTGTCGGCTTGTCAACAAGTTCTGTGTTTCAGAGAGTTAGTTTAACCTTATAACTGTAATACTGTAAATCAGAATAACAAACTAACATTTTTGTTCTGTCATTTTTTGTTTCAGCTATGAACCTGAACACAAGCCAGCATCTTCAACGTGGCAGAAGGTCTTCCTCGTCATGGTAAGTTAATGCACAGACTGATATTTGAGTAGGGTTTATTGCTTGTCTGTAATCTTAGGTCTTGTAAACGTGTATGTTTATGCACAATTGCACACATGCATGATGTTTGTCAGACAAAGTTACTGACATGGTAACTGTGTGAAACTGAGGTTATGTCTGACACATAATGCACTGAATAATTTGATCACAGAAGTAAAATAAAATGATAATGTAAATATCTAAGACAATGCAGACCTAGAAATATGAGCAGTAGCGAGGTAGGATTTCATTTCTGCAGAAACTCCTTGTCATATAATTGTATTGCTTACTGTCTAAGGAAACCATGTCAAAAGTGTGGTGTGTTTTGGGTGTAATATTAAAGGTGATTTGTCTTATATTGCAGGGTGGAGTTGGACTCTATGTTGCTGCTAGTGTACTGATGAGCTTCTCTCCGATAGGTAAGTAGTATTTTAGGTTAGCAAGTCAATACTTAGTGCCCCACTAAATCACCTAGTTGAATCACACAGCAACAGTACTACTGTCAATATATGTTAACAGGACATTACAAGTCACCCAATGAGCCAGGTCATCACAGTTAAACACTGTTTGTTTAATATCCATGCACTATTTTCTTACATCTCTGCTTAGGTTTCCCAAATTATTCCCATTTAAAACTAACACAACATTACTCTGTTTCTGTTGCAGAAGTGAACGTTAACATCGACTATTGTTAGGACAGCGATGGTGAATTATTCTAGGACGTTAGTATGTATGTTAGTAAGTAAGTTTAGGAAAACATCGGTCCTCTTTAGGACCAAACCGGTCCTCTTTAGGGCCACACCAGTGCTTTTTAGTAAGTAAATAAGTTAGTAACTTAGAAAGTAAGATAGTAAGTAAGTTAGTAAATAAGTTAGTAAATATGTTAGTAAGTAAGTATGTCACTAAGTAAGTTAGTAAATAAGTTAGTAACTTAGTAAATAAGTTAGTAGGTAAGTAAGATAGTAAGTTAATAAGTAAGTTTGTAAATAAGTTAGTAAGTTAATAAGTAACTTAGTAAATAAGTTAGTATGTAAGTTATTAAGTAAGTTGGGTAGTAAATAAGTTAGTGTGTAAGTTATTAACTAAATTAGGTAGTAAGTTAGTATGTAAGTTATTAAGTAAGTTAGTTAGTAAATAAGTTAGTAAGTAAGTTAGTAACTAAGTTAGTAAGATAGTAAGTTAATAAGTAAGTTAGTAAATAAGTTAGTAAATTAATAAGTAACTTAGTAAATAAGTTAGTATGTAAGTTATTAAGTAAGTTAGTAAGTTAATAAGTAAGTTAGGTAGTAAATAAGTAAGTTAATAAGTAACCTAGTAAATAAGTTAGTAAGTTATTAAGTAAGTTAGGTAGTAAATAAGTTAGTATGAAAGTTATTAACTAAGTTAGGTAGTAAATAAGTTAGTAAGTTAGTTAGTTAGTAAATAAGTTAGTAAGTAAGTTAGTTAACATCACGACATATTTTGTAGTAATTACTTAGAGTTCTTGTAAGTAATTCTGTGTGACGGCACTATGATATTACTTTCGCTCAAAAACACGAATTCCAGATAGCATCACATCCCTATCTGGACTAGTGTCTCGGATGTGGATATGAAATCCTGTGCATGACGCAGGGTTACATATCCCCCTCCAGGTCCTGTGCCTCATCGTGGCGAGGGGGTGTAACAGTGAATGATGTCTGCTTCTATGTGAGGCTGCTGTAAAATTTATATTACTGGATTTTGAAATGACTTTTAAATTCCGTGTCATGTTCCACAATTTTCTGGATATCTGTTTGTTAAAACACGTTATTACCCGCATTATTTACGTAGAAACTTGTATTAAAACTTTATACTATTAGGTCACCAAATCAACTAATAATTTCAGTACAACTGATCATAAACTGGTATAGGTTTGTACTGTATCTGACACAAAAGGTGTCACTGCATACAGCAGCCATATTAACTGGCATCATTCACTGGCCAAAGCAGGACACGATAAAAGCTCGAACTATCCGAATTGTCACCACACACCCACACACTAACACCCCTCACTTGCGACTTCTGTTAGGCGCCAGTACGTAAATATCCTATAAGGTAATATTAATATAGTTAAAGGAAAAGTTCACAGATCATTTACTAATTACTATTACTTATTTAATATACTTCAGTAGCAGAGGAAGGCGGCATTAAGTGATGTACATTATATCTTGAATAGGAGTGTCATAGTTGTATTGTGAGCAAAGTAACGAACTTTGAGTCATGAGTAGTGTTCCATGGTGCACAATCACATCTCTTGTGTTAGTGTTTCATGAACTCCCTACAAAAGTGATTGTCACTTTAACTGTTTGTTGCCATGTGGATATGTCATTTATCTTCAACAGTAGGTTCACTAGTTTAAATATCTTCACTCTGTGATCGGTGAACCATTTTGTTATTACAAACCTGTACTAAGTTAGAACATAGGCTGTCAATTATTTTAACATTTGGGGAACATTTGTGCTTGCAGATGAGTTATTTATGAAGAGCTGTGAGAGATGATACAATACAACCCCTCTAAAAACACCTTGGTTTAAACTGAAACATGTCATTTTGGGACACTAAGTCCAAACATATAATGTGAAAACTACTGTAAAATGAACTTCTGAAAATGGGAATAAAAAACATGGAAGATGGTCAGTATTCCAGTGTTCTGGAATATAGTACGACGTACAATGGTATATAGGTATGATGCCAGTCACATCACAGACAACTGGAATCATTATCCACTGTGAGAACTTCAAATCTCACATTGAAAAAGGTCAACTGAAATATTTTTTAACATTTGTATAATTTTTTGTGTCCTCTGCAGTCTGGGATTCAGCTCTGAAGCAATAGTCCCGTAAGACTTGGGGTTCTGCCACAGTGCCATTGTGGTTTTCACTGTTCTGGGATGTTGTGTCGCATTGGTTCGTAGGTGGTAACAAACTACTAACAGCACCACGCAACATCCCAGAAGAGTTAAGACCTATAGGACTATTCGTGTCAGAAATGAGAAAGAATTGTGCCTACAAACAAAATATGTGCTGAATACAATACATACACTATACAAACAATGTATTTCCAATAATAATACAGTCATCCTTTTGTGTTTGCAACATTTGTAGATGTTTATGTGTTCGAAATACAGCTTGCCTGACAAATTTTACTGAAACAATATGCAGTTTTATCACATAAATGGTCTAGAAGGTCAATGATGACAGCAGAATATTTTATCATTACATCCATTGTTCATACTCATCCACTGTCCAAGGTGTACAACCAACCCATGTGATGTTACAGTACCATGGGACTCAGTCTCATCACACTACTTTGATTAAAACAAATACCCAGCACATTATGGAATAATTTACGAGTAAACTTTATTCTATTTTCACCGTGTCTATAATTGTCTATAATTTACCAGTAATTTTAATCTCAAACATTATAGTGTCAATTGCCGTGGGCACCATACTCTCTAGGCACCAAAACATGGGAGTAATGTGCTACACATTTGTTTAGAGCTCCATAATGTACCAGGTATCATTTGCAAATTCCACTTTGTAATTTTTACAAATGTGTGTCACATAAAACAGTGTACAGGGTAATCGAAAAAGAATGCCGGGATTATAAAAACCCATCACTCAAAAACTGTTAAACATGTCGAAATGATTCAAGTGTTAAAATGTGGCAAATGAATGTAAGTTTTGGACATGCTCAGTTAATGGGTGGGGGTGGCAGGCGAGCTTGAGATGCGCTCTGTGATCGTGTTGTAGGTCCTTTCTTTTTTATGGAGAGCACCATTACTGGAGACATTTACCTGGACTTGCTTCAACTTTATGTTTTCCCACAAATTGAAGACTTGGAGAGAGAAACTGGGAACCGGGTAATTTTCATGCAGGACGGAGCACCACCCCATTTCAGCCTGCCTGTGCGCGGAGCCTTGAACGAGAAGTTCCCCAACGCCTAGATTGAGAGGGGCGGACCAATTCCCTGGCCTCCCAGAAGCTTGATCTTATCCCGATGGACCTTTTTCTTTTGTGGGGATATGTCAAGAACTGTGAGTATGGTGAAAAGATTGGGGATCTCCAGCACCTACGGGATAGGATCGCAACGGTAACTCCAGACATAATTCAGCGGACTTGGCACAAGATCGAAACATACTAAGGTAAGACAAAAACTAAAGACATTCCTTACCATCTTAACACTTGAATCATTTCGATACGTTCAACAGTTTTTGAGTGACACGTTTTTATAATCCCGGCATTCTTTTTCGATGACCCTGTACATTAGTGTTAGTACTTCAACTGAGTCCCCCAATACCTGTATTATGTTGGGTTTTACTATAATTATTTTTGCAGTCAAGTGCATATTAGGAATGCAGGCCGTATATCAGGTCTGACTATATGTGATTACACGTTGCTGCCCCGAGCACAAAGCATAAATATGCAACTAGGTAACAATATCGTACTACTGATTATGAGAGACAGCTGCCTGTTGGGAGTAAACGAGCTTGAAGCCAAGCCAGACTATTAATGACACTAGTCCAGCGAAGCACAGTCCTGCAATCGCTCTCAGCTTCCAGTGGGCACTACAGCTGCGAAGAATAGACAATATCCGCAGAACCTAACAACAGAGTACAATATATTGCAACATTACATACAAGTCGTTTAGTAGGAACAATTTTCTCACCTGTATTTTCCTTAAAAGAATGCAGTGCCATGACAGTGCTCTAAATAGAAAATAAAAGGCATGGGTTTGGAAATGTAACAGTAAAGAATGAAAAAAGGAAGGGTCCACAATGCCAGAAAAGCTATATGTGAGAGCAAACCAACATCCACAGAAGCCTGCGAGTCTTCCCTATCCTCAGCCACACAAACTCAGTCCACATTCTCACACTGTACTTGCTAAAGACTGATATCAACATCTTCCCACCTACAATACGTTTCTCCACTGTTTTCCTTCCTCTCCATTCCCAGTACATATTCTCTATACTACTGTTTGTTTGTTAAGAATAGAGGATTATTCAAAACTAATTTTGATGTTCATAAATTTAATACAAGATCTAATTATGATCTACACCTTCCCACAGTGAAATTAACATTATTCCAAAAAGGAATTTGTTATTCGGGTATCAAAATTTATAACCACCTCCCGTTACATCTTAAGCAATTATCGTATGACATTAATAAATTTAAATCAGCTTTAAAAAGGTTTCTTCTTACAAATTCCATTTACACCTTGGATGAATATTATAGTTGGAAATAAATAAGGATCTTGGTTCCAGTAATTAAGGTTTTTATATTGTTGTCTAATTAACATATTATTTATTCTGCTACAAGTTGTAAATCAAGTATTCATTATTTATAATAAGACCTAGGTTTACTGTTTTAATTTTATGTAATATTTAATCTCATGACTTGCTCTGTGTAGCCTTTACACTGTCTTAAATTTTTATACCTAGATAGATCAATGACATGTTCTGTATCCAATCCTTGGATTTATGGAATGTAAATAAATTAATGAACGCATGAAAGATAAATTAGCATGTGGTATTGCAAGCAAAACAAGTAATGTTATAAAATAATGACATTTTATACTGCAGTGTTTTCCATCCACACTGCCAATGCAATTTGGAAAGTTTGTTCCCTTCAAGCACCTTGCAGACACTTTCAACCAATCATTTATACTAGGACATGCACGTAAGGTGGTTGTAAAGTGGACCACATTGCAGTACATGTTTCATATTCTGTTAGCAGGCTCTTGTGAATGCAGTGATGAACCTTTGGGGTTCATAAAATGTGGGGAGTTTCTCGACTGGCTGAAGACCAGTTAGCTGCTCAGGAAAGACTCTGCTCTGTGGAGTTCGTTACTTAGTTTCATATTCTATTAACTTGTGACTTCCCCACTGTGTAGTACACTGCCAGACTCTGGAAGGACATTCCAGTTGTCAAAAGTCTGAAAGAAAAGTCACTAAATATTAGACTAAGTAATTACAATTGTATCTGAAAGACATGATCACCAAGTATGAAGAAAATTTTCATGCAATGTTTAATTGCTCTCATTCATATTATATACAGAACATTACTTCTGTCAGCACTTGTACGCCACAACTGGAATACCAACACTTCTAGTTTCTTAAAATGAAGTGAAGGTTATGTCATTAGCCATAACATCATTACAAAATTTAGATACATATTATGTTAAATGATCATGGAACTGCACTCAGTCCAGCTCAGTCAAGGTAAGTCTGTAGAATAAGAAATACAAGAAGAATATACAAAACATTCCCTGAATACAAAATTCAATAATGCAACTAGACTGAGTACTTCAAATGAAAAATGGATCTTCAGGGCCACATAATAAAAAATATTCTACTGTAATCTAACAAGATGTGAAGCATCTTAAAAATTCCAGGCATAATAACTTTTTCCTTTTTAATTGAAGAATACTGTCTATGTCTAACACACAGTACTTTCAAACAGCTGGTTCCTTTCCTGCAGTGTATTGTCAGTAAAGTCATCACTTTGATCTTCATAATTTTAACAAAGTTGGGGCGTATGGAAATACTAAATTTTGCATTTTGTGGTCTCAGCTAGAGTTAGAAATTAATCTTATTGTAACCTGCGATCTGTTGCAATCTTGTCAGCAGTACAGGGAGCACATGAGAAACGTACCAAATATAGGTGTGTGGCCTATTTACACATTTCATTCTCATGACTTTCTGGGTGCATCCAAACGCACATGTGCATAGGAACTTCCATGACTTCGCCTATTATGCAGTGTTGTTGCCACAATTACTTGTTTTGCTGAATGTGTGTAACACAAAACTGACATTATTTAAATGAAAATAAAAAATTATGGGCAAACTTTAAACATGTGTGAAATCAGGATGTTTACAATAAACAATATTCTTGCCTACACACTTCCGTCATCTTGACGTGAAATGCTTTTAGTATGCTGGATATTTACATATTATTCGTGACGTTAATTTATTCCATACACCAAGAAAGACCCAACAGCCAACATAACTACTGTGTATAAAACCGTGACCACTTTCATGTTTACCAAGTTTGAAGATTTTTCCTTCGAATTCCACCAGAGAATCGGTCATTCTGACAAGCGATAAAGATTTAGGGCATTTATCCCAGTTTGTCCAGGAAACTTACCGATCATAAACATACAAACCAACCCTTTTGCATTCAAGGCTGTACAGTTGTACATATTGTACTGATAAACAAAATACAGCCAACTACCTCCTACAGGTCACTTTGATAAGTCTCTGCGACAAACGTGTCCGTGAGACTAGCAGCAAACGTACTGCACATGCACCTCCGAAAAAAATAATTTAGTTACCGAGCGTAAGGAAATGTGCATACCATACAAGCGCGCATTCAGTCTTTGGCGCTATCTTTGTCTGTTATCGCTGTGTAGCTGTCACTTGTTTCATATCTCGTGTGCAATCGAGATATCGTAAGTAGGTGTTGTTTTGTGGTGGCGGTTAAAGTACATCAGTTCAAATTTATATACCGCTATTTATAAACCTGTCTGCATATATTCATTTGATTGCAATATGTACAACAGTTTTAAAATTAACAAGCCAAAACCATGTTTTATAGTTCAAAGTAAGTTTGCTTCAGTATTATTCTAATAGTATTATGACAGTATTCATCTCTGACTACGTATTTTCGTATGCGTAGTAGTATCTGTTACAATTGAAAAAGTGACTTGCATGGTGTAAGTGTATATTTTGTACATGAAAATGAAATAAGAGTTTTATTCCATGTTTTGAATAGGCCCATATCAACGTACTATTTCGGAAAGTGCGATTCGACAAAATACGTACGGTGCATTACAAGATATTTCTACAATGGGAAATACCACACGGTAAGAGCACGGGATTCTAGCAATTGCAACTAACAGCAACTACATCATTGGAAACGCTGAAAGAAACATGCATGGATTGATTTTTGTGAATCACATGTTTTCATTTTAAGATGGTTGCACAACTACTTGCAAAATGATCAATAAATTCTAGGCTGAAGTAATTAACATTCTTCCTTATTGCACTGACTTCCAGTCATGAAAATCTTGTGTTATGTTATATTTATACTTAATAAAGTGCTTATTAACTCATGGGTTGTGTGGGTTCGATTTAGCTTTTGGTATTGCTTGGAATTTTAAATATGTTATAGATTATTCTGCTGTTGCTATACATTTATAGGCAAAACTTATTACTTTAATATAAATTATATCGTGCAGGTTTTAGAGGATAGGTAACAGTCGAGACCTTTACAAATTGTATGTTATTTGTACCGTACATTTTCTTGATTACATAAAATCGTGATCCGACAAATGTACACTCTTTATTATCTGTTATTTAATATGTTATAAATATAAATATAATAATAATAATAATAAAATAAGTTAGTTAGATAAAATGTCGCTAACTGTGTTCAGTTTGTGGTCACTGTACATGCAGCTTCGTGTTCACCATTAACACTAACAAACAAATGGTGAACACGAAGCAGCAGATACAGTGACCAAAAACTCAACACAGTTTGCGACATTTTATCTAACTAACTTATATATTTTAATGAGTACCATACGTCTATAGCTGGTGTAATAAACAATTGAGTCCCTGAAGATGAACTGTAACATAGTTCGAAACATGTTGGACTATTTTTAATATAAGCTCTATTAAATAGCAGATAATAAAGAGTGCACATTTGTCGGATCAAGATTTTATGTAACCTTTACAAATCTCTCCTGCCTAATATTCCATGCGTCATAAGTATGGTACTGATAATCAGATTGTCAATATCATTATAATCGTTACTGTTGTGGTTATTGTAATTGCTTGTCAACCAACTACATAAGCAGAGTCCTTGGAAAGTTAAGTTACTCACATGTACACGAAATTTCCCTCATTTTATGAAACCCGAAATTTATTTCTGTGTTCGCAAGACCTAGCTAATCTTCCTGTTCTCTTCCATGCTTGCCATGTGCCCTGTCAATCTAATCTTCCTTTATTTTATAATTCTAATGTTATTTGACAGGGATTTTATTTTATGAAGTCCCTCAATTAAAGTTTTTCCAGTATCCTGTTACATCCTACCTCTAAGGCCCAGATATATTCCCAGCAGCCTGTTTCCCAGCACTCTCAGTCTATATCCTTTCCTTAACGTGACAGACCAAGTTTCACACCCATACAAAACAAGAAGCAGTCCACATCACCCAATCCTGTCTCTTTTAAGACAAGTTTCAATATTTTCCTCACAGTTACACCTACGTCTTTGAAGCAATGGTTTTCCTTGAAGATTCTCCACCAAAACCCTATATGCATTTCTTTTCTCAGCCAGGTGTGCCACATGCCTTTCCCATCTAATCCTTCGCGAATTCGTAACCTCAATTGTATTTGGTGAGGCATACAAATCACAAAGCATCTCATCATGCCTTCTATTACTTAACCTTAGGCCCAAATGTCTTTATTGGCACTGTTTAGGTAACAGAGCAAGTTTCTCAGTCATACAGATTATGGTTTTGTATATTTTCCCCTTTATGCTTTAGATAGCAAATGATTCTGAACTGAATGGTAGGGAACATTTTCCAAATTTAATGTGCTCCTAATTCCTATTATATCTTTCCCTCTCCGGTATATATCCATTGTCAACAGTCACTGCAAACTAGCCTTGTTCAAAAAGTAGAAATAGGACGTTATTAAAACTTTGAACAAATTATTAGGGTATATGTAAACATGCTAAAAGTCCGGACTCAATACACTCAGTCTGCATAAACTCCGCCATCTTGCCTAAGACTACAGACACAGTCTCAGAATATGTACTACTTATTGCTTTTCCACGGCAACAATTGTTACACAAAGGCGCCTCAATGTTACGTTATACGTACATTGCCTCTCTTGTTCATGTTAACAGCGGTCTGGTATCTGCTATTTAGCATAGACGGGAAATGAGGCATATTAACGTGCTGAAGGCTAAACAGATAAGCAATGTGCGTATAGAGGAACATTGTTTCTCGTTCGCGTAAATATTGTCACCATGGAAACGAACCAGTGAGTTCCGTCTGTATTGTTGATCTACACGTCGGTATAAACAATATAAAACTGTTGAATGTTGCCATGAAAACGCAAAAATTGTTTGCTGTTGTGGTACAAGTTATTTTGTATTGGTGTGAACAACATAGACGTATTTATGTCTTCATGCAAGGTGGCCAATGTTTTACTCGGAATTTAACCAAATTTGGACTTCCTCGACATATATTTTTTTTTATAAAAGTCCCTTATATCAAATTTCAAGAAAATCCGTCCAGTGGGAGATGAATACATGCGTACACACGGACGTACATTCGTGATGACGCATATATCCGCGTCTGTCATCCTACGCGATCAAGCCTAAAAGCACCTATTTATATGTCTTCTTAATCGAAGCACACATTGTTCCCTGTGAGGTCCAAACTCTATATGCTGTACATTCATATTCTTAATATCACTCCTACCTCCTCCACTCTCATCCTCAATCTCCCGCATTTGGTATCACTGCAACATGGTATTGACGTGACGTCAGGTGCCGTGACAACACATGAGCTCACGTGACGTGAGAGTAGTGTGTTTCCGCCTTTAACCATTTCCTAAATGGCCCGTGGAGCCTTCAGTGACACATAATATTAATACAATAAAAATATTAACACGTAAATATATGGCGCCGCACGCAGTTAGACTACCTGGTTTCAAAGACAATTTTCGTTCCACCAACACGTCACATAAACATAATTCCAATTAACCCACAATGTTTATATTTATTTGTCAATCGATTTACGTAATTTCGTTATAACCATCCCCGTCACAACTTCCGACACACGTCGGTTTTAAATATTGATTGAAGTCTCGTCCAAAACTGGGTGACGCTGGCTGCGTAATGGTTGCCAACACGTCGTCAGGAAAGTCGCTAACGAGATACACGAACATCTCTTTTCGTCAGCTTAAAGCTTACTAAATAAGTAACATTACGCTGTAAAGGCCCTGAATGGAAGATACACTTGGCGCACACACAAATGTAGAACAGTGACAAAGTTCCAAATCGGAAATACATTTGTTCACTAAGCTAAGATTTAAATTCCCTAGATTAAGCGAATCTCCCGCATTTGGTATATCTGCAACATGGTATTGAGGTGACATCTACCGATTCTTCTGAATTCATGCCACGAATTTTGATTCGCCTAAGTATGCACATTAAAGTAGTTAAATAGTGCATTTGTTGGTCTATTTAATTAATTTGATTCATAGAAATGCACGGTGATAACAGTGTGAAAAGAATATAATGTAGTTTTACTTATTACGTCATGAACATCATGACGCAACACTAGATGCGCGCGCATCGAGAGTCGCGCGCATCTGCGCGAGTCTTCAACCCACTGCTATAAGGTGGGAAGCGTTGCAGTACTCCTTCTGGTGTGCTTTAGAACTGCAAGCATACCAGACGCGTTTTTTTGCGCTGAGAAAGTTTCAGAAGTTATTGAAAAGAAGAAAGCGTTGGAAGTGCCATTTGTGAAAAGAAAAGAAGAACACAGCATGGGCTTCTTAAAGAAATTAAGATTTTGGAAGAGGAGAGAGGTAAGTACCAAATATAGATGTGATACCTATAAAATTATTGACTATATGATAAACTGCATATGAACACAGCTGTGTCGAACGTCTCTTATATGTTACTGGCTGCGTGACAAGCCGCTGTACAAGATGGCGTCGGATGATGTTTTGCTGAATATTAGCACTCGTTACTTGGATCAAAATAACGGTGAGAACGATGTAAATTCGCGTGAAAAGTGTTTTAAAATGAAGAATGATCTAAAAGTGATTTTAAATGAACTGAAATCTGCTCAATTAATGGTGAAGATATTGCAGGATGAAATTAAAACCAAACCTAGAGACTGTGAATGCAGTTAACCTATCAAACTGTGTAGATAACAAATCCGACTTAAAACAGCACAACACAAATGCAAATGTTAGTGAATGGAAAGAAATACGGCGTAATAAACCTAAAACAAATCAATCGAAGAGAATCTTAAACGATCTCAAGCAACATACATCATATATTCAGCTAACCAAGAATAGATTTGAGCCCTTAAGTGATAATCAAAATCAGGTACTTCAACGCAATTGTGATCAAACCAAGTTGAAAACTTTATTTATGCTTTTATACTTGAGTTTGTGACGTGTTCTATATACACTTATTGAATTCTGGAACTTATAAATAAATATAAATACTTAAACTGTAAAACATTCACAGTGTTTCAGTTAATGTGAGTTCTTGTAACGTATGATTAGAATGTTTTTTGTGGCAGGAATGATAAAAAATGTAATATTAGGAAAACCTAAGGAAAACATTTTGTGTTATATTGAACTATTTTATTTTAATAATGTGTATTTTTATATTGACATGTCCTATATCAATGTATTTTGATCAACAGGATAAATAAAAATTACAATTACAGCGCGGTACGAACTCTAAATTCAGACCTCAGTTTTACACAAATATCAATGAACTATCCCCTTTAATTGGTCAGATATATACAATTAACATTATTAAACTCATTATATTTGAGGAGTAAAGTATTTATATTTCACGATGGCTTAAATAGGCGACTGCTTAAACGTTTCTAAGCATGGTAAAAGTTTGAAGTATTGTTTAGGGGCCGAATGACCAGACGGAATTCTGGTGTACATTAGAATAATGTTAGACGGTAGCAAGCGGTTTTCAATGCGGAGAAAATATGTGCTTTTAAGCGAATTGCGTCTGGGCCTGAGATATTTTTTCGGCTTTAAACTGGTAGAATGGATGTACTATTAAGAGGGAGAGCTAACAATTCCGGACTTAGCTACAACATCGTGTTATTGAACGGAAAGGGATGCAATGAAATAGAAATATAAAGTAATAATTAGAATAATTACATAACATTAATATTCAAACATTGCCACTGATAAAGGCACAAACTTACACATGATGTGATCAATGTTACAGCATTGGTCTACACAAACCCTGAGTGGCAGTTCCAGCAGCACTCGGGTTGGATCACACGTCTTCAGTTGCGATGTCAGAATTTGGATTGAGTCACAGGACTTTCTTAACCAGAGTTGCGATGCCAGCACTCAGGTTGAGTCACAGGACTTTAACCTGAGTTGCGATGGCAGCACTCAGGTTGAGTCACAGGACTTTAACCTGAGTTGCGATGCCAGCACTCAGGTTGAGTCACAGGACTTTAACCTGAGTTGCGATGCCGGCACTCAGGTTGAAGAGAACCTCAGTGGCGACGCTTTCGTCCAAACAGAGAACAGGTAAGTTACAACATATAAAATCAATGTAGGTTATCAAGTGCGGTTATTTTGACACGCTCTTATTTCAAGACGATATTTGTGTTTCCACTCAGTTGTTCACACTGTGTTGAGGTAACCACAGAAATGCCCACTGTACATCGGCAAGTTGCAGGCCTTATCTGGCTCAGTTTGCAGAAACTGGCAGTTCTGGAATAACGAACCGTAGAAATGGAATTCTAAATCACTTGATCAGTCTATAAAAACATTTTCTGTGATTTATGTTCATTAGCAGGACTGTACATAAATCACAGAAAATGTTTTTATAGACTGATCAAGATTATGTTCATTAGCAGGACTGTACATTGAAGGAAGTGGGTTTAGACTGGAAGGATAGACGACTGATTTTGGCCCTATATAGGTCCCAAAACACGATAATTGAGATAAATGGAAATAAAGAAGCAATTACTATGATGAAACAGAAGACAAAAGGTATCCACATAAATGGGAAGCAGATACATAGTATACGATTTGCAGATGACATTGCGATCCTTGCGGATTCAGAGAAAGATATGAATAATATGTTACAGATACTAGAAAAAGTTTTAAGCAAATACAAACTTAGGATCAACAAAGCAAACACTAAGGTTATGAAAATATGTAACAGGATAACGAGTGTTTGGGTTCCATAAAATGTGGGAAAATTGTGGAACAGGTGAATGACTGTCGGCTTGTCAACAAGTTCTGTGTTTCAGAGAGTTAGTTTAACCTTATAACTGTAATACTGTAAATCAGAATAACAGACTAACATTTTTGTTCTGTTATTTTTTGTTTCAGCTATGAACCTGAACACAAGCCAGCATCTTCAGCGTGGCAGAAGGTCTTCCTCGTCATGGTAAGTTAATGCACAGACTGATATTTGAGTAGGGTTTATTGCTTGTCTGTAATCTTAGGTCTTGTAAACGTGTATGTTTATGCACAATTGCACACATGCATGATGTTTGTCAGACAAAGTTACTGACATGGTAACTGTGTGAAACTGAGGTTATGTCTGACACATAATGCACTGAATAATTTGATCACAGAAGTAAAATAAAATGATAATGTAAATATCTAAGACAATGCAGACCTAGAAATATGAGCAGTAGCGAGGTAGGATTTCATTTCTGCAGAAACTCCTTGTCATATAATTGTATTGCTTATGTCTAAGGAAACCATGTCAAAAGTGTGGTGTGTTTTGGGTGTAATATTAAAGGTGATTTGTCTTATATTGCAGGGTGGAGTTGACTCTTGTTGCTGCTAGTGTACTGATGCACTTCTCTCCATTAGGTAAGTAGTATTTTAGGTTAGCAAGTCAGTACTTAGTGCCCCACTAAATCACCTAGTTGAATCACACAGCAATAGTACTACTGTCAATATATGTTAACAGGACATTACAAGTCACCCAATGGATGCCCAGGTCATAAGTCCAGCACTAACACTGTTGCATTCTTTAAAATCACATGCATTCTTATCTCTGTTCATGGTTCAATATATGTTAGACAGCATGTAAACGAGATAGTACTCTGTAGTGTTGGAACAGAAAACGTCGCATTGCCACACATGCTTTAGGCACAAGTATAGAATTCACAAATAGTTAGAAAATAGTCCAGCTAAGGTTACCGCTAATATAGTTAGTAAGTATAAGTAAAATAATAAAAGTAATAGTTATTGTTCATAAGTAGAAGTTAGTGAATAAGTTAGTAAGACTTAGTAAATACGTTAGTAAGTAGTAGTATAAGTAACAGTCAAAGTTAGTAAATAAGTTGTAGTTAATAAGTAAGTTAGTTATAAGTAGTAAATAAGTTAGTAAGTTAATATAGTAATTAGGAGTATCAGTAAGTTAGTAAATAAGTTAGGTGTAGTTAACTAAGTTAGTAGGTAAGTTTAATAATATAATAGTTAGTTAGTAAATAAGTTAGTAACTAAGTAAGTTAGTAACTAAGTAAGTTAGTAATAAGTAAGTAGTAAGTTAATAAGTAAGTTAGTAATAAGTTGTAATAATAAGTATAGTAATAAGTTAGTAGTAAGTTATTAAATAAGTTAGTAAATAATAAGTTAGTATAGTAGTAATTACCTAGTAGTATATAAGTTAGTAGTAAGTTAATAGTAACGTTAAGTAATAGTTAGTAATTAATAATAACTTAGTAAATAAGTTAGTATGTAAGTTATTAAGTAAGTTAGGTAGTAAATAATAGTGTAAGTTATTAGTAAGTTAGGTAGTAAGTAGTAAGTTAGTAACATCACGACATATTTTGTAGTAATTACTTAGAGTTCTTGTAAGTAATTCTGTGTGCCGGCACTATGACATTACTTTCGCTCAAAAACACGAATTCCAGATAGCATCACATCCCTATCTGGACTAGTGTCTCGGATGTGGATATGAAATCCTGTGCATGACGCAGGGTTACATATCCCCCTCCAGGTCCTGTGCCTCATCGTGGCGAGGGGGTGTAACAGTGAATGGTGTCTGCTTCTATGTGAGGCTGCTGTAAAATTTATATTACTGGATTTTGAAATGACTTTTAAATTCCCTGTCATGTTCCACAATTTTCTGGATATTGTTTGTTAAAACATGTTATTACCCGCCATATTTACGTAGAAACTTGTATTAAAACTTTATACTATTTTGGTCACCAAATCAACTAATAATTTCAGTACAACTGATCATAAACTGGTATAGGTTTGTACTGTATCTGACACAAAAGGTGTCACTGCATACAGCAGCCATATTAACTGGCATCATTCACTGGCCAAAGCAGGACACGATAAAAGCTCGAACTATCTGATATCCGAATTGTCACCACACACCCACACAAACAACCACTCACTTGCGACTTCTGTTAGGCGCCAGTACGTAAATATCCTATAAGGTAATATTAATATAGTTAAAGGAAAAGTTCACAGATCATTTACTAATTACTATTACTTATTTAATATACTTCAGTAGCAGAGGAAGGCGGCATTAAGTGATGTACATTATATCTTGAATAGGAGTGTCATAGTTGTATTGTGAGCAAAGTAACGAACTTTGAGTCATGAGTAGTGTTCCATGGTGCACAATCACATCTCTTGTGTTAGTGTTTCATGAACTCCCTACAAAAGTGATTGTCACTTTAACTGTTTGTTGCCATGTGGATATGTCATTTATCTTCAACAGTAGGTTCACTAGTTTAAATATCTTCACTCTGTGATCGGTGAACCATTTTGTTATTACAAACCTGTACTAAGTTAGAACATAGGCTGTCAATTATTTTAACATTTGGGGAACATTTGTGCTTGCAGATGAGTTATTTATGAAGAGCTGTGAGAGATGATACAATACAACCCCTCTAAAAACACCTTGGTTTAAACTGAAACATGTCATTTTGGGACACTAAGTCCAAACATATAATGTGAAAACTACTGTAAAATGAACTTCTGAAAATGGGAATAAAAAACATGGAAGATGGTCAGTATTCCAGTGTTCTGGAATATAGTACGACGTACAATGGTATATAGGTATGATGCCAGTCACATCACAGACAACTGGAATCATTATCCACTGTGAGAACTTCAAATCTCACATTGAAAAAGGTCAACTGAAATATTTTTTAACATTTGTATAATTTTTTGTGTCCTCTGCAGTCTGGGATTCAGCTCTGAAGCAATAGTCCCGTAAGACTTGGGGTTCTGCCACAGTGCCATTGTGGTTTTCACTGTTCTGGGATGTTGTGTCGCATTGGTTCGTAGGTGGTAACAAACTACTAACAGCACCACGCAACATCCCAGAAGAGTTAAGACCTATAGGACTATTCGTGTCAGAAATGAGAAAGAATTGTGCCTACAAACAAAATATGTGCTGAATACAATACATACACTATACAAACAATGTATTTCCAATAATAATACAGTCATCCTTTTGTGTTTGCAACATTTGTAGATGTTTATGTGTTCGAAATACAGCTTGCCTGACAAATTTTACTGAAACAATATGCAGTTTTATCACATAAATGGTCTAGAAGGTCAATGATGACAGCAGAATATTTTATCATTACATCCATTGTTCATACTCATCCACTGTCCAAGGTGTACAACCAACCCATGTGATGTTACAGTACCATGGGACTCAGTCTCATCACACTACTTTGATTAAAACAAATACCCAGCACATTATGGAATAATTTACGAGTAAACTTTATTCTATTTTCACCGTGTCTATAATTGTCTATAATTTACCAGTAATTTTAATCTCAAACATTATAGTGTCAATTGCCGTGGGCACCATACTCTCTAGGCACCAAAACATGGGAGTAATGTGCTACACATTTGTTTAGAGCTCCATAATGTACCAGGTATCATTTGCAAATTCCACTTTGTAATTTTTACAAATGTGTGTCACATAAAACAGTGTACAGGGTAATCGAAAAAGAATGCCGGGATTATAAAAACCCATCACTCAAAAACTGTTAAACATGTCGAAATGATTCAAGTGTTAAAATGTGGCAAATGAATGTAAGTTTTGGACATGCTCAGTTAATGGGTGGGGGTGGCAGGCGAGCTTGAGATGCGCTCTGTGATCGTGTTGTAGGTCCTTTCTTTTTTATGGAGAGCACCATTACTGGAGACATTTACCTGGACTTGCTTCAACTTTATGTTTTCCCACAAATTGAAGACTTGGAGAGAGAAACTGGGAACCGGGTAATTTTCATGCAGGACGGAGCACCACCCCATTTCAGCCTGCCTGTGCGCGGAGCCTTGAACGAGAAGTTCCCCAACGCCTAGATTGAGAGGGGCGGACCAATTCCCTGGCCTCCCAGAAGCTTGATCTTATCCCGATGGACCTTTTTCTTTTGTGGGGATATGTCAAGAACTGTGAGTATGGTGAAAAGATTGGGGATCTCCAGCACCTACGGGATAGGATCGCAACGGTAACTCCAGACATAATTCAGCGGACTTGGCACAAGATCGAAACATACTAAGGTAAGACAAAAACTAAAGACATTCCTTACCATCTTAACACTTGAATCATTTCGATACGTTCAACAGTTTTTGAGTGACACGTTTTTATAATCCCGGCATTCTTTTTCGATGACCCTGTACATTAGTGTTAGTACTTCAACTGAGTCCCCCAATACCTGTATTATGTTGGGTTTTACTATAATTATTTTTGCAGTCAAGTGCATATTAGGAATGCAGGCCGTATATCAGGTCTGACTATATGTGATTACACGTTGCTGCCCCGAGCACAAAGCATAAATATGCAACTAGGTAACAATATCGTACTACTGATTATGAGAGACAGCTGCCTGTTGGGAGTAAACGAGCTTGAAGCCAAGCCAGACTATTAATGACACTAGTCCAGCGAAGCACAGTCCTGCAATCGCTCTCAGCTTCCAGTGGGCACTACAGCTGCGAAGAATAGACAATATCCGCAGAACCTAACAACAGAGTACAATATATTGCAACATTACATACAAGTCATTTAGTAGGAACAATTTTCTCACCTGTATTTTCCTTAAAAGAATGCAGTGCCATGACAGTGCTCTAAATAGAAAATAAAAGGCATGGGTTTGGAAATGTAACAGTAAAGAATGAAAAAAGGAAGGGTCCACAATGCCAGAAAAGCTATATGTGAGAGCAAACTGTTCAGACATTGGTCTTGATACTATGGTGTATTGTGTTAAGAATACAGTAATGAGTTTCACATGCAAATGCACAAGTATTTTCCATACCTGTTTTCTCGCATTGGATTGTAAAGTACTGGTAGTCAAGTTTCTTTTATAAGGTGGTAGTGAAAACAATTCATAGTTGCATGACATAGAGGAAAGTTATTTGATTATTATTATTAGAGTAGCAGCAGCTTCCTGTCTTTTTAGATTATCATAAATCTGTTTGTTATGTGCAACAGCCCTCTATGAAACCATCTCTTTATGACTAAGTCTAGTATGGCAGGAGCAAGATTAAAACCCACTGTAAGGGTAGGAGCACCATCTTCATTTTCACAGCCTGGGGAGGCTCCTTCTGTTACTGAGCTGCCTGACTGTTAACATTGGATAGGTTTTAGTATGTGCTACAAATTTATCATCACCACTATGTCTTTCATAGAGCAGGAGACTGCCAGTGGTGGAAGGATGGAGGGAGAGATGAGGGTGACTCAGCACAGGCAGAAGGCATTCCTCCCACAAGCATTCACACATTGTCTGGGGTTTTAGACATGTGGGTCACAGTATACATGCCAGAAGACTTAACAGTTTTAATTTTGTTGTTCCACTGTGGTGATAAAGAAATCAGAAATGGCTATGCTCATTTTGTAAAGCAAAAAACTTATATATGGTGGTTTAATACCAATAAATATATTAAATTATCTTGGACAATTGGCCATATGACTTGACCAGAAAACCAGAAGTTATGAAGACACAGTCGATACCTGAAACACCAGATTTCTGCTCAATTATAGTCCAACGGGCTTTGTATACTGTGACATTATTACAACTGATCTTGTAGAACTAGACTGTCGGGATTTCAAATGTACTGTACTAGCTCAGAATGGGATCAAACAGCAACCTCTGCAAATGCACACAAACTTCTGGTTCCATAATTGCAGGGACTGTCATTATCAGTTGAATAATTGCCAACATAACTTCCTGTAAAATCAAATTTCAAAAAGTGCACTACACTCCACAAGCAAGTACAGCCACTCCCCGACTTACGACCATCTCACTTACAAACAAACGAAGTTATGACCGAAATTTCCTTAAGAAAACTTCAATTCAAAGTCATTAAAATTTCATTTCACACTACTTTCGAATAGTGTGCACAAAGTGCCCGTTATTGGGACAACAGAAAGACTATTTATTTGATTCCCCCTTGACTTGGAGTGTGTATATTCCACCTCATTTCATTTTCAACTTACGACAAGGTGTTCAAAACTAATCTCATTCATAAGTTAAGAAGTACCTTTAATGTATGAAATAACAGTGCATGGGTGTACCTGTTGATGTGTGTCCTGTATTGTGCCTGAGTTCTCTACAACAAAATGTGCCTGCTCACATTTACGTTCCAGACACATCTGGGCACTGATGCGTTTCTTGGCCTTGGCTTCTGACATGGAGTTCCGTTCCATCAGTCGCTGCAGCTCTTGGTCTTCCTCGCTGCAAGCATCATGCCCACGCCCCATTACAACACTGTCAATCTATAGCAGTAAGTGAAATCAGAACTCAAGATTTCTCCCATGCTTCAGCTGCAAAAGAAACTACAGTGCTCCCGGATATAACGCCCTTCGTTTATACCGCGGATCTTTCCTTTCCCCTGCTTTGAATGAGATTCTGAGAGAAATATGGATGTTGCTGCTGCAAACCTCACACTGCAGGAGGCTTTCCCACTCAAATAAACCAGTCTTGACGAGCAATACAGCAAGGGGGGTTTCTCGGAAATCCCAGGGCACTATACCGTCAGTGAAAGCAAAAAGGATGCTTACTGGGTAAAGCACTTAAGGCTTCTTTGAGTTTTCTAGTCATGCGATGGTCTCCTCTCCTACCTTGCACTTTCAATGATAGGCAGGGTTTGCTAATCTCCTTCAAGGTCACTAACCACTACATTTATCTTGCAAATGCTACAAAAGAAATGGATTGGGCTTTCCCCAACTTTGAGAGAGAGAGAGTAGCAGCACATTTCGCAATGCATAGTGGTTTTAATCACTGCAGTTAGTATCGAGAGTCGCTTGCTAGAGTAAGGGTTGTCAGAGTGATTGCTTGAGTAAGGGTTATCAGAGCAAACGGAAAAAAGTCGATCGCAGTGTGAGAACGTATCTGTTAATTTATTTAATGGGCAATGGCAAACATTAATAAGAAAGTCGTATACCATTAAGGAGAAACTGAGCATAATAAAAAACAACAAAAAATTACTGACTTTTTAAAGAAGTGATTAAATAAATTTGTTGAATATTTTTATGGTGACTTATTGTATGTATTGTTTTACGTGAAAATATAGGAATTTTTGAAAATTCACACACTTCACATCGGTTTCCTTTTGATTGTTAAAAAATACCAAATGCACAGCTATGTTTATCGTGCTCACAGTGTAAAATTAGAAGTTTTTAGACCATTAGAGAATCACTGAATTAGAGAATAACTGTAGCCGTCAGGTTATAGCGCAGTTGTCTTATAACGCGGGTCGGATCCCTAACCCCACAAACCCACTTTATAACCGGGGAGCGGTGTATTTCAAATGGGACAGTTTTCAGGAAGCAACAAGAGGCCAAAACTGACAGTCTTCTTCAAACTCAACATGCTGTTTAATGCACACTGATACTGTAAAACATGGCTACAGTGGTTTGAGCAGCTATGCTGAGAACTCATCAGTGATGTACATGTATGCATGTGCTGACTTTTACTCCATTCTAGAAGATTTTGTTCATAGATGTGTACTCCGTGGAGCAGAGTCTTTCTTGAGAAGCCATTACATCCTCAGGTAGTCAAGAAATTCCCTGAATTTTATGGAACCTGAAGGTTTATTACCATGCTCAAACCATCCTGCCACTTGTCTATATCCTGAGCTAGATAATCCAGCCCGCACCCTCCCATTACATTTCATAAAGATCCATTTTAATATTCTCCTCCCATCTATGCCTAGGGCTTCCCCAAGTGGTCTCTTCTGTTTACAGATGATATTCATACTCACCATGTTACAACTATTATCTTATACAGATAATCCAACATGCTTCCTGATTCAAACAGGAGTGGTAGATCCATCACAATGAACTGATGACCTGGAATATCACAAAGAAACACAACATGTTTACTTGTTATGTCTGTGTTTTACATCTGACATAGAACTTGAAGCAGACAGCAATCTGCACACAAATGTCAGTACGGTCCACGCTGCATTCTGCAAGAGACAAAAAGGATATTCTCTTCCACAAAACTTTGTTTGCCCCAACAGGACCTCAGGACTTATAACCATAAGTAAAAAGGTGACACTGGAACACATCCTGAGTCAAGTTCAGTCATTCATTCAGACAATATTTGTACTATCATCCTTTCTACACCTAAATCTAAGGGACCTCTTCCTTTGACATTTTCTTAGCAGATGTAAGAAGGACCTTCTTGTTTCCCTCATTTGTGCTATACTTATTGCACATTCTATTCTGTTTATACAAGCAGCATAAAATATTAGGCAAAGATCACAAATTGTGAAGCTTTTCATTTTGCTATACTCTCAATTCTTCTATTAGAATTTTTTTAACATGACTGAGTACTGCAGAGTGGGGGTTTTCATTGCTGTTGTGCGGCAATTGATGTTGTCCAGTCTATGGCATGCAGTTCTGAATTATGTGAGACTTGGCATTGTACCTCTGTGGGCCATCAGGACTGAGTTTCTTTGTTGAAAATTACCGTATATTCTCGAATCTAAACCGCACCCGAATCTAATCCGCACCCAGTTTTTGGCGACTTCTTAAACGAAAAAAGTTAGTTCGCGATTCTAATCCGCACCTTTCCTTCAACCACCCCTTGCCCACGGGGCGACTGATTGAATAATATTGGATGTTACCAATGCGTTAAAATCCGACGCTACGCCTGTGGCCGATGAGTCATACCGATAGAGGCGGGGCCTTTCTCAACAGACGTGCGCAATCTCGTCTGAAGCCAGCTGATCTTTAGTTGTTGAAACGTGGGAGGTGCTTGTTCCAATTTGTCGTGTACCGTAGTTATGGAAGAGGGACACCTGAAATCTAAACGACTTTCATATACGGCAAAGTTCAAACGTGAAGTTATTTGGAGCGCAGAGGAGAATGGAAACCGCAAAGCCGCTGCAATTTTTGGAGTTGATGAAAGCAACGTTCGACTATGGCGGAAACACAAGGCAGCGATCAGCGGGTGTGAGGCGTCACGAAGGAAATTCACTGGACCCAAGAAAGGACGATTTCCTGAAATTGATGATGCAGTCTTCACGTTTTTTCAAGAGAGACGCAAGACTGGACTGTTTGTGAGTTATGATCTACTCGCGAGGAGGCGATAAAGAAGGCCAGATCTTTGAACATTCCTCGAATTATGAGTGATGACGGCGAGTCTGATGAATAATAAATTATAATAATAAATAATAAAATAATAGATTATTGTATTGTATTGTTCTTACGTTGTTTATTAATTACGTTAATTACGTTATTGTTATATTGTACAGCAGCTCAATCATTTTTCCAAAATCCAGCTCTAGACCGCGAATCTAATCCGCATCTGATTTTTAGCCCTCTAAAACTGTAAAAAAAGTGCGGATTAGATTCGAGAATATACGGTAGAACCAGGTTTTTAATCATTTTATGATGTCCTTGGTGTTTACAAATACTTTGAAAAGAAAATTAAATAAGAAGACAGAGAATAGAATACTGAATTCCAATAGTAGTTCATGAGCTCATAAAAGATACCAAAACATGGTAGAAAAAAACTACGAATAACTTCATTTCAAAACATCATATATATCAGCCTGCTATTTGTTTGATGGATGAATGTGACGATATGGTAGTACTGCTTCAGTTTAAACTTTAAGATCATAATTATATGGCAGTATTCCTGTCAGCCAGGTGTCTGCAACCATAAATGTATGACATTAATGATCCAAGTGTTAGCAGTAATCACGCATTTGTATATGAAGTATATTCCTACATATCAGTCTCAGCATAAGCATATGTAACACGTATAATTCAGTTAGTGTCGATTCTTGACAATGAGATCTGCACTCCTGGGATATTATATGGCATCGTGTGGTAATTGTTTACCGATGTTTTGGAACAATGTACCGGTCCCATCTTCAAGGGTCAAGAGTCCGAGACCCTTGAAGATGGAACCAATAGGTTGTCCCAAAATGTCTGTAAACAATTACCACATGATGCTGCGTAATATCCCAGAAGAGCACAGATCTTATCAACATCGCAGCGGAAGCCTTAAATCAAGATTCTTGACAATGATTGTATTACGACTCACTTTAAAGCATTCTAAGTGTAGTGTAATTTTCCATCTACCTATCTACCTTATTTTTCTAGGTTTTACACAGCAGAAAACCCTTTCTCTTCTCACGCAGTTTTATACCACGTAAAAAACTAAACAGAAACTTGTTTACTTACCCTGGAAAAAGCATCTCACAGCTGCCCAGAACATTTAATGGTAGATTTCTGGATGTGTAATTTCATTCAGTTTCCTCCTCTTCTCCACATTGTCAAAGATGATTTCTCCAAGGGCTTCACGATTAAGTTGTCCATCATTATAAAACACAGATCACCAAACTCTTTCTTTATCAGATGCCATGCTTTTCTGCCAGGCTCTACAACTGAAACATTTCACATATTTCATATTTATTTCAACAACTGAAAAAAATAAACAATAGTTTATAAATATATGACACTACTCCTACATGTTTTGGCCTACAATGGTCATCTTCAGGGAGGTTGTTATCAAAGGGAAGAGTAGTTGTGGCTAATTATATTAGACACGTGCAGACATAAAGCTAAAATAGGTGTTAAACAAATGATATGGTAAAATGTTTGAAACTTGGAACAAATGACATGTATTCATATGAATCATGATACTTTGTTGTTGTTCAAATGCAAACAAACATCTATGTCAGAAGTATCCATATTGTAGTTCAGGGTTTGTCCTGAAAATAGTTAACTGAAAAGTATTAATTTGTGAATAAAGTTTTTATATGTTTAATAGTATAATATAACGTTAAATATCATACATCCACAGTAACAGTAGTACAGATTAGAGTAGTTTCCAATATGCTAATCCAAGCAAGAGTAACCTCATACAGAAGTAGCAGTAATATACATTCAGTATATTTAATATATTAATATATTTAATATATATATAATTTAATATATATATATTAAATGCCTGCTGCACCCTCAATGTATGTGGAAAAGAAGTACGTGAGTACCTCATTATAGCTATCTTCGTCTGGAAACGTGGCGGCAAGCTCATCAAAGACACTCCTCACATCATGGACTGGGACAAAGGTTAATGCAGCAAGAGACTTCAGCTTCAGTTTTATATTTATATCAGTTTCAAATTCAGTCTTCAAGCCAACATTGCTGATTTTCCTGATGAGTCTGACACAGATGGAAATAGCACCCTTTGACCTCAGCGTGTGGAAAGGTAATCCTCACTGCATTCATGCAGGCCTTCTCAAAATCTACTAAAACCTTTTGAGGCACCAGATTTGGAACCAACAGCTTCATGATTTCAAACATTCTATTATAAGTATCCAAGTTATTTTTCTGTAACAAAATGTACATACATGATATGAGTTACCCACCTTGGCATACCACATATACAGCTGGTAAAACATGTTTGGAACTTTATCAAAGGTGCCATCTCCATAGATTGTATCTTTGTTCAATTCAACCAAGAGTACTTTATCACCTAAAACCAGAATTCTGTCTGGATCATCCACACCTGAATCATGAAGTACCAGTTGACTGTACTTCTCAGGAATGTCAAAATTTATTGTTGTTGGATTAGGAAAATGACCGTCTTTTCTGTGATTGAGAAGATTTCTCGCAAGGGATGATTGTTTGGGCATATTGATCAATACATCGTTACTCAACTCTGACAACACATTCCCCATCACATTGCGAGGGGTAGCACTAACTACTCTCATGTCTTGCCTCATTTTGCTTCTGGCAATGTTGGCCTCTGCTTTTTCAGGACAAGAATCATGACAGTGTTCGTTTGGTTGTTGAACTATGTTGCCATCTTTTGTCTTCATAATTGAATGACACTTTACAGAGCGATTCTGCCTGCATCGCCAAGTCAGCACTCCATTTTATTACGAAAACACAGATATTCAAAACCCAAGTAAGTCAACACTTGATTGCCCTTCTGGCTGTTTGAAAACTCCATTGTTGGCACTACCAATAAAAATTAATAAAACGATAGAAATCACTCGTCTACCAACAACTGCACTATTAAAGTAAATTGTCACTCAATGATACCCTACTACGTTTCGGTCACTACATGACTATCATCAGGGGTATATATATATATATGTATGCACTTCACTGCGCGCTGTCCACTTTTGTTGTTTAATTTATGGCTGTATTATCGATGTTGTTATGCACTAGGAATTTTTTGTGTACACTGCACTTCTATTGGGTATGACGTTGGTTGTCTATTGAGATCGGCGTGTGTTAAACTATTTCACTGTTAAAATTATTAGAACTTTGGTTGTCTTGTCGTAGTCGATGTTCTATGATGTGGTGAGGTGTAGTGGAGCTGATGTTACGCCCGTTGATTATTCGTTGTAGATTGTTGCACAATTAGTAGCTGTTGTAAATGTTGAGATGTAGTGGTTAAAAAGTTAATAAAATTATAAGGTTATAAAATTATAAAATTAGTGCGATACTGCTGGCGTCCGGTCGTGTATACAGGAGCCGACGTGCTGTACCTCGTCCACTTCTGTTGTTTTATTATGGCTGGTTTATCGATGTTATGCACTGGGAATTTTTTGTGTACTATGCACTTCTATGGATATGACATTGGTTGTCTCTTGAGATCGTCGTGTATTAAACTATTGCACTGTTAAAATTATTAAGACATTGTTTGTTTAGTCGTAGTCGATGTTCTACGTTGTGATGAGGTGTAGTGGAGCTGATGTTACATCCGTTGATTATTCGTTGTAAAAATGTTGCACAATTAGTAGCTGCTGTAGATGCTGAGACGTAGTAGTTGAAGTTATAAAATTAGAAGATTAGTGCGATACAGCTGGGGTCCGGTCGCGCATACAGGAGCCGACGTGCTGTGGCGTGTCGTGTAGAGCCTTAACTGTGGCCACAGATTATCTAGTATACAGATAGGCAAGTCAACAATGAAAGTAGGCAACGCGTGCCATCTGTGTACTATCTTTTCAAACTAACACGCCCGTAACAATGATTACGACACCTACGCCCAAGGTCGGTACTAACAGATCATGCCTCACTGCGTCAATCGGTAACAACAGCCACTACTATCCAACCCTCAGCATTCTCTTGTAATTACCAACAACCTACACATATGTCCTACTTACTGACAAAAACGTTCCGATGCTAACTACTGCATTATCTTCAGTATCATCCTAACACACAGCCATTTATCATATGCTGTACTATTTGCATAGTTTTTATATTTTTCACTGTTTTTCTTCCTGTTGCACTTGTGATATGAAATTCTGTTCCATTCACTTCTTTCATTGTAACTCGCTAATGTAAGACTGGCATTTTCACTTTTTGGATACTGCACTTATAACCGCCACAGGACAACCAACAAGTGAACAAGTTACAATAAAAGAAATGGAACACATGTAGTAAAACAAGTAGCAACAAGACAAAATAACTGGGTGCAAAACATCAACAAAGTAAGCACAAATAATGCACCCACCTACAAATGGCAAGATGTATAACTAATGATGATGATGCAACAGTCAGCAACAAAATGCAGTCAGTACTCAGAACACATACAATTGCAGGGTGTCAGTAAGTGAAATATAGAATTATACTAGCTACACGGTATGTACATCATAATTTCACCACTATGTCCCGTCACTTTATCATTGTCAGACTCATGAATACATGTGAAATATTGACATTGCAGAGTAACTTCTCCATATGATGGACAGAAGGATGTGCAGGTGAAGAAACATTTAATTCACAGCAGTCCACAACTCCCCTTACTGAAATTGGACTACGGTACAGAAAAAAACTTAATAGTTATAATGATTAAGCACAGGTGATATAGGGATATCATCAATGAGAAATATCCTTCGATCACAGACATTTGTATTGAAATTAGTAGATTATACACACATATACATATTATGATTCATTTTTAAACATTAAAAATTCAGTTTTATAGTTTATATATCTTGTCATAAACTTAACACCAACAAATGCACATTACAAATACATATACAGCATGTATTAGGGAGAACCCCTACATGTTTTGACAGGTCTTTGTCACCATCACGCTGTTCAAACAAAGGTCCACAAGAACTTTGCATCCATCCACATGTTAAACCATCATGCACTACAAAGTAGAAAAACACACTAGTTCACAGTGACAGTTCATAAAATAGAATGTTAACAGATTAAAAGGCTATGCTGCTGTTGTAATAGTGGATCATCACTTCTGTAAAAGCGCTGAGCACACTCCATGCACACAACCTTGTGTGTCTAGACACAAAACTTCTCATGCACAGTGCACAACAACTGACACACCCTACACTGTAACTTTTGTACCTTTAAAATGTCCCATTATTGTTGATTTGTAAGTTGTGTAATTCACATTCCAAGTCCCTGATGATCCCACAATAGGGATTCGTTCAGAAAATAAACTACATATTTGTAAGTGTGCAAGGGAATAATCATATACAGGTATGAATCGGTTTACGCCAGGGTTACGTTCCTGAGATTTCTGGCGTAAAATGAAGCTGCAAAAATATAATGGGAACACATGTAAATATATTAGGTTCTGTTCCAAGATTTTCAGTAATCAACACAAAATACTGCTTTAAAAACGATAGAATAGATGCCTGTTTGGTTTTCTCCTTTTCTAATAATAAGTCATAGTATGGCTGTAGAACTGTCTCACTTCCTCTCTTAACGGTTCAGCTTCACTCCCAGTTGCGGTCGTTGCTACAGGCCTCACATCCCTTATCAATAAGAGCAATAGCCTATGGCATTGAAACTTACGGTCACACAGAAATGTTCCTTTACACACGGTCCTTAACTAACCACGTGGCTTGGTTGGGTTATGCCCTGGAAGGAACACAATATTCATATAAATATATAATTACGTACATCACATGCGTAACAAACTAAACATTCACAATACAATCCAAACTTCCACACTTAAACTGAAACTTACGGTCACACAGAAACGTTCCTTTACATCACGCGGCATGGATATCTGCGATGGCTGTTGTGCGGGATCCATAGATTACCTCGGATTTTTGTGCGTCAGACTTAGACCTTACTTACTGCCACCTGTTGGTAGCAAGTAGGAAATATGTGCCGTTAGTTGCATAAAACCCACTGTAAGAGGACTCTGGTGCACGTTTCCTCCTTTCCAATGAAGATGCAACCCCTGCATCTAACTCAAGGGTAGCAACGTGGCCATACTGAGACCTGTTCTCGCCCAGGTATCCCAACTTTACGCGTCTCTTTCCCCGCCACCCTTACGCTTGCTGTTTTGATTATTTATTTGTAATTTTTTCTGTTGGGTTATTTGTATTTGATTTATCTAGCTGTATCCTTATATTTTCCTCCTGTATTGTTACGCTACTCTATATATGTTTCTTCAAGCTGTCTTAGCTGCTTGCATTCTCGGTACCCCTAGCCACAGATTATCTAGCCCCCTGCCCCTAGCACCTTTACGTTGTTTGTAACCACCCCTCTCTCACCCTGGTTCTACCCTATTGGCTGTCATCACGCTAACGGATTGCTACCCCGCCGTACTTTCCAGAATCTACGTTATAGGTTGCTGGCTTTCTTTCATATTCGGACCCTTGACCCGTGAAGATGGGACCGACACGTTGTCCCGAAACGTCGGTAAACACTTACCACGCGACGCCGCGTAATATCCCAGAATTCAATTTAATTTATTCACATCCATATTGTTACAAATGAAGCATCTGGACAAGTCTTATAATATTTCACATACATTCCAACACATCCATTACAGTTCAAAATCCTTAAAGTATATGATATGCTAACTTACCAATAAAACGATAAAATACATGTATTTATCATTCATTCATCACCTCCATCCATAAGTCATCCTAAATGGTTATGAGGGCATATATCATTCATGACAGTGTAAACATAATACTTATAGAAATACAAGTGTTGAATATCCCATACAAAACACTTTCAATAGTTAAGAAATTTCTTCTACTGAATAAAATACTCTTCAATCAGAAAGTCAATAAGTTTCGTTTTAAATTTTGTCAAGGTTTCAGTATTTTTAATTTCCTTTGCCAATCTGTTATAAATATGGATACCACTATAAGTTGGGCTTTTTTCAAGCAATTTAGTATTATTACCTGTTATAAACAAATCCGATTTCTGTTTTGTATCATGTAAATGGATCATAGAGTTTGTTTTATAGTTATTCAAAGACATTCTAAACTGCAGAAGAATGTCATAAATATACATACATGGCAATGTCATGATCTTTAATGCCCGAAATAAAGGTTTACAGCTAGTAGTTCTTGACACATTTGCTAGGATTCTTATTGCTCTCTTTTGTAAGAGAAAAACCCTTTTATAATTCTTAGAGATACTCCAAAATAAAATCCCATATTTCAAAATTGGATAAAAGTATGCAAAATACATAATTCTAGCAACATTGTCATCTATCAAATTCCTAGATGTCCTAAGTGCAAAGCAAAGTTTACTCAAGTTGCATACTAGTTTATCTACATGAAGATCCCATGTCAAATTTTTATCAAGCCATACTCCCAGGAACTTCGTTTCAGATACATATGGAATTTGTCTGTCTTTTATTATAATATCTTGAAGTATAATATTTTTATTGATTTTATGATGGAAACGTATTGCCAAAGATTTTTCGTTGTTAATCAGCATCCTATTCTTATGAAACCAGGGAAAAATGTTCTTAAGAGATGTATCTATGTTAAGAGCTAGATCTTGCATGTAATTTCCATTATCTAAAATATTTGTATCGTCAGCAAAAAGAGTCAAATTTACACCTTTTACATCAGCGCAGATCCCATCAACATCGCGGCGGAAGCCTTAAATCGATGTTTACTTTAGTAGAATTGTGGGAAGGGTAGTGGACTATGTCACCGATTGTGTCGTCGCAGTAGTTTCTCTAGTTATGCATACGAGCAAGCAGCAGCACAATCGGAATATGACGACACCTGTAAAAATTACCGTCGACTTTTCTGCACATACCGAACGGACCCTTGCAGGTATTACGGTTTGTAGACGTAGAGACATCTATCGACAGAGGCCACTAGAGATGACAGTATTACAAATAGATGACAGTAGTTTAACTCTAATCTGCCGTTATCTCAGCTATGTAATGTGTAATGATTTACCCTGGTTATTGTGGGAACGAAATAAAGGATTTACCACGTGTGTATAAATTAAGTATCTGTACAGTAACATTAAATTAAACGCTCATTTTAAGCTTCAACGACGTGCTTATCCTTCATCTGCTTTGTACATTTGTTTCCATATAGTTCAACATTTGTTGGACGTGTGGGGTACATGTTGACCACTCGGAAGAGCCAATCTGCGTATGATGTCACTGTACAATTATAGTGTATGTGCGAGGAGGGGTGTTGTTCGAATGTGTGATCGATCGGTATCGTTGAGTGTAGTATAACCAGCGACGAATTACAAGAAGGTAATAAAATATGCTATAGAGAGGTTTCTGAGCGCGTTTTTGTTTATTAGAGCAGACGCTGAAGTGTAAATTACCGTATGGTAGAATTGTATCGAGGTCAATACTAGAGCCGAAGCCACACCCAAGCCGCTTTTTAAATCGGAAGGAATTTGTATTAAAATTCGATGTTACTGTTGCAGGATTCTGGCGTGTGTGTGTGTTTTATTTGATCGAAAATGTAATATTTGTTGGAAACATATAAGCCCAGTGTACGTTTTAATGTGTAACCAATGGGTGACAATCAGTGTAGTAGTTTATAAAACACGTATTTTACATTAGATAAAATCGTAATTAGAAGGCAAAGGGTGAAATCGTAGTCCATGGACAGTGTAACTGGTATCAGGTTTCAGGGCATCGAAGCACGTGAAGCGTAGTGGTATTGACTGTTAACGTACGGCAATGCAGTACTTTTGTCTGCACCACGCCCCCCCCCAACCCCTTTCTTAAGTTCATACCAAAAAAAAAAAGAATACTCGAGAGTAGTAGACATCAACTGTGGGCTCATGATTATAGAGGTGACTGCTGAAGTACAGGTTGTGTGTTGTAAAAACTAGTAAATTGTAAATTGTACACAAATGTTGGATAATTATATTTATATAAATTCTTCTTCAAGTGTTTGAAGAATTATTGCAAGGCTTGTAACAAAACCACATTTTATTAAAAATAGAATCAGTTTGTTTGGATAAACACTTTGTTATGTTTTTTGTTAGTTTATTTGCCCATTGTTCAGTTCATAAAATGCGAAAGTTTTGCTGAATAAATGAGGGGATTCTGTTTTTAACTGCAGTTCCTTAACAAATAAATTAACACTACCATTACCATTTTGTTTTATTTAGAATGTGAGTTCAGTTTTATGCTGTACATGTTTCATCCACTGTGTCGTCACTCTCAGCATCATCATCGTTTCGTGCTTTTAAATGAAGCTGTTATTTACATTTATGAGGAGTGTCTTACAGTGTTGTCTGTCACTATGTGTTTTCTTGTACAAACTTTGTAATTAAATGAATAAATACACTTTGTTTGGGAATAACCCCCAATTGTCTACAGTTTGCCTCTTACATGTTTCAGCCCCTCATAGGGTGACATTATCAAGGATTGTCAGTTACAAGGAGCAGTTAGGAAGGTAAAACGTTGTATATATCATAAAAGCAATTCTGCATTAAATATGAAGTATTGTCATAAAATCATAAAGATTATGAAGGTAGTACTTAATAGGAGCTTCTATGTTTGTAGTTTTCAGGTTAAATTCTTTAATTATCAACTTTTCATGTTTGTAATTACGTAGTTTTTTAAACTTAAAATCACACGTTTGGCCTTAAGATAAAACATGTTTCCAAACATGCGTTGATAAGAATGTTAAAATACAAGCACATAATATACACACGTGTTTGTGTGCGTACATGTGTTGTGCACGCGCACCCGCAGTCGGGGGTCAACATGCAGCAGACAAGCTGTAAACGGCAGGTTGTTCTCCAGTAAGGTGTATTTGTTGGTTTAATTACGGAGCTTATGAGGAGTGTGTTTGGGTTGAACGTTTCATCCTTTGTGGTGATTATTTATTGGTCCTAATTATTTTGTTAATACCTGCACATGTGTGTCATTATCTAGTTTGCAGTGTGATGCTATTTGGATTTATCTTCAAAGATTCATATTGGATTAATGAGCATAAAATTATTTTTCAGAAGACTGTAATATGGATCAAATAACGCCAAAGGAAGTGAAGATACTGGAGACAGCTGAGGATATACAGGAGCGTAGAGAGCAAGTATTGCATCGGTATGGAGACTTCAAGTCCGAAGCAAGGGCAAAGAGGGAGAAGTTGGAAGATTCCCGGCGGTTCCAGGTATTGTGGCCATGATATTTGTGCCCCTGTAGTGTGTATCTCATGATTTGGGAAATAAGAGGTTGGCTCGTGTAGCCATTGTACTGGAATGTAACCAAAAGTAGAACTGAAATTTGAAGATAGGTGAGATGTGTAGAGTGCACCAAGTGTGAAGAGCTGGAGTGCATTGTGGTTGAGTACAGAGTGCATTCCTCTAGTATGGAATATTACTTAATCATGAATAGACCCCAATTCAGTAACTAAGTATACATAACCAAAATGTGCAGGTGCATATTTAAATTGGAGGTATTGTCATATAACTTTATTTTTTCAGTACTTTAAACGAGATGCAGATGAACTCGAATCTTGGATATATGAGAAACTTCAAGCAGCTTCAGACGAGAGCTACAAAGATCCCACCAACTTGCAAGTAAGAATGGAACTTTTGTTTTGTTGTGGTTCTGAGCATACTTGTGGATGTGCTCAAATTCTTTCATCTGCTGTTGTGGAATTTTTATGAATGTGAAAGTACATTTAAGGGCAATAGATGTGCGTGGCAGCATCCATTTCTGTATGTGCCTATCAAAAATCTAGATAAAAATTCATAACCTGACACAAGGTAAAGTAAGTATGCAATATACGGAGGATAAAATCGCAAAAGTTTGTAGCCGAACATTATAGAAGCTTTCAAATACCAGTACTGTTAGGGCAGTTCGGCTCTCCCCTTCCACTCGTCTAAAAATAGCTGGAAGGACAAGGGACCTGTGGTCCCGAGGCAGTTGGCGGGAGTAAAAGGAAAAGAGTAGACGGATGGTTTTGTGCTAACGTTGTATTGTAATAAAATAAACAAAGTTAACCTTTTTGAAGAGAACAGTCTCTTAATTTGATGTATATCAAATTAATAAAAAGTAACCAGCAAAGTTCGGTTATAAGAAGTGGCGCATCAACGTTGGGGCCCGGATAAAGAAGAAAACCTTCTTCAGTTACCACGGCACCAAAGAAAGAAAAACGGATCTGTGTACATCAGTATTAGCAAGCCTCCGACTAGCTACTAACGATGGTGTAAAGTTAGCGAGCAACCTCACGTCCGACCGCCCTGGCAGCTTACATCGGCAGCCGAGCCTCCATCAAGGATCAGCGATCCTGCCTTAACGGCGTACATTGTGCAGCCTGATTCTACAGAAAGTCACCAGGTATACAGTGTAAAATTTGTGTAAATCTTTGTGTAAAGAGTTGAAACAAAATGGCTGAGCGAAATTTGAGAAACCGAACAGTTCCAGCATCAGAGACTGATGAAAGTGAAAATCAAGTAAATAGTTTAGTAGAAGTAAGTGAGGTAGGTGTTGAAGATGAAACTTCAACTGACGAAGGCGTAGTAGTAACGGCTCCAACTCTGTTAACAAGGCAGGAAGGCAGCATTGAACATAGTGCAGTCATAGAATCGGAAAAGGCAACCATGTCAACTATGCAATTACATGTGTTGTTGTTAGATGTTGTAAGCAGTCTGAAAGCGGATATTGCTACCGCAGTTGAGACAGTGAACTCCAATTTCAAGGCAGAGAATGTTAAATTGGCGGCAGATATTACTTCTAATTTGACCTCACAATTAACTTCTAAATTCGGGGTAGAGAACCAAAAACTAGCAGAAGAATTGACAGTGAAATTTCAGTCCGAAACAGTTAATCTGAGAGAAGAATTATTGCAGAAATTTCAGAATGAGGTAACTAATATGTCGCAGGATATTTCTGCCTTGCGTAATGATACTGATAAGGAACTGCAACAAGTCAAAGTAACAATAGAAGGTATAAGTGATAATTTGCAGGAGAAAATTAATGCTCACATAGTAGAAACCAGAAAGGGAGTTGAAAGAATTGCCCGTGAAGTGAACGCCAGATCCAAATCCCTAATTGAAGATATTCAAAAATACAAAGATGACACGGAGGGTGAGGTAATAAGCGTGAGGCAGGATTTCAGCAAGTTCAGTGAAGAGATAACCGCAGATCACGCTAGATGGCAACTTAGAGCAGGGACAGATATTGAGAAAGTTAGTAGTAGCATGAAAGGGATGGAAGAAAAGGTTGCAGATTTTCAAGTAGCGGTAGAAAGAAATAAATCAGAATTCCATAATGTAAATTTAGAAATTAGCTCTTTGAAAGTGAAGTTAGCGGCGGCCAGTGAGGTAACAGGTCGATCAGCTGTTTGCGACGTTGGCGAGTTGCAAGCTGCTGGTGACCAAAATGATCAGCTTAACTTGAACCCTTTGGCCCAAACTAACCTTTCAGAGTCCTCTAGCATAAGGATTGCGAATGGTGTGAGTGAAAGAAATTGTAATATGCATTGTTCTTCTGGGTCGCATGCTATACAGTCAACTGTTCCCGACCTCTCCCAGACATTTAACCGCCAATGCGCACCAGTGTACTACCTGACTGCAAACGACGTGAAACTGCCTGACTTCAGTGACTATTCTAAAATAAACCCTATTTTTCATCTCAGACAGTTAGACGATTATTTGCGTCTGAAATCGGTTCCTAAGGACCTGCAGTTACCAATTGCCATACGTTCGATCACAGACCCATTGGCGCATTCCTGGCTGATTTCAATATCCCACACATTGAAATGTTATGAAGATTTCAAATCAGCATTTACCCGTCACTTCTGGAGTAGAGAGGCTCAGAGCCTAGCAAGATGTTCCATCTATAGAGATAAATACTCAAAACAATCAGGTGATAAAATGTCCGCTCACCTTTTAAAGTATGCTGTACTAGCCACATATCTAGAGCCGAACATTCCTGACTGTGAATTAATCAGCGCTTTGCAATTCCACTTTCCTCTCTTTATTCAGAGAATTTTGGCAACTGCGCCATTGCAGACTGTACAGGATGCAGTGGATATCTTAAAAAGACTGGAAATGATGGAGGACCATGACCCTGCTCCGAGACCAAACCCGGTTCCTCCGTTCAGAAATAATCCCTCACGCTCCTTTCAGTCTCGGGGGAACGAAAGAACAGAGGATAATAGTCGCTTTGTGCGGCAGGCTTATTATTCACGAGCTTCGAATTTCGCAAGGGACGGGCCTAATTCCCGAAATGTAAATGTGAGGAACAGATCGGATTTTGGCAACCGTGCAGAAAGATATGGACAGCCCTTACAGTCGTCACGACCTGTAGTTCTACCGGACTTAGACCCTAACGCTCCTGCGTTCAGCCGAAATCCTCAGCAGGATGATAGTAATGAACATTACCGACAAGTTAATAGTAATAGGTGCCGCGACGGCGCTTCATTAAACTAGAAATGAGCGAGGTGGTGGGGGATACGTCGCTCGCATATGAAACCCGTGCCCCAGGTCAAACTTTATTGGATGATTTGGTTCCCCAAGATAAAAGGCCAGAAGTTAAGAATATTCAAGGCCAGAAAAAGAAAGTATAACCCGAACAGATGAAGTGGCTATATATTACTTAAATGATTTAAGATTGCCAGCTAGTCCGCATGTCAAGTTGATGTTTGCTAATAAGGAAGTTACCGCCGTTGTTGACAGTGGGGCAGAAGTTTGCTTAATGTCTGAAAGGATATATGAAGAATTAAAATTAGCAGGATTGCCTACTTTGGAATTGCCAGTTGAGGGAGCTATATTGATTACCGCGTTGGGGACGCGCTCCAAAAGAATTAAAAAGCAAGTGTTGTTGCAGTTTTCATTAGAAACTGACAAGTTTGAACAGAATTTCCTGGTTTGTTCGCAACTTATTGGGCCTGTAATTTTGGGTGCCAATTTCTTTAACGAATATGGAATTGTACTTGATTTTAAGGGACAGTGCCTGTGCTATGACATGGGGGGAGAGGTGAGGATACGCCCCTTTGAAAAATTTCAGGAAACGAATTCCGAGGCCGCTAATACAGGGTTTGCTAAGGATTGTGTTGTCCGGCATACAGGCCACACAAGTGTGACACCGCCGCTAGAGGATACGCCTAGAGCGATTTGCTCCATACCGGTATACCTACAGGAAGTCTGCGAAGTTAGGCGAGAAATTTCAAATTATGAAAATGCCCTTAGTGGAAGTTATGAAGATAGGGAAAGCATGAGCCATGTTGATTTATATTGTAAAAATATGAAGAAAGGGATTGGAAAGGGTAAACAAAACCTTATGAGTGAGGATGCTCTAAGTTTGAGTGATGATGAAAATGATAACGTTGATGAGGATGATAACAATGACGTTAAGTTAAATGAAAATGCAAAGGGCACTGGAAGTGATTATGATGAAATGCAAAGCAGACAAATGAATGGAGCCCGGATGGACAGTCTTAAGCCTGTGTCGCCAGATCCACGTTGTATGACCGCAGAAGGAGTAGTTTCGCTGATTGAGGAAAACGAAAATTTGACATCTAATGAGAAACGGCAACTAGTCCAGCTGTTGTTAAAGTACTTAAATAATTTGACAACCAAGCCAGGAATCTGTAAAAGTTTTGAATATAAATTCGAAGTAAATAGCTCAGCTCCAGTCGTTGGTCATTCCCGGCCTATTCCCTTTTCATTACGCCCATTAGTGAGGAGACAAATAAGACTAGGAACACTTTGTTTGACTCAGACGTGAAAATGCATAGTGAATGAACAATACATGTAGTTATAGGAATAAATGTACTTTGATTCTGTATAAGAAATTATAGTTCAAACAAATGATTACAAATAGAGTAAGCAGCTGTTAGTTATAAAATTTATGGAATAGTATTGTTGTGAATTCAGTAGAGTTGTGGTTAAAAAGAGAGTTATACAACATTCAAGAATGTAAACCTTTGAATTGTATTAGAAATGAAAAAGTGGCAAGATGTAGACTTGAATAGTCTGGTCTGAACACTCTTCAAGTCGCATCTTGGGGGGGAGTAGTTGTAGCCGAACATTATAGAAGCTTTCAAATACCAGTACTGTTAGGGCAGTTCGGCTCTCCCCTTCCACTCGTCTAAAAATAGCTGGAAGGACAAGGGACCTGTGGTCCCGAGGCAGTTGGCGGGAGTAAAAGGAAAAGAGTAGACGGATGGTTTTGTGCTAACGTTGTATTGTAATAAAATAAACAAAGTTAACCTTTTTGAAGAGAACAGTCTCTTAATTTGATGTATATCAAATTAATAAAAAGTAACCAGCAAAGTTCGGTTATAAGTTATGTGCACATTACATGCCAGACATGTGTTGAAGAAGCAATAAAAGGATGCTAGGTTGTGGATGTGTACGTACATATACCTGCTGTCCTTAGTAGTTAGTATCTTAAGAGGGTATCAAAGATAATTATAAGATACAATAGAGTCTTGATATTTGTAAACCACCAAAAACATGGGAATCAATTTTTATTATGAAATGCCTATTTGGTTTCAATAAATTATGAAATACCAGTAATAAAAACATTAAATATCTTAAGAAAGCATGAAAGATGATGATGATGATGATGATGATGATGATATGATGACAATACAAAACTGTACTTGTACACCAGAGTTAGAGAGCATGAATGCAATCAACCTTGCTTAATGAAAGACAGAACTTGGACTGTGCTGGGAATGATCTGTACCATAGCAGCAGGGTGGGGGAGGCTGACTTCATAGCCAGATGGTCTTATCCCAGTTCGTCAGAACCAATCACGGGCCGTCAAAACAGTGGCGTTGAAATGGGTGATCACAGGAAGTCAGATCTTGAACAGCACGGTTGACAAACTTTGAGGCTATTATGTAGGATATACATGTAAATATAAAGTGAATTAAATAGTCTGTGAGCAAACCTTGGTATGAATCAGATGGCTGAAAATGCATGATGTGAAGAATATAATTGTTTATGATATACATATTCAAATGTGATAATTAACCCTATGCTGTGTGTAACATAGGATTGTATAACAATGCTGAATGCACACTGGTGTACTTAATATACTAAAAGATGGTGTACATTATTTGTGTAGATTGCCTGATTTCATAGCATCAGGCTAATTGAATTTGAATGGGGAAGTAAAGTGTCCAACAAAAAGTCTGTTTTTTTCTTAGTAAGCACAATATTTCATTATAGAAACAGAACTTATACATTGTGAGAAACGTCATATTAATGTGAAGCTTAAAAACATCTGGGTGAGGCATGTGTTACATGGGGAAAACTGCATGTCTTGGGTTTGGACCAGGACTGTGCATAAGAAACACATGAGTTTCTCTTAGTTAATAGTATTCACTTGGCTACGTATTTGAAGTTATGTCATCTTTCAGGCAAAAATTCAGAAACATCAAGCCTTTGAAGCTGAGGTGGCTGCCCACAGCAATGCAGTTGTAGTGTTGGATAATACTGGAATGGAGATGATAAATCAGGCACATTTTGCTGCTGACATAATTCGTAGGAGGCTCGGTAAGCTGATACACATTTTCATACACTTCATTGACCCTTTGTTTTTTACATGCAGAACATTACTGCACACGCTGTTTTTGTTTGTTTGTTTGTTATGTCATTTGTGCCATGGATTTTTCATTTAATTCTTGCACTTTACCTGTGATGCCTCTTTTCATGATCGTATGAATGTGTACGTGTTTCCAACACTCCTGTGATCAAATTGTATGGTGCTGAACACTTCATTTGATGTGTCCTCAAGTGCTGTCACTGTTATAAAATTAATTGCAGTATCTGAAAGAAAGTGGCAATCCATCAGCCTTTGGAAGGGATGGAAATTGCTTATGTGCTGTGTTTTTGCACTTTAATGTGATAACTTTATTATAATTCCCTTGGAGTTAGTATAAATTACTTATCCTGGAAAAATTAGGTATCAGCTGTATTGAAATTACTTGACAGAGGAACTTCATCGTCTGTGGGAGTTACTTCTGTCCAAACTAGCGGAGAAGGGGATGAAGCTGCAGCAAGCTCTTGTGCTGGTGCAGTTTTTGCGCCAGTGTGATGAAGTCATGTTCTGGATTAATGACAAGGAAACGTTTGTTACAACTGATGAATTCGGGCATGACTTGGAACATGTGGAGGTGCTTCAGCGCAAATTTGATGAGTTCCAGAAGGATATGGTGTCTCAGGAATATCGTGTGACTGAAGTGAATGAATTGGCAGATAAGCTGGTGGTAGAAGGTCATCCAGAACGTGACACTATTTTGTCCCGCAAAGAGGTAAGACTGCTGATATTATGAAATGAGGAAGGCAAGTTAGAGAACTTGGAATAGGAACATTTCGGAGCACATTTATCATTATTACCAATGTATTATGAATTTTCATCTGGAAATTGGGGGAGTATATTTCATATCAATTTGCTGTCATAAAACTGAAATTAAGTAGTTGAAATACACCTTCCTCATCTAGAAGCTATCTCTCCTCAGCAGCTTGAAAATGCCCTGTGCTATGGTGAGAGGGACCCACTTATCATGGAACATTATAAAAATGGATAAGAGTTTCATGCAAGCAAAAATATATCCTTCAGCATGCTGATGTGTGCTTCTTTGAATTGCAACATTGTAGGTGACATCACAGACTTTCAGTAGAAGTTTATTTTGTTGGAATTATTACATTTGCTGTTTCATCCTTATACCATTTGAACATTTCAGTGACTGTCAGGTATGTTACAATGGGCTATGGAACACTTTGGGATTTTTCTACTATTTAACATTTTCATGCTGCTATTTCCTCATTTTTCCAGCATACATTTTTCGTGCTGCTGTTTTCCAATTTTTCCAGCATACTCATATCAGTTGTGAAATGATTTGATGTGTTCATAATTATCCATGGATGTATTCATATTACTAAGGTACTGGATATGTTAACATTGACTATGACTGTAGTGTTAAACAAAACAAATGCTTTCTGTAAGTACTGTTACAAGTTTCTGAGTCATGCATTATGTCGGTTTCAGTGAATTAATTGAGTGTAAATAGGTTTGTAACAATGATAGCTGTTGTTTGTCTTATTGTTATGTAGTGTGTTTATATTTCATTTTCCTAGGAATTGAATGAGGCATGGATGAGACTCAAGCAGTTGGCTTTGATGCGACAAGAAAAGCTGTTTGGAGCTCATGAGATTCAGCGTTTCAACCGTGATGCAGACGAGACTGTTGCTTGGATCTCTGAGAAAGACGTTGTGTTGTCATCAGATGATTATGGTCGAGATCTGGCCAGTGTACAGACCCTCCAGGTAGAAATCTGGGTGATTTATTTATTTGCAACATGTTGCTTAAAATATCTGTGTGGAATTGAAGGTGATATGTTACTCCATTTCTGTTATTTCAGCGTAAACATGATGGTGTAGAGAGAGATTTAGCTGCCCTGGAAGACAAAGTGACAACACTAGGGCAGGAAGCTGACAGATTATGTGGAATTCATGCTGGGCATGCTGATCAAATTCAGGCCAAACGGGCTGAGATTGTTGAATATTGGGAGAGTCTTACTGCAAAGGCCAAGGTTTGCTAATCTTCATGTATAGAGTCTATTGCATGTTTTATGACTAACATTGATTTCTTCATTGTTTGACATATAGTAAATTGACCCTGCAAATATTCAAGGGCTTTTGCCTTAGGGTTGCAAGACATTAATTTTAATGTGAGAGTGAAGGGAATATAAAAAATAAGATAAGCTAGGTTGGAGTGGATTTGTTGTGCCTTTGACTTGCACCTTTGGGACGAGAAGTAAATGTCTCCAGTGATCTGCAGAAGACCAGAATTGGAAAGAGGGCTGTATAGGAGGAGATATAATTATATAACATACGGCATTTTGATCATCACATACATATATATATATATATATATATATATATATATAATTAAACGGTCAGTGCCATGGTGCAAAGCAGGGGTAAAATATTTTATAGTTATGAAGTGAAAGGTGGTTTATCTAGCACTGGGTGGTCTGGAAAGCTGTATTAACTGAATTTACAGGGGCTCATTACATTTGAAAATTCCATGTACTGGCGGCACCCAACACTGATTCTGAGAGGTCAAAAACCAAAATTGATGAAGAAGTAATATTTACTGGGTAAATTTATGTAAGTGAACAGTTATGATAGTGATAGCAAATGTGTATGTACTTCAGTGTTGTGAATATATGATCAAAAGAGTGAAATGTTGGCATCGTGTTTTTTAAAGGATTATATATGCATTACAGGGTATCCAGTGGCAAATTAAATACAGTAGAACCCAGATAAGAAGTCCCCGCATAAGAAGTTTTCCCCTGTAAGAAGTCTGATTTTTAAAGTCCCGAAATCCTATTGCTTTTAATAAGCTTCCCTCTTAATAAGTCTTCCTGCTTAAGGAGTCCCTAATCCTCTGGTCCCTTGAAAGACTTCTTAGCAGGGTTCTACTGTAGTTAGGTCTGACCATGAGGTTGCTAGATACAACAATATGCATGTATAATGTTTTATTATCTGCAAAACTGCTGTATCCAGCAACCTTTTGGTCCCAGAGGTGCCAGATGTGGCAGCTTTTACTGTATTCATATATTTGCACGTTTGGTTACATTAGGAGTGCAGTAATGGTGCTTCTGCATGCCAAGAGTAATAAAATGTTAGTAATGGCAGGTATGTTTTTTATTTAAGACGTGTTCAATACGTGACAAATTTGTCAGGAGAAAAAGAAAATTTTTAACTAGCCTGACATTCTTTATGGTGCAGTAGCTGCAAACAATGATGCAGTTTATCTTCTGTGAAGGCTGTCCACAATTGTGGTTTCAGCACATAAAGAAGCCAGGTTAGCATAGTTAGTATAGTGACCAGGCTACAGGCTGGATGATCTGGGATTTGAATCCTGGCAGGAGAAAGAGATTTTTCTATTCTCCAGAAAATCTGGAGTAGCCCTGGGACCTATCTAGCCCCCAGTTCAGTGGGTACCAGGGTTCTTTTGTGGATAGGATGTACTGAACAGCACATAACAAGTAAATTGTAGTGTAGTATGAATGTTTTGTATTATAAGTGTGATTAAAATAGTTGTAGCTTGACTAGTACATAAATTTTGTCCCTGTTGGCATATATTGTGAACATTACGGACAGAAGAAGGTGAATGAATACTTCTACATTTTTTACAGTGTGTTTTAATCTTCTTGGAATTGTTTACATGACACTTGGTGTAGTTGATACATAATTAAATAATTGTACAGAATAAACAGAATATATTGTATTTACCTGAATGCAAGACGACTCCAATCTAAGATGACCCCCCCCCAAATAAAACACCTGCTAATAAGAAATATTTTACTATTCATTCATACATATAATACACAAAGCATGACAGATTCTGTCTACCTTTACAAATCGGTGTCACCATCTCCATCTTCACAGTCAGTGTCGTAATCATCCTCAAACTCCTAACATCCTCATCCTCTTCCCTGTCATTTCACAACATATCATCATCAGTCCCATCCACTGCATTGGATATGTAGCACTTAAAACCCTTCACAGTCACTTCTGGTAAGATGCGCTGCCATGCTTTTATGATCCACATTGACTAAAGAATACATTTATATTACTTGGTTTATAATTATGTTAACCCATGAAGTGTCACAGTTTTCTCAACAGAGGGTGTTACAAATTTTAAATACTTGTGTTCTGGATTTTTATGTTGTGTCTGTGGTCTGATCAGTTTGAGTTAATGGCTCTTTTTTATGGTTTTTAATTTGTGGATTGGTCCAGGTTTTATTTTTGAGTCTTGTAGTTAATTTTTAATTTTTCAATAGCCATTTTCCTGTTAACTACCCTTGGACTAGATCTGTTCTCAGGTGCATATATTAACAAGTTACTGTTTCTGTGGTGTCCAGTGACTGAGAAGAGCTCGATCTGAGGGGTCCACCAGATTAGTGCTTCTTTGCCTGAAAATGGAAACAGGCCCTTACATATTTAAGCACCAAATTTGGTAGTAGTATGTGCAGCTGACTTCAGTATCTCATTACTTCCAGGTCTATAGGGATTTTGTTGCAAAATAGCTATTTCGTCGTTCATCATACATTTTAATTTCTTTGACAGGAACGTAGACAGAAGCTGGATGAATCATATTACCTACATCGTTTCCTGGCTGACTTCCGTGATCTCATATCCTGGATCAATGATATGAAGGCAATCATCTCTGCTGATGAACTTGCAAAGGATGTGGCTGGGGCTGAAGCACTATTAGAGCGTCACCAAGAACATAAAGTAAATTTATTTATAATTCACAATGCACCTCAGATACTGTGTTTTAAATAATAACCATCATAGTATAGTTACTGGTAACTGTCTGGCTGCTAATACAACTAGACAGAAGATACATGCACCAACAGCAGAATGATGGAAGGTGTCATTCAACTAATAAAACAACTGAAACCACTTACGCTGGACGTGTGTTACATTATGCATCGTAAAAATGCTGATGGCAATCTACAGTATGGTGTAAACAGTCACTAAGTTATGCTATACTAGCAGACTGTTGATCTATGAAATATGTATGTATATATATATTTAAAGGTGACACTATAGATATATTTCAGCTGGATCTTTTGTTATGCTTTTTGTTTTTGAATGGGGCTGAAAGAAATAATGGTGCATCCTTGTGTAAAGTAAGTTCTTCTTCTCATGTAACAGTAAGATCATTTAAAAGGGAGAAATCAATTTGTACACTCTTTCAAAGTTAAGGTTTGCAGCAAGGCAGTAATCTTTTTTTCCTCAAGTGTACGACATTTTGAGTTCAGAGTTTTATTGCGCAGATTTTTAGTCTATTTGTGTGGCAATAAGTGCAGCCTTTGGGATAATAACTTGCCAGATCTTGAGTTATGGAGATCATTTCCACCCTTAGTGTCTTGTTAATTCTGTGTAGTGCTTCAGGATTGTATTGGTGTTCCTTCAGTTTTCCATGTTGGTTGAGGCAAGGAGTTCTCATATGGGATTTGTTTTTTAAGGCTGTATAAAAATAAGAGAAGAATAGAAGGATTTCATAAATGGTTCTAATACCATAGCTCTGCATTCAGTTTCCGTCATTCTGCGCATATGATTTGCATGTGTTTTCAGGGTGAAATTGATGCACGTGAAGACAGCTTTCGTTCCACAGCTGAAGCTGGACAGTTGCTTTTAGATAGAGAACATTATGCATCAGAGGAAGTGAAAGAGAAGCTTGTGGTTCTTGCCTCAGAAAAAACATCATTGCTGTCAATGTGGGAAGAACGCCGTATTCTGTATGAACAGTGTATGGATCTGCAGCTTTTCTACCGAGACACCGAACAAGCTGATACTTGGATGGCAAAGCAAGAAGTAAGCACTGTTACATTTGTCATATATCAGGGACAGTATTATATGCTTTAGGCTTACTTTTGTTATTTGTCTGATTCTTACAGGCTTTTCTGGCCAATGAAGATCTTGGTGACTCACTGGATTCTGTTGAGGCTCTTATTAAGAAACATGAAGATTTTGAAAAGTCTCTAGCTGCTCAAGAAGAGAAAATTAAAGCACTGGATGAATTTGCAACAAAGCTGATTGAAGGCCAGCACTATGCAGCTGATGATGTAGCTCAGCGTAGAGCTATGGTGAGTGTTAGTACTTTGAAAGGTTACTAAAGGTTAAACTATTCCTGATATGCCTATTTCTAAAGAAGGTTGTTTTCGGTAAGTCAGCAGAGTATGTGACAAATCAGGGGGAGGGGTGAATGTCACAAAGAAAGTCAAAGATTTGTATTTCCTGAATATCCTGCATGATTTTTTTACATTTTTTAATTATGTGTTACTTAAGTGGTAGGTAGTATTATGGATAGGATCATTTGGTAACCTAATTTTTATTCTTAGTTACTTGAACGTCGCAATGCACTACTAGAGAAGTCTGCCCTTCGTCGAGCAATTCTAGAAGATTCCAATCGCCTGCAGCAGTTTGAGAGAGATTGTGATGAGACCAAGGGCTGGATCAATGAGAAGCTTAAATTTGCTACTGATGACAGTTATCTTGTAAGCATTTGTTTTATTTTTAAATTTTAATGCATAAATGAATAAGTAAATCTTATGCAGATTCTTGTCTTGTTTTTTACAAAAGTGATGTAAATACATTTTGCAGGTATTATGTAAATAATAAATGTTTTATCATTAGGATCCTACAAATTTGAATGGGAAGGTTCAGAAACATCAGAACTTTGAGCAGGAGCTGAATGCAAACAAAACTCGCATGGAAGATATAACTTCAACTGGCCAAGAACTTATTGAAGCTAATCACTATGCAGCAGGTAATAACACATGCACATGGTGACATATTGTAATTATAGTAAAACAGTTTTATCTTTGCAGGAAGAGAATTTTGCTATAATTTTAATGTTTCTGTTTACAACAAAGTCCTTTGTCTTTTGTTCAATCACATCAGCATGAGGTAAGTGTTATTGAATAATTCAAATTCAGTACTTGACTTGATAATGATATTTATAAAAATGGGTAGAGTCTGTATACAGGAGGTGAGAAAGTTTGAGATATTAACAAATTTTGTATAAATATAAGCTTCAAAATTATTTTTATTGACGTTTGAGAAATTATTTTGTAGTTTCAGCAGGTGGTTATGACTTCTGAAACTTTCTATTAACATTTTTATTGTTTGTTTTTTTCTAGTTGTTTTCTGTAGTTGCTTGAATAAATGAAGAATGTAAAAGAAAGCTGAATTTAAAGCAGTAAAAATGCTTTCATTGTTTGAATTATACTTAATGTGATGCTGACTAACTTCCGCAGTTGATGTGTATCAGTGAATTGAGGATGTATTCAGTATGTGTTCATTATAGTATAAAGACAACAACGTAAAACTTTTGAACACCATTATCACTTATCATCCTGTCAGTTTTGGATTGAAGTGTTACTGTATAGGGTTTTTAGATGATGTGATGCTATAAAAGTGGCATTTGATTGCTGCTTTTCATGCAGATCGAATCCAGGCTCGTATGGATGAGATTCTTCAGTTGTGGGAGACATTGGTTGTGGCAACTGACAAGAAGGGCTCAAAGCTGCAAGAAGCATCACAGCAGCAGCAGTTCAATCGAACAGTGGAGGATGTTGAGTTGTGGTTATCTGAAATAGAGGGCCAGCTCATGAGTGAGGATTATGGAAAGGTAGGTTCATGACTCAGCACTTACTTGCTTTTTATTATGATTAAAATGTAATCACTACATGTTTTGTGGCACAAATGGACCACTTTGGAAGTTACACAATCTTCAGTTATTATGGATTCCATGTGGCAGGTGGGGGAGCTTTGGCCTTTTCTGTCATACTTGTGTGTGAGTATGCATTTGTGATCCAGAAACAAAACGTTGGGCATTGCGATTGAAGATGTTGCTTGGGGGTTCCATACAGCTCTGTTGAAAGATGTGATGTGACGATTTCCAGTGGGATAGTTACATTAACAAAGAATGAAATTTTGGGCATTACTGAATCCAAGCCTTATTAACGTTCCTAACGCACAGAGAGTTACAGTTTTGTGCTCATTGTCAGGTGTGGGAATGTTTATATTTTCATTCCTCTGATGGTAATGTCACCTTTGATGTTCACTTCCTTCTGCTAAGGGGTGAGTGGTCCCTTTCCTGCAGGAATATGGCACTGCCATGAATATGTTATGGTTTTAAAATGGTGATGATGGATGTCACTGTGTCAGTGCCTTACTTCCACTGACTCCTGCTGGTATTACAGGTAAAATCCTTTTGAGCTAGTGTCCAGTGCTTTTTGAGTCAGGATAGTTCTGCTTAGCAACTTTGCCAAACCTAAACACTTGTGGCTGTGTTCTGTGTTGTTATTTGAAGGGCAGGGTGTTTCAGAAAAATCACGTACAGTCTAGAAGTTTAAAAGTGTTATTCATTTAAAAATTTCATTGTATTTCTACAGCAATTCTGGACCAAGTGCCACAGAATTTCTTTCATTCATTTGCAGAAATGTCATTAACTTGGGTATGTCACGTTGAATAGGTTTTGGATAAGGAAACTATTTTCCCAAGTGTGTAGAAGGGTTTGGGTAAGTTAAAATTTTCTAATGATCAAGAAAGAGACCATAAATGTAGCATTGTGTTGTTATTTAAAATTTGTGAGTAATCTGTGAGTTTTCCTGTTTCTAGGATTTAACCAGTGTGCAGAATCTTCAGAAGAAGCATGCTTTGCTTGAAGCTGATGTTGGATCCCACCAGGACCGAATTGAGGGAATTAGAGTGGCATCTAGTCAGTTTGTGGAGCGGGGTCACTTTGATGCTGATAACATCAAAGCTAAGGAGGTGTGTGTTGTGTTTCAAAGTGATGCTTGCTTGTATCAGTTCAGAATATTCTGTCTTTGTGTCTACTGCCTAAAAATGTAAAGATTAAAGTTTACAAAACTACAGTTTTTGCTCCTCTTTTGTGTAGGTGTGAAAGTTTATCTCTCACGTTAGGGGAAGAAAAGAAAGGGTGTTTAGAGAACAGGTTGCTGGGGAATGTATTTAGATCTAAGAGGAAGAAAGTGGTGGGAGGCTGGATAAAGTTGTGTAACAAGGAATTTCGTGATTGTATTCCTTGCCAGATATTAGGATGATGAGCTCAAGGATGAGATATGTATGGCAGGATAGTAATAAAGTGACTGTTAAAGAAATGGAATGGGAGGGTATGGACGAGGTTCGTCTGGCTCAGGATAGGCTCCAGTGGTGGGCTGGTGTGAATATGTTAATGAATCTACAGGTTCTGAGCTTCCCCCCCACCAACCACTTTCTTTAGTTTTCAGTAAGATACTTGTAGAAAACGTGGTTAACTTTGTGCATGTATGGTACCCCCCACCCTCTCTCCATTTTTCTGTATGTTATTCAGGTATATGCTTATCAAGAGGGATTCTGCTGCATCGAGTTAGTTGGTCATGTGAGGTGGTAGCAGTTGAATGCAGAAAGGAAAAGTCCTGTGCATTTGACAGAAGAAAATACCCACTGATGTGCTGTAGAGGCTTATTGCGTTAAGACTTAATCTCTTTGTGAAACAGCTTGGAAAATACAGGGTATAGTGTACAGTTTTAAGTTTGTGCAGGTTTCTAAAAGAGTGAGGGGAAGGGGGGGAGTGTGTGAGAGAGAGAGAGAGAGATTTATGTGTGTGTGCATGTGGACAAAAGAGGTATTTGTGTGCTGTGTAATGTAAGACACCTGAAGTACAATACATTTGCAGTTATTTTATTTAATAACACATGGAACTTTACTATATAATGGAAATATACTTCATTAACTAGGCTGCCTTGACTGATCGATACTCTGCGCTTCAGCGACCCATGAACATACGTAAACAACGTCTGTTAGATTCCCTTCAAGTGCAGCAGCTGTTCCGTGACATCGAAGATGAAGAAGCATGGATCAGAGAAAAGGAGCCTGTAGCAGCATCAACAAATAGAGGTAAGACAGATTCATTTTGTTTCTTTTATGTTTTCAGTGATTAATCTCCTATAATTTTCAGTTTGGTAAGTAACTTTAAATTATTCTTTAGTAAAGTGTCAGATAAAACAATTAAAAGGTTATTTATTATGATGAAGAATAGCTCTGAAACCCACTGATGTGTATTGAGACTTCAAACCAAGTTTTGAGATCTATCACCTGTGAAATGAGTTGATGCTTTTCCTTTTCCACTTTGTATTTTATACCTCTAATGAATTCAGGTCGTGATCTGATTGGTGTCCAAAATCTGATCAAGAAACATCAAGCCGTGTTAGCGGAGATAAACAATCATGAGAATCGAATTGCAGCAGTCTGTCAGTCGAGTCAGCAAATGCTTGATGATGGTCACTTTGCTAGTGAGGAAATCAAACAAAGAATTGGCACTCTTAATGATCATTGGATACAACTCAAAGAGAAGGCTCTGCAGGTCAGTACTGTAACAGTTTTGTGGTATTTTACACCACACATACTGTGTGAGCATGTGTTAGATCTAGTTGAAACTATGTGTCTGATATCACACATGTACAGTGGTTATTCTGATATGACATGCTGTGGAAATGAAAGTGCATGTCATGTCTTAGGATCACATTTCCAGTATTGTTATTTTTATCACAAATTCATAAATATCGGTGGTCAGAATTTTATTTTACTGTGATTATAAGCATGTAGACTAAAACAAGGAAGGCAATGCAGAAGTTCCACATGTTCTGATCCAGAGCATGGTTTGTTCATGTAGTGTGAGATGACTTAACACAAGTCATTTTATTTCCTCACATTATAAGGAATGCTGTCAGCAGGATGCATGTGATCAGTGTGTGTCCAGGCATGCAACATTTGTGATATGCTACTACAATGACTGACTTAATGAAACAACCCAGAATTGGGATTGTAGAGGTAAAAAACTTCTTGATGTAAAGAGAAAAGGCATGGTCTTTGCTGAAAGCCAGTAATGCCATGTTAAAATCAGCATGTTGGAAGTTAATTTTGTGAATTTACTGTGTGGGACATAATGTCGGAGTATGTACCAACATTTAGAAAACCCCTTATGAGAAAGAAATATGTTACTTAGTATTTCTGATGCTTTGCTCTTACTGTAAAGTTTTACAAGTTCAGAAGAGGCTGAAGTTAAAAACCATACCACTAGCAGAACATTTGTCAATGAAGTGTGCATACCAACTGATTAGTGATGGTTTTATATGTTTTAAGTAATTTGGAATTGTAATTTTACCTGCTTTGTATAGTGGTACATGGATGGAGACTTGTGAATTATTGTACAAGATTCTGTGCTTAGTACTATCATTTCTGCATACTAAGCACAAACAAGACCTGGAAGATACATTGCAAGCATGCCAGTACTTCATGAAGCATGGCACATACATGGAGACTTATGAATTATTATACAGAGATTCTGTGCTTGATACTGTCATTTATCTATCCACAGCGCAAACAAGACCTGGAAGATTCGTTGCAAGCACACCAGTACTTTGCTGATGCAAATGAAGCAGAGTCATGGATGAAGGAAAAGGAACCAATTGTGTGCAATACAGATTATGGGAAGGATGAGGATTCTGGCGAAGCTCTGCTTAAGAAGCATGAGGCCCTTGTATCAGATCTAGAGGCATTTGGCAACACCATTTCAGCTCTGAGGGAACAAGCACAGTCTTGTAGAGTGAGTACTTGGTACAGTTAATATTAACTCAGGGAACCACCTGAGGTGTCAGTTCTTGTGGGATGTGATGCAGTGTCACATTCACACCACTGTGAAAACCTTTTAAAAATCTCAGGGAAGCACTTATTTGTGTTGTCAGATTATGGTCCATAACAATTCCCAAAGTCTTCATGCAGTTGTGATATTACTTTTTCAGCAACAAGAGACCCCAGTCATTGATGTATCAGGCAAGGAGTGTGTGGTGGCTCTGTATGATTATACAGAGAAGTCGCCTCGTGAAGTTTCCATGAAAAAGGGAGATGTTCTTACTCTTCTAAACTCCAACAACAAGGTGCTTGAATATGCTGTGTAATGTGTGCTTTTATTTGTGTCAAGTAGTTGCCTGTAGTTTCATTTCTGTTAATTATTTACAGGACTGGTGGAAAGTTGAAGTGAATGATCGTCAAGGTTTTGTGCCAGCTGCCTATGTGAAGAAGATAGAAGCAGGTTTGTCAGCATCACAGCAGAACTTGGCTGATAAGAACTCCATAGCAGCCAGACAGAACCAGATCCAGGCTCAGTATGATCAGTTGTTGGCCCTTGCCAGAGAGAGGCAGAACAAACTCAATGAGACTGTCAAAGCGTATGTGCTGGTTCGTGAAGCTGCTGAACTTGCTACATGGATTAAAGACAAGGTAAATCAGAATATCAAGGGTTCTGCCTTTCCATTCATTCCAATTTGCGAACAGATAATTCCAAATCTTGGGAGTGATGATTTCTTGTAGTGTCTTTTTCGTATTTTCTGCCTGTTCCTGATTCCTTGAAGCATGTACATAAGTAAGCCTATTGCTTTATCGAAGCTGCACGTTAATGTATGTTTAATCTTTAGGAGAACTATGCTGAGGTTCAAGTGGCTGATGTGGGTGAAGACCTGGAGCAAGTGGAGGTGATGCAGAAGAAGTTTGATGATTTCCAGGCTGATCTTAAAGCCAATGAAGTTCGTCTTGCAGAAATGAATGAGATAGCTATGCAGCTAATGAGTCTCGGGCAAACTGAGGCTGCCTTGAAGATTCAGACACAGATAGAGGTGAGCATTCCAACAAATACATCATAATTGTGATGCAGCTGATAATTTGGTGGTACAGTAAAACCCCGATTTAATGTTCCCGCATTTAGTGAAATCCCAGATTTAGTGATGATTTTTTCATGTCCCGACAATAGCTCCATATAAACAATAAACCTCCATTTAATGAAAACCTCGGTTTAGTGAAATATATTCTAATCCCTCAGCAATTCATTAAATAGGGGTTTTACTGTACTTGTAAAATTATCTGAGACTGCTCAGTGAGAAATGAAATTACAGTACCTATACTGCACCGTTTACTTGTTTTTTCAGAAGTTTTCCATTTTTCATCAACTGAACTGAACTGTCAGGACAACCAGATTTAAATGTAATTGTTATGCACTTGAATTTATATTCTTTGTTCAGGATCTGAACCAGAAGTGGGCATCACTGCAGCAGCTTACATCAGAACGTGCCACTCAGTTGGGCTCTGCCCATGAAGTTCAGCGTTTCCATCGTGATGTGGATGAAACTAAAGACTGGATTCAGGAGAAGGATGAAGCATTGAACAATGATGACCTAGGCAAAGACCTGCGAAGTGTTCAGGCTCTGCAGCGCAAACACGAAGGCCTTGAAAGAGATTTGGCTGCCTTGGGAGACAAGGTAACAAACTGTGTCTGAGGATTTGTAAAAACAACAGCACTGGAAATTTGTATGACCATTCTGAATTTTTTTTTATGACAGATACGTCAGTTGGATGAAACTGCCAATCGGCTGATGCAAACACATCCTGAAACTGCAGATCAGACGTATGCTAAGCAGAAGGAGATAAATGAGGAATGGACACAATTGACTGCCAAGGCCAATAGCCGTAAGGAGAAATTGCTGGATTCATATGACTTGCAACGTTTCCTCAGTGACTACCGTGACCTCATGTCATGGATCAATAGCATGATGGGTTTGGTGTCTAGCGATGAGCTGGCTAATGATGTAACAGGGGCTGAGGCTTTGCTTGAAAGGCATCAGGTAAGGATATTGTTATTATGAAAACTGTTGCAAAAACAAACTTCACAGTTTTCTATGTGGCTGTTTCAGGAGAAGTAAAACTTTCTTAGCAAAGTCAAGGAATTCAGTGTCTCGGTTTCCCAAGGCATTTTCACATTTTTTTCAAGCACAGTGTGATAATTGCAGGCAGTATATATAATAATACTTACTGTCCTGTGGCCTCCAAATCACAGTGAGGTGCCAGTTTCTTACTCTTAAAGTTTTATTGCCGCCATTTACTTGGCGCTGTTAAATTGAAGTAATTGCATCTTCATAAATGGTGTCTTCTCCATTTTTTCTTTACAATGCAGGAGATTGAGTCACATGGTTTGGAATTGAGGTGGCATGGAATGCATGAAAATATTGCTTTTAACCTACAGTCGTCGTGTAAGTAATGTCAGCTGGTTTTTCATTTCATCTTGTGTCACTGTGGTAAAACCACTGTCATTTTTTACCTCTAAATTAAAAAGTACTAAATGCTTTTAAGAAAACAACAAAACAATTATTAAAATTTAGAATATCAATTTCTTTGATGGTTTGTGTGTCATATTTTTAATCAACACAGTTCTGCACATTTCACTTACAGATCTTTTGGTTAGCAGTGAATATTTATACTTTCAAGCAAGTTTGACTGCCTGCAGAAATTTCCATGTGGCAGCAATATAGATGGTCATGTGGCATGGGCTGTGAAAGGCATTACCCTGTTTTGTTTTAACTTAAGAGCTTTTCTTTTTTAAGTTTGCCATGTAAGGAGCCTAAGTCCTTTTAAGTTAATATAGTAAGAATGTAGACCAGTTATAGTAATAGTATCAAGTAGCTAAAAGGTTTGAATAGCAGCAGGATCAGGTCCTACCCTTGTCCACCTTACTTCAAACTTTGGTGTACCAGACTGAGTAAGAATATTCCACTGCATACAGAAGTTGGGTATGACAGGGGAGTCAGAAAATTTTTCAGCTGCACAAGATCGGAGATATAACTGAATTGAGTCTGTGGAGAGAAAAATTGGCGCTAACCAGTAGTGAGTGTGTGATTCTTTCCAGCTGCTTATTATTTGACATACGTGTGCACCACATGTATCATCAATACCTGGAAACCCAGCTGGAAGTCACTGTTCAAAGCCCTTTTCGTACTGTCATTACATTGCCATTGCTCACAGACTTAGCTGTGGAATTGTCGTGTATTGGGTTTAATCCTCCCAAATAACTTGTTTTAGTGAAAGTTCTGTATGGGAAGATGTGCTGTTATGATGCAGAATGTATTTTGCCTGGCCAAAGATTTGGTATGTGCCACCAAAAAATACACTGCCATAAACATTCTAAGACTTAAAAAGGTGAAATGTTTGGTTGAGTGATGTTTTAGAGGAACAAATTTGTAATGGGTATTCTGTGATATGAGAAACAGATTAGCATAGTTTTGGCTTTGATAGTGATATTCTTGCCTTTTTTGGTCTTGAAGGCTCAGGACTTATCCACATCTCATCACCAGGCACAACCGATGTGTTCATGTTCTTGAAACAGTCTTGCTGAAATGTCTGAGAAATTACTTTTATCCTCACTTTTGCTTTGACTGATGCTTTTCAGTACTGTTTTGTTATGACAGTCATCATGTTCAGATCTTTGGTCAAGATCAGTATTACTCTGTTTCTGTTCATATTCACTTCTTCCTGTATCTTTTGAATAGTCACTAAATGAGCATTTTGTCACTGTGTAAGTACCTGTTCTCAAATATTGATGAGTTCAGAAAGTTGTCAGATGGCCACATCCTTTTTTCATGTGTAATGTTTTTCCTTCAAACTTAAATTGCTTAACCAACACAAAAACTTGTGTTCTGTTTATTATCTCCTTTCCATAAACCTGTTGTAACTTTTTTTCTTAATTTTGCTACATTTTAATGTTTATTTGCTGTTCTAACAATTTATCACCCATGTTTTTGACAAACACTGTGTCCATTGTAAAACATACTGCAATCACAAAATACTCTGAATCCCAGTGACTGGTATAAAATTGCAGAATCATGTTACCATTTGCTGTACAGAACAGGTAGTCCTGTTATTTAATTGTCGTGTCTCATTTATGGTGCTAGAAGAATTTTGTGGCTTCTAAAACGTACGGATACACTGAGCACATTCAGGAAGGATTAAATTATAATGTTTTCTTACAAAAGACACACATGTGCCCTTGAAGATATTACAGAATTGGTCATGATTCTGTCCATCATAAAATCAGGTTCTTAATTTGTAATGCTGAAGCATGTGTATCTGGCCATGGTCTGTAAGTCAGACCCCAGACCATGCATCCAATGACCAGACCATAAACAGAAGATTTGTCATTGATGTAACCATTTAGAGAGCGGTAATTAGGGATTTTAATAAAGGTACGCCTCTTTGCATTTGGGTACATTAATTGAAGGTGCAGTGTTTCAATTTGTGGGCAGAGTTGGAAGTCAGTACCTACGAATTGTAAGGAGGAAAGTCAGGCATGTCTCAGAGAATGGACAGGAGATAATATCTCTTGTTTTGACCAAAGAGTTTAAGCCATTCTTATGCTTTGGAGGCATGTAATGTGCTAAGTTTCCCTGCATTGGTAGAGGGCAGTGCCTTTGGGCCACTGTCTCGTGTGAAAAGATATTTTGTGTGGTGTCGGGAAGGAGGCAGTCACAGAATTATTTGAAATTTTTATGCCCATGAAAACTCTGGGCTTCTATGTATGCAGTGTGTTACTAGTACAGTGCACATCTTATTCCTGTGTCTGATGTCTTACTTGGGTCATCTCATATCTCAAAATTCAAGGCGCTAAGTCTCACATTCTCTGCTTTCACAGTGCAGGGGCATACACCAACAGCATTTCATTTTTTTAAGCAGTCAGCATTCCTGTGTATGTGAATGAAATTTTTCAGTTATTGCTGCTTCACACTATTTCAAGACATTATTGAATAAGTCAGGTCAATGCAAAGGTAGTGTAAATGATCAGATTATACCCTGTGGCTACACAGTTTGTAAATAGTGGCTCGACATTCCACAGTAAATATTCCTTCAGATAAGTCTTGTGTGATCAGCAGGTAGCAACACAGCTGTAATCAGAAGCCATGGCATTATCGTCATCAGTAAAACATAGGAATGGTTAAACCTGTATTGTTAGTGTGTGCCCTTGAGAAAATTATGAATCTTTCTCATTGAATTATATCTTTGAGTGGGGATTTTGTGGAATTTTTTAATGATGTTTAGAATGAGGAATAAGATTATAAAAGGAATAAGTGATCCCCACAAATTATAATTATGGAAGGGAAATTCTTAGTGACATAGTTTGGGTGGAGAAGGAAGGTAAGATTTTTGGAAGCTTTTAATGGTCCTTCTCGTGGGTGAATTATTTTACTTCTCTCAACTAATGAGGGAATACATGAAATAGACATTGTATTGATTCAAGTAGAGATAGAGAGAGATGGTCATATGTGAAAGAGTATGTGAAATGAGGGCCTCATAATGTGTAGTGTGGAATTCATTAACGTAAGACCAGATTTGTTGAAATACATTTTAAACTTGGACTTCACTGTAATTCATATGTGTTTGTAACTGAAAGAGGAACACACAGCATGGACTCTTCAGTTCCACTGCCTTGTTACTGATTCTTGCAGAAGGGAATACATTACAAAATGTTGAAGCCTTGTTTAAATTAATGTGGTTTGTACATATGAAAACCACTTTTGATTTTTAATATTTCAAAATTTATTCTTTTCGGCATTGCTTGCAAGGATAATTTTTTGCCGTACTTGAAATATTTAATCAGTTTTGTTATGATAAATTGAAAGCATTGTTCAGAAGCAGTGATTTTTGTATTTTTTGTGTGCCTGTTGGACATGTGGAAAGGTGACTTTGATATTCTTTTCTTATAGAACCACCGAGCAGAGATAGATGCCCACTATGGGGTTCCACAGGTACACTACTTGTCCAGTGTGCAGTGGCCATTTGGCATTGTGTAATGTTCTGAATGCAGTTTTAACAAAATTAGGATACAGGGCCAACCCAAAATAGTAACATAAACAACATCAAACAAACAGTACAGTCCGCACAAAGCATGTTTAATTATGATCACTACTTAATCTGAATAATACCTGTTTATTTATGTTATCATGTTTGAATTAACAGACACTAACAGTCTGTGTAACAAAAGTGAAACTTCGTAACATTGCCATCTTAATTATTATTGGGATCTGAGTTACTGACTGTTGTTGATGGTATAATTTGGCTACATTGCATCTCTAGTTTGTGAAACTTTTTGCAACCCTCTGTTTAAGAATTATATTCTGTCAGTTCTGGTGTGTTTTAAGTTTGGCAACTTAACTGTTTCTGTTCCATGTCATGACTTTACTAGATTATTGCTCAGAATACACAGTTTGGATTTTCTGAGCTTAAGGAATGGACGTCTGAATGACAAACAGTATTACCTTCATATTTCCATGTGCAATGTACAGTACTGCCTGAAGTCGTTGATTGAATAACATGTACCACAATTATTATTTGACATAACTGTATTGGCTGTGGTTGCCTGTGCAAATGTGCCAGATTGTATGTCATAGTTTTGTGAAGGTATGAAATGAATGAGTGTAATTAATTTGAATTTTCTATTGTTGCCAGTGAGTTTTCTGTTTGGAAGTGTATGGTTCTTTTGTTGTTTCAGGAACATCGCACTGAGATTGATGCACGTGCTGGAACATTCCAAGCTTTTGAACTTTTTGGTCAACAACTATTGCAGTCTGGTCATTATGCCAGTGTTGAAATCCAAGAAAAATTGGAGAGCATGACTGAAGCTCGACAAGAGCTAGAAAAGTAAGCTATGTACGGTTGTATTTTAATTTTCTTAAGTCTTTGTTGTTACTGAGAACAAGCATAAGTCTTGGTTACAATTTTTCAGGGCTTGGATTGCACGTCGTATGCAACTTGACCAGTGTCTGGAGTTGCAGCTTTTCTATAGAGATTGTGAACAGGCAGAGAACTGGATGTCATCCCGTGAAGCCTTCTTACAGGCAGAAGAAGTGGACTCCAAAGGGGATAATGTGGAGGCACTCATCAAAAAGCATGAGGACTTTGATAAGGCCATCAATGCCCATGTAAGTTCTGAATATCAGAAACTGAAATCGCAGATCGTGTTGAGTGAAGCTTTGGCCTTACATGTGTTTGAAGAAAACAAAATCTGAATTTATCTTTTGAGCCACCAGGAAATCACATATTTTCCATGTGTACTCCATGGTAATTTCAAACACATTCAACAACAAAGTAAAATTACTCTCACCTCAATAGTACTACGAAATAAGTAGGTGTGTGTATTTGCTTGAAACTCCACTGGAAAATGTCTTTTTTTATCTTCACAGTAAGTTTAACTTGTCTGACAAGACTGTTAAACCTTCTTCACCGATATCATCTTCACTTTGGGGCATAAAATTGCATCATGAATGCAGCTACAAACTTTCCAGAAATTGCCTTAAGTAATGAAGCAGTACTCAGAAGTGTTAGAATTTTGACAACTCCCAATACTTGAATCAGACTACTAAATTGTCCTTGTTTATCTAAATAATTTTATTCTGAGTTATATTGGTTGTGTTAGGGTAATGATTGGTTTTCTCTGGAAGTAGATATAACAGGCGTGATTCCTGTTTTCATATTTTCAGTGTCCCATTGATATTAGTGAGCTGTTTTCTTCTAGGATATAGAATTTACAGTAGGTTTGGTTTTCAGGAAGAGAAAATAGCAGCTTTACAAACACTGGCAGACCAGCTGATAGCAGCAGAGCATTACGCTTCACAACCAATTGATGAAAAGCGACGTCAGGTATTGGATAGATGGTTCCACTTGAAGGAGGCACTTATAGAGAAGCGCTCTCGCCTTGGCGAGTCACAGACTCTCCAGCAATTTAGGTATGTTTAACTTTTATCACACAGTATCTGAAACATGTGTGGAGCTGAGATTTTTTTTTGCTGAGCAGCTGTAATTGAGCCAAGTATTCACAACTAATACCAAATAAATGTGCATGTCTTTGTAACAGTTTGTGATACAGAATTGTAGAGAAACCAAATGGAGGTAATCAAATTGACATATCAAGCAGCATGATAATTTTGTGCACAAATAAATTTGTTCTGAATGTGAGGATAGATTCCTTTGTTACTGAAGAACACATCTCTTTGGTTCTACAAATGTGCTGTGAAGAGCCTGGTTTTGTAGGTCACATTTTGTACGGTAAAGGCACAAACACGGGTCTTACACAGTCTGACATTGCTTTTTTGAGGAGGAAGCTGTTGTATCTTTTGTTTTTGCCAAGCACACAAGCAATACCAATACTGTTGTCCAGTTGTAGGTATTTTCATGCAGCTGAACTGTCTGTTTTAATTTTTGTTATTGTTGCAAAAACATTGACAAACCAGAGAAACAAAGGAGAAGCAGAAATATGTTGGACAAGTGTGAAGTGGATGTACTGGTAGTTGTAACGTTAGGAAATTGGATAACTGCCCGTAAAGAATGGATTAAATATGAAGATAATTAAAGAATGCCGAGTGGTTAAGGATTGTTTCTTGTGATTAAAAGTGTACTGTAAACAAGCTTTAACCTATAGTACAGACAAAGATTTTTCCAGAGGTAATGGAAAACCTTTAGATTCTTGACAGTAAAAGCAAATGGCATGACTTTGTAGTTTAAAAAATTATGTTGTACAGTTAAATTTTAACAGGTTGATGTTCTAGTATGGGAAATGAATTGACATTCCCAGATATTAGGTTTGAGAATACAGGATGTAAAGCTGGTAGGTATGAAATGGCAAAATTTGGAAGAAAATTTTGACTGAATGACTAAACAGTATACACATTGACAGAATGTGAGTCTTTCATTATAGCATGTGGTGGTCTTGATTTTGGCCATCCTCATGATTTGATGGTATTTGCAGAAAAGCTTGGAAGTGGAGCTTGCATGCTTGACCAGACTACATTGCAGTTAAGTAAAACACTCTGTACAATTAAAATACTTTCAGTCGAGATGCAGATGAGATGGAGAATTGGATTGCAGAGAAACTGCAGTTAGCAACTGAGGAGAGCTACAAGGATCCAGCAAATATTCAGTCCAAACATCAGAAACATCAAGCCTTTGAAGCTGAGTTAGCAGCTAATGCTGATAGAATTCAAAGTGTGCTTGCCATGGGCCAGAATTTGATCGATAAACATCAGTGTGCAGGTTCTGAGGAAGCAGTTCAGGTTGGTTAGCTTGTTGTGTATAAATGTAATACATACTGTTGCTACTTCAATGCAAAACAAAATGTTACTTAATTCCAGGTTTCATGTTGTCATCACTACACTTGTGTTGTCTTTCTTCCCATAACTTCTCTTAATTCATGCCCCCTGTTCTCTGCATGTACCCCTTCAGGTATCTTTTCTTATTTTAACCCACCGTTCTCTTACATGTAGCCATTGATCTGTTTGGACTCCCCTGTTCAGCCGTTTTATAATTGTGTGTTTTGTCTTTATTTTCATATGTAAAGCAGTCCTTTGTATTCTCTCGAGGCCAAACCACCGTATTCTTGATTTCTCATTATTTGTTGTAGAAATTCTTGCTTCAGTTAGTATTCTTATATAAACTATTCCATTCATGCCTAGGAATATCCCCTGTTATCTTAATCACTCTTAGTTTATGTGTTCATGTTAGTACTGGGTATGAAATAGGTAACATCCCATTGTGCTAGTTAATATCGATTTATTATCCAGTCAAACACAACACTTGAACACTGTACGTTCATTTACTTTTCTACAGCATGTTTCGGTCATTTTATTCGGCCATAATCAGGCAGAAACACAAGTACATAATTGGAAAAGTATGCTATGGAAGAGGCCTCTTCCATAACATGCTGTAGAAAAGTAAATGAATGTACAGTGTTCAAGCATTGTGTTTGTCTGGATAATAAATCAATATTGGTATGAAATAGGTTTAGTGGGAAATAGTTTCCCCCTTTATCCCATATATCCTTTCTCTACAGCATACCTTTTTTTGCAGTATCTAGAAGTAGCCCATGGAGGGAGGGCAAGCCAGGTATCTGCCACCCACACATGTGTATTTTTAAAAAATCAAAGTTGAAGCAAGAAGGAAATATGCCAGCCAAACATTAGCACCAAAAATTAAAATGATTTTAAAACATGTATTCTTCTATCCAGAACACAAAATCAGTTAACAGTGTTCTCAACAAACTCCATAAACATAGTCTTAAATGTCCTAAATATGAGTTTGTAAGCAAATTTTCTGGCTGCTGCCGCCACCTCCCTCCTTTGGGAAACAGTCCTGGTGGTGCCTGTAAGCACGCCGAACCTCTTGGCCACTGGATACTGAAGGTTTTTTCCCCAGTGTATGAAGCATTGATCACATTGTCATATGGTTTCATGTAATGCTAACAGAAACATCAAGGCTGCTTTGAAGCATTACATTTGGAAATTTAGAATGAAAGAATTGAGGTATGACCATAAAAGCCAGTTTATTATGTGAAGGGAACATTCAGACTGGACGCCACAGTGAGTGAGTTTTTAAGGCTTATGTTTGTTTGATTTCATTTAGTCACATTTTTTAATTTAATACTTGCACATATTTTGTCTGTGTCAGTTCTTTAGTTCCAATTCAAGTTTGGAGTCAGTTGTAGAAGAGTTTTTACTATAATGACTGTTTTGTTAGGAGGTTCTGGTCCACATATCTGTTTGCTTTATTTCATATCTTGAATCTTCTCACAGTGACATGTATGTTAAGGAGCCTGTGGTTGTTCCCTCCAGAATGGACACTTTCCTAACCAACATGTAGTATGGATGAAGTTGGTAACCCTTGAAGAATTCTGTGAAGCTTCAATGATGTGATTTTAAATGCTGTAGGCTCGTCTTGCATCCATTGCTGACCAGTGGGAGTACCTCACTCAGAAGACAACTGAAAAGACTGTGAAGCTAAAGGAAGCAAACAAACAACGTACATACATTGCTGCAGTTAAAGATTTGGACTTCTGGCTGGGAGAAGTTGAATCGCTTCTCACATCCGAGGATTCTGGCAAAGACCTTGCATCAGTGCAGAATCTTATCAAAAAACATCAGTTGGTTGAGGCGGACATCCAAGCCCATGATGATCGCATCAAAGGTATACAACAGTACATTAATTTTTCATTTAATCTTTATTTTGAATCTTTAGAACTTATTTTGTTGTGTGTATGTGCTGTTGCTGCTCAAAGAGAGTGAAATTTGATTGCATTGTATTTGTGGTAAATCAGTATTGTAACCAATGCAAGTATAATAAGTGTAAATTGTACTCCCTGTTATCTGTGAACTTGCTTTAATATGAAATTGCATATGTTTGTAGATACATGTGCAGTAGGCTTTTGTTCCTCCTGCAGGTGAAGGTTATGGCTGTGTCAGCTGGTAGGGAAGTGAGAAATGAGTGACAAATGGGAAAGGGATTGAAATGCAGTTAGCAGGTGCTTAGCCTTTCTCACAGTGTGTGTGTTGCCAGAGTAACCTGTCACTGTCATTTCCAGTACATTGTAGTGTGCTTCAGCTATTGCAGAAGTGTAACTGTTTAGTGTATGAGTCTGAAATGGAATATATCTAGGAAGGATTATCTGTGTCCTCAATTGTTATATTCTGTAATTACCACTGTGATTGCCTTTAAATTTTACATGCTTTTTTTATTACTTCCATCTTACTCTACACTAACATCTGAAGGATTTTTTTGTATCATTTATGGAAGTTGGTTGATGAGATTCAGTATGTGTATTGTAGTCTAATCAGAATTTGGGATGGTTAACAAGCTGACAGTTTGAAAGTGAAAATTAGATTTAAGGTTGGCTTATGAAAAGGAAAAGTAACCGTGAGTTCGAACATTTTGGGGGTATGTGTGGACATGTGGCGTCCCTTACCGTCACACTAATTATTATGATTTGCTATGAATGTGGCAGGCTTGCAGAATTTTGAGGTGGGAGTAACATTAGCAAAGCTACATATACTCATATATGATTTCTTCTTGGAATGCTTGACAGAAGATGCAGTCATCACAAATTTCTTCTTGTGTGAGCTTTAGCTCTTAAATTCCTGTTTTGAGAAATTGTTGTTGACTAAAATGCAGGATAAGAATATGTGTTGCAGTGGATGCAAGCTTCCACTGTGATAAAAAATAAACCCTTGACAGCTGCCATACAGGGACCCAGTTGTAGATACAAGACGATCTTGATGGTTGCAGTAAAAGATCTGTTCCAGACCACGGTTTGTTAGTCATATGACCCGCACTTTTTGATAATGAAGTGTGTTGAGTATATTTACAACTTAATTACTGCTATTACCAGTTTGTAGCAGGTGTAAATTTATTTGATGAAGCATGATAAAGATTATGTTTCATTTAATTATTGGAAATAGAACAGTTTAGCTATGCATTGAGTTCTGTCATGCACTGTGGGCAGAATAGATTTATATGTGAAGAATATTGTCTGATGTATGCCTATTGACACATTTATTTTCATTGACAGTAAACTTATGAAGGTTATAAAGTTTCGTAGTTTAGGATGAAGGTTCAGAAACACATTTATGGCAAAGATAAACTTGTTGCAGATGCAGAACTTGGGGTGTATAATGCATGTCTAATTAGGAGCTTTGTTCTGTGAATGTTTTCATAATAATGCATTGTTGTTGTTAGACATGAATGCTCAAGCAGATTCACTGATAGAAAGTGGACAGTTTGATGCTGCAAGCATTCAGGAGAAGCGGCAGTCAATCAACGAACGATACGAAAGAATTAAGAACTTGGCAGCTCACCGTCAGGCCAGACTTAATGAAGCCAATACTCTGCATCAGTTCTTCCGTGATATTGCTGATGAAGAGTCGTGGATCAAGTAAGAATATGACATGATGAAGTTCACTCTTGATTTTCTTGGATCAACCCTTTGGCACCAAACTTAAATGCCCAGTGTGATGTGCAGCAGACCAGAATTGTAGTGGAGGTTGCATAATAAAGTCCATGATGGGCTGTCGGCTATACCCATCGTTTGGCATTTTGACCATCACACTGTGTGATGGGTATACCTGATGTTAGGTGCAAAAGGGTTAATAGAATATAATATGTTCTCCTCAAATGAAAGACCCTGGAAAGTCTATATTCAGCTTATTACTGAAGCAGAAGGTGCAAGTAGTGAGGTATAAAGCTGATTTACACCTTTTTAAGAGTAATATTCAGTACTGTAATGACAGTTATTCCCAAACATAAGCTTTCCTGTCCCCAGTATTTTGGTTATGGGGTGCAGTAACATACATGCTTTGCCTCAAATATGTCTTCATCGTGTGTGATCCATTGTTGAACAATACTCAGTAAAATGTCTTGTTTGAGATATGAAGATGTACAAAGATCGAAGAAAGTTTTATTGATGATGGATGGTCTGATTAGTGTAGTGGATCAGAGCCTTTGCAACTCTGTGTGCACCTAATTGACCATACCACAATTACATCACAGAAAAGAAAACACTTTTGCAGAGAAAAGAAGTTGTTGGTGGGTTGTGATGACTATGGACGAGATCTGACGGGTGTTCAGAACTTGAAGAAGAAACACAAACGACTGGAGACTGAATTGGCATCTCATGAACCAGCTATCCAGGCTGTTCAAGAGGCAGCAGAGAAGTTGATGGATGTCTCCAATCTTGGTGTTCCTGAAATTGAACAGGTTGGTTTCAAATAATTAAATCTTATGAGATTTGCCTTTGTCATAGGAATGAATGTTAATATTACAGTCTTCTGGGATAAGAGACTGGGTTTTCTGCCCTGAAGTTGGAGGCAGCAGGTCTCAGAGACATTGGTACCCATCTGGCTGACCACACAGCACTACATCCCAGCAGACCATAGCTTTGATAAAATCCTAATTTAATAGAATTCTGGAGTCAGTCTTTTTGGAAGTTTTGTAATGCGGAGGTGTTAGAACAGTCGTAGTCTTTTCTTATTTCCTTTATTTATATGGTTATAATTATGTAGATATTCTGTGTAAGTGCAGATTTACAGTGTGAACCCTGCAACCGTATACTTTCTTAGCTGCTGTGTTCTAGTTAATGTATGTTTCATGATATGACAGACTTTGTTAGGCTGTGAAATTTGAGGTTTCTCATGGCAGTGCCAGTCAAGATGTGTTTTTAAAAGAAAACTAGTTGTTTAAAAAGTACAGTGCTGCCATTTGTGATCTGTGCAGCATTTAAGGTGTTGAACCAGAATGGATGTCAGCATGTGCTTTGCTAGCGAAGTTCATTAATGGCTGGCACTGGGATATAACTTGGTTTCCCCTATCACTGTCATTCCACCATTGTTTCAAATGCCTATGTTATTCATTACCACCGATGATATAGAATCTTAGCAATTGACTGCCGTGTTAAAATAAAACGCCTCTCTGTCTCTGTCTCACTCTTACCCTCTCACTTAGTGGACACCAGTTTTTCTTGTGGTGATCTGCTGAATGGGGATAAGATGGTTGAGGCATATATCAGACATGCGAGAGATGATGAGTGTATTGAACAAAAACTTTTATAAGTTGAAGGGAAGAGCCCACATGAGAGACTTAGATTTAGATGGGAGGTTACTCTTAATTTGAACTTCAGTAGCTGGATTGATTAGGGTCAGGATAGACCCTAGTAGCTTACACTTGTGAATATGGTGCTGAGTTTTCAGGTTTAATGAAAGGTGGGGAATTTCATGACAGAGTGACTGTAAGCTTCTCAAGAAGAATTGTGCTCTTTGGAGCTTGTTATAATGCATTTACTGAATAGAGGCAGGGAGCCAATAGAAACACATTGTGTTTCAAAAGAACACAAATCAGGCGGAGGTTTGCTGTGTATGTGACTTGTGATTGAGACGTACATCAGGGAGATTATTTCTTTATTCAGCGCCTGAAGCTTCTGAATCAGGCGTGGTCTGAGCTCAAACAGATGGCAGCCACCCGAGGTCAGAAACTGGACGAGTCTCTCACATACCAGCAGTTCCTGGCCAAGGTTGAGGAAGAGGAAGCTTGGATCAGGTGAGGTTATACAATGAGTGGGCTTGTTTCATTGTCGTATTGACATCAGACCATAATGAGTATGATGGAATTTCCAGAACTGATATCTTCTGTGATGAAACTAACTAACTTTATTAGTTTCAGATAAAGAAAATAACCCTAGATTGAACCCAAAATCTGAAAGTTACAGGGAAACGGGAAAAACAATATATATTGTTGAACAGAGAGTTGACAGTCTTTTACATTTGTTGTGATCACGTATGACATTAGTGCTGCCTGTCACACATGCAGTACTTTGTCTTGATTGTGTGGCATTGTAAGTACATTCACTACATGCACAAGTACACAACATACCCAGGATTTCAGTGCTGTTGCTTGGGTTTGTTGAAGTTCACTTCATCCTCCACAAAATGAAAAAGTGTTGAGATTTTACTTGTACAGAATGTTGTTACTACTAATAAAACAGTAACTGAAATGGATTATGAATGTCTTTAAAATTGAGAAATGGAAAATTAATAATGTAATTCCATAAACTGTGAGAGAAGGAATGATTGAGCAACAAAGGGGAGGAGTCATGTACAAATCTGGAAAATGGACTATTGTAATTTCTTCACTAGTTCATACACTTTTCCAGAATGTCATCCAGTTTTAACTCACTGTCCAAATGCTGGAAATTGAAAGCCCATCCTCAGGCTTTCACTCAGCCATGTCTTTCAGAATGTTGACATTATTTTCAGTGTCTGTTGCACTGATCTGACCTTTAGGCATTGTGCTGAAATTCTGTCTTAAGTTTCCTCATCATGACTTTAACAGTATTCTGTTACTTTCTTTTCTCATGAGTCAGGCAGTGTGCCAGCATTGTTTTTTACTTGCTTTTGTGTGATTATAGTATTTGTGAATTATCTTTTGTTGTCATTTTAGCAAGGCCAGAGAAAGGTTGGAAATGTGAGTTGCAGGTTTGATTGTAATATATTTCAAGCAGTTTTAATCCAGTTATAAGGCAGTTTCACTGTACTAAACTGTTCTTAGCTTTACACAAAACACTGCTGGAAGAAGGAATATTTATGTTGTGTGCTGCTAGTATCTCAGAACCACACCTCATGCTGTGTAATGCAAAGAAGTACACACAGTAGAACCCAGATAAGAAGTCCCCGCATAAGAAGTTTTCCCCTGTAAGACGTCTGATTTTTAAAGTCCCGAAATCCTATTGCTTTTAATAAGCTTCCCTCTTAATAAGTCTTCCCGCTTAAGAAGTCCCTAATCCTCTGGTCCCTTGAAAGACTTCCTAACAGGGTTCTACTCTATTCCTACCACTGTTGTTCCTCCATAGTTGGTGAAGTTTTATTGTAAGTGATCTAAAATCCTCAGTTGTACTGCATATTTTCTAATGTTATTTGCTGTTTCCCCCCCCCCCTCAAGTGAGAAGCAGCAACTGCTGTCGGTTGAGGATTATGGTGACACAATGGCAGCTGTGCAAGGTTTACTTAAAAAGCACGATGCCTTTGAGACAGATTTTGCCGCCCATCGGGATCGCTGCACTGATATTTGTAAGGCTGGTGAGAAACTGATAGCTGATGGCAATCATCATTCTGACAGCATTGCTCAGCGTTGTCAGCAGTTACAGGTTAGTATTTGTCTACTTGGTGTGTCAGAACCATGTTAATTCATATTCGTAATTGGAGGCAGGAAGAATCTCGTAAGATTGACTGCATGCATAGGATACATTTTTTTGTATTGTGATGTTTGGGATAAGCTTTTACCCTGCACATTTTGACCCAGAGTACTGTTGAAACGGATTATCCCAGAAGTTTATTGAATCGCTGCTACTTGATAGGATCAGATTTGCAAATCAAGCTTCATATGTCCACTGCTGTTTTATTCGTCCTGATCGGTGATATGTCCATGTAAGGTGGAACATAATGCAGAAGTTTAGAATATTGGAATAATGAATGCTGATTAATGTAAGTGGAATCATATTCTCAAACCTGCCTTGTTTTTTTATTGAAAGTTATTCCAAATTCAAAAGCGCTCTGAATTCTGACTTTCATGTGAGATTATAACTGCTGCTGAAAGAATTATTTGGGGGGTTGAATCAGCTTTTGGATTGATCATTTTGTTAGAAACTTAACTATGCTGGTTTTAATTCATATCTTGTTCAGTCATTAGCTATAGTGTACACATTTTTAGTGGTTGTTGACCCCGTGTAATACTGTAGAATGTCTGTAGTTGGCACAGGATCAGTAAATTAAAGTCGGAACATTTTGTGGTGTATTGGCAATAAGAATTTGTTGAGTTGTGTTTGGTATACATTAGATTTGCAGGAACGTATAATTCTGCTGCAGTTCAAATATGGCATATCACTGCCACAGCAGCTGACACTGATGTATTTGCTTGCTGTATCATGCAGAGGAGTGGGGGGGGGGGGGGGGGGGGGAATGTGACAGTCTACCAGAAAGATTGTACAGTATCTACCAAGCTGACCCTGCATGTAAGGTGATCTCCCTTCACAATCTTGACTTTTCTGGAAAGTACCTATACAGAATGTGTCCTAACTTTTTGTGTGATTAAGGTTGACCCCACTCACCCCCACATTTTTCAGATGATGAAGTAAGAAAAAGTTCATGGCTTATACTCACATACTTGGATAAATGCAGGATATATGACACTTTAGGTTGCAGCATTTTTGTAGGAGGGGGGGGGGCTCTGTTAGTACTGTATTCATTACGTACCAGAGAAAGTGTGTTTTGCAGCATAGATGTATGTAAGTGTTTATGTCAAGAGATATACAAATGTGATGTGATGGATTGCCCACACTGATGTAACGTGCATGAATGTACAAACCTCTGTTTTTATGCTGTCAGGTTTTTATATATTTCTGGATTATTTTACAAAGTACAATTTTATCCTGAAATGTTTCTGCACAGAACAAGCTGGACCATCTGGCAGCACTGGCTGCACGTAGGAAGGCCAAGCTTATGGACAATTCTGCATACCTACAATTCATGTGGAAAGCAGATGTTGTGGAGTCCTGGATTGCAGACAAGGAAACTCATGTCCGTTCTGAAGAATTTGGCCGTGACTTGTCTACAGTTCAGACTCTTCTTACAAAGCAAGAGACATTTGATGCAGGTGATAAGGAATTTAGAGTTATCAGCCTAACATTAATAGTGGGAGGGGGAAATGACCTTCCACATGATCATACTTTGACCTTTCTAAAGAACATGTAGAATTCTGTAGTCATGCTGACAGTAAACTGTAACAGATAACATCTGTAGTTAAGAGTTTGAGTCACCACTTGTATTGGAGTTGACAGAAACAAGTACATGCAGGGTGTCTGTGTGACTGACACAAGCATTAACTCTTCGGCAGTTAACATCAGGCATAACCGTCATGCAGTGTGATTCTCAAAACACTTAATTTCAGGTATAGGTTATGGAATTTAATGGCCTTATGCAGCTGTCATTTAAATTCCGGTCTCTGCACCTTACACAGGGCATTTAGTTCCAGTGCCAAAGAGTTAATTTTAACTTCATAATAACCGTTCAGGCAGAGATTGAAATACTCAAGTACAGACACTACGGCAGTAATTATATAATCATTCAGTAATAAATGTGATGAATAGGATTATGTATTATGACATGCTTCAACATTGCTCAGCAGAATTTTATTCCTGTTTTGTGAGATGTTGAGAAGACACTGATGGAGCCTTTCCTTCATCCTCCTTCTGTACCCCTTTTCTTTTCTTTCCTTTCCTTTTCAGACAAGGGTAGATCATCATACCTTGTATTTTCATTAAACGTTGCTGTTTGATAGTAGACCTGAAGCTTAAAGATAGAAGATTTTTAAGAAGAAACCCATTCTGTGTCCTAGCACCAAGTGGGATCTGAATGTTGTGCTCCATTCTGTGCTGCAGCCATCTGCATTTTTTAGTGGGGAGGAGGGGGGGGGGGTACATTTCTTATCCCATGTGTCCCTCTCAGTATCCTTGCTCAGATTACCCTAATTACGTTTGGTGAAGAGCATGAATTATACAGCTTCTTATAGTGCAGTTGCTCTTTATCCTTCTGTGGACTGTTGATGAAATGTTAATTGGTAATGTTTTGTTTAACAGGTCTCCATGCTTTTGAACATGAAGGTATTCAGAACATAACATTACTGAAGGATCAGTTGGTTACAGCTAGCCATGACCAGACACCAGCAATACTTAAGAGACATGCTGATGTTATTGCCAGGTATGCAAATAGCTTGTTGCCACATTTTGTACTGATTTATGCTCTAACAGTAAGTCCCAGTGTCTTCATAGTTCACAACCTTGTTCCAGACGAAAAGTGTTAAGTTGTAGAATGTCTGTTACACATTCAATATCCCAAGCTCAGTGCTACCTCCAGTGGCAGCACTCCAGGTTAATAATTAAGAAATCAGCTTGGAAGAAATATACTGACAAGTACCATTACTGGTGGTTGTTGTGATCCAAATACTGGAATTAATGTAATTTCCTAATGTGCTTTTATACTGTATGATTTTCTGTTTGTTACAGCAGAATTGTGTGAGTGGTACTGTAAATCCTTCACTTGAAGTATGGCTGTATCTACCCAAAGAAATTATTTCTGACTGATATTTTGTTCAAATTTCTTATCCATATCTTGGATTTCTTTCATTGTAATATATTTACTCCTGAGTGGTGGAGCATTTAATTCAAATTGATTACCATACCAATTGCAGAACTAGGTTGTTGGCCTCCTGCCTCCCATGCAGACACACACACACACACTTTAATTTTATTAAAAGAAGCTTGAAGTTGTCTCATATTTATAAATGAAGGGAATGGCTATAAAATTTTTGGAGGAAATTTGCTATTAGAATATTTAGATTTCTATTAACACTTCATTGATGCAGGGGTTTATATACCCCTACTGCTGGTCATGATGGAGGGGTTTTAAATTTAAAGTACCCAAAAATGCACACAATCTATGTGGTGCGCAGAAGCTGGCAGCATGTGAGGAATTAAAGGTCTATACATTTCACAGTGGCAGACATTTAAGGGTTAACAGTACCACCATACATGTAGTTTATCAGGTCTGTAATTTTGGAGCCAGTTAGATTAAAGCAAGTGGCTCTGATTTGGATCTGCATTTTCTAATGACACAGCATTCATCAGATGTGATTCCACATTTCCAAAGTCTCTGCTCCCACTGAACCAAAGAATGGGTGTTTAGTAATCTTTTGCGGTGGTATCGGTATTGGACTTAAATGCCCTGTAGAATGCGCAGGAGACCATAATTTAAATGAGGGCCGTATAAGAGGGCCATTAAATGGCAGTCACCTATACCTGCAGTTCGGTGTTTTGAGCATCACTACTTGATGGGTATGCCCAACGCTAGGTGCTAGAGGGTTATGTATCTACCCTCTATACCAAGGACTGGAGTATAAGTTATTCTACTTCAAAAATCTCTCTATGTGTAGAATTATGACATCCTTCAAATGTAACTGTATGCCTTGAGTCTATACAGTTACAAGGAGGGGTCATTCCTCTTGTAGTGTACATTGCTGTGCTGCTACTTGGTTTAATGTAAAACACCTGCCACAAAAGAATGATGATGTATTTCACTTCCCTTTTACAAAGTGGTGATTCCCCCAGGGATAGATTTTCCTGTTCCAGTGCATATGAAAAGTCCTAAAAGTTAGTTACGCACAGGATCCCCTTGGAATGGCAACGTGATGCCAGAACTTTGCTTGCAGAGCAGTTTGGACAGACTTTGAGGCATTAAGCCCTTAAATGTAAAATTTTTGTGTGTTTGTAGCGTGAATTCTCTTGATACTGAATTAATTTTGAAATGCATTATTTTTCCCTGCCGATCCCAGTGGCCGTGCGGTCTAAGGCTTGGGTCTTTGGCCGTTCGCTTACTAGGATCGTGGGTTTGAATCCCACCGGGGGCATGGATGTCTGTCTCTTGTGAATGTTGTGTGTTGTCAGGTAGAGGTCTCTGCGACGAGCTGGTCCCTCGTCCAGGGGAATCCTACCGACTGTGGTGTGTCTCAAATGTGTGTGACCATGAAACCTCGACGAAACGAGGAGGCCCAGGCCCATATAGGGCTGTCGAGCCATACAAAAAAAAAAAAAATAATATATATATATATATATACATATATATATTTTTCCCTATTCCCCCTCCCCATCTGTGCTACTGCTTCTGAAATGCATTAATCACATCTGTGGACTTATATCCTCACAGTGACAGGAAGGCTGAATATATCACTCATCAAATACCATGTATCATTTTATAAAACAAACTGCAGCAGTCAAAATTGTTCAAGTAATTTACATGACAGCTATTAAATTGTAATTTGGATGTCAAAACTTGTTTTTCAGTGCACAGCAGAATTATTTTTTAATTTTATGTACAGTTTTAAAAAGTATACACAGCTTTTGCGCTTAACCTTTAAAAGCCGGCGATTTAAATACCCTGTACTGTCAGCGGACCGGAATTTTCTCTGGGGATTTAAACGTTTGTTGCAATGGTTAGGAAAATTTTGAATATCTTGAAGAATATTAACGCTGGATCTGTGAAATAAATCGTATTTACTCAAGTAAAGCATGGAGAACACGGTAATGTATATCATAGTTTATTATAAAATATTTTGATGCAAAATAAGAATGAACCACTTCCCTAGGAGACAGAAATTTTAGTAATATGTTATGTTTCGTTCTCTTTAGCCTTAAATTCTGGCTCCTTTCTCCTGAATTTGTCCCCACTTTCAAGGGAAAATATTTCTGTGAGGTTATTTTAACAACAGCGAAATGCTGTTAGTTGGTGTGATTTCTGTAAGGGTGTACTTACAAAGAGGTTTACAGTTTTACAACCATGAGGAATCTGACCTGCGAAAGGAAAAGTACGTTTCTCGGTATTACTACCAGTGGCCACACTCTTTTAGTGTTTGTCGCAATGTGCAGTGACCCTGTCGCTTGTGAAAATTATTTCTTGTGAGTACATAATCAGCATCATGGCTCGCAGAAGGCATATTCGTGATGAAGATATTGAATCACAGCTGATCTGTGATATTGATTCAGATGAGAACATCTAATAATAAGGTATGTAATAATTTCTGTAACAAGTAACTTCCTTCTGATGACGCATCATATACTGCCTTTCTCGGGTGAGCTATGTTTCTTCCATCAAGTACGTAAGGGTAAATACAGCCGGAAGCTTTTAATTTTTTCGTATATTTGGACAAATATATTGTGAAAATGTATTGAAAATTTTTCTGCGAGTACAAGCACAGGCTGGAACAGTGAATAAGTTATACGACTACCAGAAAGGAGATCAGGGTTCGGTTCCCGGAAAGTGCATAAATATTTCTATCGACTCGTATAAATCTTAACTCGATCCTACTGGCTTTTTAATCGATGAGTATCTGGGGCACATGAATGTACAGATGCTGGAGCATGAAGCTGAATACGCTCTAAACAGTGTTGAATACATAATTTTATGGTATATTACCTCCGCGCCCCAATACGCCCCCTTGGTATGAGGCACAACTATAAAATTACCTTCAAGTCTGTTGTATGTATACATAATATTTACACACGCTTATTGCCCCGCCAATATTGTATTTAATGCAAAAAGTTTACATATATATTTTTGGACAAAAATGTCCGTTTTGGCATTCATACCTACACATAACGATGGACAGATTTGTCCGTTTCGGCTCTTAAAGGTTAATATTAAGTTACTTGTATAATTTACTGGGTAGGTCCACAGTATTCTCTGGACACTGTCTTTTTCATTGTACAGTTTTAAGACTGGTAATTAACACAAATATATTCATCACATATTAGGTGGCAAAAACTGCTCGCTGATTCAGATGCTCGTAAGCAACGTCTGCTGCGGATGCAGGAACAGTTCCGCCAGATTGAGGAACTGTATCTGACATTTGCTAAGAAGGCTTCAGCGTTCAACTCTTGGTTTGAAAATGCAGAAGAGGATCTGACAGATCCAGTCAGATGTAACTCAATTGAGGAGATAAGAGCACTCCGAGAAGCTCATGCCCAATTCCAGGCCTCCCTGTCGTCTGCTCAGGCTGACTTTGAAGCGCTGGCAGCTCTTGATCAGCAAATCAAGAGTTTCAATGTGGGCCCAAATCCTTATACCTGGTTCACCATGGAGGCTTTGGAAGATACTTGGAGAAACTTGCAAAAAATTATAAAGGTATTTTCCAGGCTTTCATTACTTAAAGTAATTTATTGTTGTAGACAATTGGTGTTACGGAATGTGCTGGGTAGGTAAGTGGAATTCATACCAAAATGCGGATCTTCAGTTATTTCTTATTTGTTCTGAGTTTATTCTACTGATACATACAGCAGTGGGGGTCACACAGTGCATGTTGTTTTTCTGTATTAACATATGATTGGTTACTGAACTTGGTGTATTTGTTTAAGACAAGGTTGAAGACAGACTAGGAAGGCAATGAATTTGTAGTATTTTTGTTTGTACATTTACTGTTTGATCTCTAGACATTGAACCAAAAACTCATCAGAATTAGATGCAAACTGCTAAGACCATGACTTTTCTGGAATTTATGAGAAATAGATTATCACAACAGGCATTATAAAACGTTCTATCTTGAAGTGTATGTGATGGGAAGTTCCACTTCCATAACTTTTTGCCTGAAACAAAATAAATCAGAATAGTAGGAAGTTGGTAGGACCAGATTAAATTAGATTAATTGTGGGAAACTATATTCTGATAATGAAATTGGAATTTCACTGCATTCAGTAATTTAAAAAAAAAGATCATCCTCCAGATACCATAAGTATCTGTGGTTGTGCTCATCACAAACTGTGAGTTGAATTGAAGTGAACTGTTGTATTTTGAGATACCTTAATTTTATGCACTAGTAATTCTGAACACACTTTATTTGTAGGAACGTGATATTGAATTAGCAAAGGAAGCCCAGCGCCAGGAAGAGAATGACAAACTGAGGAAGGAATTTGCAAAGCATGCAAATGCTTTCCACCAGTGGTTAACAGAAACCAGGCAAGTAAAGCAGATCTGTTTTATTTATATCTGTAATGAAAAGCTTCTATCCAGTGTTGTTGACATTGTGTGATGTATGAAGTTATTATATTCATTTTAAGCTTTTAGGTTCTATTATACCTAATATTATATCCCTTTTTGTTCCAAACAAATGATGTCTGCTTTCATGTGACCAACACAACAGGTACCGACTTCTAGGCTGGGACGGGTGAATATCTTTATTTCATTTCCATATCAACTAAGTGCTTTTAGTATTACTTTGACTACCAAAGTATTAACAGCCCCTTTTTTTAACCATTGGCTGTTACTAGTTCTAACACTTTAACCGTTTGCTGAAAGCCTTTATCACAGTATTGGCAGATGTGTTGATACACAAAAATATATGACATTTAAAACTTTTATAGAGGTGTATCACCATATAAAATTTCAGGGTCTGGCAGTAAATGGAGGTAATGTTTCTGCCCCTCAAGTAGTTTGCATGGCTGCCATATTGGTACTGTTGGTGATAGAAAGAACTGTTGTTTAATGGCATTGTCAATTGCAAAGCTTGTATAGTGTCAGTGTTAGACAAATGAAATGTAAGTATGACATATGGGTGGAATAATACCGACAGGAAAACCGAAGTACTCGGACCAGAACCTGCCCCAGTGCCATTTTGTACACCACAGGCCAATGAGTGGACCTTGGCCTCCACAGTGAGAGGCCAGCAGCTTACCACCTCAGCCATGGCACAGTCTATTGGTGATAGAGAATTACAGAGTCTAAGAGTGTGATAATCTGCAGTCTCAATATTTATACCAAGTTCATCTGATTGAATTTTATTAATAGGGGTAAACAGGCATGAGGATTATGGTACAACAAACCAAGTGTTTTTTATAATGTGGGAAAAGTAAGCTAAGAAGCTATGTCACATAATCTCATTGAATTTTATGACTATTTAGATTGTTTTTTCTTCTGTTTGATTAAAAATAAAATCAGTATGTAAATTAATCTGATGTTTGATGTGGTTGTTTTGATATTGTCTGTACATTGGGATGCTGTGATTTAATGGCATAGTACGGTTTCATTTTTGTTTGTGCAATAAAATCTTCTCTGATCCCTAACCCAGTAACATTATTATGAAATGGGATTCCAAGAATAGTTGAATAATTAATACTAATTAATTGCAAGAAGTGTTTTTAGATTAGTATTATAAAAAGATGTATTTGCATGTTGTTGGATTGGTATGGCATCATGAGATGATGATGTAAATTGTTACGACAGCATTACAAAGGTTCTGGATTGGTTTGTGTTTTAAACACACTTCCAGTATTTATATACTGTTGGGAAATTGAAACATACTTGGTTTGTAACTTCTCTCACCAGATGACATAGGAGGTGCATGGATGACATTTTGAAGGGTACCATTGTTTCGATTATAAATAATAGAATAAACACTAAAATGTAAGATTCACTGTTTAACACTAGAAAAATGTTGAAAGCTGCTTAAGAGTGCATGAAATGCATACAGTGACTAAATTTGGAACTACTTTTCATATAAATTAAATTGGTTAAAAAGAATTCTGTGCTTCCTGAATGCAGCTGTTATCCAAATTGAATGTATTCCCCCCCACATTGAGGTCAGCAATCATCCACCTATGGTTGGTTGTTACTGACACACAACAGAAGAAGGAAAAGTTTTGAACAGGCTTTGTTTATGACAAATTATCAAAAACAACATACACTTTGTTCTTTGATATCATAAGCACATTTATGGGAGTTCCTTCATTGTGGGACAATGTATGATGACATTGTTTATGTATAAAAACATGCTGCTGACTTTGCGAGAGTTGGTAGTAATTCAAATTTTGAAACAGTGGTTACCATAGTCACCATGCTAGAGGTTTTGTTGACCAGAGAAAGTTTTCCTCCCAAAAGGTTTTACTGCTGTAGGTATGATATACCTGCAGAGGTGATTAGTCTGTTAATTTATACTGTACATATTTTGCATAATAAATCCTCTTTGGATGACATAGTTTAATTATAACAACTCACTCAAAAGTTTTAACAACATTAACTACTGTAACAGATCTGTCATACAGTTTATACATAGTGTAATAAATCTGCGTGTCTTGAAATGAGATGTGATTAAAGAAATCAGAATTAACCTTGAAATGGACACATGATTCTGTAGGTTGTGGGTCCCACTCATTTTCTGTACAGTGCCAGCTTTGAAAGAAAATACACTTATGTTCGTAATTTATTATATAGTTCAAAAACTTTTGTATTTGAAGTTATGTTGTACATGAGCTTTCATTTGAATAAATAATTTAGATGGAGGACATATTTTTAGTAACTCACAATGAGGTGTTGACAAATACTAAGTTAGTAGTTGCTTGCTGTGGTCATGATTAAGGGTTGTTGTTATTAATATGCCACCTGCAACTAATTTGTCAGCAGTCTCAGTATGGCGTATTATGTTTGTTTTTCACTTTTCACAATATAAATTTGACCTTTTTGCTTGCAGGACATCTATGATGGAAGGGTCTGGTTCTTTAGAACAGCAGCTGGAAGCTACCAAGGTTTGTTATCAGTTTGTGCAGTAATATGCTGTTAGAAAACACTGGTTGAAAAGAAAAGATTGGCATGTGCCATATTTTCTCAAACACCATACCCACTGTCTTCTTTAAAAAGAAGATGTGATAAAAAAAATTGAGGTGCACAGTTAATTCATGGTGAGGCTGGCAGTGGTGCAAGGTTTATTCATGAAAAGCTTGGCAGTGATGCATGGTTTATGTATGACAAAGTTGGCAACACTACTACCTCACATAACATAATCTTTCATCCTCTTGAAATCTTCTACTGTTGCTCCTCAGAGTGGTTATCTGAACACATTTATTTTCTTGCAAGACACTTCCTGTGTCTCAAACTTCTCAAATGTTACCATGATGACATTTATTCCTGTTACGCTCCTGTGTTATTTTGCACATGCATCTGTGTTTCATAGTGATCACACAGTCATAACAACTGCATGTGGTTGCATTTGTGCCAATACAGAAAGCGAAAAGTAGAATTTATGCAGTTAGGTGATTCTGTAGTCACACAGATCATGTACTTCACCAGTATATACAGGGTATACACAAAAGAATGGTGCGGTTTCAAAAGTGAATGAAAAAATTTATTTCTCACCTTACACGGGCACAACATACACCGTCAGCGGCGGCAACTGTCCAAGTTTCTCATTTGGTAATTACAATCCTTCAATGTGTGCACCCTGGGTCACACGACACACATCCACACGGTAATCAAACTCATCCCAGACCTGGTGTAGCATGTCCGCTGTAATGGCCTGCAGTGCATGCGTTATCCGATCACGAATTTCATGGATGGACGTGGGCAATGGTGGTACATAAACGCTGTCTTTAACGAACCCCCAAAGAAAGAAATCGCACGGTGTAAGATCTGGCGAACGGGATGGCCAAGGGAGAAGGTTCTTGTCTCCATTTGCAGCAGCACACAGAAAGCCTTCTCCTGCTGCAACGCCATCTTTGAAACTGGCCCCGCGGCCACGCAGTAAGCATGAGAAGCGAACTGCTGGTAGCGCATGAGAAAGTTGGACAGTTGCCGCCGCTGACGGTGTATGTTGTGCCCGTGTAATGTGAGACATAAATTTTTTATTCACTTTTGAAACCGCACCATTCTTTTGTGTATGCCCTGTATATATATAATTAAAAAAAACCCAACTTGTTATGAGGTAGAACTGCAGTTTTCAGTATAGTGAAAAGTTTTATGGGAAATTTGAAAGTACCAAATCTTCTTTCATAAAATATGAACATGATGCATAGACTAATGTAAGCAATAAATTTCTGTGTTATGCTTTGTGTTTTTATGGTTGAATGGTTGACATTTGTATTTGACATGTGACATAATTTTCAGCGTAAGGCAACTGAAGTACGTGCCCGTCGGTCAGACCTAAAGAAGATTGAGGATTTGGGTGCTATTTTGGAAGAGCATCTAATTCTTGACAATCGCTATACAGAACATAGCACAGTAGGTCTTGCTCAGCAGTGGGACCAACTTGATCAGCTTGGAATGCGTATGCAGCATAATCTGGAACAACAGATACAGGCACGCAACCAATCAGGAGTGAGTGAGGATGCACTTAAAGAATTCTCCATGATGTTCAAACACTTCGATAAAGATAAGAGTGGGCGTTTGAACCAACAAGAATTTAAGTCATGCCTGCGAGCACTTGGCTATGACTTGCCAATGGTAGAAGAAGGGCAGCCTGATCCAGAGTTTGAAAATATTTTAGGTAAGATAAATGTAGTCTCCTATTATATGTTTCTTGGCATACAGTGTAAGGCATCAAATGTAGTATCAAAAGGCATATTTTACTACCACCTTGTAGGTTATGCCATGGCTTTTATGGTTAATCACTAACCTCTCACTGCTTAGGCGTGATTTTGACCCCAGGCTGATATGTTTAGGGTTTTGTGGAAGACAGTAGTGCTGGGACAGGTTTTTCTCACACTAAATCAGTTTTCATTTGTCATTATCATTCAAACAATGCTCCATACCCGTTCTTTCACTGACACTATATGATCTTGGCAATTGACAGCAATGTTAAAGAACACACTTTACCACCTTGTCTGTGTTGCAGATTTGCAGAAAGATGAATATGGACCACAAAAGTTTGGCCTAAGCATGTAAAATTAGAAGTGAATATTAACATTATGTTTTGTGTTGTCATAGACATTGTAGACCCCAACCGAGATGGTTATGTGTCATTACAAGAGTATATGGCATTTATGATCAGTAAGGAAACTGAGAATGTGCAGAGCTCAGAAGAAATTGAGAATGCCTTCCGTGCCATTACGGCAGGTGATCGGCCATATGTTACAAAAGAGGAATTGTATGCGGTGAGTAAGCTTCTTCGTTCAATTATATATTTACCTAAATTAAAACACAACAGTTCTCGTACTGCAGCCATCGTCCATCAACATCATTGCCACTTAATGAAAACCTACAACTAACATAGAAATAGAAGTTGGAATTAATGCCACAAAAACCAGTATCCGAACTCACAAATGTTGATTTGGAGGTTATTGAAACTAATATGATACATATTGCCTGTTTATCACTGCTGTCATGTATAAAAGAAAACTGGAACCTACAAGAAAAATTAAAAGAGGGATGTGCTTGAAGAGCCTATCACATTCTGTCAGCCTTGCCTGTTACTGACAAACATCCTTGCACGTCAGGGGAATCCACATGAGTGAAATTTCCATGCATCATTGCTTGATTGGATTTATCAAAAATGTCATGTCCAGGGATTTCCTATACCTGCCCTTAGTTTCAGTTTGCATAATCTTTGTTTTATTCCAATATATTTGATGACCTTCTTCATCAGCTTGTTGAGCCAGTTTATATTTTTGAAGAAGACTATGTTGTTGAGTGCCCATTTGTTCAGTCAGAGTCACATTTAGTGATCTGCTTTTCCAGCATAGCTGCTGCCACATTTGCAGGGAATGCTGTAGACACAAGTGTGCAGTGTGTTGCAGATTCCTTTTCAGTCAGCTTCTCATGAACAAACCCCCATGTGTTTTTTGTAGACTGTCCTAATGTTGCATTGAGTCCCAGTAGATTTGAGTATCTCAGAAATATGCTTTACATAGGTATGCACGCTGAATCAAGAAGTGTTTATCTTGTTTTTGGATGACTTCTTCGCGTAGAATTGTTGGGGGCCGAGTTGATGAACCCTGTAGATTTCAAATATGATAAAATTCACCATGAAATTACAAGCCCAAAATGATGTTAGGCAGTTTGGACAGTCTGTGTGTGCATGTGCTTGCATGCATGTGGGGGAGGGGGGCTTGCGTGTGTGCGCACATTATTGTGTATGACAAGCAATAAAGTGTTGGGACTGATGCTATCACACAATTATTGTTTAGCACATAAACCAGTGTAGCCAGTTTCTGTTAGTTTGTGTTATGACCACCAGGGAATAATGAAAAGGAAGTCATGCATAAATTGTGTTTATCTTTGTTGTCATGGAGCAGTAAGTGAAAATCAAGTTTTTTTGTGACCCAAGTGGTCTCACCTTCAGATTTTCAGACCAGACTTGTGCATGCATCTGTCATCTTCACATTATTTTGTATGTCTTGTCTATTTCATCATCCTTGACTTGATAATTTGGATAATACTTGAGGAAGGAAAAAAATATGAAGTTCATACAATTTCCACTCACATCCTGTTAGTGCATCTGATGTCCAGGTACTTTTCTGAGCATTTTGTTCTCAAGCAATTTCAATCTCTTCTTCCCTTCAGCTCATAAAGCAAGTTTCGCTGACCTGTGTAAAACATCTGATAAAATTATGGGTTTTGTGTGTTTCTATTTTCAGAACCTCACAAAGGAAATGGCAGATTACTGTGTAGCCCGTATGAAGCCGTATGTGGACCCCAAAACAGAGAGGCCAATTCCAGGTGCACTGGATTATATAGAGTTTACCCGTACGCTGTTTCAGAACTAAAACACTTCCTGTATAACAAACACTTACCAAGCATGTATTTAATATTGTATTCACCGTGCATCTTGTATAAATTAAAATTAAAACCAACTTGATGCACACTCACTATTAAAAAACTTTAATAGTAGATTAATTAACCCGACATGTTTCGGTCAGGTACCTGACCATCTTCAGGGTTACACTACATTAAATTGCATAGTCCATATGTTAAACACACATAAGATATGAGCCTATAAGGTCTCGTCGTATATAAAGTTTTTCACAAGTCACTAAAAATCACTAAAAACTTTTTTAAAAATAGTCAACACTTGCAATCCCACAATAGTTCAATTGTGGGATTGCAAGTGTTGACTATTTTTAAAAAAGTTTTTAGTGATTTTTAGTGACTTGTGAAAAACTTTATATACGACGAGACCTTATAGGCTCATATCTTATGTGTGTTTAACATATGGACTATGCAATTTAATGTAGTGTAACCCTGAAGATGGTCAGGTACCTGACCGAAACATGTCGGGTTAATTAATCTACTATTAAAGTTTTTTAATAGTGAGTGTGCATCAAGTTGGTTTTAATTTTAACTTACCAAGCAGTTATACTCTTTTCTCTTTTGGTTCATAGGTCATAATCTATATTGATAGAACAGTTTCAACATGGCAGCATGATTTTAGTGTCACAGTATTACACATTCTTTATTGTTCTCATCTTTGTAGTGGGAAACAGAACACATGGAGCCAGTGTACATATTACACAATATAGTGCACTGCATGCTAAAAGTTTAAACTTACACACAACAAGTACTTGAGCAGCTCAGGCTGACAGTTGTATTTAAAATGTACATAAATTTTAATACCTAAGCTGACAACCTTCTAGTAAGTTGTGTCTGAAACTATAGGGACAGCTGTACAGTGTTTTCATGAATGTAACTTGTGTTTATCTTTGAATCAGATGCTTACAGTAACATCTGATTGTCTTTAAATGGTACGTATATATGAGTACATATATTTATGTTGGAGTTGGTCCTGTTTCGAGTGAAGCTGTTGTTGATTATCATGAATTGTATGTAGGACTGAATTAATGTGTGCTGTGTATGCACTTCATACTCCCATGTTGAAAATACAGAAATGTTTACTTCACTTTTAAATTTACATTATAATGCATATCTAGAAAAAGACCTTGAAGGCAAACTGTTTTCAAATCAGGTAGTAAGATAGGGACGATATATATGTATTCATCTTATTTAAGCTTTGTTATTGTAGACAGTTGTTGAAAAGTATTTTGGAAACATAAGAGATCAGTATGTATTAAGATATATATTTAAGGAGAAGAAATATAGCAAGTGTAACTCTGCAGGGTGTAATGTGACTGTGCTGTTATTTCCCAGATTGTGGCCCTGAAATGTTTGTGGCATGTGCTGCATCGTATTTTTTACAAGGACAGGTTATAGTTTACTTTACATCCTGTGTGTTATAACAATTAGCTACAGTGGGCTGCCAATTTTTAATCTATTTTTATGATGTGTATTAGGCATGACATGCTTCTAATTTAGTGGGCTTGAATAGTGTGAAGTTGGAGCATTTAACTGAATCATATGTTAGTGAATGTTATTTCGTAGTAACAAAGTATGAGTAATTGGTTAAATAATATAGATTTGTGATTAAGGTATTCAGAATAATTTTAATATTAGACATCCCCGTTGGTATGTACATGCAAAAGTATATTTTTACTCTTATCTGTAGTACAGTCTGGTTGTGACTGTACTATTGATAAGAGTAAAAATATACTTTTGCACATTCAGAATAAAGTATTCAGTACTATAGTTTGTTATTTAATGTGTTTATTATAAGAGCAGCTTTGAAAAATAAAATAATTTGTTCTAATTAGGAGTAAAATATTTCTTACAGTATAACCTGTATCCATGTATCTGCTTTGGTGCAGAACACAAAACCTAACTGTCTCTACTAGTACAAAACCTCTCCACCCTGCCCTCACCATAGTTGCTACAGCACAAAATTTCAAGAATCCTTACTGCTCTAACATGTCTCCACCCTTCCCTCACCACAGTTGCTACAGATTCAGTCTACCCTTAGCCATGGTGCTAGTAATGTTACTTTGCAGTGCAAATACATGGAGAGTATTCCATCATGGACTTTGCCAAAGCATTATTGCTGCTCTGAGAACTACACTGTTGCAAAGTCCAGGAAAACTGAAAGGAAGTTGGGTTTTGCAAATATAGGGAACACTGTTGAATTTTTATGAGATAATGGCAGTACCAGTGGTCCTGTATGGGTGTGAGAATTGGATACAAGGGCATGAAAGAACTGAGCACAGATAAAAACTTCTGAGTTCAGTTGCAGTATGTACATTATATGACCATGAAATAAATGAAATAACTCTATATGTATATAAGTTTCAGGGGTGCACAAATCCCTGGCACTGGGTTGCCTAGGCAGCTGAATTTTGTATGATGGCATGTAATATTTGTGGGCCCTCAGTATGGGTGTTGCTTCATGTTGCCCTTCTGGTGCCTGGGATTTTGAAATGACTGCTATATTTCTGGAAAATTTGTAAACCCCTGATTTAAATTACATTACTGTGGATTATAGATGCAAGTGTACACAAAATATATTTGTATTAAGAACACACATTCTGTAATTAGTGTATAAATACATCCTAACCATCAGATAAATGTAAGTTGACAAAGAAAAGATGGAGAGACGAACACCTTTGATGATGGAACAGGCCTGGAATGGCTTATACTGTGTTTCTGCTCGTCTTGATAAAATTTGTATTTATATTTTGTCACATTTTTCATTGTTTTCTGTGTATTCTTAAATCTGTGGCAGTCTGTATATATGCAAAACAAAGACTGGCATATAATTTCACCATATTTGCATGTCCATAATTACACCCTTGTGACCATGTCCATAAGTGGTCTTTTATTGTCTGAGCCCTTTTGTCAGATTTTGATTGGATTTTGTGTAGGGATCCTACTAAAACATTTATATGAAATAATGGATGTGTAGAAAACAGAAGTCACTTGGAGACGTAACTGAATTTTTATATGTTCAAATGTAGTTTGTAAACATATGGTGAATTATTTAAACAAAACAATTTTCTTACAACCTTTTGCAATTTAAACTGTCTCAAAACCTGTTAACATTAAGCTTTTCAACCAACGATTTTGTTTATACAGATCAACTACAGTTTGGGAAGGGAATTTTGTATTGAAATGAACTTGCATAAAAGTTCAAACTAAAGTTTTCCCAGCAGTGACTATGAGGAATACTGTCATTTGGTTGTGATGCTGTGTAGTATGGTTGATATTTACCAATGTTTAGGCTGCACCTGTTGCTTCCATCTTTATGTTAAGCAAACTGAAGCAGGTTCCTCCAACATTTTGGTGACTTGCTACCAACAAGACTTATACTGCATCATATCATCAAAGAACAGATGGTTAAATCAATTCATATACATACAGTTTTAACCCAGATATTACATTCCTATGCAATATACTTTTGTGGTAGGGGAGGGTGGAAGAACTGATGTCTGAATAGTGGTAACGCAACTGCATCATTTTCGACTAAGGTATCATCAGTCCTAATAAGTGGCTAGCACCTAGCACCACCATGGATCGCAGCAGAACATGCTATACAGACACCATGCTTCTATTGAAAACTGTATATAATAATCTGTGCTCTATATATATCATCTTGTTTTGCTATACGCTGGTAAAACATTATACAGCGTGTTTCATAAATCCCTCCGGGATTTCGGAGGTCTGTAGCTCAGGAGCCAAATCATACACGGGGGATGAGAGCATGTCAGTGAAAAGAGTACATATCCAAGTTCTGAACCTACCTTACAAATGTTCAAATGGTGACTCGACAGACGTCAATCCTGTAATTTGGCTCCTGCCACACACGTTCCAACATATGAAGCTTTCTGTTCACCTGAAAACGCCATGTTTGCACACCACTGCCTCCTAGCGGAAAAACGGGTAACTACGCCATCGCATCTGTCACGAAAAAACTTTTACATTTCCTCTATCCGTTTGCATGCTTTTATCTCTTATATGTGGGTTTGCTACTGCACGGCCAAGCCTCTAAATCCCGGATGGACTTTTGAAACACGCTGTACATTTCAATCCATAGGACTTCTGACGAAACCCAGGAACGTACAAGTCACAGAACATAAATAGATACCGTGGGTTATATAAACGTTTCAGAGCTCTTTAAGGCAGCAGAGAAATTGCTTGGCTTTGTACCGGGTTACTGTACCAAGAAACAAAGAAGGAAGACGTCAGAAAATTCCATAGGGAAACATACGTGACATAAATTACAGAAGTATACTACACCACTTGGAATTCGTGAAAGTGTTGACCCCCCACACTTTTGGCGAAAAAGGACGATTTTCGCCTGTCGTTTTAAATAACGGATCCAAACGGAAAGTAGCAGTCATCGCACAGGCTCATGGCGGGATCAGGTTCTGGAATAAAGATGCGTCTCAGAACAAACATTTCAAGCCAAAGCGAAAAATATAAAATCTCGCAAGGAACACGGGACGCCTAAAAATGGCACTGAACAAGAACAAGCAAGCAGACTAGCATATTACCATGTAGTATTCCTGACAGACACTATCCAGGATCATTTGTCTACCTCAATACTTAGGAAAGCTTGGCAGGCAGGAAACTATTACTGCTTTAACTAATAATAATACTCAGTTATTATTTATGTTGTTTTTGACCCTGTGCAGTTATTTCTGTAGATAAATAAAAAAGAATTGAAATTAAATTAATCTTGACCACGGATCATATAAGCCTTAATATAATTAATTCCATTGTGTCTAAAGTATTTAATAAGGAACTCCAATTACGTTTTACTATATTTAATCAGAAGTATTAAAATTCTCATTTATCCGTTGTTTCTAAGAAAGAATTTTATAGATGTAAAATTTCTCCAATAATGTTTAATTTCATAATCACTAATTTGTTGCCAACACTATTTTACAATTACTGTAAAAAATTGGAAAACTTGTGGGATCCCACAAACACATAAAAAACGAATTATATATTACATTTTTACCTGGATTTTAAATATTGAATGTATGGCGTGATGATAGTGGATCTCGACCGAAACATGTAGCTTTTTAATGAAAACACAGTTGAATCAGACTGAACCATATAACAGATTGTTATTGACAAGGTTGCTATATTCGTTTATCTGTGACAACATTACTAGGTTGGTAATATGTCCAAAACTAGCCGGAACCGGATTCGTAGGATCCCACCGTATACGAATGAAATTTAAAGTTGCGTTTAACGTCTTTTTTTTACCAAGTTTGCGAGAAATGAATATTTTTATGGGTTTGATTATTTCTTTTACTAGCATTTGTGAGAACAAATCTAGATGAAAGCTGTAACATATTACGCCGCTTTGAATGGCAGCATTGCCTAATCGGAAATTAGTGAGATTTTCATGTAGACGCGTACTGAAATTGGCCGATTTTGAGAAACGTATGTCATGTATGGTCAGTACGGTTATTATGGTCCGTTTAGTGGGAGCGACGGTAATTCGAGTCATTCAGAATCGTCTTTTCCTGGAGCCAGTTCAAAGAAAAAGAAAAGGAGAGTGCCGTAAGTATATTACCTGTATTTAAACTTTTTTGGAACGTGTGACTTGCATGACTGAAGTGGTAGTGTGACAGTAGAGCCTTTGTACATTTCTATGAAACTGTTTGGGAGTGTGGTACTGGACGAATCTGTTAAAATACAAAACGAATGCGAATTGTGGACTCATATGTGTACACCTTTGTCAAGGACCAGATTGTGGTTAAACCTTTGCGTATTAACATGTAACATAGATTGGTATGTTTACGTAATAAAAGGTGGCTAACAGATCTAAGAATTACAACTATTATTAAGTATTCACTATGCTAAAGAAATGTTTTGGATTAATGGTATGTGTCAAGAAAAAATCAAAATCTGCATCCTGTATGCAACCCCAGACAGAGGAGCAGACTGCACAGATGAGAAATCACTGTGATAAATCTACAATTTTTGTCAAAGGTGTCAAGAAAGATCATTCCAATTTACTCATTTTTCAAACAAATACCTCAAAACTTTTGGTTATGAAAAATCTCAGCAACCAGTGTGTTGCGAGTAAAGGAAACCGAAAGGCGGATTTGTCTTCATCTGTTTCTGGAAATGATCAGAAGGGACCACAGTCATTGTTACAGATGTATTTGAAACTCAAAAGAAGCGCAGTGGAGCCAGTGGACAAGGAAAATGTGAATCCATCGTGCAAAATGTGCCTCTGAAGATACATGAATGACTTTTTAATTATAGGGTAATATAAGCCATTTTATTCTGGCAGCATGCTAAGAACGTACCTATATTTATTAATGACATTTAGCAAGAAATCACAGTCCAATTGTAAACCTTTTTAAAGGGAAACTGTCAGAATGGTATCAGATGGTTTCAACATTTTAGAGCTCAAAATTTTTAAATTTATGTAAAAGATATGATGCTGTAAACATAATAATCCCAGTGCCATCAGCATTGAATGCTCTTGTTTTGGATGTTTTCATATGTGTGTGTGTGTGTGTTTCCTGAATGCAGTAAAATGGTGTAATGAAATTTTCAACCACATTCGGAAGGAATGCAATTAATTAAATAGATCTTGCCAATTTCTCAGCATTCTTGAATTGTATTCTCTTGAAGCAGAAAATGATTTAGGTATTCTTTAGTTTATTTGGAAATGTCATGTAATTTGGGGGTATTTTCAGACACGTGAAGAAATTTATCAAATAACAATCACATGAAGTGTTAAATATAACTCAACTGTGTAATAAATTTGTTAAAAAAACCTCTTACAGGGAATTGGTTAAGAAATTCAATGACATTTCCTCTTGTCAATAAATTTGTATTATTATTATCTTTTGTTTTCCATGAAATAAAAATACTTCCAAATTTCGAACAAATTCAACAATATGCACTATAATATGAGACATAAGCGTGACCTTCATGTTCGAAATGTTGATTTCAGTAGTTATCAGATAGGTGTGTAGTATGCAGGAACAGAATGATATTCCAAAACACACAATACTCAAACTGATATTCCCTCTAACATTAAAATCTTAGACCGTGAAAGTGAAATATTTAAGCCGGCATTGAAAGATCATCTGTTAGCTGACTTCTTCTATTCTGTAGAAGAATTTTTTTCAACTGAAAGCTTATAAGAAGTTTGCACATTATTGAGCAATTATTTGACATAGTACCTTAATGTATTTTTGGCCTATATAGTATGATGGGGCTTCACAGTGGTGCAGTTGGTTGAGGCACTGTGCTACAAACCGGAAGGCTGCAGGTTCGATTCCTGATGGGGGTCATTGGAATTTTTCATTGACTTAATCCTTCTGGCTGCACTATGGCCCTGGGGTCGACTCAGCCTCTAACAGAAATGAGTACCAGGAGTATCTCCTGGGGTTAAAGGCGGCCGGTGCGTAGGGCTGTGACAACCTTGCCACCTTCATGTGCCAATTGTCTAGAAATTCTGGGAACCTCAGCCTCCTAGAGCCCTAAGGACCTGTCCAGGCCTGTATAGGGATTGCTTACATTTTATCATATGATATTCTTACAAGACAACTGATTATAAATAGCTGTACAAACCACATATTTCATTGAGAACTAATGTGTTTCTGGACTTTGTCCATCGTCTGGAAATCTAAAATACTAGATAACAAGACGTTTTGGAAACTGGATCTGCTTCAGGTGAAGGGGGGGGGGGGGAGACACCTACTCTGTTGGGTCCCTTAGATAGAGCTAACTTCAATCACTGGACAACCTAAGCTGGTTAAACCACAGCTATATGAGTCTCAGCCATGGTTTTTGTACTATAAAGTATGCCATTCCCATTGGCCATGCAGTCTATTGTGCTTGGATTTTGGGATTGCAGATTTGACTTCCATTTGCCCTTCATTTTGTTTATGTTATCATGTGATGGTAGAAATCTTATCTGCGATCCAAGGAATTCTACAACTTTTCTGTATAATGATTTGGTAAACCTTTACAGTAGAGAAGTCCATGGCTACAGCATTAAGGAGAATGTGAATATTAATACACATTAACCTGTTTGAGGTACATATTTTAATAGCTGAAATTACATTAGGTAACTTACCAAGCAGGTGCATGACACCTGTAATCTTTTTCAGACAACTGACTGACATGCCTGAGACTGTGTCCTGCATTGTGATAAGTTTTATATGACCTTAACTCTCTTTACATTCATAGTCATTTGTCGTGTGTCAATGTTCTGGCTGTATAAAATTTTGTTTTCCCCTTGTTTGTGCCATTTATTTTACCCCAAATATGCATTTTTACATGTAAGTATGGACTTTCAAAATAAAAAGAACCCCACTGGGAAGAAAGTCAATATTTTTTAAGGCCCTTGAACAGTAGATTTGACACAGCTGGGAGCAAATCAGATATTAAGAATTACTGTAATGCCACTCACCAGACTGTGATCAGAGGTTTCTGTGCATCCAGACTGAGGATTGTTATTATAATACAATTGTACTTCAGAAACTATATCTGCTTCAATTTAAAATGGACCACTATTTACAGCTGTGTGGATGGACACGATATAATAGTATTATTGATTTTTAAAATGTTGCAGGTTACTAGGGAAAAGGCGGCAGATATTACAACCTGTTCCAGTATTACCGGCACTGAGAGTTTTAAAGGAAAGCGTAAAAGATGAAAGAATTGCCAGTACTCATGCAGATGACAGCAGTGACATATCTTTGATGTCACTGCCTAGTGATCTGTCATGTGATGGAGGTGGTGGAACAGTGCCTGGCTTGAACAGTTTTTCACATCATTCAGATAAAAAAACTGTTGAAAATTCAGAAGTACAATTTGATTCTAGTACAGAATCACAACACTGTATGGAATTGACTAACAACTTATTAAGCATGCAAGAGATGGAAGTTTGTAATGAACCTCAACACTCTGATTCTTGTCAGGGGTGGCCTGAAGAATGTGAGAAGGTAATTCCTGAGTGTCAAGCCCTAGGCCAAATTAGCGAAGCACATAAAACAAAAGGACATGTTAACAATTCAGGAAAAGGTGTTTTTATTTCTGAGGAGGTATACTCCACACACAGAGAATGTCCACATTCAAGTTCTCATTCTTTTAACCCACAGGAGGAAAGGAGTGTTACAAAGTATGATTCAGGTAGTAATCTGAATACATGCTTGAGTCAAAATGTTAAGACAGTAGCACCATCTCTTGGAGAAGTCCTCAAATCCTCAGCATTGTGTGAGAAGACAGATGATGAGAAATATCATATGGGACCACCTTTAATGTGTAGTACTGTAAGGGCAAACAAAGGCTTATTTCGGGATATCATAAACCATCAGGATATTTCAAAATCAAAAAAGAACTCTGTAGATCTAAGGGAAATTCCCAAACTTTTGCAGGCAAATGAAGAGAATCATAAACAAATGGATATAAACAAAGAAAATGATATGGGGTTGTTTGCATCAAAAACACCTGCAATTAACAGAACTGCTGCAAAACACAATCCATCAGGCAATAAAATTCCACTATTTGACTCCAGGCCTGTATATTTAACTAAAGATAGAGATTTTCAGATGTCTGCAAGGAAAGACATTGCAACAGAGAAGCAGTTGGATAAAAAATTGGGAAGTTATGCACCATCTTGTAATGTACATATGAAGGAAAGCACCCCTCCATTAGATTTTATACACCATGTGAAAAGAAATACTCAAGAGAATGATAACATATCTAAATTAGGCTCTGTAGGATTAAGTATCAACAAAGAAAATGATTTTCAATTGCCTGCAAAGAAATATAGTACAAATGAGAAGCAAAGACATCAGCCAGTAGTTGATGACTGTGCATCACTTTATAACCCAAAAATGAAGGAAACTGCTCCTTCATTTGGTAATCTAATATCAGTAAAACAAGAACATCAAACAGTTGAAGCTGAGAGCCAGCCAGGCTCCTCATATAAGTTAAGTTCAAGAACTGTGCAAGAATATTCAGCAGAGAATAAAAAGGAGTTCCGCCCAGTATCCACTCAGAGGACCGGTGCAGTAGAAGGCAGTGTTGCTGTGCAAGAATGCCTGAAAAAAGAGCCAGCTGTGCAGTCCAACACTGGTGCTAAGCTTGTACACAGGCAACACCAGAACATATCTCTTAAACCAGCTGAGAGGCTGGATAATTATGTAACTGTGAAGGGGAAAGGTTATAAAGTCCTAGGACTCCTTGGACGAGGGGGCTCCAGTAAAGTGCTTAAAGTAAGTTGAAATTAGATTATTGAACTATGAAATTTAAGTTTAAATTTGATTTTATTATAGGCATGTGTGTTAATATTTATTAATTAATGTATAATTGGTAATACGAGCAATTTAAATTTGTGCTTTATAATTCACTTATTCACAGTACTGAGCATTCTAACATTGTCTTTCTCTGCTTCTTCTTACTACTACTACTACTACTTTATGTTAGTTTGTCTCCTACATTGTGGTGGGTTGTAAAATTTGTTATATGTTTTTGCAAGATGTGTATGTAAATCAAATAATCTCATATTTGAAACCTGGTCTGTTTGTCTCATAGTTACCTCTGTGACACAGTGCTTGGGTCAGTGATCTTGAGTATGCTTGAAATATTAATTTCTTAAGGTGACACTTATATTTCCATGATAGTAATTTTTTATTGGAAAGTACCACTTATTTTCTCACAGATGCTGTATATTTTCTTATTCTTCAACATGTCTTTTATTACAGTGTGCAATCAAACAGAAAAACATGTAAAATAGCCCATATTGTGTTCATCTGCCTCCATCTTCTACTGTGAAGATTGGGGTGGTATGTTTCTCTGAAACACTGATATCCAGTAACCCCAGTAACCAGGTTACATGTCATAGACCAACTGTGTAATGGCCATGAAAACCTCTTATCTCGTATAACCAATAAAGTCAAATATTTTGGGATTTAGTCATGTTTCTGCATCAAATGTCCCAACCACATAATTACATCATGTCAAGTGCATTTCATTAAGAATTTGTAACATAAGAAAGGAAAACATTGTATAGTTGCACAGTACAGAATGTCAATATTCAATTGTGTAGGGGTGGAACTGACTTCTGTCACTGAGGAGCAGCAGCATGTGTCTCAAATATTGTAGAGAGAAAATGTGTTACCAAAGTAATCCATTTATTGAGTTCCTTCATTTCTCTTATCTTACCTATCTTCTGCTAAATTGCTATGGTAGAAAAGATGACTAAATATTCACAACAGTACAACGTGGAGGTAATTTGACAAGGTCTTTTATTAAACATTTTTTACCCCTGCCATGAAGAAAAGGTACATTTTCAGAGAACAGTTGTATAATTTGTAAAATGACAAAATACTATGGGTTTGTATTTATTTTCATCTTTTGCTGCACTACTGTGCAAGAAATAATTTATAAGTTTAAATTTGAGGACTGCATAACTTTTCTTTATTTTATGCCATGCACCTCTGTTTTTACAATAAATAATTTTTTAGAAATCTGATATTTTAAGTTCAGTTAGAGCCCCGTGCAAGTCTGTGGTTGTATGGGACCAATATAAACAAAAATCAAATTTGCCTGACAACTTTTATTGTATAGCTCTAACTTGAAATTACAGTAGGTCACACTGAAATGCAGTCAGTAGTCTTGGAACATGTGGATAGAGAAATGTGACCGCCCCATTATGTATTAATTTTATGTTCATACAGAGAATGAATTAAAGTTCAAGGGCTGATTTTTATCTGCTCATGATTACAATAGGATTACTTCACATTACAGCAATGCCTTACTGACCGGAGTTGTGCCAACTGTGCATTTCAAGGATGCGGTTTTCTGTCTGTTTTCTTCTGTCCTTTTGTAGTGTTGCCATATTTGTAATTTGTAATGTGCAAAAATGTTTCAGGAAAAGATGTGTGGGCGTGATCCATATTCCATGTGGTTAGCTACAACATGCCAGCAGTTTCCGAAATTAAACAGAACAGTAAAGGAAATTGTACTGTTTCCTTGGTGATATTTTGCAGTCCACATAAAAATGAAATTGCAGTTTTGAAAGATGCAAAATTTCAGTACACTACATCAGTCGAATTGTTCAGACATTATTGATACTGCTCAACCATAAGCGTGTTTCTGTAAAGCACTTTATATGCCTTATACTACATTTCAGTGGTGTTGCTTATTTATTGTGAGACTGATCTTATTTATGTTATGGACCAGTGTATTTGGTTGATGTTAACTTTTCCAGGTGGAGGATCCAAACAGTACACAGGAGCTGGCCATGAAATGTGTTGACCTATCATCAGCTGAGACATCAGTCGCACAGGGCTACCTCAATGAAATTGAACTGTTGAGAAGACTGCAAGGCAGTGACACAGTAATTGGCATGACTGACTTGTGAGTTGACTTATGTGTAAATATTTCTTAACAGCTTATGAAGAAAGTTAAATTGTCATTTTACAGACTTGACCCTCCTTAACACAGGCCATATTCCAAGGAAAGGTCATATTGTATTTGTCATTTGTGACTGTTGATGGGTAAATATTGAAGTAATAAGTGCTTCACTGTTAAAGGTTTGATACCTTCTCATGCATACCAGAGGTCTGCATCACATAAACCATGAGTTACTCGCATGGTTTAAGTCGACCAAAGACTTCCTTAGAATACTGTGGGTAGATACTCTTGTACCAATGTTGACTCCATTTAGTCCTTCAGTAAAAACAATTTCTTCATCCTAGTCTTTCCAAAATGTGTTCACTCATCCAGCAATGACAAGGTACTATACTTCAAATGTACAGTAGGCTCAGATATAAGACAAATGTTTTTCACAGTAGAAAAATTAAGAAAATATGTTTTACCTGTCCAGATAAAATTCTTTGGCACAACCTTTTATATATAGTGACCAATTTGAGGCTAACACTGCTTTTCTGGTATACTTGTACCTAATAAGTTTTCTTTGTTGACTTTTGGGATTCATGTCAATTACATTAAATCCAGTTTTTATCAACTACCGCAAAGGATCATTGTGCATTCATAGACTAAGCCATATCTGGCAAATGTACATGACTCAAACCTACCTGTGTGTGTGTGAATATCAATATAAGAATATCCAAACAATCTGTTCCTGCAAGCAGCATTCTCATTAATATAAACTGTTTTTGGGTCCTTATATCATGTGGTAGTGGGCTGTGTTGCTGACATCTCATAGGCAGATTCTCCATCTCCACCTTATAGGTTGAAGTCCTGGAGATGGAGGCAGCATGTTCCTCTGAAACACTGGCAAAATAGGCTACTTTCACGGGTGCAAACAACCAAGAACAGGATCGGCAACAACAGTTAACCAGTGTGAAATTCTTAAATCAGTTAACATTTTCTTTGGTCTAGTGGTAGTAGAGACTGGATGTAAAAGGTCATATGAGATGGATGTTTCATTATAAAATGTATGTCAAAATTAGAGCCATAGCTCCCAAAATATGGAACTAGATAAATGATTTAAATCAGATTTGCTTGATACACATTTTTATTAATTTAACATTTAACTTCCAGTGTGTGCCCTCACCTCCCAGACAGATGTGTTCTGCAACAATACAACTGCATATTTTGTTACTAAGAGACATGAAAGGTAGATAACTTAGACAAGCTGGTTAGCCAAAGACATGTTTTCTCATACCTACTTTTCACTTATGTTAGGTGAGGAATTAATTAATCTATTAAAATTATGCTCGACAAATGTGGTTGGCTGATCACCAGTGGTGATTGAAAAATTTTTTGTGGCAACTAATTGTTCTCTTAGCATTTGAGAGCTGGCTTTTGGTGTTCTGATGAGAGGTATCCAAAGAAGCTAAGTTCAAGATATTTAGTGAGTCAACTCTCTGTTTTATCTTATGGCTGGGCTGTGTGTGTTTGTGACAAACAGTACAACAGGAAGAAATGAATCTTGCATGCTGGTCAGAAGCGAGGGCCACAAGGTGCCAGATAATACTGATCCAATAATAATAGTAGTAATAATAATAATAATATGTTAAATGACATCCACATGTGACTGTATAAAGTGTAAAATATAAAACGGTGAAAAGATTAAAAACAGGAAATAAGTTTAAATTAAATGAAAATTACATTAAATCTCATTCTAGCAGTCAGCATATCATAATCTTATTTCCTGGTTCTAATCTTTTTACCATTTTGTATGTTATACTATATACAATCACTGCCAAAGTCTTTTAACATTATTATAATTATGTTGGTGAACGAACACCTTAGTGAATCATGTGATGACAGAATTTGGACATAAATGTAAACATGATGTTTTCATTCAAATAAAGGTTATAAGTGGACTGGATACTTAAATGTGTTATATTCAGTGTATTTGGAATTAAGAAATATCTGGAATTGACTCAATAATGGCTAATTTTAGTCAAAACATGTAGTCGCAGTTCGTATTAGTTAGTCAAGAGAACTTGATATTGTACCAATTCATACAATAATTGTGTAAATTGTGTTTTCAATTTATTCACTTGTAGCAAATAAGCACAGTGGAATACATCAAGCAAATGTGAAGATAATTAGTCTGGATATGGAAAATTAGTTACCACATTGCTTCTGTCTTCTGTAGATGCTGTTATGAAGTTTAAATATTTTGTCATGGATTTGGTCAGAAATGATGCTTTCAAGTTTCATGATGAAAGGGATATTAAATTAATTTTACTTGCTGTATGTGGTTTTATGTTTTAATAGTGAGTATGCAGAAGACAGACAGATGCTGTACGTGGTCATGGAGAAGGGGGAAACTGATTTCTCCAAGCTAATGAAGAACATTTCAAAGACCAATCATATACCTATAATAACAATTATATATTACTGGGTAGAGATTCTGAGAGCTGTAAAAAGTATTCATGAAAATGGTAAGTTCCCTTGAACATAACATTATATCGTGAAACTTTAGCCCACTGCAATATGTGTTTTGTTTAAAAAGTGCTATTTGCATAAATGTAAGAATGTGTAAATTTCCATGGCAGGGATTGTTCAGATTTTGACACAAAAAGTGTTTTTATACAGTGCTCTTACTATGTAAACATTGAACGATAATTTGTGATAACACAGTGAACTTATGGACGTAAAGTAAATGTAGTTTGAACCCCCTGATGATTGTCAAAAGTTGACCAAAACATATGTCGGGGAAAGTTATATACTACTAATAAAATTTGATAGTGAAGGTGCATTTTGTTGGTTAATATTCAGTGAGTTTAAAATGCACGGTGAAGGTCATATAAAATAGAATCTTGATGTTAACTACTTTGGAATGCAACAAAGGTGCAGGATGTACAGCAGAAAGCAGAACCCACTCATAGCTGCTTGGCTGTGTAGTGACTGATACCATTCATTCTGCAGTATTTGGTAGTGCGATTCACATGTTAATGCAGGACTGCCCACCACAGAGTGAATGACATCAAATATTTAAATCCAAAATAAGTTATTAAAATATCTGAATAACTTATTTCAGATTTGTATAATATTTACAGGTCTCCACCCCACCAAAAATATAAGTTATTTTACAATACAATATGTTTGGAGGAAGCCTTTTATATTTCATATATTAACATTCTATGTTTTAATACCATATGTGTAGTTTAATCTGAATAATTTTACTGGTACTATACAGCGAATAACTGCTGTGTATAAAGTTTATGTGCATATTACCATTCGATGTACTATACGCTGCTCATGTCTGTGTAATATTGGCTCCCTGATGATGGCTACAACACGTAGCTGAAACATGTAGGAGCCAAAAAAAAATACTGTATGCAGTGGTTGGTAATAAAATCTTGTATGTAGTGGTTAAATGTTGTGACATTTTGGAGGCATATACTGCCTCCATCTTCAAGGTGACTGGATTAATTGAAGTGGATGTTAAAGTGATATGGAGGAAGAAATGTGTCGGTTATGTAGGATGGGTGTTTTGCCAATCACAGCTGCAGAAGGCAGCTTCTGTGATGTACTCAGGGAGAATGCATTGTCCCATTCTCCCTGAGTAGAATGTGGAAGCCCTTTATCTGTGCCCTGAAAAAAAGAAGACAGTAGGAGTTCTCCACAATTAACAGTCTAACCATTATGAGGCTAAAAATCCCTTCAATACTGACTTCCACAGTGCATTCAGTCTCCCTGGTTATCGATCCAAGTACCAATCATGCCAAGTGCAGCATAACAGCAGACAGGGATCAGACCACATCATTGCTCTGTGTTGTATGCAGATTAAATTAAGTATGAAATATGTAAGGCAGGCACTCTTCATGCATATCATTCACTGTTTGTGTCACTTTTCTATTCTACATCTGTGTTTCTCATGTTTAATGGAAACTTGGGGAAAGACACCAGGCTATTGTGAAGGGAGTCTTGGGTTGGATCTGTAACCAGATGTTAGGTTGGATTTTTCTGTGTACACATCTTTTGGGAATGTGGTTCAGAGCCCATTTAAATATTTAGGTCCTCACTGATTACCATTTTAATGGAAATGGTATAGTTTAGTCTAGCTGAGAAGTGGATTTCTTTATCTCTTGAAGAAGATTAGTCATACAAAGTGAAGGTGTTTGGCACCAGTAACTGAAGACATTTAGGTTAATTGCTTGAAATTGTAAAGCCCATGAGGGTAGAAAACCATGAATTGTGATTCGTGTATGGAAAGTATGCATAAATAATTAAAGTGCACTTTACCCCTTAGGTGTAATACACTCTGATTTGAAGCCTGCTAATTTTCTACTTGTGGGTGGACGGTTGAAACTCATTGATTTTGGCATTGCGTCATCAATCCAGAGTGATATGACAAGTGTTTTCAAAGATGTACCAACTGGAACCTTCAATTATATGAGTCCAGAAGCAATTCAGACAACACATAATGCAAATGGAAATAAGTCTGGATTTAAGGTAAGTATGACTACATGAGGTTCATTGTTGGGTTGCTGTGAATACAGTAATGAACCTTCTGTTTCCATACAAGGATGGTAATTTCTTGACAGGCTGTGCCACATGACAGAAGACAGGTTCCTCCAAAACACTGGTAACCACTTATAAGAGCATTCTGTGTTGAAATCCAGGGAACCACAACCTTAAGATTCACAACCATGAAAACATCAAATCTTACATAAATGACAAGTGCTTGAAAACAGTGTTCAGGAAAATACTTGGACCTAATTTAGATATAGGATGCTGGTCATGTAGTTAGGGTGAGAAAGGTAATGCATAAAGAACTTTGGTGGAGAAGTTCAATGGTGTCTGAAGCTTCAGATTCTGCTAGAGTAGTGGTTTTTAGTTATATACTCATAAAAAAGCAAGTGAAAGCTTTGTGAGAACTGGGTGTTGGATACCACAGACTGAATGTGATCAGGCATAATGGAAATTTAAAACCCTGGTCCATGACATAGTGCACTTCAGTATTACACTGTTAAAATCAGTGATGTTGAGGTGGGTGAAGGGCATAGTATTGACAGGTGAGTGAAAAATGCATTAAATTTTGATAAGAAACTGATGGAAAAAGAACAAATGAAAAACCAAGGCCATTTGAAAGAAGGATTGTTGAAGGCATCAAAGAGATAGGTTAATGCAAGTGAACTGGATTGAAGTGGCTTGGGTTAAGAAGTTAAGAACCAGTAACAGGTTTTTGTGATGATGGTAATGATCCTTTATGTTCCATAAGAACTAATGTCATGGACAATTACAAACTGCTCACCTGTTTGGTGAATATCCTGAACCATGTCAGCTTTACTTCCAGTTTTGTTTGCAAATGTAGAAGAATTTACTACCCAGCATTAGAGGAAATATTTGAACACCTATTAACTCTTTTTATGTGCACCTGATTTAATTGTAATTGCATTTTTAATATGTGTAATGTGTCTTGAAAGTACAAAAGATATGTTCAAGTGTAAACTAGATAGATGTAAAAATTTCTGTCTATTAGAATGAACAGAATCTTCATTTTTCTTACTTAACCCTTTTATTGCAGTTGGTCAAACTTTTGAGAGTGTACATGACACAGAATATGGTAGCTATGACTGTCCTTTTAGTCCAATCATGTATTTTCATAATTTATTTCCAGATCAGTTTCAAATCAGACGTCTGGTCCTTAGGCTGTATTCTGTACAATCTGTTGTATGGAAAGACACCATTTCAACATATTGTCCACCCATGGGCCAAGGTTGCTGCCATTACAAACCCGCATCATATTATTGACTACCCCAAAACACGCAATGATTGTCCACCAGTGCTACTTGAAGCAGTGCAGCTGTGCTTGACTTTTGATCCAAAGAAGAGACCCACAGCAGCAAAGCTTCTGGGACTGCCATACATCAATTATAACACAGTCAGAATATCTTCCCCTGAAACTGAGCACAATAATTAGATTGTAATCAGATGATAAACTGACAGTTCAACAGGCTTGTCAGGTTGGCAGCCTGTGATGTGTAGTGTCATTCAATCACTGTTCATCATTAAAACTGATTATTTTACCACCATATGATCCAGTGATCTGAAGTTCATATTTGGTATGCACAAGAATATAGCTGATGCACACAGGAGTGCAAATTTTGTCGTTGAACAGAACTAAATCATCAGCTTTTCATCCCTCAGTATTGCTTTTGTCAGTGAAGTATTGTTTTCTTTTGGCATCCTTTGTACTTGAAGAAACAAGGTTGTGCATGAAATATACAATTAAGAAATTCTGAAAATATATGTATTTATAATGTGATAAATAAAAAGTTTCTGTTACAAATAGGAAGTAAGGACAAGATGTACTGTGGTTCAGTATTTCATATATTAAAATCAATTGCTGTTGCTTTCATTTATTCATTGTAATGGCTTCAGATTTTTGCTTGGAAACCAGCAGTGTCAGGAAGACAGATGCACACTGCTTGATTACTCTCCATGAGTAGGTGTTCTTTTAATTCTTTCTTCAGCATATGAAAGTCCAAGCCCAGAAGCTTCCAGAAAAGGATTTTTCCTTTCCACATTTTTATGTTTAGGAAGGCTGTACTGAGGCTGGATGCAGAAAGTGTAACATTCATCTCTGTTGTGGTTTCAAAATATGGCTAGTTATGCAGTTATGTCCAAAAATCCAGATAAAAATATGATGGAGTAGAGTATTCTGGAAGCTACAATCATGTATTTGTGAGATATTAAAGTCTGTAAGCATTTGCAAGAAGATTTTACTTTAAAAGAAAAGTGCCAGTGATCTAATACACAGCACAATATATGAATTGGCTGTGAGGTTATTAAAAAGATAAAAGTTTCAGATATGTGAGAGGATAAAAAATCTTCCAGAATTCAGTTGTATTGGGAAAACTGCATTTCCTGGCAAAGCAAGAGGGGTGAAGTTTGCAGGGATAGACTATGCACTATCTGTGGAGATAGTTTGAGTAGGCTGAAACGTGTTAGTGTGCCAGATTCAGCTGTGAAATGGAAGTGTGTTGCCAGTGCACACTGCAGTGTCTCAGTTTGAACAGCAGGAAAACATCAAGTTCTTTTGCAAACTAGGGAAATCATCAGCAGAAACTCTTGTTAGCCTCATTGTGGTTTATGGAGATGAAGCTCTTAAACAATCTGCTGTGTATGACTGGTACAGGCAATTTCAAAATGACCAGAAATCGCCAGAAGAACAGTGGAGTGGCTGGCCAGCAACATCAAGGAATAATAAAAATGGCCAAAGTTCACACAGTTTTGACATCAGATCAGAGTGTGATGATTGAGCAGATAGAAAAAGAAACTGGCATTTACACAGATTAGTTCAGAGCATTCCAAAAGAAGAGTTGTTGCTGTGGTGTGTGTCTGTGCACGCATATGTGCAAACTCCATCTCTTCCTACATCCCTTGCAGTGGAGCAGTATTTGGTAAAACCCAAATTCTTATCATCCAGCCACCATATTCCCCAGATCTTGCTACATGTAACTTTTGATTCTTCTTGAGATTCAAGACTGGGCTAAAAAGGTCATTCTTTTGCATCAATACAAGACATTAAACATAATGTGACTGAGGTCTCACAGCTGTACCAAAAGAGGTCTTCCAAGAGATGCTTCCAGCAATGTCAGGACAGATGGAGGAAGTGCAGAAAGGCAGTACTGATCCTCCCACATATTTTCAGAATTGAGGGCTGTGTGGCTTCTGGACTTTACCCATGATCTGCTGTTCCAAGAAACACAAAGTGTTATATGTTTTGAAAACTGGATCTGGGTAGGGATCTGCTTAGTTGGGTCTTAAAAATGGCTGTTCTCAATCATATATTCCTGACACTGATGAGACTAGTCTTGAACCAGGCTATGTCAAGTGTTTTCTAGGCCATGAGAAAGCACTTAAATGCTTCCCCCAGTGAATTTTGTCACATTTTTCTGTGAAGTATGTTCAACCAAATTCTGTATTATTGCCTGATTTGACAGTGGCATATATCTTGCTTTATTTTATAAAATAGTTCGGTAATAATTAGGAATATGCAGTCAGAAGAATCTTGCTCTCCATGTTCTCCCAGTGCAAATTAAACACTGCTTATGGTAACAGACATGAAGGGAAGAATATCAACAGATGTACATGAATTGACTGTAATTTAACCCATATTTCTGTTAATTGGTCATGTTCATTAATGGCACATTAATACACCAGCAACAAACACCATGGGAGCACATCATTGTAGCAACTAATGCAGCCTTGTTGAAATCTTTCTTTTAACATCCCAAGCACAGGAAACATGGAATTATAGTAATGAGCCACTTCTGTCAGTTGAAAGAATAATGAAGTTATTTCCAGAGCAGAATATAAATAAAACAAAATGCAGCAATGGGAATTCGGATGGTATGTAACCAAATTCTACCCAGTATTTTAATCCAATCCTCAGGTTCCTGAGAAATTTGCAGGCTACCAAATGTTTAGTGATGCTTCTGGCATTTGGGCACAGTGGAGTTTGTGGACCCATCTACACAGCCATTCCTGACACTTTCACATGTCCATTATCAATAATTGAAATTTCAATAATATTTTCTTCCCTACTCTATTTTGCAGAAGTCGCAATGCAAAGGAGTTCAAGTAGTATTATTAGATACATGATGTAATTCCTGTAAGAAATGACAGACACATGAAAATTGATACTAACAAAAATGCAAAAGTGTGCAGTAATGCAGTATCCAGCAGAAGGAATTCTAAGTGACATGCTCTTCAAATGGTTGTACTTATAAGAAAATAATACAGAAAAATAGGGCCTGAAAGGTACACATGTATTTGTAGAGCAGCATGGAAAGATGAATATAATAAGACAGCAGGAAAGGAACATGTGCGCTCATAGAATAGTGCAGGAACATTAAATAGGCTGATATGTAACTTGTTTGATATATGCTTTGAAGTTATATTGTTAGATTACATTAGATTATTTATTCAGTCCATCCAGTCATACACATGACACTGGACACATCAAATACATTGTACATATAAAACATTCATCAATTTCAGTCACAAATTATATTAACAAAAATTATTGAAAACATAGTAAATTAGAATATAATACAAAGTTTATCAAGATTAACACATGCATCAATCTCAGTCACAAATTATATTAACAAAAATTATTGAAAACATAGTAAATTAGAATATAATGCAGTTTATCAAGATTAACCAGTACACACTTACACAGCAATGCATGGCACAGCAATATAAACTATCAAAACAATTAAAATAATAAAATTGTGCATAAGAAGTAAAACCTAGTAAGACATATATTCATCCACAGAATAAAAAGTATGTTGCAATAAAAATACTTTAGTCTTTTTTTTTAAATTCCTGTATCTTTTCTAGTTCCTTTACTGTATTAGGCAATTTATAGTACAATTTTATGCCCACATTTCCACTAGAATTTTTAAAAAGAGTGGTTCTGCAGAACTGAACATGAAGATCCTTTTTTTGCCGTGTACAATGGTCATGCACTTCTTCATTACATTTCATCTTATTCATATTCGATTTTACATTACACACAACCTCACTTATATATAGACATGGCAATGGAAGTATATTAAGTTCTTTAAAAAGCTTTCTACAAGAGGCGTATCGGCCCGCTTTACCTAATAACTTTATTATTTTCTTTTGTAATCTAAAAATCCTTATACTTTCAGGATCACCACCCCACAGGGTCAACCCATATCTCAAATGAACATGAAAACATGCAAAATACATGGTTCTTAGGATATATGGACTTGTTACATTCTTTAAGGAATTAATCATGTAATAGCTTGTACTTAACTTAGAACTTAAATATTTGATATGACTATTCCACTTCATATTTTCGTTTATGTATATACCCAGAAATTTTGTTTCTATGTCATAGGGGACATCTCTCCCCAAGAAAAATGTGTGTGGTAACATTGGCTTCTTATTCTGAACGGTATGGAAGGGAATTGCCAATGTCTTTTCAACGTTTACTACAAGATTGTTTAATTTAAACCAAGTCTGTAATTCATTCATAACCTTGTTTATTTTGCACTGAAGTTCGTTTATATTTTCCTCCGATACTAATATATTTGTATCATCCGCAAATAACATTATTTTCGATCCAGTGATGTTTAAGGGTAGGTCATTTATATATAATAAAAACATGAACCATGAGGCACACCGCATTCAAGTTCCCTTAAAGTTGAAATATATTTTCCTTCTTTCATGCTAGTTACTTCCACACATTGTTTCCGATTCAACAAGTAAGAGTGAAACCACATGTTAGCCACACCCCTAATTCCATAGGAGTTCAACTTAGACAATAAGATTTTATGACTAAGTACATCATATGCTTTTGTAAGATCTAAAAAAATTCCAACTGGGTTCATCTTTTTCTCAGTGGTCTCCTGAGTACTCTCAACGAAAAACTGTAATGCTGTTTCAGTTGCTTTTTTCATCCTAAACCCATGCTGAGCCTCAGTTAGAACTTCATTCCCTTCTATAAATGTCATTAATCTATTATACATTAATTTCTCCAACAATTTTGAAAAAACTGATAGCTGAGCTATTGGTCTATAGTTGCTAATATCATTTTTATTCCCCTTTTATATAATGGTATAACCTTTGCTACTTTCAGTTGATCTGGAAAAATCCCCAATTCTAGGGACGCATTATAAATGTTTGCTAAAGGCTTCTTTAAAACTTGTATGCACCGTTTTACAACATAATCAGGTATATCATCAGTTCCTGCCGATAATTTATTCTTAAGGTCATTTGCCACTTTTTCCACTTCACTTTCTGTTGCTGGAAATAAAAACATAGTTTTAGTAATTTCCTTTATTTTTAAATGTTGATTTGCAGGGTAAAACCTACTTTTACCATTTTTCTTTAATAATTCCTCCAAAATATTAGAAACATAAGTATTAAATAATTCGGCTACATTCTCTGGATGTGTAACTTCTTCAGAGTTCCATTTTATTGTAATGTCAGATTTATTGGATAAGGTTTTCCCAGTTTCCTTATTTATAATCTGCCATATAGCTTTAGATTTATGTTTTGCATGCACTATATACTTATCGTTTGCCCTTCTTTTAGCTTCCCTAATTACTCTTTTATATATTATTTTACAATTATCAATATACATTTTTGTTTCTTCTGAGAGATTAGGTTGTTTCTTTAACATATTTAAAAATCTAATTCTTTTACTAGACTTTTTTATACCCTGTGTGATCCATCCATTCCTTGATGATATCTTCCTGTGTCTATACTTTAGTGGGAAAGCTATGTCAAAATAATATAAAACTAAATCCATAAAAACCTTGAATTTTTCATTTATCCCTGTCTCCAAGAATACTTCCTGCCAAGAAAGATTATTTAATAAGCATTTAAATTCATTAATATTATCTTCTCCAAAATGCCTTTTCAGAACTTTTCGATTTACTCTAGTGTGGCTATTAAACAAGACAGATAAGACTTGGGCTTGATGGTCTGATAATCCTAGTTCTATTACTGTTGCAGGTTCTGTAAAAAAATTCTTATTTATTATCATTACATCTATCAATGTACTAGTACTTTTTGTTATTCTAGTAGGGGATTGGACAGTATTTACTAAATTATACCTCAAAAGTAAGTCTTCTAAATCATACAGATTGCTATTACCATGAAGGAAGTCTATATTCCAATCACCACAAAGAATCAACATTTTATCAGTCATTAATAATTTCTGAATAACTAACTGTAACTTACTCAGAAATTTATCAAATTGTCCATTAGGTGATCTGTATACACACACTATACGTAGTTTTTGTTTGGGTAGTTCAATTAACAACATTTCAAAGATTTTTTCTTCGCTTACACCTGCAAAATAACTTATTTCTTTAGTTTCAAAACCATTTTTTACATAGATACCAGATCCACCATGTTCACTGCTACTCCTACAAAAGGCACTTACTAACTGAAAATCCTTTATATTTAAACAATTCCGTTTCTGATCGCTCAACCAATGTTCTGTAAGGCAAATAACAACTACATGCATTAACTCCAAGCTTAACAGAACTTCCAATTCTGTCGTTTTTGTCGAAAGACTACAAATATGTTGATGAAGGATAACTACTTTTGAATTCTCACACTCTTTTATATCACCAACTATTGGTAACACTACTCTTGTTACCAAGTCCGTTGTCCACAAAAAATCATCGCTTCTAGTCATTGGTAGTTTTCTTTTCCTACCTGATGTTCTTAAACTCATTTCTGTTCCTTCTGCCTTATCTTCTACCTGACCACTATCCATAAGGCCTGACTTCCATTTTAAAATAATGGGAGATGTCTGTCTTTTTAAGAAGATCTTTCTGAAAGAAAACTTTCAAACAAACTCATCAATACAAAGTATTAATACAAGAAATAAGCACCATCTTCATAGACCAATTGCCAACCTATCATGCTTTCAGAAAAGTGCATTCTCTTCTAGTATCAGGATCTTCAATAGCTTACCAAGTAATATAAAAAATCTTAAGAATGAAAAGGCACAATTTAAAGCAGCACTAAGATACTTAAATGCACACTCCTTTTACTCTGTAGATGAATTTCTTATGAGTACTGTTAACCTATAATACTACATCTAAGACTGCACATAGAATGTTTAAAGCATTTTGCAATGTACATTTTTGTATGATTTTGTATGTTATGACTTATTCCACATCCTCTTGTCTTGTGACAAAATTATGGATCCATGGAATATATATATGTATGTATGATGTGGTCTGTTATTCTCTGGGCTATTATTTTTTACCCACTGTGTTCATATGTAGCCCCTGCCTGGTAAATTTCTCCCTATGCATATCACTGTCTATTATCTTTACATACTCATGTGTCTTCATCCTCTTGTGCAATTTTCTGTTAAATGTTATCACCTCACTATTAACACATGATCTAGTTAATAAAAAATGTCTCTTAGGAGCACTCACTACTATAATATTAGTGTGATTCCTCTGTTTTATAAACTTTGAAATATGTACAAGACCCTTTTCCGATTCATTCTGTCACCTGCTTCGAACGTACAGGTAATTAGACCGTAGAGGTCAATGATTGTTGCACGTACGTGTAGTGCAGCGTATTTGTCGTCAGCTGTTGAAATGGCAGAGCCAAGTCAACAAACAAGACACAGATTATCTAGTATGCAACAAGTGGAGCCGGAATGATTATGAGGCCTCATGTGTGTCATCATATGTTCATAAGTAATCCGGATTCGTGCATAGGTCATAACCACCGATCCGTCACCGTCACATGACGCAGTATTGTTTATAGACGAAGCTACATAGTATGTGAAGGACAAAGGTAAGTTAATCATGATTTCGTTAGGTGATGCCCTAATATCTGATTGATAAAATAAGGTAAACTGTTGGTATTAAATTTGCATGATGTTGATAGTGATAGTATAATAGCAATTGTGGTAATGGTTATCATCGCAAGCAATATAGGTTATGTTTTCAGCAACATTTCCGTACACAAAGAACTTGGGGTATCTTCGAGATTATATTTACAGACTGCGGTTCTTGTGCTGGGGTAAGACACTATTCTAATATATAGAGGTATCTGACGTGCATTTTTTTACTAAACCTAAATGCTGAATTTAGTGTTGACCCAACTTTTTAGTACCATTGTTGTATTAGAAAATCCTAATGACACTTAAAAGTAAACCATTATAAACATGATAATGATATAATGGAATTTCCTGTATTCCAGGTATTTTGTTTATAATACCATGTCTTGATTGCTAATTGTTGAGGGAAGTGGATGAACACATAAATGCTTATTTGTCATTGAAGCAGAAGTAGCTTCCTATTGCTTGCTTTATGTTAATTCTGCGTATTGTGAAAATGTGTTTATTGTTTAAAGTTGTGGATATACACATGATTATACTAACACCTGGCAGTGATAAGACTGCTGCTCTTCCCTTAAACTAACAGATTCCATTTTGAGAAGCTAATAATTGCTCATTTAATCAATAAATTTTGCACCTGTTATGGAACATAAGGTTCGTTAACATGTTCACAAGGGCCTGTCACTGGATCCTCTTTGGAGTCAGATGAATCCAGTGTACGTCACATCCGTTGAAATAATCACCTTTTTTGAGAGTCATACAAACCACATAAATTGACCACGTGGGGAATAATACTGAGCTCTTGAATATTAAATAGCTGTTACATACAATAACCACTGTGCCTCAAAGAGTTAATAAAATTTCATAATTGTTTCATTTGTTAAAATTAGCTACAGAATCCAAATTTTGTGCATGTCAGTTAAAGCAGCTATGTATTTATAACATCATTTGTATTTGTATTTGTATTTTATTCACAATCCGTAAATCCAATATACCGTCTCAGAGACAAAACAGGATGTGGATTTGGTCAAACATACAAACTAACAAGTCATACGAAATATACATTGTCAAACAACACATACAGTCTACAAAATAGACCTAACGCACAAAACATATAGTAAAACACTTAATACAGGATACTGTTAAAACCTAGCACTGACATAAAAACAATTAAAACCAATAAATCTTGTTCAGTTCATTATATTGTAATTAAAATATTCCTCCACAGAGTAAAAAGAATGTAGATGAAAAAATCGCTTTAAGGCTTTTTTAAAACATTTTATGTCATCAGACAATTCCTTTATATCAGCTGGAAGACAGTTGAAAACCTTTATTCCAAAGTAATAGGGTCCCTTGTAATATTTAGCCAGATTGGCTAATGGCTGGTGAAGATTTGTTTTATTTCTAGTTTCATAATTATGAACATCCATATTTACCTTAAATTGGTGTTTATTATTCACCATATATAGTATTAGTGTATATAAATATTGTGAATAAAAGGGCAATATTTCCATTTTCTTAAACAACTTCCTACAAGAGTCCCTATTACCTGAGTTAGTTATTATTCTGATTATCCTCTTTTGCATTTTAAATACTTTGACACTGTGTGGGGAATTACCCCAGAAAATAATACCATAATTTAGGGTAGAGTGTATGTGAGCAAAGTAAATTAACTTAAGTGTATCTAATGGTACAATATATTTTATATTTCTTAATGCATAACATGCAGAGGATATTTTGCTGATAACCTGTTCAATATGCTGTTTCCAGGATAGAGTGTCGTCAATAGTTAATCCAAGAAATTTAGTCTCTGTAACATTAGTTAAACTTTTATGATCATATTTAATTTGAGTAGTGATATTATAATAATTCTTGGTTCGAAATTCTAAATATTGAGTTTTATCAAAGTTTAAGGTAAGTAGATTGAGCCTAAACCAAGTAATTATATCTTTGAAAGTTTGGTTAAGATTTGTATTAAAGTTTAATTTATTTTTATCTGTTATTATAATGCTGGTGTCATCTGCATAAAGTACCATATTATTATCCTTATTTATAATTTTAGGTAGATCATTAATGTAAAATAGAAAAAACAAAGGGCCAAGAATCGAGCCCTGTGGGACACCACATTTTATTGTTTCCCATTTGGATGAATTATTACTATCACTTATATTTCCCAATACTACTCTTTGATGTCTATCTGTTAAATAAGATCTAATTAATGTTTTAAATTTCCGTTCAATTCCATCATCAGTTGTATGTTGCTAAATAAGTGTCATAAGTTTTATATGTTCCATGTTCCATGCATTAATCAGATGTATAAATTTTTTAAAAAGACCAATAAATGCACCTGAGTGTATGAACATAATTTTATTACATAGTACCCACCGACATGTTTCGGCCACTCATGTAGCCATATTCAGGGTGTTAAGAACAAGAATACAAGTACAAGTATAATGTGTTGGAATCAGTCCACAAGTAAAGAATCATATAATTTTGGTTAAAATCGTGTTCAAAAGAGTATCATATAGACAGGTATAAAATATTAGAAGATAAAAAGTTGTCGTACATGAAGTATATTACTGTGAATGATGTACATAGAAGATACACATAGTGAATTATGATCCAAGTTGGTAGTGATGATACAAACAGCACAGTGAACTATTTCGGGTGGTTTACTGTGCTGTTTATATCATCGCTCATCGACCTGGATCATAATTCACAACGCGTATCTCCTATGTACATCATTCACAGCAATATACTGCATGTACAAGAACTTTTTATCTTCTAATGTTTTATACTTATATGATAGTCTTTTAACTGTGAGTTTAACCAAAAATTATATGATTTTTTAACTGTGGATTGATTCTAGCATTTATAATTGTAATTATATTCTTGTTCTTACCACCCTGAAGATGGCCACATGAGTGGCTCAAAGATGTCTGTGGTTACTATGTGATAAAATTACATTCATACACTCAAGAGCATTTCTTGGTCTTTTTAAAAAAATTTTATACAAGTGTCATAAATTATGAGTGTTGTATGTGTAGTGTTAATTGTAGCTTATGCATTTTAGTTTAATAATCTGTTGCGTACATTCAAACTGTCCTTCCTTGGCATCATGTTAGGGAACATAGAGGACTAGCTGGTGGAGATTCACAGACAAGACTCAGCACATGACAATAGATCAGAAAGTTGTGTTGTTGTTGTTGGCAGGTCAAAGCAATACATTTTTTATGATCCACTTGTGTGTTATATATTTACTACAACCACCGTGTAAGCCCAGTGTACCTACTAAATACTGTTATTGCTATATATAATGACAGAATGGCATGCCTTAGGCTTTCACACACACACACACACATCTAGTGTTCCTTAATCGAAGGTATGTTCATCTTAGCACTACATTCCCTCCATTTAAGATATTTCTTCATACAGTGTGCAAATCCAGCCCTCCGCCAGTAAACTTTTAAATTTGGGTTTTACTTTACAGATTTTTATTTTCAGATGCATATGAGTTACTGGTTTGGAACTGCTGTTGGTGATCTACTCTTCAAGGGGTTCACCATTAACTCAGCATCAGGTAGACATAATAGTATACTTACAAGTTTCAGTGCAATTTTCATGGGAAGTATCTCTACCTGCAGCAGACAATTTGCAAGAATATTATTTTGTGAAAGTTAACCAGATATATAATGACAGCCAAAAAGAACTGTCTTCTCATAGATGTATATTGTTTGGGTGATGTAGGCTGACAAACTTTGCTATAAAAATTATTTTATGGTACAGAACTTTTAATAAAGATGGATTCTTTATAACAATTTAGGTGATACCATAATTGAAGGACATTGAGTGTTTGTGGCTGGAATGTTATGAACATAAGAAAGGTCTTGGGGAGTCTTGTCATGTAGGCAACAAAGAAGTGATTCAGTATAGTTCAGCACCAAATGTGGTGGTTAAGTGGATAGTACCCGTGATTCATTTCCGAAATGCTCCATTTTAACCATTCTGTTGGCTGAGGTTTTTTGTTTTTTCTCAGTTCTTCCTGGCAGATACTGGGATAGTACATCAAGTTAGTCATGACTTGTGATGACTGTTTCCTTCCACATTCTTTCCAATTTATTATTCACCAGTCTTCATACCTGTAAACACTGTAGTCTGAGTTACTGACATTTGTTAAATAAACTTTATATATGGTATGGCCAGAATAGTTTAAGTTGCTGGAGGGGGAAGTTATAAAAATGGAAACCCTGTGTGTCTGTGGAGAAGGAAACAGTAGTTTCAGTTTGCAGATTTACTTTTTGATAAATAAGAAATTCAGAGCTATCAAGAATGTAGAATTTACTAATAACAGGAAGTCGTATTTACCTGTATCCTTTAAGGTGAGTGGTGCATGCCCAGATTGGAGGTAAAAGTGACAATAGAGATGATAGGCTAATGGGTTTTGATGACACGTTTTGTAGGAACTTGCTGCCACTGTCTTCATGGTTGAAGGAACTGTGACCAGGTAGATGCTGAAGTGAGGCCTTGTAACCTGCCTATATAATCTACTCCCCACCAGCCGCTACTTGTGCAGTTTCATGACACATATGAATGTCATGTCGTAGGAGACCTTTCACCTTCATAATTTTATATTTTATATTCTTTACTGCTGACACATTACAACAATTTGAACCTGACATAGGTTTGACATCAGCTCAATTAAATACACAGATCTTTTCAGAATACCCAGCTTTTGTTAGTGTAAGGTAAAATAACATGATGATTTGTAGACTGTATTTACCTGAATATAAAACAAATTTTGCATAATTTATCGCATGAAAATTTGGGACTTGCCTTATAATCACACACAAAATTAGACATGTTCTCTATAGGCATTTTCTTGAAAATAGAAGGTAGTGAAGAGAGTAATCTTATATGCAGGTCATCATATATTTGGGTAAGTATGGTATTTACTGTTCCATTTTGTAGCAGTAACAGATGAATGATGACTGTAGCCAAATATTACATAATTCTTTGTCATGTTATACTTTTAATCATTACTGCAAAGTCAGAGAGCAAAGTTCTCAGACTGACAGTCTTGATAAAACTGTTACACCACGTAGTGTGTATGTATGTAAGTATGTGTAGACACAGCAAAGTCTTAATACCCATTATGTAACAGTTAACTTATTGGTGCACATAAATTAGTTGTGAGAGTTACCGGACTTTTTAAGATTTTTATTTATTTATTATTTATTCACATTCTAGCACATCCATACAAGGCAAAAGCCCTTGGATACAGAACTTGTCACACAACATGAACTTGCTATAATCAGCATGTGTCATCTAAACAATGCATATAAATACAATTGTAAATAAAACCATGCACATAAAATTTAGTTGTTATGCAATTACTTATACCTACATAACATTTATAAAATATGTATAAAACATAATACAATATATTAAAATATATATATGTGACAATAAGGTAAAATATGACAATATATTCATGACTATCCAAGGAGCTATCCCTGGCTAAAATATTCCTCTAAGGTGTAGAAGGAATTGGAATGTAAGAAAGCACTTGTTTAATATTATGCGCTAACTCTTTTATGCTTAAAGGAAGATGATTAAAGAGCTTGATACCAAAATAATAAGGCCCTTTCTGATAAGTTGTTAAATTTGACTGCGGGCGATAAAGATCAAAATTACGCCTTGTGTTAACACCATGTATCTGTGATGTCGTATGGTATAAACCCTTGTTATTCACAACGAATGTCAGTAAGGAAAATATGTATTGAGACTGCAATGGCAAAATTCTCCAAACCCTAAATGTATCCCTACAAGAATCCCTGGGTTTCAATCCACTCATAATTCTAATTATTCTCTTTTGAATTCTAAAAATTTGTAGGCTGTAGGAGGAGTTGCCCCAAAAAATAATTCCATAGGTTAGAAGGGAATGGAAATAAGAGTAATATACTACTTTTAGTGTCTCACTGGGCATAATGGGTTTAATCACCCTCATTAAATAACAAGCCTTGCACAATTTAGGCAAAAGTTGGGATGTGTGAGCTTTCCAAGTACATGAGCTTTCAATGACTATTCCCAGGAATTTAATATTTGTGCTACTTAAAATAGGGTTATTGTGGTAACTAACCGAAATTTCGTTATTAGAACTGGACTTTGCCGCAAATTGAACATGTTTGGTTTTGTTATAATTTAAGATTAATGGGTTTGAATTGAACCAGTCATTCAGACGAGCAAATTCAACATTAACATCATTTTTATACTGTATGTTATTGACTACTAATGACTAGACTTGTGTCATTTGCAAATAAAACTGATTTGACTGAATTATTAAAACATTCTAACATGAAGTTCTTTCCCCCACCTTCCGCTTTTTTAATAAGTTATAGGAGAGTGTAAAGTCATTAAGTGTACATAAAAACCTATTGGAGTTACAATTTTAGATAATTTTCACCATGAATGACAACAGTGTACTGCATAGTGTGTACATTGTGTAATTGTGATATCAGTAAATCATTTTAGACCAAAACATGTAGTATTTTAGATAAGAATGTTACTCGTAAGTGTAGTATATTGATAGGTATGTGTGAAATTTTATTGAAATATTTGCATATGTGTTAAAATTACACACAAGGTGTTAGTGGGAAATGGACAGGTTATGTGTGACAGCTTTTAAGTAGAGAAAGTCTACACAAACAGAAATTATGGACCACGATTTATAGTTATTCATTTGTACATATGAAAGCATTTAAATGACCAAAGCTGTCATACATAATCTGTTGCTTTGTTCCAGCTCTGGTATTGACATGCTTGGGATTAGCATCTCTTGCAATACTGTATGAAGCTGTCAAGGTGTACCAAGCACATGTTAAATACAATACAGTATTGCGAGATGAGGATTGCCACTCCTCCAAGTGTACTAATGAGAGGTCTTCACTGCTGGGTAATGATGGCAAGAGTCACATATCTTATTCACACAAGTATGTGTCATTTTAATATAACTTATAGTGAATTAGGTAATACAGTAACTCTGAGGTTCTTTTATTGGCTGGGAGGGACTATGATTAATGGCTGAATGAAAATAGTTTGTGTAAAGTGTTTCTCTGGAATTTTATGGCAGCCACTGACCCATTGATAAGCTGGTCATATCCTGCAGCAGAAAACTGTTTACACAGAGAATATATATTTTTTTTTAATTTCAAAACTGTAAAATTAGTGGATTTACAAAAATAATTACATGTTCTCTGATCTTAAAAGTTGTGTAATTTGTAATACAATATCTTAAAAAAATACCACTAAAAATATAGTAGTTTAAACAGAAAGAGGTGTGGGTGTAAATATTAGATATTTGTAATCTGTGTAGCTAGCTGTAAGCTAAACATTTAATTGCCTGTAGTGCTGCAGTGAATCTTATCATACTTATTCTGGCTGGTTCTTTGGTGTTGCAGATGTTTGAAACTACCAGTTGCAACATGCATTTATGCATCCTTCATATGTGTGTGCGTGTGTGTGTGTGAGTGCATGCGTGTGTGCACACACATGCTTGCGGGGGAGGGGGGGGGCTGCTGGGAGAAGGGTGATTTTGATTAGGAAAGTTGTTTTGCACAAGTGCTGTTTTGCTTTCAGGCTGCTGATTCTCTTTCTTGAGACTGGATGGTATATTGTACAGAATGTGCTGTCTTATATCCTTATGTTATCTGTTATGACATACAATGGATATTTTACAATAGCAGTGTGTTTGGGTGCTGGAATTGGCTACTTGGTGTTTGGCCCAGTCTTGATTGAAATTGGCATTAGAAATGGTGGAGTACGTCCACCAAAAAGATTCTGCCGAGTATGTATGGGTAAGTTTCATTATTTATAAAATCTCATATGTTACAGTCATGACGCTTCTCAGATGCAGGAGATCTGTATTTTGTGTGGATTGTCTCATGTTAAGTAAACATGTAGGATATAACAAAAATTGCAGTTGAATTTATAAAACTGTAGATGGTAAAATTATCTTCAGCATGAATTATTTTGGAAAAAATATAGTTGCTGTTGGATGAAGAATTAGATTTTCTAATAAGCAGTTCAACTGATAGTTATGTTTAGTATTTATTTTGCTATTTTCATTTTTAGAAGCTACAAGAAGTGTGGATAATGTACAGCAGGCACATGGTTCGTTCCCTGATGTTGCAGAACAGGATTCATTAGTACATCAAAATGACCAAGGTCACTGTCATGAATCTGTTGCTGTAGTACACAGAGATGACACTGAAGTGCAGTCTGACCATACTGTCTACTAAGTCATTTGTGATCTTGTACTGTAAAAAACTAAAGAAATGGTAAAGAAAGGCATGCTGATTTTGTAAAGGAAGTGTTGAACATTCAGGCTGCTGTCTTATCTACCATGGTGTGTGATTCACTGAGATGAGTTGTTTTAGAGTAGGGAGAAGAGACTGGCATTTTAAGACTGACATGCAGAAATCTGTGTTCAAAATAGGAAGTTTTTTAAAATAGAGTTTGGTAATATTTGTCTTTCATTAATATTTGTCATCCATTTTGAGTGTTTCCAAGCAATAATTCATGATATTAAATGAGGAAGGCATGAAGTGTGTATACAGCTTCTTGTTATTCTTATATATGTATTTTAGAATGCCAGTCATCTGTTGTAAACTGCATTCATTTACACATAATAGGTATTGTATACGTGGGGTATATTTTGTATGGTTTTATGAATGTGTATATGGATCTGAAGTGTTTGTGACAATGCCGCTCTTCATTTACTGAACAAAGTATTTAATTTCAAGACTGTTGTGTTCAGAAGATCCTAGGCTTTATATATATATACTTGCACCAAATGTCATAATTTAGACTATATTGAAGTTGATATTTGAACACAAACTAGTTCTGTGGGAAGTGAATTGTAATGAAGTACAAGCTGCAGCAGACAAGGAAAGCCCTTGTGATCTCTGATGAATGTCAGAGCAAGTGTATAAAGCACATTGATCCTTTTGAAGTTGTTTCCTATGTTAAAAGTTGCAAGCTCATCATAAAATGAAAGTACACTGTAATTGATACAAAATTATGCAAAGTAAATCAGACCAAATAAATGAAACTTAACCTTGCATCATCATTTCCACTGGAGGCCAGTGTGTATCCCACTGTTAGTTCTCACACTCACACTGCAATGTCGGTATTGTGAGATGCAGGTAACAGTTACATGACTAGCTTGGACAGACCTTAGAGACTCATTGCCCCTTATCACAAAAAGTGATTGTCTCACACTCACACTGCAATGTCGGTATTGTGAGATGCAGGTAACAGTTACGTGACTAGCTTGGACAGACCTTAGAGACTCATTGCCCCTTATCACAAAAAGTGATTGTCTCACACTCACACTGCAATGTCGGTATTGTGAGATGCAGGTAACAGTTACGTGACTAGCTTGGACAGACCTTAGAGACTCATTGCCCCTTATTACAAAAAGTGATTGCCTTTGTAATGTGCCATTGTTCATTTAACATTTTCTCACTGAAAGCGATCCCCTGCCAGTATCAAAGAACAGCATTATTATTTGTGAGACATGAACTTTATGACATACTGTGGTGTGAGTACAGCCAAAGCCCCACTTGAGAAGGTAGTGACTGTCCTTCAATTTTGCCATCATGTCAGTGTGCACAATTTGGCTCTCTCTCTCTCTCTTTTAGTGGTTGATGTTCTGGTATGGTTTTGAAGCACTGGCTATTGAAAACTGACCAGGACTTACATTTTTAACACCAGCAAGTAACACAGAAAAGTACTGGTAAATGCCTGAGGTATTCTTGTTAATTCAGTATAATCTGATTTTACCAGATCTATGTTATGGAATGTGGTCTCACCATTACCAACTTTTTGAGTCTGTTGATAATGTGTGCACGAATGTTTTTGTTTTACACTACATGTGCTCATCAACCCATCAACGTCCAAGTTCATCAGCCCATGTTATTGTCATACATACATACATACACACCATTGTTTGCACTTGTTGGCCTTGCTTTGCACATTTTATTCTGTGCATGATGATAATCTTTCTTTTCATTTTCATTTATTCATTTTCCGTAAATCCTGCCGGGAATACAAACTCATGTGGATGTGGAAATCATCCTAGTTTACAATACAACAAAAACAAGCACAGCATAACATACAGCAACACAACATATAATATTGAATACAATTCCAGTGGACAAGTACATAGTAAGTGTCATAAATTTAACCTTTAAGAGCCGGCGATTTAAATGCCCTGTACTGTCAGCGGACCGGAATTTTCTCTGGGGATTTAAACGTTTGTTGCAATGGTTAGGAAAATTTTGAATATCTTGAAGAATATTAACGCTGGATCTGTGAAATAAATCGTAATTACTCAAGTAAAGGATGGAGAACACGGTAATGTATATCATAGTTTATTATAAAATATTTTGATGCAAAATAAGAATGAACCACTTCCCTAAGAGACAGAAATTTTAGTCTTCTTTTCTTTCTTTATCGTGTCCGGACCATTAATGAAATTTTAGTAATATGTCATGTTTCGTTCTCTTTAGCCTTAAATTCTGGCTCCTTTCTCCTGAATTCGTCCCCACTTTCAAGGGAAAATATTTCTGTGAGGTTATTTTAACAACAGCGAAATGCTTTTCGTTGGTGTGATTTCTGTAAGGGTGTACTTACAAAGAGGTTTACAGTTTTACAACCATGAGGAATCTGACCTGCGAAAGGAAAAGTACGTTTCTCGGTATTCCTACCAGTGGCCACACTCTTTCAGTGTTTGTCGCACAGTGCAGTGACCCTGTCGCTGTGAATTTTTATTGTGAGTACTAATCACATCATGCTGCGAAGGCTTTTTGATGAAGATTGAATCACAGCTATCTGTGATATTGATTCGAGAGACATCTGATAATAAGGTATGTATAATTACAGTAACAAGTAATATTCCTTCTAATGACGCATCATATACGCCTTTTGGTAATATTTGTTTCATTCTTCCTTCAAGTACGTAATAGTAAATACCAGCCGGAAGCTTTTATTTTTTCGTATAATTTGACAGCCGGAAGCTTTTAATTTTTTCGTATATTTGGACAATATATTGTGAAAAAGTATTGAAAATTTTTCTGTGAGTACAAGCACGGGCTAGAACAGTGAATAAGTTATACGACTACCAGAAAGGAGATCAGGGTTCGGTTCCCGGAAAGTACATAAATATGTCTATCGACTCGTATAAATCTTAACTCGATCCTACCGGCTTTTTAATCGATGGGTATCTGGGGCACATGAATGTACAGATGCTGGAGCATGAAGCTGAATACGCTCTAAATAGTGTTGAATACATCATTTTATGGTATATTACCTCCGCGCCCCAATACGCCCCCTTGGTATGAGGCACAACTGTAAAATTACCTTCAAGTCTGTTGTATGTATACATAATATTTATGCACGATTATTGCCCCGCCAATATCGTATTTAATGCGAAAAGTTTAAATATATATTTTTGGACAAAAATGTCCGTTTCGGCATTCTACCTACACATAACGATGGACAGATTTGTCCGTTTCGGCTCTTAAAGGTTAATCACCATCTGTATGAATCAATGGCAAACCTTATACAATCCTACACAATGTCTGTTATTAAAAGTCATTCTTATAAAAACATTCTTCAAAATTATGAACCCTAATACAATATACAAGTATTTAATTGTGATTAAATTATTCCTCTAAGCTGTAAAATGAATTAGTGTTGAGAAACCTTTTTTAGGCTGGCCTAAATAATTTTAAATTTTTACACTTAACATTTTATGCTATTCATCCTCTACAAATCCTACTGGGAGCTCAAACCCATGTGCATGCAGAAATCGTTTCAGCCCACAACACATACAAAACACACACAGCACAACATACAGCAACACAGAATAGAATACAGAACACAACTTCAGTGTGCAAGAACATAACAATTGTCATAAATTACCACCATCTATATGCATCAATGGCAAACTTTATACACTTCTAAACACAATGTTTTTGGAAGTCATTAATTTTCATTTACTACAGCATTCCACAAAATCCATAAAATGTCATATGCCGGACCCAGAACATGTCAACAGAAACACGTACACAACAATCAACAAACATACATAGAAAGCGTAATAAGTAAAATTGTTAAAAATCTTTCTGCTCTATCACTTGAAGCTCATCTCTCTTGGAGTTGTCTAGTGAATCATTTTCTTGACTGCCTAATATGATTCCTCCCTCTCTTGTGTATGTTTAACATCTAATTTGAGATTTTCTGATAGTGCTATCATATGTTCTTCTAATACTGTAACTCTATCAGAAATATCCTTTACATTTCCAACAAGAACATCTAAAGTTCTAATTATCCTTTCACTTTCTAACCCATTACAGAAATGCAATTTTCGGCACCTAGATCCATTAGGACAAACCATAAGCTTATCAAAGAATTCACAATGTTCTTCATGCTGCTTCTTGATCTTTTCTCTTTTATCAGACATGATCAGAATATTGAATTAATATAAATTCTTTATGTGAGTTCCTAGAGTGGTTTGAGTTTTTCTTAATAATAATCAGTGATTAGTCTTCTTAAAGAGACGAACACTCAAAACATCTTGTATTTTCTTCATCAGACAATTCATAATTCATGTAATATATCATTAATGATCTATAATCTATCATTGCACTACAATCATCTAATACATTGCACATGTTACTTGCCCTATTAAACAGTTATTGGTAATGTCAGTAACATTTGTCGGGAGTTTGATCATTTTCACACGGTAATCGTGGTAATCCGTCAATCAACCCTTGTTTTGAGACTCCAAGATTCTCTGGTAACTTGATGGATGAAAATTCTGTTTTGAAGTTAAAAATCACTTGTTGATCAGATGGTATATCCCACCTGATATACATGGTTGGATCTGGTTTAGTAATGAAACGGATGGATTTAATCCATTTCCTGATATAGGATTGAAGGATATTTTCAGGGTATTTTTCAACATTTATTTACATGCCACAAATCCATTACAAGGTCACAAAACCCATCAGGATATAGACAATAGTCCAGTGTCACAATATAAAATATGAATACAAACAAAGTAGAACTGAGCATTACAAAAATTAAAAATACCGACATTAAAACTTTAGTAACAAAATTTATAATAAAAAATAATAATCACAAGTCACATTCAGATACCTAACATATGATTTTTCCATGACAAGGAGCTATCAACAGTAATACCTAAAAACTGAGAATTTAAGTTATTGACAATATGTTTGTTATTATAACTGATATCTATTTCAATTGTTGAGCTATTAGTAGTTTTAAATTGTAAGTAATGAGTTTTATTAAAATTTAGTGATAACAAATTGGTATTAAACCATACATTTAATTGTTCAAATGAAGTGATAAGATCATTTTTGAAATTTATTGGATTAGAATTACTAACAATGATACTGGTATCATCGGCATAAAGGACCAGCTTTGAATTATTATTTACTACTTTAGGTAAGTCATTTATACGAGTATACAGAAGAAAAAGCAATGGTCCCAGTACAGATCCTTGGGGTACACCATGTCTAATCTTCCCCCAATATGAAGAGGTATAAGACTGTGCCAGATTATCATCAATAAGGACTCGGTATCTATCATAAAGATAAGATTTAATTATTGCATTTGCATTACCTACTATTCCATAATATTCTAGTTTCTTCATTAATAAGTCATGATTTACACAATCAAAAGCTTTCTCCAAGTCACAGAATATATCTCCTACTAATTCTTTATTGTTTAGGGCCTGTATAACGTCATTCAGTTATTTAAACGTTGCCCTTTCTGTTGAATTACTTCTAAACCCATATTGTTCACGGGTATACAATTACAGGCACAGATACTAGTATAAGTCCAGTGAATTCCCGTGACCTTTACATTTTATTATTATTATAATTTTTTTGAGTGTATATCGAAACCTTTGGCTAAATTCGAGTTCCTGTTTCCCATGCTAAGAACTGCAAATTCTTACATGAATGTAACTAATTGGGTTTGAGGTGTCTACTGTATGTCGCACCTACTCCATACTGCATCGCAAGCGTTTGCGAGCACCATGGATCAGAAGTACCCGAGTTCCTGCCGATCGCAAATGGAAGAACGGAGTATATTCACCTGTGCAGAGACGCTTCACCTGTGTGTGTAACCTCATACCTATAATCCATGGTATGAGACATATATGTAGGTAATCCGTGGCAGTTTACTATTTGATGGGGTTTGTTTCACGTGTGTACACGTGGATTGACGGTAGAAGTGAAGCAGGTGGAAGGAGTTGGATGTTCGTGCGTTTATTAGTAAACTTATAATTACGTGACGGAAGAATGGGGCGGAAATGTTGGACGGTGAAAGGTACAGTATTAATGTTCTCGTGTTTTTAATTTATACTCTCTTAAATATTGGCTAACACACTTCACATATCAGAACACTAAAAGAAAATTACGTTGTACAATGTGCGTTAAGTTTCTTCTCATTAAAATATTTCAGTCAGATGGTTAGTTGGGTGAATGGAAGAACTGCTGAATGAGGGAATGCGCACATACTGTACAATTAATTTTAATGTGCATTTGCAAGTTGTCTGTATGCACGCCGTGAAGGCGTAGGAGAGAGTGGAGGTATGGCGCCATTCATTTTTAACCTCGGCAGTGTATGGGAGTCGTCAGCTTCACGCTCCGATAGCTTTACCCACTGTGCTTACCGAGTAGGTATCGATGCTTTGGAAGAGAGAACAATTGAACATACATACATACTAATTTGTAGCAGATTGTGTCATGTCAGAATGCACTGAAGGTTGTAGGGATGTGTAGTTTTTGAAGGATCCTTGGTACAGTTTTTAAATTTTTTGTAAGTGTTGTATAATCAGGTGTGATCACTTGGATAGCTGTTACTGAGTTTTACATATGAATTTTCATTCCATGGGCTTTATTAAGAACAGTGAATTTATTAGTGACATTTGATGTTTATTCATGAGCAGGCTGGTACCCTCGATTTGATCCTTGGTATTTTGATTAAGGTTTATTTTGGTTCCCATCTGTTGCCTCTGGCAAATGCCATGATATTTTATAATCAACCATGACCATTTCTCCATCCTTCAGGTTTGGCAGTGCATAGTCATCTGAGACAACTACGTCCTCTACAGTTAATGCAGCATTTTTAAACAGAATATGAATTATTCAGCCATATGAAGTGTGACTGATGTTTCATGACAGAAGTATTGGGAGTAGAAATTTCAGAGAGCCAGTGTCGTAAAATGTAACTTTATGCATTTGATGAGGTGTTTATGGTTGCTTTTATATTATATTTATGTAACATCAAGTAATGCCATGCACCAACCATTCTTGAGTTATTCTGATATTACATTGATAATACTGAGCAAGTTTGCTCAAGTGGTAGCATTTCTGACTTGTATTTGGGATGTGTCTGGTTTGCATGTTGTATGGGTCACCATCTATTGCGACTGAGATTTTTCTTGATTTTCCTCTGCCATTCTTGGAAAATTCTGTGTTACAGCCTTAAACTGGGCCATGGCCACTTCCTTCCATATCCTTTATAATTTTACTTATTATCTAACCATTTGATACTATATAGCCTGAGTTACTGACAGTATAATTAAATAAACTACAAAATAAAGAAAACTCTTTCATAGTAATACAGTGTGGGAATTTTATTATATTTAATTCTTTCTGTATTTTATTTACAGACAGTATTACAAACTTGAACTTGAATGTCTTTTCTCTGCTTGTTCTGCTGTTGGTAATAGTTTATGTGAAAGGACAACAAAGAGTTGCACCCGGTGTTCCTCCACAACAGTATATGGGACAAGTAAGTTGTTGATTGTTTAAATCAGCTTCACTGAGATTGGGTTTGATTTATTTGTTCAGGGAGTTTTTTTTATCATGTTCCTGAGCACAGCAGGTGTCACAGTAGCATTATCACATACATGACCCACATTTTTCAGGAACTTCAGAGTCCATTTTTCTCCTGCAGTTTAAGTTGCCTTAGTTTGCTGAAGTCGTAAAGTGCTTACCTCCAGCTTCTAAGCAGGCCTCAAAGTGTTTCTCAATATATGCTGAATTTGTTGTCTTCAGACATTAACAATTGCCTCTTTGAAAACTGTCCTTCAATTCTTGTGAAGAAAGTGGCTTGTCCTGCTTTTTCTTCTATTAATACCATGAATAATTGTGTCAGAATGAATTTGATGTAATGGCTGGAAACTTAATATTGTTCATCTTTCTTGCAGTTGATACGTATAAACAAGTTCATCACCAACAAATTGCACTAATTCTTGGTTATAAAAGCCCTCCTATATGTTTCAACTACTGTCCATAGCCATCTTCAAGGAGTATCAATACTTAAAGACATATACAGCATCATTATATGGCTTTGGTAATTGTGGATGGTAAAGTATATAATGCCAATATGCTGTTAAAACATCAGTGTGTAGTGTTATATTAAAATTGTTAAAATTATTATAATACAAGACAGTTATTAACCTTTAACGTACCGACTTTTAAAAGCCCCTAGTCTCCTGCTGGCCCGACTTTTTCGGGCATTTAAATCTTAAAATTGCAGACCTTCACAAAAACAGATATATTTTCCGCTCTATATAACATAAAATTATGAAATAAAAACTGTTTGAAAGAGAGTAAATTTCTACATTTATGGACGAAGTGTCAATTTTTAGCAATAAAACGTACTCGCGGAACTTTCTGATAAATTCAAAAGTTATTTAGTGTAATATATTTTATGTCACTTCTGTGGATATTTATTGTACTTACCCCTTGCTTTACACCGTAGGAATGTGTGATGTTACATTCACAGAAATATACAACCCTTATTTGCACCGGCAAATGTATTCTGTTCCATCTGTACAACGATATGTGTCGACTCACGCCACAACATTGAACGCTGCTCTCTGTGTGTAGCGACTCAGGTTCACACGCATATGCCACTTCTCGAAACGTAACTTCAGTTTCCTCAGTACTATCTTCGTCTTCTGAGGATGAGGACTGCACACGAGAGTCCATAAGTTCTTCTGTCTCTTCCAATTCCTCATCAGATTCCTCATCCATCAGTACTTCCTCTATTTCGTCTGGCTCGAGTGGTTTTGAATATCTAGCTCGCATCTGAGGTTCAATTTCAAGGGGTCCCAAATAAACCGAATAGATGAAAGTTATTGGCAATTCATCACTGATATAAAATTTGTCTATCAAATAATGATTGGGTCACTGGGAAAGTAATGCAAATGAAACTGTGTCAGTAAACACTGAAGAACAAATAGAGATAATCAGTAAGGAGTACTTCCTTACAATCCGCCACTGAAGTTATGCAATATTTACCAGTTCGGTGCCGATAAAGTAACCTCAAACACGACTGTGAAAAATACCACCTGAAGCTTTGTCAATAAATGTTACAAAAAATTATGGATTGAAGTACATAACCAATCCGCCACTGTCACACTATATATATGCCAGTCTGCCAATGCAAAACAATATCAGATACACCACACTGCTACGAAAGCTGCCAGAAGACTAAACTTGAGCCCTTCCTGGTCCAGCTTCTACGTTTCAACCTCATACAACGGTCTACTGTATTTCGCCTGCCACCTCCTCAGCTGATAAACAAAGGTCAAGTTCGGTCATAAATTATATCGAAACCCGGACCGCTATAAATGACATCATTGCTCATGACGAATTCCAGACCTGCTGGTGGGGCCCTCAATGGGTTTGTTTGGGTTTCCTGCTAAAGCAAACACTGTCAGAGCTGAAAAACGTCACGCGTGCACAGCGTTAGATATATCTAACATTGTGCCACTGGGGATTGCAGGCTGCGTTAGATATATCTAACATTGGTACTTTAAAGGTTAAAATGTTATATACATCTTTAAGTATTGATACTCCTTGAGGATGGCTATTGACAGTAGCTGAAACATGTACGAGTGCTTTTATATTCAAGAATTAGTGCAATTTGTTGGTGATGAACTTTTTATTTGTAATGGTTGGAATTTATTTCTCTGACATAAATGTGTGACACAATAAACATGTAGTCTCCATCACAAACATCAGTCACTTAATGTTGTATGGAAAGTAATGTTTGTTGTGGGAACCACACAAAACATAAAGAATACAGGCATGTCTCATTTTATGTGATTCCATTTTGCGTGATTTTGCTTTGACATGACTTGAAAATTTACACAACTTCTCAAATTTGTGCAATGATTTTCGGTTTAACGGGATTTGGCATAGACGATCCGTGGCCGCGCTTATCTTATGTAGTAGGCTAGCAGAAAGTGATGTCACTGTTACGCCAACAGTCACTTGTATGGACTCCCCGTTGGTGATATAACCACTTTTAGTTTCATCATCAACAGCATTGGCTTTTCTTACCAATATGAGTGAGAAACGTAAATCTGCATCACCTAGTGCAATCCAAGTGAAAAATCTGCGAAAGACAATCGGTATTGAAGAGAAATTAGACATAATAAACCGACTTGAGAAGGTGAATGAATTGTTTGCATATGCCATAATGTTAGACTCGCTCATAGTAGCATACATGCAATTCATGATAATGCTGATAGAATAAAGAAAGTGCTAAGTCAGGAACTAAAGTGTTTCTTTGTGTAGCAAGACTACCACAGACCTATCCGAATGAACCATACCAAAAACTATGTATGTGAGTCTCTTACATTTTTATTGCAGTAGAAATAAATAAATATGTTTTATACAAATGTATGCATACTGTATAGAAATGTACATATATACTGTATATACAGTATATATATATATATATATATATATATATATATACATACAGGTCCGTATGTCCCTTAGTGCTATAGTCATATACTATATAGGATGAGGTTGTCAGTCCCCTAACCCCCAGGAAATACACTGTTGTAAATGGACGTTTTGTTTTTGATTTTTGTGGTTTTGATTTGCGCGACATTTTTCAGAAACGTAATCCTGGCATAAAATGAGAACTGCCTGCATAGTCTGTGAGCAAAATGCAGAGTTTTTAATATTGACACAAATGGTACACATAGTTACTGGCTTCAGTAAAGGGTTAAATGTTTGATGAAATGTAGCTTTTGTGTGTATTCTGTGAAGATTAAATTATATCAATGAAAAATTATTTCAGGCTCAGTCTCAAGGAGTACACAGCATCAAGTTCCGCTCAGCAACAAGTTCCCATTCAGCAACAAGTTCCCATTCAGCAACAAGTTCCCATTCAGCAACAAGTTCCCATTCAGCAACAAGTTCCCGTTCAACACATTCAGCAGGTAAGAATGATTGGTTTTGAAAAGTATCTTTCAGTCAGCCCTACTTCAACAAAGGTTTACTAATATACTGTTTACTACCAGAAAACCTTCCTGATTGGCATCAGTGCAGCTTGTGTGGCCTGGACATAGTACTAGATTTAACTTCTTTTATTTACTTCATGGTTCTAGTAGAATCTAAAGTTCCAGCATTGCCGAAAACAAAAGTGTACCATAAAATTTGCAACAAAGTACAGTAATTAAAGCTGTGTTATTACATAAATTCTAGTAGACAGATGCAGGGAGTAGGTCTGAGCAACAGGGTACAGGTAGCCCTTGATTTGCGCCGATTCAGAATAACGCCGATTTTGAAACCAGGAGGTCAAAAAGTGAAAAAATGTGTTTTACTATTATTTATAACATTTTACAATTTTTCTCTTACTGCTCCTTGTACTAAATCATAATTCTTACATCACTGATTTTGAATAAAAATTATAAATACGTTCATCTCTGCAATTACATATGTTTCGTTAACACGAATTTGCTCTAATGAGATCGAGATGAGGAGCGTTATGGCATCCATGAGGCCTTATCATGAAATTTTGATAGAAAGAAAGAAGAAATCATGACAGTCCACACTGCATGCTTTCTTTAAAATACGTGACGATCCTCAACCAGGGACTTCGTCAGAGAACTAACGCCGCTTCATTACGCCATTGCCGGTTGTAAGTGTACAAAATATATTTTTTAAATTCCCTTTATTATGTTATGTTATTTCAGAGCTTTAAATGCAATGTCGTTATATTACTCGTCAATGTTTGGGTGCCAGGAACGCGTGTCATTGACTTCCCATTGATTTACATTATAAAATTGTTTCAATTTACGCTGATTCCGATTACGCTGGTTCATCCAGGAACGCATCCCCAGTGTAAATCGAGAACTACCTGTACAACATTTGCTGTATGTAAAATTTGTTTTACTTAACCTTAAAGAAACTCTATCGTTTACTGTGCTACATTTGCTGACGATTTCTGTGTCATGTTATGAAAATTTATGATGGGTTGAAAATACTTCTCAAAATTATAAAAGTTTCAAAAGCCTTGAAGTGCTTGGACTTACTGTGATATAAAAATTTTTTAAAACTCCTTATTCTGATATATCAGTCTATTATGTTGTATGTTATCACATGGGAATGTTACATGAATTTAGTGATGGTATAAAAATGCATATCACAAACATGCACAGTATAATAAGAGATATGACAATTGGTAATCACAGGTTGTTAATTAAATGGCTGCATATGCATATTTCTGACTTTGATGTTTGGCTAGAGTAGTGCTCCAGCTATTCAGACATACCTGAGTGAGCAAGTTTGCAGAAGAGGTAAACACTTCTGAGTTGTATTCACAAGGTGCATGGTTTGAATCTTAACCCAGACACTGACTTTTATTGTCTCACTGCATAGAAGGCTAAACTTCATAGTCACTGTTGTGAGGATCTGAGATTTTACATGCCGTTGCTTCAGTTGCTGAAGAGACTTTTTTTGGGGGAGGCATCATCATATAATGTTTTAGATTCTAACATATGCTGCTCGGCCAGTTCAGTTGCTTACACAAACAGTTACTAACTATACTAGTTTTGGATGTGGATGGTATGTCATAGAATTTAATACCATTTTTGTGGTTTTGAAGGCACAAGAGGTACTCTTCAATTTTTTATTTACAGCAGCAACAACAAATTCCCGTGCAACAGGTTCATCATGGGCATCAACCACCTCAGCCAGGACAGATACTCAATGCAGCAAATATTGCACAAGAAAAACAGTAAGTTGATTTGAACTGGACACAGTCGTTTCCATCATGTCGTCATCATTAGTAATCTCTGCCACATAGTCAAAGAGTGGTGAGGTCTTAATTTCAGTTGGAGTGAGCATGTGTTTGTGTTTGTATACTTGTTTGCTGTGAGAGCTTTAACATTGCTTTCCATTAACTTTTTATTACTGTTTTTATTTTTTCATGTCTCTTTTACCATTAAAATTTATTTTTCCCTGAATAAGAAAAAGATGTTAAATAATTTCTCATGGCGTGAATACTTACATCATCCTGTTTAAGACCATTGTTCTTCACTTCTTCATGTGAGTTTGACATTACTGTCATGTATCTGTTGTCTTTAGTTTTGTTGGCAATACTTGTTGACTGATATCACTAACTTAAGTAGATGTTAAAGGCTTCTGCTGTAAGACTATGAAGTAGCACAAAATGAGAGGGGAGTGAATTATTTAGTTCTGTGCTCATCACCAGTTGGTTTAAACTTTGTGTGGGTGCACAAAACTTGTCTTAATATGATCATTGGTGACCAATTTAATATCAGTTAACCTCCTCCTCTTCCTCCTCCTCCACCTCCTCCTCTCATCACATGAGAGACTACAGTTAAATTTTTTCTCCAATTTACCACTTCCAGTTTTGAGGATAATTTTGAGACACTCTGTGACTCTTCTACATGAAGACATGTTCAGTATCTTGGGACAATAAACAAATTATACCTTGATACACTTTCATTTTTTTTTATGGAAGTTAAAAGTAACATTTCTTGTCTCATGCTTTGCAAGTCAAATTCCAGATGAACATATTTTCAAGGCAACATGTGACTAATTTTATAAATTCAACAAGTGTCTTGTGTTTGTGTGAAAGTAAAAATTAATATTTTTTTCCTTTCAGTTTTTTGTTTCAAATTTGCAATTTGTGAGATAAAACTCACACATATTTTTAAACACCCTGTGATTAATAATTCAGATATCAGAGTATTTATTTCATCTGGAACATGATGATAAAAGGATACATATCTGAATAGTTTATTCTCAAAAAGTAATGAGTTACTGGAACCAAACTTTGTAGGAGAATCAAAAAACTATTCAGTGACTTAGGCCCTTTTCAAAGCTGATTCAGAATGAGTTTAAAAATACAACTAGCTGTATGTATTTTTAGTATACAGAAAGCTCAACTTGTGTGATTTTTGTATGTACTTGATCTGTTCAAAAAGGTCTTGGATTGCACCCAAGTTTGCTTTAAAATAATGTAACAGCCCCAAGATATTGGGCATGGTTGAGTAGACTGTTGCTGTTTTCCTTTCAGTTTTAACATGTTTGTTTTTTGCGTAAAGACAATTATTTGATCTAAAGGAACAGGTGCATCAGGAGCTTCTTAAAAATGTTCTTAAAGGGACAGCACATTTGTATGAAATTTTATTACAAAATGAAAACTGCTAAGGAAATGAAGCAGCAGTCTTCTCAGTGGAAGTCAGAATCATCCCCAAGATTGAAAAAGCTCAACAACAGATCAGATATGAAGTCTATGTTCATTGTTGTTGACTGTCAAGTTTTTGTGCATTACAAGTTCACTCCTAGAGGTCAAACAGTGTGAATCAAGAAGTCTGACAGTTTTATGGCATATGCGAGCAGTGATGTGAAAGAAATGACAAAACCTGTTTGGGACACAGCTGGTTTCTTCACCACAGCAATGCTCCCATTCACATGATGCTCTTCATCCAGAAGTGTCTTGCGAAGAATAAAACGCCATTGGTTCCACAGCCACCCAATAACCCTGATTTCCAGCAGACCTTTTATGTGTTCTTGACATTGAAAGTTAGTTTAAAAGGATGTTGATTTCAGTCAGTAGATGACAACCAGAAAAGATGCTAGTGCAACTAACCCACATTTCTTTGAAATCTTGTATGAACGTTGGGAAAAATGGAAATTTAGTTGGAGTTGTTTATTAAGCAGGTGGGGACCATTTTGAAGAGGGTAATGTTTAATAAAATTTGCCTGGTGTGTATTATATTTTATTTAATCAGTCTGAGAACTTTCTGAACATACGGCTTATTGCAGATGTTGCTGTGAAGAATATGGATTTGTAAGCATGTTCCTTTTTCCAATTACTGGACTCATGCCCGTTGCACTGTAAAAGAACTAATTTGTGTTATGTTAGTTTAATCCACAGTTAAGACTAATTAATACATACTGTGCATTTGTGTGTGTGTGTGTGCATGTGGGTGTGTGTGTGAAACAGAGAGAGTGCATCTGAATAGATTTCTTTTGCAACATCTGAATAACTGTGCACTTTATTTTGTGTCTTTAGGCACATACAAGAGCATATGGAAGTTCCCATTGATACAAGCAAGATGTCAGAGCAAGAACTCCAGTTTCACTATTTTAAAATGCATGATGCTGATAACAATAACAAGCTGGATGGCTGTGAACTCATAAAATCACTGATTCATTGGCATGGTAAATATGTCCATAAGTCCTCATTTTGTTAGCATGTTAAGCGTAGGTGAGTGGGTCTTTAGTAACATTTACTGGGGAGTGCAACAGCTGTCGTTCTAACAGTTAACATTGGGTTACTTGGGTCAGATTTGTTTGGTGTTGTGTGGTTTCACCTTTAAGTTTTTCATTTATGAATGAGTAATGTGGTTTGTTGCACTTGCTGCTGTTCTAAATATTGATACTGGTCTTATAATAGGGAGGTACAGCGTATATAGATTCTGCAGTTCAGCCATTAGCCTGCAGTACAAGTTCTGAAGACTCACAGACCATGTGCAGTTCTCCTTTTCAGCATGCTATGTGCTGCAGCTTATGACATCAGATTGTAAAGTAAATGTAAGGTAATCTCATTTACAACCTCCTTGTAATATGATATAAAATAGCAGTCTTATGAACTCAACATCTTCAAGCGTAAGGACATATTGAATTAAATAAAATTCAGAATAAATAAGTTACATGGTTTGTTATTTTTCTGGGAATGCATTGTTAGACCTCAAGTTTTATGTTGTGTTTTGGAGGAACTCAAGACATGTGCATTGGCTTGTGGACCAGAGCACTGAATTAACAACTGTGGGTTCAGAATCTTGAGCCTTACATTGGGCGCAGTTTCTAATCTAAGATTATAATTGTTAAATAAGTGCAAATTAAAAACATCCAGGCTCTGCGTAAGAGTTGAACCTGTGTCTTAAGTTGCAATTATCCTGGATTGATTTGTGCAGAATGCATCTTTGATCTTCTCTCTGAGCTTGGCAGTTGTTGTGGGAGCTTTGTTGCGTATGAAGCTTGCATCTGCCAGGAATTTGAAGTCAGTTTTTCTCATGCCATTCAACGTACCTGATTTTGTAGAAGTCTTGAAGTGCTGATCTCCATCTTCTTAGCTTACACCTTCTGAAAGTACTTTTAACACGTGATGGAGCTCTTATCTTGAAATACTCGCATTTTCTGTTTGAGTATTTTCTTTCAGTTCTAGGAAATCATGTTGAATGTTCATGTAAAGTCTATCTTTTAGTATCTTCCACAAATTATCAGCTGTTCACTGAATAACTTTTAGGGCAGCCCTTACAAGGTTTTCTGTGTGTGCTGTGGCATTGTCCTGCATGAAGGAACCATAGTTCTCTCATCTTCTGTTAATTCATTGAAAAATATTGCTAAAAGTGACCGAACGGAATGGTAGAAATTTATTGTTTCTTTGAAAAATACAGGCTGTGTGTTTTATGCACACTCACTGTACACCAGACTGCAGTGAGCCTGTCATTTGAAATTCTTTCACTATTATTTATATTGTTTCTTTACATAACACTGTTGATGTAGGATGTTTTTGTAAATCTTTCAGTGACTTTGTTTCATGATGCATACTTTGCAAACATATTGCAAATGGACACGCTTGGCTGAACATAGAACATTTCTCCAATCATGACCTGTATGTGAGAGGTGACACACAAATGGATGAGCATCTTACTTTCCAACACAGATGAGATGATGCAACTCACCTTATATACAGGACCTTATATTTCCCTGTGCTTAGGGAACCACTGTATTACTTTGTATGTAGGATTAGTAATACTAGAGCACTTCTTAGCAATACATGAAAGCCCATGGATGGTTGTGACAGATAAAAAGCAAATTAGGGTTTCTTTTGTGTTCATTAAAGTGTGAAAGTATATAAAAATGCCGAATGAGAATCTTATATAAAGCACCAAGGTTTGTTGATTTATTATTGATTAAAAATGTCATCCAAGAGATTTGAGAGGTTAGGAATTGTAAATGGAATTTAAGATGTATGCTAAATTTTCATTGTGATGTAAATGGAGTTTAATTGCTGTGAGAAAATTGTGTCATGGAATTCCACCCTACAAAAGCCTGAAGTATCACAGCAGAGGAATATACAGTGTTGTTACTTACTCGTGCTGGAGTACACTTGTCATGCTTAAACCCAGCACCTGTTTTATGTTCCTTTCTGATAATTATATCTCCCTAAAGAAAATGAAACCTTGTAGGGTATCCAGAGGGTTCAGCATGTCAGTTCTTATGTTTTTGTTGTGCTTGCTGTGTTATGGTTTTGTTGCTGCTTTGTGTGTTGACTTTGCACCCCTTTACCCCCTTCCAGAACAAGGCCACCATGACCCTAACAACCCTGCACCAACTGGGGAGAAAATCTTCAAGGATGATGAACTGGAGCAACTTATTGATCCTATTCTCAGAATGGATGATGGCAACAAGGATGGCTTTATTGATTACCCAGAATTTGTGCAGGCTCAACAGAAAGCAGGAGGAGGTGGCAGACGACCATCATGAAACTACTCTGCAGATAGAGATGCAGTGTAAACTGAATCTTATGGTTATGGTTTGGATCAATTATACCAATATTTTAGGTTAATTAGAGTTTTGAATGATATGAATCCTTTTTGGGGCTAAGAATATGGTTCAGTAATGAATACTAAATATTACATAACTTAAAAAACTGTGAGCTAAAAATACATGTTTTATTTGCTGTGTGAAGGACATATGGCCAATATTATGCTGTAATAATTAATGTATCCGTCCATCACACCTTTCTCAGGCACCATCACTTGGAAAGTAAAATGAACAAGAATGTTTTTGCACCAATGTGTTCAAGAAAATATAAGTTTGTTGTTGAATTTTCAATATTGGTTGCAGGATGCTTAAATACATGTGAACAAGAAGCTTGTGTGTGTGAGAGGGAGATGATACAGATGCTTGCGTATGCTTGCATTGTGCTACTGTGTTTCAATAATTGAATCATAGTTTTCAAAATTGAACCCCCAGTACATCAGCATTTAATGTTTCAAATGTAGAACATTGGGTAGGCTTTCAGGGTTAGGGTGTGAAGAGGAATGAAGATTTCCCAGTGCTTCAGTAAATGTTACTGTGGCCATCTTGAGGGCGAATGAACCTGGTTAGATGTCATAGTCAGTCTGTCAGGGTGTTGAGCCTCTCTTTGGGCTTATGACCAGATTTTTTTGTCTTTGGATCAAACATTATTGGTCTGTGTTTCTTTGGGCTGTGAAAATAATTCATACAGATGGGTTCAACAGACTTGCTAACAGGTGGTATTCCTGAACATTTTTTTCCAGTACTTGACTCTGGAACCCATTCTCATGTGGTACAACTATCAGCATTTATTTCATATTTATCATCTGTTGTTGCTTTACTTTGGAAAAGAGAATATCACACTGTTCATAATTTGGAACTTACAATTCTGTCAGTTATTTTAGAAATTGGTCTCATTTTATTCAGGCTTTAATCTTTGCTGTTGTCAGACCTATCCTCTTGCATGAGGGGATGGCCCAAGACTATTATTAGTGTAGTGGTCAGACTTGCTATTTAAAATGTGGTCATGATCCCCAGAATGCTTCATGCCAAGACAGACTGAATGCCTGAGTGTTAGTAGCAAAGTGACTTGCACTTTGTGTTGCTAAAGCTGTAACTAACAAATGAACACTATAATTAACATCAAGCCCACTAACACTACTCCTATTAGTGTGTTAATAAGAAAAATAAGGAAAAGCAAGAAATTACCAGACTTTTCATTAATGGATGTGCTTGCTTTCAGATTTTGTAACACATGTTGTAATTAATGATAGCCTACCCCAAGTATATCGGTGCAGGACAAGATTTAGAATTAGCATGCATCATGATGGCAGAAATTCATGTTTTGGATAGCCTAGCAGTGCAGTAGTGCCCACTAAGTAATTTGTGCCATAGTTGGTATAGAATGGAGTTATACAAAATGACCGACCTATTGTATCCCATTGTGGAAACTGGCAGTACAAGTGCAAATATTTCATTAGACACATTTGTGTATGATATATATACAGCTATTCAGACTACATGTTTTGACCCAATAATCAGCATAATCAGGTCTGATACAAGAACATATGCCATATTTGTTAGAATTACATGTGGTTGAAGGTAGAGAGCTTGGTCTTTTTACATAAAAAAATTAGTTAGTAATTTGTAATATTAATCATGAACGAACCTTTGTTTAAGAAGAAGAAAGAAAAAAGTAAAGCTATCCCATTACAGGCCTGGATGGGTCCTTAGGGTTCCAGGAGGTTGAGACTCCCAGATTTCAATACAATCGGCACATGAAGATGGTAAGGTTGTCAGCCCTACACACTGGCCGCCTTTACCCCCCAGAAAATATTCCTGGTACTCATTTCTATTAGAGGCTGAGCGACCCCAGGGCCATAGTGTGGCCGGAAGGATTATGTCAATGAAAAATTCCAATGACACCATCGGGAATCCAACCTGCTGACGTAATGTACAACAGTAACTTTAACAACAGGAGTTGGCACAATGTCCTACCATTGAAATTGGAAGATTTTTATGAGGTCACTGGATGGCATGTATAACTGCTGTTGTGGTTGGTTCTAGATTAAGTTTATATTCATTTACTTTTTATTGAATTTGCACAAATGCCCTTTTGTGTTGAGTGTTATGAAATTACTAATTTGTGTGTAAAAATATCAAGTTCTCCTTCTTTCAACACCTGTAATGCTATCATGGCATACATTCTTGTATCAGATGTGATAATGGGCTAAAACATGTAGTCTGGATATCTGTATATGTGATACAGTAAGTTGTGTCTATCGGATTATTTCCACTTGGCTTATACATACTCGTGTGATGGCTATATTAAGTACCAGTTTTATGTATGAAGTTAGTTCTCAGGAAATCAGAGTTCAGAAGTAATGACAATGGCAGTAAAAGTGTTAACCCTTTATGTCAATTTTTGTGTCTTGGAAAAAGGAAATCGACTTAGTTATATATGTATATATGTAAGGGAAATGTATATTAATAGAAAATAAAGCAAAATTATTTTTCATGGCGGTGCAGCAGTATTTACTGGTTGTGGGACCTGTAAGTCCTGACAGGCCTTTGTAAGCTTCAGAAGAGATAAGCAATTCACTGTATTGAGAATGATTGAGCTATTATGCAGCATACTTTCTTCATGGTTGAACTTTTCATAAGTATAGAAGTTGGTCAGTTTATCAACTCCACGTCTGTGTGTGTTACAACTTTTATTTGTGTATGGTGTAAATGGAAAGAGCAGTTTCTTTTTACACAGCGAAAACTGTGAATGTAGGTGGGATTCAATTGTTTTTCTGGCACAGCGTTCACGTCTGCCTATGTGGGTTACAAATCCTGGCCATTGCCATCTTGGATTTTTCAATCTAAATGTACAGCTGTTAGAAAGCCTCAATTCCTCCTCTTAGTGGGTGGAGTGCCTGTTCTTGTAAATGGAGACCTACCGTCCACTAGTGTCTTTCTTCTTTGGCATTCTTCCCCTTGTAAGTAACCGCTGTGTTATCCTGTTTATTAGCAGGAAATGGTATATTTTTATATAGATCAGGGTAATAACTGTGATTTCTAATATTGGAAACAAACCTATTGCAACATTTATACCATATACCATTTTCCTTCAAGCTGTTTTCTTTTAAAAACCTGCTGTAGAAACTGCACTTGAAGTGTTTGTTTGTCTAATTGAAGTCACTAAGTTTAGGTATATCCATGCTTCCATATAAATTTATTTTTTAAAACATTTTGAAGTCCTGGACTCCTTGTTGTATAAATGAATGGTATTTTTCAGGGACTTGCAATGTTCGATCCTTCCTGCTTCTGTAGTTTAATTTCTTAAATTCAAAATAGTCTTCCATCATAAAACTAAATTTTTCTGTCAGTAGTTTCGTATTTTTATTATTTTACACATTATTTCAAGTCACAGTTACCAACCATATCTGAATAAGTACCATAATTATCTGAATACAAGACAACCTTGCTTCACAATCTTCAGTTTCCAGGAAAATGCTATCAGCTGCCTGATGTGAAAGTCTTTTAGAATGTTTTTTGTTCATCAAAATGTTGCTTGTGCACATCTTGAACAGTGCCATCAATTTCCTGAAGTGAAGGCCTTTCAGAATGTTGTGTGAGCATGACTTTAATAATGCCATTAGCCCTCTGATCTGAAGGTCTCTGAGAACATTGTGCACATTTTGCACAGCACTATCAGCCTAAAATTTTTCTTGATTCCCCCAAATGATAACTGTATTGGCACCTCAGTTGTAAGTGGTTTCTTGCACGACATTCCAGTTCAAGAACTTTGTCACTCAGATTTGTACCATCTTGTATTGTGCAGTTATGCAATGTCAGGCAATGCAAGTCTGTTCTTTGTATGTTGCCTTTATCAGTTATTTGTTACCTGTTCTTTGTATGTGAAGTTTATCAGTTATTTGTTACTTGAGATATCTTCTCTGAATGTTTTACTTTTCTTTGTTGAACAGTCTACTTTTTCCTAGAAATTTTGAATGGGAATTTGTTTCTTCCCATTGTGACACATGCCCTTGAATATTTCTGTTGATACCAACATATTAAGATTTTACTGTGTGAAATGATGATCCAGTGAAAATGTGTAGTCATCAAGTTTGCATGATGATCAGGATTGAGGAAAGTCATATCCAGCACTAATGATGAGATTATAACTTATTGACATCTAACAGAACATGCAGATCATACTACTTTGTCCTGTTTTTCTTTCCTTTTTTACATATTGCTTGATTTTTCCTGCTCGCTGTACCTTCAGGGAGAAAGGGTCCTCAAAAAAAAATCACTTGCTCGTGTCTGGATTGGAATTACTGTAGATTGTTTGTTCAGCCTGTAGTGTAGTCAGTACTGACTGAGCTCCTCTGGCTCCAGCATCCAGAAAGGGTGAAGTTCAACTGACTGACTCATGAAAGCTGAAAATTCTGGCTTCCAACCAGATTAATGGTGCCTTTAGTTGTGTTAGTAACTTAACTGTATCTGATAGACAATAGTTACTCAGACACATGGTATGAAAAGTACATAGATGTGTGGTGTGTGTTGAGGATAAGATGTAGGAATAGGATATTCCGTGAATGATAAACCTTAGGGTTTTGAGGCTCACTTTCTACAAGAGGTAAATAAATAAATTTTATGTTTCTTTAAATGAAAATATAGTTTCTCTGTTAAGGAGAAGACGCTTACTTGAACGCTTTAGACAAGGTTCTACTGCACTGAATGAACATTGCGCACTTGAATTGTTGTAATTTGTTGTGTGATGTGAGGTTTTTGATTGTAGAATTTTAATAATAATGTGCTTTTCTCTGTTCAGAAACAGGTAATTCTTCAGAAGACACTGACCAACAGCCAGCTTATTCAGATAAAGAAATGTCAAACGTGGTTGATATTATCCTGACGGACAGTGATTTGAACAGTGATGGGTTTATTGATTATGCAGAGTTCAAACAAAACAGAAAACAATTGAAAAGAAACTTGATTTGGACAGTAGATATTGAATGGTGTGAAATGTGTTACTTCGTAAAAATTAAATTCAAAAATTTTTGTAATGTACTTGTATTAAAATAGAATTGGTTTAGTTTTCATTCTTACAATGGTTTAACTCTGATAACATGCTGGAATTTTGATAGACTGTTTTTATGTTAATAATACTGTAGTTGTTAAAAACCTATTGCAGTGGCATTGTTCTTTCAGTGTTTAAACTAAGTTTACTCGAATATGAGGTACAAATGTAAACAAAGTGTAATTTCTAATAATCTTTGCATAGATGCATTTGGTAAATTATATTTCTTATGTGTTTATAAAAAATGAGAGATTGGTTTGATTAATGTTATATGAGGTGAAAATTAATAGACTAAAAATGTCAAAATGTCATGGACATTTTGACCATGGAAGATAAGACCACAACATTTTCTCGAAATGTCACGATCCAATCCCCAGTGATGCAGTTTCATACCCCAGAAGAGTGGGTACTTCATCCATACCTCTCTGAAAACCTAAAAACATATCTTTTTGTTTGGATGTGCTTGTCTGTGTTATACAGCATTTACCCTTCATAACTCAGACATAAATATATAAATTATGTACACTAGAAGAGTACAAAGAATTAATAAAAATATTGTCAATTACTTACAGTGCTGCACAGTAGTCCAAATTATTTGTCAGGCAAAAGTATTTGTATACTGAGTTCAATTCTTTCAAACATGGAAGTACCTTTAACATAATAGTAAGGTAAAGCAATCCCATTACAGGCCTGGACAGGCCCTTAGGGTTCCAGGAGGTTGAGGCTCCCAGATTTCTAGACAATTAGCACATGTTGTGGTAAGGTTGTCAGCCCTACGCACCGGCCGCCTTCACCCCCCAGGAAATACTCCTGGTACTCATTTATGTTAAGAGTCTGAGTCGACCCCAGGGTTATAGTGTGGCCGAAAGGATTATGTCGATGAAAAATTCCAATGACACCATTGGGAATCGAACCCGCGACCTTCCAGCTTGTAGCGCAGTGCCTCAACCAACTGCGCCACCGCGTTTATCACTATTCTCAGCAGTAGCCTTTGGTGATACTGAAATTACAAGATACAGATCCAATTTAAGTAGTGTGACCGTGGAATTAGTGATATAGTGTAAAGTTTTGGAACAATATACTTGTCTGCATTGTCAACTTGAGGTCCAGTGGTTTCTTCATGTACTACCAGGTGCAACATTAAAAAATGTACATTTTACCCACAGTATATTTGTTTCTTTTATGCATCTCGCAAGCAGTGGTTATTTTCCGATACTGCATTCTAATATTAAGATGTGGTGTCTTTACTGTCATATATTCTGCATTCGTCAAATACTTGAGAAAAAAATGGGAATACAGTGAGGCAGTGCAACAGCTATTTATAGACTTGAAGAAGGCCTGTGATTCAGGTATGAGGGAGGTCATCTATAATATTGCCATTGAGTTTGGTATCGCCATGAAACTAGTAAGGCTAATAAAATGTGTTTAAAAAAAACCTGTGGTAAGTCCGGGTAGGCAAATATTTGTCTGACACATTTTCTATTAAGAATGGTTTGAACCAAGGAGATGTTTTATCACCATTGCTTTTCAATTTTGCTTAGGATATGCCATTAGGAGTGTTCAGGCAAACCAGGAGGGCTTGAAATTAAATGGTAAACGTCATCTTTTGGTTTATGCTGATGTTAATATATTGGAAGGAAACATAAATACTTTAAAGAAAAACATAAAAGCTTTGGTCCAGTCGGGACTGGTCTAGAAGTAAATCCTGAGAAAATGAAGTATATGGTCCTATCTTGTGAATAAAATGCAGGACAAAATGACAACATAAAGACAGATAATAAATCCTTTGAAATGGTGGTACAGTTCAAAATTTGGGAACAACCCTAATAAATGAAAAGTGCATTTAGGAAGAAATTAAGGGCAGATTGAAGTCGGGGAATGCTTGCCATCAATTGGTGCAGAATTTTGTTTTCCAGTATGGTATCAAAAAAAAATAAAGATTAAAATATAATTTTACCTTTTGTTTTGTATGGGTGTGAAACTTGGTCTCCATAGGGCGAGGGTGCTTGAGAATAGGGTGTGAAGAAGATATTTGGGCCTGAGGGATGTGGTAACAGGGGAGTGGAGAAAACTACATAAAGAGGAGCTTTGCAATCTGTATTCCTCACCAAGCATTTGGGTGATGAAAGAAACACAAATGAGATGGGCAAAGCATGTAGCACGTATGGGGGAGAGGAGAGGTGCATACGTTGTTTTGGTGGGGAAACCTGAGCGAAAAGGGCCGTTTAACAACCAAAGGATATAGAATATGTTATACATCTGAATGCTTGTATTAGGCAATAAGTATACCTTATTATTTTACATTATTTTGATGTGTGCAGAAATATTTCGCAGAAAATATAATGTAAAGTAATATTTCCTAATAAGTGCATTTAGTTGGGTTGTAATAATTTCGAAGTTCGCTATTTTTCTTTGTGCAATTAAGATGGAGCGTAATGGCAGGAGGGGTTATGGCAAAGTAGGAGGCTGCTTTACCGATGTCATGCTACATCCTTGCACAAGTTACTACCAGGAGCATGCTCTACCCACAGCCAGTGAACCGTGCCGGCTACAGTAACGCACGAAGGCGCCGCTTGCGGCGGTATAGTTTTACGTTTCCACGGATTTTCCAATCTGTTCAAGGTATTTTTTAAAAAACAAGCAACTAATGCACATTAAATGTCACTATTTATTTAGTTCACACTACCCCTACATATGTTTCGATCCTTATCGGATCATCATCAGGGGGACTTTCTATCAAGCTACACCTTTTCACACATCCACAAGTTCATGTGCATTCAAGCTACTATTGGCCCTGTTGCAATGCAAACGATACCACATTAACTTGTGGATGTGTGAAAAGGTGTAGCTTGATAGAAAGTCCCCCTGATGATGATCCGACAAGGATCGAAACATATGTAGGGGTAGTTGCAACTAAATAAATAGTGACATTTAATGTGCATTAGTTGGTTGTTTTTTAAAAAAATAGAGTGAAAACGCACGGTGATGATAATAAAAATTTCTGTTCAAGGTATTTATCTGTGAATTATGTGTCTCAACATGACTGTACCCATTACATCAACCTCACAGACAATGACCACAGATAAATACGAATGAGGTCGTTAGAATGTGGTTGGTGGGGGAATAACGTTGTTTTCTGTTAGTACTTTCTACCGATCCTCTTCTTTTCTATTTTCGTCTAGTCAGCCATGTCTAAAGAGTAAAACATGGCGTTCCGCAGGGCTCTGTTTTGGGTCCTTTGCTTTTTTTATTATATATAATTGATTTACCCAAGAACATTGAAGATATTTCATTACCTATTTTATGTGCTGATGACACTTGTATTTTATTGTCTCATCCTAATTTTAATGATTTACCAATAATATCAATATCACTTTTAAAATTATAAGTGACTGGTTTACTGCTAGCTTTCTCTCCCTAAATATTAGTAAGACTCATTTTACTTATTTCACCACCAAATTTAATAAATTTATTGGGCCTAAATTTGGCTATGGCAATAATATAATTCCTACTACCTCTCATACGAAATTTCTTGGTGTGACCATTGACTGTACGTTGTCTTGGTCTAATCACATTGAACTTCTTACAAGTAACTAAACTCTGTTACTTAATTAGAAATGTCAAACCCTAAATGTCTGTTTCTATTTTGAGAATGATTTATCTTTCCTCTTTTCATTCAATTATGAGTTTAGGAATATTTTTTTGGGGAAAATCTCACCATAGCATTACAATTTTTTAAATGCAGAAAAAGGTGCTTAGGATTATTGTGGGATGTAGGAAAAGGGAATCATGTAGTGGTCTATTTAATTGTGTGTTGTTTATGACTCTAATATGTACCTATTTGTATATATACATCTTCATTCTACGATTTCTTATTTGTTTCTTTGTATCTATTATGACAGTTTCTATATCCAATGGATTGTTATTATGTATATGGATTTTATTGGAATGCAAACTAAACTAAACATAACCACGGGTAAGAGTCGATGTTGCAGGACCAAATAAGTGTATTGAGTTGCATGTATGTACGTGTAATCCGTGATTTTGATATTTTCACGTATTAAGCAACACCAATTACGTCTTACAATGAGGTTCGTGTGGGAATGAAGTTGTGTTCTATTAGTAGTTCCTACCGTTTGTCTTCTCTGTCTGCTTTAGTGTAGTGATCCATGTCTAAACATGACCACGGTTAAGAGTTGAAATAACTGAGAGTTGCTGTATATGCATGTGATCCGTGATTTTGATGACATTTTCACGTATTAATCATTTAGATTCCTTAAAGATGTTATTCTGTGTGTAAAATTATAATTTCTACAATTAACATTGTGCTCAGTTAATTTACTCATCGTTATTAAAGAAACACTTTCCTTACCTGGTGTTGGAGAACACGAAAGAAACGTCCAAATCTGAACGTGACCTGTGTCAGTTTTCCCTGTTATCATGGGCGTTATCAGGAGGTCTTGTCATTGTGTGATTTAGACAGTTATTATGAGATGAAAGGTGGTTTGTAAGCGCGTGTGGCAAAAGTTTGTGCACCGTAATATCAATGGTGAATTCGGGTTTTAACTTCAGAGTTATGGCTTCTGGCAGTGAATCCTGGAAAGAGTGTGCAGACTGGATGACGAGGTGTGACGTTTTGCGCCAAGATCACAAAGCAAATTGGCCCGAAGCCTCGTGCTCAGATTTAGCGTACACTTTGAGGGATGGAGTATTGTTATGCACTTTATTAAATACTCTGGATCCAGGGTGCATCGATATGAAGGATATCAACCAAAAGCCGCAAATGGCACAGGTAGGTCTGACGAGGTAATGAAAGTTTCGCAGAAGAAATAATTTTTGTTTCACAAGCCGAAGTGTATAGATCTTAATATCAACGTAAAAATGGGTCTCTTGAAAATTAAATACTGCTATGTCTACAGCGGTGACCAGTCACCTTAAGATAATATTTTTTAACAAACTCCCTTGAATAGAGTCTTTGATAAGTAAATAGTCGTTCAGCTAGTTGAGAAACTTTGTTTTTTTTTAATCCTGAAGGTTCATTATCATGTTCACAAAACCTCACCATTGGCCTCTACCCAGAGCCAAGGGAGTCCAATCCACATCTGTCTGCCTATTTTCTTTCAGATCACACATTATGACATCCTTCTTTCTTGTGATTGAGGTGTTAGTTCCCAACCTAACCCCTAGGCTGGAGAACCATTTCCTGTTGGTTGTCTGTGACTGCTTTTTCAATGTATTTACTCCTATCCATCATATCTGGAGGTTGCACCCTCTGTCTGCAGCTGGAGGATGCACTGTGCTATGGTGACAGGGGATCCATGGAACATGGTTAGGGCTGGTAACTTAATGAAACTCAGTGTGAATAACAAGTTTGGAGGGATTTGGTAGTTTAGAATGGTTTGTTAGGTGTAGTAACTGCAAATTTACCCTGCTTCAGCATATGTATACATGATATTGTAAAGTTATCTTACATCTAACACTTTTGTGATGTGAATCAAATAGAGCAACTCATCACAAACTGTGTTTTGTATTAGAAATATCAGTCATACTTGTGCATGTGCTTACTGTTTAGTTTCATTGATAATGATTTGGGTTTTATATATATGAGGTGCCATCTCTCCACACAGAGAAAAATGTACAGTACATCTAAATGGAGCTTGTCTATTATTTCCTGACTTATCAGCCAGTGACACCTTGTCTTGGGTTGAGCACCATCAATTAATATTGAACACTTTATCTTGGGCATAGCATCTACCAGTTAATATTGATTGAGTCTAAAATTGCCCATGTAAACAGTAAAATCGCTTATTTAGATTTTGAAAGTTACTGGAATTCTGTTTGCCAATAAAATCTTGTTACATGGCATGCTTATTAACACATTCACTGCCAAAGTCGACCTTGGTCGATTTAAGTATCTACATTTTAATTTGCCAGCGTCGACTTTAGTCGATCTAAAGTTTACTCTGCTCTTTTGCCTTAAAATAGGCCATGTACACAATAATTTCTGTCAGGAAACATATTTTACATCTTTATTAATTCCGTAGCTGATGTAAGTAGAAAAAATATATGCATTTGGTCACGTACATTAGGGTAGGAAAATATCATAAATATATCACAACGTTTCTGTTAGTCTCGAGCTGAGCAAGTGATTTGTGAGGCTGCAGTCAGTAGCATGTTTCCTTTCTGTGAAGTTGTTTGTGAGTTTATTTATACATAAAGTGCAATATGACTAGTAGGAAAAGAACATTTCATAGAACTGAAGCAGAATAGCGGCTTCTATTGATGAGGAACTTGTGAATGACCGATTCAGATGCAGATTCTGTGCCGGAAATATCGAGTAGTGAGGAGAGTGATGATGAGAATGACATTTCAGACTCGGGTCCAGGCCCTAGTGTAGACGGGTTTTGTAAAAAAGATCGTCAGCCAAGTATTCCACTCGTCACAGGAAGTCCAGCAGTACAATTTGCTGTTCAAAATGGAACAGATATGATGGAATGTGTTGATAATTACTTCACTCCAGAACTCATTCAAATTGTTGTCAACCAGACAAATTTATACACACAACAACAGATCGCGACAATGCCATGACCTGTTACTATATATGCACGTAGTGAACAATGGAAACCTGTGACAATATATGAAATAAAGAAATTTCTTGGTCTGATGTTCCTTACAGGTGTAATTCGAAAACCAAAATTAGAATGGTACTAGTCAACAAGAGGCATTTTACTAAGACTCATTTTTTCACAAACTATGTCTAGGAACAGATTCCAAATTATCCACCGATACCTACACTTATGAAGACCTACTGTACAAAATTCAACCAATATTGGACACTGTAGTCAATAATTTCAAATTAATTATATTCCCGAGAGAGAGATTTGACTTGATGAAGGCATGCTTGGTTGCGGGGTTGTTTGCGTTTTCGCGTATACAACCCTGGTAAAATAACAAAGTATGGTATTCTGGTACGAATGGTATGTGAACATATGTCAGGCTATATTTGCAGCATGCAGATATATGATGGCAAATATGGGCCTTTGACTGAAACACTAAGTCTTCTTCTTCGGTGGCACTACAGTCCAATGCGGACCTTCGCCTCCTTAATGGCCCTTTCCCAGTCAGCTCTGTTTTTTGACCTTTCTTTCCAGTTGTTAATTTTACACTTCTTCATGTCTGTTTGTACACAATTCCACCATCTGTTTCTTGGTCGTCCTCTTGGTCGACTTCCTTGGGGATTATTATTAAATACTTGACTTACTGTTCTTTTATTCTCCATTCTGTTAACATGACCAATCCATTTGAGGCGACTTATCCTGACAAATGACAGTATATCTAAATACAGTAAGTCTTCTACTAGAGCCTTATGAAGGGAAGGGTTACCATCTGTATCAAGATAATTATTATAATAGTGTTTGTCTGGCTGAGGAACTGCTTCAAAAATCAATTCGAGTGTCTGGCACAATTAGAGTAAATCGTGGTTTGCCCAAGGACGTGATAGAAGAGGCAAAAAAGTTGAAGAAGGGTGAGGTCACTTTTCATAGGAAACAGGATGTACTGTTGGTCACGCACCAATATAAGGGACTCGTAAACATGATTTCAACACTTCACACTGCAGCTGTGGTAGATGACTCGAGCAGACGTACTGGCATCACGAAGAAAAAACCTAAATGCGTAGCAGATTACAATACACACATGCATGGTGTTGATACAGCTGACTATTGCTTATTACCCCTTCATCTGTAAAACTGTAAAATGGCCTAAGAAAGTCTTTTTCTACCTTCTCCAATGTGCACTTTTCAATAGTTATGTTGTATTTACAACATCCAACCCTAATTCCCACAAATCATTCCTAGATTACTTAGTGGATGTCAGTGAAAAATCTTATACACACAAGAGAGGATGTATCAACACCATCATCATCAGACGAGTCGCAAGACTCGATTAGAACGCCTACACCAACTCCACCGAAATGAGCCCTGAAAAGTGACCCACCTGGCAGGCTTGATGGAGAATTGAAAAACCGTAAACTCGTGCATATCCCTCCTACAAAGAAAGACAAGACACCTACACAAAGATGTCGAGTGTGTATACAGAAAAATATCAAGAAAGAAACATGATTTGTTTGCTCGCATTGCGGTGTTCCTCTCCATCCAGAAGGCTGCTACACACGATATCATACACTGAAACATTACTAAAGGTGTGCTCAAAATTTCAAATTTTTATCTCTTATAGTTTCCTCATAATTGATTTTTTTATAAGATGACACACTAGTTGTTTAACATTCAATAAATCCCTGGCAATTTAACACCCTCGGGGATTTAAATACCCAGCAGTGAATGTGTTAAAATCACTGTGCCTGTCCACCTGTTTTATGTATACAACCCAAAAACTGCTGTATGGAATTCAGTATTGGGGAATTTTGCAAGGAATTTTTGAGCCATTCTAATTTTGTGATGTGAAACGTATATAACAGAAACTGTGCATGAAAACCTAGGTGCAGTTCTGTATACAACCTTTATCACAACCTACTTAAGTAAATAAATTTGAAGTTGTGGTCGGATCACACACACACAATGAAATTGATCACATCTTGTAAATTGACATGTTATGGAGTTAATTTTTTTTATTTTTATAGTTTCTGTGCCTTCGGAACATCAAGATATTTCTGCAGGCTTGCCGTGATATCTTTGGACTGAAAGAGGGTGACTTGTTTGAGCCGTCCATGTTGTTTGACTTGACTGATTTTTATCGAGTCCTGAATACTTTGTCCAAGTTATCCAATTGTCCAAAAGTTCAGAGGAAGAAAATAATGTAAGTTTCACTTTATTTCTCGAACATTCTTAGCAAATATTACATCCTTTGAACTGTTAAATACATGTAGTGCTGTTATTTTTTATCTTTAAACATAAAGAGAGAAGTTTTTCAAGCAGAGTGGCCATAGATGGCCAGTTGTTGATATCATGTTGTCTTTACTGGTCTACTGAGTAGACTGATTTCATTTTCTTTTTTGTATGTACATGTCTTTTGGCTGCTTTGCTTATTTTAACCTATTTGACAACAGATTATATTTACCCATTGTGTCCTGTGGACTCACAGGTTTTAAAGTAGTCTTATCCTTGTGGTAATGTAGATATATTTGCCAGAATATGTGATGTGCCATTTATATTAGGATTTAGTGGTTAATACATATGATTTTTACATTTTTCTTTCGCTTCAATATTTTTGTTTGTCACCAGTGTGAAAAATTCAACATTGCTTTCTTTGTAGAGGTTTCTCTGTGCACAAGAATCGCAGTACGTCACAAGAGGACATCTACAAAAATTTAAATTCACTGTAAGTATCATTATTCCTCTTCATATTTCTTTTATGTGCCAGCAAATACATTTGTTTAGTAATAAACACAGATGAACGTGAATATATTAGCATGTCACTGAACCAAAATCTGCAAAAAGCTGTAAATGTCTTGAGCAGTATATAATTTGAAAATGTTTCAGAATTGTATGTTGGAGTAGCAGTAACAAATTAAAATGAACATTATGCACTTAAGAGCAGAATAAGTCTATGAAATTCATGTTGTTGGTAATTTCTAAAAGTCGTAAAATACTTGCATAGTGTAATGGTTGTGGCACATTTGGTCTCTTATAGTATCTAGGTTATGAGTCTGTGAAAGTAACAATTAAAGGTTTTGTATAACTAGTATACAATGGGTAGACAGATGAGCAGTTGGTACAGTCAGGCCATTTGTCAACAGGTTATGATGAGTTGAACGCATAAAAATTCCTTTTGTTTAATTATCTTGAAAACTGACTTGTGGGAAAAATATGCTGGGCGTGAAATATGTGTTTCATTTTTCCCTACATTTCTTTGAAACCTCTTTACTCCAGTAAATATTTAGTAAGTAATGCATAAGTTGCATTGAGATGTGCGTTGAGGTCATTTTGCAGTGCCTGTTGTCCCATTTTTACTGAAATTGGAATGTGTTGTAATGCCCTGATATCAGAATTCATGAAAATTTGTTGAGTAGCTCATGAGTTCTTACATGTGGACAGGTAGTCAATGAATCTAGTTGGTACAATTTTCTGTTTTTTTTTTGCAACACACCAAACAGTATTTTCATCCTGTCTGTACTTTTCAAAACACTTAGGCTTGAAAGAATTATTTTATGTATGTTATCAGCTGTTTTGCATGGTCATAAAATGTCTCCTAATTTGAGGACAGAACATAGTTTGCAGAGAATTCAGAAACATAGGTTCTATGGAATAGGATTGTTTTGGTTTGGAGTCACATGTGGGCTGTATCACAAAATACTGTACAAAATCCACCCTTGGCAGATTCAGAGTACATGGTGGTGAATTGCTGAGATTGACTAATGGATGGAGAGACTAAGTTGGGTACCTGTTACACTTTCGTATTTTTGCATGATGTTGTGGATTTAAGAAGTATGTAATCTTTGACACCATTTTCACAACCATTGTTATACAGTGTGTTCTCCATATTCTGTATTAGCTGAAGTTTCCAGCAAGACTTTTCAATGTACACAGTTGTCATTGGGATGTGTACGTGTGTTCAGAATCACAAATTAGCCATTCTAGACTGCAAACAGATTCATTTAAATGCGACTGTAGTTACTGTGTCACCTCTTATTAATCCTGTTAACTCCTGTGGAACTGGAATTAAATGTCTGGTGTGACATTCAGCAGACTGGAATTTAAATGAGGGCTGCATAGTAAAGGCCATGATAGGCCTTCAGTTATACCTGTTGTTCAGCATTTTGAGCATTGCACTGCATGATGGGTATACCTGACATTAGGTGCCAAAGAGTTAACAAACGTAGTAAGTTGTGCAAAATGTGAGAGGTTAAGATGGGCTATGATGTACCATTGTTTGAATATGCATGAAGGCACTTAGCAGACCACCATTCAAAGGGACGTTATTTTAAAAGTAGATAAAAGAGGGAAGGATAAACAGATTTCTTATGCTTATTTATGTGGGATCACCTGGGTCAAGAATGGTTTCACTGAAGGGTTGCATTTGTTGCATCAGTGAGTGCTCATCTGTAGATAATGCTCTGTGTAAGTAAATTGCCCTGGTTTTAATTTAAAACTTAAGAAAGCAATTTTGAGTTTAGTTAAAAGAATTTGAAATTTTAGAAGTCAAGTAATAGAATTTTTCCTTGTATTTCTCTACCATTTGTTCTAGAAGTTACAGTGTGTACAATGTTTATGATGTGTATTACAGCAAGAATATTCCATATCCTTTATGCAGTTTGTGTGGTTTGTTATAAGGAGTGTAGCGATTTTCATCAAGTTGCAGTGTATGTTGCTAATATTTTGACTTTCAGCATTGGGGCTGTGTTACCCACTAGTCAGAGTAGTTGGGAACACAACTATTGTAGCTGGATGCAGTTTACAATCAAATGTCCGCAGTTTGAAGACGAGGAAGAAGTTTACGAGGATCTTTGTTATGTTACGTTTTCTTCTTCCCCTCCAGAGGTACAGGGATTAACCACATGTTTGAGCTGCTGGACTTTATTTTTGCATGTTTATATTCTATTTTATATTGTACTTATATGTTTACATCATCAGTTTTTGGAACTGTGCATGGAAATATGTTGCTTTTATTTTGTGTGTTGGAAGCTAAGAATCATGATTTTTCTCTTCTCAAATTGTAAAGAGTCACTGGCCACAGGAAGTTTACTTCTTTTTTTATTAGCTCATGCGTCACTTTTATCTGTACAAGTGTTAGTACCTTGCAAGCTAATCGCCACTTTACTGGCCACTTGAATTATCTTTGACGGATGCTACGTAGGAATGTGATGAGGTGTGTGGAAATGTGTGTAGATGTTAGGCAGTTTGTGGCACAAAGCTCCACAAAATCATTAATTGCGTGTGTTCCAGCACTGTGGATGTGGAAATGTGGACAAGCTTATGGGAAACTGCTTCAATCAATTGTAACAAAAACTTTTTTAAAATTCCATATCTGGTTATTTGTTTATGAGTCTGATACATGTGTTTCATATCAGTATCTTACATGTGGGCACCCCACATAAGTACAAGGAAGGCATCTCAGGGAATTGTTTGATGCTGGTGGAATGAAGTGACACTTCACAGTTTCTGTTGTCGATTTTTCATACAGGGCAAATTGTTAATATTTATGCTCTGGTTCCTCATTTGGAGTGATGAGTGGTAAATTACAAGGTTACAATTTTACCGAGTTATTTCTTGTATTTGAAAATCACCATAATTAGATCTAGTGTAGACCCATTTTGTCTCTGCTAGTTTAAATGTAATGTATGTTATATATCTTTGTGTTGTAAATTTAATAAACTGAAATTTTTCATTTGCTGATTGGAAACATTACTTTTAATGAGACTGACAGTGTGTGAGAGTTATGAGAATGAATATTTTATACGTTTGATTTATGTTTACTTAGCAGATCAAGCTGTATGTTTGGTTATTTGCAGTTTAAGCTTCTGGAAGTATATTTCCTTTGTTGGGTCTTTACCAGACATGATTGATTCTTTGCAGTAGAGTGAGATGTTGCATGCTGCTGCTGCAAGACTAGTAAATGTTTTTTTGCATGGCAAATGTCAACTAAAGCTGTTGTGTTGCGTGCGCATGTGTTATAGTGACAGTGATGATCCATCAGATACAGTTACTGGGGATGAGGAGTACGGGAGTTACTATTCAAGTATCCGCAACGAGGAGATTTACCAGGATCTCTGTGCAATGGGGAAACGTGCAGAGCCACAGGTGATGTGATGTTATTAATTGGCATCAGCAGTTTAATGAGTCTTGTAACTTCAGATGAGAACCCTACAGTGAATTCTTCAGTGATATTGTTCACTCTGCAGGTCATTACGATACACAGTAATGAAGTCTCTGAACATTTCCTTCAATATAGATAATTCCAGTGGTCACAAAGATCTTGGCATGCTGTATCTATTAGAAAATATTAGATTGTAAAATTGAAGTCCTTCAGGTTAGGTCTGCAGTGTGTTAAAAGTGGGAAGTGTGTATTCATTTTTAATCTTCAGCATTTATTAATTACTTATTTCAGATCCCGTCCACTGTAGTACACAGTTTTGAGAAACGTGACTATGTCATTAAGGAACTGCTAGAAACAGAAAAGAATTATGTTGATGTGTTGGCATCGCTACAGAGAAACTTCATGAAGCCGTTAAGTAATTTGCTCAGGGAAGAGGATATGAAAGTCATTTTTGGAGGAATTAAGGTAGTTTCATCATCACACTGAAAAAAATTAAGAAAAAACACTTAAGTGTGTAATCTTCTGAGTTGTGTTTGTTTTTGTAAAAGCCTGCAGCTGATAAGCATGGTGGAATTGAGAGGAGATGTAACTTCAGCCAGTAACATGTAATAATGATGAAAAATAGTTCAGTGTAAGTACATTTGTACTTCTGAGTCAGAAACATTGTAGGGTAAGACCATTGAGAGGTCTAAGTGTAGTTGGGAGTATAATATAAAAATGAATCTTAGGGAAAGAAGTTGTACTGTGAATAAGATTGAACTGGCTAAAGTTAGCATGTGGTGGTGTTCAGATTTCTTAATAGCAAGGAATTTATTTATGAGTTGTATTGAAGGAGTATACTGTACGATGCATGGAGGAACAGTGTGTCAGATACATGAACACCCTCTTACAGTTCGACTAATGTAGTTACTACATTGTAATAAAGATGTTTATTTGACATTATTCTATGTGTTCAGGAATTTATTTGCAAACAGTTGTTTTGTGTACTGGAAAGGATTAGATGAATTCACTGTGTCTACAGTTTTGTTTTTATACAGAGATATTTGTTAGGCAGGGACTTCATTGTGGAATGATTTTACAGTTTATTCATGTTATTACAGTATTAATGTAGACTGAAGCCCGAACAGTGTCATTTCAGGCATAATCGCATAACAAGATAGGCGATCAGTGTATGTGACCATAGAGTTTTAAAGCATAAAAAATGGAAACTGAGCAAGAGAGGAAATGTTTGAAGAAATATGTTGTCAAAATTTGAGTGTCACTGAAAAATTTTGCTTGATCAGAAGTGATTACAGGCCAGCCTTTTTATGTTTGAACATCTCCCATGTTAAATTTTGTATTAGTCTCACCGTGCATTTTTACAATTCACTGTTTAAAGCACCAACAAAATTATAAAAGTGAAAGTGAAGTGCATTTTGTTGGTGTTTTAAACAGTGAATCTCCCATGTTGTTTAACATTGTCTTATAAACTTTACTGTCTTGTGGGATGTGATGCTGTGTAATCTGGTAGGTGTATACTGATGGTTTGAAGGAACCTGCTGCCTCCATTGTCAGTGTAGTTGAATAAGCTGAATGCAGAAAAGGCAGTGCAGATACGGTGACAGAGTTGACTCAGGCAGTGCTGTGCCTAGTCCAGTGAGAGGTTGGACAGAAATAAGAGAGCAGAGAAACAAAATTGAGACCTTTGAAATGACTTGCTGTCTTTACTTCCTCCTTCCTCTGTTGGCCAGCCAGACTCCTCTCTCCTTCACTTGTCTTCATTGCCTGCCCTCTTATCTCCCATTTGTACTTTTATCTTCTTCTTCTTCTACAGGCGCGACAACCTCATCCTTTGTAGGTTTTGGCCTTCTCAACTATATCCTTCCATTTCTTCCTATCCTTGATGCAGTTTATCCGGTTTTTGACGTTTTGAGTCCTCAAGTCTGCCATAACATCATCTTCCCATCTATTCTTCGGTCTTCCGTGCATTCTTGTAGATATAGGCTTCCAGTTATAGATTCTTTTAACCAATCTGTCATTTTCCATTCGGTACACATGCCCAAACCACCCTAGTCTTTGTGCTTTGATATGATTTACTATGTTCTTATACTTTATTATTTTATTAAGCTGTTCATTTGTTTTTATTCTCCATGAGCCATCCATATTTTTACTTGGTCCAAAAATCCTTCTTCCTTTTGAATATGAGCAGTTTTTGCTTCATTGCTTCTTTGAGGACCCATGTTTCAGAGCCATAGATAACTACCGGTCTTATAACCATTCTATAAAAATGTAGTTTTAAACTCTGTGCAATTAATTTACTTTTAAATAGGGTTTGGTTTGCATAATATGCTTTATTACCTTGGATTATCCTTGTTTTAATCTCTTCTTCTATAGTATTATCTCCATTTACGATTGATCCAAGGTATTTATATGAGCTCATTTGCTCTAGACATGTACCATTACAATTAAGTCCTGTTACTTTATATGTTTTTTTGCACATTTTAAGTATTTAGTTTTTTGTGTATTTATTACTAGCCCATACTTGAGTGATTGTTCTTTTAGTTTCTGGAAGGTGTCAATAGCAGCTTGCGTGGTCCTTGCTGTAATTAATATGTCATCAGCATAGGCAATACTTTGTTTCAACCATGTTGAGATATTCCTCTAACATCTAATTGATTCATAATTGAGTCAATTATCATACTGAACAAAGTTGCAGACAATGGATCTCCTTGTTTCACCCTGGTTTCAATTTTAATTTTTCCACTTAGGTCATTATTTATTTTAACTTTCGCTTTTATATTTTCTAGCGCTAAGGAAATTAGTTTTATTAACTTTGATGGTACTTCATATTGTTTTAGACATTCTAATATTTTCTTTCGGTGCACTGAATCAAATGCATGTGTGTAGTCTATGAATATATTACTCAGTTCGATATTGTATTCATGGCACTTCTCAAAATTCTGTCTCGCTATAAAAATATTGTCTATTGTCGATCTGTTTGTCCTGAAGCCCATTTGATAATCGCCAAGTTCAATCTCAATGATCTGTATGAGCCGTTTATTCAACAATATAGCCAGTATTTTATATGCTATGTTTAGCAGTGTTATTGGCCTATAATTTTTGCAATCCAGCCTATCACCTTTTTTATAGATTGGACGAATGATTCCTTCCCTCCATTGTTCTGGTAACTGTTCTTTGTCCCATATGTTTAGTATTAGTGTATACATTTTATATTTCAATGTTCTTCCACCATATTTAATTAGTTCTGGACATATATTATCGGACCCCGCTGCTTTGTTGTTTTTTAATTTGTTTATAATTACTACAGATTTCATTAAAGGTTGGTGGTGTAATTTCTTGATTATCATCCACAATACTCTCTAATGTGACTGGATCTGCTGTTGTTCCATCTACCTCAAATAAGTTTCTAAAGTATTCTTTCCATATTTCTAATATTTTTTCTTTTTGTATTATTATATTTCCATCTCCGTCCTTACATTGAATTGGCTTATTTGTTTGCCGTTTATCAAGTTCTTTGGCGTCTTATAGAATTTCCTTACTTCGTTCTTCTTAAAATTTTCTTCTATTTGGCTTATTTTGTTGTTAAGCCATTCTTTTTTCTTGATTCTACAGATTTTATTTGCCTCCAGCCTCTTAGAATTATAGTATTCTTGATTTGCTCTTGTATTGATTTGCATGTATTTCTTCCAAGCAGTATTTTTTTCTAGTATGGCTCTCCGGCATTCTTCATCCCACCATTCGTTTCTGTTTTGTTTATCTTGTTTTTTGATTACATTGTTTGCCATTTCAATTATGACATTCTTTATTTCTTCCCATTCCTTATTAATTTCCTGGGTCTCTGGCAGTTCTATTAATTTCCTATGTAATTCTGTTTTGTTCTGTCTTATTTTTGTTGTATCTTTAAATGCATTTTTATTCCAACGTGTGGTGAGTGTAGGTTTCTTCTTATATGCAAGTGGTAACTTTTGCTTAAGGATAGTTTTCACCAGGAAATGGTCTGAATCGATGCTCGGTCCTCTCATTGTAGGAATGTCTTCAATTAGATCCATTTTCTTTTTGTTTATTAATACATGATCAATTTGGTTTATTGTGTTTTGGTCAGGAGATATCCAGGTTCCCATATGTATCTTTTTATGTTGGAACTTTGTACTCATTACTTGCATATCATTTACTGTTGCAAATTCACACAGTAATTCGCCATTTTCACTTGTTTGTTCGTGCAGCGTATGTTTACCTGTGACATTATTATATGTATCCTCCTTCCCTAATTTTGCATTGAAATTGCCTAATAAGATAGTTGTGTCACTTCACGGAGTATTATCTATCATGTTCTGTAGTTCTTCATAAAACTGTTCTTTAATTTCTGTTTCTTTATCCTCTGTTGGGGCATATACACTGATTATTGTTATGTTATTAAATTTCCCTTTGATTCTCAACTTACACAATCTTTCATTTACCGGTAAAAAGTTGAGAACATGATTGTGTATTGTTTTTTTTTAACATAAAAACCAGTGCCTGCTTGTCCACTGTTCAAAGTAGATCCACTGTGATATAGAGAATAATTCTTTTTGTTAATTATTCTGTTCCTTTTCCATCTTGTTTCTTGTATTGCCACAATTTCTAAACTTGTGTTTGCTAATTGATCATCCAATTCTTGCATTTTCCCTGATTGTAATAATGTCTTAACATTCCATGTTCCTATTATTAATTTGTTTCCTTTTGTCCTTTTAACTCGCCTTGGTCTGCATACAAAGATCTGTCCGGCATTCCTTCGTTGAGATTTTTTAGCGATTGTTGTTTTTATAGGGCGAGGGGGCTGGCCTTACGCCTAACCTCCGTAACTTGGAGGGCCTGGTTTTTCTGTTGGGGTTTACTCCCCTAGCTGGCTTGTCTCAAATATCAGCGTTGGGAGCTCGCTTTTCGCCCTTCCATGTCTTAGCTGTCAAAGACGTTACCAGGGGCCATGACATGGACATGCATGGATAGGACTTGGCAGGAATAAATGGCATTTCTCAGGTTTTAACGGTACACCTCTGCCAGCATCAATGTACCCCTGATGCCACATACTGCCCCTTTGACCCCTACTTTTATATTACTTTATACTTATCGTTGTGTTTATTTTGTATATTTTTATTTTTGTTTCCTCATTTTGTTGTATTTCTCCCATGACTTTCCCTGCTGCTTCCTTTACTGTGCTTCTGTTCATCCACTAAGAAGCAGCACTTTTAAGGTTCCATTTTGCTTCTCTGTATGCACTGTCTTTTCCAAACCCAACTTACTCCTCTACAATGATAATGTAGGCAACAGGTTTATCAGAAACATCAATATGCTGCTACCAGACTACATGGTGTCATGTACCTGATGTTAACTGCCATGAGAACTTGAAGTCTGTCATGGTTCCTTACTTATGTGATAAAATTTGACTGTAATACAAAATACCGTATTTACCCGAATCCAAGACGACTCTAATCTAAGACGACCCCCAGAAAATAAAAGTCTGCTAAGAAAAAATATTTTACTATTAATTTCATACACTTAATACAGAAAGCATGTCAAATTCTGTCTACCTTTACCAATCAGTGTCACTGCCTCCATCTTCACAGTCAGTGCCTTCGTCTTCCTCACATTCACTCCTAACATTCCCATCCTCTGCACTGTCATTCCACAACATATGATCATCGGTCCCATCGACTGCATTGGAATTACAGCACTTCTTAAAAACCTTCACAGTCAATTCTGGTGAGAAGTGCTGCCATGCCCTTATGATCCACATTGACTAATACATTTACATTTCTTGGTTTATAAACTTACTTGAACCCATGAAGATTCACAGTTTTCTCCACAGATGGTATTAGTGGTGTTAAGAATTTTAAAGACATATTTTCTGGATTTTTTGTTGTGTCTGGTCTGATCAGCCTGAGTTCATGGCTCTTTTTATGGTTTTTAATTTGTAAACTCGTCAAGGTTTTATTTTTGAGTCTTGTAGTTAATTTTTAATTTTTCAGTAGCCATTTTCCTGTTACTACCCTTGGACTAGATGTGTTCTCAGGTGCATATCTTAGTAAGTTACTGTTTGTATGGTACCCAGTGACTGAGAATAGCTTGATCGAGGGGGTCTACCAGGTTAGGTGCTTTTTTGCCTGAAAATACCAAAAAAGAAGATTGTGACAGTTAACTTCAGTTATGCTGTGTTCTTCCTTGTTTCAGGGGGAACAGGGAACAAAACAGATTAGGAATATCTTTCTAAAATTAGCCCTCCAGCAGTCTTGCACTTTGAAGTACTCTGTGTGTGTGCATGTGTGTGCTTGTGGGGTTGTTTTGTCCCCAGTTTCTTAAGGTGATATATGCTGTGCCATATTTCATTATACATTTGTCTTAACAGGAACTGTCTGAAATTCATGTTGGTTTCCATGGTCATCTGCGTAAAGCCGTTGCTCCTGGTAGCACTACTCGCCTTAGTGAAGTTTTCCTAAGTTGGAGGGAAAAGTTCCTGATCTATGGGGATTATTGTGCTAACCTTACAAATGCTCAAGCTCTCGTTCAGGATGTGTGTAACCGCAATGAACTAGTTAACCAAGAAGTTATTGTAAGTGTAACTGATGTTTTTATAACTTTTGTAAGAATATTAGGCAGTTAGACATTGAATGCTGGGACTCTTGAGGAGCATTTGAACTCCTAACCTTTTATGACTGAAGTGGTCTGTCAGTAGAAACACATTTTGTTGATGAAGTGGTTACTGCTGTATTAATAAATGAACACTGCACATGCCATTTGATATCTGAAACTTTATGGGGTTTGTTCAGTGGACAAAACAAGTGGAGGAACAGAGTTGCTGACCCTTAAGACATGCGTGATATTGTGAATTGTAAGTAATGGCAGTAAGAAATGAAATGAGAACATAACCAGAAAACTGAGTAAATTTTGAAATAACTGTGGTGTTATCAAGTATAGATGTGCCTGATGTATCATTATGAGACCACAGACTAGTTAGTTAGAAGGTGTAAAGTATATTTGGTTAAGGTAGAAAAGTAAATTAGTCCCTGTGCATGCTACGAAGGCATATAAGGAAGTGGTGGTGTAGCTCCACTAATCCTTACCCTGAGTACCAGATGGGGGTGAGTGGTTTGCTTAATACTTCAACTAATGTACCCCTGGGGAGGGAGTCCCCCCTATACCCATTGAATAGGAGGCTGATGGGCCCCAGAGCTGGGCTGGATTTTTTGGAAATGAGGAAAATCTCTTTGCCATGCTGGTTGTATAACCTCACATTGTCCTGCTGACTGCACTACTATGGCTCCTGAAGGGTAATTGATTAATTGTAATTGTCCTATCAATAATATCAATATGTAAAGCATGTAGTAACTGGGGGCATATGTATCATAGACCACAGAAGGCTCCAGGTCAGAAGTCATAATATGGTCAGTCTCTTGGTCTGTTCTTCATTGTCCTTTGCATTGTGCTCCTTACTCTACGTTTGTACTGTGTTGTGGTGGACATTGTATATTTTATTATAGTTTCCTGACATTTGGGAGCATCAGTGATACCATACTGCAGTGTTGCCAGAACTGATGTGCCATGAGAGTACTAGCAATCTTGTAGCACCCTTGGGGGGTTGGGGGGAGAGTAATGGATGCTTAATCCAATTATGTGAAATTAATGAATGTGTAAAAGTAGTTGAACCAAACACATCATGATTTGACTTTAATGTCAGTTTTAATTAATTGGAAGAGCTAATGGTTCATCATCATAGTCAGGATATGTTACCAGTGCCATCTTCACCATTTCCATAACCATTGCGGCTACTTTTTTTTTGTGTTGTGTTTCACATGATAATTATTGACTCTCAAATTTTATTAATAATTTACATCCATTATTGCTTTTGTACTTGAAGCTTACACTTAAAAAATGAAGTAGAACAAACTGAGCCCTTACAAGAAAACTTTTCGCAGGGAGAAAGTGTAATTTGTTTTGCTGTTGGAAATTGACCTTTGTCATACAATTCAAACATGCTTTTGCAAAATGATTTACCTTGGGAATTTGAAATTAAGTGTGAAATATGTTTCAACTAATATGCATTTATTTTTTGTTGTTGCAGAGGTGTCAGAAGGATGCTAATAATGGCAAGTTCAAGTTACGAGACATACTGTCAGTGCCAATGCAAAGGATACTGAAATATCATTTACTCCTGGAGAAACTTATTAGTGAAACCCAACCTGTAAGTACAGTTGTACAGTTGCTCTGACATGTGTTGCAATAAATGCTGTTGTTGCCATGAGATCTGTCTGTTGTTGCACCCAAAAAATAAAATGGGGATTAAATCGTTGGTTGCTGAAATAAACCAGTAATTTTTAGGCGTGTTTGTAAAATTGCAAAAAGCAACTACAGCAAAACCTCTATGCATCGTTTTTCAGGGGGATGGAAAACAAAAACGATACATACGGGAAAATGATAGTACCGGGAAACCATTAAAAATTATAGATAAGAACAATTTAATGATTATTATTACTTCTTGCTGGAAAAGTCTTTCATTGACGTTTGTTTTGTGCAAACTTTACTCCTCAATTCAAAGTACGATTTTTCAAGGCCTAGAACACTTTCACGATCACTGTCACTCATGCTGTGCGCATAAAAGAAAGATTTTACTTTCATCAGCACTTCATGCGTCTCAGTAAATCTTGGCACAACTTCGGGTTTGCCATCTTCTTCTCCTCCTCCTCCTTCTTCCCCCACCAAACTCGCGGACGCCACAAGGCTCACGCATAGCTCCTGCACTGTTTCTGCACCACAGGTTGCCACGTGATTGTGCACAGAAACGTAGTCCTTGAATTTATCTTTGTTCATGCCCCTGAACGTTTCCCAGTCTTGGCGGAAATCGTCATTGTTGGTCAATACGACGTCACTATTGCCTGAAGATTGTCCTTGCACGTAACCAGCTTTCCGAAAACAATTTTCGATTGTCTGCTGGGTTACTTGTTGCAAGGCTGCCACAGTGTAGTGCAAAGCTTCCAACACGTTTATCTTCTTTTTCATATCTTTGCCTGCATCCATTAAGCAAACAGCTGTTTACACGAGGCGTTTTCTATAAAGCTGCTTATAACACTTTATTACTCCTAAATCAAGGGGCTGGAGCACACTTGTACAATTTACCGGGTACCGTGTGACTTTTACGTCTCTTAGAAACGATGTATCCTTTGGATGTGTGGCACAATTGTCCACAAAGAGGAGAATGTTCCTGTTTTGCGCACCCATACTTGCGTCTAATGAACGCAGAAATGAAGAAAAAATGTCTGTGGTCATCCACGCTTTATTGTTAGCGTGGTATTTGGAGGGTAATTATTTTACATTCTTGAAACATCGCGGTTTCGGAGATTTTCCGATAACAATCGGCACTTGTTTGTCACTTCCATCACTGTTAACACAAAGTAAAACAGTAAGTCTGTCTTTAGAGTTTTTCCCACCATGACAAGACTCTCCTTTGAGAGCCAAGGTTCTATCAGGAAGCATGTAGAAGAGCCCCGTCTCATCCGCGTTGTAAATATCACGTTCGTAGCTGTCCAACAAAGAGGCAGTCTTTCCAGCCATGCTTCCGTGCTTTCGCTGTCCACTGCCGCACTTTCTCCGGCTAACTTCTTGTATACTAGGCCATGCCGGTCCTTAAACCTCGCTATCCAGCCGTTGGATGCAGTGAAATTTTCTATATTCAGCTGCGCTGCAATCATCTTCGCCTTTCCACGAAGAATGGTTCCATCAACTGGAATATTCGACGCCCGTGCCTGCTGGTACCACGTGAAGAGTACACTTTCCAACTCGGCGAATGTCGACTCCCTCCCTGTTTTCCTCTTCTTACTGGCGTTACCACATTTTCCTGTCTGCTCTCGGATTTCGTCCTTCTCTGCGAATATGGAGTTTAGTGTGCTTGGAGCCAACCCAAGGGGTTTGGCAATGTCGACACGTTTCTCTCCAGGATTCTTCTCCATCTCTTCTACTATTTTCAATCACTCGTGCAGAGTTCTCACTTGCTTTTTAGATTGGGACATGGTCCATGGATTTTAAAATAAATAACAGGAATAAAATATAATGAAGTAATAAAAACAGGAAATGATTAATAACAAAAATAAAATATTATAGGAAGAGGATAATAAATGATGGAAATGGTTAAACCAGGATAACGGATGAAACTATGAAGCACACCAGAACGCACAGAACCACTTGCAATGAAGTAAAGCTTGACAGCAGTGTTGCCAAGTCTTCATCTAGTCCAAAGAAAAGGATGGAGAGCAAAGAGTACAGAATGCACTTCCATACTTCTTGATGGAGCCAATCCAGGCGGCACTAAGAAAGCAATACATGCGCGCGCAGCGCACTAAATCATTGTTTCAGATTTTAAAAGAACTATCCATGTGGGAAAATGTTGCGTCAGGACCGTGATTTTTCAATGATTGATGTGATAAAACGACAGTTCGAGGACTGATGGAGGCGGGAAAAAATAGTGTTATTTATATGAGGCTAGTTCCGGGACCAAATAAGGCAGACGATATATGCAGGAAAACGAAGGTAACGGGAACGATGCAACGAGGTTCCACTGTATTAGCTTTGTCATGTCTGTGTCTGTCCGTCCGCATGGAACAACTTGGCTCCCACTGGATGGATATTCATGAAATTTAATATTTGAATATTTTTTGAAAATCTGTGTTGAAAATTGAAGTTTCATTAAAATCTGACAAGAATAACGGGTACTTTACATGAAGACCTATATACGTTTATGGTAATATCTCACTGAATTCTTCTTAAAATGAGAAGTGTTTCAGAAAAAGTTGTAGGGAAAATCAAAACACATTTCATGTTCAGTAACTTTTTTCCAAAAATTGTGCCGTTATGAGATAATGTTGAAAAATGTGGTGGAGCTAGACAGGCCACAGATGGCAATATAATACGGCACATGCGCTCTGCATGTTGGATAACTAAGTCTACAAACACACACTCAGAATATGCAATACTTATTGTTTTTCTACGGTAACAATGGTTACGCGAACGCACCTCAGTGTTACGTTATATGTACATTGCCTGTCTTGTTTGAATCCCAGCACGTATATTGTGTTAATTCATGTTTGTTAAAACACAGGCATACTTGGTAAAGTAACTTTTGTAAAGTACCTTCATTTTCAAGAAAATTTTCAAAGTGTATGTTACAGGAAAGAATTAGTTCTGTTGTCTCATTAATAGGAATATTTATTTAAGACCGGGGTGAGGTTTAATGTACACAGTATTCTGTTTGTTAAGCATTGTTGATAGTAATGAAGACAGTGTTCTGTATAATGCTTGGTGTCATGCTTGTTTCTCTGTACTGGATTTGTACAGAATGTTTCCATTTATACAGTTAATAACAAAGAGGCCACTCAGATTTATGAATTACATAAATGTGTGACATAACTACAGGGGCTTTAGTTCATTGGGCCCATATCACATGTCACAATGCAGACTGTTTCACATGACAGGAGGCAGCACAGTGCTTGCCCCTGTTGAAATTTGCTGTGAGCCTGAGGATTGGACTGGCTAGAGACAGATGACCATGTCAGATAACTAACTAACTAACTAACTCCATGGAGCAGAGTCCTTCTTGAGAAGCTAACAGGTTCTCAGCTAGTCAAGAAATTCTCTGCATTTAATGGAACCCGAAGGTTCATTACCACATTCACAAGAGCCTGCCACCTGTCCCTATCCTGAGCCATATCAATCCAGTCCATGCCCCCCATCCCACTTCTTGAAGATCTATTTTAATATTATCCTCCCATCTACACCTGGGTCTTCCAATAGGTCTCCTTCCCTCAGGTCTCCCCACCAAAATCCTGTATGCACTTCTCCCCTCCCCCATATGTGCTACATGCCTCGCCCACCTCATTCTACTTGATTTAATCACCCGAATAATATTTGGTGATGAGTACAGATCATTAAGTTCCTCCCTCAGTGTGAGAGACCAAGTTTCACAACCATACAAAACAATAGGCAAAATTATAGTTCTGTATATATTAATCTGTATTTTTGGATAGCATGCTGGAAGACAGAAGATCCTGCACTGAATGATAACAAGCATTCCCCGACTTCAATCTGCTCTTAATTTCTTCCTGAATGGAATTTTGATTTGTTAGGGTTGTTCCCAAATATTTGAACTGTTCCACCTTTTCAAAGGATTTGTTATCTGTCTTTATGTTGTGATTTTGTCCTGCATTCTGATCTCGAGACATGACCATTTACTTAGTTTTCTCAGCATTTACTTCTAGACCAATCTCCTTACTAGCGACTACTAAAGTTTCTGTGTTTTTATTTATAGCAGATATGCTTCCGCCCAATATATTAACATCATCAGCATAAACTAGAAGCTGATGTGTACCATTTAATTTCAAACCCTCCTGGTTTGCCTTAACCCTCCTAATGGCATATTCCAAAGCACAGTTGAAAAGCAATGGCGATAAAGCATCTCCCTGTTTCAAACCATTCTTAATAGGAAACGTGTCAGAAGTGTTTGTCTGCCTGGACTCTGCTATAAGTTTCATTTAGGCACATTTTTACTAGCCTTACTAGTTTCATGGGGATACCAAACTCAATGAGAATATTATACAAGACCTCCCTCCTAATTGAATCATAGGCTTTCTTGAAGTATATGAATAGCTGATGCATTGCCTCATTATATTCCTATTTTTTGTCAAGTATTTGATGAATGCAGAATATATGATCAGTAGTTGACCTGTTACGTATAAATCCACACTGATGCTCCCCAATAATTTCCTCTGCGTTTGTAGTTAACCTTGATAGAAGGTTGTTGGATAGAATTTTGTAAGTGGTTGACAAAAGTGATGTGCCTCGATAATTACTGCAATCTGTTTTATCACCCTTCTTATAAATAGGTACAATGACTGACTCCTTCCACTGCTCAGGCAATTCCTCTTATTCCAGATAGAATTAATAAGTTTAAGGATCTCCGAACGAATTGTCCTACCTCATGCTTTAATCAGTTCTACTGGAATTTTATCAATACCTGGTGATTTATGCCTTTTAAGTTTTCAATAGCCATCTCAACCTCAGAGGCAGTGGGCTCAGGCACTAGTGGCTCTGCTGTATGTATTTCAGTCTGCCTAACATCCTTAACCCCATGTACATTCAATAGCTGAAAGAAATGATTCCTTCACCTAGTCAAAATACTGTGGGAGTCTGCAACCAGATCACCTTTCTCATCCTTTACTACATTAGTTCTAGGCTGGTAACCCTTCTTAAAGTCATTGATGCCCCTGTACAAGTCTCTGATATTCTAATTCTTACTGTTTGTCTCAAGTTCATTAATTTTAGCTTTCAAATATTCCCTCTTTTTCCTGAAATGTCTACGAGCTTCACATCTTGCATTGTTCAGATTATCTACATTACTTTGGTTTGGATTCTATAACCACTGCATTTTAGCCTGCTTCCTTTGATCTAAAAATTTTGAACATTCTTCGTCAAACCATGGTTTATGCTGCTTCCTTTCATACAGTCCTAGACTCTCTTTAGCTGGGATTTTGATACTCTCTTTAATGTTTTCCCAAGCCCTATTTATGTCCTCACTAACATTTAAGTTCTCCAAAGCTGCAGACCTGATTGAGATCATTATCTGATACTGTTTCCTAACCTCTAGTTCACTTAGCTTCTTGAGATTAAGTATCTCTGCATCAAACTTCTGTGCTGCTTGTTTACTTATGCCAGTCTTTCCCTAACTTTTGAAACCACCAGATAGTGATCAGTATCACAGTCAGCTCCCCTGAAAGATTGCGTATACTTGAATGCCTTCTCCTGTCTATCAATACATGATCGATCTGATTATGAGTCTTCCCATGAGGAGAGGTCCAAGTGTATTTATGGATGTTTCGGTGTGGGAACATCGTGCTCTTAACAGCTAGATTTTTTGATGTGGCAAATTTTGCTACTCTAACACCATTATTATTACTATCCTCATGTAAACTCTCATTCCTGATTTTCGGTTTGAAAGTATCCTCCCTCCCCAATTTTGCATTAAAATCTCCTAACAGAATTTTCATATGGTACTTAGGAAAATGATCGAAAACCTGTTCTAATTCCTCATAGAAACTGTCCTTTGAGTCATCACTTTTTTCCTCAGTTGGTGCATGCGTATTTAGAACAATGATAATACACCAGCGACCTCTCAGCACCATATATGACATCCTATCACTAACAAACTCTACTGTCTTAATTGCTGATACTATTCTCTGGTGTACAAAAAACCCTGTTCCCAATTGATGACTTTCATTTCCCTTTCCATAGAAAAAAGTATAATCCGCTGCTCTTACTGTGCCTCCTTTGCCCCACCTAACCTCCTGTACACCTACTAAATGTAATTTGTAACTCACTAATTCCCTGGTTAGTGTCATAAGTGACCATGACCTATACAGGCTCCTCACGTTCCAAGTCCCAAATCTCATATCCCTTTTCCATTGCTTAGGTTTGACCATGTCAGATATAACTCATAATAAATGGATGCTTTGTCTTCTATTGCAAGGCCTTCTCTGCTTCTTTAGAAGGCATGTCACACTGTCATATATCTTTACAGTGAGATTCGTGGCATCACTGTGAGGCTGGGCGGTGACCATGGGTATGCTGTGATCTCAGTTGTGCACAGATGTGAACATTTGTATATCCTAGTTCATGGATAATTGAAACTTGACCTACATTGTATAAATTGTTGCCTAAGTATAAACTGTGTGTAATCACAGCCCTGCTAACAAAACCCATGTTAATCAAGGGATTGCTGTAGTATGAAAGTAAATGCTTATGTGTGCATACATGTGCATGTGTGTGTGTATACACGGGAGTTGCCATTTAATTCAGTATGCTTTGTTTGATTTTTAAAACTTAACTTTTCTTTTGTAATACAGAGGAACCTCCATTTACAGTTTATTTGGGGAGCAGTGGATGTGAACACTAAGTTGATGAAAGCCTTAAACTAAGGACATTTATCAGTGAGATCATTGAAAATTGTAATGTTAAGCGAGGAAAAACCTTAAATTGAGGAAAATGGAGTGGGGGTTTTGCTGAAATAATGTGGGTAGCAAGAGAGATATGTTACAAATGAGACAACTTTCAGAACTGTATTAGTGTAACTGAAGTGCAGAGATAACTAACGGTTAATTTACTAATTATACTTGTCTGTCTGTAGAAATGAAGATATTAAATAAAAATTAGCCACCACATGTTGTTACAGCTTGAAATGAACTAACAGTGGTAATTTGCCTTGACATATTATTAATAAATTATGTGTTTTTTTAAATCAGCCAGGCAGGTAGGTGGAGCATATGTCTAAATATAACACTTGTCACACAGATGTGTTTTGGTATATTGCTGTCACTGGTGCAAATATAGCCTGTCTTTTTGCTGTTACCTCTGTGCTGTGTTTATTGTCATGGTTGTCATTTTACATGTAGAATCAAGAGGACTACCGGGGCCTGGAGCGAGCTAAAGAAGCCATGGTAGATGTTGCTCAGTACATAAATGAAGTGAAGCGAGACAGTGACACGCTGCAGATCATGCGTTCCATTCAGGTATATAAGAAACCATGTTTTACACATTGTTGTGGATGCATGTCATCAGATCAGTATGATATTAGTTTAACTATTTGCAGGAAAGTATAGTGGACTGGGACATGCCTGAGAGCATTGAATTGAGAGACTATGGTCGTCTGCTCAAGGATGGGGAGTTACGGATAAAAGCTCATGATGACCAAAAGATCAAAGTGAGGTATGTAGTAGCAAATGACTTTGTTTTGTATCTTTACTCTGAATCTTGTCTGTGTTAAATATTTGTGGTTGCTGGTTGTCTTTACACTTGGTTCAGATATTGTTTGTTGTCAGCTTACAAAAGGAAATATATTTTTATATTTATTTCAGATATGTATTCATCTTTGATCAAGTGATGCTGATGTGTAAATCTATGAGGGTGAGTTCACTAATATCACTGGAAATGTTGGGAACCAGAGGATAAGAATATCAAATTGTAATTATTTTAATAAATTCATGTATGTAATTAAACGTCCTTGAAGGTGGCAGAATTCTACCATATTGTGTAGGATAGGGTGAAAATTCTATTAAATATATTGAAATGCAGAGTTATAATGGATAGTTTTATTGAATTGACTTACAAATGACAGATACAGTAGTAATGCTGACGTCCTTGAAACAGTTATATACTTCAACAATCATGTATTTTGACACAGAAGTAGAGGTTAGAGAATGCAGTTTTAAAGCAAGAAATGTATGATCTGCCACCCCCCTTTGGAATAAATGTGCACCAAAAGCATGACAACACAATGATTACAAAAAATGTGGAAACTTTGTGTTCTGAAATGTGTAACAGGTTGTTTAGTGGAAGTATGATGGTATTTACAACCCGCATATCCCTTGTATTCCTGTACTCTAATACTAAAAACTGTTCTCCTTTGCTGGTTGTGTTAAGTTACCATGCAGCATGAGATGAGATGTTGCTAGTTTAATGGATATAACTTGTGTGATGCTGAGCGAAGAGAGTTTTAGCCTTTATATTTGGATTATAACTGAAACTGTATTGTGTTGATTTCTAGTGAAACATTCTTTATTTACTAAAGTGTATTTTTAGGTGCATCTTACATGTTGTTGCAGGGAGACCAGTATAGTTACCGAGAGTCTCTTCGTCTCTCAGAATACAAAGTCGAAGATGTGAACAATCGTCGGGTTATGAATAAAGATACACGATGGAGCTTTCATTGGTACCTGGTGAGAAAGAGTGAACGAACAGCGTATACCATGTATGCTCGCACAGAAGACCTGAAACGCAAGTGGATTAAGGCTATTCAGGAGGCTCTGTAAGAATTGAATTTTTAAGATTGAATGATATTTTATTAGTGCTCCAGTATGTACAGTTGTGATTTCACTTTATTGTAGATTGAAAGATTACCTGTTTTACTGTTAAAACTACCTTTTTGTTGTAAAGTGCTCTGTGACATTTGGTACCTCCAGATGACCTTCAAGGTCAGTCTTTTTGTCTCACAATTTGAGTTGTACTTGTGTGCATTTAAAAGAATTTTATGCAGTTGAAACCTGTCTGACAATACTTCAGTATTTTAAAGAATTTCACATGTTATTTTTGGCTGAAGTGTATACTAATCACTACCTTTTATTCAGGGATAACATTGAACCAAATGGATGCAAAAAAACGGACCACAAATTTGTGATGCACACATTTGGCAAGCCTACAACTTGTAACCATTGTAGCAAATTTTTAAAAGGAATGATTTTTCAGGTAAGTGAGGTATTAGCCTATTTCTGTGATTTTATGAACTTCAGGTGACTTACGAAAGGGAGAAAACTTTCATGGAGTATGTTGCTCACTACATGTCTTCTACTCACCATCATCCTAATTAAATTGTTTGTAGTGTAATTGAGCTGCTTCAAACTTTTTAAGACATTGGCTGTTATCAGAAAAGTGGTAACATACAGTATAGTATAGTAGGGATGTGCAAAAATAGAAACATTTTAAGTCTAACAAATTTGAAGTGTCAAATTTGCTTCCTTTTCTTCAAAGTTATGTACAGCAAGACCTTGTAAAGGTGATTACTCAATTCAGCATTATGTGTTAGTTTTTTATGTGGAAGTACCTGTTTAAGCTTTCATTTTCCTTGTTGGCAAGACGTTGTATACGTTGGTTCAAGTGACACTTGCAAAGAAGGGAGGCACTTTCTTTCCCTTTCTTCTTTCTTTCTTGTGTTGTTGCTGCCTGTTCTTAACTTGCTCAGGCAGTATGTTGCAGTATGTAGCAGTGTAGCAATGTGTAGTTGTGTGTAGCTGGGTACAGTAGTGGTTGTGTCTTAGTGATGATGAATCCCACAATCCAGAGACTGAAGTAAATACAGTCCACTTATGTCAGCATTATACAGTACTTATGAACTTGTTTACTCATTAATGCATGGCATTTTGATGTGATGCATGGAGAAATTTTGTTTCAGGGATAAAAATTTTAATTATAATTCTTATATTGATTTCAAATGAAATGTTAATGCCAGTCAAGTAGAATTAATTCTGTGAGTTTGTGGTAATGTAGGGTTACAGGTGTGACAGGTGTTCTATTGCATGTCACAAGATGTGCCTTCAGTACTCGGGGCGCTGCGGGCATCTGCAGGCTCCAATTCCTCCACCTCGGCCCCATGTTGACCCTCGTCCGTCTCCTCCAGACCCATGGCCAGACCCCGTCCTTGGGGAGTATTTATGGTGAGTTTTAATTTTTTTGTGTGCATTATTAAGACATGAACATGTATGATGTGCCAGCAAATGTGGCTGCAGAATTTTTACTTGTGTACGTATGGTTTGATAGGCTGAGGGTGTTTTGAGAATAGGGTGCTGAGGAAGGTATTTGGGCCTAAGAGGGACGAGGTAACAGGACTGGAGGAAATTACATAATGAGCGAGTGTCATGCTCTGCATTCTTCACCAAGTATTATTTGAGTGACCGAATCAGAAAGAATGAGGTGGTTGGGGCTTGAGGTACATTTGGGGTAGAGGAGAGCTACGTACAGCATGTTGGTGGGGAAACCAGAGGGAAAGAGACCACTTTGAAGACCTAGACTTAGATGGGAGGATAATATTAAAATGAATCTTCACATGGTGCTCTTGTGAACATGGTGATGGACCTTCGGTTCCATAAAATGCAGGGAATTTCTTGACTAGTTGGGGAATTATTAGCTTCTCAAGAATGACTCTGTTCCATGTAGTTAGTTATTCATACAATTTGAATCCTGAAATGTGTGTCTTAAATATGCATGTACCATACACAGGAACACAAATATTCATTGTAGGTTGGACTTTGATTTTTATGTGGATGGCTGTCAGAATTGCCTGTTTTTGCTGAGAAACAAATTTGTGCAAAATACTGTCCTTGCATCTTGCATTTGCATTTCTGAGTGTCACATTTTTCAACAGTTATTTAATTTTATATTGACCTCCAGTAAATCTGACGATGTTTGATGCGATCCACATTCTGAATATGGTGCATACCCCTGTTACAGAGCGAATTGTTGTGTCTTGTAACTGCTACTAGTTGAAGGGCAAGATAGTCTTAGTAAAGCGTTTATGTCAGCAGTTGAAACACATTAGTTGGTCACAATAATCTGCTGTGGAATTCACAGTCTTGGGAAAACGTAGAGCTACAGTGTCGTATATGAGGTATATGCAAGCTCAGCAAGTTTATGAGTACAAATAGCCCCGAAAAGTTGATTTTGTATTCACACAACTGAGCCATACATAGAAAAGTTGATTTTGTATTCACACAACTGAGCCATACATAAGTTGCTATGTTGTTGGTGCTTGGATGATGCACTGATCATGAACAGAGTTGTAATCTTCATTATTATCACACTGTCTACAGGTGCCACAGGTAGGCCTGGTATGAACAGGGTCAGTTCACTAAGTGTGATTTTCTAGACTGAATAGTTTGGGAATTGAGAGTAACAGCTTATGGTTAGGTCAGTTGAAGAGTGTGGACTAGCTCCAGTTATTGGTACGTAAGTTGTAAATATGCTCAAACGCGGTTATAATGTCATGAAAGGGACTGAATAATTTGTGTCGTTATAAACGAGTGTCGTTCTAAGCGAGGAGTATGATATTATGGTAACAGTGAAGGAGAATTATTTCAAGACAAAGTACCAGCCTGTAGGCATATTACTAAAATTCTTACACTGTGATTAATTTTAACTATAAATTGCAATTACGATTTAGGAACAGAAAAATTACTCTGCTATAAATGTAAGTTATACATGTGCCTTATGAAGAATTGATTGGTACCATGCAGCACTTGCTGCTATAGGTGGGGTGTTGTGTACAGCAGTGTTGCTATAACTGAGCTTGACTGTGTGTTGTACATAGGAATAATGCACACTTTTACTCTCACAGCTTCAGGCTACTTTCTACCTCCACTGGAACCCACAAGGAGAGGGGACTGAACTAGGATGTAGATGTAATGTAGGGTTATTACTGCATCAGGAATACTTCAGAAATGTTGGCACGTAGTAAATTTTTGTGGTAACTAGCTGTTTTAACTGTTTCATGTGATCTGTATTTTATACAGGTTTGTTGGAGAAATGGGGAGAGAGAAGGCCACAGATCTGCTGGAAAAACATGCAATTGGCACATACTTGTTACGCATCCGTCCCCAAGGGCCAACTCACCCCAATGAAACTGTTTATGCTCTCAGCTTGAAGTAAGTATTAAGCCGTAAAGTTTCTGCTAACATGGTCTCAGCACATTAAAGTTTTCGTGAATTTTAATTTTATCTTAGAACTGACTGTTGAAAATGCCAGTTTAAATCAATAGAAAATTTAAAATTATGACGACAGCGACGGCGATGATAAGCAAACAGCGATGACAAACGACGACAGTACATGCGACATAGTTGCTATATCTAACTACAGAAATTTAAACATTATTTCTAATCTGCATTATGTGATGTCACTTGGTGCAAAATACTTGATTTTGTTTTGTAATCCTTGACATTAAATGTTCTTACATCTGTTCATCTGACATAGCCCCTGGTCCTTTTCTTCATGTTGTGCCATACTGTCACTTTATCAAACCAAATTATGTTATGTGAGATGCTGTTTAAACAGTGGATGTGTTCACATAGCATTATTATTCTATATGTGTGTTATTATCTCTGTCATTTATGCTTGTGGAGGCAAGTACATTGCATTAAATGGTTATGTAGCACATTTATGAAGCATGAGGATATGAACTAGAAATCATAAACTTGAAGAAGCCCAAGGACTGCCACTGCTGCCATGCTGTGCTTATAAACCACTATTAAATATTCAGGTATGAGTGATTTGTACTTCTGAGCTTAACCTATACAAAGATGGGTATTAAGATTTTTAAATTGTGAACATGTTTTTCTGGTATGTTTAAATGTTGTAAGGGTTAACAACAGGTTTGCGTGCAGTTTCAGTAATAGATGGTAAAATACAAGTATGTGGGTAAATTTCTTTTGAGCTAATTGAAATTGAAATTTATACACTTGTATCTTTTGATTAAACATATTTAAATGCCCAGGGAGTGGCCTGATATGTGTACATGTGAAACAGGATCTTAAGTACAATGTATTTCATTACTGACAATGTTATGAAACATTTTTATAGCAAAATGTTACCAGATATGCTATGACAAGAGATATGACCTTCTGCACCAGATACAGTATAAAATGCATTCCAACACTGATATCACAGATACTTAATATTGGTTATTTGTTTAATTAAATAAATAAATCAAAATAAATTACCACTGTCAGATATGACAGATTGTAATTGAATGTCTAATGCTGCATCTGATTTACACTCAGAGCGCATTGAAATTGGAAACTCGTGGCCAGTCATCACTTGGCTGTCATGGAACACTGCTTTCTGTTGATGTCATCTCGCAATAAATCAAGTGAACTTGGACATTAAACTCTTTTGATGCAATGGTGCAGTATGTCAAGTAGAATATTTTACTGTTGTGGGAATACAGAGTGTATGAAATGATAGTAGATAAACTTATTCCAAGAATGTAGCATAATTGTGAAATTGTAAAGCTTTGTCTTTGTCAGTGTATCTATTAAATAATGATTATATGAAACACAGTATTAGTAGGTACATTTTGAAGGTACAAACACTCGTGTAAAAATTTTTACAGAGCATGTTTGTACTAAGAAGAAATGAAATTCTAACTGGATGTTTAATGCTGCAAGTTTTGTAGGATTCTTGGTAATTTTGTGGAGACGTAAAGAAGGCAATTTTTTACAGCTCCATTTTTCATGGACTGGGGCCAGGATAATGTAGTTGGTGCAGTGACTAGGCTACAGGCTAGGCAACCAATGAATTGTTTGACCCTTGGCAGGGGCATAAGATTTTCCTCTTCTCCAAGGCATGCACACTTACTCTGGGGCCCACCCAGGCTCCTATTTGATAGGTATGAGGGACTCTTTCCCAGGGAGTAAAACAGCTGGGATGAAGCTGACAACTCACTTCCATCTACTGCCAAGATTGAGAGTGAGTGCAGCTATGATGCGCCATATGTATTTGTGGTGTGCACAGGAGCACCTTTACCTGTACCTTTACCTTTACCTTGCCAGCCTTCACAGACAAGTTCACAGCTCTGAAACTACGAATGTGCAGACAAGGAATCAGTCCACTGCAGGGTCTGTGCGTGCACAGGAATAAAGAGCGCAATATGTAGACATAAACCGTGCCCTGCTAGTAATTTGAACCCCAGTGTTTATGATTGTACATTTGTTGTTGTCATTATTTTATTATAACTACATGCCTCGTGTGTTAGAATATGCAGGTTACAGTATTATGTTCGCCTCACATTACATGCAGACCTTGTGGAGGTTCATTCTCAGGACTTCTGTTTTCTGTACAGGTGTGCCAGAATTACTCAGTATGTCTGTTAATGTTTTAATTGTGGTAAATTATTTCAGGACAGATGACAGGGTGAAACATATGAAGGTGTATGAGAAGCGTATGGAGGGAGTTCCGCATTATTACTTATCAGAGTCACGCTTCTTCAAGAGTATCATGGAGCTTATCACCTGTTATGAACATGCCAGCTTGAGTGAAAATTTTGTTGGGTATGTAGCAGTTTATTACTTTGTTTTGACAAATTGGCATCATATCTGATGGCCCTTTTACATGTAGATGTGTACAATGGTACTGCTAATTAGCCATTACAGAATATTTTTCGGTATCACTGGGAGAGAAATACGGTGAAACTTGGATTTTAGTCGTTTCCTTGAACTTATACTTTCCTTGATTTTATATGCATTTTTATTGGTCCTGCCATAACTTCCAGAAGCACGTTTTTATATTTTCATGGAATATACATTTGTGCTTTATACCCAGTTCATGAATAATACAAAGGAGTTTCAAAAATTAAGATGACACTTATGCCGAGAACTTTGTTCTGACTTTGATGTGTACATTGCGCATGGTGGCAAATGGCACACATCAGATCTTCATGTAGTCACCGTTGAATTTAAACATTTGTCCCACGGTGGCAACAAGTTTCGTATCCTGGCATAGAAGACATCGGTGTCAAGTGTCTGTAGCCAGGGGGTGACAGCTTACCTCACATCTACATCTGTTGCAAATCGCTTCCCAGCCAGGTGCTTCGTAATGGGTCCAAAGAGGTGAAAATCACTGGGTGTGAGATTGGGATTGTAGGGGATAGTGCATAACCTCCCAGCTCAAGCACCATAACCAGTCAAAAGTTTAGTTAGCAATGTGTGACAAGCATGGAATGAGGGAAAATAAGCAGTTTAGAGCGCAACTCATGGCCTGCTTTCCTCCTGCATAGATTTCTAGATCCACATTTCTTATTATTCTTATTCTTGTTGATGTTGTTTTACATTTAAATTATATATAAAACTTAAATTTTGTTTTGCAGGTTAGATGTTAAATTAAAATGGCCTTTCCGTCGAATAATTGCTATTGCGGAGTTTGACTTTAATCCTGCTGAGACAATCAGTTGCCACTGAAGAAAGGTGCCAGGTGACTGTTCTTAGTAAAGAGGGTGACTACAAAGGCTGGTGGAAGGGCAAGATCCAGGACAGAGTAAGTAAACACCATGGATTTGTTGCTGTCTGATTTTAATCACAGAGGTATTGGGATTCGCACTGCCATATGTTTGGGGATATATACAAGTTGAATTTTGGCAGAGGGTAGCCATTCCAAGTGAGCATTTCTCATGCATTCATTGCTTTCTGTAACCACTCCATTGAAGTTCAAGGTAGTATCTTGACACTTCAGTTAGTGTATGAAAATATTTGGTCACTCATATTAGGTATCGTACACCTTGCATTACTCAGGGACTGTGGGCATAGGACCCCTGTTGCAAGTTGTGAGTCAGGGAGCTGTGGTGTAATATTATATGTTTGCAGTGCATGAGGTCTACTTGAAGTTTGGTACTTATTCAACTGATAAAAAATTCTGCAGTTTTTATGAACCTGGAAGGTTCAGTGGTCCATTTACAAGAGTTTGCCATGAGGCAGTGGAGTCCAGTGGACACACACACTGTATTGAAGATTTCTTGAGTGATCCTTTTCCCTGAGAATAATGCAATACAATACAAAGGGAACAAATTGTTGTATTTCTGTGGCAACAACAGTTGTGTGTACATGCCGCAATGTTATGTTACATGTACATTGTGTACCTTGTTTTTCTCTCATGGATGCTACGTATTCCACAAGTACAAATCAGTGTTGTCTTAATTATTCAGTTTTTTTACAACCATTTGCTATTTCTGTTGTCTTATATCCAGATAGTTTCCACAGTAAATGTTCTCAGACCCCTTCAATTTGTGTTTTTCCCCTAGATGAAGGATCAGATTTTTCATCCACGTACGACAGTGGGGAAAATCATGGTATTGTGTATTTTAATTGGTATGCGTTTAGATATACAGTACATACACTCTTCAGCTTCTGGGGGTTATGCCTTGATGAATGTCTTGGCTAGTGGATTACAGAGTTTTTTGTTTTTCTTCATGGTATTTAAATGTTTTCCACAAAATTAATGTCGTCAATACAGATCAGAAGCTGATGTATTCATACAGTAACTTTGTCTGATCTTGCAGGATGAACTAAACTATGTTCTACAATTGTGACACAGGAAGTTGTCTGTAATGATCAGATTGTTGTAGAAGTAAATCTTGGCTCACAAAGTGTTTTCTTTTTTCTTTTATATATATGTGTTTGGGGGGAGGGGAGGTGGTAGTAGTAGTGGGTGTCATTTTTGAGAGCAGTGTGATGAAACGGTACTGAAAGTGCTTTTGGAAAATGATTTCGTGCAGTGTTTCCAGGCATAGCAGAGATGTTGAGCTGTGGTGTGAAGTCAGGACACAAAGCATTTTGAAGATGATAATACTTGCTGCTTGTCACTCATAATCCATATGTATATATATTTAAAAGGATCAGTTTGGCTATTTAATTGTGAGATATAGGATATTTATATAGTGGGTGTGCAGTGAAACTAACAAAGTGTTCATGATCCATACATTTTATTTTGTTGATCTGTTTATGTTTATTCAGTGAATAAGTGTGAAATTTGTGAACATTAAATTGTCCAGCATTAATGTACTCAACACTGTTTTTATAAGACACATGGGATATTCAGTATTTAGGAACATGATTGGTTTGTTGGTTGTTTTACAGGTAAGTGGAGTGTTACATGTCAGCTACCTACTGAGTTAGGGCAATGCATAATTTTGAATTGATCTCTGCACATCTGTACAGAGGGTTTTGTTTAATGAGTAAGCTGGTTTGCACATTGCAACCAATGGGATAGAAGGTGATAAGTCATACCATCTTCAATTTCCTAAAATCCTTTTGCCTTTCCTTTTTTAACTTCAGTTCTGTATTTCAGGTTGGTTTCTTCCCGAAGGATTATGTTCGTGAGGTTCCTGATGCATATAATTTTCACATGGACTGAAGTGAACTGATCCTTTTTGTGTCTTTGCCATGTCATATATCTCTTTGTTGGCCTGCAGTAGACTGTGATATATCATGGGCAAGTAAATTCTCTGTTTAAATACAATAAAAAATATAGAGACCCTGTTAAATAAATGGGGCAAACTTGGCTCAAGAGGTTTGATGTTTTATTGTGGGAAGACCTCAAGGACAAGTATGATTGTTTAATGTGACTGACTGTGGCGTCTTAACGTAATGGGACATTGGCTTGCTCCTTCAAGTAGCTACTGCACAAGAACAATTGTGCACCAGTGCTGAAGGTTGTACACCAGTGCTAAAGTTGTCTGTGCTTTTTATTTGAAAACCATGAGAACTAGCTTTGCATTTCATTTTGTAATGAATATATGTACAGTGAAATGCCAGTTTTACATTCCGGCATTTTGCGTTTTTCCGGATTTTACACACTTTTTGTACAGTCCTGGCCAAACACCATTTTTTGGTGGTTTCCAAGAAATCATAGAATCAGGGTTTTGCTGTATATGGAGACTTGCATTTATGGCATTGAGGCAGGTTTCTGCTGGGGTTTTCCTGATTTTCTTGCCATTCATTCCATTGTCCTAATATTGGTACTCAATAAAAGGACAGTGTTGTTTGCCAGAAATAGCTCTTATCCTGCTGTGTTGTGTTCATGGAGCTACTCTTCATGTTTCTTGCTTGTTGTAATATGCCAGCAGGATTGTATAGTCTTCTGCAAACAGATTATAAAAAATAATAATAAAAAAAAAAGGCATTGACTGTTACCCAGGATAGCAAAAGGGAAGTCTGAACAAGATTATGTTCTTGTTTCATGATTGTAGTACAGTAAACATGCATCAACGTTTGAGCAGTGGGTTTTTTTTCTAAGAATAACTTCATTTCCAATCATTGTTGATACAAGGAAGAAGTTCCTACAAGTAGCATCTTGGACAAAAGACCATCTTGGTATGAATCTGTGACTGGACATGTCGTTATGACTTGAGTGTGAACTTTCAGCTTGTAAATATTCGGTAGAACTCCTTGCTGGCCAGGCAGCTGCTGCTGTAAATGTATGGGTTTGTTGCTCAAAGGGTTAAACTGGCTTCCAGTGTACTGCTTTTGATCATTTTGGTCAGTTTTTTTTACAAGTCCTGAAGAATTGTCTTTATTACAAACCAGCATTAACATTTGTAAGCTTTCAAAATGGATTTTTTGCAAACAATTTAGATTTAGTCCACAGGGTTTTATTCACCATGTATCTGTAAAAGCCTGATGTTTCCATACCATTTTCCAGTTGCTAAAGTAGTTGCTGTTGTACATAACTATCTCAGGAACTTTCAGCAGAGGAATCTCATCATGAATCACTGCTATGAGAAAGAGTGGAATTAGAACTAGTGTGGAACAGGGAAGGATGCTAAGTACACGTGGCTGAAAACTAAAGGACTGGCTGGTAAAGTATATGGCAGAAATGATTTGTTTTGTAAGATTTATAATATCTGTAAAGTACTGTTTATTATATGGTGATAACTGAATTCTGCATATTCCTGTAACATAGACGGTCTGTAGAAAGTAAAGTTGGTTTGATAGACACGTAGGAGAAATGGGCCAATAGTAGCCTATATGTCTTCAGATTGCATACTGTGAAGATTAAAGCTCCTGTTTTGTCTTGGTTCCCATTTTGTTTTCAGACCTTACTAAACCTTCATTATTATGTTCTTTTACATGATAAGCCAGCTCTCATTGCTGTGTTCTCCTACACTTTTAGTGGTTGGTTAGTTTTGTTAATTGGGTTGCTAGTATAGTACATTTATGATTCCAAAACTTCCTTCAGTTGTTGCATAAGTGACGTGCATGGTACTTTGCCAGCGCCCACCTCACATTACAATTGGCCATTAAGGGAGCAAAAACTGGCTGATAAGGAAGCCCATGTATCAGTGCTACTGTAGTAAGGGTGAAGTGCAGAGTAGTAAAAAGGTTAACTTCTGTAGATCAGTTACAAACTTTGTCATGTTTTTTTAAATTCTTGTATCATTTATTTGTAAAACCATTTCAGACTTCAAGTGCATTGTGTCAGTGTACATATTTGTCACTGTGGTCAGTAGTTCACACACAGATGACCTCTGTTTGCAGTATCATATGGATCTTGATTACTTGTATGTGTGCACTTTACATTCTGTAATGGAATTCATTTTAATATTTAAGGAAAAGGTGAATCTGCATTGTGGAACTTGAGTAAATTATATATTAATGCCTTAAAAAACTATTAACTAACTCCTCCTTGAGAAGCTAATAGTCAGTCAGCTGATCAAGAAATGTCTGCTGTTCATAGAAATTAAAGGTTTGTAACACTGTTGACAAAAGACCACTATTCTGAGGCAGACAAATTCAGTCCACAACCTCCTACCCTATTTCTTTAAGATCCTTTATAATATTATCCTCCTGGCCACTCCTCAGTCATCCCTTCAGGTTTCCTGACCAGAAGTTGTATGAATTTCTTATCTCTTCCCCTCTGTGTTAAATATCCTGCCAAATCTCATCCCCCTTGATTTCAGTACCCTGACTGCAAATCATAATGCTTCTCATATTTCTCCAACATTCTTTTATTTCCTCCCTCTTATGTCCAAATATTCTCCTGAGTAGTGTGTTGTTAACACACCGTCAGTCCATTTTAAATGATCCGTAACCACACATTGAACAGTTAGATATGGTAACTAAAACCAACAAATGCACACAAGTTTATGAATATATATTATGAACATAGTAATATCTCCTACATGTTTCGGCCACTCAGGGAGGTGCGTTATGAAGAATAAATACATTGAAATGTTACAAAATTTATGTGAACCAATGTATGTGTAAAATATTAAATCTTTAAATTACATGGTTTAAAATATGTATTTTAAACCATGGATCTAATCCTGAACCAGATAAGGCCTTGTGCTCACATTCTACTTCTCTGAGATCTGTCTTGATGTTTTCTACAGTACAGTTCTGTAGCAGCTCTGGTTCTCAGTGATTAGTGACCTTCCTTTTCTGTGATACCATTTCTTGTTTTCTTATGTCAGTCAAAATGGAACAAACGAAAGTGCAGATTTCAGCATGTCACCTGTTCTCTACACAGTGAAGGAATTTTCTAAAGTTATAATGGCCATATGCTATTACTTGCCAGTCTTCATTACATGAATGGCTATAAACCCCATTCAGTGTTGAAAGAAGTAGGTATATGTAAATGGATTTATGGCATTTTATTTACTTATATGCAGACCTTTTCTCAACAATGGGACATGTCCATAAAATCGTACAGGCATTTATTAAATATTGGAATTTAGGATTAATTAATGCTGCATATATTAATCTGCAGCATTACAACTTCAAATTAAGCTGCAGATATTGTTGAGTATAGTTGATATGTAGTTTGTTTGAATTTTTGGAATTAATGTTGTTCTGGAATTACATTAAAGCAAAGGTGTAGTGTTTCTTGACTGTGACATTACTGGGTTGTTCTATTTAAAATGCATTTACGATTAAACTTGCAATCCAGGAACATTCTTATCCTGTATAATAGTATTTGTACATACGGTGCTGTGAAGTTGGGTGTGGCCCAACTTAACAACAGGTAATTAGTTTTGTAGGTACAGAGTGATAAATTCAAAACCCATGTAAATGGAATACGTTCTTTTTTTAGCTGTCATGGATCTATCATGGACAGTTTTACGATAACAAATTATACAGTGCAATGCATTTCAGTCATGTATATGTTACAAAATAATTGTGTAAACAACATTAGAATAATTTTCAATGTAATTATGCTTGTTGTACTATGATTGTTATATTGTAATTTGTATATTTTTATTTACCATTCTGTTGCTTATATGGAACTTATTCATGTACTCCATTTGCACATAAGTATTTTAACGGAGTTTTTCCACATACATATTATGATCAGAAATGTGCCATTGTTTGTCATTCTTGTAACTAGACATTGAAGCATTAATATGGTGGTATTTTGTAAGATGTATAATTTAGAAACAGATATTAAATAGTCTTTTTAAATAAAGCAGGGAGTTCACTTTTAAGTTCAAGAACTGAAAATGTTTTCATTTGCTCTTGTATCCCAGATCCCTACTGAACCTGTGGATGTTTCCAGTGTTTACGTAGAGTTATGGTTCAGGTCTTCTTTTCAGACTGTTCACTTCTCAACTATAGTAATATTCTTGAAGCTTAATAATCAGTTGTCATATGACTTCACACGTGATTGGTGTGTCTTGCAGAGACTGCTGAAGATTGTGGACGTATGACTTAATTGGAGCACTGATTGAAGAAGCATTTTACATTTTATGTGTCTACTTTTAGCATTGTTTCTGTTTAAACAGTTCAGTGAATGAATAGTCTTCCATCCCCTCTCTCTTCCCAAAGTCCTTTTTCATTTATTGCCAGCTGTTTCCTCCCAATTTGATGTCTTCCAGTATGTTGCTGAACCATACTTTAGGTCATACCAAAAATCTCTTTCTTTTAAATTTTAATTCTAATGCCCTTCTTGGTATCCTTGTTCTATCCATTCTTTTTACGTGGACAAACCACCTAATCACTTTTATTCTAACTCTTAACAAATTCTGGGTTCAAGTTTCTTCTCTAAAACTACTATTTCTAATTCTAACATCTCTTATTTTCCCTCAATATTTCTCAGGTGTGTCATATCTATGGCTTGAATTTTATTTTGCTTTGCTTTGCAAGGGTGCATGTTATGGTGTCTTTTGTTTGTACTGGTTTTAAATATATTTTATAGCTTTGTATTTTGCATTGTTTTGGGATCCTGTTCATATCATCACTTTTATCATATGAAAAAATGCAGAACTATGTGTAGAACTGTTCTGTATTTTGTTGACCCAATTTTCCTGCCTGAATTTATTTCACTTCCCAAATAAACATGTTTTTTCACTTTAACTGTTATGTTGTTGACTTATTCTGAAGACCTTGAAATCCTTGACTGCCATCTTTATATTGTCTGTATTCTCCATACTGTTTTCATAGCCAGAAAATAGTCTGAATTTGTGACATTCTGAAGTGGAAGATTTGTACCTCTTAAGCCCAGTGATGGAAGTATGGATGGCATATTTATTCAAAAGTCTTTTATTTCCTCCTCATACTTTGTGAAGAAATTATGCTAGTAGTGTGGAAACCCATTACACCTTCAAGCCTTAAAGTCACCACAGTCACTATGCTTCTGCTGTTTCACTTCAAATTCATCCCATTTCTATATTCTCTATAACCCATTCATTCAGTTTTTAAAATGAGGATCCCATGTTCATGCTCTCTTGTTGAGAACCCATTGACATCCAAAGTTTTATAATTGTGTTATTAGAATGCAAGAAAGCTGTGTTCTAAATTGAGATTCATAAGTATGTGTAAAACCTTATTCTGTATGTTACAGTTTTTTAAAGCAGAACTGGGTACAGCAGAGTGGGGGCCATCATCAGTTGCTGTGAAGTAACTAAGGTCTGCTCTACTTCGCACAGTCCCACGGAGTGGGCAGTGTCATTGACTGCTATGCAGCAGTGCAAGTATGAGTGGGTTTGTAGATTCTGTGACTGGGTTCCACATTCAACTGGACATCCTGCAGAAGTTATTAAAATGTTCGATGGAGGTGTGTGGTCAGCTTCACACCTCAACTACTTTGTGCTTGGTGAAGAACCCTGGTACCCATTGAATAGAAGGCTGGGTGGATCCTAGACCTGGTATGGACGTTTTGGAGAAGAGAAAAATATCTTGCCCCTGCTAGGATTTGAACCCTGGATCATCCAGTATGTTGCCTAGTTGCTGTATTGACTATGCTGTCCTTTCTCTCTAGATAAGAGAAATAAAATTCCCAGTTAAGCCTACTTGTTAAAACATGTTTTTACTTAAGGAATACAATCTATTTACAAAATGTACCTGTAGTGACTGACTAATTCTTCAGTGTACAACCACCTTTCAGATGCCTGTTTATGACTACTATGTGACTATGCACCTTAGATGAAATGCAGTTACAATTATAATTTGTGACTGTATGAGTAATACTTGAAAGGGACAACAAATAGAAGTTTTTGTAAAAATTGGGAGTAAATAGCATTCAGCTAGTTATGAAAGTGTACACACACATATTTAAGAACCTGAATAAAACATGACTTTGTACAAACTTAGACTTTTGGATGTATGAAAGTTTAATACAGTATTTATAAGAAATGTCTATATTGTAAGGTGTTCACTCTTTTGGGATGTTACGCAGCGTTGACTGGCAGTCTTACCGACGTTTGGGACAGATTATTGGTCCCATCTTCAAGGGTCAAGCAGTCTGCTTGACCCTTGATGATGAAAGTTTCTACACACAACACAAATTGAACTCCACTCATCCAGTCTGTGGATGACTTTACAGACAGCTGTCCCAGTTCATCAATGCAGTATTTCATCAACACCGGTTACATCACACAAACCTGTTCTGACCTACAGGGGATACCATCTCCTCCTTGGTTAATAGGTTACAAAGTACACTCAATCACTCATTCTTATCAATGGAATGGTTGTTTTTTTAATTGGACTAAAACATCAGATTGCTGCTTTGTTGTATCTTAGAGTATTTACAGTCCACAGTCAAGACTAGTTTAAATAACTTGACTGTTTATTTCACACTGCATTTTGCGTTTACATTAATTTCCTGTTTGTGCCATCCTGGACACACTCCTGCCCTCCCACCATGTTATTTTCTATATGCATTGTTCTTGCCAACACAGCACCCATCAGAGGTTCATTCTTCATCTTTACTTTCAGGTTTGCTATTCTTGTGCAGTAGAAACTGTGGTCACTCAGAGATGAACAATTTTGAACTAGTTTCTTTCTTGTAAGTATTCTTGTCTTCATTATATGACTGTGAACCTCTACAATGTTAACAATTCTTTGTTACCAGCAAAACACTGGACATTTTTTCAAGTACTGAAATGTGTTTGTGTGCATCAGTCAGCAATTCTTGGTGAGGCTTTCCTACTGTGCTGTGTTAATCACTGAAACTTTAATAACAAAAATCCTGTGAGCAGTTTGTAATGCAGTGCATATGCACGTTTGAATAATATGTTTGTTGATTATAATCAACAGCACTAAGTTGGTATGGATAATTACAGCAAACTGTATGTTATAAGTGTCAAAAATTAAATGGATCAGAAAATGGAAACATATGCAATGTAGCAGTATAAGACATATATATACATACAAAATCACAAATATACAGATTTTCAGACTTCATAAATAAACTAAAAAGCCAATACTACAACTTCTAGCCCACATGTATGCAACAGGAATTATTATTTGAGGGTCTACATTAAAATTTTCTGGTACATAAAGTGTCCATAACGCAAGATCTCACAAAGTCATGAATTTTGCGGAAAGCGGTTTGACACCTGTATGGTTGTTTCACGTGTGTATTTTAGTTAAGCTAAGAATATCATCCAGCTGTATGTATCTGACAGACAGCAGAAGGTAAATCAATGCTACAAGTGCAGAAAATATACAAATGAGTTCATGGAAGCAAGAAGTGTTTTCTGGCTGACCACACTACATTAATGGCCATACTCAAACTGGACAGATACATAATTAAATTCAGATGCAAGAACCAGCTGATCACCCATAATGCTGGCAGTGAGAAAAAGTCTGAAGTTGTATCTTCTGTGTCCTCCCTTCCTTCAACTAGCAAAGATTCCATTATTTGCTTTGTGATTTAGGTTAAATGCAAAAAGTGCAACAGCCTAATAGAATACCATCGATCACAGTGAATACTGTTCTGGTCTCGGAAAGTAGTTGCATAAGTTATGCAGCTAGCTGAGATGTAACACACCTTGTGCTTCTGTCAGCTGAGCTGTAATGCTATCACACAAGTGGAAAACTGCTGCTCATCTGCAAGAGTAAGTACAATTTCACACTATATACAATCACAGATATAAATTATCATTATTTCATTGTCACTAACTTAATTATTAAGCTACACAATATGTCATCTACATAATGAAGTTATAACTTCTTCAATTGAAGTGCTTTCAACCACTGAAGTATGTAAGCTGCAACACAAAATTACAAGCAATCTTCAGAATATATTTTGTACTGTATCATCATGGAATGTGAATGTCTGTGTATCCAAGTTTTCCACCATTCCTTAGCAAACACACTGTATACAGTATTGTGAACACATTACTGTTCTATGTTATTCATTATGGCAGAACTGAAGCGAATGTTCTAGCAAGTGTATATGACAATGTTTGAAATGAAATGTTCTGGAACATTAGGCTACTTAACTTTGCTAATTAGTAATCATGGTGGACTGATAAGGGGTTTTCATTCACTAAGCCAGATCCACTACATGACTGTTGCAAAATATATCCAAGTGAATACACATTACAGAAAACATGAAGACAAACAGTGGAATCCCATAATTTATATCATGACCAACTCAAAAACATTTTAGTATAAAAAATGCAGTCAAGTTACAAACACACCTATGGTGTCAAAGTACCTTGGACTTGCTCTTTATGTTATATTTCAGCACACTACACTAATCTTTGACATGTCTCAATCATATATACTTACACATGCTATTCTTTGTTACAGTGACTATGTGGCTAATGATGCAAAGTATAAAATTTCTTTGCAGTGGAAATTTGCAAGTCAGCTGCTGCAGAAAGGTAATAACATTCAGTGGTTGTTCGGGATGATGGCAAACGTGTGTGCCTGTTTTACCTGAAGGACAAATCAGGGAAGTATCCAATTTTTTCTCACTCTTCATTACAATACACAGTTCAAATTACCTGTGAACTTAGTTTGAGGTACGTAAGTTGTCATCTGTATCCTGACGGATTTGTTCCATCACAGCAGCTACTTTTGAAGTGATTCGTTTGCAGCCAGAATTGGAGAACAGTTTATGTGGTTCTGGTCCAAATGTCAAGTATTTTAACACTTCTCTGGAAAACAAAATCATGTATTACAACGCAATAACATTTCTGAATTATGACAATTTATCTCCATGTAGATGATGTCTCAAACTTTAAATAGTTCAGAAGTGAAATTTACTGTCAAATAAAATCTACATCATTGTGAGCAAAGTGTTGGCTAGAAGAAATAAGTTCTGTGTCAGTTATAACAGATTAAATCTGGGACAATCGGCATGTTAAAACAAATCTTGTTAGACAACAGGAATTCCCTGCAAAGAAATACTTACTGAGAGAGGGGACAGGACCTTAAGCAGGAAATTCATCATCTGCTGCGATCGGACAACTTTTCAAACCCAACTACTCAGGCAGGTTCAGTCATAACACACCTAACTATATTCAGGAGCTAGCAAATTCAAATCTCAGCCAAGAACCCCCCCCCATCCTGACTCAGGTGTTTCATGGTTATCATCAGTGATTCCAAGTGAACTGGATTAGTACTTTGGTGTAGACTACAACTACACTCTCTACTATCCCCAGTTTATTATTTATACTTATGAGTTGCAACATTGAAGTTCTCCTGCCAATGTTGCTGAAGATTCATGTCTTCAGGGATGTTAGGCCATGTCAGTTGTTAAACGGTTACCAATACGTCCAAGGATTATGTCAGTAACTGTTTGTCAGCTGACATGACATGATGTTCCAGAAGACATTAACCTTCATCTTATGAGCTGTAAGGGATATAGAAGCTCAAGAATAATATAAATATGTTCTGTCTAAACACAACTTATTTGAGATCTCAAAATTTGCAACAGCAGTGTTACATAATATACAGGGCATACACAAAAGAATGGTGCGGTTTCAAAAGTTACCCCAACTGAATACCAATTATGACAATTACATTCTACAACTGGACGGAGCTCCCCCCCATTTTCACAGGAATGTACGAGTGCTTCTCAATCGTGTTCTTCCACAGCGCTGGATCGGACGTGCTGCTGCAAATGGAGACAAGAACCTTCTCCCTTGGCCACCCCGTTCGCCAGATCTTACACCGTGCGATTTCTTTCTTTGGGGGTTCGTTAAAGACAGCGTTTATGTACCACCATTGCCCACGTCCATCCATGAAATTCGTGATCGGATAACGCATGCACTGCAGGCCATTACAGCGGACATGCTACACCGGGTCTGGGATGAGTTTGATTACCGTGTGGATGTGTGTCGTGTGACCCAGGGTGCACACATTGAAGGATTGTAATTACCAAATGAGAAACTTGGACAGTTGCCGCCACTGACAGTGTATGTTGTGCCCGTGTAAGATGAGAAATAAATTTTTTATTCACTTTTGAAACCGCACCATTCTTTTGTGTATGCCCTGTATACAGACATATAAAAAATCATATGCAGCTTCAAGTGTAATAAATTATAAAGTTTAAAATTGTTCTATTGGGTGGTTGATATAGAAGTACAGAGTACAGAAGCTTCCAACATTGTATGGCAGTATAATAAATAACACACTTAAAAAGGTCACAGTCTGCTATGGAATGTGGTTATATTACAAAGTCCTGAACAAATGGTTTGTGTTCAAGTATGTTACCATACTCTACTATCTACTTCTTAATTGTTCACGACAGAGATGAATATTTCAGATCAGAACTCCACAAACACCAATCTTAAGGCACACAGAGTTCATTCATCACTTTATACATGCTTTAAGACCCTGTTTACTTTATGTACTACTGTTTAACATTAAAAAAATATACCGTATATTCTCGAATCTAATGCGCATCCGAATCTAATACGCACCCAGTTTTTGGCGACTTCTTAAACGAAAAAAAGTTAGTTCGCGATTCTAATCCGCACCTTTCCTTCAACCACCCCTTGCCCACGGGGCGACTGATTGAATAATATTGGATGTTACCAATGCGTTAAAATCCGACGCTACGCCTGTGGCCGATGAGTCATACCGATAGAGGCGGGGCCTTTCTCAACAGACGTGCGCAATCTCGTCTAAGCCAGCTGAGCTTTAGTTGTTGAAACGTGGGCGGTGCTTGTTCCAATTTGTTGTGTACCGTAGTTATGGAAGAGGGACACCTGAAATCTAAACAACTCTCATATACGGCGAAGTTCAAACGTGAAGTTATTCGGTGCGCAGAGGAGAATGGAAACCGCAAAGCCACTGCAATTTTTGGAGTTGATGAAAGCAACGTTCGACTATGGCGGAAAGACAAGGCAGCGATGACATTGTATGGGAGGACATGTTGAAGATAAAGATGATAGTGACTGGGTGGAGAGCACGGATAACGATTCAGTTATGAGTGATGACGGCAAGTCTGATGAATAATAAATTATAATAATAAATAATAAAATAATAGATTATTGTATTGTATTGTTCTTACGGCACATACAGCAGCTCAATCATTTTTCCAAAATCCAGCTCTAGACCGCGAATCTAATCCGCACGCGAATCTAATACGCATCTGATTTTTTAGCCCTCTAAAACTGTAAAAAGGGTGCGCATTAGATTCGAGAATATACGGTATACATTGTGCCCACATAGTATGTTTATGTGATTTTTACAGATCTCAGAACAAAAAATGATTATTTTCCTAGACAACAGTAACAGACTGGTTTTTACAATGGACAGTGTTTACTGCACAGTACAAACTAGACCTTTAAATATTATTATGGTGAAGTGTCATCTTAAAAGGGTTATATACTTACCTGATACCTTCTTCATTTGGAAGTTTCTGCCCTCTATTACGAAATTCTGCTTGAATGCATTGTCGTACATGGGATTCTTCCAATGGTAGAAATGGAACATAATGGTCTATGAGGTTGCTTTCTATAGTCTCACTCCTCTGGAAGCCACCTGATAGTACGAACAAAAATTATACATGCTGAAATGTTTCATAAATTAAATACACTTAAACATAAGAATTAAGAGCACAATGTAATATTAACTTTCAAGTGAGCATTATATATACAAACATAGGAGAGAGCTTCCGTTTACCCAGTATAGTTTCTACAGTTAAAAATAATTCTGTTTGTAACTCAAAGTCAACATACTTTCCCTCACATTATTCTCTGTACTTACAACTTTCTAGAATGTCCAAGCATCCGATGCAGACTGACTTTTCAAAAAGCCTTTTTTTGTTGTTAATCATACCTTTGATGACTCAACACAGGGGCAGGCAAATCTTCTAAAAATCTAGGAGCCATCTCAAAATTCTAGGCACCAAAAGACTGACATAAAGCAAGTTCCACACTGAGGACCCACAAATATTAGGTACCAAAGTTCAAAATTTAGTTGTCCAGGGTACCTGTTATCCAAGATTTGTGCACCCCTGACTTCACATTCGGGAAATATAAAATTCCAATTCTGGACCACAGCTTTATAGGCACTGTTATTTAAGAACAGCATTCAAAACATTAACTTGCTACCCACATCCCCCAGCAGTATTTGTATTTGGTTGTCAGATTTCATTGAAAATCAGAAGTATTTATCTCTGCATCTTATCAACACACCGAGAAAATACGGCTGTTATGTCAACCGTGTTTGAAGGAACAGTGAGATGACGCAGGTCTCTCAGTACTTTAGATGATGGAAAAGTTTTGTGAGATTTTGGCTTTTGGGGTTTTGCCATGTCATGTGTTAAAGTTCTTCCATTTCAGCTCAAGGCATAGTTTAAAAACATTTGGTGGGTTTTAGCAAGTTGCAATAACTGCCTGCTCAATTAAGCATCCCAGTTACAATCATAAACTTACCCTTTTCATTAAAAGCTCCTTTTCTAATTAAATCCTCAAAGTCCTTAAGTTTGATTTCTTCTCTCTTTGTGCCCTTTTCCCACATGTGCAGTAGTTTTTCAACAATAAGGTTGCCTCCTGTATTAGAGAGGAAGATAAATGTTGCCTTCCTGAAATGTGGTTAAAAGGGTATTTAAGTTATGTGAAAATGGTGATGATTCTTTCTGATATACAGCCTTGTATGTATACAATATAATACCAACAGCAGTCCATTTATATAATTTACCAATTCCAGTCAGCAGTTAAATTCTACTGGAAGTATCCTGATCCAGGCATTTCAAATTACTTTGTCATTATTTATTTAGAAGTTGTTTTTACTGATCAATGATAAGGCAGCCAGGGGTCTTAAACACATGGCCTGCCAATTTATTTTATACAGCCCTTTCACTGATCTTATTCCAACACAGAATGTGGCCTGGCTCAGTGCTGAAGTATTTTTTGATTTAAAATATTTTTCATCATGGGCCTGAACGCTGAAAAAGGCATGCTATTCCTGGATGGTAATGTACAACATATGTCAGTAGAGATAACAGTGCAATATGAAATTTTAAATTCAATAATTACAAATTTTGTTTCTGTTATTAAAAATGTGAAGTATTCTTAATGGTGTTTTAATTTTAATGAAAATAAGTACCCTCTGTATTGCTTAAAGTGATGAGTAGCCCACCTTAAATTTCAAAATTATTCATTTGGCCTGCATAATATTTGAGTCTGAGACCCCTGAGTTAAGCACACAAGAAAGGGAGCAGACTGTGAACACAGCCGGAGAATCACACATTTTGTTCATGGGGTCTGCAACATTAAGATATAAGTACTGTGCACATATGGGTACCAAAGAGGTAGATGGTAGGAATGTGAACACAGCAAAAGCACTGAATGCAGCAGCAGTGAATCACATCAAATTATGAGCGCAGAAGTGTGGTGATGTATTTTCATTTGACACGGAACAGAAAGATGTTTTGGGACTGTACACAAGGAGTAAGGGTATACACCATTATGATGCTAGAATTTATTATTTTTTTACACTGGATATATTATTTGTGCCCTCAAAGCATATTTGTGCATACAAATTAATCCTAAAAGGGATATATCATTCCAGAAAAAATTTATTTTCCTCATAAGAAAACTTTGAACAGTACAATTTGTGATCACTATTGAATACCACTTGCAAGTGTCAGAAAATAATTTACCCTGAAGCAACATGGTAGAATACAAATTCGAAGCTGTCACAGGTTGCAACTCGTATGTGGCATAACCTGTACAGAACTGGACCTGAGATAACTGTGTTCATACTGACTGACTAACTAACTACATGGAGCAGAGTTCTTCATGAGAAGCCAACAGATCCACAGCTAGGCAAGAAATTCCCTGAATTTTATGGAACCCAAAGGTTCATCACCACATTCACAAGCACCCACCACCTGTCCCTATTCTGAGCCAGATCAATCCAGTCCAGGCCTCCCTGTCCCACTTAGTATGTTCATAAAAACAGTGAAAATTAATGAAATACCTCTTAAGAAACAGACAGTGCTATACATACATATAAAGTGAAAAGCAATAATGTAATGGAGAAATATGTGTTGTTTTCTACTCACACAATTTTGTTCTTCAAATCTGTTTGAAAAGTAATATTTCTGTCAGAAATGGAAATAAATTAAATCTGACCCAAATAAATGTGCCAAATACTTCATAACCGATAATTAAAATATAAAGAAGATAGACAATTAAAATGAGTATACTCAGTAACCAGTTTTACCATGTCTAGCCAACTTTGCCTGAACAAGAGAGCATAACAAAGTATCTCACCTGAAATCTACTCCATTTATTTCTTCATGGTAGTCCAAGAACGGCTTAATAGCATCCAACATTCCTTTTGGCATTTTGTCAACCTCATCGAAAACAAATAATGATCTAGCACACGCAGTCACATTACCCCTGATCCAATCAATGAGATCCAGCTGAAAAGTAAATTCTTTCTTGATAAAGTAATTTCCCAATACAAAAAGAAGTCATTTTACTTGCACCTCTGCTGGCTTTATGTTACCAGTCCCAAATCAGAGATGGCATTTACTAGGCTCATGATCCATTTACTAATTTCATGTTCCAGTATTTCATACTATTCGTGTTATAGTTACATTGTACAGATCATGTGTTAGTGGTAATAATTTTTAAGCTCCATTTTCAAGGAAATGTGAAGTGCTGCTCATTACTCAACATATTAAATGTGTGTCCCCTGGAATTGACTGTAGGTGGTGAAAAACTGTTGCTGCTGTGCTTTGTTCACAAAATACTTTACAGTGAATTAGTAAGTTAGGCAGCTTCATGTATTTACTGAATTACTGGTGCCACTACCAGTTCACTTCTTCTTTGTGCTTTACTATGACTTCTCCTAAAGCAGTCATTTAAAGGCTCTTGACAAAATGTTTGGCTTCCTTTTCTGAGAATAGAAACTGGAGGAGTATAGTATGGCTGACAGCCAACTCAGGTAAGGATGTAAAGGTAAAGTTCTCCCTAGATCAGGCCATGAAGGCCCAGAGGGGGAGTAGAGGTATAGCTCTACTCTTTCCTTAACCTCGGTGCTAGATGGGGGTGGGTGGTCAATGCCACGCCCCAGCAGCTTTACCCCCGGGAATGACCCGGTACCCAATGTACAGGAGGCTGGGTAGGCCCCAGGGCCGGTCTGGACAGGTGCAGAAAATCTCGCCCCCACCGGGATTCAATCTCCGGACTGTCCAGCTTGTAGTGAGTTGCTATACCGACTACGCTATCCCGGCCCACCCAGGTAAGGATGTACTTACATGAAGTTAAAAAATATAACCCATCCATTGCTTTATGGATGTAATCTGTTCTCTGAAAAATTGTAAAGCAAAATCTGCTGCAGTGCAAGTGTACAGAACAATGTCTTTGTCTGACCTGCTTTACAGACTGTTTGTCCATAAAATGTCCAAAAAAATGTATACAGATTATCATTGTACATTAAGGCAAAAATCCATAAAGTGAATATCTGTAAAGTGGGGAATGGGTGTACATTTTTCTGGAAGATGTCTATATGATAAAACTCTACTGCTATCTAGTGAAGTATGGGTGCTCAGCTGTCTGAGACTCAGAAGCATTCACAATTGATCACTCAACTGATGAAGTGTTTCATATCATCTGATCAGTATTAACCTTGCTATTGCTTACTACACATACCAAATATTACAGCAGAGGAGTCGTTGTTTACATTAGGTTATTTAAAACAATAAAATGTATGCATTCACCAGTCTTACACAAGTTTCATATACATACAGCTGTATGGACAAGTTATGTTTTAGACTCGATGAGTATCACCACTGGAAGAATTATAGTTCAACACACTCACTTAGTCCATCAATGATCAGTGTCCAGTTGTATCAAACTCTGCCTATTGCTGTGGTTTCTCTTGTCTGACAAGACTTCAAACACTAAGCATTTTCCCAAAGATGTGCAAATTTCCAAATGTAGTGAAAACTGTTTGCCATGTTCTTTATTTCATCATTTTTCCATGCACTGTCTACTGTAAAGAAGCACAAATATTTACCTTGTATATGTCAGTTTTACTCTCCATGGAAAAATGATTTCTTCCAGTAAAGAAGTGTGCATATTTGCTTTTAGACCCTTTTTCAAACAAACTGTTAATGATAAATTGGCTGGTATAAGTCTTTCCAGTTCCTGACAAACCATGGAAGCTAAGAGCTAAAGCCTTTTTAGGTCTTACATCTTCCCTGAAATGCGCTTTGAGAGCGCTCAGAACAATGTTACGTGCAATGTGCTGACCGAACAGATGTTCCCGTAAAGAATTATCCAACACTGCAACATGAACACACACAACATAAAAAAAAATACAGACGAAGAAATGAACATGAAAACTTGCAGTTTTCATTTTAAATTTAAGGTTTCTGTCCCAGTGGCCTCTGCCCCTATGGAACAGGAAAAATTCTGCATTACCAGCATCATCAGTTCCCTGTGTTTGTTATGGTTATGCACTTAGACACAAATTTATGCCTCACAAACTACTTTGTTGCTAATCCTGTTTACTAACAATCCACAGTGGTTGTATTGCAAGCATTCTCTTCATCCCACAGATATAATTATATGTGTAGAATGTGCACAGACAAACTTTAGGGTAGCAGTAAAGTGGATGTCTGAATTAGGATTCACACTAACATTTAATTAAGTTGTTCAGAATAAATTCTAGGGTACAATTTAATACACATTACACTGAGTTAAAAAAAAACATTATTTATGGGTGTAACACTAAACAGGAGACATACCATAATGTTACTACATTACAGCTAACCAAAGTCACTTGACACTCAGTGTTTAATAATAGAAAGGCCATGCATACAATAATTTCGTCTGTCTATTTTCCAACACTACAAGAATGATAAGTGTTTCTTGCAAGTTTGGCCACAGTTGGCAGACACGTTGAACACTTCAAGTAGTCAATGAATGTAAGTATTGTGTCAGTAAAGTTAAGTTAATTGTGGTGTGTGTAGTGACAAGTGTTGCAATGCCCTATATTTATAACAGTTTCAGGCAGTCACTTCAGTTTGTATGGGAAATATGTTTGACATTTGTGTGATGACATGTTCTGCATCCTTTAGTTTAGCCCAAAGAAAGATCTAGTGTAAATTCTGTTCTTTTCTAATCTGTACCACTGCTTGGACTTATCTGGCACTCTTCCCATGTAACCCAGCCATATCCTAGTCCAGCACACTTCTACTCTGAACATTGTTTCTCTGAAATGTAGTTCTTCGCCTGCAAGACTACATACTGTCATAATCCAGAACACCCACACTCTAGACATTGCACTTCTTCTGTGTTCACATATTCTAGGGGCGCACCCAAAGGGGGAGGCACTGCCCCCACCCCCCAATCAAAATTTAAAAAATACAGATTTTGTAGACACGACGATCTCAAACATTTTACGTGATTTACCCTTCAGCCAAAGTCAGCCAATGAAACCAGCTGACAACTAGTACATTAGGATTTTGAAAAATAAAATAATCTTAGGATGTCTTAGATGAAATTACAAAAAACCAAGATTAGACCTTGTGATTTGAATTACATTTACATTTACATTACATACATTTCATAGATCCATCATGTAGCCCAACAGCTCAGGATATGAAACATGTCATTATAATAATATATGATTGCACAGCAATCATGTCATATTGGACACACACAATATCACACATAAAATAAAATGACATTGGAATACAAACATACATACAAATTTGGTGTAATACAAAATAACAAAATGCAACACACTATATGATAAAATAATATAAATATTATACACTCATTGCAAAGCAATATTTCATATGGACATGAAAGACAAACAGGTTAAGATGTCATCATTAAAATATAAATTAATCAATAACTCTTAATAATCTACCGCATTTCTTATCATTCAATGGTCAGTAGTAAACTGAAATACAGTTATTGCATACACAGCCCAGCCCAGCATGCGCAGCCCAGTTGCAACAACCAAAACATAGACAAATAAAAGACATAATGATTATACAATGAAGCTTATAATCCCTAGATAACATCACCAGCCCTCATCCCATGCATATCAGTGAAGTATTCTTCATTTGTATAGAGGGTTTTATCAAGTAAAAATGCTTTTAGTTTATTTATGAAATACTTCCTATTTGTTACTTGGTTCGCAATGTATACAGGCAGTGCATTAAATGTCTTTATACTGGCATAATGTCTCTGATAAGATGTAAGATTAGCTATTGGTTTTTGCATCTGCACCCTTCCTCTTGTATTTATTTCATGAATTGAAGATTGAAAGGTAAAATATTCTAAATTATTTGCCAGAAAGGTCATTAAAGATAGTATGTACTGAGATGGCATAGTTAAAATTCCTAATGTTTTGAATAAGGGTTTACATGATGCCCTAAATGTAGATCCTGTCACAGTTCGTATAATTTGTCATAGTTCATATATATATATATAGGTGAGTGAGTTGTGAAACATGTCGTTATATTTGTATGTATATAAATGCAGTTGCAAATAGTGTTATGTTAGTTACAGTTATAAAATAATTTATATAACAATGTTTAAAAATCAAACATAAATTATATATAGCCTCAGGGTCATCCCCCGCCCAACGAAAAATTCTGGGTGCGCACCTGACATCTTTCATTCTCTTCAGAAATGCCTTGAGCCTGCTGCTGTCTGTGTGGTTATTTTTACTGGCACAGCAGAATGTTGGAAATTTGACCTATGTTAATGGCCTCAGTTACATTGCATATAATTTTTCTCTTGGAAGTGGTATGTTCCCATGAAACATGAACTGCATGATGGGTTATGCAGAGCTACCCCAGTTACAGTCATTATGAGGGCTTCCTAGGGGAATTCATGAAGTCCAGAAATCATGTTCCACAGCTAAATGGACTTAAAAAGCTTGACTGTTTTTAAAATAAATATGGGGCTTAATATGAGGACTTTAATTGTGGCAATACTATTACATATGACTGCAAGCTTTCTCTTGGTATAATACATAAAATTCTGGACTTAATGGCATAACTACCCTTTTTTATCATGGGGCTAAACAGATTTTCCTTGTGTTCTCAGAATCTGTTGGCCATAGTGACCAAATTACGATGACATTTTTAACCTATCATTATGCTCGTGTGTGCATGGATGTGTGTCTGCACATGTGTTTGCCACTATTCCAGTTTTTGAACCAGTTTTCACAATAGTTAGTACAAACATTATGCCACTGGAGGGCATCTCAACGCCATATGTTATAATGTTCTGCAAACGGTGATAACAACACGGAGGGCGCACAAACTTGTGAGGTGGGAGCAACACTAGCACAACTTACTTTTGGTTTCTGGAATGATATATGGTAAGAGACCTTGTAAAAATATGCAACTTGTGTTATGGGTAATATTTTTGTAGAATGGAAAATAAGATGGTAGCCATGCAGATTTTTCATCAGTTTGTAGTCTAATTTTGGTAAGTAATGAACTATTGGAGGTAGGCATGTTAAATCTGGCATAAAGTCAGCTCATATGTATGCCTACACATTATGTATGGAACAGTGTAAGTCAACAATTAATTACAAACATGGTGATGCTGCACAACTTTGAGGTTGTGTCCGACAAATATGAAGTACAAAGGTTCTGTAGTTAAGGAATAAGTTCAGACAAATAAAATAAAGCAACAACAACAACAACACTTCTAGCTATGCAGAACTTGAAATTTATGCAACAGAGAAACAGGCTCTGAGTTCTGCTTCAAGTTGTGTGAGCGATTTTTCTTTAGCTAATATTTTATTAAATACAAGTAGAAGTACCCGTTGTGTGGGATATGGTGGTTTTCCTTCCCAATATCACAGTATAGAGTAGCTGAGACTTTAAAGAAGGAATAACAATCAATTAAGAAACTGAAGTTTATTCGTGTAACTAAGAAAAAAGATTGGAAATGAGGATTCAAAGCACACTGCTTTATCAGCTATGACTACCATCCATGTCAGCAAACGTATGGAGTAAATGTCTTGTGAAATATCTATGGGTGTTTTGTATGAGGTCTGCAGCAGGACACAAGGAACAGAAGAAACAAAACAGTTACATTTATATGTAAATATATGAGTAAAAATATATTTTTATTAACTCAGCTCTTAACATAAATAACATGAATATATAAAGCTTTTCTCTGTACGATGTTCATATCTATAACATGTTGCATTATTAAGTTTTGCTTATCCTAGAGTTAATGTTTCATTAAACAAAAAATACATCTGCATCTACTAAATTCTTAAGATCAGTATCATAAGTAAATCAACCTTTTCATTGTATGAATTAAATATCTATCACATGTTTCTTCCAGAATGAGAAGAGCTCTTACTTGCGAAATTATGTGGTATCCATGAACTCTCGCAGCACTCCGTAAAGGGGCAAACCATTTTATTCCAAGCTCCATAAAGAAATGATCCTGTTGCAATGCTTATGCCGATGCCTAGATTTATGGGATCTATACCTATTACTGCATGTGTCCATATGAGAATCATCAACAAATATACCAAAGTCTGTTCACCAGCCATTATCTGAAAGAAAATATATGCCATTCTGCAGTTACTTCTCACACTGTTACATACAGTGAGGCAAAAAGACAAAAAATTCATTGCGTAACTCTCTACACACAACTATATAAAAAGCACACAAAATGGCATATAATTACTATGTACTTCTATAGTTAATGTGTCACTTATTTCAAAAACTGCCCAATGTTTACATGGCAAAATATAGAACCCAACATGAGAATGTTTTATGTGTTGAAATAGTTCTTACAGCACATTATTACCCACCCATCCATCCATCAGGACCATAGGAAGTTCAGCACAGCTAACACAGAAGCCATCTTCCAAATTCAAACCTAAGATAGTACATTTAAAAAACCCATTGCCTTAACATTCATTTTAATATTATCATCCCTCCTCTGTCTGTTTTCTATGCAGTCACTTTATAAGACCCTTGCTAGCCACACACTATTCAACTTTTATGTTTTCACCCAAACACCAACTTCAGCCCAATATTACCTCTTTTATATAAATATGATACCAAGAGAAGAGACAGCAGTATCTTGTAGAGGACTGAGCACATCGTTAACCTTTACACGAACTATGTTTGCGTATGCAAACACACGTAAATAAAAAACCCTTTGACATTCATTGTATATATTTAGGCAGCAAGGAAATTTACTGCATTTTTAAGACATGCTGCATCTCTGTTTTATTTTCCACAAAATGCTGTTTATTTTAAAATTTTATCTTTTTCTGTTCAAATAATATGTTTTTCATAAACAATGTGCAAAAATTTAAATACCAAACCAGTTGTTTAAAGGTTAAATACACATAAAATCATTTAAGTTTTGAATGTTTGGGATGCTGTGTCATATAAATAACGATATGTTAGAGATGGTTTTTTGTGACATTCCTAGAACAGCCAAACTCACAATTTATGGATATACTACATGAAATGGTAAGGTTTGTTACTGGTGAGATAACAGTTGCCACTGCTTTCATGATAAAAGTTACTTGGTGGATATACACAATATCAGTATCAAAGGTGCAAACCTAGCAAGTATTACCCTACACAATGCTTTAATAAGTAGGAGATTTCTGCAGACAAGGTACACACACTGCACTTACATGTAGCACTGCACCTGTATGGGAGACTGGCATACTAGTTGTTTGCAAAATGATAAATAATATGTGTGGTCTTTTTTTCTTGGGTATGTTAGTTTTGCAGCAAGAGTGCATTTGAAGTACAAGACTAATGGATACTGCTTATTTAGGTGGATGTGTTTTTTGAAATCTGAACAGAAAGTATTGTTCATGACTGGACTGAGCACTGCAGAGAAAGCAGCATCATCGGTTGCCATGCAGCAACAATGTTGCCCACTCTATGGCAGCCACAAAGAATACTTCTGTATAAGCTTGCTGTTTAATGCACAGACATCACACGGTACATGTCTCTGGCACATAGAACTTATGAGCTTCAGAGTGTCAAGGGCACCATATAGTTAATAATAATACTGGACGGGACAGTGCTGTGGGCAGCCGGTACTGAAAAAAATTTGTTACTGTGAAGTGACTGAATATTAATCTTACACTACTGAATGCTACACATGTATCGTAAAGCACACATATAATTTCAAACATCAGACATGATGCCCAGAACATGGTTGAGACACAGAAAACAATTTTCTGCATAATTGCAGTTTACATGGTTTCACAGCTGTCACACTGTCAACATGATGGTTACATAATATTTATGTTGGGTTTCTCACACTGATGCTGCAGAAGAATCAAGTCTTCTGGATATCAGAAATCAAGTCGAAATCTGTCCAAACACAACTAAATTTCATTTATTATACAGAACTACATGTTTCAACCTACTTCAGGTCATCCTCAGGTTCACATTTTGTGTTTAAAACATATTGAGGAAGGAATATAAGTGTGTAAAATGCGATTAAAACTATTAAAATATTAAAATTAAAATGGTCATAATAGGGAATGATGTGTGTGGATACAGGTTCTACCACACTATTACAAACATATTGTACAAATTTTAACTTCTTTTGTTATTACAAGTTGTCACAGCATCCTCTCCAATCAGGTATGTCAGTGTGGATTCATTCTAAGTTCCGAGTTCCAACTGGGAGTTTTTAATTAAATGTATAGGTAAGTAGGTTGCTGAATATTGCACTTGTCTGAGCTGCTGTCCAAGGCCAACCTGCAACTTGGAATTAATCCACACTGACATACCTGATTGGGGAGGATGCTGTGACAACTTGTAATAACAAAAGAAGTTAAAATTTGTACAATATATTTGTAATAGTGTGGTAGAACCTCTATCCCCACATATCATTCCCGATTATGACCATTTTAATTTCAACATTTTAACAATTTTAAATGTATTTTACAGATGTATATTCCTTCCTCAATATGTTTTAAACACAAATTGTGAACCTGAGGATGACCTGAAATAGGTCGAAACATGTAGTTGTCTATAATAAATTTAAATGTCACGCAAAACAGAACGCAATGGAGGAACCTGATCTACAAGGCCGTGGAAAATAGGAACGACAAAACGAAAACGACTAAGGGATAGCAAAATTCTGTACCTCTTGATCAGAAAATCCAGAGGGATCACCAGGGGTCACTTGCGACCTGAAGGAACTACTACTACTACTATAATAAATTAAATTTAGTTGTGTTTGGACGGATTTCGACTTGATTTCTGTTATAAACAATGCAACGGGATGACATTCTTTTAAAATCTTCTGGATATGTTACTTCTTGACGCTGTGTAAATACTAAACCACCCAATGACACCACGTAACATTCTGTAAGCCTTAAATAATCAATTGAAGATTTGATGACGAAGTAATTATGTACGAATAATGCGCGTGGAATACATGTGGAAATGCCGGTTAACTTGTGATGCCTCAATAGTAAAGAGAAACACCATAACCTGAAATGAAATGAAATTGTACCATGCATCATTCGCTTCCTTCGTAATCCCTTCCTGTTTTCGAAGACGTATACGTGTCACAAACTGCCTATTTCAACCATACCTCTCTATTCCAGTCAGTACATCAAACTTTCCACTACAATTCGGACTGCTGCTTGTAGCAGAATCACACCCTAGACAGCGTTGTCACCACGTTGGCACTATACGAAACAGCGTATGCGCGTATGTACTGTCTGCTGTTAACTCTCATTATTGGTATTAGACCGTCATTTATGATGGGTGGGTGTTACTGTGTAACAGCTGATGTGGGTAGGGTTATATATTGGGTTTGCTACGAAAGCTGCAGTGCCTGTTTGGTGAGCGGAGTATAGAAAAACACGGAACGTACGTCGAAGAAATGGGAGATGACGGCATACGTCCATCGTGTTTCTAAAATTATTCGTCGTTTGCTGTTACTAGCCATGTTGTAGTCCTAATGCTGCACTAGAGAAGGCAGCGTGAACATAATTTGGTGTTGAGTTATTAAGACTGTAAATTATTCTTTAAACACGGTATTTAATATATTAAGACAATGAAAACTAAGCAGAAACAAGAGTTAGCAGTGCGTAAGGGATCAGTTTTATTAACTGAAAGGCCGTTTGTCTATGTGCTGAAATCGAAACTGAGGGGAGAACGGTGTGACAATTGTTTCAGGAGGTGAGTAGGCCATTCTCATGATCCTGGGATTCATATTTACTTCCATGGTATATTTATTATTAAGTGAAACCAGACTTTAGAATTAGTGGTGATAAAACCTGACGAGTTATTATAAATGCTTAAGTCTGTTTCTTAAGTGACTTCTGTAATTTTCTCTCTTGAAAAATTATTTGAGTCAGATGAAATTATGCAGTTCAAAGTGGCAAGTACATTATATAAAACCAGCTTACACAATTGTAGGTGCATAATAATACATAGGCAGAGTGTAGTATAAACTTGAAATTACTTCTTACAATCTTATAGTAAAGATGTTTGACAAAGTATTGTATTGTATTGTATGTTAATAGGGTAAGTGTTCATAACAAACTGTAGCATGGTAAAATTGTGGAACTGGCTGGCTTGTTTCTTGTGTTACTCTCTTTCAGTCTGCCATTCTACTCATGCATGTTGCTGTTGCCACCATACATGAGCTGAAACCAGAGCTACTCTTGTGGAGTAGAGTGCCGAACTGAAACATTGTCCAATTTTCCAAACAAATTTTCCTTGTTAAAGCATTACAACTGTAGAAGGAACATCTGTATGGCACATAAAAATGTGTACTTGTTCCTGAATAAAATAACACTAAAATAAGTCTTCATAACATGCATATAAACTGAAATCAGTGATAGAACTGTTGTCCCATGGCTTAAAATCGAGGATGCAATTATTAAGAATCATAACGTACATGAAATATTTAACATCTCATGTGTACATAAATATTATTACCCCTTCTTGATCTGATTCTGTTTTGGTTGATCCTGTATTTAATTCTTTTCTTCTTCTTCTCTTCTTCTTCATCTGCTTGTTATGATTAAAAATAAATAAATAAAATGAATAAAATAAGCCTATAATATCCCATGAGGGCAAAGGCCTCCTGCTATGTGCAGGGTGAGCTCTGAGAGTGCTCGCTAGGTGAGCTAGTCCTAGCAAGCTGTTGGGTACTAACACGTGATCCTACCAGATCTGGATTACAAGTGGCCATTAGTTAAAACTAGTTGGGGACTGAGACTGACCACAAATTGTTGGACCATTCTCAGTATTTTTTATGGTGTGTCCATGGTTCCTGTACTTCCTGGTTACTTCTGTAAATAAAGTGTTTTATTTTCCAGAAAGAGATTGCTGAAGTGTTCTGGGTGTCAGTATGCTTATTATTGTAATCGAGATTGTCAAAAGGAGTCCTGGGCTGATCATAAACAGGAATGTGGCAACTTACGAAGAGTATCACCCAGGATTGTTCCAGATGCTGCTAGAATTTTGGCAAGGATTATATTCAAGTTACAGGTGCATTTCATTCACTAAGTCAATGGAGCAGAGCCCATTTTGAGAAGCTTGAAGTTATTCAGATGGTCAAGAAATTTTATTCCTTTTCTGTACTCTGAAGGTTTAGTGTTGTGTCTGCAAGTCTGCCACTTGACCCTGTACAGAAACCGATGAGTCCGTTCCATACCCTCATACCCTTCTCCTTTAAGATTAAGTTAAACCTTGTCCACCCCAGGTGCGCACCCAGAATTTTTCCTTGGTGGGGGCTGACCCTGAGGCTATATATAATTTATATTTATGTTTGATTTTAAAAACTGTGTTATAAAAATCATGTTGTAAATACAACATAACACTGTCTGCAACTGCATTTATATACATACGAATATAACTACATGTTCCATGACTCAATCACAGTGTCCTATCTTCTTATTTTTTTTAAATTTTGTTAGTTTTTTTTAATTCTAATGTACTAGTTATCAGCCAATTTCAGTGGTTGATTTCGGCTGAAGGAGAAATCACATAAAACTTTTAATATCATAATATCTACAAAATCTGTGTTTTTTAAATTTTGGTTTTGGGGGGTTTGGGGGGAGGGGTACTGCAGCCCAGCAGCCCCCTCCTTGGGTGTGCCCCTGGTCCACCCATGTATGCTTAGTTTTTCAACTAAAAGTAATTGTGTGTTTCTCATTTGTGTTCTTCTGTTTGGGTGAGAGACCATGCTTCATGTCCATATAGAATGAAAAGGTAAAATTGTAGCTTTATGTCTTTTAATTGTTACCTTTATTTACTTATATTAGAGGTGCAAAGAAACATAGCTCTGCAGTAATAGCTGATCATATGCCTGTTACAAAGTCTGTTGTTCCACCTGTTTCAGTCATTTTTCTTGTTCATTGTCATCACCATAGTTTTTGCCATTGCATTTTGGTCTTCTGGGTCATGACACATTGTAGTCTGGTGGATGAGTACCAACCTTTCTGAGGAATGTAGTGCCTCTATTTTCAGGGCTGAAGGCTGCAACACATGAAAGCAAGAATATTAAGCTGCTTGTGTTTCTTTATATGATATTGTGCAGCAAACATAGTTGTCCTTGTATGAAGAAATTAGTTATGCATAAGCAAGCACATACAGCAGCCTGAAGTAGGAGAACTCACTATAATTATATACAGGTAGTTCTCGTTTTACGCCAGGGTTACGTTCCTGAAAAACGTCGTGCTAATCGAACACAAAATTCTCGTTTTCCTGGGAGTTAGGGGACTGACAGCCTTATCCTATATAGTGTATGACTATACCACTAGTGGACATATGAACCTGTAGATTATTTATGCACTGTATATACAGTATATAGGGGGCACGCGGTGGCGCAGTTGGTTGAGGCACTGCGCTACAAACCGGAACGTCGCGGGTTCGATTCCCGATGGTGTCACTGGAATTTTTCAGTGACATGATCATTTCGGTCGCACTGTGGCCCTGGGGTCGACTCAGCCTCTAACAGAAATGAGTACCAGGAATCTTTCCTGGTGGGTAAAGGCAACCGGTGTGTAGGGCTGATAACCTTACCACCTTTATGTGCCAATTGTCTAAAAATCTGGGAGCCTCAACCTCCTGGGACCCTAAGGGCCTGTCAAGGCCTGTAATGGGATTGCTTTACCTTTACCTTTCTATACAGTATATATGTACATTTCTATACAGTATACATACATTTGTTTACAATATATTTATTTATTTCTAGTACAATAAAAATGTAAGAGACTCACATACTTTTTGGTATGGTTCATTCGGATAGGACAGTGGTAGTCATGCTACACAAACAAACACAGCACAAACTTAGCACTTTCTTTAATTCTATCAGCATTATCACGAATTTTATGTACGCTATTATGAGGGAGTCAAACATTACAGCATATATCAACAATTCATTCACCCTTTTCAGGTCGGCTTATTACATCTAATTTCTCTTCAATACCGATTATCTTTTGCCAATTTTTCACTTGGTTTGCACTAGGTGATGCAGATTCACGTTTCTCACTCATATTGGTAAGAAAAGCCTATGCTGTTGATGAAACTAAATGAGCCATGTGATTATGTCACCAACATAATGAGTCCATACAAGTGACTGATGGTGTGACAGTGAGGTCACTTCCTGCTAGCCTCCTACTGAAGATGAGTGCGACCATGGATCGTCTTTGCCAAATCGCGTTAAACTGAAAATTTTTGTGTAAATTTGAAAAGTGGTGTAAATTTTCAAGTCGCGTTAAAGCGAAATCATGCAAAACAAAATCGCGTAAAACGAGAATTGCCTGTGTATTCTTGTAGTCTTGTAGGTGGTGGAAGTAAGTGCGGAGAAGAATGGAATGGTGACATATGAGTCCTTTTCTGCCTAATACATCTCTATAATTGTAGTTTTCTTTGTGTACTTTACATATAGTTTGTGACTTGCCTCACTTAATGTTTAGAAGAATGTGTGTTCTGATAATGGAAATCAGAGCTCCAGAAAGAAACTTAAATGAACTTGGCACTTAACAAACCACTTGCTGATTTTTTTGTTATGTTCTTTGTAGAAATACTTGTATACTCACCCCTGGTCTGTCCAAGTCCTCCATATTGTATGTATTTCTGGAGCCCTGACAGAAACCTGCTACTGAATGTTCATTTGAGTGTAGATCCCATGCTAGTGGCTAGCTTATTGGGGTGTGCATGACTCAGTGGCAGTAGGTTGATTGCAGCTCATTCCCTTATGTAACTGCCTGCTTGTTGACATATATCAACAGGACTAAAGAATAGGCAGGTGTCATAAGCTGTGTGTAAGAGACGTAAATTGTTTTTTGTGAATGTGAAGTACAGTGTAACACAGTTGTTGTTGTTGAAACCTGTATAAGGAAGAGAGCCCTTAAAAAGTGTTGTAGCAAGAGTGCAGCTTTGTAGCAGGTTCTGTGAGGCAGTGTGTAGTGTTGGAGTTGGTCTATTGCTAACATATTTTACAGATGAAACATGGTTTTACTAAATAAGCATGTAAATACTCAAAATAATAGATACTGTTTGGCAGATAATCTCAGCATAATACACGGAGTGCCATGATATGACATAAAAGTATGCTGTCAGTGCAACAAGAATAATCAGACCAATCTTCATTTTGGATTCAATAAATTCAGAAAGGTTCATTGGACAAATTTTTGCATCAGTTTTTGAAACTTTGCTGGTGAGGATAATAAATATGGGGTTTTTCTGTCAAATGGTGCCACCACTCATGCAGCCAATAATTCAGTGGGCACCATACATAACATTTTTGGGGACTGAATAATTAGTCATTCTGTGTGGTCTGCTTGTTCATCTGATCTGATACCATAGACTCTTTTCTGTTGGGGAAGTTTGAAATACCACCCGTACAAAAACAATCCACACAACACATGCACCATATTGAAAATTTCTAGGCAAAACTTCAACCAGTTTTTAATAATATGTTTATCATGTGTAAGCATGTCTGAGAGTTGAAGGAGGTCATTTTTAACACCTACTTTAACATGTGGTAAGTTATATAATGAAGGTTGTTGTTATAGATTTCATGACTAAGTCCTGCATTACACTGGACATCCTGCGTTAAATGTTTGTAATTGGAGGTGGTGAGAATTGTTTCACGCAGAATGAGTGAGTTGCTCTGACTGTCCTTGTATGGAAACTATTCACTGTTTGAAGCTTATGTCACATAAAAATTGATCAAAATAGAATATTGATAATAAAGTTTAAGTGAATTTGAGCTTATCAGTGTAGTGTAAAATGTGAATGGAGATGATGGGAATAAAAATGACTAAAGCATGGAGATTGTGATCAGCATTATAGAAAATCAGGGTATTTCATTGCATAATCCATGCACCCTTACTTTTTTAGTGTATAGACAGAAATAAGTTGTATGTGTCTTATGTTTTGGACATATTTTGTAAACTCATCGTATGTTTTTCATTTATAGCGAGGAGGTGATTTAGAGAAGGGTTACTATTCAGAAACAAGCTTCAGAAAGTTCAGAGATCTGATGTCACGTGAGTAGTTTATTGAAGTGTATCTATGCTCTTAAGTCCACAAATTATTAATTCTATGCTTATTACATAAATTAACTAACTCCCTTGTTTGGGGTCTTCTACAATTCATAGTGTCTCTTGACTGGAGAAGAGCTCATTGCCAGTTGTCCACATCTGCATAGTTTGTGCATTTGTAGATTAGTCATTTACAGTTGTTCCATACTGCAGATTGAACTTTATTAGCAATACTCTACTATATTGTTCTGTATATTACATAGCTGAGAGTTACTGTGTATTTCAATATAGTCTTCTTGGGCCATCAGCCGTGTCAACTGATTTAAATACAACATTTCAGGGACTGGCTCCGTCCCCATCCTCAGGCAGAACTGATTTAACCCACCACTCATCTGTCCCGTGTTTTTGGGCAGGGAGAAAAACACAGGACAGATGAGTGGTGGGTTAAATCAGTTCTGCCTGAGGATGGGGACGGAGCCAGTCCCTGAAACGTTGTATTTAAATCAGTTGACACGGCTGATGGCCCGAGAAAACTATATTGAATCATGTCGCCGGGAAAGTTTTAAAACTTATACTGTGTATTTGCCCAGTTAAATGTTTTGGTTTGGGGAGGCTGGAAAAATTATGTATAGTGTACTGAATTTTGGAGTTGCCACATGGTAACAAGCATTCCTCATATTTAATGTGCTCATAATTATACTGCTAGTAGTAAAATCCAAATATGTAGACTTGTGACATTTTCTGGTATTATCCCAGGTGCCTGGCCTACTCTCCTGATTAATTCCTTAGTGTGCAAACCCAAGCTGGTGAGCTTACACATGCCCTGACAGACTTCAATCCAGAAATGAGCCTGTTCACAAAAGGCCACCACTGGCCCTTATCCTAAGTCAGATGCATTCAGTCCACATTCTTCCACCTTTTCCTTTTAGTCTTTCTGATCAAAAGTGTGTTAAGAGAAGGCTGAGTAGAGTTTTCTCTTAATAAAAAATGTAAACATTGTCCTCCAGCATGTTCCTTCGAAACTTGGTATCCACCTGCAGGACTACCGTACATGTTGCCACAATGCAGAACACTGGTATCCACCTGCAGGACTACCACAATGCAGAACATTGGTATTCACCTGCAGGACTACCGTACATGTTGCCACAATGCAGAGCATTGGTATCCACCTACACGATTCCTGTACATGGTGTCACAATCCAGAGCCATTGAAAGTTTACATTTTTTTTTCAGATTATTCAGATTTGAAGCAAGACCAAAAAAGAATGGAACATTTTACTTCATTATATGGGGTTTTAATTGATTTTATTGGAGAGAATAATTTGCCAAACACAGCAGAGCTAATGGGAATTTATGGTAGGGTAAGTGTGGTATAAATTAAATTAATATTTTCAAAATTGGAAATACTGATTATAATCAGTAATAATAATAATAATAATAATAATAATAATAATAATAATAATTAATATTCAGTGATATGTAATTGAATTCTTACTATACAGTCTTAAGAGTTGGCTTAGGGACATTTCACATTTGTGAGAAATGTGGAATTGGAAAGTGGATGGTTATGAAATGAATTTTTCTTTGCATCTTCATTATGTAAACTTTACCTGTCTTATTATTTTTATCCTTGGGTCACAGCTATTATGGATCAGTATTTTATCATTGTGTACTGTTTACTGTTAGGTCTTTAGACACTGTGTAATTACTGTTGTAATTAAGAATTTTAACTCTTTTGTGTAGATGTGTGTGAATGGCTTTAACATCTTGGATCCTGAAATGTTGAGCATTGGGACGGGTATCTATCTGGGTTGCTCTGTAATAGATCACTCTTGTGACCCCAATGCAGTTGCTGTTTTCGAGGGGGTTACTATTCATATTCGTGCTGTGAAAGATATACCAGTACTGGACTGGGAAAAGGTATATTTACACATAATACCAGCCTATATTTATATATATTATGCACTTTTAATCCTTTATCTTGTGAGAGTGGGCTGTCTTGATATGAAGTTCATGCAAATGCAGTCTGTCAGGGCTGTTTGTAGGGGGATGCAAGGCCTGGGCAAATCAGCCTTTGTGGAGAAATTCATATTCTTATACAGGTAAGAAACAAAGAATGTAATTTTCATGGCATCTAGATATATACTTGTAAAATATCATGCATACTGAAATCTCTATTAATTTATCATAAATTACAGCTCATCCATCTGTCTGTGTCCCTGTTGTTGTGGTTGTGACATACACTCACAGTTACTGATTCACAGTTCTGTACATTGTCAGAGTAAAAATCTGACATGAGTCATCGTTGTCATTGTCATAATCATAATTTTCATAAGCATGAGTCTGTTACAGTTTATTTTGTTGTCTGAGAAAAGCCATTAGTGGAGCTTTTTCTTGACTGTACATTGCAGTTGTGTGTTCCATGTTTGGTGTCAGGTGGTGAATGTAGCTTTTTAAAGCTTGTTTTAAAGCTGCATTATTAATGAACAAGGACAGGAACACAGATAGGTGGACTAGTGCAGATTTTTATTCAACATGAATTGGCTTAGGAACTGGAAGTCATAGAAGTAATAATAGGATTTGGCCCCCTCAAAGCTCGGAGAGTGCAAGAGGAGTAGCTTGTGTATTTTATCACATTGGTGCATGGGGCTCTTGGAATTTGATAGACTTGCCTTGCTCTCTACCATCAGTGTTATGTTTCTGGTGCAGTATGCTGTTAGAAGTGTTTTGAAGGTTTGTCTGTTGTAGAACTTTAGTTTTTATGCATTCCTTGTGCAAAATGCATAAACTGATGGTGTGATGGGGGAAATAGCATTAGTCCTCTTAATTGTTCCATCTCCAGTATTACCAAATGGATTGTGATGGAAAGTGGTGTTAGGGGCCAGCATTGAAAGTTTTAATATTGGTGCATATAAGTCAAATATAAACCCTAATTTACGTGAAGCTGAAATCACAATCATTTTTTTTTAAATGTGGCTTATCTCACAACAGATTTGTTTATAACATAAAATTCAGTGCTCATTAAAATCAGCAGCTTCTGTCGGAAATATTTTGATGTGTTGAATATTTAATCACATATGTGATAAGAGATTTCTGACTGTGTAATGTGAGAAGGTTTGCTTCAGTAGATTTAAATCTGCAATGTAATGGAAGTGATGGCTGGTATTTATTTGTTTTTATTTTTGCTGAATAAATATATAGTTATATATTTAAATAGTAATATACTTTTACAGTTAAGTATGTTTCATTGAAAAGGTAATGAATGGTGATGTAATTCAGTACACATGTAATATGCACTCATGATTTAAATATTATGTTATGTGAGTGGTGACAGGGTACAGACAAGCTGAACTTATTTCAGAGAGGTAACCTTCCTATCCCGGGATCTGAATCAGTGAGATTATGTGTTTAATGATACAAAGAAAAAAATAAAGTTTTTTATTGTCCCACTGCAAGACTTAGAACAGCAGTAAATGAACACCAAGACCAATGAGGTATGGAAAATTGCATGGAAATTTGAAAGTAAGTGTACTCCAAACTGGAGTATGCCATGATGAACCTAAATATGAGAGTGAGGTGAACTGTATATAATAAAATGTATAGGACATATCAGCCTCATGGCCAAAATCATAGCATTATGAAAAAGAAGGAAGAAATGTAACATGTGGAAAGAGTTGGAACATTTAACATCAACTGTGACTGAAGTTTTTTTTTTCTTCTTGTAGGTTTTTATAAGTTATATTGACTTACTAAATTTTCCAAAAGATCGACAGTTAGAACTTCAGGAAATGTATTATTTCCTCTGTGATTGTAAACCTTGTACCAGCCTTCAGTCCTTGAACCTAATTTTGTGTCCAAATCAGGATTGTGGACAAGGAATTCCAGTAAACCAACAGGTATGTGATTATGTCCCATACTTCTGGTTTGCAAAGTTTATCTAATAATGAACTTAAACATATCTAACATGTTATTTAATTTTTTTGTTATTAATATGAAATGTCTTGTTCAGATTCTTGCATATTTCATTGTGAACTGGATTTGCTGCCACTGAATGTACTCTAAAATCTGATTAACTTCATTTACATTTCACAGTGGAACAGGGAAATTAGTTTCATGATACCATGTTGTACTTTGAAATACTAAGAAGTGTGTGCATACTTTCCTTCACTTCCTCTGAAATGTTCACAGATTTTTCATTTACTGAGTCACCTGACTGAAATCAAATTATACCAGATGTACGTCACATTCAGGCATTGCTGCAATAACTACAGTTGAACATAAACGTACAGTGTCATACATTTGCTGAAAGTTACTATTGTCACTGTCCTGTAAGATATGCAGTAACTAACTGATCCCCAAGTTCAACACTGCTGATATTAAATCCCAACCACTGGACATGATTGAAGCATTGCCATCCATCTGCCTATTGGTCTAAGATCTGTCTGTATGTTATAATTCCATCTCCTTGGTATTTCAGGTAGCTGTTGTCCACCTCACAGAAGTTCTATATGCATTTCTTATCTGCCCCATCCCATTATAACCTAATTTATTAAAATATGAACAGGCATCTGTCAACTTCTGTGACAATTATATTCCCAAGGGTGATTGCAGAACTCAGAATCATGATTGAAATTTTTGTTAGTTTGTTTTGTCGCATTAAATTGTAATTGAAAAGTACTTTATTCAGTATTCAGGTAACTTTCATACCATTCATTTCCGCTGGCTACAATTATTTTTAGGAAAACTGGATTAAAGAGATAGGTAATATCAAATGAAGTTAATGTAAAATTTGTGCAAATTGAAGGATACCTATAATATGAAACAGAAACCTTGAAACATGTATGTGAAGAGGCCAAAACAAGAATGATGGTCCAGGCCAATTTGTAAATGTATACTATTTTTGCTTATGTTTATTCTGAGCACAGGTGTTTGTGGCTGTGAAATAATTCAGTCAGATGAGAGTTTACTGTATACGGTTATACATTAAGATGTGTAATTGCATATTACTTTATCTTGTTACAGGATGGTGAAGAGTTACCACAACCATGCTCTTCCTGTGGAGAACACATAAAAGTGGACACATACAAGGAGTATCTTGAAGTGGAAGATTTCACAAGACATCAGTTACAAATTATGAAAGACATAATATGTATCCTTCATATGAAAGATATATTAAAATCTTATTGGAGTAATATCACCGTTCAAGTACAGATTATTACTTTACTGTGCTCTTTATTAATTTTATTAGTTGTAATTATTGTAATGAAATCTTCTTCAGTGAGCCCCATGGCTGACGCTATATTATGCACAGGGTAGCCTGTTACTTATATGGTGGCTGGTTCTGTATGTGGGTTTTTCTGCAACATATTGGTCAAACTTCAGGAGTGTGTTCTACAGGTCATTTGGAGTATAAAATGTCTGGTAGACTACTGGTCATTTTGACACTGATATCAAGGTACGCACTAGTGAAGTAAGCCGACACAGCTGTAACTAGATCAAGTTCCTGCTTATACACTGTCTTGGCTAGTGGCTGTGGCTGTGGCTGTATTGCATTGCAGGACACTGGTGGTCAAACCTAACTTATTTACTTGTGCAGAATATGCTGATGTGCATTTCAGGTATGGCTTCTGCGATGGAAATGGTAGGACTGCTGTGTTGGAATACTGACAATGATATGCACTTGACAGAATGCCACGTTGCAAAGCATGAGAGAATGTGGCTGCAGGTACAGGTGATTTTAATCACTGGTTTTCTGTGATAACAGTCTTAAAGAGTTCCTTTGAGATGCTTTGGATTGTGCTCCATTATCTATTGTTTCTTCTGAAAGAACAAATTTTGTTTACCTCTGCTTCTTCATTAATAAGGAATCTGTTGTTTGAAATTTGTCAGTTGATATGTTGTTGATTTCGAAGGAACTGAAATGCCAGGAAACTGTGTTCTGATTTTGTTTTGATAGTTTTTATAGTATTAATTTCTTATATAGTTTTCCACAATGAAAGTCCTCTATGTTGAACTGTATTGGATATTCATGAGCAAAAACCACAATTTCTATCAATAAAAAGCCTCTGTGTTGCACTGTGCTTATATTCATGATCCATAGTGACTGCCTGTGTTGAACATAGCATATGAAACTCAATTTTATGAGATGATGCAGCAGACTGTTACTGCTGCGATAAGCCTGGTGGTCTGTGACTCATTCTGCAACTGATCAGGTTGCTGACTGTTGGAGTTCCGCTTTCAACTGGATTCTCTTTATATGTCACGTTTATTCAGCATCACGTGAACATACAACATCATGATTGCTAAAATTATATTATTTGTGGGTTGATGTGTTTTGTTCCTGTGTAGGACCATCCTCAAGGATGCTGTTTAGAGCTCATTACATTTGTTCTTGTCATATTGTTTAAAAGTAGAATAGAAAATGCAAAAGACTAAAATACTGAATTTAAATTGCAAATTAGAATGCTGTGTGACTCTTGTATAGAGGGTATTTATAATATTCTTGTGCTACTGTTGTATAGATTATGTCTTAAAAATTATATGATTTTCACAGTTGACTAATTTTTTGTGAAGCAGACAGGTAGATGTAGGCATTCTGATTTTCAGTGTTTCCTCTGCATCCTAATTAAAGAAGGCGAGTTTCTTGTGAATATATTCTGTAGGTGCTCTGTGGCTGTTCTTACAAAATCATTTTCTTTTTTTCAGTGGGAGTGGGGGAAACAGGTGGTAAAAATAAATGTTTTTGTCTTTGTTTCCAGTGTTCTGTCTGACTTAACAGTTTTGAAATAAAATGTGTCAGTGTGTTTATGAAATGGACTATGAACTATGGACAAAGTGAGACAGGTCTGAGAATGTGTGCGTCTTATGTGGAAATTTTTCATCATTATTGGTGCATATGAAACTTTAAATATTTTTCCAGTGCATGGTTGCTGCTTGTCTTGTTGGTTCATGGACCCTTGGTAAATGACATGTAAGTGGGAGGGGGTATACAGGTATTTGAACTTGTCCCGGGCCCTTAAGATGATCAGTTATACCTATATGTGTATGTATAATGTTAGGGAACGATTGAAAAAGCTTGTAGAACAACCCACTGATGGAAATAGGTAATTGTTGTATATATGCCATCACAGTTTCCGAGTTTGATGGTTCTGTGTATCATTCTGTCTCTTCACCAACCACTAACACAATGACCTATCTAGTCTTTCCTTAATTTTATACACTGTCTGCTTCATACTCAAAGCAGTGATTGTTGCTGTTTCATATGGAACAGTATTACATGAAACCTTGTGTTTTATAAGGAATGGGCTTGGGCTGGCAGTACGCGAGTACGGATTAGTGAAATGTTCTGTCTAATTGGCATCAAAAATACCATCTTTGAAGTGTTTCATTTTCGTGCTAATGCATGCATGAGCAGAGAAAACACTTTTTCATAACACTTTACCTGATACTTTATTGTGTTATGCTTCTGAAAACAAAAATACCCCAAACTCCTTTTTGAAATAGGCGATGATGTGTATTCATATACGAGAAGTTGATTTGTACAGATTTCTTTGAATTACTTGCAGATGGTTTTGTTGGCACCTCAGACACACTTTATTCTGAATAACTGTCATATTTTTGTCTTTAAGAGTTTAAGAAAATGTTGATGGGATGGTGGAATATTTTTTGGCTCCATTACAAGAGAGTGTTCTATGGAAGGGATTTACTGAAAAGATGAAAGCTGGTTTTAGAGTCTACAAATAAGTCAGCAGGGTGACATTAAATGGAGGATATGACCTTAGCAGTAGCTGTCATTTCATACATGTACACGTTGCTCAAGATCGCATGTCTTTTGCTCACAGATTAAGCTGAAAGCTGAATTTGGAAGGTATGGTTGAAGTTAATCGAAGGAAGTTATCAAAGTTTCATACCATAAAGTGTCTTGCATGTGATAAAAATGACAGTAGAGTTTGTAAAATTGAAACATTTTTGGAATGTTCACTGACATTTTAGGCCAGTTGCTCCAGCTTGTCTGAACTGATAATGAATGGAGTGGTTGAACTTCTCAAAGCAAGTGGCCTGCATACTGTGTTCATGTTTACAGTTTTGTGTGTGAATTACATAATTTATTACTGATTGCCTTAACATTTCTTCAGATCTTGATGTATGCAAAGTTTGCTTGAAGAAGCAGCAGGGTTTATTTCATCCATTAGACCTTCTGCATGTGAAAGTTCTAGACCTGGCATTTGAGAGTAGCATTGAGATGGGACAGTGGGAGCAGGCACTTGAATTTGGCCAAGAACTGGTATTAGGATATCAGTAAGTTTTTGTCCTCGCATTTCTTTGTAGGGACATTTGGTGAGGTATAATTCTGATGCCAGCATGTGTGTTTTGGTAAATGTTTACATTGCTGCATGTGGATTTTGTGTGTGTGCATGTGTGTAAGGGAGAAATTAGGACTTGTGCATACAAATGTTTGGCAGAATTAGGTCTTACATGCTTAAAGGCTCAGAGAAATGTAAAACGAAAACTTACTTAGGACTACCACATGAGAATGAGAACTCAAGTTATTTGTAATTTTATGAAGACAAATTTTCAGAGTAACTGTATTCTAACAATTTGTTTGGGGTTAATGTGAAACACACCCATGACAGCAATGTCTCACCATCTGCATAGGTTACATTCCTGAAAAATATCATGGTTGACAAAGTCTAACTACAGTCCTGCCAAAATTTAAAGTTCCTGAGTCTTGTCTGCATGTGTTAGGAAACCCCAGGTCAGGTGCAAGAATGTAACACATGTCAGATCTGGATTTCAACTCCAAACACTGAAGCATGAAGTTGCAAACTGTTAACAATCACAGGACTTACCCAGTACTAATGGTAATAATGGGTCAGTGTTTGCAAATGCACAGACACTGTGCTTGAGAGACATGTGACAGCTGGATCTTAGAATAGCAGTGTGGGAATGTAGGTTGCCTGTTTATTCACTAAACACAAAAAATTACGTATGTTATATTGAGGTTTTCACTACAGTGACTGTGAAGGTTATGGTATTGTAGAATGTCATGCTGTGTAGTCTGGTAGAAGCAAGTTGCTTTTAAATGTCTGTACACTTTACGTGACTGCAAGGCATCACATCCCAGAAGACAGCTGTCTTTGATACATAGTATGTTTAAAAATAAATGTAGACATTAGACATAAAAGTGTTACACAAAGGTATGTTGGTAATCTTTAGGCCAGAAAAATGGTTTGGAAACAACTGATTTTTTCTTGTATACACAAAAACTGCAGATATATGAAACCAAGTATGGTGGTTGGTAATCCTGGATATAAATGGATGACAACAGGTGCTTGAAAATCTGCAGTTAGGTAAGCTGTGGTTGGCAAGGGATTGTCATATCAAGAATAAAGCTTTGCTGGAGTGTCTACATTTTAAGCTGTTATTTATTTCGTGGTACCATAAACAACAAGGTGCAACTGAACTTGCTTTTAAATTTACATTATTAGGGCCTGATTTGTTTTTCATTTAATGTCTTGTGTTTTAACTGACTGAAGTTATGTAGCATTGGTGCTTGTGGTGACAATGACAAACTAAGAGGTGTGATTGTAACAATGCTCTGTAGTCTGTTAACTTAAAATATCCATTATCATGGTATTCGACAGACATTTATCACAAAATGGTGTTGGTACATGACACAAGCCTGAGTTGGCTTCTGCTCTTTAGCCAGACAGTGCATTGTTTAGGCTGCACATTAGATACAGTTTACAGAAGTACAGTTCTACAAAATAGCTGAGAGATGCGCAGTTCTGGTTAAAGAATAATGATTAAGATAAGCAGAGATAATATTAACTGTAACACCACTCTGGCATTTCAGTATGACTCTGTTATTTGCAGCATGAACATAATTTCATATTTACATAAGCTAGTACAAATCCTTTTCAAGTCTTATTTTTCTTATTTTGTTTGTGTTCACTGTTTGAAAAGAGCACTTAATGCAGGTTTTAATAGGTGTTCTGTAAGACAGAATTTTGTGTTATCTTCATGTGACTGTGTTAGGCATCAGCGTCCTCATATGTACTTCAGTACAGCAAGACTTCCATTTCCTGCTGTGTTGTATCTGTGTTGGGTAACTGTCATACAGATATGAATAATAACAATAGCATAAGTGCCTATAAGCCTTTTACTAGCATATATACTACTGTCCGTACTGCTGCTGTGATTATGGCTGTGACTGTTGTGATGATGACAGTGATGACAACGACGACAAAAACAACAACAACATTTTCGTCATGAAACGTCAAGGGAAGGGACCACTTGAAAGATCTAGGCATGTTGGGGGGGGGGGGGGGGCTGTAATAACAACATGAACCCACATGTAAAAATGATGTGAAGATATGATTTTCATTGAATCCTGGTAGTATCTAGTATGAGCTTTTGTGAACACTGATGAACTTTCAGATTCCGTAAAGTCAGAAACTTCTTGCTCATTTCAGTAAATGTGGTATGAGTTAGTTAATACAATAGTATAGATGGTAAAAAACCTAACTGTTAAACATAAATCTGGCCTGATGTGTTTTAATCCGTTTGGGAAAGGAGTGAATTGTTTACATATTGGTATTGTGTAACTGTGGGTGAAAATGTAGGTTCTTAAAATTCCATACCCTTTTCCTTTGAGTTCTTATGTTTGTAAGGGTTGTGTTTAAACCTTGTCATGATTTGATGTTAATTATTTGATCTAATTTTACTTTTTTGTAATGTAATAGACATATTTGTCAGATTGACTATCAACAGAAGTTCTTACTTAATTTATTCTCTTTTTCTAGAAAATACTACAGAGATTACCACCCACTGCTAGGAATTCATTATATGAAGCTTGGAAAGATCAACTTATATTTGAAAAAATTCAGTGAAGCACTCGGTATATTAAAAAATGCAGAAAAAGTTATACGTGTCACACATGGTGAACAGCATTTGTTGTACCAAGATCAGCTCATGCCACTGGTGTATCAGACTCAAACTGAGCTGGATAATACATGAAATAGGTTTTGAATACTCAGTATATCTGCTTTACTTATTTAGGAAGTTTCTACTGATTCTTGGTAGTTAGCAAGACTATAAGGGGAAGTCTGTCAATCCCCAAAGAACAGAAATGTGCAACAGATAATACATATATCCAATGTCAGTTTAGGTTTATGATGCTCAGTCACTGAATTGAATGCCACTCTAGCCTTGCAGCTCAAGATTAGCTCAAGTTACATGAAATTTGGAAACCAAACTCTGTGTTTTAAATTAAATAATAACTTTTGGGTATGTACAGAGATGTATTTTAAAGGCATATTCACTGGCTGTGATGTTCATATATCTTTCAGACTGATTACGTTGACAGGTTAGCCCAGTGGACAGATCAAGGAGATTGTATTTGCTTTTAATTACTGAATAAAGTACTGTGAGTCAAACTTTTATTAGAAATTTTTCCTGTGCTCAAGGACCATTCCATTCCAGTGGGGGGTTGGGCAGCAAAGCATGAGACATAACATTTTATTATATAATTTTTTTTACCATCATGGTACCCACCGTGTTGAGTCTTTAAATAAAGCCGGCACTGTATATATCTTGTGTGCCACATGAAATGTTTACCTCTTTTTTTTTTTATCTTTCAAAAATATTCTGCATGAAAATAACATATTCACAACAACATTTAAATTTATACTGTAATCTACTACTACTAGTATTTAGTATTGTGTCAAAATACAGGCATTTTTTTTTGTGAATAGAGGCCTGTTGCAGGTGTCTGTTAGATGTGAGATGCAGGAAGATCGGATGGAAGTTATTTGTGATTTAAATTTACATACAGGTTACATATGTACATGAACATTTGGACATGTTGTATACATTGATTACAGATTAACCTTGTTATTTTGTGTATATACAGTACACTGAGTGTCCAGCAAATTACGAATTTTATTTTGGTACATAGCTCATATTTTTCATACCAGTATTATTCTCTGTGTGTATTATTCATGTAAGGTAGTTATAGTTTATGTCACTAGATGTCTCAGACATGACACAGCTGATCAACAGCATATATGTAACTGGAGAGTGGCCCAGAGATTTCATTGCATTTACAATGATTGCCTTAAAGAAGAAGCCCAAAGCTACAAAATGCAGCGACCATCGCACAATCAGCATCATTGCGCACGCAGCAAAGATAGTGGCGAGGATACTTAGAAGAAGGATTGAAAGGAAGACAGAGGATGCACTTGGAGAACATCAGTTTGGATTTAGGAGTGGAAAAGGAACTAGGGATCCAATTGGGATGCTGAGAATAATATCAGAATGAACCTTGGACATAGATGAGGAATTGTGTGCTTGCTTCATAGACTGGCAGAAGGCATTTGACTGTGTCAGCTGGACCAAATTAATGCAGATCCTTAAGGGAATTGGGATAGACTGGCGGAAAGAAGATTGATCAGCAAATTGTACATGTAACAGAGTGTCAAAATACGACTGGACCAAGGGGAGATGAGGAGTGTGAAGATTGGAAGAGGAGTTAGACAAGGTTGCTGTTTGTCACCGATTCTGTTCAACTTATACAGCGAGTACCTTACCAAGGAAGCTCCTGAAGGGTTTGGAGACTTCAAAATCGGAGGACAAGTAATTCGCACTGTGAAATATGCAGATAACCTTGTGCTACTGGCTAGGGAAGAAAACGTGCTACATGACATGGTTGATAGACTAATTGAAATTGGAAGATGCTATGGAATGGAAATGAATGTGGAAAAAACTAGGGTAATGAGAATCTCAAGGCAACCATCCCCAATGAAAATTATGATAGATCAAAAACAATTGGAGAATGTGGAATATTTCAATTATTTGGGTAGCATGATAACAAATGATGCAAGGTGTACAAATGAAATTAAATTCAGAATTGCCATGGCAAAAGCAGCATTCAACAAGAAGAAGAATCTTTTCACCAGCAAACTGGACTTAAATGTAAGGAAGAAACTAGTAAATTGCTAAATTTGGAGCATAGCTTTGTATGGTGCTGAAACGTGGACACTTTGGAAAATGGATCAGAAATATCTGGAAAGTTTTGAAATGTGGTGCTGGAGAAGAATGGAGAAGATCAGTTGGACCGATCGCGTGAGAAGTGAAGAAGTATTACACAGAGTCAAAGAGGAGAGGAATATCCCACATACAATAAAAAGAAGAAAGGCTAATTGGATTGGTCACATCTTGCGCAGAAACTGCCTTCTGAAACACGTGATTGAAGGAAAGTTAGAAGGAAGGATAGAAATGACGGGAAGACGAGGGAGAAGACGTAAGCAGCTACTGGATGACCTTAAGGAAAAGAGAAGATACTGGAAATTGAAAAAGGAAGCACTGGATCGCACTCAATGGAGAACTCGCTTTGGAAGAGGCTACGGACCTGTCGTAAGACAGACTACAGAATAAATGAATGAATGACTAGATGGCTCCGCAGTCATCGTAGTTTCTTATGCACTTCCGCATTTTTCTCTCAGTAGTGGTGCGGTTCGCAAATCACTTAGATAATCATGTGTGGCAAAATCAGTCGTGTCGTTGTGGATACACTTAACGGTGGAAATAGTGGTTTATTGATAGTATTTTATGTGTTTTACAGTGTTATAAATTATTCGTTATCAGCGAAAGTGAGTATGGGAGTCCAAGAAACAGGAGCGCAGATTAGCGCCATGACTGTAAGCAGCTGTCTTTATGAGTTCGGTTTTAAGGCCTGTTGTTTGGAAAAACCAAAGCCGTCACTAGCAATGCGGAGAAAAGGCGTGGCATCGCCTTAAAGTGCAAGTCATGGACTAAATGTCTTATCTTTGCTCAATCGTTTGTAATCCATAGTATAAACACGCAGGCTTAACCTCAAGATCCAAGGCCTGTAAATTCAGGTGACACAAAGCTTTGTTTAATTGTTATCAGCATTAAGAGACGTAGGTAATTAACGTAACAAATGTTGTTTAATTATTTCGAAACACAATACTCCGGGAAAAGTGTATTGAGCATAAAAATATGCGTTTCAACTCTACAGCTTATGTTCGAGGAAGTTTTCTTCCTATAAGCACTTAACGAAATCGGCAGTGGAATTATTTTATCTGAAATTTTTTTTTGTACTTCCTGTCGGCTCGCTATCGTATAAACTTCTTGCACTTCTCCTGCCATTTCAAACTTACCGGGCAAACAAAACGTAATTGAAATCGATGGTTCATTTTCAGATTTATTTCTTCAGCATCCTTGTACCTCTTTCTGAGGTCTATAGTAGCACTTGCCAGTCCGTATACATTGCTAAAACTGAACATGGGAATATCACGTAAATGTATGTAACAGTAATAAACAGAACATGAATGTCACCTAGTTGCACTATAACCTATGAACATTAAACGTCGTCTTGCTGCATGTATTTTGTATGTTTCTTGATGTTTACAGGGTGCATATTGTTTAGAACACAGTGTCACTATGTGATTTGAATTCCGCAAAAATTAGGCCTAATTTGGGAATTTTGGAATTGGATCCTTTTTTGTATTTATTAATCCATATTTATTTCTTCAATAATTAGAGAAATAGGCGATGATATGGACACAGTTACACAAAGGGTACGGGGATCTTGGTTTATGAAGGTCGTTGTGTGAATATAGTGATCTCTACCGTCGAGGGACGGAATTATCATGAACACTGGCCCGGATGTGACGTTAAATGAAGCGTTCGTAGCGTATGTGAAGGTACTAGATCGGCTTTAGTCTATGGGGAGTGAGTGAGGAGTGTCACGAAATTCGTCGGAACAACCGGTCTCCGGGGATGGGATTCGAGCCCGCTGCTTTGTGCTTACAAAGAGGAAGTGTTAACCACCGCGCTGGCAGTTCGGGAAGGTAATAGCTAGCATATGATAAGCGTGCGCTGCACATTTCATTTTTAAAGGCGAACCTTTATTGAGTACTCATTCATAAAGGACATTATTTTTGTTCACCAATAAACTAAAACTTAACTAAATCGCTTTTAAATTAACAGTTAAACTCTACTTAAAAATACAAACTTAAACCATGAGACACAAAACATGGAATTTTGAGACCCGGCACATCCTTTACGCATGCGTACGAGGTTAGATTCAAAAGCAGGGCCGAGCGGCTAGTAGGATAAAGTCGGCCGATCAAATTTAAGATAAAACAACACATTTATGAATACTCTCGGAAGGGGATTAAAAAAAAAACAGCTTTGTCGCATGCACGCAGTATTTAAGAGAAACAGAAGAAGGGAATGTGATGTAATGGAACACACTTCTTTTTTGGTGTATTGGTGCAGAATTTAGTCTTGCATTATGAGAGACGAAATAAGACTAAAAGTTCTTAAGAGTATTTAGACCTAGAAAATCCTAAGTGGTTGTAACGGAAAAAATAATGTAATGGGGATCTTTTTTAAGTTGTACTGTAAATGTATTGTGGTTAAATCAAGAAAGAGACAAAAGATAAATGGAAAATACAGGACGGATAAAGAAACAAGAAATATATATAACCATTTTGACTATAAATTCATGGAGAGCGAGCACGTAGAATGTAGTACGAATATTAGAAGGGATACTACACAAATATGTTCTGGGGATGTGGCACAACGAGAACAGTTTTGTTACCACTTCCATACCCCACTGCTCAGAGAATGCTCTGTAGAGTCTACTAGGAAGCACAGGCAGGCGAAGTAGAACAAAAAATGGCAATTCAGGGAACCAACACAAACTGCCTCCCAACGAAGCAGTTATAATTTTACTTTATTTAAGGACGTTGTTTTAATACTGTAAGTTTATGGCGTCGAATGGGGTGGGAAGATTTTTATGGATGTTACAGTATGGGTGGCCCCAAGAAATACAACGAAGACACGACCACATTTCGTAGATTCGAATCCACTGCCTTCAGAAAAAAAAAAAGTCTATTGCGATACCGCCACGTAAACCTACTCGGTAAAATAAAACAGCGAGGCAAAATGGTGGGTTCTAATTGGTCTAATGCACTGGGGCATACATTGGTGATCGAATTACTCTATAACGGTGATACGTATCAAAACTGTGAGCTTCAATTAGCCCTTTTCCCATTATTTTTCCCCAGCAATTAACTCTGCAGTGGAAAAAATCAAAGAGCTGCAGAAACTAGCAGACTGCTCCTCTGACATAAGATGTCCTGCTAAATATCTTGGATGCTGACTCGCAGGTCGTTAATGCAGTTCTGTGGGTTACTACGTGCTGTCTTGCCGCACAATCTGCCATTATCTGCACTGCTGACGTTGCTGGAAAATTTCTTCGGGAGGAAGAAGTCGGTGCGATTGTACGTAGGGTGAAGGCGGGTCACAAGACAAGTCTTATGACAGGAGTGTTCTTAGGGGTTTCTAGGTTTGTTGTAGGTAATATCCTGTAGGCTGCACTGAACAAAATATGCCAGCAATCAACTGAAATCGGAATATTCTTGAGGCGTACATTTATCGCGGTCAAACGACACCGTATCTTTCAACCGTTGTTTTGTGATATTCATTTTAGGGCCACTTTCCGACTAAAGAATGAATGGGGAGTAAAAAAGTAAGATTGCCTTTCTCCACGCTATGAAGGCATATAGGGGTAGTAGAGGTATAGCTCCATTTATTCTTAACCTCGGCACTGGAGAGAGGTGAGTGGTCAGCTTCACTCCCCGGCCACTTTACCCCCGGAAAAGGACCCCAGTATCTGTTACGACGGGCCCAGGTACAATTATTACTGTTTTTCCTTCTCATTACTAATTCGCTGAACTTTCCTACGAAGAGTTTTACAGTAACCCTCCCCGTATTCGCGAACTCAGCGTTAGCGAATTCGCTTGTTCGCTCTACAATATATTAGTAATTACTTATTCAGTATTTGTGAGTCCAAATTCGTGTATTTACCGTTGCGACCGAGGAAACCCGTTACAAGCTCACGTACACTATAAGTAGGACAAAAGAAAGAAACATGAATAGCAAAATGAGAACGTCGAATAAGAAATCATTGTAGACAACCCGCAGATTGAGGTGGAGGAAAAGAGATTGTTGGAGGAAAGAAATTAGATGTAATAAGTTGTTTTATTTTATTGTGTAAATGCAATTTTACAATGTAATCATTTTATTTTATACACTAATTGTGTTGGTTGCGATCTGTACTTTGTCCACTCAGACTTGACTTACATTTTTGACGATAATTTATTAATTTGCATTATAAAAGCCATACTTAATATAAATTTTAAAATAACATCGGAAACACCGTTTTAGCACAAAGCAAAAACAATTAGGAGAACAGTGGCACTCCTGGTGCCGAGATACCAAACCGTATCATTTCTGTAAATTACTAAGTTCAGTATTCAAGGTGTTCTCCAAGAACGTAGGCCGGCAGTGATGTTCCTAAAATGAGCGCTTCATGTTCAGGAGACCACGTATTGGTTCGAGTCTCGGACCAGTCAATAGCTATGTGGACTGAGGTTTTTCGTCATTTTTTGCATTCCTTTCTTGAGAATGATGGGGTAGACCGTCGTGGCTACGCCCATCCACCCATTCCCAATAATCTTATCTCATTTCATACTTATATTTGTTGTTGAAAGATCACTGTTAAACAACTTAAGAATCAACGTCTTCAAGATGTAACTGACAGAGACATAATGCCGGACAGAATTCAGTGTCTCGAGTGAGAAGCTGGTCTGTCCCTCATTTCCTCGAGGGGAGAATCGAGGCAGTACGTAGATCTCTCCTGCTTCCCCCTTTTATCCATTCACAATTCGTTTCCTTACTTACATTAAACGTTAAACAAACTCTACATGTGGTGCGGTGTCACTAAATAGCCTGTGACTAGTCAGGCCAGTTTCGAGCAGCAGACCTACTGAATAAGGGGTGGATATGTCAGCCTCAACGAAGGCTGGGAGTAGAGAGCTACTTTGGTTGAATTGAGTTCCTTTTTCGTGCTCCGTTGTCCAATGTGTTGATGCATCACATGGATTTTCATTCTTCAAGTAGCAGTCGAAATCCCCTCCCGCCTTGTCGATGCGCACTAAAGAAAACTGTGGTCTATGTGGCATTCACAAGAAGGTAGAAGCGGTTATCGGGCTGTGGAGACGCAGTGAAACCCATCATTCATGGTAGAATGACGTGATGGATAAACACGTCACCTACTGGTTGAGATGAAAGCTGCGTTTAATTCCGACCCAGCTAGGATAAGTCTGGCGGCTTATCTGGGGATGCCGCAGGGAGACAAATTTGTAACTTATTTAAGATGGGCAAGGCAACACGAGGCAGATTTTCTTTCTATATTTTAATGATTCCATAATTTACATTTTTCTACATAAACCGCATAATTTGTCTATCTAAACGATGTTGTCAAACATGCGAAAGAATATTGTTTGTTCCGTAGTAAACCAATCCATCCTCTTCGGAAAGTCAGAATTTTTTTTAATGATTCGTTTTTAAATTATACTCATATAATTATAATTAGCTCAGCGAGCAAGAAAATCACATGTGCACTTAAAGCCTAGAGTAGTCGATATAGTGACTAGGCTACAGAACACGCAAGCAAGGAATCGAGGTTTGATTCCCGGCAGGAGCAAGAGATTTTTCTCTATTCCAAAGCGTCCAGACGGGCCCTGGGGCCCACCCACTCTCCTATTCAGTGTGAACTTGGCGCTGTTTCCCTGCAGGTAAAGCAGCTAGTGTGTGAAGCCGCCGACTCACCTCAGCCTGGTGTCGACGTTAAGTATGAGTGGCACTATACCTACACTCCTCAATATACCTTCATGGCTTGCACGGGGACCGCTTTACATAACAAACGTTTTGGTAACGACATCTTATTTTAAATAGATTCAGGCCTAACGGTCCTATCCTTGTGTGTAGGCCACTTAGGTATACACGTAGATAGTGACTTTTTTTACAGCACGTTTAATGGTTAAACTTCCGTAATTTAATCGACAGAATTTTGTTTTATTTCAATGGAACGCAACACGGATTAACAATACTTGCGTTAAGATAAGAAAGATTGAGATATATGTCCCACCCCTGGTAGCCATGCCGTCAGCCTTGTCTCTGAACTGATTTTGGCTACTATACGGATTAGGCCGTCTGTCATGTTCAGATTCATAATTAATCATCTAACAGTGAATATTTTAGCATTTGGTTCACCTCTGGACGGGGTTTGGCCCGTCGCAAGGTCTTCTATTTAGCCCCGACATCACATAGAAAAGCCGAGGACATAGTCCATGTCCCTGCTGGGATTCTAACCGATGATCCCAGTGTTCGAGCAGTAGATGATAGAAACCTTAGATCATGCAGTTACTGTGATCTGCACTATGAATTGATTATGCATACAAACTGGCAAATACGTATATGGCGACATGTTCATGACCCACTTTATTTAAGATAGTTCTTCCCCATTTGCATGCTTCGCACAAATAGTGCAGCAGACTTCCTATCAGTATTAATAAGGAACGATGTTACGAATGAAGTAGTCTAAGGTGACGTATTGACATATTCTCACGTCGACCACCATCACGACAGTTTTGGCCACTTTGATGTGGCTGGCTAATCAATGTGAACGCCTAGTTGTGGTGGCTCTACACACCAGTGTGCCTACAGAACAAGCCACAACAGCTTATAAAGTGACCGGTGTGTGGTGCGGTAGCTATTCTAACCGATGATAAATGGGTTCATGCCTTGATGAATTGCAGCTGGTTTCAACTCTGCCACTACGGGGAGACACGCGGATACGTGATGGGATCCGCTGTGCTGCTGTAGATACCGAGATTAAGAGCGAACGGTGCAGCGGAGGAAGGACAGGCATACTTTGTATTTATCGCTCTTTGGTCAGTTCTGAGTGCAAATAGTATATATATATACATATATACACGTATATGATATATATATATATATATATATATTTTAAATTGCCCTTGATGATTCTGTACAGTTTTCATTTCATTTTGAGAATATGGTTTGAGTGATGTCGGAGAACAGAGTGCTGGGGTGAGTATTAGGAGACTAAATAAATGAATACTAAGGGGTTAACTTAGTTTTGATAGCAGTCGAGTTGTTACCAATCTTGTCTTGTGTTAGGAAGGTTCCGGTTTCAAATCTCTGCCAAAATCCTGGCTGTGCTGACAGATTTTCACGGATTTCGTCATCCCTCCAAGCCAATGTCGGGATAAACTTAGGCCACCGAAGCTTCCTTCTGTGTCATTCGGTGCTACGTTGAGCCTCTGATAGCTTGTTTAAAAAACCATGAATAAGAAAAGAATAAGGTGTTACTAATGTTAAGAAATGGAGGATGCAACTGATGTTGGTGGTGGGGATGTAAGAATAGCGCGCGTGGGGTGAGAATTGTATGGAAAATGTTAATCGGAAACCCTGAATATAATAGATGAAATAGCGGACGCAGGAGTAAGTGGAAAGATAACGCTAAGATTGGCATAAAAATGTCGTGTGTAGTGGATGGCTCTGAGGGACCATTTCGCCAGTGACCAGCTGTTCTAGAGAAGCATTGAACTTCCGAGTTCCTTAAGTGGCAGCTAATTTCTTGACTATGTGAACGACTCTTAGGTTCTGAAGGATTCTGTTTCAAGGAATTAATGACTTCGGTACTGCTTTGCAGTTCGACAATCAGTTGAGAAAGTCCATTTTTTTCGCTCGGTATTTTGAGTTAGTTACACTATTTGCTGACGAATAGCCGACGATGTACTAGCGCAGATAAAGGACATCAGTTCCGGTACCTTAAACCCCCGTATTTGCGAAGTTAACTTTCTCGGAAAACACCGTGAATACTGAGTTCGCAAATATGGGGGTTCACTGTGTTTGCTAATACTTACAGGCCAGTATTATATTTTTGTACGTGTGGACCTGTACGATAAGGTGGTTAGAAGTTTTTTTATTTTTATCGAAAATAACACACTTCGGTAATCTTCATGCATGTTCCGAAGACCATCGTTGATTCTTGAATATGGGACTACAAGTTCGGAAATCTGCACATGGCGTCGCTTTCATATAATTTTTTTGAAAACCACAAGCTTCACAGAAAAGATGTGTTGCATACAGAGTGTGTGTTGTTTTCTAAAATTATCTTTCGAAACGGTTTTTTTTGCTGCATGAGATGGGCTCAGCAACGCATCATATAGGCCTTCCTGTAAAGTGGTCCTTAAATTTCTTCAGTCATAATGAAAGTTTAAATGACTTAATAGTTTCTTTGTAAAATTGACTAATGTAAACACGTCTTAAGTCATTCCATTAGTTCTAGAATTGATCATGCTTAAAAATGGACGGACGACTGGACAGCCATTTTAGTTTATCTCCCGCAGGGACTCGGGTGTGTCTGCAATGGCTGCTTTCGAAAGTTCTGTGATTCGGAGTTTCTAATGAACATTCGTGTGATCTAAAGGCATTTGCCTGTAAAACAAAACCATTTTATAAGAGCACTTGTGTTCTGTCGGCCCAAGACAAAAAGTTGTGTAATTTTGTGTACTTAATCTCCATAATTTCACTCTTGATTGCGATGTTCATGTTGATGGCAACTGAGATATAAAAATTAAAGAATGATTTTGTTGCAAATATGTGAACGCCGCGGTAATATCGACAGCTCTTATTACTGTGCACATTCAAGACGCGCACTAATGGCAGAACGGAGCTACTATTCAAGACCTGCTGGCTATTGGACGAGTCGAACTTCAGTCCAAACCAGTAAGTTTGGTAATGTCTGCTGAACGCGGTAATGCCTCAGAACATCGATTATGCAAACTCGCCATGCTGCAGTATCGGAACAGCTGTTTATGGAGCATGGCGTTTAGGACTGAGCGAAACGACACAAAGCACAAAGTTCTTAGAATTAACACTATGGAACTGAAACTGACTGTTTTATCATCAGGCCTGGCCCAGCCACAAGGATCTTGAGTAGAGCAACGTGACCTTATGCTCTGAATTGTACCGCAACAGAATTAGGCCGGAACATGTAGCAGTGACGTCCACTCTCTACTACGGTAAATTTTGAAAGCCTGTTCAGATGTTGCCCGAACTTGCGTATTGTCCGTAGTTATATCAGATCTTCTGTAGGCGCATGCATAAAACCTAGAGAAACAATACTCTTATGTGACGTACTGTTTTGTAATTCCTGTATGTCTTTTTCTGACTGCCAGACCGTCCGTCTAGTTGAAAGCCCTTCAATTTGTCTGATTTTTGCATCTCATATTCCTGAAACGTTCGCAGTATTTTTTTTACAGTATTACATGAAACAGCCAATCAAGAAAATCTGAACCCAAAAATAAATTCTATATTTATTTGGATATACCTCTCTAAATATCACTTTGTATTTTAAAAGGTATAAATTTTTTCTTCAGCATTTAAGTTCAACTGTTTGTTGTCTTAACTTACAACTAATTCTGCTTAATTAATATGAAGTACGTACTTAAGAGGAAGCATCAACGCAAAAGTACGTGAATAATACGCGAAGAGGAATATACTTGTGAAACGTGGTCAGGATCATGAAATAGTGACAGCAGTTTTCTTATTCTGTCTATTGTGTTTCATGGAGCACGCCGGTCTGCCTGTACGGACTCGCGTAATTTATAGGCACTCCCGTGTGGTTTGGGTGCCGTGACAAGCGAGAACAAATTTCGCAAGTTCAGGTTCTTCATCTTCTTTTATTGCTTCGTCGTGTATAAGTGCGTTTTAGCAAGTTCCACGTACATTTCTGGTTCGTTGTATAGGTTGAATTATAGCTCATACACGCAGACGGGCGACTGTGCTAAATCGCAGTGTTATCATTGCTTGTGAATTAGACTTCAGGTGCATGTAGAGGTATATGTTTGTGTGTGTGTTCGGGTGAGTTGTGTTTAACACAGAATCAGTACTTGTTTGAACCACAACACTTGACCAACAGATGCACTCTTATTATACGTTTTTTGCAAAAACATGTAATAAGAGTGCATCTGTTGGTCAAGTGTTGTGTTTTCAAATGACAATGCACGGTATAAATAGCATACAGTACTTGTTTGTGTGGCAGTGAACGTGAAGTTTTGCATTATGTATTATCATTAAAATCTACAGAGCAGTGAACGCCCCGTTGGTATGACTACTTGTAGTCGCAAAAATATTAAAGAGAAGTTTGTACAATAGTTTTACAGTTTTTGAAACTGTGCACAAATTGTACTTGTAAAAGGGAGATATTGAGTATCGATTTTATCGAATGATCAATTAGGAATCTGATCGCTACGTTTGAGGCAAGAACATACTGTAGTTTTTTAAAAAATTCTAGACTTTTTTATTTGTTAATTTCATTTTTACAAAGAAAAGTCTCGAAATTTTCCTGTAACCAATGAGCTAACTTGTGTATGAAACAAAAGTTAAAGAGAGGGAAATATAAGTAACAATATTGCAGTTATAGTACAGTCCGCCCCCAAGGAAGGTGGCAACGCGCCCTCCGATAGACTGTTTTACAGACGAGCTCTTTGCTAAGCCATCTACGATCTTCGACATAGATAGATAGATGGTTACGACATTAATTCCTTCACCTTTCACGGGTTAGACCTCTAGTTTCGTATTTCTCAACCAAGGATTTGCGAATTGTGTATTCCTTTCAGCAGAACGTATTTTTTTGGACTTTTCTTAAACTTAGTTTTATTGTCGTTACTGCGAGGAAAGTTCGTTTTATAAGAGAATATTATAGTAAATTAGTAAGAAGTTTTAGAGCTTGAGTGCATGTCTTGTTAAATATTTCAGATTTAAGTGTTGCAGCGAGTTGCGCCTAAGGGGTCCGCAAATTAATGTTATTTTGGAGAGGGGAACCGCAGAACAAGAGATACTTTTAAGGGCCTTTGTTACCAGAAAGGTTGTTGAACACTGCTGTATCCTGTTCCGCTTCAGGATTATGTCCTTGTGTTTCGTGTTTGAATCTCGTCCTCAGGGACAGATACGTTTAGGAAGCGTTGGTTTCTTTAATTCAGAAATGATAAATATTGCAGTGTATTGTTCCTTTTATTCTTCTTTGTTATGTGCTCCACTGAAGTGGCAGAAATGTCGTGGTCTGTGTAGTTCTGTAACTTCAAAAACCAAAGGCAATTTAGCGGTCTGTGCATCTGTTACTTTTTGCTTCGATAACGGGAATTGAGCAGGTGTGCCTCTGTACCATTCTATGTAAAACGGGAATAAATTGTATTTAATCCGCGTAAATAAATAGCCTAAAGTCTTATTCTGAAACAAGTGTTGCCTATGCCTAGTGGTGGCTGTATTTGATTGCTGTGGAAGGGAGAAAGGAAACATTTATGCTTTCTCTAAAGTTAAGCAACTCCGACGGAAGAGAATGCTAAGACCAAGGAAAGATAGGGATTCAAATGGGAAGATTGTTCAAAGTTGAATTTCCTTGCTGTAGCCTGTTGAATTGCTAGAACAAAATATCAGCATGGATGAAACTGTACTTCGAAGAATCAGAGACTTCAGTGAATTCAATTCTTCGTCGCTAGCGTCCCTTATAGCTGCTGTAGAAGATGCATTCCATCACTAGAAGTTATGTCTTGTGAAACTGCTTGTTTTGCGGACTTGAAACTTTCATGACGGGGTTGTGACAAAGGAATCGGTAAAGTATATTGAATGTTGGTATTATAAGGCAGAAGAAACATCTGCGCACCGTCATAAAATGAGTACAACCAGTCCCTGAATTATGTAGGCGTATAAAAACTTTCGTATATAAATTACCATCATCATATTCACCGCTGTGAGAACCTCAACTTTCTTTTATGTTTGATTGGCGGGTTTTTCTTTTTAATATGATATTACGAACGTAGCGATAATGGTTGATTTGTTTATACCAGCATAGTGCTAGACATTGTTCGTTGTCTGAGATAGGCTTATATTTTATATACACGACGTTTCGGTATTTGGCTCCGCTTCTTTCCTCCGGTGATCGTTTGCAGGCTCTAAAGAAATTTGGTGGGATTAGCATAAGACCTTCTTTTTGAAACAAAAAATTTTTTTCACTGAAAACCGTCCCGTGTGGATTCCTTTGATCGTCTTGGCACATGCGTTTTTCTGGGGGGGGGGGGGGGGGGGGGGGGGGAAACCTGACTGCCTATAATCTGTTCAACCGGAAGATGGTGCGGATGATAGTATTGAAGTAGTACAAATAATTTGTGTGTTATAAAGTATATTTAACTTATTTTCACGATTGCCTTACAATGGCTTGATATACAAGTCACTGTCTTTGCCTGTGATCACACATCACACTCAGGCAACATTCGCTCTGCCGTAGACAGGAGCTACACTATGGCAGATTTATCGGGTTGGTAGTTTTGTTTTATTTGTGCTTTCGTTCTCTTCATTCGATGTGACATCACTGAACACAGCAGTAGCAGTAGTCGGTGGTTACCATAAGCCAGCTGCCGTATTGAATGCCTTGCAGCAAAAGAAAACAAAAGAGAGTCAACAAGAGGGCTAGGACGAAGTGTCATTGTAAATGGGCTCGAGCTGTTCTGCCTTTTTAGTGAAATTCTTAATAAATCTGCCCTTTTCTTATAAGCTAAAGAAATTTATGAGAAAATCCTCTTGTTTTGATGAATTATTATACACTTCCGGTCTTGTAAAATCGCTGATTTCCGATCGGATGTTCGGCCGCTGCGGTCCGAGTGAAGTTGATTGATGATAATGCAGCAGCACTCAGGCATGCGGGTGCTACAGGACGGAGGTGCGTCGTGATAAATGGCGCCCCGCAGCACCAACATTGTCCAACTGGGCACATATATTGCCTGCCCTCTGTTACCCCAGCCTAATGAAACATGCGAGACTTTTGGCTCGGTTAGAGGCTACATTTCCTTTCTTAGTGCAAAGAAATTGGCGTTGGTTTGTGCATCCGTAGTATTTTTACATTTAAAGTACATCGCAGTACAAGACGATAATTTATCTAGGGGTACTTTCGTTTTAAAGGCTTTTTGGTATTTGACGGTATTTTTTCCTTGTTTTTTTATCATTAAGATTAATGGTAGAGCAGATCTGAAATGTGAAATGGGCGGAACATGTGGCACGCATGGGGAGACGTCAGCCCAGGCTCGCTGACCAAATGCCAGGGGCATTATGAAAACAATCGTACTGTACCTTCCCTTGTTATTAGTATGGGAATGAGAATGTGTCTTTTCGTCAGCACGAGGCTTCGTGGGATTCTAATGGATTAGTAAGTCGGATGGACAGTTAGCCAGTAAGCTTTATCGAATGCATGTGTGTAGGTACAGTTACAGCCAGAGGTAAAATTGTCTCTGTACACGTCATGGCAGCGTATGGGGAAGTAAAAACATAGCTCCACACATTCTTAATTCGGCACTAAATGGAGGTGAGTTGTCAGCATCACGAACCGGCCGCTTTATCCCTAAGGAGAGCTACCTCACTGCTCATTAAATAGGAGACTGGGTGGGCCCTAGAGCCGGCTTGGACGTTTCGGAGAAGAGGAAAATCGTTTGACCCTGACGGAAATCAAACCACGGTTTTTCGGTCGTCCGGTCCGTAGCGCACTTTCAGTATTGTGCTATTAAGACTATTTTTAAAAGAGAACCTCATAAAATATGATTTCGAATGAAATTATGAGAGCCTTTGTGGTGTGACATGTCCTGCACATATCCAATAATAAGACGGTTGTAGGCATATTATCGTAGAGTTCGAAAGATAGTCACATGGCTGGGATCACACTGTCGAGGGAAGTTGGCTGTCACTACTTGTCATCTCCCATATGTTTTAGAAGATGAAAGTCTTTACTGAGGAATTAAACGGGGAGTGTTTGGTGACTATGTAAAGCGTGATTCTGTTAAATTGATCTTTCCACACCTCCCTCGCCTAGAACGTAAAATTGTTTGTACTCTGCCCAGTAGCGTAAGATAAACGGTCGGGGGCCCATCGCGACGCGATAATTGGGGCACTCTGTAATTACGACGGATGTAACTTCCAGATCTCATAACAAGGATCCAGGATGCTGTCTCCTATCAGAAGAACGGAATCCAGTCCGAAAGAAGCAACAACATATCCATTATTCCGTACGTTTGGGCCCCCAACCCTCAACGACGGGGCCTCCATGCCGTGAGGTCTGCGGGGGCCTTAACTGCGCCACTGAGTCTACCGTACATAAGCGTTCATTTAGAAGCCTCCGGTAAAGTGCTATATTCAAGATGCGCCGAGTTTGTATTTCGGTCAGGACACCGGTTACCGTGGCTGATGTTTTTCGTGGTTTTCCCCATCCCCTCCATGTAGGCGTAAATGCCGGAATATTAAGTAAATCAAGCCACTACTGCTTCCATCCACGTTCTTTCAAATTTATGATTCGCCATGTTTTCTGCCATCAATTCTATATAGTGTGAGAAAATAACTGTTGTAAAATAAGTAACAAAGTAACTTGAGTCTCATCCATCCGTCCTGTGGCACTACAGCCCGTAGTAGAGCCTTGGACGCCCAAAGTTAAGATTCTCACCCTGGTATAATTTTGTGAAGTCAAAACGTTACTTTCGGCCTAGAGTGAGAGAAAAAATGCTGCAGTATCATGTGTCGTGTTGTGATTTTATCCAAGGGGTTTCCACTGAAAGGTAGTTTCTCTTGCAGGAGTAGATTGTAATAATTCCTATCTTTTTTGGAACTTGCTTATCATATTTTCAAAACAGCGCTTGAGTTGCTTGAGGAAGGCGTTATTAAATGTGGCACTATTAGTAGCATTTAACGCTTGTCCTGCTAACAGAATCGTCGGTAACCTTTCGTCACCCCTCCCAGTTCTTTACAGTGTGCCAACTCTCCCTGTACACAAGTGACAATGTACTGGAGTAAAGCTCTTCGAAATTTCGTCCCATTCGTCTTGTTGGAGGTTTCCAGCCAGGAGGGATGTTAGTAGTGGCTCGAATCGCATCAGCAGACGACTGTCCCCCTGGCCTACACTTCGGGGGGATAGATCCAGGCTACGTCTACATTGGACGCCTGCCGTTTTCTCCCTCGCTGAGGAGATTCCACGCTTGTGTTTTTCTAGTCATTATCTGTGACTTGCTACGGCGAGAGGAGCCAGCGTTTGCTTGCAATTTGAGCACAAGGACCCCGCAGAGCAAATATGTTGTGCCTGTCAGCTTTCCTTATTTCAGCAGGGTATAAATCTATTTATGTTACACCATCACCTACAGTGCGATGTATACGAGGTGACTTGCCTGGCATTAATTTGTTCCATTATATTTGTCTGCGTCCTAATGTTTTTAAAGCTTTGTAACTAGAATTACAAACTCAGAATATCTAGACGGCTGATGGAATAAATAGAAACACACAACCTGCAGAAATGTGTAGAAAATCACAAAGCTTGTAGGCCTACATAAATGGGAAGTCATGAAGTATTAGAGATTTGAGCTGTTTTTTATAAGCTCTATAGGACTCTTACCAAACTAATCATACTGTACTGCAGTTACGTGTACAAAACGCAATAATACAGTGACTTATTCTTCTTAATGAGGTTTTGCACATACGTCTGTACAAGTAGTTTTTCCACTCATTACCTGTGATGTTCCCTGTTACAGCTCATGTCAGGAATTATCACCTGTCAACCCCATTCGCTTTCCGCATGTTAATTTCACCCACAAAACACCTTCTAAAACGTCTTTGTTGCAGTTCTCCTAAATATCTTCGATCTCCAAGGAAAATAATTTGACGTGTCGTGATAATCCATGCAACAGTTAAGTGACTGTCCTCAGCCTAAGGCACAAAGCTGACACATTCTCAGAGTATACGCCAATATAGGCTACGGAGTAAACAGTTTCGGACAGCCGACACGGGGATTCCTTCGAGCTGGGATTTAGGCTGGAATTTAAAATGATTCCCGTCAGAAAGTGCATTAACCTCTGAATTGGACGCGACGCCAATTTGAAGGAATGTTTTCAGGACGTCAAGTGAACTGAAAGGGCTCAAGATTGGGTCCACCTGCGGGCTTTGATAGGATAATTTGGCCTAATGTGCTTCTGCCTTCCAATGAAGCTCTCTTTTGGTTATGTTGTGAGTTATGATAGCGTGTTGGTCGGCCGCTGTTAAAGGCCGTTTCAAATTTATTTTATTTTAATTCAGAGCGTGATCATGTTATTTAACATCAGATCACCATGTCTAATGAATATAAACTCGACACCTCAACAACTTCCACGAATTGGAAACATTAGTCACTTTGGCCTATTTGTTCCATTTTGGATTGCATGCGTCTCATTTGCGCAGCATTGATTTCCATCGATGTTAAAATAACCTGTAACAAAAAGAGGGAATAATGAAGTGACTTACACGTACATGACAGATAATTATGTCCCGCAACAGAGGGATTCATGGATACGTGATTAGTTATTTTTTCCCCATGGCGCAACAGCCCCTAGTGGGCCAGGGCCTCCTCATATCGAGGCTTCACGATCACACTTATTTAGACACACCACACTGGGTAGGACTCCTCTGTACGAGTGATCAGCCCGACGCAGAGACCTGCACCTGGAAACACACAATACTCATACGAGACAGACATCCATGCTCCTGGCGGGATTCGAAACCACAATCCCAGCAAGCGAGCAGCCGCAGACCGACGCCTTAGACCGGACGGCCACTGGGATCGGCCATGATTAGGTAATAGCAACCAATGCCTGCAAAACGTCTAGGCGTAACTTTACTTAAAACGGAAAGGTGCACGAATGTCTATAAATGTCGTAGCGACACAGAAACAACAGACCGTGTTATGCTAGCCGCATCACACAGTCTACAGAGATTTAGTGCGGTAAAATAGTTTACACTGAACTGGAAACTAGGCATGGGCTAATGTATTACATGTTACCGTGTTACAAATACACACCGCCCCATTACTTCGGAATGACAACTGTACCGCTCATTGGGATATGCCGATAATGTCTGATACGCTGCAGGTTAAAATGAATTACATGTAATGTTTCATGGTAGAAAGGATAATATGTTTTTACAACAGAACTAGGAATCTCACTAACACTCACTAACTCAATAACACACACACACACACACACACACGCACACACACACACACATTCAGTAGGACTACTCTGGACGAGGGATAGGCCCATCGCAGAGACCTCTACCTGACAGCACACAACATTCACAAGAGACAGACAGCCATGCCCCGGCGGGATTCGAACCCGCAACTCCAGCAAAGGAGCGGCTCAGACCCACACCTTAGACCGAGCGGCCACTGTGACTGGCCAATATTAAATCGGACATATAAATATCTTTTATCATCCAGATGTGTCTGCTTGTGAGTAAGTTGCAAGCAGAGTTTGAAGGAGAGGAATTAAATTCCACCCCATATCTTAAATAAATAAATAAATAAATAATGAACAAATAAATTAAAGAAATACGTAAATAAAAGTAACCGCAATAACAACTAGAACATTTCAGTTAATTTATGATGGTGCTTGCCAGCGGCTGAAGTCCATAACAGACAAGCACTTAAAATGCATTTGTTTCAATGGCTCGACAGCCCCTTGGGGGCCTAGGCCGCCTCATTTCGAGGCTTCACGATCACACTTTTTAGACACACACATACACTCGGTAGGACTCCTCTGGACGAGGGACCAGCCCGTCGCAGAGACCTCTACCTGACAACACACAACACTTACAAGAGACAGACATCCATGCCCCCAGCGGGATTCGAACCCACAATCCCAGTAAGCGAACGGCCGCAGACTGACGCCTTAGACCGCGCGGCCACTGGGATCGGCACTTAAAACGCATAATAAATATAAACATTTATGATGATGCTGCTGATGATATATTCTCGTAGGTCTCTTAATACACTTTACCATTGCTTTCCAGCTGTGAATAATAATGGTAATAACAATAACAACAACAACAATAATAAACCTCTATCATCATGATGACTGACTGTGGGCGATGGAGCTATGTGACCACATGTGATAGATAAATGGACGTTTGTGATCGATGGGATGAGGTCGGCTTGTGAATTGCAGAGGAAGTGCTTCAGCTTGCGGTCAAAGCCAATAATGTTTACCGATTACGTTTCGGAAAAACATCTCAGTAGCTGAGAGCCAATTCTGGGAATGTGCACAGAGTTTATGGATTTCCCAACGGTGTTTTACTGATGTCCTTAAAAATCTATTCTCCTGTCGGTTACTATTATGCCTGTAGCGCTGAGGAATTCTGATTTGACAAATTCGAGTGAGGTATAGAAAATCATTAATTATATTATATTATATAGGCTACATGACTTCCCATTTTCCTGCTGTTGGTCATTTTCCTGTTTGATGCCATGCCGCTAATACACAGAGACGATATATTCGTATTGTGTTACCTTGCCTTCAGAGCAGGGTAGGAGGACGATTTTAAGTATCATTTGATTTCTGATTGCTTGGAGATAATGGGATGATGTAAATTGTTTGTTTAGCAATTTGATTTCGAGTCCAGACGAATAAAAATTTTGAAAATTTTTTCGCACCTTTTTCAAGATATCATGTCATTTTCGAACTGTTACGAATTTTTATTCCGTGAACTTAGTGGAGAAAATGTAGTGGATGATACGAAAGGTCTTTGTGCTTCCATATAGTGCGTATTTGAAAGGAATGTCGAATTGTTTGGGAGAGAAACCCTGACAGTCAAAGAAAGTACTTTTTTTCAGCCAGCAGTGGCGGAGGTAATGTCCCCACGGACCCCGCGTTTTGGGGACCTCTATACTAAGAGAATACTAAAGGTTGTTGTCAGCTCTTTCGGACTGGATTCCCTTATTCTGACAGAAGGCAATATTCTGGATCCTTGTTGTAAGATCTGGGAGTAATTTTACTAACAACTGTAAGAGGGCCGCAATTATTGAGTCGCGGGCACTCCGGACCAGTTATCTACGCTGGCAGTCACACAGTTTTAAGGCACTTCGGATGAAGGCAGGTACGAAACTCATCTCAGCATCTGTCAGGGCTTCGCAGCCGCTTTTGACAATGTTTATATCTGCACGTACCCTCGAGGTCCGGAACCAAACGTCATGGCCCTGTGTTACGTGGCAAAGGTTACATGTGTACACTGAGGGACAGTTAGGTATAATTGCAACTGTAGCTCTTTAATATGACGCGTTTAAATGTAGCTTCATGGAAATGAGAGAAATTTACATTTCTGTTTTAACTGTCGCCGATGGCTAAAAAAAGAGACTTAAAGTAGAGGGCATTATTTTTTTGACAGTCCCTCTTTCATGCACATTAATCTGACAGCGTATCCCTTTCCTTGTCGCAGAGTGCCAGCTCATATACTGACATAGTGGCACGTAATAAGTGCATCACTGGAGTTAGGAAGTACAATTAATTTAATCCATTATTGGAACTTTCTGCTCCAGCGTGCAAATTAAGACCTGGTATAAACCAGCCCTGGTGGTGAGTATCGGATAGTGTGTAGTTAGTTACAGTTTGTCGTCCTACGCATACCTGCCCGGTATATTCACGGTTCTCATCTCGATAGACTAACTGATTACTTTGATAGGTTGTCGTTCTTTATCTCAGTTACACCAGGAGAATCGGTGAATGGTTAATTGAAAAACGCCACAACCTTCTTCTTCCAAAACACTGTTTCATCACCTTTCGTATTGAACAGTTTGGCGTAGCGGTAACGTTTCTACACTTGTATTTGGGAGGTGCCTGGTTCGAATCTTGGCCATGAAACTGTCTATCCTGACTGAAGTTTTTCTTTCGTACCTTCAAGCCAATGGCTTATCACAAGTAGAACAAGACTTCTTCCTTTCAAATCCTTTCTGATTTATTATTCATTCATTCATTCATTCATTTGCCGCTACGTAGTTTCCGATACAGCGTCGCTGAATAACCCACAAAGATTTCACCATTAATAACCATATTGCCACTTTGTCAGGGAAATGGGCCCACATTTACCAAATCCTTGCTGCGTTTGTTGAAACTTGTGGCTTCGTACGTACGTTGCCAACATTGGCTACATACAAATAATATTACTTCAAAAGAGAAAAGTTCTAAATATGCCACAAATATGCATTTGATTATCAAATTATATGGCGCATAAAATGTACCAGGCAGAGTTAATTTTGATATTGATAAAACATGTTTAAAATTAAATACAAGTCGTAAACTACTGTAAGGATGACAAAATAAAAGAACTGAGATGAGAGAATACGTAAATAGAAACCAGGCAGTTTTTAGTTACAATAAAATTAAATGCAGGTAATCGTAAACGTATTTGAGGACCCTACACAGCAAGCACCTCGTGTTATGCGGTGCGAGTCTGTGTAAATTAGAAATTAAATAAATAAAAAATCTGACACTTTAAAAATGCCCTATTATTTTTTATAAGAGATGGCTTACGCAGTCCGCCAACTACTCTCCCCCGTGTACAGATATGAAGTAGTGACTTCAGTGTTAACAACAGTGTATCAAAAAAAAAGACGTCTGCCTAAAACTCACCTCATGTTGTCTGTGTGCCAATAGAACAAGTGGAACAGACCGATTGATCTGGCGGGATAATTGTCTAATCCACTCTACCGCGTCGACCGGTGTGATATGATCCACCGTGACAGCTTGGCAAATTCCATGCTATATCAGAACTTGAAGCTACATTTGGAACTGCAGTTTGCATGTACGTGGAACGTTACGAGATGGGCGTTGCTCGTAACGTTTTGTTTCCTGATGTAATAGACGAGGCTCTTCTTGGTGGACGTTGTTTTTAGTGTTCGCACTCCGTAATAAACACATTTCTTCCTTCTTCGAAAGTTTACGACATTTGTTGTATGCCATATTTTTCTTTTGAGTACATTACACCTGATTTACGGGTTCCAGCAACAGTAATGCATGGTTATTTCTCAACTTTATCATTCAAAATGCTTTACCCCCATTACTGTCGTGAAGTTAGTGCAGATGACAGAGGATATTCTGTCGTAAATTAAAGAGCGAGTATAGTATCATTTGACAGTACACATTGATACATTGATTAGCATGTCTTCTTATAGAGACTCAAATTGCCCTACTTTGTAGTTTTTCTCCCTGGGTTTTAAAGTAAGTTTCATGGATTGCGCAGTGCAGCGGGTTACGAATTTTTGAATATGTAGTGTAAAATGGGTGTGGCCTAGCATCGCTGGGAACGGGGTAGAAAACAAAATTTCTGCGATTATTTCTGCACAAGAATATAATATATATCTAAGCATGTCATACCTGAAAATAGTATATGAGTGTCTATGTCAGTGGCGAATCCTGATCTGGAGATCGGGTTTAGCGTAGGGGTACAGAGTGGGACATTTTACCGTCCCGCTAGACCTGACCTTGTCAGAGTTTTATTTAGCTAAGGCAGTAACGAACAAACTAACTGCCGAACAGGTAATGGTAGTAACGGTTTAGACCAACAGTCTCTCAAACCTGTCCACGACCCAAAGTCCTACACAGTACTTACTCAGACTCCAATTTAAGCCACTGCATAATTATTTTGGAAGTTCACTACGCATCAGTAGGATCTCACGACGTAAGTTCCCTTCTCGACCCTGGGTTTGGGACTCCCTGTTCTAGACTCACATTCAAAAGAAATCCGTTTAATTTTTCTACTTTATTACCCGCTACCATAAGAAGTTTTCGTGGATTTTTCAGTCTTTCCAGGTAATGCAGAGACGGTCCTTTCAAGAACGTCAAGAGCACCTCATTCCAAATCTGTAGCTTCCTCATTATTCGCGACCTTCGCGTATTAGCAAATTTTTTTTCTTGCCGATAGGTCACTTGGAAATATACTCGTGTTTAGCGTCAGCCACATGTCTGTCCCGTATTGTTTCAGCCCAGTGAAGTGTTAGCGTGGAGCGCTTCTTTCATATTCTGCCGCTTCTTGTCACAAATTAAGAACGACACAAAACAATGAAACCAATTTATTTTGGAAAGGTTGGCATAAACTTGTATGAAAAACACGTGTTACGTGGAACTCCAAGCCTCGCAGTTTGTCTTGTGTCTGTCCCTACGTTGTCTGTTCATCTCAGTTTTCAAGGATTCTGACGAGTCCGCCTACTGGATTTGTAACACAGAAGTGAAACTTTTGAAGTGAAAAAGATTTTAAATGAAACGAGGTCCTTCAGACGCGTACTTGGATATACTCAGAGTTCATAATTTTCTTTAGTGCAAAATATATTGCAGTAAATTATGAAATTATGCGTTAGGTCTGTAGAAGGGCACAGCATTTTGACCTGAATGGCAGCACGCGTTGCTCGAATTTAATTTGTTCTTAACTTATTCGTAAATATAATTTTAATATATTTCTTCCTTTTCCAGATATCTTGCTTTTTCCAACTTCCTGGAAGTATTTATTACGTAAGACATTTTGTGTGGTACTTTTAATTATAAAGCAGCTACTTTTCAATTTAACTCATGACAGAGTAATCGAAATCTAAACAAGAACAGAATACACGAAGACTGATTATTCCACATTCTGAAGTTGTCAATTTAGAGGTGAGGACAGCTGACGATAACAGAAGTGAGTGTTCAGTAATAGCTTATGTTTATTTATTGCTGAAAAATACTTCAAAAAGCATGGAGCAGTTAATTTATTGTTTGACTCAATTTTAGTTCGCGTAAGTAACTTGTTAAACTTCAAGGAATATTTTGTCACTTTGGAGAGAGTTTCTGTACTGTAAAAATTGAAACAAAATAATTTTATGTAAATTGTGAATTATTCAACATTAATTATACAGTTATGCGAAGAGTTTGGCCAGTAACATATTCTGTGCTTTTTGCATAAACACACTTTTCTAACACAAACTTTAATATAGGCTCTAAATTAAGAGCTCTTAAAGTTTTAATATGTTAAGCAAAACCGGGGTGTGGTGGCTTTTAGTCAAAATATTAAGTGGGATAAATCAGTAGGTGCAGTGGTTAGGCTATGAGCCGGATAACCAAGGAATCAGTGTTGATTTCCCGGCAGGAGCAAGTTTTTTTTCTTGACTTTGCAGGGTCCAGACTGGCTGTGATGCCCCAAATGTCTCCTAGCCTGTGTGTTCAGTATTTCTTTCGCTGGGATTAAAGCAGCCGAGGCGTAAAACTAGCCACTAGCCTCCAGCTAGTGGCGAGGTTAAGAAGGTGTTGAGCCACTACATTCACTTTACCATGTCTTCGTGATGTGGTGTTCAGTTAAGCACACAGACAACGTCGGTTTGGCTTTTGCCGTTTTAGTTTAAATACATGGAATGTAAGTTGCGAAATTTGAAATTAAGACAAGTCGGAGATCCCTTTACGAACTTTTGGGGTTTAAAGGAGCTCAGACATCATTCTGTTTGAAGAAATTGTGTTTTTTACTTTTTTTATTTTTTGTTTTTTCCTATGGCTCGACAGCCCTATATGGGCCTGGGCCTCCTCGTTTCGTCGAGGTTTCATGATCACACACATTAAACACACCACAGTCGGTAGGACTCCTCTGGACGAGGGACCAGCTCGTCGCAGAGAACTCTACCTGACAACACACAACACTCACAAGAGACAGACATCCATGCCCCGGTGGGATTCGAACCCACGATCCTAGTAAGCGAGCGGCCGAAGACCCACGCCTTAGACCGCACGGCCACTGGGATCGGCTGTGTTTTTTATATGAAGACAAAATATTCGCTGCTTTGGAATTTGTGTCTTTCAAATAGTTTTTCATTTTACTACGCCGGGGCTTGAAGTTACGCTTTTCCTGACAACACAAGTCATTTCTGAGAATTCGTCATTGGGGTCAGTGAGTGTACAGTGATGATTTATTGATGCTTTGGTAATGTCATTCGCCATATAAATTACGTGGAGCTGTTACCGACATTCATTAGTACGGTGAAAGTTGCTGCTGTGGTTTACTTTTCATATCACGTAAATGCTGAAACAACGGAAAGAATGGAAGGTTAAATTAAAATTGTTTAATTTTAATCAATCATAATTGCAAACGTAATAGGCAATATACATCCTCAGCTTGCCAATCTGTTGTACTTTGCTTTCATTTGCTAGTTTATTGCTTAAAATCCATTATATATGTGGCGTTGATGCCATAAACGTTTTACTGGTAATATTATTTCAAACAGTAAATGAAGAGTAATATATTTATTATGACACCGAAACTAGTTAAGGAAGCATTAAATTTGGCTCTGTCAGATTTACAGTTACGGTTGTGGTTGATTAGAGAATCGGATATTTGGAGCCCAAAATAGCGGGAGGCGTAAGAGGAGATATGCTAAGGTCAAAAGCTTCGTTCCCCCAGTGACTGAATAAAGATGCTTTGGCCTACAAATGCCGTGCATGCAGTTAACCCTTTGGAGACTGACGTGCATATAACTTATGTGTAAAGATTCAGTTCGTAACTCAAGAGAACACAGTAAATTATGTATTATACATAGTGTATATATAATATTTATGTGTGATCAACATTACAAACAGCGTTTTTCCGTAACATAAGAAATTTAGTCAAGCCTCGAATTTACATTTTGAGACCTAAAATATTAAATTAACTACACCTGTATGAATATTTTTATGCTGGCACTTTCGTAGGAACTGAAGGTTCTTGTCGTCTTGTGATGATTATTATGCACAGCATCATTATGCCGACTGATGTACAGACTTAAAAACTTAGGGACAAACTCTGGTAATCTGCGTTATTTGCTAAAAGTGACACCGTTAGTTACAAATAAGGTAACGCTTTATATCTGGTAACGTAAAGCGATCCCATTACAGGCCTAGACAGGCCTTTAGGGCTCCAGGAGTTTGAGGCGCTCAGATTTCAAGACAATCGTCACATGAAGGTGGTAAGGTTATCAGTCCTAAGCAACGTCCGCCTTTACCCCCCCCCCCAAGGAAATATTCCTGGTACTCATTTCTGTTAGAGGCTGAGTCGACCCAAGGCCACAGTGCAGCCGGAAGGATTATGTCAATAAAAAATTCCAGTTATATCTGGTACTTCTGGATATTTCCTCCATACGGCACTATGACTGTTATTTTGTGATAACTAATGACAAGTCGATAGTTGGAAATGCTGTGTGGCATACATTAGATTGGCAAGACTGGGTCATCATCAAACACAGAAACAAATTACGTGTCAGATACATTCGCTACGAGTGGACGCCCTTTTTGTTTTAATCATCCATAGCTGGACGTACAGACGCAACGTATTCTGTATAAATCATTACCTCTTGTGAACCTAATCTGTTACTGGCCACGATACAGTGGTGCCATGTCAGAGACTGATTTTAGTTAGTCTGTACGAGGACTTACAAGAACCGTTTAAAAGCAATAATTTTTACCCTTTTCACCCTCTGTCATTACTCTTTCATATATTTGCATTTTTACGATGGTAGCTATTGAAAGGGAGATAACTCATGTGCAATTTTACATGGTCGGAAACAGAAACCAAAAAAATGGACTGCCGTGCCGTGTTGAATTTTATCTGACTCTAGAATGTTTTATACAGTAACTGAAAAGTATTTTGAACATAAATATTTTAAGTCGTAAATGTGACTCTGCTAAAAGGGGCTTAAGGAGCAGCCTTAGCTCATTGTAGCCGATTATAATATCTGCCCGGCTTGTGTTAAGATCCATTCCATAGTGACGGTGAACAAAATGCAGTACAGAAACTGTAAAGAGTGGCCGATCTCAGCGTAGTAGTGGCGTGTAATACAAAACAGTGGCTAAGATTTAGAATAATTAAACTGTTCTGTTTGTGATCTAGGTGTATGTAAATTACGTTGTGCGCGGAGGACTAACTTTTAGGCGCGATCGCAAAGTTGCGAAAAGGGACTGTTAGCTTTGTCATGTCTGTCTGTCCTTCCGTCTGTCCGTCTATCCTTCCGTCCGTATGGAACAACTGGGCTCCTACTGGACGAATTTTTATGTAGTTTAATATTTTATTATTTTTCGAAAATCTGTTGAGAAAAGTCAAGTTTCGCTAAAATCTGACAAGAATAACGGGTACTTTACATGAAGACCTATGTACATTTATGATAATATCTCGCTTAATACTTCTTAGAATGAGAAACATTTCAGAAAGAGTTGTAGAGAAAATCAAAACACACATTTCATGTCAAATAACTTTTTTTCCGAAAATCGTGCTGTTTATGAGATAATGTGGAAAAATATGGTAGAGCCAGACAGGCCACAGATGTCAATAAAATACGGCGCATGCGCTTTGTATACTGGATAACGAAGGCTACAGACACACACTCAGAATATGTAATACTTGTAGCTTTTCCACGGCAACATTAGTTACGCGAACGCGCCTTAATATTACGTTTATACGTATATTGCTTGTCTTATGTTTCAACCTGATTAAAAGAGCAAATTTGCAGATCAGCTACTTTCTGCTTCTGTACCTGTGTGCCGAATGTGGTGCGGTTTCACCTATCGTGGATAGTAAGAGGTAAATTCAAAGCTTGGCAGGGTCCCAAATCGCCATGTTATGTCCAGCGGAAGCCTCTTGTTCGACGAAGCTTGATCGCGTAGTTATTGGCGCAGTGAGGAACGGTTATAGGTCTCTGTGCACTGACCGGTTTGGCATGGAGTTCAAGCGTTTCATCCTACAAAGAGATATTTTTTACCCTTCCTTGAGGGGTTTCTAATGTGGTGTTGGTGTATGTGGGCTCAGAGCTTAGTTTCTTTATGACCCATGCTGAGAGAAAAGTGAGCCCTTCCTTCCCCTCCCATAACCAGTCTCTCCATTCCTTACACACCTAAAGAGCAGATTCGGCAATTTCGAAGAAGGATTATAGACCGTTTTAAGCCATCCGTCAGCCCATATTTCAAACCGTACCTAGCAATGAGATTTTGAATTGTGTCTGGGATATCCTCAGAACGCAATTTGGTGTCGCCCGGAAACGCACGAAATATGTAAATTTGGGGAGTCTTTAAAAGACAAATTTAAAACATCATAGTTTATTCCGTGATTTCGAGGACCACGCGTTTTGTCTTTTGGTGCATTAGATTACCAATTATATTCGAATAAATGTTGTCAGAGAAATATACTTTTGCGTGTCCCACACATTTTACGAAAAGAATCATAAAATCTCTTCGTCTAAATACGATCCTGATGTTGGAAAACTAATGAATGGAATGTTGCAGGCATGTTGGCCGTCGGAGGGGGTGGAATTAGACGAATTGCAGTAGCGGGTTCAGTATTAATTGCTGTAATTTCCACTTTCGTAATAAAATTGGCAGCATCCTGCGTAGTGGTTATGTCTGTGAATTTTGAGACTATTATTAGGCTGCCGCTTTCACTTGAACTTTCACTATCTCTCCTCTGTTCGAACAAGACGTGGTTTTATCGAGGAGCCTGTTTTCATATAGAGGCACATGATGATGACGCGGCTTCATCATTATCTTTAGACAACATTTTATGTGACCTTTCAGATGCTGGCAATATGATGACATGATATTCGGTACTGAAAATGACTGCTGTGATTTTTGACATGCTGAATTTCATTGAATTATATAAGGCATACACCTGTTTTGTTGTCAACCCACACATTTCATAAAATCGGAAAGATCCTTACTGCGAAATTAACATACCTTAATTGTGAGAGTATTTAATACTGTTGATAATTATTTTAAAATGAACCGCGGGTCAGGTGAGAATCTACACTGATCAGAAGAAAGATTTAACCCTGCGGCAAATGCTCCCATTGACAGCTCGGCAACATTTGAAAAAATTAACTTGGATTCCTTGGATGCCTAATTTTTTGAAGGCCTGTGATACCCCGAGTGTGATGCTCAAAACAGAAATTCGGCACCAAGGGTCCACAGAAAATCTCGAGAATCACGCACAGAGGAAATACATCATATGAGAGAAAGGCACCGCGCGGGGACAGCCCACACGTTACAGTTCACAAAGCAATTAGCCACACGAAAAAAAAACGGTTTCGAGAATCATTCTTGGAATTGTACAGAATTCCAGCAAATGTCAGATACAGGAAGCTCAAATATTTAATCTCGAGCATCATGCTTGGTGTTACACGGAGAATTTTAAAAAGCAAGCAAATATGCATAAGAAAGTAATCTTGAGCATTAGACTTGGGAAAACTCTTCGCTCAGGGAGAACATGTACGCTATAGTTCACGAATTAGGCACAGGTTGTCCAAAGTCTCTAAACTTAAAGCATTACAAAATAATTTTTATTCAGTTTCCATCATCGGAATTTACTGAGTGTTGGTAGTAGTAGGAAGCATGGCAATCTGCCTAATAAACAGTTGGTGGCAAAGAATGCATATTGATTATACAGAGTACATCCTTGATGATATTTAAATCTTGTTGTTAAACAGAGAATTTCGGTGGCTCGGAGGAAAAGACTTTCGATTATCGCTCCATTGTTAGGGCACGGGGAAAATAAGATAATGTTCAGTAGGCTTACAGATTTCTTTGCACTGATGTGCTGGTCACAATGTGTAAGCAATTACAGTTACCAAGCTATAGAGTTAGGAGACGATTAAACTTTAATAATGCCGTTTAAAGAAATGAACGCTGTGAGAAAATATGAAGATGAGAAGAAATTAAAATAGACTGCTATAATAAAAAATGTGTTAGGAATTAACATAGGTCTAGAGCAATATGCTACCATTTCGTTAAGGTCTTGGCCACGATACATTGGACTAATGACACAGTGTCCTTAGGAGTTGAGGAGTCAGATCATCTGAAGCATGATGCTGTATACTTGGGTAATGGGTTTCAGACGTTTTGGAGAAACGCAGTGCCTTTGAAAAGTCGGGAACCACTCACCTAACGACACAGCGTTGTATCCCAGACGACCCGAGTCCTCAGAAACACCGCTGTGACAAGCTGAAATTTCGCACTTTTCGTTGTTCCGTGTCAGATGTGCTGTAGGAAGCAGGGAACAAACATGGCAGAAACTGGCAACAGAAGAGTCACGTCTTTGTACGTAGGCCTATTAGATATGCGGGTCCTTAGCCAGTCTGACAATTAAATTACTTATACTGAGAATGACGAAATATGTAGCACACACGTAGGAAACAAAATTGCATACTTACGCCCCGGTTGCTAAAATTCGCTGTGCGCAACTCCCAGGACTCGACAGGCGCATAGGAATATAACGTGTAAAGCAGGCAGTGAGGGGCATATACTGTGACGACATAAACTCTATCAAATGCGGATTTTTGATGTGCGGTGACGGCGGTGATGGTGATTATAAGACAACTGTCTTCCATACAGCAGACATTTATTCGAACTGCAGAGTGGCCAAGATATTGACTGTTTGCGAGCATCCTGTACCAGTAAGTTTGTATGTTGGCCTAGGCTGTATGCTGACAACAAGCGCTCCCTCTCTGTCTGTTTCTCTCTCTCTCTCTCTTCATTGTTCGGGTAACACCGCCGGGTTCTCTTTCTGCTCAAGACTTGCCTTAGTATCTTAAGTTTGTATAAGGAAGCGATTGTGCAACTATTTCTAAATAGAAATGTTAGACAAGAATTAGTTTACCAAACTCCATCTGCAGTTACGCACACACAATGTAAATGTAATGCAACTTCTTGTAGCAGCAAGTTTAATATACAAGCTACAAACTTAACTGATTAAAATTCACTTTTGCTTCTTCATGTTGGTTGAGTTTCTACTACGCAGGCCTTCTTAAAGACGCAATTTATTCGAGTATGAGATTCTTTAGATATGCGGAAAATTAGAGTTCAAGTTAGGTGAATGCTAAACTGTACTGTAACTGTGATAGTCCGCATCGGAAATTATCTAATTCATTAATTTAATTTAATTTAATTGTTGCTCTCACGGATTAGGAAAATGGTGCCTGTCGTTGTCATCGTCTTCAGGGTAAGTTGGCTGGCTGACTGGCCTCTTCTCTCTCTCGGAAGAAGTCTTCTTCTTGTTAATCTCAACAACGACCCAAACTAGTGTCTCCATATTTTTCTTGGTCTTCCAGTTATCCTTATGTCAGAAGGTTAATCATAAATTGCCAATCATACCTGCAGCCTCTTGTCTCCACGACGTCTATGCATTTATTTCTTCGCCTTCCCTTCTTTCTTTTTATGTGGCAACGTGTTTGAATGTAGGATTATTCGTCTCATTTTTAACGTATTTCATTATCCATTTTTCATATATTTATGCAAATTTATTTAGGAACTTTGAAGTTATTATTTCTGTCGATCTTAAACATTTATCTCTTTTGCTTTCTGTGTATGTTTTCTGATGCATTTTATTTTGGACTAGTAAATAACTTATACAATTTGAATATTGTAATTTTTGGCATTACTTATTAGATCCACGAACTGTATTCTATTTATACGTACAAACATTTGTCTTTTATATTGAAAATTTTCCTTGCAGTTTTCAATTAATTTATTTATTACTCAGTTTTTTTTGTGACTTTCTAGGCATACAGTTTTAAAAGTTTTGTCGCGTAAAGTTACTAATTCTAGAAACAGTGCTGTTTATATTGCTTCAGATGATTTTGTCGACATAACACACTGCTTTGGCTCATAGATTATTTAACGACTACACATCATTTCAGTGATTATTGAGCGTCGAATGAGAGGATATGAGATTTAGTGCGATAAAATGGAAACACCTGGGAAGGAAGTGCCATAATCTGTCCGGTTTGGGGCGAAGGGTCTGAAGAAATGACAAAAGGTCACATCAGCCGATGGTAATGAACATGTGAGTTCCATAAATGGCATGGAAGTATCTGACCAACTAAAAAACTGTCAGGTTATTGAGGAGGTCTCCATACTGCCGAAGTACTAGTGATACGCCTTATAGCCTGAGGTAGCCTGCTGAATTGAACACTACTTATCAGGCACTTAGTTTATCTATTAATTAATTGAATAACATTCGTGTACTGACACTGCCAGCAGTCAGTTTCAATGTGCTGTCTTTGCATGATGTACTTTAAGACGATTGTATATTTGCTTGTCTTTTCTGTCTTTATCCGTGCGTCTATTCGTGTATTTAAATGTGATTACTGCAGCATACATTTTGATAAAATATGACAGCAGTTGTTATGAAAGTTGTAGGACATTTGATTTTCATAAAGATTAACATCATATAAGTATATTTTCTTAAGGGAATAAATGGAAGAGCTAGACTCATTCAGAATGCCAGGCTGAAAGGAAAACACATGACAACTCTCTTTACTCCAACAGCGTTTGCATCTTCCAAGTCTTGTGTTTACATATTCCATGCGAAATAAAAATTACAGGAGTACACCAGGTGCTGCATGACGACACCATAGTCGTTACCAAACTAACACCATACTGCAGAGCTCCACCCGATCCATTTACCAAAAAACTGGGTGAGTGTTTTTTTCTCCAAGCAGCTACTTGTAGTTCCAAAGCTAAAGCACTCGTTTAGTAAAGTTTGTTGACTGTGAGTTGCATTGTAGGACGTGACAAGAGATTCAACGTGAGCCCTGGGTAGGACGTGATATGGGAAGATGATTATCCTGCCTGACTATTGTGGCGATTTCACCCCAGGACATGACGTCGTGACCCGACTCACACAATAGACACACTGAGTCGGACCACTCTGACATAATTCGGTCCGTGTGTCGCGTTTACCTGGCCAGCTCCGTGGTGAAAGGCTTATTGTTCAATTGTTGGATTGCATGTTCCCATGTTATTTAACTGCGCTCTGTCGGCTACATACGAAAATAAGCTTATGTACGATAAACTGTGAAGGACGTAAAATACGTTTTGAGGTCTATTACACGTTAGTGTCCCGACATTCGCCCTTAAGGATTTACTGAAGTCATTGAAGTCGTACTTACACAGAGGCACAACGTTTTGTCCTGAATAACAATACGCCTTAAGACACGTAATATACAAGTAACTTTTTAAAGCACAATTACTTACTCTTTAATCATCCTGTCGTTTACTGTGGACTTGGGAAAGCAAACGCCAGACCAGAAAATGTTAGGTCCTTTAGCTCGTGTGTGCTATCATCACAATTACAGGAAAGCGATTAGCTCGTTGAGAAGTATCATAATTATAGGAAAGCAATTACCTCAATTGTAAGTATCATTTGAATTTACAAAAGTCATTATCTCCGTAAGAAACATTATCATACTTATAGGAAAGGGATTAGCTAGATGATAAATATAATCAGAATTATAGGAAAGTAATTATGTCGACGAGGAGTATAATTAGAATTATAGGAAAACGGTTAGCTTAATGATAAATATAATCAAAATTATAGGAAAGTAGCTCCATGAGATTATTATCAGAATTATGGGAAAGTTCTTAGCTCCTTGAGAAATACCCGAATTATACGAAATCCATTACCTCCATGAGAATTCTTATTAGAATTACGGGAAGGTTTTGTCTCATGAGAAATACAATTATACGAAAGCCATGGGGTGTACGGAGAACATTATCGGAATTACATGAAAGCCGTTAAATTGATGGGAATTATCATTAGAATTATAGAAAGGCCTAGGTTCTGTACCAGATATAGTCAAAATTATAGTAAGGCGATTACCTCCAACAGAAACAGTTTCAGAATCATACGAAAGACATTTCTTAGCTCCATGATACAATGAAAGTATAAGAAAGTTATAATGTCTATGATAAATATTATCCGAATTACAGGAAAGCCATTAAATCCACGAGAGATATAATAGGAAATAAAAGGAAGTCATGGGCTTAGTGAAAAATGAAATAGGGCAATGTACGAGTAATATCATGCCGATCCCAGTGGCCGCGCGGTCTAAGAAGTGGGTCTGTGACCGATCGCTTGCTGGGGTTGCGGGTTCGAATGCCGCCGGGGGCATGAATGTCTGTCTCTTGTGAATGTAGTGTGTTGTCAGGTAGAAGTCTCTGCGTGGGGCTGATCACTCGTCCAGAGGAGTCCTACAAAATGTGGTGTGTCTGAGTGTGCGTGAAGCCTCGATAATGAGGAGGCCCTGGCCCACTAGGGCTGTTGCGCCATGGGAAATATATATATATATAATTTTCTTTCGGCTTTTGAAGCGATGTCAGACATTATGGCATGAAAGTTAGTTTGGTTGTGAGAACACCGTGCGTTTGAGTAGGACTTGAGATTTACGTGTCTTGCAAAATTATGTCACCCGTATGTCGATCTCATTTACTGAGTCATGAGATCAGAAACACTTTTAACTGTAGGCTTCCTCTGTGATGTTGATGAGATCTGCGCTCTTCTGGGATATTACGAGGCGTCGTGTGGTAATTGTTTACCGACGTTTCGGGACTATTGACCCTTGAAGATGGGACAGATACGTTGTCCCGAAACGTCGGTAAACAGTTACCACACGACGCCGCGTAATATCCCAGAAGAGCGCAGATCTCACTTTTAAATGTGGTTTCATAAGCAAGTGGAAAAACAAAATCGTATAAGACGTAACTGGTTTCTGACATTTGCCCTATGTTTTATGTTCACAAATACTTGAGGCTGCCTAATGGAGTTTACTCATCTAACCGTGAATACCAAACGTATTGCTGTACGGTAGGAAGATTTAAAATGTTGAAACGTCATGGAGGTACGTACGTCCTGAATTTCTGAGGCGAATTTTACTTTCCGCTTATTAATGCTTGGTGGCGTGTTCTCGTGTACAGGAGATTTGGTAGATTCTTATTTAGGATCGCTTGTCAACAACAAAAGTTTCGTTAATGAAATTGTAGGTACAGCAGCGTCTTTAATATATTGCGTAAGAATTGTCAACGCAACTACGACTTTTAATTTGCAATTGCTGTATATTTGCTAATAATTTCTACTGATGTTTGCTATTTTTCCGAAGGAGGGTCAGTGTACGCATGTCATACTGAGACGTTCATTGCGTATTTGAAGCTATCAGTAATTCATTAAGCATGTATTAATAATAATAATAACCATGGCTCAACAGCCCTATATGGGCTCGGGCCTCCTCTTGCCTCCTCTTTCCGAGGTTACTAAGTCGTGCGCATTCGTGGCAGTTGGTGACTGGCAAACTGGCCGCGCTGCTCTTCTATCGATCCTGATGTGTCCGCCAGAGCCATCTGGCAGGCAGTCAGGAGACTTGGGTGAGAAATGGAGGCTTTGAATTTAGGTTACGAAACATTTATATTCATGCCCGTAAGGTTCTTTTACATGCCGTAAATCTACGACATGGGACCGACGATTAAGCATGTATTACTAAAATCAAAATTTTTGTCTTTATTACTTCTTTCTGAAAGCTGTTTGCAACTAACAATAGGCCTGCATTGCGGGGAGATATTTTAGCCCAATATCTCCACTATTGCCGTCTCTACGCATGTCACTCAAACATACTGTATAGCTCAGAAGAGCCCTTTCAGTAAGAAGTGAACCACTTTTCAGTGTTTGTTGTAAGACATCTAATTTATAGAATTCGTATATGTGGTTGGCTTATTCGAAATGAAAACTTACTTCTTTTCCTTATATATTTCTGATTTAACCGGTCTGTTTCTTTCCGCTTTTAGAGATGTTGGGACAGTTACAACTTATGAGTCTGAAAGTTGTTAGAGGAAGTACAGTACTGATTGGCATTTGATCGGCTACGCCGAAATTCACCTGAGAAGTTTGAGAGAAAATGCAGAGAAATGAAGGGTTACATATGCTGACTAAAACGTAAGAATTCATTAACTCGCAATATGAGCAGGACGTCAGAATATCATTTGAGGGATGTGAGAGATCAGCTTTGCCCTTCGGTTGCATTTAACCCCAGCAACAGAGTCAACATTTGCTACTGGCTTATAGAAATATTTTGTTAGATATGATGGGGCAAGAGAATTACTGTCGGCGTTATACAGCGAACGTTCTCGATATTTTGTCGGGTGTCTTGCGATGAATTATGTCTATATATTTTCGGATAATTTAGGGCAGTTTTTTTTCGATATATTGTCTGGTGCCTGACGATGAAACTTCTCTATATGTTTTCGGGCGTCTCAGGGTAAAATTTCGCGATATTTTTCGGATGTCTCACGGAGAATATTTCGATATTTCTGTGGCGAACAACGATGTAAATATTTTGTCGGGAGCCTTGCGGTGAATTTTCTTGATATTTTGTCGGACGTTTCACGTTAAAATTTCTAGATATTTTTGGGGCCTTCTATAAGTATTTTCTCGGTATTTTGTCGGTCGTTTTAAGACGAATTTTCTCGATATTTTATCGGCCGTTTTTGACAGGGGTGATCAGAATGCGAATTTCGTGATAGGCGGGGAAACTCCTGTCTTGATGGACAGCTATCGATCTTTGCACATCGAAAGCCCATTTGTTTTTGTCCTCTTTTTCTCTTCTCCAAAACGTCCAGTCTGGCTCTGCGGCCTATCCAGACTCAAATTCAGTGTATACTGCCGTTCTTTCCAGGTGCTAAAGCGGCCAGGGCGTGATGTTGACCACTACCTCCATCCAACGCTGAGGTTAAGAATGAGTGGAGCTATACATGTTTTCCCACTGTATGCCTTCGTGGCTTGGACAAGGACGACTTTCCATTTTTTAACTATTTGTGACTTAGCTTTCACTGTGCTATATGAATTTGATGTTGTTGTTACTGGAACGAAGTTGGAAGAAACTTCAATTTACGTCCTGCTCGTGTTATCCATCGCTTTAATATTGACAGTTAAATGTGAACTTCTATTTAAATAATTTACCTTCTGCGTATAAACGGAAGCCTACTTTATGTTACCTTGCTATTTAGCACAGAGGTTAAATTTGTTTGTTTCAGTTGAAAAATTTTCCTACTCGTATTGTATGCTGCTACTTCTCTTCCACACTTACTTACCCTAGAATCATTTCTAACTCTCCTAATCTCCACTGTGCCACTTTTGTATCATAGCGCTACAAAAACACGTATGCAACAACAATACAGTAACCAAAGGGTATAACTTGGAAACAGGGAGTGGGAGAGTTGATAGCAAGTGTTTTAGTGAATCTAGTCACGAGTCTGGTTTATAGACGTGCCGTTTGCACCCGAAGGGAACCGAGGTTTGTTTCCAAGTAAGATGGGCAGGGAGGGTGTTTGTGTGGAGTTTTGTGTTTCCCCAGACCTGCAGTAGAGGTATCATAGGTCCCTAGACACCCCTACATACTATAGCAACTGTACCTCCCTACAGAGGATGCTGTCCACGAGATGATGGCGCTGCATGGCAGAGCTGCAAGAACTCATAGTCTGGATATATGTATATGTATATATATATTAATTACACACTCTTATCGTAGGATCCTATCTCTGAACTCCATTACTGCACCTCCATGTACCAAGTTCCGTATTTAGCAAACACCACTTTTGCAACACATTACTTCTTCCAGCATATTTCAAAACTTAAAGCTGTATAACCACTACACACCCTGGTGTTTCTTGTTGCAATTAATTGATTGAGAGCAGCAGAGTAAGTACGTGGTATCTAAATGGAAACCTACGAAAACACTAACACACGCACATGCGTAATTTATTATATATATGTGTGTATATAGATCAGTATTAGGAATTAGTATATTTATGTTTCTCTGAAGGTGTTTATAAAATGGTTTATTATGAAACTGGGTAAACACATCTTGCCTTTGGAAGCAATTAAATGTGGCACATTATGAACCCCACCAAAAAGTTATTATGGTATTAACAATAACGCTTGAAGCAGCATGTTCCTCCCAAAAGTTGATATATGGTGCCACGTCACAGGAGGACATACTCTTTGACACTAGCGTCCTTCTTCAAACTTCCTGTGATCGCACACTTGTCAGTTATTTTTGACCTGCTGTAATCGGTGTAAAATATAAGGAACAGTAAAAAGAAAGAGCTTCATGTCCGCTGTTGCCGAAAGTCCGTTAAATCGAATGTATTTTAAAAACATATATTAATAACAAACTTACAATGTACAGGATGTATTAAAATGTTATTATAATGTAAGAGTATGAATAAAATATTATTATAATGTACGTTGAGTAATTTATACACGCCACTAAAACGTCTGTTAAAAATATAAAAAATAAATTTACGACAGGAGCCAAACTTTATTATAACTAAACACGTCAAAAACTATACACTGTAACTAATGGAGTGTTTCCACCACTCATTGGCCCAACCTTTTAGCGAGCTCTATCCACGAATAAAAAAAAGAGGTTCTAAATTTTGCCTTTAGGACAGAAATTTGTTGTCGGTTAAATCAGAAGTCCGTTAAATCGAGGACCTGCTGTACTCCTAATTTGAAGCCGAATTCCGATCTTGTTATTGACAATGTCTCCCATCGAAACATACGGATCGGCAAAACTCCAACACCAAAATCAAACAAGGAAAAGATGAAGAATTAGTTACGTGTAAGAAACATCCCATTTTGTGAAACTACCTCAAAAATACAATTTGAGGAATTGATGAATAGCGTACAACCCCAGGACCAAAACCTCCCTAGTTGATAAAATCATGGCTGCTAAAGATCATATCGTGTTGAAACTTCCGGCTTATCGCCCAGATCTCAGCCCTATTGAATTAATCTGAGCGGATGTGAAAGCAGTAGGTTGGAGCAAATAATACAGCGTTGGTACAAATGACGCTAAGTCTGTGTGGGCAGAGAGATTCAAAGAAACGGCAGAACGCATGTGGATCGATGTAAGCCATTGTAAGGGACTTCACATTGCACCTGTATGTGTGAAATCTGTTGCAGTCTTCAGTTTCGAAGCATAATGTTTTGATAACAATAAGTAATTTTCATTCCCTGAAAAGATACGTGGTAATTCAAAATTTGTAGTAAAATGAGTTACCGATTAGAGAAAACTCTTATTTATTAGTATTAAACTATGGAGCCAATTGACAGTGCATTAAATGGTACATAAAAACTTCAGAGCTCGGCATTACGGTTGCAGTTAGATTCAGACAATTTTAGCAAAAGGTGAATTTTATATTTTACAAAATATCATCTCATATAATTAGAAAATGTTGAGAGGTCTATAGAACATTTGTCTTGGAGCTTATTTTGCTTTGTCACTGATAGCCGGAGTAAAATCAATGCATAATTGCTATCCGTTATATCAGGGACTCATTGTGTACCTGAAACAGCATTTACTATATGTAATTGGTACAATTATAATAGATCAAGTTGACTAGGGCTTAGATCATAATCCCCTTGACTTATGATGTCGCCCTTAACCGCAAGCTGTAATAACGGAAGAGGTAGTGCGCTTCTGACTGCAGGAATACGAGTATAGTACGATGCAACTCATTTTGGGCTTGTCAAGTCCTTCGCTTTGTCCCTTTCCACATACATAGAGACTTCGTTTCTTCAACTCCCTGAGCACTTAGAGTTAAGAAAAGACTAGAGAGTTATGGGCTGTTATTTTCAATGAGGCCACTCGTATAAAGCCAAGTATGTGGTTGGGAAATAAGGAAGTTGATGCCATTGAACGGCCAATAAACTTTGCTGCACACTGTAATTGAAATGTCCAGGAATTTCAGAATGTCGCCATCAAAGTCGAAGAACTATTGGGTCTGTACAAAGGAGACACAGAGCAAGTAGTCATAGCTGTTAACACTGGGCACTGGAAGGGCAGTGTGGTTAGCTTTCCCAGCCAGTAGCCTTTGCTGCTTTGAACTGCGAGTCTGAAAGCAATTTGGTAAGGTGCTGAATGCCTGATGTCATTCTGAGTGCGGTGGTTACGGAATGTTCTTTTTGAGCTGTGTGTCAGTTCTACGGGTGAAGGAGTATAAGCAAGTAAATACGGAGGTAAAAAGGAAGCTAACAAAAATAAGCAGTACAAAGAATGAAAGAAAAGAATAACAAGTAACAGGAGATAAAAGGAATTACGAAAGAATGTGAAGAAACAGATTTTAAAGAGCAGTCATATAAAGAAATGCAGAACAAAAACAAGGTACAAAGCAACAAGAAAAGGATGTAAGAATGGGAAAGAGAAAGCAGACGAAAATGTAGACGGAGATGCGTTTGCTAATAGAAACGACGAACTGATTCAAACGGCACAAAGAGGACACAACCTGTTGTTCTCCCTTGCACTTACTGGTAACAACAGTGTGAAGGGGCGGTCACTCGAACATTGTTTTCGCTTGCACTTATCTTTCGACATGTTGTGAACGGGAAATCACTCGGGCACTGTTAGTGCTTGAACTTATTACCGAAAGGGAATACGAGTAAGAGCGAATTCACAGGTAATGCAGACAAGAGTTTTCATTTTCGTGTTTATATATTTGATATTAAGTCTGAGGATAACGCACAGTACACCGAAACATGCAGCATATTAATGAAATATCGAGGTGAACCTACTGCAGAAAACCTGGTGTTGGTGTGTACACCTCTGGAAATATGTACTGGAGACTCAGCCAGCAAGTGTTACCTAACACGTTAGTTCAAAAGGTAACTTGCTGGCTTGTATTCGAGAGGCGCTTATTTCGAATCTCGGAAGGTACACCAACTGTACTGACTGGGATTTTCGTTTTTACTCAGTGCGTCCAGACAAATTTCTGAAGATCCCCTATAATTAGGTCGCGACCGCTTCCTTTCACAAACCTCCAAATTCATTATTTTCTATCCAATCATTCATCGCTGTACGTAGGTACACTTTCCAGACAGAAGCACTAGCATCGTCGTCAAATAAGCTCGAACAAACGGATGTAGTAATAAAATTATTATTGAAGTGTGGTTGTGTTGATTGAAAGCAATATTCGATAGTAGAGTGACGGAGGCATTTCGCCTACTTGTCATCCCCCTCTAACCGCATGGGTTCACCAAGGAGACGGCTGGCGTAATCATATTCGTCATCAACCGAAGACTGCATTCTGCCGCCGTATTTCGTCTCTCTGCGTGAGATTCAGTTTGTTAACAGAACCAAGTTCGCTGTGAGATGAAATGGCCTCCATTTTCCGCGTTTGAGGTTTTTCATATCTCGAAGACTTTCGTCAGAAGTGGTAACCAAACTCAGCTAATGTTTTCTCTCAACTGGGAGAATTAAAATGAAATTGCTTATTTCAGTTCCAAACTGGTTTTGATTTTATGTCCCGAGGTGGAATCTACTGCTACTACTACTACTACTAATACTACCACTACCACCACCACTACTACCGCAACACCACACCAACACCACTGCTGGCTAATCTACTACTACCTACTACTCACTACTAACTACTACTCTACTACTACTACCTACTACTACTACTACTACTACTAACTACCTACTACACTACACTACTACTACTACTACTACTACTACTACTACTACTACTACTACTACTACTACTACTACACTACTATACTACTACTACTACTACTACTACTACTACTACTACTACTACTACTACTACTACTACTACTACTACTACTACTACTACTACTACTACTACTACTACTAACTACTACTACTACTACTACTACTACTACTACTACTACTATACTACTACTACTACTACTACTACTACTACTACTACTACTACTACTACTACTACTACTACTACTACTACTACTACTACTACTACTACTACTACTACTACTACTACTACTACTACTACTACTACTACTACTACTACTACTACTACTATACTCTACTACTACTACTACTACTATACTACTACTATACTACTACTACTACTACCTACTACTACTATCTACTGATATATTATCTTATGTATATTATTACACCTACTTTACGTCTTACCACTATCATCACTATCCACCACTTATATATATGATTACTTATTGTTATATTAACCCTCGACTCACTACCTACAATAATACAACTGTATAACTAATCATTATTAATATCTAGTATACTTTTGTTGGTGGTCGAATTAATGAAACCCACGTGGGTTCGAGCCAACTGCATATCGGTCAGTTTTATTCTCTTCGTTCTTCCTAGTTGGCTGCCACGATTAAATGTGACTATCTATAGCAGTACTGTTGGGTTCGATCGTAAAGTTGTGGCGGTATTTTGCGGTAGTGACATACCAGGGCACAGTAAACATTGAACAGTTTTGTATTAAATGTAACTGAGAAGCTTGTTTACATGCAATGGTCAATAAACTCCATGCTAATTTATAAGTACTAATTATTGTTCATTTTACATCCCTATAAAATAGACGACTCAGAAGTGAGTTTGTTACTCGTAACATGCTGATTATATCTTCCTGTAATATTTTTGTTAGGCTGTGGCATTACGACCTTAGGTGTTACCTCAATCACAAAGATGAGCTCATTTTCGCAATACAACTTGCCTGGATACCTGGTGTTACCTGTTCTTCCTGGTTTGCTTCCAAAATTCCAAGCGATGGAAGAGATAGTGTTCTAAATAGACCATTGACTCCGTTGATCCCTATTATGTCTATTTTATCTCATTCGACGCTACATAAACAACGTCTTTACATAAAGTAACCAACTAGGATTTACCAGGAAGATGGATGAAGGAATTCGATAGTCTGTCTTCATGTTGTGAGACTAAGACCGTGCAGCGCATAAATGGAAGCAAGTGTGCGTCATGCTACGTAGATCTTACACACTTCCTACGTTCTTCACACCGACCGCACGAAATAAACATATAATAAATTCGAAGTACCTATTCGCATGTTTAGCCTTCAGAATTAGTCAACACATTTTTTGTATGAAATATGCTACGTTGATGCTACAGAAGTCCTTTGGCTCATTCCATTTTCTTCCGTATCGGCTAGACAGCAACGTAAATGTATACCATGGAACTGAAAAAGGACGTGGATTTATAAAAGCGGTAGGACTCCTCTGGACGAATGATCGGCCCGACGTAGAGACCTCTACCTGACAACACACAACACTCACAAGAGACAAACAGCCATGACCCCGGCGGGGTTCGAACCCGCAATCCCAGCAAGCGAGCGGCCGCAGACCCAAGCCTTAGACTGCGCGGCCACTGGGATCGGCTTTGTCAGTAAGATAATCACTTTTATTTGACGAATATCAGTATACTAAGCGGCCTGCGGGCTGGATAACCGAGAAATCGGGGTTTGGCTCCTGATAGAGGCAAGACTTTTCTCCTGTCCGCTGCGTCCAGACTGGTTTTGAGTCACTTCCTCGCTGTATCCAAACGGTTTCCTCGGATGTGAAGCGACAGGCGCATGAATCTGTCCAGTCCTTGCCATCCACTGGTGATGTTAGGAATGTGTGAAGTTATGCTGCCAGTCAAATAAACGTCCCCTTGACGAAGTGCGTAATAAAACGCAAAGACGACTTCAAATTTTAAGAACTTCAACCTTTATATTTAGAGCAATATATTGAAGAATATTTTGTGGTTATGTAGTGTGAGATGTCTAGTGGTTAACTTTCAAGGAGTGGTTTTATATTTGAAATAAATAAACATTAAACCGAATGAGGAATGGAAAGTCGAAAATAAAGCATTTGGGCGAATCTGTGCACTTGACCTTATTTATATTTTCCCAAACGAAAATATTGAGAAATCAAAATGCTGTGTGTTTAAAGTGTCGACAGTACTAATTTGCAGCTTTAAATCCAAAATGTAATTCAAATTTCCAGGTATTCAAATTATTACCCTGTTCTCTACATCCTTCCAGACAGGATAGCTGAACACAGTTTTCTCAGGTTGTGTTCAGGCAGTTGGTCATCTCGAAACAAGACGTTCAGACACTAAGCCAGAGCCAAACCACCTGGAAGGAATTACGTCAAGCGAGGCGGTGATGCCTAAATCTTGGTCCCGTAACATCAGAAACGTGACTGCAGGTGCTTTACCTTTGCCACATACACGAGTTACTGTCTTATTGCCCAGTGTTTTATGTATCTTAGACTGCGCGACTGCAAAGCTCTTTAAGCTCTGAATATGGAAAACTCAGCGTACTTGCATCCTCTTCTCTAGATTGATTGAAGTTACGGCATTTCTGTTACAGATTAATTTGTAGTTGCTTGTGAATAAATCCTCTCTCGTGTGTGTAGGACCTGTGGTAAAGGTACGGAAGTCTTTAAAGACGATGGTACAGTATAAAACCACTGTACAGAACATAGCCAATAGCAGAGCAAGTTGTTTCAGGCCGTAACGCATCTGAATTTTATGCCAGAGTTGCTTATTTCAAATCTCTGCCAAGTCACCGATTATCTGCTTGAGGTTTCCATTAGGTTTTTCCCAGTCCCTCCAGGCAAATGCCGATATGGGGTCTTGAAATATTCTCACAAACTCTTCCTCCCACACCCATTATAATTCCTAATTTATTAATTCCATCATTCCTGGCTATGTGGTCTGAGATATTGACGTTATTCTTAAGTCAACCACGCATAAATAAGTGGAGTGAAGAAGTAAAATGGTTTCAATATACGAATCACTGTGACCTGGTAGCATGTATACAAAACTTTACATTGTGTGATGGAGATGCTGACTTTGAGAGTTCGAACGTGATACGAGTATTTGATTGTGAACCGAGCCCAACGGCATATTTTGGCATTTGCGGTACCGAACCGTCAAGTTATGCTGCCGCAGATGTAATCAGTTATTATGAAACGTATTCATCATCAGGTTCTTGAACCACATCAGTCGGCTTGTTATATTTTTAAGGTATGCCGCTTAGGAAACTTGTTCTCTTTCCTTCATGAGGCACGTACGGGGCACCTCGTCATGACACACTGTCGTCAGAAATCTTAATAAATAACCAAAAATCCTGCTGGCGCCTTCGTGCTTTATAACTAACTACCACCATGAAACAGATTCATTCTTGAGAGACTAATAGGTCTTCGTCTAGTCATGAAATTCCGGCGTTTTATGGAAACTGGAAGTTCATTACAGCATTCACAAGAGCCCGCAATCTGTTTTTATCCTGAGCCACATAAATCCTGTCAAAGCCCCATCCCACTTCTTGATGGTTCATTTTATTATTATCCTCACATCTACGTCTAGGTCTTCCAAGTTGTGTCTTTCCCTTAGGTTTCCCCACCAAAGCCATATTTTATACTAGTTGAAATGCATATAAATAATTTATGTCTTTTTTTCTGAGTACTGGTTTGTGTGCTTACAATTAATGCATCAGAATTCTCTAGCGCGCTGAGTAACACGACTATCTCATTTCCTGTACAGCGAAGAAGTAAGTAGTGGCAGCAGCTTATATGCGAGGTGTATTTTTGTCCTAGCAGATCAATCACGTCGCCCGGTTTCATTACGTCAGGACTGCTTGTATCCAGTGTTGCGGAAATGGTTGCAAATAATTACAGCAGGAGGGATGACGCGCTCAGCGTTTGGCACACAATACGAATGTGATTTTTGTCCAACACGGAAGGCTTTATAATGACGTCTGCACTGACTGTGACGTTGATTGACGAGTTACAGTTCTGCAGATTGCTTGTATAAAGAACCGAAGTTGCTTTTCTACCGCCTTTAAGTGTAGCAAGATCTGTACTACGAACAGAGAGCATATTTCTAGTCCGAAGCAAAAACTAAATGTGGTTTAGCTCTTTTAAAGTCCAGGCTAAAGGCTGAACAGAGTGGAGGGACCGAGAGGCAAAATTATAGTGGCTTTAATATATAGAAACAGGAAACCCTCCTCGTACAATCTTATTTTAATATGACATTCATTCATTCATTCGTTCATTCCGTAGTTTGCCTTACGACAGTCCATAGCCTCTTCCAAAGAGAGTTTTTCACAGAGTGCGATCTAGTGCTTCCTCTTTTAGTTTCCAGTATCCTCTCGTTTCCTTAAGGTCGTCCACTATGTGCATACGTCTTCTTCCTCTCCTTCGCGTCACTTCTATCCTTCCTTCTAACTTTCCTTCAATCACGTGTTTCAGAAGGCAGTTCCTAAGCAAGATGTGATCATTCCAGTTAGCCTTAGTTCTTTTATTTCATGTAGAATGTTCTGTTCCTCCTTGACTCTGTGTAATACTACTTCATTTTTCACAAGATCGGACCAACTGAATTAATATTATATAGTATGGCATGTATTATTAAAAGCACCTATTTGTAATGGAATGCAATCACTACTGTAGATATTGTGAATAGGCGAAATAAAAATAAATCAATAAAAACTTTTGCTGCTCGCTGCAGTCTGGAGAGAGTGATCGGCTCCGGGGAGAACACACAAAAAGAAATGTAGTGTACAAACTTCATTCACTTTACGAGTAATGATATAAAATTAAATCATTTAAGTATATGGAATTAATTTGCTTAGGCACTCCATTTACGTTCGAAATGACAAATAAAACATGATTTCCTGGTAAGTTTGGCCGTGTGGAAAGTTATATGCTGAATAGTTTCGTGTTTTACTGTGTCCTAACAATGACGCTACAGTTGAGCTTTAGGTTTGCCGCGAAAGGGATAAGAATTGTCTCTATGGATTATTTCCTTATCCGAGCAAAGGCCTTTCTTTGGGGTTTCCCCGAGCAGTGGGGCCTCTCCAAAAAGAACTCATAAAACCTACACCACACTTCAGAAGTTGGTGTGTCCACCATATCATTATTAATTGTAAGATATAATATTCACTCATTCAACCAACGAATGCACTTATAATAAATTTTCACTATACCCTACATATGTTTCGGCCTTAATTTGGCCATCATTAGGGGTAACTTGCTATGTACACTTCACTTATCACTGTCCAGTTGGCACTGTTATTCAACTATTATTTTGTCAGTGTTACTACTTTACACTGGAAGTCAAAAGTATATATATATATATATATATATATATATATATATATATATATAAGGTTTTACAGGTAATTTTCTTGAATTCTTTCGGTGTATATGACGTCCATTCGTTTTCGAACTATATCGGCACTGCACTTTTTCTAGGGTGTTTGTCGTTATTATCTATTGAGATCGTCGATGTTATTAAAACTTGTTATTAAATTATTTAAACAATTAAAACTGTTAAAACCTTTAGTTATGTTTATATTGCAGTCCGTATTCTGTTGTAGTGTTGTCTCGTTGCATAGGTGCGAATGACGGTCCTTGAGTTTTTACGGTGTATGTGACTTGCTTTCTTGTCCGAAGTATATTCTAGTACAGCTCTTGTGGTTGTATGACGCTGCGTTGTGTATGTCTATTGTAATCGTTGATGTTGTTGAAACTTGTTGTTGAATAAAGATATAAAAATCTACGTCGTTGGTGGCTTTTAATTCATATCAAGTTTTGTGAAAGTTGTTCAGATCTTTCGTAAATTGGACATACACACAGTCAGCTTGGTGATCTGAAACACCATTGTGAAGAAGTATGATAGAAAAATAAGAGTGTAGAAATATTTTTCTGTAGTTGTGTCACAAAATCAAAATTTTATTTTTGAATATTTCAAGTGAATATTCCGACTTATTGACATTTTAATTTTATTTAAAATTATAAACTCGTATATTGCTTTCAAGGCTACTAATAAACTTTTTATTGTCTATTAAATAGACCAAATCGGCAGCACAATTGAGAGTAACTAGAATAGGAGGATCCCATTAATCGCTTTGTCTATGGTGTCCCTACTCCTACATCCAGCCCTGGGACTACGTTACGTATTGTTAAATCTATGGAGGTAGTATTTGTGATTATAGTGAAACGTGCCTTTGAATATTTCATATTACATTACAATGCATTAATTGGGTGGCTAGGGTTTCATACTCGTAACTCCGGTTAAATAAACCTGCGACAGGCAAAAATGGGAGAAGTGTATTTGTATTCTGTACGAGAGGTGGTATGTAGGGACAGCTTCTTCCTTCAAAATATTATTCATATTCGTGTCCATATCGACGGTACACGAGACAGATGCACTTTACGTCATTCAGTAAGTTAAGAATGAATCACAGTATTCAGTATTAATCTGTAGACACGTGTAAATTGTGTACGTTGCTGAAAGACCCTAACGTCGATTTCAGTATGCCTATGGCTCAAAAGAGTTTACAGTGGCAATGCTTGTGGTTAGCATTCGGAAGGTACCTGTTTCGAATTCCGATTAGACAGAAGCTTTCTGATGAGTGTTTTCGTATTCCGCTTTGATCTTCCTAGGCAAATTCAGTGGTAATACCTTCAAATAGGCCACACCAGATTACTCATCGTTTCAGCTGATCATTTTATAGCAGTTTTTTAGGCACTATATTTTATGAGTTGATAAAGCATCACAAAGAAACCGAACGGAGAAACTATCAGAGCACAAACATTCTCAGTTTATTAGCAGCTTTATCAGCTGGGTTGCACGACGGTCCCTTGCCACATTTACCTTGTTGAATCCTTCGATTTGGACCCAGCTATAAGGTGGCTGATAGCCCTGGAACTTTCTAGCGAATTCGTGCGCAGTGAACGTTTCAAGTTCTGCACAATATCCTAGCAGTCTACCGCAAGGTGTTCTTTTTAGTTTGGGTGTAGTATTATTAATTCAAAATCAGTGAAAAGATAATGCTGTTTTTTAAACAGTCTGCCTCATTTCTTTTTTAAATAATACTTCATTCCATCCCAGAACATCAGGCCCTATAAGGCAGTTCCGGACAATGAAGCAAAAACGTAAAAATTCGTAATTATTTATGCTGATATAAATACACCCCCATCACACCATGTGAGGTTATTTGTGACATTGTCATGTAATCCACATCAGAAGGAAACTTTGTCGGGTTTCTGTCGTGCAATATTCAACAGATGTAGTGGGGAAGTTGAGAACTAATTATTGTACTGATGGATTCAGGAGGGTAGATTCGAGAGGTAAGTTCTAATTAAACCAGTGTAAATAGCTGTCGACAGAGTCAGTGTCTCATAATCGGAAATCCACATAGAAGGCTCTTCCCTCTCTGCATTTGTTAGCAGTGTATGATTGAACTGGAAGCAGTACTAGAGGAATGAATCTGTCTCACTTTGACATGCTGAGAGTAAAAGGACTAAAGTGAACTGTGTTGTTTTGTAGGCTGACAATCTGCTTTCTCAGCATTCGGTAACAACGCAAACCTAAATGCAAATTGTTATTATAGAGGCGCGATCCATTAGAGTCCTCGAGAATTCTACACACGCTAAATCATACCAGCGATCATGTGAAATGTTACGCATAACAGAAATTTAAATTTAAATTTTTAAAAATGTGTGTTAGCCTAGTCCAGTGGACGCGCGGTCTATGGCGTGGGTCTGCGGCCACTCGCTTGCTGGGATTGCGGGTTCGAATCCCGCCGGGGGCATGGATGTCTGTCTGTTGTGACTGTTGTTTTTTTTCAGGTAGAGATATCTGCGACGGGCCTATGCCTCGTCCAAAGGAGTTATACAGAGTGTGTGTGTGTGCGTGCGTGTGTGTCATTGAGTGTGATTAGGTGCAACAATAACCCTGTACACCTACAGTGAGTAGGTGAAAGAGGTCAGACGAAGAAAGAAGGAAAGAAATGTGTGTTGTTGTGATATATTATTGTGTTATTTCTGATTCCCTGTTTTGTATCTGTGATTAAATTTTGAAAGAATGGATATTATTGAACTGAGGTAACGTTTAGTGACGGACAGTAGTGGCACTGATGACTCTGTGCTCTGTAGGTACACACTGTGTAAGCTTTACATTCCCTACATTAAATGACTCTGTTTTTCACAGAAATCAGACCTATTCGTCCCATAACAGAACAGAAGTATTTCGGCCTGTCGTTCTCAAGTTCAAGTGCTTTTTAAAACCGTGTAAGAAATATTACAATACTTCGACAGTCTACCAGTAAACTTTCAACCAATGAAAATGAGATGTCTTCATTTATTCCTTAATCCTGCAGCCAGTTATTTTTGGAATACATTCCTTACTGAAAAAGAGGAAAAAGAAGATACTTCTGAAAAAAAACATGTTTTCTGTGTTTATGTCTCTGGCACTAGTTTGTGTCTTTGACATCAGTTTGTGTCTCTGACACCAGTTTGTGTCTCTGACATCAGTTTGTGTCTCTGACACCAGTTTGTGTCTCTGACATCAGTTTGTGTCTCTGACATCAGTTTGTGTCTCTGACATCAGTTTGTGTCTCTGACATCAGTTTGTGTCTCTGACATCAGTTTGTGTCTCTGACATCAGTTTGTGTCTCTGACATCAGTTTGTGTCTCTGACACCAGTTTGTGTCTCTGACACCAGTTTGTGTCTCTGACACCAGTTTGTGTCTCTGACATCAGTTTGTGTCTCTGACATCAGTTTGTGTCTCTGACATCAGTTTGTGTCTCTGACATCAGTTTGTGTCTCTGACATCAGTTTGTGTCTCTGACATCAGTTTGTGTCTCTGACACCAGTTTGTGTCTCTGACACCAGTTTGTGTCTCTGACATCAGTTTGTGTCTCTGACATCAGTTTGTGTCTCTGACATCAGTTTGTGTCTCTGACACCAGTTTCAGCTTTTGATCCAGTGGATCTATTGTCATGGAATATCATGCCATTAGGTACACTCCCATTCCGTAATTTCTAATTTCATGCGTGCAGCGACGCATGAAAACGTGAGGCGGGAACGACACTAGCGCCACTAATATTTAGGTCCTAACTGTGATAAGAGATATCGGAAAAATATGCAGTGTTTGTTAAGGCAGGGGTGTACATATTTTCAAAAAATCGAAGAACCCTCTCAGCATTTTAAGGGCTAGGAGGGTGACATGAAGCAAGATCCATAATAAGGACCCACAGATATTAGGCGCCACGGTGCAATATTAGTCGCCATGGTGACCTGGCACCCTGGATTTGTACAACCATTTGTTGAGGTAATTTTCTGCATAACGAGTTAGATTCTGTGCGAAATTTTGCTATAACTTTCGGCTTGACGGCTGTAAATGCTCGTCCAGATATAAAGAAATTCCTTGTCTACTACGGAACTGGAAGTCTAATTATCATGTTCGCAGCAGCACTGATCCCTCTCCCCATCTAGATGAATCCTGCTCACATCCTCATATCCTATTCATTTAAGATCGAGTTTCAGTATTTTTGCATACCAATTGCGGAAATGATTATCAGATTTTTTTATGCCTGCCTGTCCGTCCGTATGTATCAGAGTGAGTTTTCGCGAAATATTATATTTCGAATTTTTAATAAAATTTGTCGTCACATGCCAGTTTTGGTAAAAATCGGACAAAAACAGCAGACACTTTAAAATGAAGATCTACGTAAATTTATGATTGCTCGTTTTATTGGTCTTCACAACTGAGGCAGAATGTGTTGTCTGAAAGGTAGGCAATGATGCTGAAAAAACACTTTTTTTGTAACTTTGACCGACTGTGTTCTCTGTGAGGTAAAACCTGAGTCTTGAAGGAATAATTGGGCGTTGAGAATCTGGCATGATGGACCGTAAATATCGGGCATGAACATTAGCACTCAGAGGTGTTGATTCTAAATTTTCTGGTTGCGATATCTCGATGATGATCGAATGTAAATCTATTGACAAGATACGAGAATGTTAAAATATGCAGTGATTTTTTGGAAAGTATTCACGACTTTAAAATTCAGGGAAGATAACAGAGCGAACGCACCAGAAGCGTTACTCTCTGCGGATATTCCTTAATTTGCAGTGTTATCCTGTGTTTCCTAAGTGGTAAATGAGTAAATATCCAGTAAATTTATCAGCCTTGGATAGTCATTAAATAACTTCAGGTGTGTGTTGGAGCCCGTTCACACTGGTTCGGCCAAACTTAAAAATTAAATACAAGAAACATGTTCTGAAAGCAAGCCCAACCTCGTCAGGCGCTACAGCCCAAGCGCACCGCTTAGAGCGACACTTTGTTACATTTCCCTTTCTGGAAATCAGATATATAAAATATTGGAAACTTGGATTTGAACATGTGAACTGGTAGTTAAAATTTTGGCGCCACATTCTTGGTTAAACCGAATAATGAGTTACGTTTTTGGGACAAATTGGAGTAACCTCCATATTTATTAAATACAGAAGTTAAAAATGACTTTTATTAACCAACATTTCCTTAGTGATAAAACCGTAACAGCCCGTAAAGCACAAACTACTTCCTAAGAATTTTATTTAAGAAAGAGTTTTGCAATCGACCAGTATAACCACAAGCAGGGAGGGAAGAAGTTTCATGTTTCTGAGGAAGCAGAAGAAAAAGTATCTAAAACTGTCTAATAAATCTCTAATGGTCCAGTGCAAATAACTGAGAGAGACTGAATTCACCGTTTTTCTTGTGTGGACTGTATATAATGCCGATTCTTTAACGGTATTCGTGTAACTTCTTTTGTAACCTAACTTTTGAGGACGGAGTTTTCTTCCTTATGTGGTGAGTGATTTTATGGGATACGAGATATGTGACTGTATTAAGCCCGTAATCCGCAGAGACTGGTGTAAGTATTTCTGTGTAAGCCTGTAGGTCTATTAATGTGTTCATATCTCGGATTTTTTTTATATGTTAAGAACAGAAAAGGGAATTGCTCAAAATTTATATACTGTTGGCTTGTTCCGACGAGGTGACTTCTTAGGAAGCAGGTGTACACTTGTATTCGATACATATTTGCTTCGAATCTCGGCATGGTTACGGCTATGATAACTAAAGCTTTTACTCTGATTACAGGGAATGCCGGTATGGTACCACACAATACGGTCATACGTTCCCTGACAAAACTTTTAACTACTTATTATTAAAAAACATGTTTCCGCACAGTTTAAGCAATTTTACGTGTTTCATTCGGGATGCGTATTTTAGGCAGCGTCACATCGATAGCTTGTGGCAGTTACCGTAGTGACGCATGTCATGATGACAGCTGAAGAATAAACAGCTTTTTCGAAGCACATTCATGTACGAGTATCTTCCATGTGGTAGCGAAGTACAGAGCGATAGGAAGTTATTATTATTATTATTATTATTATTATTATTATTATTATTATTATTAGTAGTAGTTGCCGCGCGGTCTAAGGCGTGGGTCTGCGGCCGCTCGCTTACTGGGATTGTGGGTTCGAATTCAGCCAGGGGCATGGATGTCTGTCTCTTGTGAATGGTGTGTGTTGCCAGGTAGAGGTCTCTGCGTCGGGGTGATCGCTCGTCCAGAGGAGTCCTAAAAAGTGTGGTATGTCTGATTGTGATCGTGAAGCCTCGATGACGAAGAGGCTTTGGCCCACTAGGGGCTGTTGCGCTATGGAAAAAAAAATAATGACAGTAATGATAGGTCAGTAATAAGTTATTAGTAGCAGAAAGTTCAACAGTCTCTTTCGCTTTGTGTTTCCTGATATTCGTATTTTTTTTTACATGTATGCAGAGGAATTTGTGTTGAAGAGGGTGTACCTTACATACATACTGTTATTTGGGATTGAACTTGTCTTGCATAAGTGACAGTTTTGGCGTGCGGTTTTTATTATGCAATGATTATGAAGGAAGGGTGTGATCATTAAAGTGATAAGAGGTGATATGCAGAGTTTTAAACTCTACGTAACAAAGAAACACTGACCTAACCCAATAGTAACATGATCCCTTGAAGCCTGAGAGACATACAAAAATGCGTCTGTAGAAGTTGATTTGGTAGCTCAGTGTACACCCACAGTCTACATTACTGAAACCAAACCGTAAACGTTGTGTAGGAAAAGAATCGCTGTTTATTACGAGAATAGTACCAAACATATAACTTGCAGAGTTTGTGACTGTTAAAGCAGGTGGTACACATAGAGATCACTGTTTTTTAAATGATTCAGTGTGCAAGATGTAAAATGTGTTAGGTAAATAATATTTTATTGTGCTTTAATATTCTATTATACTTTGTCACTGGCGTAATTTCAAAACTTGTATGTATGTATTTCATATTTTGTTTTAAACTGACATTCTGCTTTCTTACAACAATATTACTGAAACTCCTGAACGTTTCAGACCTCCTTCTATATCCATTTGCATGGAGGCGTAATTTGTATAAACAAGAGTTTCAGTTGTTAGCAGTGTATTTGTCAGTGCACGTATTCCTTTCTTAGTATTCAAAAGGTACCACATTTACCATTGGTGCTTTTGCATTCGCAAATTATGACTTCTGTTAAAAGATAGGCTAGAAACGTTGATAGACTACGATGACGACGATGCGGTGTCTAAACAAAACAAACTTTGAAAGAAGGACCTTTTTGTCCTGGGGTGTAAGTCTCTGATTGTAGAGTTTGAGGGAATTTTATTCCGTACTAGCCTAATTGATGAACCCAGGACAAAACCTCGCAGCACTCTGAATACAGTGACTACTTGTCCGATAAATTTACCAATTAAGACCGACATCACAAGTTACTCCATTTTAAAATTAGCATGCTGGTTTACAAACATATTACCCGCCAGTTAACCGAGAGTTCGGAGTATGTGTGAATGCGCAATCGGAGTTTCAGATGTTTGTCACCCTCTCGGGTACGGGTTGGCATCCGGAAGAACACCATCTGCGATTTATGTGTTACTTAGGAAAGGGATGGCTTCTGTCACATTGCCTGTGAGGTCATTCTGCAGACGTTGGACTGGTGCGGAAATGAGGCTTCATAATAGGTTGCTGCAACTAGGTTTATCTGAATATTGCGAATGTTGTTTTAAGATCACAAATTTCTCAAACCAACAAAAGCACACTTCTTATTTATTACATAAAATAACTTCTTTTTACAATAAAATGAGTCCGACATATTTCGGTTGTTTATTATTGAGCCATCATCAGGGACCTATATCTTGAGTTACACAAAATTACAAAACAGCAAGTAATGGCACATATTATAGGTTAAAGATGTAATTTTGTGTAACTCAAAATATAGGTCCCTGATGATGGTTCAATAATAGAGAACCGAAACATATCGGACTGATTTTATTGTAAAAAGAAGTTATTTTACATAATAAATAAGAAGTGTGCTTTTGTTGGTTTGAGAAACGTGTGGTCAAATGAAAATGCACGGTATGAACAATATAAAGTTGTTTTATGAAACGGGACTAATTCTGGCTAAACTGTACAACATTTCCTCGAGCTTCATATTTTGTTTTCGAAACTGATAAACTGATGAAAAGTATATGGAGTGTGATCCAGGAGGGGGACATTTTGATGGAATACACGCAACCGAGACAAGATTATCTGAGATGTGGAACAGCAGTCTACTCTTTGCAGCGCTGGTTTGCTGTGTATTGTTTGTTGTCGGTGGTGCTTGAGTTTGATGAACACATTTTCAAGGATGTACTTACTTGCGCTAAATCGATTAGTTTTAATTACGCGGAGGGTTCTACATTTGTAGAATACACTCTTAAACACACTGTCAAACACAGCTTTTTATTAGTAAACAAATCTTTGTTTGCACTTCCTGTAGCAACATGTTTCGGCTTATTTAAGCCGTCATCAGGCTAACATTTATAAAATATAAAAATGTAAAATTCCAAACGTACAACGTGCCTTGTATTTTTTTTCAATCACTGGATATGAGATCGCAGTCTTTACAGTATTGTTGACAAGTTCGTTTGCATATATTGCTTGTATTAGCCTTATAGTTTGTATTCATTGCTTCAATGAACACAAGGCACGTTGTAATTTTTACACTTTTACATGTTGCTAGAATAAGCGTAAGAAAGGCTTGTTTGTCGCTAGGAAGTTATCTTTGATAGTGTATAAGTGTTATTTGACATAAGCAGCACAATGTGACGTCACATATCAAGAGAGCTCATATAAGATGCGACGCCTTGCAATTTTGTAAACAATTATGGACGTTCTGCAGACGTGCTACTTACATCTTCTGAGTTTGAAAATGAGAGTAACTGGTTCTTCCGAAACGTAGACATATTTCTACTAGACTACGCGGCATCACATTTCAGAACAGAATTCTTCGTGGTCACTGCAGTCGTAGTACTGACAAGTGTGGGTCAAAGTTACAAAGAGTTAGTTGTTTTACTGTTGTGGGTATGCATATTTTTATATTTTTGGATGCGATATCTTGTAATTTTGCAGACGGGGCCAATGTTCCTCCGAAACCTTTATACCTTTTTAACATACTAAAAACTTGGCACCCAAAGACAGAGCTTTTTTTGAATGAAAATTACATTCGTGAAGAAATTGAGAACATGTTCAATTTGCGACTTTCTTTTTACAACTGCGGTTAGAATATTCCTGTCAGAAGACGTAGATTTTTAATAATTTTGTACGGATTTGAAACTTTGATACTCACGTTGAGGGAAAATAATTTTGAGAATGTTACAGAAAGGGGTGGCAAGGAGAATATTTTAACGGAAGAGGAAGGAGAACATGAGGCTGTAGAAAATTGCGTAAGGAGGGGCTTCACCAAACGTTATTAGGAAAAGAAAAGGGCTGAGAGCTGGGCGGGAGTCCTAGTAACAGACCGGAGGATAATATTAAAACGGATCTTACAGAACATAAGGGTGTGGAATGGGTTTATGTTGCTCAGGATAGGACCGAGCGGCTGCTCTTTGTAAATATGGTAACACATTTTTGTGTTCTTGAAGGGCAGGGAATTTCGTGATTAGCTGAGGGACTATTAGCTTTTCAAGTACGCTGTTCCGTGGAATTAGGATGGAGATAAAAGATACGGAGGGTTATGAGGATAATATCATGCAAGTAGGCATTTATTGGTACAAGGAAGACAACTGTGATTATACGTAGTAAAGTTTTAGTTGTTACAAGGTAGCTTATGGCTATTCCGTTCTGGCTGTAATTGTGAGCTAAAATCCTCAGACGAATTGTTACGTTTTGATGGCTGCATTGCCGAGAGAAATTGCGAGGCTGTAATCGTTTTAACATCTCTAAGACTGGCAGTAGGCCTACTGCTGCCAGAATTTAAATAGCTGGAATGTATTTATCGGTACAATACCCAGGATTGGTTAATATGTTGTGTGCATTGAATTAAGTAAACTGGTTTTGAGGTGGGATTTGAAGCTTTCATAATTCCGAATTTTCTGATTGTGGTTGTCTGGATTACGACATTGTGTTGTCTGTAGGTGGATACCAAGGTTTCGGAAGAACATATTGCCGCCTTCTTCATTGTAGACGTGAAAGTCGAGGAAGCATGCTCTGACACGTTGATATCCTCCTACAAGACTTCACAGAGTCTTACCTTACAATAACATAATATAAGGCGATGTAATTTCAAATCATCTAATCTTTTTGCGAAATATTTGGTACCCTTAGTTAAGAGAGTCGGGATAGCGCAGAGGGTTTAGTGGCTAGGCTACGGGCTGGAGAACTGAGGAATCGTGTTGCGATTCCTGAAGGGACGTGAGATTTTTGTCTACTTCCCAGCAAAGAGATCGTCCCTTTAGCCACCAACCCCCTATTAAAAACCTAGAGAAGGCTGCTTCCCTGGCTTAAAGCTGCCGCGGCGTGAAACTGAGCACTCACTATCTGCTGCTGAGCCTAAATGTAAGTTGAGCTGTACCTCCACTCCCCCTATGCCTTCATCGCCTGATCGCCTGCTCAGGGACAACTTCACCTGTATGTTATTTATTAGTTTTACGGGCCTGTCGTTAGTATTTACTGTAATATGACAATTTACACCCATGTGTTTGAAAATTTTAATTTAATTTATTACACCAAAGATTAATTTTTCCGCCATATTTCTTTTCATTCTGTACCTGTAGGATATTGAGGGTTCAGAAATGTCCTCAAATGAATATCTGCATTATTTGCAATGTCTGCGTGCAGTTTGTTTCGCGTAGTTTTTCAATTCTGGTAATTAAATAACGTGACTGACAGGGGAAATAGATTGTAAGTTGTGTCAGAGTAATTGGAAGTGAGTTGAAGTGAGTTATTAAAATGGGGCAATTTGAAGTAAATAACAAATTGAAAGTCATGTTGTCATCAGTAGAGGGCTGTATACAGTACCCTTACAGCGGGATGGCATGTGTACATATGGGTTATGTAAATGCAGCTGCGTATGTTTTGCAAGCAAGGTTGAATTTCTGCTGCTGTCAGCTGGATTGGCATGTACTTTATATGTATGGGATCGCATTAGATTGAAACACAAGTACTTTCTAATATTCCGATCATCTTTTAAACATACTTTTATGATTATCATTTGTAGCACACACCCTTTAAACGCATATTTTGTGTGACTAACTAACTAACTAAACTAACTAACTGCCGATCCCAGTGGCCGCGCGTTCTAAAGCGTGGGTCTGTGGCCGCTCGCTTACTGGGACTGTGGGTTTGAATCCCGCCGGGGGCATGGATGTCTGTCTCTTGTGAGTGTTGTGTGTTGTCAGGTAGAGTTCTCTGCGACGGGCTGGTCACTCGTCCAGAGGAGTCCAACCGAGTGTGGTGTGTCTGAGTGTGATCGTGATGCATCGACAAAATGAGGCGGCCAAGGCCCCCAAGGGGCTGTCGAGCCATTGAAAAAACTAACTAACTAACTAACTAACTAACTGGCTGACTAACTAATTAACTAACTAACTAACTAACTAACTAACTACATGGAGCAGAGCCCTTCTTGAGAAGCTAACAGTTCCTCCGCTAGTCAAGAAATTCCCTGTATTTTATGGAACCCGAAGGTTCATTACCGCATTCACAAGAGCCCGCCACCTGCCCTTATCCTGAACCATATCAATCCAGTCCATGCCCCCCCCCCCCATTCCACTTCTTGGAGATCCATTTTAATATTATCCTCCCATTTACGTCAGGGTTTCCAAGTGGTCTCCTTCCCTCAGGTTTCATCAACAAAACCCTGTATGCACCTCTCCTCTCTCCCATACGTGCTACATGCCCTGCCCATCTCATTCTTCTTGATTTATTACCGGAATAATATTTGGGAAGGACTACAAATCATTACGTTCCTCGTTATGTAGTTTTCTCCACTCCTCTGTTACCTCGTCCCTCTTAGACCCAAATATCCTACTCCTCAGCACCCTATTCTCGAGCGCCCTTAGCCTATGTTCCTCTCTCAATGTGAGCGACAAAGTTCATGTTTTGTGTAAGAAATATTAAAAGAATTGATTATATATCCCACGTATAACATCCTGAGTCTCCATTACTAAAACCTGCTATTTAGGTTATTCTGAGAATCATGTGAAGCCGATAAATAGATTATTGGGAATCAGAGTTTGTTTATGTTAAAGCAGATGGTACGTATACTTACCACAATGCTTTAATGTGTTAACACGGATTTTAATAACATAGGCTTATTCATCTCGGATTTAAGCTTGAATGTATTTAGCACTTAAACCTTGAAAGTGAAACAATGAGAATTTCGAATAAAAATGTGAAATTTATAAAATTTTTACGTATCATTTAGCGCTCTTCGTAAATATTGAGGTCTGTAAGTCATGGCAATTATGTATACCAGCTCATGCATGCAGTCACATTATATTTGGGTGGTTTTCGTTTAGTTTTCTGTTGGAATATAAATATTTTTTTTAAAATACAGTTAAATTATGTAAGTCAAAAGAATTGTATCAATGCCGTATATTTTCTTGGAGGTAGGAACAGAAATTTTAAATATTAATGCATTTTTACTTGAAGGATTCCGAAGCCTATACGTCATTTGGAGATCAGTTTGATTTTAGTTTCTATTTGAATGTAAATGCTGTGAGGGTATGTTCAGGAATAGTGCGGAAGGACGTAGTTATATCCTGCTGTCCCCGCAAACAAAGTTTCCCGGAGTAACAGCAGCTGTTTTACTGTGATGATTTCCTTAAACGAAATGATGAAACAAGTTACGCCATCCCTCTAAATGGTTTGATGTGCTCTAGCCTGGATTCTTTCGATCCCCGAAACGAGCAATGAATGAGTTTTCATTTAACTAGAGTGAGCGCATTGAACACACAACAAAAGGTAACAGAAAACAGAACAGCGGAAACAAAAGTGCAAAGCTGGAAGCCCCTCGAGCCCTTTATATCCAATTGCGAGTCTTATGAATGTTTCAAAATATAAAATTCTGATGATTCAATTTCCATCAAACAAACTGGGTCAAAGCCAGCTGTTGGTTTTGTGCAGTTGCTTCTCCACTCGAAGAACAGACAGAACGCCAATGACAACTGTATTTTCAGACAATATATTTTATTGCCCAAAACGTGCCACGTATTTCGGCTTCTTGTAAAACCATCATCAGGCACAGGCATAAAAATATAAGAGAAAACAAGCACTTTATGTACGAAACATTGCTAATTACATAGGAGGGATTGAAATATGAGTCGTACAGATTTTCATGTGGACATGTTTCAGCCAAAATATAAAAATACATAAATGGATATTCTCTGTTTTAATTAGCAATGTTTTATATACAAAGTGCTCCTTGTGTTTTACATTTTTATGACTGTGCCTGATGAAGGCTTTAAGAAAACTGAAAAATATAGCACGTTTTATACAATAACAATATTGTCTGAAAATACAGTTTTTATTGACGGTCCACCTCTGTGTCGAGTCGCGCGTCACAACGGGAGCCTCGCACTAAGATTCTCAACTACTTTCGCAGCAGATGAAATCTTCAAAGCTGTTCTTATTTCGTGCAGTTGTATTTCTTATGTAGGACGAGCTCTTCCGCACATTTTTTGACCCACGATATTCTCGGAGTATCACAGAACAGCAACTGTAGAGAGGCTAAAGTGTCACATTTATAAGTTCTGTTCTCACTTAACAAGTTAGTTTCAAAACAAAGGTCGAGAATTGGATTAAAAAGTGAATGCTGTAGGGGCCTATTCTGCTTTAAAATATAACGATTGTTTGACCAATTTTACTTGGCCATATATTGTTTAATACTTTAGAATATATTGTTTGATCTTTCTTTTTGAGAACAGAAGAGAAAACAAGATTGATAAAGCTTATATATTAATTTTTGACATAATATACGCATTATAAATCGCGTTCTTTGCACTGTATTAATTAAGATTACTTTACATCGGTTTATTCATTTACGACCTTAAGTAAAGTTGGCTTTACTCTATGTGAGTCAGTTTGGCCAGAAATTGGAACTGCCCCACAGCTGTTGGTGAAAGCCTTACATGTTGAATTAGCCAAAAGTATGCCCAGTGGTTAAGACTTTGATATTAAGTAACAGACACACTGTCGGACACCACCTACACGTAAACTGTTCTTTTTGAGTCTGGAAAGCACGCCTGAAGTGTGAGTTGCTGGTTTTGTGTTTTATACCGAGTTTAAAATCGTGCACCACTTCCACAACTGGAATTAAAATTGACATATGTCTACTGGACGAACGGTGGGCCAAGGCTGGAAGTTAGAAACTTGCAGCGCTGCAGTCCTCACGCACGTTAATCTGTCTTCTCTTGTAACACGCACTGAAATTCTGTATTGAACTTTACGTTCCTAGGTCATTGATACGATGGAACCGTGGGTTAGAATTCAACTGGGCTAAATGTTTATCCGCGGTTTTCTTCTCGTTCTTTGAAGGCAGACATATTAGTCGAGATTTCTTTCCAAACTAAGAGGCTCTAATACCTATTCATAAATTTAGAAAATATCTGCGATTAAAGCATATCGGTATTAAAAATGGAGGCAGTAGGTTTTTCCGAAACACTTGTATCTAGCCACAAGACTAAGCGATGTCACAACTCAGGAGACCAAAATCGTTTAAATAATGATTTACTACCAACAAAATTGTACTTTTTGTTTGAGAAATAGGCAGTGGACATGTAATTATGTTGGGGAGTTACAGGGACTTGAAGTGGAGGAACTAAATCTCTGGAATTCTTCAGATTCCCTGTAGTAAGTTTTATTGTCATGATAATTATTAGTTCCTAGATATCCACGTCATTTCTAAGGTGCACAAGATATCCAGAGTCCTCTTGTTTATTAAGCTTTCGTTCTTCTGGGATGTTACGCGTCGTAGTTTGGTAGTTGGTTACCGACTTTTCGGGGCAGTCTATCGGTTCCTTCTTCAAGCGTCAAGTCCAAGAAGACGTGGACTGCTTCACTAACCTACGCCACTTAACATCCCTAAAGAGCTAAGGCCTCAAATACACCGCGGCGGAAGCCTGATATCTCCCGTTGTTTATTTTAAAAATGCCTGTTGATATCGTAGCTGACTTTAAAACTATCCGCATACATATTTATCGTCTGACAAATGTACACTTTATTCACATTAATTGTGTAACACGGTCCTACATGTTTCGAGCCTCAATTCTGGCTCATCTTCAGGGACTCAGTATATTATATTACACATTTTACATCAATTGGTACAATTGTTAAAATAGTAAAAACTGAGTAACATGAATTTTTACAATAGTTTTTATACACTCAGTGTTTCCTATTTTAACAATTGTACCAATTGATGTAAAATGTGTAATATAAAAATAGAGTCCCTGAAGATGAGCCAGAACTGAGGCTCGAAACATGTAGGACCGTGTTACATAATTAATGTGAATAAAGTATACATTTGTCATACTATAAATATATAAAGAAAATGTACGGAATGTATAATATTAAGTTTATCCCCCATACAGTTCTGTGTACCTTAAATTTGTATTATAATGGGAGTGTGTGAGTCATGTCAACCATTCAGTTAAGTTGGCTGAACATAATTTTTTGTGCTATCGTGTTACTCGTTCTTCATGACTGTGGATGGTCTGACACATTAATTAAGGGAAGAACATGGCCTGTTCTGAATGCGCTTGAGGACGGGGTGCTGAGGGCAATTTTTGTACTTTAGAAAGAGCAAATTACAAAATTGTGAAAATCATTACGTAGTGAGAAACATTATGATTGGCACTCTTCGTGCAATGTTGCTGTGGTTATTGAATCAGGAGTGATGGGATATTTAGGCTATGCAGCGCGCATGAGGGAATGTTGAGTGCAGAATAATTTTAGCGCGGAAAACTGAAGGACGGGGTAAAACTTAAACGTCGATTGGCGGATAATATTAAAAGAGCTTTCAGAGAAATCAGGAGTGAAGAGCCTTAGGATACAATAAAATAGCAGACTTTTTAGAATCTGTAATATCTTCGATTTTCTTGAAGCAGTGGGATTTGTTGACCGGCTAAGGAAGTATCAAATTTTGAAGGAAGACTCTAGATTAAGCACTTTATTAGTCTCTGCTTTTTAATGGAAGATTTGAGGTTCTGATGGGGGAGAGTATTAAAATTCTGTATTTGTAGCGTGACAACATGTAATTTTGTAGATAAATGCGAACATTTCTGAGGAACATGCTACCTCCATCTTCAGGGATGAAGAAAGGAGATTCTTCCCAAACGTTGGCAGCTCTGTACTAAAGCAAACGACTTCACATCGCAGTACACCATAATACTATATTTTGCCTGTGTATTTCATGTTGTGTTTCATTCGAACTAATGGACTTTATTTCAGAGCTTTTGGACAAATCCAGTAGAGTGCTTTAATGGCAGAAAGGGGCGTGTGCACTTCTCACTCGACCCCTCTAACTCCATACGTGTATATGAAGATGGAATATAACAAGGCGCAAGTGTAACTGTAATTATCCAGAGGTCACTGAAGCGTGACCGCATGATGATTATGGATCCTGAAATTTCGAAATGGAAGGCCTTATGTAATTTTAATGTTTCGTTACTACTGTTCCTTTGTCATCAGAAAGTACATGACGTTTAATTAAGTGCAGAGTAACCAAGTTGTCACATAACTAGCTCACAACTTGCCTGACCCACTTCCACTTCTCAGTTATGTGGCTGTATAATCAACACCGTCTGTGTTACCTTTTACCGTAATTAGTACAGTATTTCTGTTTTGACTATTATACTACTGGCTATAATCTTAGATCTGTAGAATGGCTGTGCGTAATCAGTATATTAATAAATTACGGGAAACCTAAGGGGAACGTTTATACAGAGTGACTTTGTCATTTAGTCCGCAAATATGATGTTGTTAAACTAACGGAATATCAGTTGAAACTCAAAAGTGGAAACATCTGACAAATCCCTTTTCCGCGGACGGTTTCTGTAGGCTCTGTTGATGGACTGTTCTACATTATAGCCCTTTGAAGATCACTTTGCTACTGCAGTGCACTGAATATGTGCGCTATGAACTTCGGAACTTCTGAAAAGACGTAATCGTAAATGGAGAGTAGTAATGGTAATAATTAAATTCAGTTGTTTATTATAACGTGCTGACACAACAGCTGTTAGTCCAGTTGCAGACACAGCACAGAAACATAAGAGAAAATACAGCCATTGACGAACTGCGAACACAAGGGCCGTGCCATGGCTCAGGCGGTTAGTCGCTGGCCTCTCACCGCAGAGGTCCGGTTTCAATCCCGGGTTAGTCCCCGTGGGATTTATAGTGGACAAAGTGGCACTGAGACAGGTTTTTCCCCGAGTACTTCGCTTTTCCTCTGTCAGTTTCATTCCACTGGTGCTCCATTACACGGAAAAACGAAAAAAATTAATCATCTTCAGCACAGGTTTGCACAATAAGCCTCAAGGCTGCGTTGCGTCCGTAGCATCTGCTGCGGGGTCCTTCACCACAAAAAAAAAAAAACTACGAACACAAACACACAGAAAAGAGATAATAAGAACAAATTACATTAGGTAACAGATGATGATGATGTTGATAGTTTAAGATACTTTGCGTCAGTGAAGTACAGACACTGGTGTCCTGTTCGTATATTTGAACTGAGATCGCTTATGTTTGGCCCTCTAAATGCACATTACGCTTTTATAAGACTGGATGCGTCTTTCGTCGAATGGTACGACAATGGCTTGATAGAATAAACAGTGTCGCTGTGTGATTTAGAGGGAAATATTTCTCCAATAATGGTCGACACAGTAACAACTGAGTCGTGCTCTACTGCAATGTCTTTTATTGCTGCCACCTGGAGGTAACTGAGATTCTATTTGATTTCGGAGGAAGCGAATGACAAATGGCCGTGGCATGGCTCAGGTGGTTAGTCGCCGGCCTCTCACCGCGGAGGCCCGGGGTTCGGTCCCAGGTCAAGTCCATGTGAGATTTGTGGTGGACAAAGTGGCACTGGGACAGGTTTTTCTCCGAGTTGTCGGTTTTCCTTGTCGATTTCATTCCACTGGTGCTCCATTAATTGTAAAATTGGTAAAAATCTGCTCATCCTCATCATCTTCATTGGGGTTGCACAAAAAGCCTTAAGGCTGTGGTGCGAGGGTCCTTCATCAAAAAGAAGAAGAAGAAGAAAAAAAAGCGAATGACAAACCGAGAAATATTTGGATATCCCAACAAATAGAAAACTTCCTGTGTATACTAATTAGATATATAGTGTGGGCTTTTGATAGGGACAGGTGGCGGGCTCTTGTGAGTGCGGTAATGAACCTTAGGGTTCCATAAAACGCGGGGAATTTCTTGACTAGCTGACGACCTGTTAGCTTCTCAAGAAGGACTCTGCTCCATGGATTTAGTGTGGGCTTTTATGGCGACAGTAATGCACTTTCATATTCGGCGGAAAGTATGGGTTTCTTGAAAAACTGCCCGCTTTCCGGGAATAAACATATGTCAGGAAAGGATTATACAGAATTATACAGAGAAACAAGGTTATTTTCTTCAGAGATGTTTTCCAAAGTATTTCTTTGTGCTAGTTGATAAATTTTATAGTACACGCCAAAGGTAAAGTTGTCCTTTTGCACGACGTGAAGACATAAGGGGAGTAGAGGTAGAGTTCCACTCGTTCTTAACATCAGTAGCAGATGGAGATAGTGGTCAGCTTCAGGTCTCGGCAGCCCCTCCGTCAGCCATTGAATTAAGAGGCTGGGTGTTCCTCCGAGCCTGTCTGAACTTTTTGGACAAGAGGAAGTAATAAGTGTTTATGTGCATTACACTGCATTTTCGGTATAATGTAAGCAGTTTATGGATAAATAAATTGTGATACAACAGGCAGAGATTACCTCATAACTATTTGTTCATGCCATGCACTTCGTACAAACAGCACATAAAACTACAAATAGCGCACTTACAAGGCGACGCTACGCCATGCTGTTATGCCTGGAATGCAGGGAGAATTCCTGGAATTCCTCGGCCAAGCTTAGCAGTTTCTTCTGTCATTTGTTACTACAAATGAATCAATTCTAATTAAACATACGAAACGCTGTCAGTGTTCCTTCCTTTAATGGCCAGTTATAGGCCATTGACTCGGTAGGCAGAGACGAATGCTTTTATTAGATTTCGAGCATAGTTGTGAAGCGCAAGACAGGACATTTGGCATTTGTCTCCTCACCTTTATCATTTGCGGTTTCGCCTCACGTCGAAATATGGTGTTCAGTTTGATCCATTTTCTCATTTTTCCTTTTCTTTGCTTTTTTCTTTATATGTTTTCTTAATTTCCTCATCACTTTTGTTCCTCTTCTTCCGACTTTCTCTTTATTTTATTAGTTTATTTATTCTTATCTTTTATTTATCTTTCTTTTCGTGATGTAGTTTAGCGAGCTAACATAACTTTAGTTCCTTCTGACAACAAACCTACCTTTTGGCCTTTTTATTATTTTCCCTTGGGCTCCATTATGATTGTCTCTTTCCATTCTCGCTTTTACTTCTGGCTTGACACTTCTTTCCAGAAGCTCAGTTTTCACAGAATGTCGGTTCATAAAACGCATATTCTCTGTATTTAGGAAGCTTGTGTTATGTATTGAAGGGCCGGACATGTTTATTAGATTCCACAGGAGGGACCTGCGGCTTTAATTACTTACGCCGTACATATTCCCGGTAGGATAATATTTGTTACAAGCTTTAAATTGTTCAAGGGAACATTACCTCTCAGGTTAGTAACCTACTTTCAGCGTGCATTTTATGCCGCATTCATTTAAATATTTACGTAATTGCTGTTCCTTCTGACACGCAATTACACTGTGAAACCTGGTTTGCAAATTACGGACCATGAGAGGATCTGAGGTTCCATCTTCAATTACAGACCTTGATTCTCAGCCACAAGCTAGTTTTCTCCTGCAAAGAGCAAACAGCCTCTAAAAATCACAGTAGCTGTTTGCTCTAAACAAAATTTCATCTCCGTCATGCAAGCCTGTAATACACTTTCTGATACTGAGTCACAGTTTCTATAAACCAAAGTGTGGCTCCGGACTCCGGTCGCATCAAATCGGAATTGGGCCATCGCCGATTTTGTGTAGTGTTAGGATTCTTTGGGCGATAAAATAATCTAAATACTTCAGTACTTATAGGACACAATTTTAGCGTGCTCTGTGATGACCCTACTCTGTACTTGTATGAGAATTGTCCGTTAAAAATCAGCATTACGAAGGTTAACACATCAATTAATGTTACGTTAGTGTAAAATATGTTATTTACCAACATGTTCCTTTTTACGTTACCGATTACCTTAAAAGTAATTGCTTTTACTTTTTTAGGTAAGTTTAGTTTATTATGATAAAATATTTATAATATATACTCATATTTATATTATATAGTTTAGATTACAAAATACTATTTGATATCTACCATTCTGTTTCGGTGAGTAATGGACCTTCTACTTGTTTACTTGAAGGAAATTTTAAATTTTTGCGTAGAAATTACGATTTCTTTACTGATACTTCAAAGTGATCATCATAATTTTCATTCTTTATCATCAACTCTTATAAATCAGCAGTTTGTGCTTTGTTTTTCTCTGACTAAAAAATTCCATCTGAATTGGCATAGTTTTCTTTATCTCTGATTATGATCCACTTTAACTGCGGGCTGGCTTAAGCCTCCTTTGTTCATTTCACAATGAAAGATACGCTTTGTCTCATTTTAATATTGTCTCCTGCCCTCGCAATAACGCTTAGCCGACAGATCAAAATTATGTAATCAGTAGTACCAACATGGCGGCCATGCTGAATTTTTCAGACCGTAGTGACGTCGATATCTAATGGAGGGCTCCAAATGTTTGGTGGTAATGGATCTTCGAAACATATGAAACTGTTGTACAGACAGTTTCCCTAAAAATGTAACTGACGTAGAAGTTACGCAAAATCATTAAGAAACTACGATTTAATGTTAATTTCGAACCGTAGGATCTCGACAAGTGCAATCGTGTACGAAGATAGGCCGTAAGCTTAACATTTCAGATAAACTGCTTTTCGCCATTTAACAATTGTAACCGTAGCAACAGAGACAAAACGTATGTTGTATGTGACAAGTTATACGTACATAGTCAAAAACTCTCTATGTTGGTAGGTATTACGTATGTCGTACTGTAGTCATTAATTTAGTAGAAAGTGCCCCATAATATGACGCGGGTAAAGTAATATTTACACGCTAATCCATCCCATCTTTCGTCAGGCGTTTCTTCATTTATAATGGTTTATGAAATCGTCACAGTCCTAGTTATTAAGTTATTTGTTTCATGTAAACATATCAGAAACCCGTAGTGTTTGAGGGGAGAAAATTTAAACACCTCTTGTAAAACAAAATATCACGCTTAAATTCATTTATTCAGTAACTGAAATTTTATCAATTTTATGTTCCCTTCGTAACTGGAATTAAATATTTAGTTAGTTAGCAATTTGTAGAGTAACGTGACAAACCGATTTTTAAGATTTTGTAAGACGAAATTCAAGGCGGGTGATGTGTACATTGCTACTCTGTATCTCACCATAATAATGGATAGTCGACAAAACGTCATGAAAGGCGAAATCACATTTAACTTTAGCTTTTCGATAACTCTCTAATTACAACTGTTTTTTTAAATTTTCGATCATCTGACGTTTCAAACAATCATGATAGTCAACTGTCAACACCTACAAACCAATTTACGAGTAATAAAGTTTTGGTTTTGAGATTTACTAAGCGTAATTTCATCGCTCAGACTGCTACCATCTGGCGTAACTATCATCAGCTAATCACGTCACTCCGTTCACCTCACCCAATTCACTCACACTTTACCAACCAAGCGCATTATAAAGGGCAACATTTTCTACCTATTTTCAACTAGCATATTAAACTTTTTTAAAGGAAGGAGTGTCATTGGCTTTCCCCCAGAACTACTTGATGATAGACATCCCCATCATTTTGGACAGAAAGAAATGTCTACTCCTAGCAAAAAGCCATGCCTGAAGTATTTAAAAATTATAATAATGTTCATAGAATACTGGAATAACCAATTCTGTGGTGCACACTCCCGCTGAGAACCTAATAAGCACTCTGATGGACTAGAAATTTATCGTCTTTTATGGAACCTGAATGTTTATTACCTTTTCGAAATACACAACCACTGGACCCCATATTGTGGCAGTTAAATTCAGCTAACATCTTCACGCCGTGTTTTAATTTTGTGCAGAATATTGAATTGGGCCCATTCAATCTGGAAAGTGAACCTCATGATTAGCAAGTGACGGTCTGACCTTAAAGTGCAGTGAAATAGGGCAAGTGTCCTTCAGCTGCGTGGACGAAAGTGATTAATGAGAAGCAGATTTAAGTGCCCTTCACTTAGGCAAAGAATGTGAGGTTTAACCAGACATGACATGTAGACGTTTGCTGAAAAGTCGTTAAAAATATTCGGATAGTGTATGTTGAGCTGTTTGACAGGAAAAGGTCTACGTTTGTTATTAAAAGGGAATATTGAGATGTTGATCCATTAATTCTGCATGTGAACCGGGGAGGAAATATAATGAATGGACTGATATTCAGCAAATGAATGGACCGTTTACATTATAGGATGTAGGCTAAGTCTCCAATGGTTTTCCACTTCGCGGAACCTGGTAAAATATTCATCACCAACACTTTAATGCAACACCCGTTTTACGGGGAAAAGGGTGGTGCAGAGGACAAACTTGGTGGCGAACCGCAAAATAATTAGTTACCCCCTTACCCCCTCAACCCCCAGCTAAAATTTCGCTCTAGCCAACCTGCAATAGCCTCAGCTCCAGACGCAGTATCAGACTTACCTAGACTGAAAGCAGGAGAACCATGCACACCATAAATTTAGTGGAATGCACCGTACTGATTCCAGAGGCAGAAAAATCTGCACTTTTTTTATTGAATTAAAATTGAATAAAGTTGACGGATCGTGACACAACTGTGGGACTTCTGTATTTGTTGAACTACAAGAAACAGTTCGAATCTTTGTTCCATGTTTTAATTTGCAGCATGGAGTGAGACAAGAGTAATGAGAAAGTGAAGTCGCAAGAAACTGCACAAGAAGGTCTTGCTGCTCTGCTGTACACGTGATAACCTCTGTGTGTAACTTAATAGATACAATCCTGGAAACTGGGACTTTCTATGGTTTCCCGTGTAAAGAACATTGTGGTGAAGTAGTTACAATTAAGTATCCAAGGATAAGAACCCTTCTTGATAAGATGGAGGCGCTTAAGTAGTCAAACTTCCCTCCATTGATGTAATCCGCAAGTTTATTACCGTCGTCACAAGAGCCCGCCACAGGACATTACCTGTTTCAAACATCTGCTTTATGTCCGTATACTAGTATGACGGTTTGTAACGCCAAATTTCTGTCTTACTTGAAACCTTTCTACGATAATTCTGCGGTAAACATTACAATAGGCTTTCTGCTGTATTCAGGAAACTGTTGGGTCAAAATAACGAACAGCTTAGCAGTCTTCCCTCACGTAAGACACATGTGCTGATGCACCTAATACACAAAAGGTATGTTTAAAAATTTTTATATGGTTAGTACATATCTATCACGTAATTAGTAGTCTGCTTACGATAGACACATTTTAACGTTACTGCTATATTTGAGAAGCTTGGTACGTTACAGTGTATTGTACGTATGTAACTTGAGGCTGTAGACTCGGAAACCAGTAAGTATATATTGATGAAGTGAATCTAACTCGACAGAAACGAACTAAGCATGAATTTCCAGTGAAATGCTGCTGTGGTGGAGATTTCGTGTGATGAAGCCTTGAAAAATTCTCCGTGATGTTTAAGCTATAAATATATCGATACCGCTTTCACTTATGCCTTAATTAATAACCGTTGAAATCTAAAAGGCAAAATTTGATATAACCCATCTGTGTAGCTATGTTTTCCACAGCTAACACTTCAGCTGATGCATCTGATTCATATTGAAATTTCGTCTTCACAGCGTGCACTCTCTGAACTTTAGAAGTAGAGGAAAGAAAATCTGACAGAGCAAACATAACAGTAAGGATCTAACGGTACACATTTTCGACAAAGGAACACTGTTTCCTTGAAGACCAACCGCACACCTAGAATTATCCTCAAAATGCAACTTTAATTATGTGGCAAATAATACTATATACTCGTCTCTTACGACAATATTTTTGTTGCGTGCTTCATATTGTTGTACACTTATTGTACATTGTAATATTGTAGTGCGGAGTATCCACCAGACAGTACTGTTTATGGGACTGAAATATATAGTACCCTACTATTAGTACGTATGTATAATGCAATATGACGTAGAATATATAATTACGAGTATATAAGGATGTAATAATTCTAAAGATTGACGCAAATGTGCCGTGATCCTTCAGGGTATAGTCCAAACCAGAATTTCGTTGTTTCGCTGATAAAACTTTTGACTCTAATATGCTTTGAAAGTAATGTTTAATTTACTTTGTTTCTGTAGATATTCCTTTTGGCTCAGTGTTTTAACAAAGCAAATGTAAATTAATATGCACGCAAAATATACAGTAATTTAAGGGGAATTTTTCTCAAATTATTCCTTTCATTTTACTTTTGGACATCAGAAATTGATTGGTCTGGCTTAGGACAGGGACGTGTGGCGGCTCTTGTGAACAAACTAATGGACGTTTGGGTGCCATAAAATGCGGGGAAATTCTTAAGTGTCTGAGGAACTACTAGCTTCTCAAAAGGACTCTGCTGCATGGAGTTAGTTTAGTTAGTAATTTAGGACATCAGAAATTAAAGGGGTTTCTTGATTTTAAGTTCAAAGAAGAGCAGAACATCCCTTAACCTTTTGAAGTACGAATTTCATATAAAGATATTAAAAAATTTAATTCCTATCTCGCAGTCTTAATAATAAATAGTATTCTGACCATCACAATAAACGCGTAAATACATTACGTGGGCAAAATGTAGAATTTTTAATGTTAAAACAACTACTTCAGAAGCTTCACTGAGCTATTTGGGGTTCGGTATTGATTACTGATAAAAAGTTACTTGTCTTTGCCCCTTTCTGATATTCATTAATCCACCCTAAGTGTTTATGATCTGACACGTACATAATTGTTTAGGTTTGTAGGGGGACAGTTTGTTTCAGCGACGGAAGTCTTGGATGTCTACACCCTGCAGTATTTGGTTTGCTCGGACGTTTCAGAAGAACGTACTGCGATGGATTCTGAAGTACGCTTCCGCGATAAACTCATCCAAATTTAATCATACGCTTCTCACAAGTTGGTATATTTGTCGAAAATATGGCACTTTTGGACCCTTGCCACGTCGTGGGCACGTTTGCACTTATACGAGCAGAGACCACTTGCCGTTTCCCACCTCCGGTCGTAAATGACACGTCTAAGAAATCACCAGTGTGTTTTTACTTATATAGTCGAGATGCGATGCGTTTCCGTGACTCGTAGTTTTATATGACAAGAAGATAAGTGACGTGTGTGTGGGTAATCAGTATCATTTGGTAAGTAGAGTGGTCAAGTACACAGGTCGTGGGAACGTGATTACAATGACCAGGAAAATATTAACAAGAGTACCCGAGCACGAAAGCCTGCTTGTCAGTGGGTACCGTGGCTTCTTTCCTCGGGGGTAAGGCGGATGGGGCAGTGACAGTAACCACTCACCTGTCTAGTGCCTAGGTTAAGAATGAGTGGAGCCATACATCTACTCCCCCAATATGCCTTCACTAGCGTTGACAGAGACAACTTTAATTTCCTTTACCCGGCTAAAACTGTTTGCCAAATACACCTGCAGTGGAAACAGTGACACTTCACGTTTTGTTTTAGAAATGGGAGTCTTCACGATTGGAGGAAGCTATTGTATCCTCCGATCACCAAATTTTTATTTTTGTTCTCCTAAACATCAGGGCAGTGTCACAAGTACTGTGTGTAGAATAGGGGAAGAAGTTCAGAGATGCAAATTTCAATTTCACGGTACAGCAGCTGTGTTAGCGCGATGCAGGGACACTGGGGACAGAGTTGCAGAAATTTAGTACAGTCTTATGGAGAGCTTGGAGGAGGTGGAGCTTTTGGAACCGCATGATCGAAGGTGGTAGGTAGAAGGGCGAAGAGAAGAGGGAGCTAATCTGAGACATGTTCTCATACTTGCGGTGACAGTTTCATTTTCCTTCCATAAGACATCAAGAGAGAGGATATGCCCACTCCTTACTTCTAGTTATACTTGTGAGCAGACAAAGGAAAATGGAAGGGGAGTGGACTTAATTTACTCCACTAGCAGCCAGCCGACGTGTGCTGACGATATTATGCAGAGAGACTGAACATGACCGTGCCAGCTTCTGTGGTGGGAAGAAGGTAGCTTCTGTTCCTATATAAGACGGTTACACGAAGCATCTGCCATTGTCATTTGGAGAGACCAGTTAATAAGAACTGTATAGGAGCCGGAATAGCTCAGTGGGTGTATTTACTAGACAATAGTCTGGACGACCGAGGAATCGTGGTTTGATCCCCGGCAGAGTGTATTCTCGTTTCCAAAACTTCCAGACCGGTTCTGAGCCAAGGCTGTCTACTTAATGTGTAACGAGGGTTATTTACCCGGGGTAAAACAGCCGGGACGTGAAGCTAATCACTCAGCTTTATCTATTACAGAGGTTAATTATGAATGGAGCAATAAATCTACTTCCCAGTGCCTTTAAGCACAGGGACAACTTTAATTTTAACAAAAATAATAATATTAAGCATTCAGTTATGCTTCTGCCCTCCATCTTGTAACTTTGTTTCTGCCTTAAGGGAAATTAAAGGTGTTAGAAGTGCGTTAATTTAATGATCGCGTGGTGGTGTAACGTTGCTCATTCTGCTCAATGAATTGTTAGAGTGCGTACTGTCTGCTAGTAATTTGCATAACTGTACGACTCGGCAACAATTTTAAGTGTATTAGCTCGCTGCAGTGGGTCTGCAGAGGTTTTACCAGTGCGTCATTTACAGCGATACCAGTTGTTTTAGAGTGCAGGCCGACAGCTGCTCAGTGTGCTCGGGAGAATATAGGGGAAAGGAACGAAGGAAGAGGAGAGAGACAACTGCGTAATGAGGAGTTTCGTAATTTGTATCACACAAAGAAGGCGATCCGATAAAGGAGGGTGAGATGGCAGCACACATGAAAGGAATGAAAATGCATATAGAATTTTAGTCGGGAAACTTGAAGGGAAAGACCATTTTGGAAATATAGTCTAGAATGCAGAATAATATTAAAATGAATCGTAACGGAATATGGTGCTCAGATATGGACTGGGTTATTCTGGCTAAGTACAGAGGCGAGTGGCGGGCTGTTGTGGGCTCGGTAATGAACGTTAAGGTTAGGAAAGATGCTTGGAGCTTTTTGACCGGGTGAGTAACGGGTAGCTTACGAGGAACGTTTTACACCATGGAGTTAGTTATTGGAAATTAAACATTTTGTATGTTTGTGTCATCTGAGAATTGTCTAACAACGAGATTCGTGGCGACTGAGCCAGGAATGGTCAAAAGCAATACGTAGGCCTCTGTTTCTGAGTGCCTATTTTCAAAAGCTCTGCTGAAAGAAACCATACAAACCAGTTGCTTAAGTGTCATAAAACTTACGGCACGAAGATTCACTCTGTCATTGCCGTCTGCTGTAGTTGCGACGCACGTCCAGGTAATGGCCTTTTGAGGTTTGCAGTCTTCTGGGATAAGATGCCATGTCGATAGCCAAGTTTTTGCTGACGTTTCGAAAGAACTTGCTGCCTGTATATTTTGGGCAGACGAAGAGGAGTATTCTTACCAATGAATGCGGCGTCTTACCCTAGAAGACTGTAAACTTAATCAACAAGGTTGCGAAAACCAGAAATCACACAATGGACCTTTATTATTCCGTGTGTCACTTGCGCCTTTTAGCAAGTGGTAAGGCAGTTCTTGAATTTGCCTGTTTCCAGTAGCGATTTGTGGAATTTTAGCTTATGCGAACAAGGTTGTTTATCTACAGCTCCCTGAGCAATGAAAGAGGAAATGTACATATTCCTCTGTTATGGACAACCTGACATTTAGCGTCTGCTTTCTCCATGGTCCAGGCTGTCTAGCCAGTGGGGTGTTAGTGTCGGCCATACACTGAAAAGCAGGATAAAACTGACATTCGGGTCTTGTGTATTGATATCGTTTATATTGGTAGGTTGTTCAGATGGTGGTAATCTGTGTTGTAACATAGTTTAATCTTGTAAAAGGATATCGGAATTTCAAAAGAATAAGGATACTCCATATGGATGTCTGTCTCTTTTGAGTGTTGTGTGTTGTCAGGTATAGGTCTCTGCGACGAGCTGGTCCCTCGTCCAGAGGAGTCCTACCGAGTGTGGTGTGTCTAAAGTGTGATCGTGAAGCCTCGAAAATGAGGCGGGCTAGGCCCCCAAGGGGCTGTCGAGCCATTGGAAAAAAAAACAGTATACTCCGTTTTCATGATTGAAAGATTAGGTTCAAGTTGACACAGAGTGAGTAGATTGGATTCGGTTGGCTGTAGGTATAGGAAGCATGTTTCTTCGAAATATCGTTATCCATCTACCAGACTACGCGGTGTTATAACCCAGAAGACCACAATCTGAACAGTACCCCCTTGGAAACATGTGAACTGGTGCAGTAGGTTGTTACCATTGTTCGAAAGAATGCACCGACTACATATTTAGGGTATTTTCTTAACATGAAGTTCGAGGCAGTGTTTTCTTCCAAGAAGGCGGTAACCACATACCGGAGTACATGATATCAGGACGGAAGTATAAATTTCACCACCGTGAAAACCTCAAAACTCATACGGGATAAAAATATTTTAAAAGCACCAATTCCTGTCCAGAGTGTGTGGGAGAGCTAGAGTGCGCACAGGAAAGCCTTCTTCGAGTCCATTTGATCCACTTTAAATTTTCCACGGCAAACTGGAGTCTGCACCTGTGATCTTAACAGCCCTTAAAATAAAAGACATAACTGCGTCGAACAGGAATATTACCGAACACAGAGGAGGCGATTCAAACCAGCCACAGCATGCAGCACGTTATACAAAGCAAACGTGCGACGTAAGACAACAGTAACACTGCAACATCGTAACGCCTTACACTGAAAATGCAAGGACATAGGCCTGAGGGTATTTGTAACTTTCAGTGTCGGCGCACCTATCGGAGTAAGACTCGCAGTCAGGAGATCACAAACTGGTGTTATAGTTCGAATATTTTAATTGAAAACTTCCTGTTGCTGACCGTGCACTGCAACATTTATCGTACTGTCACATTATACATGGCATTTGATTTGGACATTGTACACGGTTTGAGTTTTCTTTTTGTGGAGAAGGGCCCGCAGCAGATGCTACGGACGCACCGCAGCCTTAAGCTTATATTGTTATTATATTATTATTATTTACTGCAATTGGGTTTCACTCGGTGGCAGTAGTCCTTACACTAGTACACACAATACAAATGGACATATAATATACATAAAAATAACAATACAAAAAAACTATACACAATTACAAACAAAATACATACAGTAAATACAAGTACACATATTAGAACACCGTACACACATTACAAAACATCCACACCTTACAAAGCATCCACTCTTACAAAAGCATCCACACCTTACAAAAACATCCACACCTTACAATACATCCACACCTACAAAAACACCCATACACATACAAACAAAATACATACAGTAAATACAAGTACACATATTAGAACACCGTACAACACCTTGAACACCGTACACACCTTTGTGCAACCCTTGTGATGAAGACGAAGAGAAAGATGATCAGTTTTTTTTTTATTTTCTCTAAGTAATGGAGCACCGGTGGAATGAAATTGACAGGGGAAAACCGAAGTACTTGGGTAAAAAACCTGTCCCAGTGTCACTTTGTCCACCACAAATCCCACATGGACCGACCCGGGATCGAACCTGGGGCCTTCGCGGTGGGAGGCCCGCGACTAACCGCCTGAGCCATGGCACGGTCCACGGTTTGAGTTTTTTTCAAGCACAACGTCTGGGAACCTGGATCTGTTCCTGTCATCAGCTGTACATAAAGGCTCCTGCTGAGTGAGGTACGTTGGTGAGTGAAGCTACTCCTTTTACCAGATGATGGCTGAAACAGATCCGTTTTCCGAAACATGGGTTTTGAAAGAAACTCAAAATAATGGGCTGTGTTTAAAATATTATGTTTTTTATTGCAACACGCAATCGAAACAGCACTGGGGCTTAATGCACGGTGATATTGTCGCCTTAAGTCGACCTTATCCTTCTGTTGTTGCATTGCTCGGCAGTTGCTACACGGTATAAAGTACGCAACAACGGAGACATAAATATATTGGATACTGCAGTAGACACTTCAGTTTTATGTTGATCGAATGTTTGCTGTGTATTTACTATTTCATATCCACGCTATATTCAGATACAATATTAATACTGGAATTTCTGTTGTTTTGTAGAATTTTAGTTGCGTTTCTTACCTTTTTATCCTTACGTTGCCGTATATATTTTGGCATCTGTGAATGTTCGCATTTACACCGCCACCATTGTGATGATTCTATGTTTAACTGAAGAGTCTGTAACTTCAAACAGCTAACTAGAAACTGAGAGGCCGTGGCAACTATGTTGGCTCCTGATGTACACTTGTTTGGTCACGCAAGTTTTCCTGCAATACGTAGAGGTTACGCAGACATACTTTCCCTTCTAACTTAAAATTGTGCTGCTGTCTGAGCCCTTGTTTCCTTTTTTCGGAAAATAAAGCAATTGAAATGTAGAAGTAATGTGTCAGCTCAGAGACGAGTCCCGTCTCATAACGTCTGTCTAAATCAAAGAATTAGATTAATGTATTTTATACAGAGTGTTCTTAACGCGGGACTCAGCACTGCAGAGTGGGTAGCATCGTCCGTTTCTATTCAGCGACAATGTCCGCTGGGAGGCTCGCAGTCCCGCGTTAAAAGAACACACTGTGGCTGAGAAATTCTTAGTTTTAAAACTTCGTTTGTATAAACTTCTCCTCTCAGTGATTGTATTTGACCTTTGGCGACGAGGAATGGATCTCAGGTTGAGTGTTAAGTTGCTATCGAGACAAACCCATCAAATGAACGTTAACGCTCACAACTCCCCTACGGCAATGACAAGGAATGAGAGGAGAAAGAATTTTTGGACCAACGAAGATTTCAAAATCGATTACTTTTGTTCGCCAGCTTGGCAACCCTGAACTCCACCAAATACTGTTTCCAAGCTGTTCCATTTTCTGCGCCCTTTTAATAGCGCTTCTGTGCACAGTGAGGTGAGAAGTACAGCGCCTAAAGCCCTCTAACCGGGACTAGGAAACAGGCCAATGAATGAGAAGACATGTTGAGAAAGACGGGGATATCAGCCGTAAGAAAAGCTTTGAAACTCTGTAAAATCTAAGATCCTTAATGATTTGAAGTTAGAGTTTAGGCTTCAGGAATTATTTCCAATAAAACAGGTTTAATTGTTTTTACTTCTGTGTGAAGACAGTTCGGGAATATTGAGTAGTTAACTTTAAGATTATAATTCGTGAATACGTGAAGTCTAAATTCTTGCTCTGCCTCCCTGGTAATGGGCTGCTCCGTGGCTAAGAATTTAGATTATTTTCTGCTCATTATACATGGCATTATGATGCCTGGCTCAACTTAATTTCGAGAAATTTATAAAAAATCTGCATGCTCTTACCACAGCACCGCACAAGGGAGTGTAAGAGGAATGGAAATGTAGTTCCACGCATTGTTAAATTTCGCACAAATGGAAATGACTGGTCAGTTTCAATATCTGGTATCTTTACCTTCAGTGCGCATTGGACTGGAAGATAACTGGACTCCATATTCAGTCTGGAGGCGGGCAACAAAGAACACTTTTTTATGCAGTTACAGTTTTCAAGTTTTGTGACATTTTTACCCGTCCACGACGACAAATTGTCAGCCCTAGTTTCAATCCCCCGAAAAAGAACTGCCCATTAGCTGTTGTCCGCGACAACTTATTCGACATATTTACCGTTTCCTTCCGCATCTCAAACGTTTTCTATGCCAATATTTCTAGGACGCACGCAAGGAATATAAGAACTGTGGTTATTATGTGTTACGGAAAACCCGTTGGAACTGTATTCACCTTCATAAATGTTACCGCTGTATTCTGAATTATGTAATTGTCGTAAAGCACCCAATAAAGCTATTCCATTACAGTACATCTCATAAAATCATTTAGTGCATTTATATGTAAAACACCTAAAAAGTTCCGGTACTATTGTATCGACCTCCATGGTGACTTTTGCTTCAAATGAACACTAAAGAAACTTACACATTAAGATTCGGATTTGTCAAGTGTTTAAAATTCAGACAAAATTAAAACTAAATAACTCTAAAGAAAATAATGTTGATGGTTATGAACCTGGATTTAGTAATTCCATTTTAACTTAAAGACTTAAAAGCACGATTTATCGTGCTCTTCGCTCCTGATAGTCCTCGTGCTGTTAATTTACACTCATACCCAAGAAGCAGGCGGCAGAGATGTTAACTTTTATTCCGGATGAACTTATAGCAGCTGGCTCTAATTTTTTTTAGTGAAAAACATTTTCGCGACAGAAGTGCAAACTGTGCTGCTTGCTAGCAGTTGATAGCAAGGAGAAAAATGAAGTATTTGGGGAAACTGCAATTAATCTACATTATTCAAAGTGATTCATATGGAAAGCCCGGGCCGTTGACGCCTATAAATTCGTAACGCGTGCACGGAATGATATGAAACTAATGTGATGTACATGAATTTATGTTGAACTGGATGACTTTACATCACGTTTTGAAGCAAGTTTCATCGGCTTCCGATCATTCGTTCAAGAGTTGCAGGCAGAAAAGACCCGGACGTTCTATCTGATTCACTCTGTATATAAGATTCATTTCGTCATCTCTCAGAGAATGGAAACGGAGTGGCTCAGTCGGTACAGTAACTAGGCTACTGGATGGACAACAGAAGAATCGCGGTTCGATTTCCGACAGAGACAAGAGACTTTTCTGTTGTCCTAACTCTCCAGACCGGCTCTGGGTTTCACACCGCCTCCCATTCAATTGGTTGCACGGGGCCTTCCCTTCGAGGGGGATGGTAAAGGAGCCGGAACGTAAAGCTGAAAATTTATCTTCGTCATTTTCCGAGATAAGGAACGAGTGGAACTAAACCTGCACTCCTCCATAATCCTGCAAGGAGAGCACAGGAAGATTTTACCTTCACATTTCACTTTACATCAGAGAACAAATATACTGTACAAGGAAGTAATTGCTCTTGCCTTCAAGAAGTATACGTAATAAACATAGTGTGTGAGCAAAATTCAGACATTTCAGTGTTAAAATGGCAGTATATATACTAACCACTGGCCTTTAAAGGGATAATAATGACTTCTAAGTTGTGTACATTATTGCCCAACATCACTGGCAATACTGAACGTAATTTAAGGCTAAAATTCCTTTCACGTGTATACAGAGTCAAATTCCGGTCACTTAATGGGGACTCATGATTCTGCATCCCCTTCACACCCCAAACAACGTAATTATTGTCACTCAGAGCTGAGTAGGCTACGGGCTCTACGATACGGGGTTCCTATCCTGGCAGGTGAAGAGGTTTTTCTCTTCTCCAGAGAAGTCCAGGACCGGCTATGGGGCCCAGTGATCCTCCTATTCAGTGGCTACCGTGGTTCTTTCCTGGAGGCAAAGCGGCCGGGACGTGATGTTGACCACTCACCTGCATCTAGTGCCGAGGTCAAGAATAGGTGGAGCTATACCTCTGCTCCTGTATATGAGTTCGTGGTGTCGACAGGGACAATTTTACATTTTTTTATCCACTTCCACAGGATACGTACGATGTTTTGTTAAAAAAAGTGGTGAAAATGCAATAGTGCTTACGGAATGCATGTCAGTCACTGTTCTGTTTCATTGCTATCCGAACTGATAATCTTAAAGCTTTCCGTCTTGAGTTAGTTTGGTTAGTAGATGCACTGTTTCTGTGTTTTTGGGCGCCTTCGCAAAATTGCGAAAAACGACTATTAGCTTCGTCATGTCTGTGTCTGTCCGTCCGCATGGAAGAACTCGGTCAGAGACGGACAGGCCACAGATGACAATATAATACGGCGCATGCGCTTTGCTTCTGGATAACTGAGGCTCCAGACACACACTTTTTTCTTTTGTTTTTGGTGAAGGGCCCCGCAGCAGATGCTACGGACGCACCGCAGCCTTGAGGCTTATTGCTTAACCCTGTGATGAAAATGATTAGTGTTTTTTTCGTTTTTCCGAGTAATGGAGCACCGGTGGAATGAAATTGACGGGGGAAAACCGAAGTACTTGGGGAAAACCTGTCCCAGTGCCACTTTGTCCACCACAAATCCCACATGGACTGACCCGAGATCGAACCCGGGCCTCCGCGCTGAGAGGCCGGCGACTAACCGCGTGAACCATGGCACGGCCTCGCCTCAGTGTTACGTTATACGTACATTGCCTGGCTTGTAATTCCATATTTTTGCATTTCCAAATTTATAATTGGTATTCCATTTATTCTTAGCTACAACGAACAGTCGACGTTAATTGTGTATCTGTGTAGAGAACAGTATTATATATGCCCATTGATTGGCGTGAACGTTTTATAAGCAGTGAATATTTCTGCCTTCTGGGGTGTAAAGTCGTGCGGTCATTCCTGATGATGACGGCACATCTTCCTCCCAAACGCTGGTAACTAGCTACCAGACTACATAAGATCACATCCCAGAAGACACTAAACTTCATAGTCACCGTTGTGATAACCCCAGATGTCAGTGTATAAAGAAGCAGGCGGATGGCGTTTTCCTATTATCTGAAAACGTGTCGCCATCACTTACTTTCACGTTATGTCCAGCAGACTGAAATTTCATAACTCGTAACAAAAGCTGTCGTGTTGTCAACCGGCCATCCAGTTGTTCTTCGGACTGATGAACCGTTTCCATTTCCCGTTTTACACTGATAATACCACGTAATTAGACAGTCAACTGAACCATGACTCTATTGTGTATCTTCTGTGGGTGTTGTTGCGGGTTTACATAATACGAGGGCGCATGTGGCGAAATAATGACCAGGAACTATCAGTTAATCGCATTAACAATACGTATAGTAATCCGACGATCACAAAATCCGATAAGTTTTGAATTAGACTTAATAGGATTGATGTCGATTTTTCTACTTTATGGGTTTTGTGATAGTGTTAATATGAAAAGTAGAATGAGTAGCCTAAATTCAAAATGACTGCGCCCTTGTTCTTGAGGTATAGGCCGATAATCAATAGGTCTTACCTCATTACACAGTATTTATTAGAATTATCGCTTCCCGGAACAGGAATATTGATAAAACATTCTGGAGGATTTTGGCTTTGGAATCATGATGTTTACCGAAATTTTCAAGCTTTATTGTGAAAGCGCGAAAAGGCAGACAATACTTTCAAGTTTCAGCTCCATGTGTCTGTGATTTTCAGAGGTGAAACAGTTCCTGACGATGAAGGTAAGGTAACTCCAGCTGGTTTACCGCTGAGTTGTTTCATGCAAGTAAATGTGATAATAAAACAACTGCTATTAAATACTGTAACTAACTATTGTGTTGGTTGTTAATACAATGATAAGTGAATGCAATTTCGCTGGAATACGGTATGATTAGCTGATAACTGTAATCGCAGAGGTCCCAATTGCTTGAGCAGCAGCGACATGAGGCGTGCCCCACGTGAGTCTCATGAACTTATTTGTCGATTGGATGGCATCCCTGCTTCGTAAGCGGGAGGTCCTGGGTTCAGACGTGGCTGCGGAGCACGGGTATCCTGACAGGTGGCTTGTGGTTTTTCTCCGTCTCTCGAAGCAAATGACGGAATAATATGCCGAAGTATTTATGTTTATTTATTTCTTTCTTTATTCATACTTTGTAACGTAAAATTATTTGATGATCATGTATAATGAGTTGTAACGAATGTGGAGGAAGCAGTCATGGCCTATGCCGACATTTGCCTAGAGAGAGACTGGGTAACGATGAACAATGAGGATACTCGGAAGCAAACGGCTACATGCGATGTTGTTAACATCTCCACAATTACCAATATGACATTATGGCCTGTGAATGGAAAGCAAGGTGTACAAACCTGTGGTTGTGATATAAATAAATTTGCGCCAAGCTGTCCATGTGATTCATCATTAAAATTCGAATATGTTATACAACATGTCCTCAGCCTTTTAGGTTTTGAGATGCTCGTCACCGTCAAGTGGTGTAACACTCTCCTGTAGAGTTGTCACGACGATGAAGCGCCCTCTTAATGTCCTCAAGACGCATAGTGCATAGCGGGCTCAGTTTTGATGGAATGGCCTTGGAGTAGACACATGACGAGTATTGCTGCATGCTTGCAAACCTCGATGTATGTAATAGACGAGCGGATGCACGTATATGCGCATTACGTTATCCTGCTCGACGGTTTCAACAATTGCAGCAGCTTCTTCATGCTCCATGAAGTGTAACACCAGCCAATGAAAATGCCATAACTGCAGCTGTGGAAGGCGAGCTGTGGAGAAGTTCACGCTTAATTGCACTAGAATTGGGACTTTTCCAACCAAGAGTCCGCGAAGTATTTCTGGACGAAGGACTGGATCCACACCACTACTACCGGAGCGCGCTTCTGTTTCCAGACGATCGTCTGTACGACTATTTGACGTGTAGCTACGAGGTGCCCAAGTTTTATCACTTAATAACTTGCGCCATTTGACGGTGAAATATGTCTCGAAAACTAAACTTCTCACGGCATATATTGTATAACATTTTCGACTTGCTTTTAAACAGGGAACCACTCTATAGAGACGTTGCTTGCAATTTTTTTACTGTGTACTTATATCGATATTTTATTATCAATTGTATTCAGGGTGATATTTGATCTTATCTATGGTACACTAGATATTTTAAGGCATGTCTTCATGCACAATTTTGATAAAGATCCCCCTGATAATGTCCACTGGTTGTTATAAATATTTTTGGGGTAATAAACTTTTTAACAACTTGACTTGTATATGAGTGTTGTATTTGATGCTGTTATGTATTGTATCAATTTGAAAAGAAGAATATTGTCCGATTATTGCGGTTCATATTCTGCTCTTTTTCGGATGAAGGTGAGACACGTAATATCTATTTTCTGGTGCGGCTGCATTTTTGTAACAGCGCAACCTGGCCGTGTTTGGGATGACTTTTGGTTTATTTAGCTGGGGGAAAGAAACAATAGAAGCATTACTTTACATATTTAAATCAGCTGCTTTGCAGCATAAGCTAGCGTAGCGGTCACCCTCTCTAATTTGCGGTTTAGCTTTATTGCTTTATTAAAATGCTGAGTAGTCATATTGTGTGCTCTATTGTTTCATTTACGCCAGAAACCATTCCATTTGTTGACCGTAAATGTGGAGGTTTAATGTTACCAATAACCACTTGCAATACTAGCCTAATTGCTGCTCAGAATAACATAATCGAACAGTGGACTGGATATTTATCACGAATGTCTGTTTTTATGTGTCTGTAACTTGTAGAAGTGTAAACCATATGCGGGTTTGGTATAATCTAGTTGAAATTTCAGTTATTAACAGTGCCTTGGGTGACAGAAGGTTTCGAGGTACCTTAGGGTGGAACTATCACAGCCCTTCAATGTACGTCACGGAGGATAGATCTGTGATTAAATGCTTCACGGCAAGTTACGGTCAGGCGTATGACCGAAGACTTGAAGGCACTTCACGGGTAGACCTGTGGCAGAAAGCTTCGCGAAACCTCAGAGTAAGTATATGGCCGGAAGCTTCAAGATAACTCACGGGTAGGCGTATGACCAAAGGTGTCAAAATACCAAGCGGATAGGTTTATGGGCGAAAGCTTCACGACGTCTCACAGGTAGACGTATGTCCGAACGTTTTACGATATGTCATAGGTAGACCAGTGACCGGACGCTTCACGATGTCTCACAGGTAGACGTATGTCCGAACGTTTTACGATATGTCATAGGTAGACTATGACCGAATTCTTCACGATGTCTCGAGGATCGACCTATCTACCAAAGGCTTCACGACAGTTCACGTGTAGGCCTACAACCGGATGTCACGGCCTTGTGCGTAGTACTGCTGCAGGAGGTCCTGTTTTCAAATCTCGGCCTAGAGACCGGTTATGTTGACTGGCGATTTTCCTTCTCCTCCAGGAAACTGTCCGAGTAGCACTTTAAACGAGGCCACTGCTGCTCCGTTCCTTTCCATTTCAGGAGTCGGCATCATCCGACTTTACGCACCATGTTGTAAAAGTAGCTTTACCGAGAAGTAAATGTTAATGCCGTTTTGTTGCGAACTGTAATCCGAGTTAAAATCATTTTAAGCTTGTTAAAACGCGTTTCTGCACGCTTCCCTTTCGTTTTCTCGCATTTCAGCAATATGGGACTGAATTCCGTTGATGTAGGCACGTAGTAGTGTTTTGGTACCAACGTGTACCAACTAATAGAAGATACTAATTTATTGTGGTATTACGTAAGTTTTTTGAGTTTTTTTTAGAAGAAACTTACCTAAAGCCCAATAAATAATTTTACGTTATTGTACTTTTCTAAGCTTTTCAATAGGTTTTCAGTTGTTCAACTTATTGTCAGCTTGGTGTTTTGATTTTCTGGACATGAAACGCGTTTGAATTTATTAGCTGTGGTCCTCCCGACAGCACACCGCCATCTTCGTAATGTTTGAGGGGCTTCTGAAACCAGCTTACATGAGTTATGTCACCCCGCCACAGTTGCGGCAATATCTGACAATATTACCTTCTTTTCTTCATGAAATGCCATGCGTCAATACTTCGAATTTGAATAAATAAGGGAGTATACAAAATCCATTACAAGGGCACTCATATAAACAGTGCGATTTTTACGAGCGCCGGTTGACCTGAAACAGCTGGACGTTCCTCATATAAGGTCGCCCCATACCGCCTAAATTCAGCTCATTTTCGCTGACTTGAACACCGACTGTGTTCATAGATTCCGTTACTTCATTGCTGAATTTTGCTATTTGCGATCATTTCAGGTCCAAACTTCGCTAATACGGAATCGCGTTTCTCACCGAATACTGAGCTGGTTCATATTTCGACACAACTCACCCTTCGTCTTTACTAGTGTTTCAGCCACAGTGCGGACTGCAAAACAAGTTGCCTGAGACTGCATGACGCCAGTCCAGGCACAGTGGACGCAGGACGTGCCGTTGCACAGACAACCGCTAATTAGGTCAGCGGTACCTCAGGCCACACTCAGCTAAAACGTCCTCCATACGTAGAAAACGTATATTGAGGAGCACTGTTGGGCCGTGTGGCGCGCAAGGTGCCTGGGTCACATGTTCGAATTTCTCTATGGTCGCAAGGTGCCTGGGTCACATGTTCGAATGTCTCTATGGTCCCGTGTTTGTTATTGTTCTTCTGTTGTGCAATATAAAACGCCTTGCTCTGTTCTGATTCCTGTCTGCGAGTAATGGATCTGGTAAACACTTATTAACCAACAGTTGCACTATAAAGTAGATTGTCACTTAATCACTTGAAATACCCTACATATGTTTCGGTCGTCGAGCGACCATCATCAGGGGCTTCAATATATGTACAAACTTCACTACGCACTTTCACTTTTCATTGCTGGTTAATTGATGTAAGCTGGGGGGTTCCTTATACGTGCTGTATTTATGTAGGGGGTGGCGTTAGTTTTTCGGTGATGATCGTTGTGTGTTGAGCGTACATCAACAAACCAGCAATGAAAAGTGAAAGTGCGTACTGAAGTTTGTACATATATTGAAGCCCCTGATGTTGGTCGCTCGACGACCGAAACATATGTAGGGTATTTCAAGTGATTAAGTGGCAGTCTACTTTATAGTGCAACTGTTGGTTAATAAGTGTTTGTTCACCGTGCATTGTGGTATTAATAAAGAGTAAAGTTAATGAATCTGGTGTTTAGAGTATGTTTGTATCAGATTAATTTTGAGTCAAACATGTCAGAATGCGTAAGACAGGTTAGTACAAGCACAAGACAAAATATGCTGATGAAAAGTTTCTGAAATTAGTAATGGGTACATTGTGGATTTGGTAACATATTAATGCCCTTAAATACGTGTTTCTTTTCAAGCTAACACTTGGACCATTTATCCGAAAACTTTCTCGCCTTTTCTGCAAGCTGAAGTTTTATTATCGTGTTTGCTTCTACCCACGACTGGATTCTGTGCTGTAATAGATGAGACAATATTTCTTTCAGATCCGGCCGTGGTGACCACCCAGCCTCCTCTTCAGTGGGTACGTTGGTCTTTCACGGAGGTAAAGCGTCCGGGGCGTGAAGTTGAACACTCACCTCCATCTAGCGTCGTGGATAATAATAAGTGGATTTATAGCTCTTCTTCCAGTAAATACCTTCCTGTCGTAGACATGGAAAACTTTACCTTTACCTTTACCCATTTTATATTAACGGTTTAAATATTGCTATAATATGTGTACAACGTGTTGCAACATGAAGAACCCCAGTGTGCTTTTCTGTTCCGTACGATTTTCACGAAAAACAGGTTTTTTTCTCCTATAGAGCATTAAAGGGCTGGTACTTGTACTTGGGGAGGAGTGAGTTGAAGATACAAGTGCTGTGGGTTGTTAAGCCATGTTGACGCGGCGTAAACACCGCATAGAATGGAATCTTCAACAATACCGCTGTGAGAACTCCAAATCTCGCAAGACTTGTGCTCTCTGGAAGGCAGGGACTAAAGTTTTATAAATAACTTAGATCAGTGTTTTCATCCTTTTAAGGGTTAATCTACCTCAGGATCAGGCATTAGTGCTATATGTCTCCAAATTTGACTCTTCTGTTTAGGGCTTCCGACGAAAAGGTTTGCATTTCTCGTCCCTGTCATGTCTACTGTATACCCCTTCTCTGTCTCTCCATTGACTTTGTCAGGCGCAGCCCTGTGTATTGTTGTCATTATGGCGTTTCCTTCAGCCTCCCTTTGCTGTCACAACCACTATCAACTATAACAATGGGTACCACATTGTTGCCCATACGCTTTTACACAACAAGTAAAATTTACACATGCACATCTTTATCTCTTTCATCAAGGTTGTCCTGTCACAGAGAATTCACGGACAAAATCGACAGCTAAAGATTTCCACAGAGAACGATTTATTTAGCATTTTATACAAACCACAGAAAAGCAGTAGGGCTCTGTTGTTTAACAAACCTTTCAATTATACATATGAATGAACTGGTTAACCGGATAGAAACGGGAGGGAAGGTATAAAAAAAACAACTTTTTCTGACTTCTCTTCATATTTGTTTTTTCCTGTATGAAACTAGATTTTGGCCAGGGTTTAGGTAGGATCATTGGGGTGGGGAAGAGGAAGTGAGGCGGGTGGAGTGTGCAGGTTGCGCGACGTGACGTGATATACTGCTCCGCTAGTAATTACAGTTGCTGTCCGCATTGTGGACCCATAGTCTAACAGTAGTAGTCTGGACCGGGCGAAACGGTCGCACAGGCGATAATTTCCAATTATTGTCACCAACATATTACACACAGCGGCAAGCTTGGCACGAAGTGTTCGTCTCATTCCCTCTCACCCCTAAACCCTTCACCATTCTGTTATATGGGAATTGGATCGTATCACATAGTAACTGGACCACGAATAACGATGTGACAAATTCAAGCAACGTACCAGCTCTCCTGTTGGAACGACATCACTGATCTTTTCGGCCTATACGCTATATCGCTACCATGCAGTACAGATATGTCAGCTTGTGAATCACTGCGTAGTGCTGTTTGTCTTTCCCTATCTCCGACTGTTACGGGAGACTGTAGGAACGGGGGGGGGATATCGAAATTCCAATAGCGGCTACACTGTTATGTCGGCTGTACAAATTACATTATCCCTAAAGGCAGGACTGTTATACAGTTGAGAGAGAGAGAAACAGAAAATGTCCTATTTAACGACGCCGACAGTTGCTAAGACTGTATGGCATCGGTGATAGTGTGCGTACATAAAGCATTCGTAGAATGGCACTTAGAGGGGAAATTCGATGTTCTCAGAACTCTGTCCCAGTGACACTTTGTCCACCACCACAAATCCCACACTGACTGGCGTGGGATGGAACACATGTCTCTGTGGCGAGAGAACGCCAGCTACCCGCGTAATGTGTTCCGTGTTATATCTTTGTTACCTTTGACAACAACGATACTCAGCCTTCTGCGTCTTGCGTCCCGCCGGTCAGTTTATTAACATACCGCGACCGACCGCACCATAGTAAAAACAGAGCTTCTCTTTCTTGAGGAAATGTAGTCTTATAAGTAAGTACATTTTAATATTATACTGTATTATTCATTAATGGAAGTTCTCAAGTCCCACACAGCCGATCATGAAGTCCCGCTGGCTGAAAAATAGTGTTGCAGAATATGATAGTGTTAACTACAAACTGTATTGGGGCCAACAAAAACAATTTCCTGTAATGGACGCAACATTTTGAATATGGTCCCTGCATAAAACAGAGAGGAAACAACATAATGCATTCATCTTCATGCATTTAAATTAGAACATAAAATACATATTGGGCGTTTTTAAGTTATTTTACGTCCAGGGAGTATTGCGTTCAAACGCTGGTAAACAGAATACAGGGACATCACCACTCCTAGACTAGACATTGACGTAACCATTTACTAGAAAAACAGGACGTTACCACTTCTCGGTGTACAGAGTGATATGACCACGTGCCACGTACCAAACAACAGAATGACGTAACCACTTACCAGAATAAGCAATGACATAACGACTTAGCAGTATACATAGTGACATAACCACATACCAAACTACAGCGTGACGTAACCACTTAATAGCCTACACAGTGAAATAACCGATTTCCAGACGACATAGTGACATAAGCACATATTTCACTACACATTGACGTAAGCACTTACCAGACTGCACAGTGACATAAGCACTTACCAAACTGCAGAGTGACATAAGCTCTTACCAGCCTGCACAGTGACATAAGCACTTACCAGACTGCACAGCCACGTAATCACTTACCAGACTGCACAGCGACGTAAGCACTTACCAGACTGCAAGTGACATAAGCACTTACCAGACTGCACAGTGACATAAGCACTTACCAGCTACACAGTGACATAAGCACTTACCAGACTGCACAGCGACGTAAGCACTTACCAGACTGCACAGCGACGTAAGCACTTACCAGACTGCAAGTGACATATGCACTTACCAGACTGCACAGTGACATAAACATTTCCAGACTGCACAGTGACATAAGCACTTACCAGACTGCACAGTGACATAAGCACTTACCAGACTGCACAGCGACGTAAGCACTTTCCAGACTGCACAGCGACGTAAGCACTTTCCAGACTGCATAGTGACATAAGCACTTTCCAGACTGCACAGCGACGTAAGCACTTATCAAACTGCACAGTGACATAAGCACTTACCAGACTGCACAGCGACGTAAGCACTTACCAGACTGCACAGTGACGTAAGCACTTACCAAACTGCACAGTGACGTAAGCACTTACCAGACTGCGCAGTGACATAAGCACTTATCAAACTGCACAGTGACATAAGCACTTACCAGACTGCACAGCGACGTAAGCACTTTCCAGACTGCACGGCGACGTAAGCACTTTTCAGACTGCACAGTTACGTAAGCACTTACCAAACTGCATACTGACGTAAGCACTTACCAGACTGCGCAGTGACATAAGCACTTATCAAACTGCACAGTGACGTAAGCAGTTTCCAGACTGCACAGTGACATAAGCACTTTCCAGACTGCACAGCGACGTAAGCACTTACCAGACTGCACAGTGACGTAAGCACTTACCAGACTGCACAGTAACATAAGCACTTATCAAACTGCACAGTGACATAAGCACTTACCAGACTGCACAGTGACATAAGCACTCGTCATTCTATACAGTGGCGTAACCACATACCGTACCACGCCGTTACATACCCATCTACCACACTAGTGGCATAACCACTTACCAGAAAACACAGTGACGTAACTACTTACTAGTCTATACAGTGACATAATCACATGCCGGACTACGTAGTTCCATAACCACTTACCAGACTACGCACAGACATAACCAGTTACCAGACTACACAGTAATATTACAACTTACCAGACTACAGAGTGACAATCCACAAGAAAATAATCTGTACTATCACCGCTTTTACAGCCTCCATTTGCATAACAAGAATTGTCTCAACATGCCCTAATTCTCTTTTCGTCGATGTAATAACCGTAAGAGTAGAGTACCATCCTGGCATGAGAGCAAAATGTGGAACTTATATCTATGAAATTTTCTGTTTTCATGTTATTTATTTATTTATTTACTCTTGTGTTCATACTACTTATTTTACACCTTTTTCTTAAAAACCCTAAATTTTTCATTAATGTGTAAACGCATAGTATTCCCAACGGCAATACAGTAGTGCTTTTGAAAAATGGTTTAATGCCGTATTTTTGAACTGGTCACTGATTTTTAGTTTTTGGAATTATAACTCGTGGATTTTTTGACTGAAACTAATTTTTATAACCTTGAAGAAGATGCTACCTTATTTGTGGTTAACCGAGACGAAAACTCGTTAGGTAGGCTTACCTTTCGCGTACAGAAACAGTAATCTTTCAAAGACTCAGCCTTTTTTTTTTTTGTGATAGCGTGTTTGACGAGTGTCGCATAAATGTGTCCATTCAGCTGCTCCGCAAGCCTACACACGCCTTGTCCTGCATGAACGAACAAAGGAACACGACGCTGGCGTAATGTAATTTGACGGACGTTGATGAAGGCCTGAGGCTCATAAATGTAGCTGGATGTTGCTTAACCTGAACTTGTGTCTCTGCTATCCGCAGCACTGTAGTCACCGTGACAGCTTGGCGACAGCCGTGTCAATGGTACTTGACCTTTGTGATGACGTCCCACTGTTGGGAACTTGGGATATCAGCGTTATCACTGAATCACTATTTTACTACGCGTATTCGCTGGACATAATTGCATGAGATTAATTTAGGACGGATAAGATGGGTGAAGCTGATCCTAGAGGCCGCGCGGTCTAAGGCATGTGTCTGCGGCCGTTTGCTTGCTGGGATTGCGGGTTCAAATCTCACCGGGGGCATGGATGGATGTCTGTTGTGACTGTTGTGTGTCAGGTAGAGGTCTCTGCGACGGTCCGATCCCTCGTCAAGAGGAGTTCTACAGAGTGTGTGTGTGTCTGAGTGTGATCGCGAGGCCCCGACAATGAGGAGGCCTTAGCCCACTAGGTTGTCGAGCCATTGGAAGAAGAAGAAAGTGGGTGAAACATATAGCACGGGTTAATGAGTTGAAAACCATTCCTGCCCTTCCACTGATTGCCTTTTCTGACTCAACTGCAACGTTTGCGGGGTCCTGTAATGTCTCTTGTAAAGTGTGAAACTTGCCGTTTAGCAATGTGCCTGAATATTCTGCAACAAATGAGTGCACAATGTGAAGAGAAGAATTGCAATTAGGTGACCAAGGTCTGGGTTGGAGGATCATATTAAGGTAAATATCGGAGGGTTTAAACTGGTTTTGAACTGACACAGGATCAGGCTGGTGGATTATATTAAGGTAAATGTCGAAGGGTTTAAACTGGTTTTGAACTGACACAGGATCAGGCTGGTGGATTATATTAAGGTAAATGTCGAAGGGTTTAAACTGGTTTTGAACTGACACAGGATCGGGCTGGTGGATTATATTGAGGTAAATGTCGAAGGGTTTAAACTGGTTTTGAACTGACACAGGATCGGGCTGGTGGATTATATTAAGGTAAATGTCGAAGGGTTTAAACTGGTTTGAACTGACACAGGATCAGGCTGGTGGATTATATTAAGGTAAATGTCGAAGGGTTTAAACTGGTTTTGAACTGACACAGGATCAGGCTGGTGGATTATATTAAGGTAAATGTCGAAGGGTTTAAACTGGTTTTGAACTGACACAGGATCAGGTTGGTGGATTATATTAAGGTAAATGTCGAAGGGTTTAAACTGGTTTTGAACTGACACAGGATCAGGTTGGTGGATTATATTAAGGTAAATGTCGAAGGGTTTAAACTGGTTTTGAACTGACACAGGATCAGGTTGGTGGATTATATTAAGGTAAATTTCGAAGGGTTTAAACTGGTTTTGAACTGACACAGGATCAGGCTGGTGGATTATATTAAGGTAAATGTCGAAGGGTTTAAACTGGTTTTGAACTGACACAGGATCAGGTTGGTGGATTATATTAAGGTAAATGTCGAAGGGTTTAAACTGGTTTTGAACTGACACAGGATCAGGCTGGTGGATTATATTAAGGTAAATGTCGAAGGGTTTAAACTGGTTTTGAACTGACACAGGATCGGGCTGGTGGATTATATTAAGGTAAATGTCGAAGGGTTTAAACTGGTTTTGAACTGACACAGGATCAGGCTGGTGGATTATATTAAGGTAAATGTCGAAGGGTTTAAACTGGTTTTGAACTGACACAGGATCAGGTTGGTGGATTATATTAAGGTAAATGTCGAAGGGTTTAAACTGGTTTTTAACTGACTTAGGGTAATGTCCAGTGGTGGGATTTTGTCAACATTGTGATAAAAATTTTTAGATTTGGTATGAGGCCAGAGACTAACCGAGCCATGGCACAGCCTACTGAGCTTGGATCACTCAGTCGTTAAACGCACAGTAAAAAAGTAATCATTCCATTGAAAATTGTAAAGGCATGTAATTTTTAACATTTGATTACAGAATACTCGACAGTAGTTATATTAGGAATTACAGGAATCTGTGTTAATTTCAACACATGCATGGAATACCGATTCATTTGTTCGCTGTGCAAAAGGCAGGACGTTTCAGTTCTGTACGGAAAAAATGCTGCTTGGTTGTCATTAGACATAACTGAAAAAAGTGCCAGCTGGTCTATTATTGATTCTGCATTCAATATTAACCTTCTGTGAATAAATCACAGCAATTGGAACCAGAAACAGGCTTTTCAAGTTGCAACTTATTTGAACGAGTGATGAGTAGTTACTAATACTGCAGCTTAAATTATTATTGTGGCTGATGGAACTATACTTTTAAATGCATGAAATGGTGAAATAGAAATGCATGTCTGTAAGTGGCAGTAGGTTTACCTCTTACACTTATTTAATTTAATCTAGAAGTTTCTCATTTAGTCTGGAATCCACATATCGTCGCCGGGTTATTAGTCCTAAAGAATCCGTCAAGTTCAGTGCTTTGTGTAACATTTCGTAACGTCTTATATGGAAGCACTCGGTTGCGGCAATCTCTGAATTACAGTACATGAATATCAGTTGTACACAACAAAAATATTACCACAAACTCACTGTGCACGTAATTACAGTACATGAATATCAGTTGTACACAACAATAATATTACCACAAACTCACTGTGCACGTAATTACAGTACATGAATATCAGTTGTACACAACAATAATATTACCACAAACTCACTGTGCACGTAATATCAGTTGTACACAACAATAATATTACCACAAACTCACTGTGCACGTAATATCAGTTGTACACAACAATAATATTACCACAAACTCACTGTGCACGTAATATCAGTTGTACACAACAATAATATTACCACAAACTCACTGTGCACGTAATATCAGTTGTACACAACAATAATATTACCACAAAATCACTGTGCACGTAATATCTGTTGACACAACAATAATATTACCACAAACTCACTGTGCACGTAATATCAGTTGTACACAACAATAATATTACCACAACCTCTGTGTACGTAATATCAGTTGTACACAACAATAATATTACCACAAACTCACTGTGCACGTAATTTCATTATTAGTTAATTTCAATAACATAGATGTTACGTACTTTTAGCCTCACTTTCAGTCTCCCAACAAACTGCTCGAAACGAGTTTTTCTCTGTCTTAATTATAATTTCGTTCATCTACTATCGGCGCTCTATAATCTTAGAAACTGACAGCGTTGTTAGACGTAACATTGGCTATAGACTTATATGTTAGCCTCCATATAAACCTAATCCAAGGTTGCCAGGGCAACATCGATGTTCAAAATGAAGAAGACATTTTCACTGGCACATTGTATTTAAATTTAAGGAAGAAACTAATGAAATGCTACGTTTGGAGCGTAGCTTTGTGAACTTGGACAATTCGGAAAATAGATTAGAAATACCTTGGAAGTTGTGAAATATGGCACTGGAGAAGGATCGAGAAGATCAGTTGGATCAACGTGTAGAAAATGAGGTATTAACGAGAGTCAAGGAAGTAAGGAACATCTTACATACGATAAAACAAAGGAAGGCTAACTGGATTGGTCACCTTTTGCATTGAAACTGCTTTCTAAAACACGTTATTGAAAGAAAGATAGAAGGGACGAGAATACGAGGAAGAAGACGCAAGCAGCTACTGAATGACCTTAAGGAAAAGAGACGGTATTGGAATTTTAAAGAGGACGCACTAGGTCTCACTCTTTGACTCGCTTTGGAAGAGGCTATGTACCTGTCGCAAAACAGACTACGCTATGAGAGTAAATAAATAAATAAATATCAGTGACACTGTTACGCCCAGCATATAAAGTATTATATGCAATATGAAAGTAAACTGTTAATCAGTTCTCATATTAAAAAGACTTTTTGGAGTATTAACATTGTCTTATACCTACTTAAATATTACAGTGCACATGCACGCGCACGCGCATGCGTGTGTTTGTGTGAGTGAATGCGGCAAGCCGGTTCAAACGGTAACGCTTCTGATTTGTTGTCTGGAGGCGCTTTTTTTGAATCTCTCTCAGGACTTCAATGGTCCTGACTAAGGCTTGCATATTTTTTTGGTTTCTCCAGACAAGTGCCTCATTAGTACCTCAATTTGCGTTACAACCACTTCTTTTCCGGTCCATTATAATTACTTATTCAGCTTGTCATTTTACTACATAGCCTGAAATACTAACAGCGTCGTTACATAAACGTTCAATAAATATAGAAATTTATATGTGGAAGCTTAGTGAATATGGTGTTATTGCGAAATGTCATGCAGTTGATGAACTGTTATTAGATAAAGCTACTGTATAATAATAATAATAATATAACAGAAGCATCTTTTGTGTTTACATTGTGTTATGTAAGAAAGTTGGATGCTGTAGCCTGGCAATGTGATATCATTTACTGGGTGATATATATATATATGTATATATTTGTGTCCGTGTTTGTGGTGGGCTATGTGTTGTATCCGGTCTATTAAATTAGTCGTAGGGCTTAATTTGCTGCCACTCACTAAATGCTGTCATTTACTCTAGTAAATCCATATAAACTATTATAACCTGTTTAGACGTTAGGCAATACCAAATTCACAATTTTTTGTTCTCGTTGCCTCTTTAAATTCCAGTGGTCCTAATTGTATTTACGCCGCGTGCTGTAACCTGTAAAAATACTGGACATCACCCACGCATTGCATTTGTGTGTTATGTACAATAGCAACAATAAATACCAGCTATTTCCGTAAACATTGTTAACTGATAGGCTTTTGTAGTGGAGACGGGGTTTGTTCTCTGTGAGGCACAAACAGGATCTATATATAACTTAATGCAACTGAATTTCAGTCAAAGGACGTGATGAGATAATTAGTAACCAACAATTATCACAACAGCTGTAGCGTTTATTGCACGATCTTTTATGCAGGACTGGAAAAATGAATTTCGGCCTCACAAAGCCTTCGTCAACGTTACGTGTTTCACCAGTTTATATCGATTTCTCTTACCAGTGCCAATATGAGCTATTTAAATATGTAACGAAAATTAAATATAAAGGTATGAAACCCACGGATGTATATGGAATGGTTAAAATCCTACTATTTAGATATTTTACACGTATTAAAAATATTTTATGTGATTCGTACCGCGATATCCAGTGTAGTCTGTCATACGCCTATTAAAATATGTAACGAATATTAAATATAAACGTGTGAAACTTGCCGACGTAAAAGATTTAGACAGTATTTAAATAATATACGTATTTTAAAAATGTTCTTTTATAATTCGTAACTCGATATCCAGTGTAGTCTGTCATACGACTGTCAAAAATGTACCCTAATGCCCTAATTTTCAGTTTTCACTGATAATGACTTTGTGAGGTCGAAATTCTTTTGTTCAGTCCCACACAAAAGACTGTGTAATAAAGGATGTAGTTTTGTGATAATTGTCGATTGCTGCTAGTGCTGCACCCTAATGCTGAAGTATGGGACTGTTAGTTTTAACAACGCTGCATACGTTTCTATCCGAGATTATTTTGGACTCATACTCGGTGTCCACGTTTTTGAGTAGACAGTCTAAGTAAGTTTAGTGTCAGAAATAATTCTAACATAATTTTTCATCATTCGGTATCCTAATTATTTTCTTCACGGCTTGTAAATTCTTCTGGCATTATTTGTATAGCCACTTTCAGAGTAAACGTCTTAGTTCATGTCACACCCACTTGGTGGCAGTAATGACTGCTTTGTAGCTGAATGCTGATGTGACTTCTGGCAGCATAATCCCCACACGCTGTCTTCTGCAGGAAGTGAACTTATTATATTGTTTACGCCCTTCATTATAAGTTCGTCTAACTTGTAGTCATGTTGTTAGGGGCTTCATTCTTGACAGGATTATAAAATGGTTGGAGGGAATTCTGTACTTTAACCACACGTGTTCATTGCTAGAGCGGAATATTTCGTACTTGCAGGAATGCAGTGCTTAATAAAATTCTTATTTTGAAGACTATGCAGAACTACTAATATTACTCTTATTGCAAAATGAATTATTTTGTCCATGTTGTTTATTTTTGTTGATTTTTTTACTGGCGCTGTTTTAACTCTCGAGATCGAATGTCGAGAGCTAGTGAATTAAACGCTTGCTTTGTGTTTCAGAGTTACTGGTTTCAAATTTCGGGCTTGAGACCACATATTCTGGCTTAACGTTTTCGTGTTTTCCGCAGTTCATCTGGCAAATGCCAAAACAATGACACCTCTCTTCCACATCATTTCCAATTAATTAGTTATTTGCAATACTACCATTCGAGGGCAAATACTGTGAGCTACTGACATCGTTCTTAATTAAGCCATAAATAAATTAAATAAATTAACTTTTTTTCCAATGGCTCGACAGCCCCTTGGGGGCCTAGGCCGCCTCATTTTTCGAGTCTTCACGATCACACTTTTTAGACACGCCACATTCGGTAGGACTCCTCTGGACGAGGGACCAGCCCGTCGCAGAGACCTCTACCTGACAACACACAACACTCACAAGAGGCAGACATCCATGCCCCCGGTGGGATTCGAACCCACAATCCTAGTTAACGAGCGGCTGCAGACCCACGCCTTAGACCGCACGGCCACTGGGATCGGCATAAATTAACTTTAGAGCTTACAAAATGTCAAGTGGCATTGTCTTCATGAATGACGAATGGAAAGGATATGAAGCAGGGACATTTAGCTACGGTACGGTTATTTTCGTCAACTTCTGCCAGAGGAAACTAAAAAAGCAACAAAACACGTTTATCAGAATAACCTTTGAACATGCTAAAACGCAAATTCTAAGACCTCTATGTAGAATACAAACGAAAGTGCTGGCTGTTAAACTTATTGTTGGAAGTTCGTTTTAGTTCAAGAAGTGTTGAGACAAATTTAGGCACGAGCTGAACTAAGGAAAGTCGCACAAACACGTTCTTCTCTCTGCTCATCGGTTTGTTTTGAATTTCGTCAGCTGGCATTAAATTTTCTAAGAAATATCTGTCTCTTCCAACGGCGCATAACTTATACGTGTAGAGCAGAGTTGTTAAAATACGAATATTTATATAAATACGTATATATACAATCCTGTGAATTCATTATAATATGCAAGAAGAGTCTGCTTTATACCTTGTTTTGCATTAGTGTGAAACTTTACCTTACTTTAAGGGAAGGGTATATATTGTCAGCTTTTGTGACAAAACAGGTTGCCGAATGAAATATTTGGGTATAGAGCGGGGTTAAGTAAGAGGAGACTGAAGAAAATAGCACAGTAAGGTCCCATGTAATTTGTCCTCTTCGACAACTGTCATTGGGGTGATAAAACAAGGTTATCATAGTGGGCATGTAGCACGCATAGAATACATGGTAAATAACATTACCATATTTTGGATATTCTATTCATTATTCCATACATATATTCTGAGGAACTGACAAAGGCATTAAATTGGTAGTCACTTATAGTATAAACTGACGTGCAGTACAGAGACGCCGCATAATTTTTCGGTACTTATTATGACGTCACTGTTGTAGCCTCCATAAGCTCACTCGACAAGGTTTTGGACGGTTTGAAGAAGTCTGCTTGTGTAAAACGCTGGCCAGCGGTTTATGCATGTGTGTTAGCAGTTTGTCAAGTTGACAGTTGTAGCAATCATTGTTACATTGTGCTTCAGTCAGTGTGTGTGTGTGTTGATGTCAAGGCAAGCTCTGTGTCCCAGTTGTGATGTGACCGTCATGTTTGACAATGCGGAACCAAATTAGGGAAAACAACACAATTAATCCCGTGCAGTTTACTGTGCAGAGTGCAACGATTTGATGACATCAAGCCGACTCATCACTCATCAGTGCAAATGATTTCCACCCAACGTCTAGTCTCCTGTGATATGTAACTCTGCAGACACAGAACGACTTGAAAGTAGGACAGTAGCAGGAGAATGGGGAAAAATTACGTAATGAGGATCTTCGTTACTTCCATTCTCTCCCAAATACAGTATTAGTGGAGTGATAAACCAGATGAAGGAGGGCATGAAGCAGATCTGAGGGACATGAACAATTCATAGCATAAAAAGTCTTAACGAGCAACCCTAAAGGGATACGAGTATTTGAAAGACTAGACACAGGTGCAAGAATACTATTAAAATGGATCTTAAAACCGGATGGATGTGTATGGACTAAAGTCAACTGCTTCCGTATAGTGTTCAGTGGCGGATTTTTGCGAAAAGTATAATGAGTGTTCATGTTACATAAAAGACATTGGAATGCATGAATAGCCCAGCAGCTACTTCCTCTTAATGAAGTCTCTAATTTACGGAGTTAATTATTTGTTTAGTTACTTAAACCTGTTGGTTTTGTTATGATACGCATCTTCCATGAGTTGACAGCATACTTAATAAAGTAACAGTTAGGGTTATGTTACAAGTTCATTGCCAGTTTCCCTTATAAGAATCCAGGTTTTCCCCATAGCACTACACCATTAACGTCTACAAAGTACACAAAGTCTCATACTAACGCGTAATGAGCGACGATTTCCGGATGTAAATAAACACAACTGACAAGCAAAGTCGAACACCCAGAATTAAGAAAGAGTAGAATCCTGCCTTCATGTTCTCGCTACTCACGACTTATCATTTATCAAGAAAGATTTTTTTATTTTTGATTAATTACTTGCAAATATTTGTTTATCTTATGGCCTGTCGCAGACTCCCTGTGTCATACAGGAAATCCTGTCCCTCTGGTTGACAAGTACTGGTCCAGCAAGAGTTTGTATACTGCCCGGAAATATCCATGAACATGTGATTTTAAAACACACAATCTTCAGATTTCAGAGCACCATATTTAAAGACAATGTTTCATGCGTTCATAACAGAATGTAATATTACAGGTGTGCGATAATTTACCGCGTAGATTCAATGTGACCGTCTCGTAATATGCAACATGATAGAATAGCGCATTGAACAAAGCAGTCCTGAATGTTATGTGTCAGTAAATTAGCGGAGCATGATTTTCCCCTACCCCATACACAACAACTGGCATAAAAACAGCCATCAGTTATAATTTAATCTGTAACATCACGTGGCTGTTTGTGACAATTATTGTTATTTATGTTGTGTACGGCGAGATTTATGTGGAATTGTGTGCAATGTTTTATATTTAAATTTTGTTTTCATATTGTTTCCTGCTCTTTGAATTTAATTTTGCGTAAATTTATGCGGTTCTCCATAGTTTCTCCGCAGTCCTTCTGTCAGCTGAATTTAATCTGGATTTAGGCAATTTATGATGCTTCAGGGTATTGCTAAGAACAGAGTATATAGTATTGACGAGTATATAGTACTGGATTCTCAGAAACATGTAATTACTATAGGCATAAAAAACAATAATTTGTGTCTGCATGGGCGTAACTTGGCTAATAACATGGGGGGGGGGGGGGGGCAAAATTAACTACGCATCTATTTGCGTCCCGTAAAACGCAGGTTTTTATTTTTTCTATCTTTACACCACCAAAATAATTATTTAGAAAATAGTTCTAGTTTTTATTTACCCCTCTTCAACTCAGTAGCAAAAAATCTATTCTTAGGTAGAAACAAATATTGGAGATCCATTTGCAGTTCCCTTGCATTACTCAAGTCATGCGTATGTGTGTCAACTTGTCGACGTACAAAATTAACTCTAATTATATTTGTACGTATTGGAGATGTAGATAGAAAGTTATTCTGAACAAATTCCCTGACAGAAGTATCTTACGCAGTTGTATTGTACGGAGGACATGTTGGAGTGCATTGACATTATGTCTCGGAAATAAGTAAGGAGAAGCGGCTAGTTTCATGTTACGACCACTTTCGCCAGTGAGCTTTGAATGAGCTCAGCCTGCGGAGTTGATTAAAATGTTTACCTGTCCGAGCAGTTCACTCCACAGCTAGTTATGCTGTGTAAGAGCTACTGATGGAGCCTGTCAGCCTTAAAGGGGATATAGTGTATAAGCTTCTTCATTCATCAGTATGAGTCAGTTATACTGTGCGAGATTTGAGGTTATTGCAGCGGCTTTGCTTAGGATGCAGGTATTCTGGGAGTGACGCTACGTCGTTGGACGAGTGGTTCTCGAAGTCTCGAAGGAATGTGATGCTTTCCTTTTCAAGAGTCAAGCAGTTCAAAAAGAATTGGACCACTTGATCCTTGCAGATGAGTGCACTACTTTCCTTCGAAAATCTGGAAACCACTCACCCAATGACACAGCCTCCCATCTCAGGACACCTTTATCCTCCATTATATAAACTTTTTGGATAAATTTGTACATTTTGTTGTGTTACACCGCAGGCAAAATTCCCAGAATCTATAATTCATTGGCCCACTTGTAATTATGAATACTCATTTCGTTAAGTTAAATGCGTAAACGATTGAGAGTCTAGAAAAAGACATTAATTGCCGTGTTTTTATTTGTCGTAAGTAATGGATGTACAAATTAAGTAATTAAATGAGCTTAAAATGCCATTGCGTTTGTGTTGAACTCTAATACAGCGGGAGGATAAACAATTCTCTGGAATTCAGTCGTGTCGAGATAACCGTGCTTCTTGTTAAGGCGTGGGCGGCGGAGTTCGCAGAATTAGACTGTGCGCTGTCTGTGCAGCACGTTGGGACAATTTGAGACATGTCAGTGTGCCGCAGTCAGCCGTGGAGTGGGAGCATGTCGGCGTTGCCTGTCGCAGAGTCTCCGTTCGAGCAGTGGGCAAACATCAAGTTCTTTCGCAAGCTAGGCAAATAACTAGCGGAAACATGCGAGCTGCGGTGCTGTTTATGGAGATGAGAATCGTAAAAGGCTTATTTAAAAGGTAAAGAATTGCTTAGAGAAAGAGGAGAGCAGAGGCAGGCCAGCGACGTCAAGGAACGATGAAAATATGGAAAAAGTTGGCAGGATGGTGACATAAAGTTGGCGTGTGAAAACTGAGTAGATGCGCGAATAAATTGGCATCTCAAGAGGATCGGTTCATAGCACTGTGATAGAAGAAATAATGTAGAGACCGATACGTTGTCCCGAATCGTCGGTAAACAATTACCACACGACGCCGCGTAATATCCCAAAAGAGCGCCGATCTCAATGTAGAGAAAGTTGAATGCTGCACCATGACGCTGGGGCATTTTTGGGGAAGAATTAAGTTCCAACCATCCCGAAGCCTCCGTATGCTCCAGATCTCAATCCGTGCGGCTTCTGGCACTTCGCAGTCAGAAGGTTGGACTCAGAGGTCATAATTCGGCGTCCGTATAACAAATTAAACGGAATGTGACAGCTGTTTTTACAGCCAAACCAAAAGAAGATTTCCTGAAGTGATTCCAGCAATCGAAGGTCCGCTGGAGGAAGTGTACGCACAGAAGGGCTGTAATTCGAGAGTGATTACGATAGTTGTTACAGTGAATTCTTTTACTGCACATTATATCTGAGCTCCGGGACATTTTTTGAACCTCCCATGTACAGTATATTTGTTTCTTTATTTAATTTCTTAGTCAGTAGAGACGTGGCGTAGTATTTGTCTCTGGCCGTGTGGTTTAAACAAAGTCACTCACGAAGGGTTCGTTCTCGGTGGGAATCGCTTGAACATTTTGCGTCAAAGGGCAATACACCTTTTAGCGAGTGTTAGGGAATCTTTCAGTGTTCTTACTGACAGATAGTCGTGGAGGTTTTGAACGAGAACTGTACTTAAAAAAGTCTGAACCTACGTTATCTGTGCAAATGTAAATTTCATGGCACAGAATATAGAACATATACAGGCCCACAAGTTTTCAGCTCGAGTAAGAGTACAAATAACCTTTATTTAATTTTCAAAAGAAAATTGTTTATTTTATTTGTAGCCAGAAGCTGAGATTCTTTCCTTACAGAAATATACACATACAGGCTCGCAACTTACGAGAAAATAATTAATAAATATCATGAACTTTCATCGAGCTGTTTAACAGTAAAATCTATATCTCCATGGATCAGAGCTTGACTTGTTACAAAATTAATATTTTAGAAGTTCTCACAGCGATGTTGTTGAAGATTCACGTCTTCTTGCATACTACGCCGTGTCGACTGGTAAATGGTTACCGACATTTCGAAGGAGCGTAGTGCCGTTATCTTTAGGGTGAAGCAATATTTTTGGACTGATTAACCCTGAAGATGAAGGCATTGATGTCCTTCGAAATGTCGGTAACTCTTTAGCAGTTGACACAACGTAATATCCAAGAGGACTTGGATTTTAAAAATTAGGACATTCTATAATATTTCGTGGACTGAAAATTTTGCATTGCGTACACAGAAAGAAGTCCGTGTGTGCAATGTACAAATATTTAATGCCTCACATGCTGCCGGCCTCAGTGCACAATGCAGTCGTCGTTGAACTTCACGTAAAGGTGCTTATCACCCTATAACATGCCATCAAGGCAAGAGGGGAGCAGATGTACAGCTCTACACAGTCGAAACCTCGGTACTAGATAAGCGTGGGCGGTCAACGCCACGTCCCGGCCGCTTTACTCCCGGAAAAGAACACCGGCACCCATTTTTCAGGAGGCTGAGTGGGCACCAGGGCCTGTCTGAACGGGTATGGAGAAGAGAAAACCTCTTTGTTGCATTTAAGGGTACTATAAATTTAAAACCTCTCTGTCCTGGGCAGTAGTTGGAATTTAAACCCAAGCCTCTTGGAGGGTAAAACTTAGATGGGATATGGAGAATTATGGAAGAAAATATCACGAAATTCTGAAGTTGTTATCCGCCAACATAAGGAACACGGAGTAAACTTATAAACCGTCTTAAATGCTTTTTGTTCAGATCTCGTGCCTGACTGACCCGCCTCTCTCATAGATCTCGTGCCTGACTGACCCGCCTCTCTCATAGATCTCGTGCCTGACTGACCCGCCTCTCTCATAGATCTCGTGGCTGACTGACCCGCCTCTCTCATAGATCTCGTGGCTGACTGACCCGCCTCTCTCATAGATCTCGTGGCTGACTGACCCGCCTCTCCCATAGATCTCGTGCCTGACTGACCCGCCTCTCTCATAGATCTCGTGCCTGACTGATCCGCCTCTCTCATAGATCTCGTGCCTGACTGACCCGCCCTCTCATAGATCTCGTGCCTGACTGACCCGCCCTCTCATAGATCTCGTGCCTGACTGACCCGCCCTCTCATAGATCTCGTGCCTGACTGACCCGCCTCTCTCTTTAAAATGCACCATAGTGTATCACTGAATTTGTTCTAAAAGAGTGCTGTCTTGAACTTATGCTGGAGTTCCGCATGCTATAAAATTGTACGCTCAAATATTCTGTTATGATAATTTAATTCAACGTTTAATTGAACTGATTATTCGTAACAGTCATAACGTATTAGACGGAAACTAATAATGAAAGTGCCTCGTCATTCGAAGTTTTTTACAAGATATTTCATTGGTGACAGCATTTCATAGTGACAGGACTGCTGCTGTCGTTGTTTAGTAGTGCGTGAAACATTGTCCAGTCACGATTTGCAGTAATTCAGGCCGTGAAACATATTTCAGATAATTAAGTTTCGACTTTCATAATGCGATTTAAAATTGTAAGAATTGTAATTACAGCGTATAATGCTTCGGTCATAAATTTCCGTTTTTTACATGTAAATTTTTTTCTGCTCTTAAAACCTCTTACATACTGAACCACGAATCTGTTTGACTAACGACCTTTATGGTAGCAATCTTGTTACGTTTTAATATGCATGGACAGACTTTTACAACAGCGTGTATTAACGTAAAGTTATTATATTTGATGAACAATGATATTAGCAAACATTTCAATATATTACTCAAATTCAGATAATAGCAAAATAACACAGATTACATTTTAGCACAGTGATACAGGATTCTGAAAGCTTTCACAGTTCACAAAACTTAATCGAATTAATGTAGTAACATTGCTGTTTGCAATATGTCCATTATGTATAGTCAAATATTTGGAAATAAAAATCGTATTGATAAATAATGGACCCAGTGTTATTGAACGCATTTGTAAATACTGAAATGGTTTGAACGTGCCCTCAAATATTCACTCACATTCTGCATCTCACTTTTGTATTCAATATACTTAATTATGTACATATATAAAACGCTCATCTGGTGAAATTAATGTGCATATAAATAGCTCTGACAAGACGGAATAAAAGATTGCGTGGCATGGTCTCTCGTTTATAATGTATATATGGCGTGTGATTGCAACGGCTTCGATATGAAACTAAGTATTATGTCGTACGAGTTACTGTTTGTAGAACATGGCGCTTTCAAAAATAGATGAGCTCGCTAAAATTATTTACATAATGACGTATCTAAAAATTAAATCAATAACTGTTCAAACACAACTAAATTCTATTTATTATATAGTACTACATATTTCGACTTATCTAAAGTCATCCTCAGGTTCACAATTTGTCTTTAAAGCGTATTGAGGAAGAAACATACATTATGTACTCGCGTAATGTATATTTCTTTTGGCAACTTTGGACATCCGTTCTGCCCTGCGTCGCGCATAGTGAAACATGCTCACTAATGCGTGTTACCAAGAGTTACAAAAAAAAAAAAGAGTCCACTTAGGTAGATTGAGCAGGTAGTCTGTGTTTTAGAGGCTTCTCATGGGTTTCTCGGCTGTGACTGAAGGCTTACTGTTGACTAACTAAGGAAGTAAGTTAAATCCTTTTTCTCAGTAAATAAGGTGAAGTCGTGTATAAATGCTATACAAATTGAGGAACGTCTTATAAAGCCGAATTGTGAGTGTATAGCACGTGTCGTAGTAGGGCGGTTACTTGTTGATAGCTTCTGTGTGGTTAAACGCCTTCTTATACCGTAAGTATATGTATAATTCTGCCCGGCTTTGATTTCTTATCCATGAGGTATAAGAATTCTTTCGAGGTTTCTGATCTAACGGTTGGAGTACGCATGCTTGCAGGCGGTGTATACCTGCCCCTTTAATCTGAAGGCTGACCTGATCTGGTTTCGCTTGTGCCTCTGTTTCTGCCTTCAAAGTGACACGTAGAGGGACTCATTATAAATTTCAGCTTGTCTGAATCCTATGGTACGTTAGGGATGTGGTAGCCTTTATCTCTGTTGATACACTATGTGGATTCAATGTTCCCTGTTGCCACAAGTTTTCTGAAACGAGAGATTTCTGCTTGTTTGATCTACGATTTAGGAATGTACAACCCCAGTACTACCAACTTAGTGTTGTCGTGTCCACTGGATTCCATTAGCAAGGATCAGGAATTAATATTTAAAAGGCAAACCAGGAAACAATTTAAAGCAACTTTCTAATGTTCATAAGGCCGAAATTATCTCTAAATAAATAAATAAGTAAATAAATATTCAAATAAATTTTTCGTCATATTCCGTAATGTTTAAACAGTACGATGTATTTGAGAATATGCTGTAGAACAAAGTAGAAATGATAACGCACATTGCTTTCACAGTGACATTTGCAGGACATTATTATTATTATTATTATTATTATTATATTATTATTGATATTGTTCCTTAGTATAGTGAGGCCACGGAAGCAAGTCCCAAGGATCGACCTCCTCGACATCTTCCTCTCGTTGTTTCACTTCCCCTTCAAGGTACTTATATATATCCCCCTCCTTCACGAAGCCATTCCGTTTACACGAGTCCTCTTAGCGATAAATTTCGCTCTGGTTGGTTGACATAGCACACACGGGCTGGTGGGGAGGCGGAGTGTGACGCCTCGAGAGACTTTATTTTCTCCTCCATGGAACAAACTTCCGTATCGTCAATATAGCTTAATGTTCGAAACGTACCTGGTTAGAGCCCAACAGTCGCAACTAATTCTAAAATAAGATAGTAATACAAAATTTGTCTGTAAAACGATGGGAGAAGAGTCTGTTCTCTAAATGTCATGTGTATCGCATGTCAGAGTACCTCAGAAAGTGCTAGTGTCCATTATATTTTGATATAACGTAGGAGATATGAGAGTGCAAGAAAGATAAGGATGTTTTAAAAATGTGGGAATGGTTATGTGTAGAAACAGCCATGAAGCCACGGCTGAGGTACTGCGCTGTAACTTTGAGGGATCCTATACGGCAAGTGCCGTGTCCTCGAGGAGGTCAAAATGCATGGTACGGGTCCTAATTTTTGTGTGCAGGTCAGGTTTACGTTGGTTTTCCAAGAACCAAATATAAATGTTATTAAATGCGTCCCAACAGGCAGATAAAATTGTTATTAATGCCCTTTGTTTGCTTCCTTTCATCTGTTGGACCTCGCTTTATTCCTGTTGGTTTTTGTTTTGTGTAGAGTAGAAGGTAGGAATTGATGCAGTAAACCACATGCCTTTATTTTGGTGTATTGTTTTAAAGGGTAGTTATGATTTGAAAGGGATGATTGATATAAACTGACAATGTATATGTTTCTGAAGCATTTACGAAATAGTGGGATCATGAAAAGTTTTGCCTTTCAAAGGCTTCCTTCGGTTAATTATATTTTTGGGCATCTATTCTTGTTTTTGCAGTTTTGCCTTATGATTAGAGTAAAGACGTGGGAGAAAGTGTTTCGTAGACTCCGTCGTTTCATTCACTTCTCGAAGTTAATAAATAACAGATGTGAAACGACACGTTCTATGCTGACACTCTACACTGCGGACAGCAATGTGGACCACTAACCGTATGATTTGTATCTGTTCTATAGACAGAAGTACAAATCGAAAACTGTGTTCGCTATCGTTTGCGGACAAGACAATCTCCATATTGTCGTCTAGCCTGCTTCAGAGGATTCAGAATGCCGTTCGGTTAGACATCAGTGTTCAGAACGTCTGGTCCACGTTCTTTCAACAGACATTTGTGGCACACTGGGATAGAATACGAGAATTTGGATGCTTGAAGTTGTGTGTTTGCGCTGAGGAGGTTAGCACCGCGACAATATTTGACTTCAACAAGAATGTCAATTGAGGAACCGTTTATCTTGATGGGCCTTGCATTCTCTCAGCCAGTTGCCACGATTCAAGTGATCACCAGTTCTCAGCTCTTACACAGTCAGTTAATGGATGTGACAACATATAACGTCATTTACATTTTGTTAGATTTAGTGCGGATTTAGGTGATTGGTATTTTAAAGTCGTAGTCACAGGTCCACGTACAGCCTTACGTTTGGAACGGGTGTCATCAGCCCGTAATAAAGCATGAAGTTTTAGGATGGCGGTCAGGCCCCTAAAATCCTGACACTTTTATCGGTTCTTAGAGCGTGTGCACTGATTTGCAGTCTTGTTTGTATCCCGCATGACAAAATAAACAAACTGAAGTTGTCTAATTGAAGACTGTTGACAGATATTCGAGTAGCTGTTACTGGTACGATTTTGCACATTTTACAATGTCTGAGTTGTACATTACGTTTCGGCATTTAGCTTTGCCATGGTCTTCATACGGAGACTTTTGAATATAAGAATAATAAGATAAACAATAGGATACGGGCTGATGCTTTCCGGTTTCGATCTCAATCGTTGCGAATATTAAATGAGAACGTAGTAAATCTGTCAGTGTGACAACTAATCACCTGTAGACGAGAGTAGAGTTGGCTGCCGAAATGTCGTGTATGTGAAATACATATCACAGACGGTGAATAGTGTCCAACGTAATGTTGGTACAATGAAGCAACCACTGCGACAAGAACTTTATTGCGTAATCCTCTGCATTTTTTGCGATACGAAATGACGTCCCTTAATAATGTAAACAAATAATTATGCTTTACTGTAAATCGACCTAAGGTGTATGCCATGTATTTATTATGGAAGTGCAAAAGAGCATATACAAGCTATATTATCACTGTTCTGAAGAGTGAATTTTCATTCAACGTCTCTTTCTTTTCTCGACCCCTAAAAGCCGGCTGTAGAGAGATGAGATATGCTATAGCTGTGTTGGCGCTGGGCGCTTGCCATTAGCACAAACAATAGCCCCGAGCCCCCCCCCCCCCCCGCTGCATAATTTCCCCATTTAGTTGTGCAGTGGTGTTCTGCCGTCATCATATAAACCCATTTTCTCTGTGGGTTTAACAGAAAAAACCTCGCACGGTATCATTTACAGCTTAAAAGGGTTACAGGCCTTAAAAACTAAATGTTTTGACGCACTTCAAGCTGACTTGTCACTTTTTGTTAAGTCACAAACACACATCTGCTACTACTAATTGTTGAAAAGCCAAAACCAACATTTTAATGTGAGGACTAGACAAATCGAATAATAACTCATGTTTAAATGAGTTGTTTTAGCAAGTTCCCATATCGCAAATTAGTGCGAAATGGGTATTAAACGTTCAAAGAAATAGTGTATAACATGGTTATGTTATCATGATCACCGTCGTCATCATCCCAACGCGCATCAACACCAACATAAACACCAACACCACCACCACCACCACCACCACCGCCACCGCCACCGCCACCGCTACCGCCACCGCCCCACCGCCACCGCCACCGCCACCGCCACCGCCACCGCCACCGCCACCGCCACCGCCACCGCCCCGCCACCGCCACCGCCACCGCCACCGCACCGACCCACCGCCACCGCCACCGCCACCGCCACCGCCACCGCCACCGCCACCGCCACCGCCACCGCCACCGCCACGCCACCGCCACCGCCACCGCCACCGCCACCGCCACCGCCACCGCCACCGCCACCGCCACCGCCACCGCCACCCCACCGCCACCGACCACCAACCACCACCACCCACCACCACCACCACCACCACCGCCACACCACCACACCACCACCAACCACCACCACCACACCACCACCACCACCACCACACCACCACCACACCACCACCACACCACCACCACACCCACCCATCACCCTTGCCATCATCACGTCACCATATCTTCTTCCTTCGTTAATATTTTCGTTGCCTCTTTAATATTTGAGCGTCATGTTATGTCTGTATATCACTATACATTTTTCAGCCAAACAAGAAGAGTATCCATTGCACACTATACCGTCACGCGTTTCGGTACGTACGTACCCATCATCAGGCGAGCGTCAGACGTTCATTTATTGCATTGCTTTACCACAAACTCTGTGCTTGCTCCCAATATTCGCAGTAATTGAAATTAAAATCAATATTAAAATGTTCGGCATTTAAAGCGTATAGCTGCGTGAAACATCTGCTGTGTGATGTGGAGATCGTGTTTTTCGCTTTTTCTAAAATCTGATCCTTCTTCTCAAGACTGGTCGGAATAAATATGCAGATGCACTAGAATTAAAATATGCACGTTTTCCAAATTAATTTTTTTTAAAAGCACCTCACGTTAATTGATTTGATTAATTATTTATTTAGTTCAGGTGTTTGATTGTTAATTGTTTTATTCTTTAATTCAGTCTTTCGTAATTTCCTTCTGTGCTAATGTCGAAGCTCATTAATTAATTAATGTGATTAGTTTTTCTAATTTACGTGATAATGTAAAGTTTCTTTTGCTGCTCTACAAAATAGTGATCTGTTCTTATTCCTTTATTTCCTAATTCTGCTATATACTTTACTCAGCTGAAGTTTTGAACAGATAAATTAATACAGTATTAGCGTATGCTTTCTACATTGCACAAACCGCCAATTTGTTTTATTTTACAAGATCTGACAGACTGCACAAGCAGAGTGTTTCTTGACAAGTGCATCGTCGTCTTTGTGGGAACCTGAAAGTTCAAAATAAATTAAATTAATAAAGGCAGTAGTGGTAAAGCGTCTTATGACTCAGGCCAATTCTAAAGGAAATGCATGAGACAGATATTATACCTGTGATTTCCATACAATAGGTTTCGTTTTTGCACGTTTTTATTGGCTTGTATGATGTCATCAGTTTAATATCGTGCAATCTCCTGAGTCATACATGCCCCTGAGTGGCTGGTTTTTAATCGCTTTAACCTTTTGAAGCCCAGTGGTAAATAAATACACCGCCTGTTGCAACATTACCAGAAACTGTGCATTTTTGTATAGCACATTACGTTTCATATGATGCTCGTAATATATACCGATCATTTCCCTTAACAGTGTCAACCTATTGGTCTTTAAAATGGCCACGGACTGTGTTCTCTGTGAAGTAGGAACTGCAGTTTTGTATGTAATTTATATAAACATTAATCTTAAAACTTACCTTAAAAACTCACAGTTTAATGGTTATCTCCACAAAGCACATGTCATTCTATGAATCGTATACCTTCCATAAAAAGGCCATAAATGATTGTTTCTAATAGTATTCGTGAAATATGTCTGATAGCATAATTGGGCAACTAAAAAGCTTGGATATTCATGACGCCTAAGTTTTCGACATGCCGAACATTTCAGTAATGAACGGAGTGTGAAATTTAAATAAAATTAATCCTTTCAATCTGAGCGAAAGGTTACATGCCCACAAACGGTCACAGTGCGTCACAGTAGAGGCAATAGTCTGTCTCTATGTCTCAGACGGGGTTTTTGAAATGAACTTAAATACATGTAATTATTATTTCGAATTTATTCAATCTGATTTTAATTTCTATAACAGGTCTTTGTCAACAGTCTGCCATTCTGTACAGGTTTTGTATGGTCGAGGCATAGCCTAGCTATCACAGCTTTGCCACGTGAAGTTGAAGTTCAGCAAGTAGGTCGAAGATCTTCACAGAATCGACCTGTTTCTTTGTTTACGAAACTCTCACACCGAATTCTGCCGTTGAATGTTATAAACAGAAATGAAAGGGCCAAGCATTATCCACATTCAGTGCACGTGAGGCACGCCGAAGATTTCAAAGGCGTTTGTTTCTGTGAAGGCAATGGCTGAACAGTTTGCAGGGAGATTGACTCATGCGTGGAATTCAAGGTCACATGGGTTCATTACTAAATTGGAAACTGAAGTGTCAGTGTTTTCTGAATATTCGTCAGTAGATAGTGCTACATCTTTATGATGCTTATTTCACGTCATCTTACGTTAACCATAATGTTTATGTCGCAGAGGTAGGGGTCCATTCTTTTTAAGTTACAGGTTCGCATGATCCATAAGTTTCGGCCGTTTCAGTTTCCTTCTTTTTCCCGTTCATAAATTCCTGTAATTTTCTTGTGATCAGCGTTCCACGCTTGTAATTTTGTGTCTCCTGAATTACCCGCACTTCCTTTCGGTGATGTTTATCCCCTCATTATTTTTGTGTATGTGTATGTTTGTATGTAGCATGTCATTACAAGCTAAGGATTTTTAAGTGGGTATTAAATAAAAATAAGGGATGTGAAGTGAAGGGGTGTGAAGTGATGTGAAGTGAAGTGCTTTGGTTTCGAAGTCAAGTGAAGTGAAGTGAATATGTGAAGTGAATATGTGAAGTGGGGGATATAATTATCATGTACTTTGGTCTGACTTTATACTGAGGATATTCTAACGCACTGATATTAATTAATGTGTGGGTGTTTTTTGTAATGTGCGTGTGTGTTTTTTTCTTGTATTGTGTAAGGGTGTTTTTGTAAGGTGTGGATGTTTTTGTAAGGTGTGGATGTTTTTGTAAGGTGTGGAAGCTTTTGTAAGGTGTGGATGCTTTGTAAAGTGTGGATGTTTTTGTAATGTGTGTACGGTGTTCTGATGTGTGTACTTTTATTTACTGTATGTATTTTGTTTTGTAATTGTGTATAGTTTGTTTTGTATTTTTATTTTTATGTTTATTTATAAGTCCATTTGTATTGTGTATACTAGTGTAAGGACTACTGCCACCGGGTGAAAACCCAATTGCAGTAAATAATAATAATAATAATAATAATAATAATTTTTGTTTCCCAGCGGGGACAGGGTTCCTCTTCTCCCATAGCTTCCACATAGTCTGTGCAATACATGCTGGCTCCTATCCTGTGATTAACACGGACTATTTCCTTGAGGATACATCGGCCGGGGCGTGAAGCTGGCCACCCACCTCTGTATAAAGCCGAGGTTAAAACGTGTTGAGCTGTGCCACGGTTTAATATAGACTTTATGAGCTGCAGAACTTTATGTTTTTGCCTTATTATATGCCTATATATATCCATGCCACTGAAATATTGCTCTGTTATATCCCGTACCTTTTGCACATAACTTAGTCGAAATCTTCTTCCCATATTTCGCTTCGCAGTCTACCAAGGTTAGTCAAGGAAGGAATTCAGGAAAGCATGCTTACGTATTTAAGCTCAGCTTTTATGCGTATATTGCGCATTTTTGTGTGTCATTGAAGTGGGTTTTGTTCTTTGTATAGGGTTAAGTGCAGGCCAGGTGAATTTACGTTGGCTGAGGTTAAAAATGCATGAGCTACGTGGTGTAACGTGTCTTTATAGTGCATGCGATGGCAGAAACCAGCTAGCATGGAAGGCATCAGCGGCAGGTAGCCGGAGCGCAGTTAATGACTTGGGCGCTGAGTCAGGTGATGTGTTAGAGACTTTCTCTACAAAAGTTCTAGGTTTGAGGAAAGCTGCCAACTGAGATGCAAAAACGTAAGACAATCAGTCCTACCTACCGCATTGTCGGGGAGTTCTCGTGATGCATTTGGCTAAGCCCTGCCGCAGAATTGCGTGCAAGGAAGCTAATAAAGTGTTTAAGAAGAATTAAAAGGGTAATATTAGGTGGTTAAGGCAGAGCTGACCAGCCAGTATGTCCTTAGACGGGGTCTCTTTAGGTAACATTTCCTGAAGTCAGGTGAATTTTGGATGTTGCATGGAATAAACTGAAAGCTATAGTGTGTGGAGTTTGTCATTCATTATCTTGACATATGTACATTTTTAAAGGAACAGTAAAAATATAAAAAAGGCTTAGTAACATTACCAGTTTTATTAAATTTCAAATGTTTATGTCTTTACAAAACTGTCATCAAGAAGAAGCAATTGAGTCTACATAGAGTTGGAGTTTTAAAAAATCAGGATTTACTATTAAACCTTGTGTATATTACGCTGTTTCCTTTTACGTATGTTATACGCGATTCACGGTGAAAATGAATTATATTAAAAAAAGTAAATAGCCCTGTGTTGGTACATAGCATGGCCTATAGGAGGCACACGCGGGAGAAACCACAGGGCGACCAGAAGAGCAGTTGTGTACCTCATCCACCACCCTATAATTGCACCGTTTAAAGTCTCTTTTAGACACATTGTGTAATAATGTGTAAGAAATATATTCTTGAGTTACACCTCTTTAGAATTTCCGGCCTGCAAACTTAGAGGTATTTTGGCGATTTGCGAGAGGTGTATTTTTTACAGCATAAATATTCTGCAGGTTTTGTTCTACACGTACTGTAGAAATAAAATTCTCGCTTTTCTAATTATCAAACAAAGTTGAATAATTCATGATCACACACTTTTCACCAACGCCGTAAATAGAATAACAGAGCACTTCTAATTACACAAATTCCTCTGCCCATTCCCTAGGAGAGAAGCTATGACGCAATGCAAAATAAAATATACGCCAAGGAGACAGTAGGTTATCAGCAGTTCCACTTATAAATGACTGTTGTAGAAATGGCGTGCTGCTAATATACTTGGACAAGAGAAGCAGAGTGCGATATTTTTTTCTATGGCTCGACAGCCCTTAGGGGGCCTAGGCCTCGTCATTTTACGACGCTTCACAATCACACTTTTCTAGACACACCCCACTCGGTAGGACTCCTCTGGACCAGCTCGTCGCAGAGACCTCTACCTGACAACACACAACATTCACAAGAGAGAGACATCCATGCCCCCGGTGGGATTCGAACCCACGATCCTAGTAAGCGAGCGGCCGCAGACCCACGCCTTAGACCGCACGGCCACTGGGATCGGCCAGAGTGTGATATGCAACATGTTATAGGTCCTACAGCAGCATAACTAGGCTGTGAATAAAGCAGAAAATAAATGAACCTCGGATTGTGAGGTTGGGGCTGTTTGGCGGTTGTTCCTATGCTGGTGCGCCTTAAAGACTCGATCGTGGAGTTGCGGGTCGAACCGTTCATTTACCGACTGTTGGAAATGTTCCAGGGGATTACACGGGGGTTTGCCGTCTCTTGTAAAGTGGGCGGAAGAAGCGCTACGAAATGCTGTTGATTCACTGTGTGTGTGCTCTTTGGAAACCAGGATGACAACTCAGCATGCACAGCTTCTAACCTAGAGGTGGACCGAGTGTTTCTTTGAGGAACCTATCGGGAAGTTACATATGGTTGTTGTGCCTGAAAGGAATTACATTATGCCGCTGTCGAAAACATATGTTATAGTATCTTCAAAATTAACAAAAACGCCACTCTTCTCGTACTACCCTGATAATGAAGAGTGCAGATCCTCCGAAACGGCTAGAAAATCTGTACCAATATAAACTACTTTATACCTCCGACGTTTATCTTAAAAAAAGGATAATGTGTGAATTTCATGGTTCGTTTCCAGCACTCTAAACCTTAACGAGACAGGTGATGCTGCATGCAGCTGCCACATGTTGGCATTGCAGAGCGCAAGAAGTGAAGTCAAATATTCGTCTTCCATCCGTACTCTCAAACCTCATTTGAAGATTTCATTAAAGGAACTTTTTTTCATGGCGTAACGACCCATATTCGGCCAGGGCCTCATCACTATCGAGGCTTCACAATCACATTAAGTTAGACCACTACACTCGGTAGGACTCTTCTGGACGAGTGATCAGCCTGACGCAGAGACCTCTACCTGAAAACACACAAAACCCACAAGAGACAGACATCCATGCCCCCGGCAAGATTCAAACTCGCAATCCCACCATACGAACGGCTGCAGGCCCACGCCTTAGATCGCACGGCCACCGGGACCGGCATTAAAGGAACTACTGGTCCCATTTATATGTGAATACTCACAATAACATTTTCGCTCCAGACTCTTTGAAACAGCTATATTTGGAGTTACATGTAGTCCAAAGAATTCGACACACTTCACAGAATTTAACTTCCATTTTAGTCGTTTATCAGTTTTTGAAGCCATTCAGTTCCAGCCTTTCAAACACGAGAGAAATAAGGACAAGTCAACAGCTGAATTTCATCATTACACTTTCTTGAAACGTTGAAATCGTCAACAGAATTCTGTGTTTGGTGTGGTGTTGATGCTACTGTATTTATAAACTACACTAGAAGTTGCGTTCCTTATGGCAGAGAAATAAAAATAATTTTATTTCCTTGACTTCCTTTGAGAACAAAAGCTGTTTTATCGTATCTTATTAGCCTGTCGCAATTTTTACAATCTGTACGTACACCGCAAAATCTGTCTACACACAGCGTGTTGTCATTGGTCAGTCTTTCAGGTTACTACTACCTTAACATTTAGCGCCGGACACTCACTGTGCCTAGTGCCAATTTAAGAATGGGTGTACATATATTTCTGCTCCCCCTTACACCTGTGTGACATGTACAGGGAGCACTTTTCATTTACCGTTATGTGGTGTCGTCTACAGGTCTCAGCTTTATATAAGCTTCTGCGCATCTGAAATAGAAGTATAGACGTTAACAAGTTTTTCGTATTTATTCGCTGGAGTATTTTTTTCCAGTTTCATGGTGTTTAGTTTCCTTATGGAGAGTGCTGGTTCCTGTTTATTTATGTGATGCTGTATGGTGTAGTTATGCTATGGTTATGTGATATGCGTGTGTATTTTCTGTGACATGTTATTCAATGTATTACATTAAAAGCATATACATACATGTACGGAGTAAAAATGTTTCCCACTTCAGTGTAATCTAGAAGTATAATAATGAATGTGATGTTGGCTGCAATGAGGTTTATGTGGTAGGTTATACAGCGGTTCATGCAAGGTATCGGATAGGCCATACGAAAGCGTTGGTGTCAGTGTAGTGTGTCTGATGACAGCAGAGGAAATCTGTCCAGTTTTAGAGTTATTTGAATTACAGAACATATGTTATGACATTCTCTGTTTCAAGCAAAGAACAGGATAAACGGTTGTGGGCAAATGTTTCTCTCTGGGGGTGTGTGATTTTATGACATCTGAAATAAGGAATTTTACAAAAATAATTGCTTCCATATCGGGCTTATTCTTGTATACAGATCATAAATATTTACTCTCAGATGTTGAGAACATTTGTTTTCCTCTTCAGTGAGTAGTTAGATACCATTTTGTCTACTCTACAGCCCCTTTCGTACAGTTTCAGTGCCAACTGCTTGGTGTTCTTAGTAAAAGTCTTTCAAGCTCCTATCAGCTTGCAGAGTACGTTGTAGAAAACGCACCTGTTTCTTCTCCGGAATGTTCGGAAGGAGATTCTTACTTTTTATGGAGGCAGGAGTAGTACGATGGTCCCAAGTTTACAGCAGCTTCGGACGAACTGATGACTTGCACGCTCAGTACTTCCACATTACGCCTACAATTTAAAATTTTCAGATATTCGCGGGATCACGTAACACATACGGATATCCTGCTGTGTTGGTTTAGAATAGACTCACAGCGTCTTCTGAAGCTCTGTTGGCGTAAATGGTGCAATTCGTTTAAGGGTCTAACTGGAGCCAAACAGCTAATGGTTTAATCAGTACAGCGGTTTGGAGAATACTTTAGTATTTTTTTTAATGGCTTGACAGCCCCTTGGGGGCCTAGGCCGCCTCATTTTTCGAGGCTTTACGATCACAGTTTTTTTTAGACACACCACATTCGGTAGGACTCCTCTGGACGAGGGACCAGCTCGTCGCAGAAACCTCTACCTGACAACACACAAAACTCACAAGAGACAGACATCCATGCCCCCGGTGGGATTCGAACCCACAATCCCAGTAAGCGAGCGGCCATAGACCCACTCCTAAGACTGCGCGGCCACTGGGATCGGCGTACTTTAGTATTACTTAATATAAACATCCATTGGTAATTCGTGGCACGAGGAACGCTTTCTAGGAATGTTTAAAACATTACGCTTTAGAAAATAAGTCAGTATCAGCGGAGGTCTGATTTTTAGAATGGCACACATGTACCGACGTTTTAGGGTACCTTGCTGCTTTCATTGTGAGATTTGATTATCGTCATATGCCCTGGTGATGATGACAGATGTGTCCTTGACACGTCTGTATGTACGTACCGGACTACATGTGACATTATGTAAGACGGACATCTTCACAGTCACAGCCGTGACAGCATCAAATCTCTCTTGGCAAAAAGTCATTTGGGTAAAAAAAAGCCGAAGCAACACAGAAGTGGTAAAACTAATGACATTTTGTGAAAGGGTTTTGTTGGTCGACACTTCTACATAATTTTCACATTTCTGTAGTCATAGTTTTTCATGCTTCAAGAGCATAGTATCATACCGCATAAATACAGTGAAGGAGTGGTAAGTGGGCTGATCTTGACAACCTGAAACGCCTTTCAGATTCTATTAACATTCTTTCTTCAGCGCTTTACGGTCTTATAATTAAGTCCTCTACTTTTTTCCGCACAGTAAAGGAATTACATGCGGTAAAGTATCCCGAGCGACGAACTTAAAAATCGTTAGAGCTGTATCTCCAACTCCCAGTACGTGGTTCATGGTGTAGTGCTTCTGTAAAAGGACATATTCAGTTTATGTTGAGTGATATCCAATATTGTTTTACACGTTGATTTAAAATCCTCCCATGTATCTGTTACAGGATACGTTAGCCGAAATTAGAAACAATTGAAGATGCTAAGTAGTATCGATGTTTAAATTTTTAGCGTCATAAGTGGGAGGTCATGTAACGCATGCGACGTAATGATGGCCTTCGTCGCTGTGATTCGTGCTGTGCTGGTATCCACTGTTACAGAAAGACCAGTATTTCACAGAGATCCCCTACTACGACCATTACTATTTAGTTTCAAAGCTCCTGTGTAATGGTTGTACCATTGTCTGACACTAAAGGTGTCATGTCTCAAAGCGTTTCTTTTTCAAAGACCAGAATTTAATTCACGCCTTGTTTAATAAATATAGAGTGTGGGCACTAATTACGTCACTGCCGAAATATTTCTATTTACAAACTTCGCCTTATGCAAAATAATCACTTTGAAGGACAGTGTTTAAGCACATGTTGATGTTATTTAGTAGAAGTATATTTTACACACGTCATTTGTAGAATTAGAAAGCGTGGACACTTCTGTTTTGTTTGTGGCTTAAATATTTTTCGAAGATATCATGGTGAAAGAAAAACTAGGAGAATTGTAAGAAAATATTTTATACTTACGCTGGAAGGACATTTGTTCCCATATTGTACTTGAAGAAATGTACTTACGCTGGAAGGATATTTGTTCCCATATTGTACTTGAAGAAATGTACTTACGCTGGAAGGACATTTGTTCCCATATCGTACTTGAAGAAATGCATGCATGGAGACAGTGGGATTTTCGGCTAGCTTATCAGGAATGTTCCTGGGTATTGTACGGTTGTGCAACGTGAATTGTGTTTCTTGTAGCATTTGATGCGAAGTGCTAATTATGACTTTCTTTTTTGACTGTTATATTGATTTCACATGAATTATCATACTGTACTCTAGCAATTAGTGTGCAGTAATCTCCCGAATTACGCCGTCTCGAATTACATTGTTCCGAACTTACGTCGTTTATCCCCAGGCCCAGTTTATTCAGCCAAGCCTGTTAATTCGTAAGTACGATGCTGAAGATATCTTGGAGCTGCTGGAGTTGCATGATCAGGAGCTCTTGAAAAAACGCTTTTTCTGTGCTGGATGGCTCAAAACTGAACTACAATGTATATAAATACACTCCAAGCACTATTCTGTATGTTATGCTAAATGTATTGTCTGTTTAATATCATTCCACTAGACGCTGTTGTGACATTGAAGCATGTACTTATTTAGCTGTAGGTAACATATTCCACAGTCACAGCTTTAATATGAGAAAAATTGCGAAATTAATTAGCTTGATATTAACAATACATTTAAAGAACAGCCAATATGGAAATAATGATTCTATTCTGAATGTTGCATACAACGTGATTATTTCTCACTGAAGCCAAAACATAGTTAATTGGTTGATTGTCTATCAACAAGAATTAGCTATGTTAATTGAATATTTAGTTGTAATACAACTACATGTATTGGATAAAAATATTCTCTTAACAATAAGTTGCATATTTCGGCCCAAAAGTGCCTTCGTCGGGTTTTATATAAGAATATAAATATACTTCCTCTTATATTTTTATATGAAGTCTGATGATGGTCTTTTTGGCCGCACATGTAGCTTATTTTTAACGGAATTTGCTATACAGTAAATACAGTTGTATTTGACGGTGATCTTATTGATTAGTCGGTGGTCCATATGGTTACCACTGGGCTTTAAAGGGTTAGTCGGAATTGCGCATAATATATATCTAAGAAACCTTTCCAAAACGTTTGAGATTAATGAATATTTAGGCAATTCATGCCCTTTGTGTTTTTTTTAAATAATCAGATGTATAAAAGGAATTCAGTCAAACACAACAACATAGTTCATAATCAGCATATATTTAGTTAAAGTCAGCTACATGTTTCAGCCAGTGGTAATGGTCATCAAGAAAGACAATAATTACACAGTTACGTTTAGGACTGTGATAGTGCAAGTCGTTAATAAAGGGAATTTCATGAATGTTTTGGAAAAAAATTATATCTGTCAAGAAACCCATAAGAATCATCAAATAAATGATAAATCCACACTAAGTTTCAATAAAATCTTCGAAACTATAGTTCAGAACGAATACTCTAGATGGCGCCACGACCATTCCACTACCATCTTATTCTTAACTTTCACTCAGTGGTTGATAAGACACGTAACATACAGCAGCCTTCCTGAAGCACGCGTAAGTTTTCAATTCTTTATATGTGTATAAAATGAGAAGATTATATCAAGAGTTCGATTAACTGATAATTTTCCAACATTTTTACCTAACAGTCCCCATTATTTGATTACACATATTTACCTATATAAAAACTCACCTATTCAAATGAGTTTAGAATAAAATATTGGAAATTTTATTTACTTACCTATAAATTATTTAAAATTTATTTAATTTTCTAATTTTAACGACTTTGTATCATTTACAGTAATAACCCCCACACGTTGTTTATCCTATAAAATGCGAAGTTGCGAATACTTGTTATAGATAGGCAGCAACACGTTTTAAACGTTTTAAAATTTCAGTGTCCATTAGCAATACAGGGAGTTCAGAACAGAAAATGAAAATTTATACGTAAAAACATTTGATAAATTCAAGAACGAGACGACAACGTCATACGAAATAGGACTCATAATAATTGCAAGTTAATACCATTTTATTAATTTAAATTACCTTCCATGTTTACTTACTATTTAAATCGAATCTTAATGATTTTACTGATGTGACGTTCTTTACGGTACCATTTTGCACATAAGACTATATTCATATCCACGCAGTAAGCCTTATCCACTACGCATCCACATGTTCAAAGCAGACCTTTTTCCATCAACAACTCGGGTGGCTTCAAAACAAAACACAACATCTAGAGCAAAGCAAAGAATTTCTGCGGCACATCTAGTTTTATTCAGTTTTAATCCTGTCGTTGTAATTATTATTATTCCGCTGTTTGGAATAATAAACAAGTTACAAAAATATATTTAGTGTTTGGAAAAGGGAGGCCTCCTACTAAAATATATTTCTCCTTATGAATTTGTACGGGACCTGATGATGGCCGTATAATTCGGCCGAAACATGTTGTAGTAAATATAGTGAATACGTGATATTCATAGTGTTGTGTTACTGGGACCCTGTAGTCGATATGTAACTTTTATATTGCTTGTACTCGTTTTTGAGGCAGATGCTCGTGTCTGCTCCGCCAAAAATTAAGTTTTCGCCCGCCTTAGCTTATGAAAGGAGAACTGATCCTCACTTGTTTAGTAGAGCTGTATTCATGCGACTTGCAAGGGCAAAGCTTTTAAAGTTATGAAAATCCTGTTCAACCCCTTTGAATGTTTTAAAGGCTTCCGAATGCGTGCATACAGATATGTAGGTGTGTCTGCTTACGTGAATGGGTGGAGTTACTCTTGTTCATAAGCAATGGAAACAGTACAATAATGTATAAATATCGTATGGATTCTCTGTACTGCATATTGTGATGTAGTGGCTAGCGCTGCGCCTTATTATATAGGTTTTTGGTTCTGTTCTTACTCCGTATAACGGACAACCTGAATTTTTTTGTCATTTTGACTCCCTTAGACCTAGACATGGATGGGAGGATAATATTAAAATGGATATTGTGTAGCATGGGGTGATACTGGATTTATCTGGCTGAGTTCTTTTTAACAAACGCATAGCCGCTCAGCTAACCAATAAATTCTCCTCCTTTTGTATTATGCTAAAGTTGTTTTTCGTGTTACCTGGACCTTATCCCTAGACATGTGAATTCTCGTACCCAATTTGTTAATATAATTTTCAATTCCATTGACGTTTTACAGTGAGAGATACTGACAGGGTTGTGACTTATCTTACAAACACAAACACAGTGACGTCCCGTTTGCTTCTACATTTTTTTCAGGTGGCTCTTACCTTACGTTTTCAGACCACTTATTGTGACTGCATTTTTAATATCTCCCATATTTGTTAAATTCCCCCTTTCACTGTATCCTCCTTGATTTTGTCACCCTAATAACAGGCGTATTTGGTAAATAGCATAAATTGTGATGTTGCTCCAGATACTGTTACGTCATATTTAATAATAATATAATAATAATTATTGTTTACTTATTCTCAGATGAACTTTGACCGCATATCGCTTGAATCCTGACAATACACTAATTATTCATCTCTCCAGATTCAACCATGCAGTTCCATAAGCCGTATTGACAAAGTTTTGTGATTTCATTCAGTATCCAGAAGGACGTTCTTGCATTCTGTGCTGCTTTCTCTATCAGCATTTTCAGTTTCACCTCTGTTACTGCTGATATATCATGTGCAGAACGTGACACGAAACCACAAGAAACGACATAATAAATAAAAATCTGTACAGACGCTTCAATACCGTATCTTCTGCTCTGAAATATAACAATTCCGTGTGTCATGAAACACCTCCGCCACCAAGTAACTTCGCCACGTACTGTACTTTACGATATATGATTATTTGTTTCATTTTCGTACTTTATGTATCGCTTGTTTTTCATTTCATACAAAACACACGATTACAACTGAAGCGAGATCCCAGATACATATATCTCTTATTCTGCTCGATAGCTTGGCCACATTAAGTGGTTCGTTTCAGTGCGTGCCGCGTACACTGCAGTTTGTGGAGCATATTAAAGATTTGGTCGACTAGATGATCATGCAACATGTAGTTTAGCAGCTGGGGCGGCATACGTGTCTGAAGGTAATATGCGACAGAAGGTGGCGTTACTTTGTTTAGCTTGTACTACATCAGTCAATTTCAAGTACACTGTGCCCTTGTTTTACGCCCTGGTTGCGTCCTTAAAGAGTAGGCGTAAATAAAAAAGGCGTACATAAAAAATTATATTCTCGTAAAATGGGGTTAGCTTAATAGAAGGCAGCCAGCCAAAGGGCGTTAAACCGGAAATGAGAGAGCGTAAATTAAGGAGGGGTGTAAATTGGCAAGGGGTATTAAAAGCCAAGAGGCGCAATACAAATGGCGTAAAAAAAGGACTGGGTGTAAATATTTTTACAACTCACGTATAATTTACCAGATTGAGGAATGCTAGAAAGGGAAGTCACAAGATTTGTTTTGATGTCATAGATTTTAGTGCATTTCTTAAAAAAATAAATTGCGGAAAGATCTCGTGGCACTCGTGACACTGACGTGATTTCACATGCATGAGAAATCGGGGAATTTAATTTAATTTATGGTAGCAGAACAGGAAGTTCCAATACCGCTAATACCAAACGCCGCCACTGGACATGATGCTGATCCTCTCACCTGACTTTATAATATCCAGTTTAGTTATTCTGTCGTCTCTCCCTCGATCTTTCAGTCGATTGTGTTACCGAAAGATACGCATAAAATTTTTGCATTCATTCCTCATCTTTTTAGCCCTAACCGTATCTTCTGCATGCCATTCTTCTACCATATTAGACGACTTGTTTAATCACTAAGTCATCAGGTTTGTAATAGTCTTTAAGTTACTCATTTCAGCATTCTTATATCTGAATATTTCCCTGAGCAGTTTTCTAATCAAGAACTTTGTAAGGTGTGTTCCTTCCGCGAAGTAAAATACAACGCTCCGTACAAACACAAAGAATCAGATAAATTATTCTATCAGTTTCCCCATTCGGTGGTTTAGGTTGGCTGAAGAGAGCTTGAAAATGACGAATAACAAATATTTACAAGTTTCTTTTATAATTTCATAACGAAGCTCATTTGTGTTTCTTAATATTGTTCCCAGATAAACAAATTTTTACACCAACCGATGCACTATTAAAACCACCTTTTATTGTAGCTTTTGCAAATATATACCCCTACATATGTTTCGATCCTCAGATCATCGTCAGGGGGTTTTCTTTTTTGAAAGCCACTAACACTTCAATTACATGATTTGAAAGATCCCTCACTCAGTTCTGGAGTAATGTTTGCTATGCTCGTCTTCCTTAGAAGCCCACGGTTTATCGCTGTGTTCTCATAAGCATGACATAGGCGGCGATGCTGAGCCGGATGATCACAGATATCATAAAACATGGCTGAAATTCCTAAGAACCATCAACCACTGTATGTAGCAAACGAAAAATACAGTATAATCGTTGTTTTGCAAATGTGTTTTTTTATGTAGTCAGTGCACAGCAATAAATCAAAATACACACAGTTCATGAACATGTAGGAATACGAATCCCGAGATGATCGCATCCATCAACAGATACAGAAGAAAGAGTTTTTTTTTCCAAGGCAATAAAAAGATCTAATAGCCTGCATCCAATGTCATGAAATTCATCATGTGCGTTTTCCAGTTTCCACATGGATGCTTTAATTTTCTCTTACGTTTAGGTTCCTAAAACGACTTCAGATCTGCTGAACGACAATTACTGATGTCTGTATAGTTGTTACTGCTTTTTACGACAAGTATTAGAATTTCAATGAAACCATACAACGAAACTAACAGTTAGATGCAAGTCGTTTTCCAGCGGACGGCTTTCTACAAAAAAAGGAAACAAACTAGCTGATGTAGTCTGTAACTGCGGAAGTAATCCGTACGCAAAATGTTCATATAAATAAAGGAGCAACTAAGAAACTGTAGACAAATCCGGTACTAGCTGCAGTGCGGAAACAAAGCAGCACCAATCACTTTGTTGGGCCCGAACTACCACCGTCACCACAGGAACAACGGTTTTTTTTGTTTTAAATGCCTCATGCGTGTCTGATGATGCAAGTGCCCGCGCATTTTAAGTCCTGCAAAGTTAATGATTATTTGCGCGCTACTGTCACGTGTTCTAATCCAGTCAAAATACGCATGTATAGCCAGTCGTTATACGCGTCGTCGCAATTCTTCCAGTTAACGTCATACTCTGATCTCTGTACGAAGGAAGTTTGGTTGAGGAATCCGGGAGAATAATTCCCTCGACTGAATAAACAAGGATAATTTAAAAAACCGTTGAAAGAATGTGCGAGAGATAATGTGCTGAGTTTACAATGTTGTTTTTAGTATGATAGCTCTTATTTCATTTTGTTCGTATTTGTATTATTTGGCCGTAAAATTTTCACTCGCACACATTAAACTACTTATGTGCTACGAAACTCTAAGAATATTTATTTGAAGACGCAAGTGAAACTAATCATGTGATGCTGGTTTTATTTTTACAGCTGTATTTAGAAGCCAGTATTAACTACTTGAAATACTGGATAGTAGTGCTGTAGCCTATTACTTACTTTTTGTAAAGAAGGACTGCGAGAAAACAATTTGAAGTATGAGTAGTTCACCCCTGTGCTTCCAGCAGCAGGACACTTATGAATTTCATTCGGGAATTATTCTTTTACCGCCCAAAGTTGTAACGTATTTTATTTTCATAAACATTTTATGCGAAAGGAACATCAGATAACATTTCTTATTATCTTTAGCGAAAGAGGTAAAAGTCACTTAACTTGAATTCAGGTACCTTTATTCTGGAGCTCAGTTCTTCAGCCATAATGACTGCCGTAATATTTCGATGAGCGAAGTAATGTAATTTATTAGAAGTGCAGCGTCTGTGGCACAGCCAATGATTGCAACATAGAATATATCGCCATTATAGAGCTACGAGACTTAGGATGTCCCTGTAATCACGTCTGTTCTAAGGAAAACAGCGGTTCTGAAAATCTGTAGACTTAGCTTCCGAACATCTTGTGTTTGTACATATACACACACATACAAACACAAACACAAATACAAAAGAAACATTTACATAAGCAGATGCACAACGAGAAGTCCTGATTGGTTTGTATATATAAGGAGGTGGGCCTGAAAATCTTAAGCGTTATTTCAGGCTTCCGCCGCGATGTTGATGAGATCTGCGCTCTTCTGGGATATTACGCAGCGTCGAGTGTTAATTATTTACCGACGTTTCGGGTCAACGTATCGGTCCCATCTTCAAGGGAAGTTTATCCTTGAATATGGGACCGATACAAGGATTAACCCTCGACGCTGCGTAATATCCCAGAAAAGCGCAGATAACATCTTAAGCCTTAATTTGCAAACATCCTCTGTACAACACATGTGAACACACACAAAACGTCTACACAAGCAGTTACACCACATAAGAGCACGTGACTTTGATGTGTGTACAAGGAGGCGAGCGGGAAAAGCTTCGGAGTCACTTTCGGAACGTTCTGTGCACATACATGCACACAAAGGCACAACGCACACAAACACAAACAAATGTTTACATAGGCAGATACACGAGGTGAGACCTGATTTTGGTGTGTATGAAAGGAAGTAGGTTCTGTCGTGCAAAGCTGGAAGGGGCAAACAAATCTGGACGCCCGTGTCGCAGGTGATACCTGCCTCTCTTGGGACACGGACACATAAAAGGAAGACCTCCAGACATTGATTTATACGGCTTTGGCTCTGACGGCCACAAATCACATATCCGTGTCCGTCCTTCCATCTCTCTGTTTTCCACGACGTTTCTCTCACTTTTCCTCAGTTCAGCTTTTATCTCCCTCCAGGTAACGTTCCGCCTTTTGAATTACCATGTTCTACTTCATTCTTCGCTTATGTTATAGGAACGGGAAGCTTGCTCTGTTTCAGCAAATAAATTGCTCCTTAATGATGCTGGAAACAGTTTGAAGTTGATATTTTAAAATGGAAATGGAATTTAACGCGGAGACATTTATTTCTTGCCTTAGTAATAAATAATCCTGTGGCTATGAGATTCTAAAGTGGCGTGGCTCTTCTATTCTTGAGATCTCGTATTTGTATCCCTTATTTATTTTTTTAAATGGGCTTTTGGCAGCGATTCGAATTGTGGTGGTCTTATTGTTGTGCATAATCAGGATGTCGAAATATTTTACAACGGGTCAGGCATGGTCAGATATCCACAGAGCAAAGGAAACGGCCTGACGTAATAGACTCGCATTTCGTCTGTCTCGACGACAGTCAACACCTTAGCAACGTGTAACGTGGACTGACTGTGCCAGATGTCAGACTTCCGCCGCTCTGTGTTTGAGGTCTTCGTTCTTCTAGGATGCTCTGCGACGTAGGTTGGTAGTTGGTAACCGACGTTTCGGGACAACATAGATCCCTTCAAGACTTGGCCGTTATGGCATCCCGAAACGTCGGCAACCAACTACCAAACTACGCTGCGCAACATTCCAGAAAAGCGAAGACTTAGGACGGAATGATCACCCTGTCTGAAACTTTATGAAGTTGTATTCGGTCCTGCCAGATGCATCCAAAGATGATACTTCAGAGTATGCTGCTTAAGGCTTTCACGTATACGCCTCTAGAAAAACATCTTATTCTCATTCGATGATATGTAACCAGTGGAAAGGGAAACGTCGTTAAATAAGTAATAATATACCTTATGAGATTTGAAGATGTTACGGTAGTGAAAATTTAAATACGTGTAGTTATCCACGTTTAGAGAAACGGTAAAAATTGAGGCAGCACATTCCTCGGGAGCTTTAGGAGACAGGCGGTGTTACAGTGCAGAAGGCTGAAATCTAAGAAGTGAGCAAATTGCGTTGATTTGGATTGCAGTCTTCTAGTAATGACAATGCGTATTCCTGTAGGTGGCTACCAACCTTTCGGAGAAACATTTTTTTTCCTATGGCTCGACAGCCCCCAGGGGCTTAGGCCTTCGCGTTTTTCGAGGCTTCACGATCACACTTATTAGACACACCACACTCAGTTGGACTCCTCTGGATGAGGGACCAGCTTGTCGCAGGGACCTCTACCTGACAACACACAACACTCTCAAGAGACAGACATCCATGCCCCCGGTGGGATTCAAACCCACAATCCTAATAAGCGAGCGGCCGCAGACCCACGCCTTAGACCGCACGGCCACTGGGATCGGCTTTCGGAGAAGCATGCTACATTCATATTCAGGGTAGCAATGCCAAGAAGGCTGTGCGATGTCCTACCACATAATTCCGGAGTCTGAATTGTCACAATCGTAAAAATATGAAATTGCTGTAATCCGCTTCCGTCGTGTTCCATAGACTAGGTCTGAATATAATCATATTGCAGTTTTGGTCGAATGTCGGAGTTATAAATATGATTAAACATAATTTAGTTTTGCGATATTTCAAGAGAAATTAAAGAATTAAACTCTACGCCTGCAGGTGTCTAGTTAGACTTCCCGCTTCATATATCAGGTGAACAAGTTGTCTAACGAACACGGCGACCTGTCCAGAGCAAAGCCTTATTCTAAATGTACGGTTTCATAAGATGACTCATACATTCGACTTTTGCCCTTTCCTTTTTTTTTATTAAAAGGCGTTTCGTAAGTTGGTTATGCTTTCGTAATAAGTTAAAAAAGCCATAATGAAACCTGCTCTGTTGAAAGTTCATCTCGATCCTTGAACAATGTCAGTGCTGGTATGAATGTATGGCCACAGTTTTGTATTTGGCCTGATGACTGAAGTGGGACTAAGTTACGAAGCAACACATGTTAAAAAAAAACTTTGGAAAAGTTAAATATATAAGTCACCTCACTAATGCGTCGTCGTCACGGATTTCTAGAATTATTTGTCGTCAAGTAAATGTTAGAATCTGACTCTTTTTTTCTGTAAACCTGCGTTAATGTCTATAAGAGTACATGGAACACATAAATGAGAGATGAGACGTAGTGGTATGCCTCAAGGGTGCAGCGATACACGCCTTGAGGTATTCAGTTCATGCGGGAATAGTACGAAGGCGTAATTAGATGGCAACATGCTTTATTTATAGAGAGGTAGAAGGTATTCATGCCGATCCCAGTGGCCGTGCGGTCTAAGGCGTGGGTTTTCGGCCGCTCGCTTACTAGGATCGTGGTTTCGAATCCCACCGGGGCATGGATGTTTGTGTTGTGTTTGTTGTATAAGGACGGTAGCATGGAACGTAAAGTGACATGAAGGAAGAAAAGGATTTAAACAGTACAAAAATGGATCAAAGGGGAAAACCCCAGGACAGAAGAAGAAGAAGAAGAAGAAAAAAATCCCACCGGGGGCATGGACGTCTGTCACTTGTGACTGTTGTGTGATGTCAGGTAGAGGTCTCTGCGACGAGCTGGTCCCTCGTCCAGGGGAGTCCTGCCGACTGTGGTGTGTCTCAAATGTGTGATCATGAAACCTCGACGAAACAAGGAGGCCCAGGCCCATATAAGGCTGTCGAGCCACAGAAAAAAAAGGAATGTATTCATAGGCAAGATGATTGGCTTAATGCGAAGTGCGTGTTGAGGGTTCAAATGTTTGGGATGTGACGAGATATGACACTGTGTCGTTGGGTTAGTGTTCCCGACGTTTCGAAGGTTTCCGGTCTCGCAGGCAGTTCTTGTGGACTACTTTACTCTTGAAAGTGATAGCATCACGGTCCTTCGAAATGTCGGGAGTTACTTGCTGAACGACAGAGCGTCACATTGCAGAAGAATTGAGCCGTCAGCCATACCGCTGTGAGAAATTGAAATCTCGATATTTTGAATTTATTTTCAATCCTTCACAAAACATCTATTAAATTTTTTGCCGTTGGAATGATCGAAGCATGACTGTGTACGTTAGATGTACTTTCATATGAGCTTCGTTTAATTTCAGAATAATGGACATTGATGTCATTTACATTAGTTTCCCATTACCGCGTTTACAAATCGATGCAAGATACACACAACAGGTCCCATTAACGCGTTGGACTTTTACCATATTCGGAATGGTCGCATCTAAATTCATAAGGGTTTAATTTGAATTTGAAAAAGTCACTCTCTTACACGATAACAGTAAGCTGATATTACATCGGTATTTTTAGCTGTTTAAGGAACAGTAGTAAGTAAAAGTGATACATTTTGCAAGATTTAAAAACTGTCGTTTTGCCCAACACATTCTACTTAAGGGTTTTATACGCTTTTTCCATAAGACGCATTAACTGATTTGTTTTTTACAGTGGAGACGGAGTATGTTTATTGTGCGGTATGTAATTTAGATTAATTTCAGTTTCTAAATGCCTAATGTGTATTCTAGATTTGCTTTCGTACTGAAGAGTTAGTTTTTGTTGAAGTAGACATAAAACTCGTTCATAGTAGATCACGTTGCAGAAAGAGCCATATTAAAATGCACCCTTTACTTGTCATTTTAAAGTTAATAGAAACCCATTTGGAACTTCGTCTTTTTGCCATAAAATGTTTGTGGACTTGTTTCGGAAGAAGCGTACAAGCACATAAAATTTAACCATGCTCTTGTTGATGTAAAGCACCCCCAAATATCCATCACGTACTACTTTATGACAAACATGAATATAATTCTGTAGTGAAGTTTTGTGATTTATCGCTGTGAAAGTGGCATTATATGACAACAAAATAGTCGATGTCGTATACTGTTATGAAGTTTTTCCTTATTGTACAAATAACTTATCATATTCATGTGCCAATTTAGGGTTCTACTTAGTGTTAAAATTCCATAATGCCATGCTTCGTTATTAATTTTCATTTATAACTGCAAAGACAAGAACATCTGTAACATCTGTTATGTGTTTATGGTTATTTTAGGTACTTTTCAATTCAGAATTGTCTCCTCGATTTTAGAACAAGTGCCCATGACAGTTTTGCCGTCTTCACTACAAACATAAAATAGAGCATTTAGTGCCACCATATTTCATCATGTAGTTTCGTTCATAACACAAACATAACGTTTGTTTTGTGTTATTGAAGGAACATTTTCCTGTATTATCTTAAATTACGCTACGACCACTTTTTATCAATCTTAAATGTATATTTATGATACTGAACTCTTCGTATGAATGACTCAAGCCAAAAACGTGTGTTAATAGCCGTAGAAATTAAAGTTTCAAAACTTCTTCTAGTACCTACTTGGAAGTTCAATACATTCAATCAAACTTTTTAAAATATTGTATATTTTTGCGGAGGAATATAATAAATGCATAAAGTGCTGAAGTCTGAATTCATGGCAGAAACTTTGCTTCGGAACCAAACTTTACTAAGAGACGTGATGATTGTACTGTTGTGTGACAGGATTCCATTAATAGTAACGATGATTGTATGGTTTGATAAAAGTAATTCAGTAAGGGTAAAGAAGTTTTTACGAGAACATGAAAAAAACTTAGTAATGGTGAGAATGATTGTACGGTTTGATGAAGAGACAGGAAATGGAAGAATGAGTGTACTGTTGGACCAACGGAAGAGTAATGGAAAGGGATTATGTGTGTGGACAGACCGAGGTAAAGAAAGCTTGATTGAGTAACTGAAATGACGATTTGTTGAAATACCGAATTCTTGAAGCTGTTAATAAACGAAAGGTGTAAAGGAGAACGAAAGCAACATATACTTTATCTGTATATCCAAATGATCGTCACGAAATACTTAGAGGACCCTCGGTCTTGACAGTCCCACTTCTCGTGCGGTATCGCTTGAGATTTACGCGGCTGTCGTTACAAAGCTGCAGTTTTGGCATCTTTATTGACGGATGCCCATATGTTACGTGGGCGACCTGAATTCACAAATGTGTAGGTGTTAAATTTCATGTTTGAAGGAGGCACAGATTTAGACGTCGAAACACATTCGTGTCTGGGTGACGTCGGCCAGACAATTTAGTGCGAAAAATTGTATATCAATACCAGCTCGACTATTACAGGCGCCGAGGGTGAGAAACATGTTGCGATTCTCACAGTGCGTATATTCTAGGATCATTCTATCACAACTGAGTCCTGTAGCGCACTGTGTGTCTTGGTTACACCTAACAACTCGTTTTATCGCCGCGACGGATAGCAAGGCTACGGAGTTTGATACCACATTTGACGATGACATTTATGTAGAAAACTAAGCGTGTGAGGGTATATGTGTAGGATTTCCTATTTCTCTTAATAAGGATTCTCGGTGTTGAGAGCTTTGTGCGAATTTCTTTTCAACTTATATGCAGTCAGCTGAAGGTAAACGTATTAGCTGTGATGTTCAAGGTTCTCATTGCCCAGAATATTAAAATTGCGGCCTTCTGAGATGTGATGCGCTGTTGGCCAGTAGATATGCTACCCGCTGCCTCTATCTACACAATCAACGCTTTATACCCTGAAGATGGAGGCATCAAGTTGGTGCCTTTGTACGGTATTAAAAAATGTACGATCCGAAAAGGCCTCAATCTTAATTTTTAAGGATATTAGCCTAAAAATAAAAATTGTTTTATAATTAGGCTATTTTTATAGGTTTGAATTGTAAATGCACATTTCAGGTTTGTTTATATAATTTCCTTTGCGTCTAGCGTTTTCTTGTAACGAAGGAGACAACGTGTTGCCCTCCCGTAGAAATACTTTATTTACTTGTATTTTATTATAGTGTTCAAATTTGTTTCTTTTTTTTATATGCCCGTAATACTTCGGTAGAAAACTTCGTAGTTTTGGCGATGTGAACTGGGTAACGCTATCATCGCAGATATGAGGGGTGGCTTATCTAACTGACCGTAACACAGTGCCTCAGGAAACCTTTTATTCTTGTATTCTTGCTACTGTAGGCAGCGAGGTATCTAAACTTCTCGCAGCCGAGGAATGTGTTTAGCATAATAGTTTGTTAAGAGACTTCTAATCTTCTGCACAAGTTTTAGGGCATATTTTATTTTATATAACCCATTTAATATAATTTATTCTCTCTAATTATACGCAACATTTTATTTTAACACGTGAACGTAAGCATGCATAATAATGTGCCTTGTATAAATGTTTAGAAAAAATGCTTTTGAGCCACTTTACTAATATGCATCTGTTTCCTGATTTATTATAGACTCTAACATTATATAAAATAATTGATTCATATTGATGAATCTCAGCATGTATGGGCAAGGATACTGCCACTGTATATCTCTAGATTTTTTCACTTGTGTTTCTGCATCGGAGGATACAATGGTTACACCGCCACGAAGGCTAAACTGCCAAAGAAAGGCACCACGTTGTGCAATAAGAAAGTGGCTCTTGTTTACTTTGAAGAAAAAGTCGGCTGTTATTTCTGAAAATTCTTCAAAACTCACTCAAGGCGAAGTATAGGATGTTCATTGTTGATAGTTATTCGGCCACTCTGTCGTTACATCCTCTTTCTGTAAGGCTCAATTTGATATTAACTGCCCATATACACCTGTATTTCCAAAGTGGTCTCTACCCTTCGGGTTTTCTGGCTTAAGATTTTAAAGGAACATAATCCATTTATGTTTATATCCAACTGACGCAGAGTTTCGGCGATATTCTTATGGCGATTACTGCATCTTACTTCTCAGCTGTTCTGCCATTAGAAATTATTACTACTTTGTGATTACGATAAACTGAAGTAAGATAAATTGACTTTTGTGAGACCAAGGTATAAACTCCCGCACCTTTGAGGTATTCTGTAATGTCGAAAACATTCTGTGACAAGGTCTGTTTCACACAGCTGCTCTTTGTACGAATGTGCATGCTAACGCATCCCAACTTTTATGTACCACTTCGGTTCTGGGCGGCCCTCAACAGACGTCAAGTTCGGGGGAAGATTTATCCCTCCCTTTCCGAACTCTGATCGGAGTTACAGCCAAATTGGGAATGGGTGGGTGGGGGGACCAAATTGGTTGTAGATGTACGCGCCATTACGAATAAAACTCATGGAAAATTTTAAGAGAAGAAATGAGGCTACCTTCCTTTTGAAGATGTCACTGAAGATGGCTCCGTAAGAGGCAAACCAGAGGGAAACGGAGTGGTGGGCTGGCAAGAAGGAAAACAAAAGGTGACATTTCTCCTCTGTTGATATAAGCAGCTTTTTCCTCTTCTTTCCTGCTTCCCTTGTCATTACTTTCCCTTCTTTCCCCTCTTAGCATCGGTTCTCTTTCACTCTCCATCTCTCCCACTACTAAGTTCCTTCTTGTCATTTCTGTTTCCAACTACCATGAAACTTCCAAGTCAATTTCTCTCTCCTTTACGCTCTTTTATCTAACTCGACGACCGCCAGGGTTTTATTTCATCTGCACTCTTAAAAAGGGTTCCGTCCTTACTGTATCCCATTTCTCTCTCTCTTCCTCTTTTAACCCTTCTTCTTCTTCATCTTCTATCTCTGTCTTTTTCTTATATCGTATGGCAAATTCCACAAGACTCTCTGCCTCTTTGTTAGGGCTTGCCTTTTAGAGAAGTGTTGTCTTCGAATGAAGAGCTAGCTCCCGCTCCTAATGACTGTCATTTGGGAGGAAGTGACTGCATCTCCCACATTCGCCCCTACACTTGGAATGACTGTTTTATTGTGCCACCACAGTTAAGGAATATCGACTCTTAGAAGGAACGAGACTCAAGACCTTCGAGTGATAACGTTCACTCCGCCTTGCTTCCTCCACTGTGAGTGTTCCAGATGGTAATGAAGAGGTCGGCGTTCTATGAGCACTTTTGAATTTGTCACTTACATTTCAGTCGATTATTTTAGTACGATTTTGAATTTATGTAACCATAACATTCCAGGATATACCAATGTATTTCAGCCTAAGTGCTCAAACTACACTATCCAATATAGCAACACATCTTCTTTAATTTACATGACATTACGCCGAATATATTTGGAACGTATAGCTTATTATTATTATTATTATTATTTACTGCAATTGGGTTTTCACCCGGTGGCAGTAGTCCTTACACTAGTACACACAATACAAATGGACATATAATATACGTAAAAATAACAATACAAAACAAACTATACACAATTACAAAACAAAATACATTCAGTAAATAAAAGTACAAACATTAGAACACCGTACACACATTACAAAAACATCCACACCTTACAAAAGCATCCACTCCTTACAAAAGCATCACACCTTACAAAAACATCCACACCTTACAAATACATCCACACCTTACAAAAACACCCATACACATACAAAACAAAATACATACAGTAAATACAAGTACACCTATTAGAACACCGTACACACATTACAAAAACATCCACACCTTACAAAGCATCCACACCTTACAAAAACACCCATACACATACAAAACAAAATACATACAGTAAATACAAGTACACATATTAGAACACCGTACACACCTTACAAAAACACCCATACACACACATACAAAACAAAATACATACAGTAAATACAAGTACACATATTAGAACACCAGTACACATATTAGAACACCAATTATAAAGAGCTTTAAAATATACAACTTTTGAAGTTACGTCGCATTAGTAATATACCATAACTGACAACTTGTTAAAAGCTAAAATAATGATGCAGAACTAGAACATGTGAAAAATGTATAAAATGTTATCGAAAATATTTTATATGTTTTTGATAAGTTTTAGGATTACTTCCGGCTTTTAGCTTTTAATGTCTTAACGTGTCAATTACCGTATAAATTTATGTGCTGTCACCCACTTTGAAGCCTTTTCGAAAAATGTCGGGTGTAATATAAATTAGATAAGATTGTGTTTTATGGTATAATTTGGGTATTTCGGACATATTTCTGCAGTATTAACGGTTCTTATCAGTTATACATTTATTGTTTCCGTTTATTTTTAATTCATTGAAAGACGCCGTTTCCACTACGGTGTTTGTGTACTGTAGAAAGAGATGTGAAGAGGATCATGAATGGTATAATGGTCGGCACAAATCTTGGAGCTTGACCTTTACTGTATGCCACTTGAGGTTGTGTAAATAGGTTACTGCCTTATCAGCAGGTGTCGGGCCAGGCATACTGTTACTTAGTTCCATGCGCAAAGCTTTCGACTTACATTTAGATCTGAGAACAGAAAATCTGTGTTTATAAATAAATGTATTGGGCTTACGAACTTAGTTCTTAAGGCAAATTTATTCTGCTTAAGAAAACGAGCGCTATGAGTTTTAGATTTTTGGCGTTTTTGTATTGTGTTGTTACTGTAAATGGACAGGATTGTCACTTCTTTTTGGGCTGTTTCACTTGCCAAATTATCTGGTTTTGATTCTGAACTAGGAAAATCAACTGTGCAATTTTCTTCACGAAGCTGACTAGAGAACAGCGCCCGTTGCTTCTACGTCAGTCGTGACGCAGCGTAACAGGGAGAAAATACGCCTTCATATGCAGTCGAATAGTTCTAATTATTTGCGAATCGTAGATGATCCTGATACACTCGTGGACGAGTGTGTTTATGTAGGCTAGACAGCTTCGTGCAGCCGTTTTCCGACGCACGTCAGTGACCAAGTAGAACAGTAGAGTCTGGGCGTCGCGGCGGTACGGAGAGTCTCCCAGTCGGGGAGACCATATTCAATTATCTGTCGGGAGGATCGTTGGTTACTTTTGATGAACTTGGTGATTTTCCTCAGTCTATCAAGATCGCCATAACATAGTGATAAATGTCCGAGGAATCGTGGCTCGATTCCCGTCAGGAACAAGAGATTTATCTCTCTTCCAATTCGTACAGATCGGCTTTCGGGCCCACCTAGCCTACTGTTAATAAGTACTGGGAACTCGATCCTCGGTAGTAAAGCTGGCGTAGACGTGACGTCGACCAATGATAACCATCTCGTGCCGAACTTAAGGATGATACAGATATTTATGTGTTGAGTCACATTACATAATGTGCCTGCTAATACCAGGGTTAAGAAAGAGTGGAGCTGTACCTCCACTTCCCCGTATTCCGTAATGGCTCGCACAGGGACTACTTTACTCATACGTTTCCAGAAAAATGTCGGGATATCTAAAATTAAGCAGAATAACGCGTCCTTCCATATTCCTTTCAATTTATTATTCATTAATCATTCTGTCATTCTAAGCTCTTTAATGTAAAGTTCTGAAGGCGCCGTTAATTAATCAAAGAATAAGTAAATAATCCTTGTGGCGATAAAAGACACTGTGGTTCTGTCTGAAGTATAGCTTTTAAATGATGGCTGACATTTTTTGGCGAAACATTTATTTTCAGGAAGACTTAAAAATGACTTAAATGAAACGTCTAAATAATTCAATATAGCATTTGCAATTACAACAACATCGATAATGATTTATCAGAACTTTGCAGCGTCTCTGTACTCCAACTGCAATGAAGTTATTGGCTGTCTGACCTCTGACACGTGGCCAGAATTCCTAACTACGCAGGATGTCCGAACAAGTGAAATTTAAGATATCCGTTCTGGGAGATAGAATGTAATTTCTTGACCTCGTCACGTTTTCCTCTTGTTCGTCCAGCAGCGGAAACCTAGTCTGTGATCTGTCACTTCTATCTTATTATTTTGTTATATGTGGCTTTCCTAGTTGCAACTTCAAGTGATTTACTTCATCTCCTGTTTTCGTAGAAGACAAAGTCTTGAGAACGGTTTGCCCTCGTATCCACTTTTATAAGGGAATAGAAATGACGTGAATGTGCTACAAGTGAAACACATATATTTTCCTAGGACTAAGACGTCTTTATGTACCTTATACTCTTTCATGCTGTTTTCTTCAAAATCGACAAATGCAGGGATGACCGAAATTCCTCTATATGTCTGTTTGAAGACGTGAATATTTCACTATTTTTTCCATGTTATTGTGTGTAGAACGTCGGTAGAATTAATCGTATAGTCTACTGATAAGGCAGAAACAAATGTCAGTTGACTCTGAGGTTATTGTTTGTGTTCATAAAAGAAATGTACGTGAAGTTTCACATGATTTTAGTAAAGTCTTATTTTCTACAGGATTAGAATTATGTTACTGTTTAGTATGAACTGTCATAAATGTTACCTTAAGTAAGAAGGTATTTTTATACACAGTGGTCATAAACGTGTAATAATTTCCTAATAAATTTCTTATTATACAATATGAGAAGACGAAACGTAAACAACATTAAGGCCATATCTTCAGGATTCTGTGCTGTAAGTTTCATATGATTACACTAAAATATGTTCTGTGTGTATTTCCTGATATATTTTGTGGACATAAGGTATTATGTATATATATATATATATATGTGTGTGTGTGTGTGTGTGTGGCTGCTTACAACACACTGTGCAACAAAACCTAACGGAAATGATGAACACTGCATTTGAGGACGGACAAATGAATCTCCAGAGGAATGTGTACCAGCTTCCGCTGCTGTGGTCTGCTGTTCATTGCTAGATTGTGCTGTTGTTTTAGAGGCAGATGTCGCTGGTTGCACCGTTTATAAACGCGTGTAGCAGAAGGTCCCTGGTTGGTACTAACACATGTGAACACTGTTTGTGTTCCTTTCAATGACACAGAAACAAATGCATGGCGCCCACCTTAACAATCCACATGCCGCAGACAAATAAACGAAATTTATAATGGTTGGAGTCCACTGTACGTCGTGGACACTGAAGGGCTTATATTTGCTACTTCTGTCGCTACTGATGATTCACCAGTGCGCTGACTAATTTCGTGTCGCAAATGTAACGATGGGAAACGTGAAGATAGGTTTGCGCGATAAAACAAACATGCAGTATAAGTTACAGAATATTATGTGTTATATTCTCTTGTATGAATCTGTAACAGGTTTCTCTGTGTTGCAGGATAAGAGTGATAAAGAACCTGAAATCGATACGTATATGAGTTCTTTTCGAAATAGGGCTTGTCATGTGAAATCTCAAATTAATATTGCCGTCGCCTTAAAAGCTGATTACTAGTTTAAAAGCTTACTGCACCAAGAGGCCTATTATGACGTCTGGCTGTAGACCGACATCACACAGCGAACGGCTGTAGGCTCCCCAAACTTCATCAATTATTCCCTTTGACATTGTGTAGTTGTTCTGTTACGCAGTAGATGCCACTAGTTCGACATTGGTTTTATGGAGTAGACATGGAAGAAGATTGAACTGTCTACTTAAGTCCCTAAGAGTTCATACTCACACATCAACTAAACACACAAAAAATGGGACCAGAAAAGAAATACCGATAATTGTATTTTATCACAAATAACCATCAATCTTCATTAAATTGTCATACGAAATGATGGACAGTTACAATAATAGGAGGAACTGTGTGTAATGTAGTCTCCGATTGAGGTGTTTGCTTGAGCCTCTCCCATTTCTTTGAAGTTGTTGTTGCTGTTGTTGTTGTTATTATTGTGATGATTATTATTACGCTAGTAATGTTACAAGATATACTACTTTTTTCAATGGCGCAACAGCCCCTATTGGGTCAGGGCCTCCTCATTGTCGAGGCTTCACGATCACACTCAGACACATCACACTCGATAGGACTCCTCTGGACGAGTGATCAGCCTGACGCACAGACCGCTACCTGACAACACACAACACTCACAAGAGTCATACATCCATGTCCCCAGTGGGATTCAAACCTGCAATTCCAGCAAGCGAACGGCCAAAGACCCATGCCTTAGACCGCGCTGCCGCTGGGATTGGCAGATATACTACTATTGTTACTACTACTACTACTACTACTACTACTACTACTACTAATAATAATAATAATACAACGTAAGTGGAAGGGACTTATGTGTAAAAATTTCACAATAAAGACTCAGTTTACACTCTATTATTGAGAAATATATTCGTTGTGTTAACACGTACCACTTACCATTGAGACGCATTTTGACAAGTTTGACCTTCAGTGTGCAACAGAGTTTGGTGTTTAGCTCCGTGAACTTCGCTATGTAGAACACAAATCTCCGTGAGAGGAGACGTGATTGTATTTGAAGTATGCCGACCAGCATTACACGCATGCAGAAGAAGATGCCGAATGGCCACGGCGTTAGGGTGCTTTACGTAGCCAACTAGGAAGAGGTTTCGTGAATGGTATCTTGGTACCTGTTACAGCCTTCCGAAGCATGTTACTAAGTTTGCTAATCAAACATCACAGAATGTTGTCGTATGATACCACTCCTGTGCCAAGTGCTCAGATACTCCTCCCCATTTCTCATTCGTTGCTATAAGCTTTTCTGCTCCGACGTCATCTTTAATAAGCTGTCACAAGGCGTCATATACCAGCAGACTGCAGTCTTAATCAGCACCGCTGTGAGTGTTTGAAACCCCGCAGTCTCACGCTTTTGTGTTCAGCACTGTACCTCCCCTTATTTATGAGTAGTATACGGGAGTGTAAAAGTAGTGTACCAACAGCTGGTGATCTATTATTTCTGCGACATCGGTGACAAAGGTAGATGGAATGTACAGTTGACGATTACTCTCTTTCGACATATGATGCCGTGCAGTCTGGTATTTAAGTACCAATGTTTCGGAGGAACTGCCTGTCTTCTACCATGCGTATGGAAACAGCAGGTTTCTGCAGAACGTGGTACATTTCCATGAGACTACACGGCGTCTCATCCCACAACACAGCATATTGACTGCCGTGAGAGCCTCAGACCTCACAGAACTGTGGTTGGCTCTGTGCTTCTTTAGGCACTACACTGTGGTGGACTATGGAGGTGAAGGGTTATGACTGCTTTTCCTCAGTGTTAGATGGATGTATGTGGTAACTTTAGATTTCAGACGCTCTACTCACAGGGGAAGAGCCACGGTAACTATTGGATAGAAGGATGGTTGGGTCCTAACCTGTCTGCATGTCGTTGATAAACAGTGAAGAATGCTGCAATAGTCATCATGAGGATTAACAGACTGCAATAATAGCTTTGTTCACTGAAAATAACGCACGAAAAGATTGACTTGAAGGGGCATATATGTTGACATTTGATTACTGTTCCACTGGGCTCTTCTTTCAATATATGTTGACATTTGATTACTGTTCCACTGGGCTCTTCTTTCCAAATATGTTGACATTTGATTACTGTTCCACTGGGCTCTTCTTTCCATATATGTTGACATTTGATTACTGTCCACTGGGCTCTTCTTTCAATATATGTTGACATTTGATTACTGTCCACTGGGTTCTTCTTTCCATATATGTTGACATTTGATTACTGTTCCACTGGGCTCTTCTTTCCATATATGTTGACATTTGATTACTGCCCACTGGGCTCTTCTTTCCATATATGTTGACATTTGATTACTGTTCCACTGGGCTCTTCTTTCCATATATGTTAACATTTGATTACTGTCCACTGGGCTCTTCTTTCCATATATGTTGACTTTTGATTACTGTTCCACTGGGCTCTTGTTTCTAGCATTAATATTTTATTGCCTACACATGAATTTAAAGATAAGATAAATGGAACCTTTTTCTTTGTCATAACTAAAATCTTACGACTCTGAGGTCGGATTTTAATACTCTAACATTACAGTGGTTGATTCCAATTATGATAAATCCATTATGTCACTCACTTGGTATGCATGCAAGAAAGTTCCGTGTGTAACAGATGACCTTGTACACTTCTTGCTTTCGTTCCTCTTGGGTCTTTTTTTAAAGTGGGGAATTAATTTATGACAAGCAGAAGCAAGTCTTTTGTTAAATTGTACGCAGATTTGGCACCAGTACTCGGGAAACACTCTATTGCTTTAATACATATTTTAGAATTATATATGATAATACAGTAACACATTCTTATGTCAGTCACCCTTGCAGTGAGAAGTTGTAAAAAAACGGATCTATTTTGAGAGGCCTTAGAATTTTCTTTCTGTATCGATATTAAGAAAGAAATCGCTTTTCTTGAAAGTTGTATGGCAAGTGCAAGTTTGTAACATGAAACTGAATTTCTGAACAGTCTCAAGGCAGCGGTTATGGGTGTTGTGAAATGAAGTAATAAATTCATATACAAAGAAGAGTAAGAAATGTAAAAGTATAGGACAGCCTATCACAGTGTGTAGTAGAGAATCTGAAATGACTGGTGTTAAATTAAAGCAAATCCAGAGTTTGAGTGAAGTGTTCAACCAAGAGATAAACAAGAAAACGGCTTCCCTTGTGGATGTCTAGAGGCGATGATTGACATTATGGCTATTGGTTGAGATACTGGCGTTTGTCTTGGCGTCTTTTCATCGTGACGACAACACCAAAAAGGATCTGAATGTTTCAAACTTATGCGACAAGGATTCTTTAATTGCATAGTTCGTAAATTTATATTGGCTCTTCTCAATTCTCCTCTCTTCGCAGTCACGATCAGGCGATGTGTTTGGTTAGGACAGTAGAATTTTGCGACGCGACTCGAGACAGATATATGCACTGTGGATAGGTGAACTGGTTGGACGGACAATAAGACGGTGATTGATGATGGGGGTACGTGAATTTCTGAGAAGGGGCACGATAAAGGCGCGGGGAGTTACGTAGGGAAAATTTATTCTCTCCCTGCCAACTTGGAAAAAGATTTCACACACACACACACACACACACACAAACACACACACAAACACACAAGATACTCAATCAGATGCGCAATGATCTTACAACACAGCTGTTAGTATGTACGTGCAATGGAGAAGATTTATTTACGGGTTATTTTAAGCTGTGTGTGTTTTTACCATTAATCACTTAACACTGTCTATATGAAGAAGAATCGTTCTTAAAAAGCTACTAGTCGCTCAGCTGAACAAAATATGCCCCGCCTTTTGTGGAACTCGAATTTCTTTGCATTTTTCACAAGATCCTAATCACTGGCTTCTGTTCTACGCTGCGCGAATCCAGTCCGCATTGTGACATATTATTGCTCTAATCCATTCTTTCATTCATTCATTCATTCTGTAGTCTATCTTACGACAGGTCCGTAGCCTCTTCCAAAGTGAGTTCTCTACAGGGTGCGATCTAGTGCTTCCTCTTTCAATTTTCAGTATCTACTCTTTTCTTTAAGGTCATCCAGTAGCTGCTTACGCCTTCTTCCTCGTCTTCCCGTCATTTCTATCCTTCCTTCTAACTTTCCTTCAATCACTTGTTTTAGAAGGCAGTTTCTACGCAAGATGTGACCAATCCAATTAGCCTTTCTTCTTTTTATTGTATGCAGGATATTCCTCTCCTCCTTGACTCTGTGTAATACTTCTACATTTCTCACACGATCTGTCCAACTGATCTCCATTCTTCTCCAGCACCACATTTCGAAACTTTCCAGATAATTCTGATCTACTTTCCGAACTGTCCACGTTTCAGCACCATACAAAGCTATGCTCCAAATGTAGCACTTTACCACTTTCTTCCTTAAATTTAAGTCTAAATTGCTGTAATATAAAGTTTGAAATTATCATTACATCTATGGTTACATCCTCGAAGTGTCCTTTTTCTCCACATTATCGACTAAAATTCTGCATATATTTCTTTTCTGTCTTATGTATGTTATATGCCGCACCTCCCTCACACTAGCCATGATTTGATCGACATGAAATTACAGATGTTATTATATTTTATCCGTCTTTCTGTTACTTCGTCTTAGGTCTAAATGCTCTCATAAGCACCGTAATTTCAACCCTGCCTCTATTATTTTCCCTCAGGTTGACAGTCCACATTTCGATAATTTTAAAACGCATCATTCAGAATAGAATACTTTTTTGGTAATAAACAATGTAACAAAATCTCGTGAAACAAACCAACGTAACTTTATGGAAGTTTATAAGTCACACTGCATCCTTTGGTACATTCATATTTAGGCGGTGTAAAGAACATCTACATTGAATTCTATAAGTTTTCTGGGGGCCATGTTGTGTTTCACATGATGCTGCTTTGTTAGTGCTGATATAGTGTTCATTTGTGTAGATCAGACTTCTACAGCCTGGAGGCAGACATTTTGCAAGCTTTTCGACAGGTTTTATCAGTAAGTAACAACTTACCTAGTTAACGTAACCAGTGTCACTTACTACCTATCTTCAATTGAAAGCATTTTCCTGAGCAGCTGATAGTTACTCAGCTGGTTAAGAGACAATGACTTTCCATCATTGTGCTCTCAAAGTTCTGATACAGGATCCTATCTGTAAGCGGTTGAATCCAACGAAAATCCACTTATTGTAAATCCATAACAGTATTATCATCCCGCCTACACTTATCTCTCGACAGTCGTGCATTCCTGTTCGATTCTCGACCCAAATATTACATACGTGTCTCATTTTCGCTTACATGCTATATGTTCATCCCATTTATGCGTTTAAAGTATTAGTTGAACCTTAATTATCACAACGTTACTCGTTACTTAATTTTCTCCATCCCGCTGTTACTTGGCGTTTAAAGGGTTAATTTTCTTTCATAGTCTTCTGCGTGTGTTAGGGCAATTAATTTCATAAAGGTAGAATAAATATGATGAACGACATAGATGGAAGATATATTTGTATCTCATCGGAAACACCATTGAAAGATATCACATGGAAAGTCGAAATGGGAAGATAGTATAATCTTAATATTTATCTTAAGAAAAGTAGGTTTGGTAATGTACATTAGACCGAACTGTTGTAGTATTGGCTCTAGTTGTTGCTTTTAGTTTTAATGTTTGCAAATTGGTTTTAATCATACTATACTGGATAGTGACTTATTGTACTACACCTGTGGCAAACTATATACATGTTCAACTTGATGACAATAAAGTTGATAGTGTTACCTCCATTCATAACCTTCACATTTTGAAGGGCGTTACTTTATCTTGTCTACCAAGCAGAATAAAAGAGCCATATCAATTGTAGGGGTAAGATATTAAAGTATACTTTCAAGGCTTTATTGCCATTTCGAAAAGACATGTAATTCATAATGCTGTCACTGAGAGCTTATAAAACATGAAAAATTTCTAAAAGGCATTACATTGAAATAAATCATATAAACTGAATTTCTGAGAAGGCGGAATGTGTAGGAGGTGAATTTGTGTCACCAAGTATGTATATCTGCAATGCAGAAATTGTTACCTTCATTTTCAGTACTCATTTACATACAGTAACAGTGGCGTCCAAACTAAGTCATATTGTGTGTCGTGTTTATAAATTTTAATGATATTTTATCGTAGTATAAGGCTATTTTGTTACGACATTTTTAACGGAATTTAAGTTACACAGACTGCAAGGAAGGAGGATTAAAAATTTGGTATTTCGGTGTCTTATCTAAGAGTTTTTGCAGTCGAAATTTTAAGTGATTTTTTGTTAATTTTTAAAGATGAACTGCGGGAATTGTAACTTCATATGTTAAAACACAATGCCAGTTTAAAGTGACTGTCAGTGGTTTCCATGCTTTTACTCAGCATCACTTCGTATTTTCGACGGATTACGCATCCGGCAGGTGCGTGACTCTGACTGATGACTCAAAAGCTTTACTTTGTCCTATTCTTTTTATATCTAAATTTTGTCATGAATTTGACCAAATCATGACTCAGTCTTTAGTACGAGTATCATCAATATCAATAATAATAATTACACCTTCAGTAATTGAGGCAATTCTGCTGAATAATCAAGAAATATGCCATTAAACTGATTTTTACTTTGTGGGTTCTGTTCAAAATTCATTTCAAATTAAAATTGCACTACCGGGAGGTGTGGTATTTCGCAAAAAGAAGGATCTTTTTGGCTAAAGTCCAGGGTTATAATCCAGGAAGTGGGCTTGTGGATTTTTTTTGTTTGTTACAGTGTCCGAAACACATCCGTGACCCGCTCATCCATCTAATTAATACGATTTTTTTTTGAGGTAAACGCAGTGGAACATGTACCTGACCACTGAGCTTGGTGCTTTAGGAAGCTTACAGTTTCACCTTCATGCCAAATGTATATTGTCTTGAGTCAATGAAGAACATGTGTTACATTTCTGTGTATATTTTACCTCTACCTACAGTACTCTGCTTGAAATTTGTACTCCTTTTTTCAGTAGCAGTAAGATCAACAATTTTTTTAGCCTACGTTTCTTTGTTGAAAAGCGAAAAACAGCTTAGGTATCACGTCTGCGTGTGCGTATGACAGTAGGGTCTGTCCATTTTACTTTACAAATAACTTGGTTGAAATTCATTAAAATTTATCTGTATTGTTGTTGTGGGCCACCTCCTTGTCTTCTTATGATTGATATTATTATTATTATTTATATTATTGGTCTGTTGTTATTGTTGAGTATTTGGTGTGAACCAAAGCTTTCAATTCCCTGCAGTAATATTAGACATTGCAGGTAGTTTGAATTGTGTGGGTGTGAATCTAGGTCTCTCACCCGAATGGAAGAGCATTGATTGAGGATATCAGGAATATGGTGATGATAGGAATATTTGGTTATAATGGAGGAAACGTAACTGGAATTGGAAGAAAGTCGTGGCACGATGAGCTTCGTAGTTTGTACTTATTCATCAGATTATATTATTGTGATAAAGTAAAGTGGGTCCAAGTAGTTCTTATTTGTAGCAATTGTCAGAGACATTAGAAATCCATACATAGTTTAGTTGAAAAACAAAAACTTAAAACAGCTTATAGGCTTTGTTTACATCGTAGAAAATTATTACAATGAATCTTAAATGTGAGTGTACAGACAGGATTTGTGTCTTACCAGTGGCGGGTACTTTTGAACATTTTAACGAACATTCGAGTTATATATAAGGGTGGGAATTTCTTGATAAGGTACGATGTGTTACCTTTTCAAGAATTTCCATAGAATTAGTCATCATATTGTTTGAAGGTACTGAGATGCAGCTACGATTCAAAGATTGACTTTCTGCAAATAAAAAATTGAAATCACATATAATTTTATATTTCTAATCTAGTGAGTCGTATATATTTTAGGCTATTCAGAATTAAAATTTAAATTGACATTGTTTCGAAGGAACATGATATATCCATCTTTTATGTTGGTACAGCCAATAAGTTCCCACAGCATATCTGTGACCGCTTACCAGCCTGCACGATGTCTGAAATTAGGCTAGGAGCGGGTCTTTTCCAGTTTACCTTTCACTAATCGTTCTGTGTAGTCTATGCTACTGATGAACCACCAGTAACATAAAATTCGTGATGCCACAAACAGCAACACTATAATATAAATCCATTTCGCATAACTGAAACGTTGCACATTTGTTGCAGCAGAAACACGGCAGAGAGTCTGAGTTTGCATTACCCTGCCTCGAGACAGGATGTGGCCTGTTATTCATTTACATAGTGTTCTATGGACTACAGCAGAAATTTGCAAAGAAAGTAGGTTAGTGTTTCATGCACACAGAATTCAGAAACTTACACGAGAGAAAATTTTGTCCAATGCCGTGCGATATACATATTTTCATTTGTCTATTCCTGTACAATCCATACAAAAGTTAACGTGATATCTTGTGCAGTATTTTTCGTACCCGCTCCCAATATATAGAGGATAAGATTATAGTGTTGGAACGAATGAATCACTGAATAATATTACGATAATGGTGATAATGATGAGTCGACGATAACAAGAAAACTGCAATGATGCGTTTCTCACTGGCGTACAGGCAATTTTCTCACGAGTTCATTACACTTATTTATTGGTTCTTCCTAGCTGTTCTCTCTACTTTCTTAGAAAATTGTGCTGTACGTTTTCGACATATATAGAGTTCTGAATGCTCTTACAACTTTTTCTAAGAAAAATAAATAAATTTATCCCTCGCCACGCCATGAAGACATAAGTGTGCAGAGGTACAGTTGCACTCACTCTTCATTTCAAAACTAGATAGAGGCGAGTGCTCCCTGGCCGCTCTACACCCCGCGAAAGAACACCGGCACCCTTGAGTAGGAGCCTGGGTGGGTCCCAGAGCCCGTCTGGACCTTTAGCGGAAGACAAAAATCTTTTGCGGGATTGGAAACCCGGATCGCCCATCCCGTAACCTAATTACTATATTGACTGCTTTATCCCGGCTCCACTTTTTGTAGGGGCCTGTAACATAACATTTTTCCAAAATCCGGCTAGCATTTCTCGAGATATGCTGCTGGTAGTCTGGCTGGCAGGAATGACGTCCCTCATAAGTCACCTGCTGTCAGGTTACTGACATCGGTTAAATAACGTTTATTATTGATATTATTATTGACAATAGTGGTAACAACAAAGCATAATATTGCTAGCAAGGCAAGCATACATTTGAATAATACAATAATAGATGTTATCTGTATCTTTCCAGAAGACGGATGACGTTTGACGATGAACTTCAATGCGAATAACCAACACTTCCAATACTAAAAATGAAAATATATTAAAAAGAAAATGGCTGAACAAAATCTTTAGGAGGCTCGGGCAGAATTCAGGCATACAAAGACTGAACATATTATCATAAACGAAGAAACGAAAGAACAAAACTGTTCGTAGTTAATCTATGATGTAAACTGTAATGAAATGTGATCTGTGAGGTTTTGAAGGAGGTCACGTCTTGGATATTAAACCGTGTAGTTTGGTGCAAATATTTCTATTCTGAAATATTCCAATTTATTTTGCCATATTAATGTTTATCTTAGTGCACATAATTTTGATTATTACAATGTAGCCCCATAAGAGGGAAAGAACGCCACAGTTGCATTATGTTTCACGTAAGATTGGTTTATACTCGTATGTACCTTATTTGCATTGTAAAGTACAAGTATGTGACAATTGTAATTTCTTAAAAAGTGTTTCAAACTTTCGCGCGGATGTGGGTATGGGTTTGTCCTTTTTCGAATTATGGAAATGTCAAGGCTTTTCAGAATTTTACTCAGTGCTTCCAATCAGATACGTTTGACTACATGAAGGTGCCAGACAAAGTGAGGTACCCTGGCCCTCCAGTTTGGGGGGTTGGGTGAGGCATTGACATCCTCACATCATGAAAACTCAGTTGTGTCGGAGGGGAGGCCATGGCCAAGAGGAAGAAGAAGAAGAGGAAGAGGAAAAGGCGAATAAGAAGAAAAGGACTCGTATTGCCCATTTGTTGAGAAATATCCTCTTAATTTATTCAGCGCCACTAAACACCACAGAAGTTTTTTAAACAAGAGATATTGCGTGTAGACTTTAGCTTGTAAATATTGGTGATTATTACAGAGTAAATAAACAAGATTGCCTTATGTGAGGGACTTGTTTGTCCGTCCGGTTGGCCGTCTGTGACTCAGTATCAATGCGTAAATCTTCAGACTTTTTTTTATTTCGGTGTAGGGGTGTTGCATTTGCACTAGACTTTGCCAGGAAATTTTCACACTTAGCCAGATTGTTGCATAATATGTACATAAGGCAGTAAATGACCGCCACGTAATTTCGAACATCGCTTCATAATTTCTGTTCAAATTTGATGTGGGAAGCTTGTATATAACTTCTGACGTTCAGCTAAATTAATCCATAGTAGTGCGTTGTTTATCTAAGGCCACAAATTGGCTTCCATATATTCCGCAAACCGTTTCAGATATTTGTTGGAGTTCAATATAGAAGGCATCACGAAATATTACAGGAAATTCCGATCTTTAGGCATGTTGAATTTTAATAAAGGCTAATTTGTATAAGGCTATGAATAGACTCTCCCACGGTTGCTACAAACCATTCCGCAGATGTCCAAAATCGATGTAGGTGATTTCCATTAACAGCTGGCGGATAATTCGAATTTTCAAACTAATTGATTTACAAGAAAGTATTTTACGTAGGGTTGTAAATTTATTTTTACCTTTATCACACAAAAAGTTTCACGGATTTTGTTGAAATGCGGCGTGGGAGACGTAATGGTGGAAGATGTCGACCAATTCCAATTACCAGGTATATTAACCCTCATAAAGACTAATTTATATAAGTCTATAATTTCATTTATTTATACATTTCATAATCGGCTTCACATATTTTATTGAAATTCAACATACGAGCTTTTCTCCAATTGGGATTTTATTATTTCCATTTTAAACAAACTTCTTAATTCCAGAGAATATATTTGGTAACTGTGTACGACGTGGTGGAATACACACACGTCAGTCTCGTTTAGCTTTGAGAGATTGTTTGAGTGTTTATCGACGACCAGTTATAATAGGAAATTTCAAAAGAAATTTAAATGTACACTATCATTCTTAGACAATGATGTAACATGCGAAATATTACTGATGTTTATTTGGACATTTTTATACTCCGTGACGATGGAAAACGTCCAAATACACACCAGTAATATTTCAAAAGAAATTGTCTTACTATATAAACTGTACATAACATACAGAGAAAAGTATATTTCTTTCAGAATTTTCTAAACTTTGTCATTCAGCTACTGTGTTCGAGCCGAAAATATTCTAAGTACATATGTCTTGTAATAGTTTGAACCTTGCAATGTTGAATTTTGTAAACATCATTAGCTTAGGCCGGAACATAATGCGTTAGTGAAAAGCATTTCTTTCTCTCGGACAGACCTCTTGCTTCAGCAGAATTTGCTGTCTATCAAATGTAGGTCGACAGGTATACATTTAAAGACTGCGTGCGGTACTGGTTTTTGTGGCTGTCTCTCAGTTCGTGATTTGCATGGAGAAACTTTCATGCAGGCAATGCGTAAGTCAGACTTGTAGAGAATTTATATTGTTTATTCTGAAGTCGGTTACATGAAATTCCCACCGTGCAAACTGATTCCAACGATAATGATTCTGAATTTTATTCAGGAGGTATATATTCGAATTTGTGTAGGGATACAATTTTGACTGCATGTTTTCCTGGTTTTCCACCGTTTATCCAAACAAATACCGCGATAATACAAGTCATGGCAATTGCCTTGTGGTTTATTATTTTCGTATTATCCTATCATTCGATTCTACGTAACCTGAGAAACTGACAACACTTTTTAATGAATCATAAATAAATAAATAAATACTAAATAAATAAATAAATAAGTATATAAAAAGATCAGAACAAGTAAAAGAATCATGACCTATACACACTGTTTATTTCTGTCCGTCTGGTATATGGTAATATTTTATGGATAAACGTCAAACAAATCTTATTCCTTTCTGTTTTTCGTTTAGAATTCTGTTGCTTAGAACGTACTTGGTTTTATTATTCCACTGATCCTTCGCGGGATCTACTCCTTTTTGCTATGCGAAATAAAACGGCAGCTGATAACGCCCTTTTCGAGTTTAAAGATTTTTCAATTTTCCTGTGTTCTGCTCTGAATACTTTTTTATATCTTACCCTGTCCCGGTAGTTTAGCGATTTAGATGTATTTATAGTTGGTAGGAATTCAGATCCTGCAAATTATTGCTGTCGTCATCTTTGTCCTCTTCAAATAGAAGACTTGGGAAGGGACATAATTTGTCTGTTTGTTACGGTGCCGTTTACAAACAGAAAAACACGCTGTCAAGTTCCAAAATACGCTCAACTGAGGGTTTTTATATATCTCTTTCCCGTGACTGCACGTATTCTGGAACGTCTCTAGTGTTTTTTACCCTAAACTAAATGTAACGTGCCTAGTTCGAATGCTGAATTTGTTTTCTAATGAACAGTGAGAACAGGCGGACGTGACGCACTCTACACTAAGCATTTGAACAAACAAGAAGGCCATTGCCACTTGAACCATGTTGTAATTATAAAAATTGTCCAGTGTGTTCTTCAGAGAGCCACTGTGCTCTGTTAAAGCTTGTGGTTTTATCTGATTATACAGGATGTATGTTTTATCACGCGACTCTTGCACGTTACACCTATCCTCTGTGTGCGATATGAAATATATCACCTGGCAGGTATCCAAAAACTTAGTGGATAAGTTGTGGAGGAAATGCTTGATGTGGGCTACTAAGAATTCGAAAAGCTCTATTTCAGTCAGTGTGTCATAAATTAGTGCAGTTGTGATCAAGCAGGATGGCAGGCCCTGCCATGGCTCAGGCTGTTAGTCGCCGGCCTCGCACCGCGGAGGCCCGGATTCGATCACGTGTCAGTCCATGTGGGATTTGTGGTGGACACAGTGGCACTGGGACAGATTTTTTCCCCGAGTACTTCGGTTTTCCCCTGTCACTGTCATTCCACCTGTATTCCATTACTTGGAAAAATGGAAAAACTAATCATCTTTCTCTTCATCCTTATCACAAGGGTTGTACAATAAGGCTACGGTGCGTCCGTAGCGTCTGCTGCGGGGCCTCTCTCCACAAAAAAAAAAGCAGGATGGGTCTCAGTTTTGAGCGAAGAATTTTTATTGTGGTGTAATACATTACTAGGAAATCATTTGTAATATAGAGGAATACTTTTAGCATTTTATTGTGGTATATGTATTCAGTATTAGATCGTGCATAGTTACACTATACTGCACAGTCGGATTACATTTTGAAATAAAAATTCTGTACTTGTTACATGGCCTGCATTGCAAACTGATGACGTATCAAATTTTAAAGAAGTTGTTGTTTTTTCTGAACAATCTTTCCCTCGTTTTCAGGTAGGAAGACGCTGAAATTCAGTCTCCAAACTCTGTAAATGAAAATTTAATTCATCATGAGCAACATAAAGACGGTATACTGAACCTGAATGCCAACTGGTAGTGATTTTACCTTGCACTTTGCTTACATATCAACATCAGATTCGAAGTTTGTTGAGACATACTCGCAAAAATGCACACACATACACAAACACATACAGCTAGTGATTAGGAAGACTACTTTTTTCCTTTTAAGGAAGGAGGGTGGGTTAAAATTGGGAACCAGGCACGTTCCTGTAGAACCGTCGTTAAAACCCCCTTAAAAAAGAATTTAATTACCGACATTATATGTTATTTGATAAAATGACTTTTGAACGCATTGTTAGTTTCATTAGTAACAGAACACCACATCGTAACAAGCGGCTATATTCAGCTAACATTTACCTGGCAGACTCTGCCCAGTAATTATTTCCTCTACGTCATATATAGAGCTGTTCACTACCTTCGTGTCAGTTTGTGATATATATATATATATCACAGGGCAAATCTGAAACCGAAAGCAAAATAAGGTAGGCCTACTGATGACTGTGAAGGAACTGCAATAAAATTCCATTGGCACGGCAATTTTACTACTGATTTGCAATATGCGTTCTCTTGGAGCTCTCATTATTAAAAATAACACATTAAAAAACTTAACGTGTATATCTTGCATTCACCTTTTCCTAATTATTTTGTGTTTCTTATCAAGTTTGCTGATATGTATTTAACTAATTACCTAACCTCACAGAAGAATGCCTTTCTTATGAAGCTAATATTTGTTCAGTTCGTGAAGAAATGGTCCTCTTTTTATAAAACGCTACGGTTCATTGCTGTGGTCATAAGAACCCGGAGCTAGTTTCTATCCTGAGACTGATAAATACATTCACCCCCATATTCTATTTAAGATACATTGTAATAATATTCCCTCATGTATACCTAGGTCTCCCAAGTGGCTTTTTATCTTCAGATATTATGACCAAAAAATCTGTATGAATTTAGTTTGGTATAGTGACTGGCTACGGTCTGGACGATCGAAGTTCGATTCGCGGCTAAGGAAAGAGTAGGCCTACTTTTTTTCGCCGCGGCGTCAAGACAGCCTCTGAGTTCCGCCAAGTCTCTCATTCAATGGATACCGAAGGCTATTTGCCCGGGAGTATAGCGGCCAGGGCTTGAAGCCGATTACTCCCTTCTATCTAGTGATGTGGTTAAGAACGCATGGAGCTATGGCTCTTTATGATATGTTGTTTAATAAAGGTTAGATATAACTTAAGTTCACCTCTGCTAATCTGTCTTATTCGTGCTAGATGTCTCGTCCGTCTACTTAGCCATAACTTGATCAGTCTAATAATAGGAGTATTTGATGTAAAGCGCACTGGACTTTGTTCGAAGAACAACATTCTTGATGCATTTGGATTTAGATTTTTATTCCGGGAATATAAAACAGAAGCAGATATTCAGAGAAATGAATTCTTTATGCGACACATCTGCAAAGGAAATAAGCCCGTTCAGTGGATTGAAATATAAATCTAATTACCTCACAATTCAGTGCAGGCTTAGCACTTGGAGCAAATGGGTGGAAAAAACGACTGCGTAGTTAGTGTTTGCAGTAGGAATTGTGGGCGAGAGATTTTTTCCTTTCCCCATCCACGATATAATCTCTTTCTTCAATTCTGTGTCGTAAAGTAATTTGTTGAGAACCTGGATACTGTGGTGGCTTGGAAGATTTGAAACGGCGCGTAAAACTTTGAGTGGTAAATAATTTGATTAATTTATCCTCCAATCTACTACCTGGAAAAGTAATTAAAGAGAAGCTGAGGTAATAAATCGCACCGAGATTGTTGCAAGATTTTAATCCTATCATTCGCATCTGTTGGTTTCTCTAGAAAGGGAGGGAGGAAGTAAGAGAGCACGGGCCTCTTATTTGCGGGATGGGAAAACATGGGGAATAAATTTAGAAGTGTGACGGGACAGCAGAGGGAAGGAGAAGAAACGAAAGAAGAATGAATGAACGAATTGATGAATGAACGAATGAATGAGTGGGAATTCTGTCTTTCTGAACACTGCTTTCTGTGAGAATGCTTCTAATGCCACTATCCGCAACGTACCTTCTTTAAAGAAGGGCTGCTGTGCCTAATGCTTCTCGTTTTAGTGCTGCTCGCATGAGTAAAGATGTCGTTCATCATTGTTTGCTTACAGGAGAGGTCTGTTTGTAATTTCCCTATCCGAAATTAAACAATAATTGCTACAAACAACTTCCAAAGCAAATCTGTTCTTTCTTCGGGAACCAATTAGAAAATATCATATCCGAAATTTTAGTAAATGTGTAATTGTAGTATCATTCGAATGCGCCGTAAGAGTGTTGCTTATAATGTAACATATTCTGTGATAATTTATATTTTCATTCTTCAAACATGTCCTTCGCAGCTTTAATATTTCTGCTGCTTTTAATATTCTTCCAAGTAGTGTCCTTTTATATCACCGTTGCAGGGTCTAATTCGTAAGTAGTTTTATACAATTTAATTTCTTATTTCACCCCCTGTGTTTTGTTTAGCGCGTCTCACCTCTTCATACTTACCGAAATATGATTATTCGGTTTAGTGTCTGTACTTAAGACAAATTTTGAAGTGCCACTTCGTATGATTTGCAATGGTCTTGCGTGCTTTTAAATTCTGTCGTTCTGTTTTGCATAGCCTTGATACTTCAGCAAAGTTAGTAATCATCGTGTGGCTCGTAACTGGACGTTCCCGTATATTTTGTGTAAATCATGGCTGTCCTTGTTTCTGCCAGACCACAAATGACAGCCTGTCTCACATTAAACCACAGAGTCTGTACGAGTAGTTGATTCAGAATACAAGGGTACATTTAATGTTTTCTGAATCTTGTATGTGTGAATTTCTATCCTACTTCCCATATTTATTGTCCAATTTGAATTAAATTCGTCACAGGAGATTTTCAAAACGGTCGTTACGTTAAATAAAATTAAACATGCATGCATTTTGCGTAAAAATTAGCTGTATAACAGTAAGCACTAACTTTATTTTTTATTTATTTTTTTCCTGTGGCCTCCTCATTTCGAGGCTTCACGATCACGCTTTAGACACACCACACTCGGTAGGACTCCTCTGGACGAGGGACCAGCTCGTCGCAGAGACCTCTACCTGACAATACACAACACTCACAAGAGACAGACATCCATGCCCCCGGTGGGATTTTTTTTTTTTTTACTAATTCCTGGGTTTTCCCCTTTGATCCATTTTTGTTCTGTATTAATCCTTTTTCGTCCTTTCATGTCACTTACGGTCCACAACCGTCTTTTTACAACACAACACAAAGATCCATGCCCCCGGTGGGATTCGAACCCACGATCCCAGTAAGCGAGCGGCCGCAGACTCACGCCTTAGACCGCATGGCCACTGGGATCGGCACTAACTTTATTAGCATCTGTTAATCGGGATAAGCTAAATGGGGCACCCGGTTCCGATCGAGCTCGTGCAAAGAGCATTCATTAACTGCTTGTCTGAGATTCCAGCAGAGTACGATCCCACATGCGTGCAGGCGTGTTCAACTGCATGTCCTATAGGGCACTAGTGATTCCGCCTGTGCCATGGACGTGGTTGCCTGTCTGTGGGGGCAGGGACGAAAGAGATAGCAATATCAAGGCGACTACAAGGTCTTCAGTTGTGCTTCTTAGCCTCACCCTCATTGTGAGTGCGTGTCCGTGTTTCGTGAGTTGGACGATTACAGCATTATGGTTTGGGGTTACCCGTTCGTACCGACAAAATCTGCGCATAAGTTCCTGCGTCTTCGTTGATTTTTGATTACTGTTTATTGTATGAAGTGTTTGTTTATTGAGATTCATATCGCCCCAACTGTTTGTTTTCTAAACCACTGACGACTTTCTTTATCGTCGTTTCTAACAATATTTACGCTTAGGCATTCCCTACTGCAAGAAATGTGGAGACAACGCCTTATAATAAAATATCTAGTACGTAAATCAAATAGTAGAGTGATATGAGGTTGTGGGGTTGAAACAGACTGCCTACTTATGTTTCACACTAGTTTTTAGGTGCGTTCGCAGAATTTCGAAAAGCGACTATTAGCTTCGTCATGTCTGTCCGCATGGAACAACTTGGCTCCCACTGGACGGATTTTCATGAAACTTGATACTTGAGGATTTTTCGAAAACCTGTCGAGAAAATTCAAGTTTCATTAAAATCTGACAAGAATAACGGGTACTTTGAAAACCTGTGTACATTTATGATAATATCTCGCTGAATTCTTCTTAGAATGAGAAATGTTTCAGACAAAAGTTGTAGAGAAAATCAAAACACACATTTCTTGTTAAAAATATTTTTTTCCCGAAAATCCTGCCCTTTATGAGGTAATGTGGAAAAATATGGTAGAGCCGGGCAGGCCACAGATGTTATCATACGGCGCATGCGCTTTACGTTCAGGAAAAGTGAGGCTACAGAAACACACATTCAGAATGTGTAATACTTATTGCTTTTGCACGGCAACAATGGTTTCACGAACGCGCCTCAATGTTACGTTATACGTACATTGCCTGTCTTTTGAATTTTAATGAACACATTTTGTGTTTTTTATAACTACTTAACAAGATTACCGTTAAACATAACAATATTATTGTATAGAAATATTCTATTAAAAATAAGCTACATGTTTCGGCCAAAAAGGGCCATAATCAGGCTTTATATAAAATATGAATCTTCTGTCTCTTATGTTTTTATGTAAAGCCTGATAATCACCCTTTTGGGCCTAAACCTATTGCTTATTAGCAGAATATTTTTAATACAACAAATATAATTTTTTACAGTAATCTTATTAGTTACTCTGTTACGTTTTACACATTACAGTAACACTAACGCGAATCATTGCCAGAATATTTAGTGGCTAATTGTGCAAATCCTGCTTAAACCAGAGTCGAATTTATGTTGTAAATAAATGTAAGATATATATATATACCGATCGTATAAAGTTACATATCCCGCCGATAACACACCAGAATGCTGTTACTGTATATCACATTTTTCAGTACTGTATTCGGTGTAGGTCACAACATTATTATTGCCTTAGTCGGAGATGAAATGAGTGAGGTCTGTTGTAATATGGTACTGATATGCAACTTGATACGTGTTATATTTCTGACGTTATAATCTTTAGTAAACTACTAAAATAAAATACAATATTACCTCGAGTTTGATAATTATTATTTTCAGTCTTTCCTTATTTGGTTTATTTCCCGTCTGAGTTTTATTCAGTCGCCTATTGCCGTATTTGATCTCATTTTTTCGAACAGTCGGAGGTCGCTTGGCTCATCAAGAAACTCGTCTGTTATTGGACCCGAAGGTTTATTTCCGTCTTCATAAGATCGCGCTATTAGGCTCTATCTTGAGCCACCTGACTCCAATCCACACTCTCACATTTCTGCTATTTACGCCTGTACTTTTAAAGTAGACATATTTTCATGTTTCTGAGCCAGAATTTTGTAAGCATGTAATAAATTTCGCCTGACTGCTGCATGTCCCTTTCACCTCAATGTCTTTGGTTTGATCAGGATTTTAGTTACTGTCAAGCTAAGTAACTTAATGGCATTAATATAGTGAAGAATAGAGTAGAGAGCACAAGAAACGTTTTAGTGAACTACATAATAAATAGGAGCATTTGTTGAAACTGTGTAATTACTAAAACATCACGATAAATATTTTAGTACTTCAGTACTTAAAAGAGAGTGAAGCGTCGCTCACGAATTTGGCGTGGTGGGGGTGTCTCTAATATAGACGTTGTTAGATGAAAAGTGTTTGTAATGCTTGGTTTCCTTGTCATTTTCTGAAAAGACGACACAAATGTACAGTCAGATCAGTAGTGAAAATCATGAGGGGCTTCTTTATCTTAAACCCAAATTTACATTACTTTGTTAGAGTAGTTGTGTATTGTGGATTTGTCATACCGATAACATGGCAAATTAAAAAAAAAACATTTTGTGGGCATTATAAAACACACAATTGTGCTGTTTATTTTTGGACTCTTGTTTGTTTCTACCCCAAACTACAATGAGGTCCGTGAGGCATGTTATTGTTGTCATATCGTATTTATCGCCCAAGGGTGTTGTTGATGTTTGCACGCAATTTTAACGCTCTGTTTCTACTGGACATTTTATTGTGGCTGTGGGCGGATCGTGTGGATGGACGGAGTCTGTATTGTCTAACACCCACAGCTGAATACTATGCAATTACCACTTTACATTTGTTGTGAAATGCCATCTTCTAGATGGATTGCCGATGCGTTTTCCCGAAGCAGCTTCATCCAAATCTACGTCTAAATTCCATGCCTGCGTGCATTATTCGACAACTATAAATGTAGCTCCTCTTATCAGCGGACCTCAGAAAGAATGTCTACAAACAGGAATTACTTTACTTATTCCTTTCACCATCGTTTTCAGAAAGCTGTGTAACTTAACCACGAATCAGGTGAATCATTTACACATTGTCATGTACTGTTCAAGTACAATTCTTATGTTTCCTTTCCATCTACAATTAAGTCGGCCAATTAGCTTTTATACCTCAGATTTTAATCAAATTTTAAAAAAGTTTTTTATGATTTTGAGGAACGCTTTCAAATGTTTATTTGTGCAGACGAATGGGCATTAGAGGGACTGTGTTGACTATATAACTGGATCTTTAATTGTTTTAGTGCTGTGTTACGAGAGGCTCTGAATGAAAGGTCATTAAATCGAAAATTGATAATGAATGAGCAATTTCATTAGCCTAAGCATTTTATAAATGTAATTATGGTACTGATAAAGAACATAAACAAAAGCTTAATTAATTATTGTGGCCACACCGTTTGTTATCTGAATTATATACTGGCTCCTCGTTACATGGCGCACACACAGAGCGTGCTTCCGTATACAGTGCTGATTAAATTTCGTGACCAGCGTCGAATTCCTTTGTATATTTGCTACAAAAAACACTTTGGAGGAATTGGTACGTGAGCTCTTGACCTTGTTGCAGAGAGTTTTAAGGCTATCGCGCGGTTCGTGGCACAAAATTGTTGTGACTCTAAGCCTTCCATTTATTACTTTTCCTCCTTCTTGCACCTTCATTGTATAATTAACTTCCAGCAATCGTTCAGTGTTGGCAACAACTCGCACTTTACATTATACTAAGCATGTTGCCGTAGCAGTCAACATTGTCTAAGACTTGTAATAGATTCCAAAATTGAACATCGGCCGAATTTGTAGGTTAACTTAAATGTTAGTAGTTTCCGTGTTTGTCCAGTTGATTACTGAGTTAATAGGCTATGATCACCACTTTTACAATTAGTTCATACTTAATGTAATCTCTTCCCAAACACTGGACGCTGTATAACCACTGCGCTACAGACAGCGTCATTAAGTAAGATGAATAATTCTAAATATGAATCCTCTCGTGCTATAGCATAGCAGTTGGCTCAAAATTAACATTGAAAATAATGCCACGGTTTGACAAATATTTAATAATAATCAGCGAAGCCTGACATTTTTCTTTTGCGGAGAAGGTCCCCGCAGCAGAAGCCACGGACGCACCGCAGCTTTAAGGCTTATTGTACAACCCTGTGATGAAGATGAAGAGAAAGATGATCAGTTGTTTTCATTTTTCCAAGTAATGGAGCACCGGTGGAATGAAATTGACAGGGGAAAACCGAAGTACTCGGGGAAAAACCTGTCCCAGTGCCACTTTGTCCACCACAAATCCCACATGGACTGACCAGGGATGGAACCCGGGCCTCCGCGGTGGGAGGCCGGGGACTAACCGCCTGAGCCATGGCACTGCCAAGCCTGACAGTTAATAGCCAGATTACCAAGAAAATCCACTTATGTTCACACATAATTTTAGCTAAAGAACGACTGAATATATTCGCACACGAGTACATGTCATTAGTGTTAATGCAAGAGTTAGAAACGCCACTGGCTGAACACACACGCACACACATAATAAGTCTGTACATTTCAGAATGATCCTTGTAACGTATTCAGCCTCCATGGTCTTGGAATGTTTACAGTTCAGAATTGTTATACTTTAGGTCTGGAAACCTAATGTAGAATGCATAGATAATTGAAGTATCGGCAAGAATAATGACGTCAATGTGAAAGAGACGTTCCCGTGCACCGACGTTCTGCAGCAAAGCTAAAGGATAGTCCCTCAGCAGTTTAGATGTGTTCAGCTGGTCAAGGTGCTAATATTTTGCTGTGGAACTCAAAAGAGTGGGTGTCAACGTGTGTACAGGGACCAATCATTGGAGTGCGACTGCGTAAAGGGGCCAGATATGTCTTGTAGAGTAATGTGGAGCGAACCTCGCGAAGAGATTTGCCTGACTACCGCCACAGGACTGTCTTCTCTGTACATGAGTATCTGTCAGTTAAGGAAGTGTTCGTTTGTATTGGGTTGTGTTTGAACTTGATTTTTCGTTGCATTCTGCACACATTCGGACGTGGTCTTATAAGCACATTAGGCATGTTTCAGGCCATGTAGCGCTATTATAACTATTAGTAGAAGGACCTTATCCACCGACGGCCAAAGCACATGTTTCTTTAAATATTAATCCAAATCAACGTAGGATTAACTTTTTTATGTTAATAATTTCGTGCATTGATAACGACTTATTCATAAAAATTCACCAACAAATGAACAATCTTGTATTTACAGAGCTATATTACATTAAACCATTGAAAACTCCTACATGTTTCGATCCCAGTGGGATGTACGGGCTCCCTGATGATGATCACACAGAGATCGAAACATGTAGGAGTCTAATGTTTTATTGTCATATAACTGTGTAAATACAATGTTATGCATTTGTTGATGAATTATTATAAATTTGGAACAACTATTACGGTATTTTACTTATTGTCATGGATGCCGAACTGGAAGTTTGCTCTTAAAGGAGAAAAGAATGCTGTCTCTGTGCACATCATGAAGGCGTATGGGAGAGGTCGTATAGCTCCACTCATTCTTAACCTCAGCACTAGATTGATTTATCAGGTTCACGCGTCGGCTGCCTTACCAATGCGGAGAGCCCACGGTCCCAATTGAATATAAGACTGAGTGTGTTTCAGAGCTGGTGTGAACGTTTTTGAGACCCTTCTCTTGGTCTTGCCGTCGTTTGCTGGTACTTATAATTGCGGGTAGAAATTAAAATTTTACCATGGTCAAACGGCCTACGAGCTGCTAGCTGGCCGTAAGTTCTTTCAGTTAACGTTTGGTTGTTTATTAGTAGAAATTCCAGCGATTTTATTATGTTTCACGGCCTTACAACGTGGACATTTAAGTTGCTGTAGGCCTACAGTGAAACTATGTGCAAATTGCACCGTAAGCTGTGACACCATAAAGCATAACCGGTGTTACAGTTCGCCACCTCGAATGCGGAATGTAATTCAATACCTTGAATGACAGGTCGGATCAAACGGATAGCGTGTGACTGTTCCTGTCGATATGCGGGATATATTTGTGTCAGTAATTCAATTACTCGTGTCCTCCAGCCCGTTACATGGCTCATTCGTAAACGTAAACACAAAACGTTATTGAATTCGTTTGAAACTGTGCTTTTATTCTTTAACTTACGTTGCTGTTTTCATTCAGGGCTACCAGCACCACTGATGACGTACGTATCTTAGTACGCTCCACAGAGAACACGTTAGGTGAACGATACATTATTCATAATGTAGAACATCCCCGTTGGTGTATTTCTAATGCTTCTTTTTCTACTGTTTATAACAACTTTAGCATTTTTAACTTTCCTTTCAATTTTTAATATATTGCTTAGGCCACGTGTATGTAATATACCTAGTGTCTTTATATACATGCATAATATATTCACGAGGTAAGGGGGAGATCTCCTTCATATGGCATGCACGGTTTTCGTTTTTATAGTTTTTGTTAATGGCCAGATGATGGCTCTTTACTGAGCCGAAACAAGTTGCCAAGTAAAAATGTAAATAATACAGCTCGTTGAGTGTGACTGACGAAATATAAAATATACACTTGATACATTATTCTTTAACTAAGGTCACTGTCGAAACACGATTGAGAAGCAAATACACAATCAGCTAGTCGGTAATTTTCTATATTTTAAGCAACCAAAAATTATTATCTTTTTCGAAAAATTTCTTTATGTTCCCGTACTTTGAAAGAGGTGAATTTAGCACGCGCTCTCATATGGCATTTAAGATACATTTTTAAACTCCCATCTCTATGTGTGTTTCCTGATTGGTCTTTTGATTCCAAAACTCTTGACCAAAATTCCGTGTGAGTTTTTAACTTTCTCAAGCATGCAACAGGCCATACCCGTCTCATACTCCTCGGTAGAACCGCTCTAATGATACTTGATAATCACACCTCGCGACAGAACGCTAGGTCGCTTTGTGCCAAATGGCTCGCGCAGTCGTCGCAGGATGTCACAACAGGTTTTAGCATTGATTGCTATTCCCGGATACATAAATGTAACGGGGATTTCTCCTTCTGCATCCCAGAATCAGAAGTCATACCATTTCCAGCAGACTGACCCAATTTGAATTCTTTTTTGGCTGGGAGAATTTGTAGGCTTATGTCTCCACTGAATTCTAGCTTCGTTTGCTTGGGGAGTGAAATGGTGCACCTGTGTCTCATCTCTGTCACTGTGGATGCCAGGAACTTGTTTCCTTCCTCTTTAAACTGTTGAAAATATGAGAGCAATCTCGAAAGATCGATTTTTGTGATGTTCTATGAAACGTGTTGATAACCCAGCGTGCACACTTTGCTGTATCCTAGTTCTTTTTGGACAATAGTGTGTACATTTTGGACAATAGTGTATACATTTTGGACAATAGTGTGTACATTTTGGACAATAGAGTATACGTTTTGGACAATATTGTTTACATTTTGGACAATAGTGTGTACATTTTGGACAACAGTGTGTACATTTTGGAGAATAGTTTATACATTTTGGACAATAGTGTGTACATTTTGGACAATAGTGTATACATGTTGGACAATATTGTGTACATTTTGGACAATAGTGTTTACATTTCCGATGGTAATTAAAGAATTGTGAATCATCGGTTTTCCGAAGTCAGTTCCTCCACATGGGATGCGTTCACGTCCGGCCTTGATGAGCTGGACTGACCGTCATCATGGATGTTCGTTCGAGCACTTTCGAACTTTGTGCACCATTTTATGACACAGAAGGCTCTTATTAAGCTATCACAGTATGCCTCTATCAACTGGTGGTGAATGTCGATGGGGGAAAAATATTTCGCTCGAAAGAAAAAACCGAATCACACTACGGGCTTTTTCGCAGGAACAAGTTACGATTGTGAATATCATCTGACTGACTGACTGATTCTTGCGCCATTTATTCTCATGTTACCTCTACTATAAGTGCTACCTGCTTTCGAACAATTAAATGCTTGATTAATATTAAATTACGGGTCAGGGAATTTTATTTAATGAACATGCATTTTATAATGCCTTGTCACGGGAATCTAATGGGTTTTATACCCCATGGCTTCTGAATTTAACTGAGAACGGAATATGATCGCATATGAACAGCATTGCCAACATACAGATATTTCCAGACTAACTCAATAGAGCAGAGTTCTTCGTTAAAAGCTAATATTCGTGCGGATGTTCCAAAACTTTCTGCCTTTTAAGGTACTGTATGCTTGAAAGGACTGACACTGGACCCTATTCTGAGCCAGATAAACCAATTTAAAACAAAAACATTTTCTAGTTTCTTAAATGTATGCTTCCTGAACATGTTGGGAAAATATTTTATAAATTACATAATGTTCAATGTGTTCTTTCTTTGTGTATTTGAAATTTAAGAGATAACTCTGGAATTGCAGTCCGTATAGACAGTTGGGAGAACACTGAAGTTCTCGGAGAAAACCTGTTTCAGTCCCATAGATTGGCCTGGTATTGAATCCGGGCCTCCCTGTTGAAAGGCCGGCGACTGACCGCCTGATCCGTGGCACGGTCATCTTCTCGCTTAAATGTATCAACATTAGCTCTACATCTCCGTAACCATGTCATTCATTACAGCTGGACGCTCCTGGCCAAGCAGAATGTATTTAATCGCATAATTATATTAAAAAGGTCTCAGCGCGTCGTGTCTCGCCACCTGTGGTGGAACATCTGGTGTGTCGTTGGCACTCATTTGAAATAGCAAAAAGCTTCCATGGAGAGAGCGCGACGGAAGCTATTCTGAAACAAAATACGTTAAAAGAGGTCGATGAATAGGAGATTTGTGCGTAGCAGAATGTATTGAAACCTTAGATATGTTATCCATTATGTAAAACTCTTTTTATATATTTGTTTTTGTATTTCAGTATCATATTAGAGCCTGACGTGATGTATTAGGCCTACTTAAATCGGAATTTACGACATTCTTTATCGCTTGCGGAAAATTCTGAAACATATTGTTTGAGTTATCTCGCTGTGTAATTTATTGATCCTGAAAGACCAGTTACCTTAAAGAATTGCGCATCATAGTTTGCTTTACTTTGTGACATGTACGCATACATTTAACGCAGTTAGACTGATGAAGATCTGATATTGACGCACGCACTGTGGGGCTCGTTGAAATGTTCTGCTGAGAAAAACAACAAGCTGTGTTTTCCGACGATGTGGGGGAAAAAACACTCTATTATTTCTTTATGTCGCTCAGTTGTCACTAAGATTTTTGCCATTGGAAGCGGAAAACATGGCCCAATGCCTCCATTTCAAGGATTGGCACACTAAAGTGTGACAGGGTCACCGTCTATAGGTCTTTGTGGAAATCATCCCAGTTTTCTTCCGCCTGTTGACAGAGTATGAGAGCTTGAAATGAATGTCGTTTGGTTTTTGCCTCAGTAGACCTGCCATACGTCTAGAACATATAATGTATGTGTTAACTAAATCCCATTCATGGTCTATCAACTGGACCAAGCTCTTGACATGTGTACAAGTAATTATTCATCCTTAACTGAAAGCACATCCGGGTATCATTTTTACGGGGAACGAAGACTACGCTCTAAAGAGACTCACTAGTATTGTCGATATTGTCAGGGGTATGAACACTTTATTTCATACATCAAGATTCCTGGCTAGTGCACTGGAGGCATCACGAAATTTATTAACGTTGCAAATTCTCGGGAATTACGGGAATTAAAGGTAGCACAGTTGTGTTTTTGGAACCACACCAAGGCGTCAGTCCATCAGACTAAAAAAGAAATTCTGGTATCACAGAAAGTTGGAAGTTACGAATATAACATAAAATATATGAATGCGAAGAAAGAGTTGGGAAACAATGGAAAGAGATCACTTTAAATATTGGCAGCTGAGAGGACGATAATTCTTGGGACGACCAAAATGATGATGGACAGTCCAAGAACATCTTGAAATTCGTAGTGTGCAGACCTGAATGATCTACCCTTAAAAAACTCTTGATGTTGATGTTGATGTTGTATCTTACAGTTATTACCTTCAGTGCGACGTACAACGCAGTTGTCTGATGACACTAGTGCCCGCAGTTGTCCGTTCATCTTGTGCTAGGTTAAGGGCTTTCGCTTATTTGCCTCCGACGTTGCAAGTCTCTATCACTATCAAGGGAGAAACATATCGGGGAAGTTAGTAAATTTTGTCTTTGTAACCTCTCGTTAGTGACTCTAAAGTTGTAAATGCTATGGGAAAACAGATATTCCATTCTTTATGTGCTTCAGCACTGTTATTTATTAAACTGTTGTTCATTTAATACATTGTTAGTAGCCCAGAATGTAACGTCGAAGTGTAGAATGTTTAGGGATTTGGAAGGAAGCGATAGTTTTATAATTTAAGCTACAATCGTTGAATTTACTTGGTGGTACTGAGGTAAGATGCCGATCCCAGTGGCCGCGAGGTCTAAGGCGTGGGTCTGCGGCCGCTCGCTTACTGGGATTGTGGGTTCGAATACCACCGGGGGCGTGGATGTCTGTCTGTTGTGAGTGTTGTGTGTTGTCAGGTAGAGGTCTCTGCAACGGGCTGGTCCCTCGTCCAGAGGAGTCCTGCCGAGTGTGGTGTGTCTAATGTGTGTGATCATGAAACCTCGAAATGAGGAGGCCCAGGCACCCGAAAAGGGGCTGTTGAGCCATAGGAAAAAAAATTGAGGTAAGATAAAAAAGTTTTATTTGGAATAGTGGTTGTCGCAGCCGATATTCGAAACAGGTAACTCCAGAACACAGATCGGAAGCAGCTGCTCCTGAAATTTTGAACACGTTATTGTAAAAGGCTGCCGGAGCATGACGTTGACCACTCACCTCCATCCGGCGCCGAGGTTGAGGGTGAGTAGAACTATATCTCAAGTCCCGCTGTGTGCCTGTCTTCACGGCGTGTACGGAAAAACTTCAAAGTTTTTAAACTGTAAAAGCTATCCATAGAAACCTAGTAGACGTATGTTGCATGACATATACGCGAGAATTTACGTTGATATATTGAAAGCAAGTTCAACCCTCAATATCATTTCAGATTAGAACACTAACTAACTAATTAACTAACTAAAAAATTAACTAACTGACTGACTGACTAATTAAATAAATAACTAAATAAATAAGGACCTAACCGACTGACTGAGTGACTGGCTGACTAACTAACTAACTAACTAAATGACTAACAAAGTGACTGTCTGGCTACTTGACTATCTCCATGGAGCAAAGTCTTTCTTGAGGACCTTATAGTTCCTTACCTAGCCAATAAATCATCACTTTTTATGGAACCCGAATGTTCATTACTGTGTCCGCAAGGTCCTGTCCTGAGCCAGATAAATCCAGTATACGTCCTGCCATTCAAGGTCGGAACCTTATTGACCAATATGACAAGAGAAATAATGTGACTGAACTTTTGACTGTGAATTTGTTTCCACGGTAACGACATGAACGACTGTGACATATTTTTACATTCTTAAACTTGAACTGACTTCATAAGTTTTCATTCACGATTGCTCATATACCTAAGTGCTATCCGTCTTACATTTACGTGTGCTTAGGTGCAATTCTTGCTCAGACTAAAAATATCTTAGACAGACGACATGCTTCTGTTGACTACTGAAGAGCATACAAATTTGTTTGCCCAAAATACTGGCAGAAGAAATAGCTGGAAAATAAGTTTCAGCATATGTGTAAGTTTCGGACCCTTATTAATGCAGGAATGGACTCTCAGTTTCCCTAATGCAGGAAATTTTTGGTCGGCTGGACTGTTATCAGCTTCAATATAAATGTTGCGTTTAGACTGCCCCTGAGTTTGCATTGAACGATTATGAAGAACGACCCAGCTCCTTGGGGTTTGTGACGTAATTTTTTGCCCTAAGATTAATAAAACGACAGGACAGTTTCTTCAACCGTTTGCTGCAGCTGCTGTTATGTCAGAAATGACATTAAAACAATCTCAAACCAACGCCATAACGAAGAGGAAAAACAAGAAAAATAATTTTTAGAAGTTCATAGTATTTGAGCTAACGAAGATTCCAACCGGAACCCGTCGCCCCAATTTTAAGATCTTTTTTCACTATCACCCTTTATTCTACTCCTAGTCATCTTACGTGGCTTCTTATCTTCACAGATTGTTACGAAATGTTATAACAGGACCTTGGTCTCTTCCATGCAGGTTTCCCAACCAAATTTTTATCATCTACGCACATGTTACTTCCTCCGCCTCTCTCATCCAGTGTTTGACCAAGCCAATGAAAGTTTAAAAGCGGGTGATATATGGATGTAAGAGGGATGATAATAAGTTCAATAAATCATCGTTCGTATATCTGTAAGTAATGGTCACCCTTTGGCGCTGAATTTCGGATCTCCGCTTTTTCTTTCCCATTGAACAGAATCGATACGCGCCCCGCCTGCCAACACAGGATCATCCGCAAGTATCCCGAGGGGTTTCCCGGACATGCCATGCAGCCATCTGCTCTGTAGCTCGTTGGAATGGCTGGGCCAAGCCAGGGAGACAAAACCCGCCTACGCCGTAGCCAGGAAGCAATCACTGATCATCGCGGTGGTCCCAGGGGTGTCAACCTCAACTCCATTTCACATCTCACAGAATCCGAGCAATGCGAGTAATTTTCAATCACTGCCGGCACCATGACGGAAGAGCCTGTGAAATCACTGACGATAGACTGCTGGGCCTGTGCCTAGGGATTCCAGACCTGATTGTATGGACGGAGCGGAATGGGTTCGTGTTACACGACGTACCATGGCTTCGGCATTATGAACTAATTCTGTGAATCTGACACGGCTTTTACCTCTCTACCGCCGTCCACATTCAGGTGTGAATGAAGTGTGTATAAGGCGTTATTCGTTCACTTTACCTGTGTTTGCTGTTGGTGGGAGTGCAAGGTGGTGGATGTCCCTTAGCGCCTGTCTTACCATGAAGTCAGACTGTACACCGTTATCACAGTTAAGGCTCCGAATGTCGAGTCATGGCCGTTGAAGTCATTAATTGCGGAAGCGCAACGATCAGATTAAAGCAGTATAGTTAAACTATTGTCATTGCACTTGTTTAATGCGTTGACAGTCCAAGAAAGTTATGGAAGTTGCTTCGCATTTTGGTCCCGTTAACCTTTAACTATCCACCGATCGTTAAGCGGTGATCATTACTCCTTCATATTCGAAAGCTGCCGATTTCGGATCAAAAATAAATAGAGATGGTGTGTGGAGAATTCTGTAACAAGGATTTCAATAATTTATAGCCTTCACTTTACAATTGTAGGGCGATTATTTGTACAGAAAGTGTAAAGGAAGAATATTCTTTTCGGAAAATTCATATGAATAGACAACGAGGGAAACACGACCGATGATAGGAGGATGTTATTGGCATGAATCTTACAGAAAAGAGTTGTAAGTACACGCAGTGTATCAGAATTGTATAATTACGCTGATGACAGTTCTAGTTCCACATTAAGAAATAATTCTATCTATAACTCAATAATATTCAGGCCCAATTCTCAATATAGGTACGCTAATAATCCGCTTTTGGTCGGGGGAAATATCCTTTCCTTCTATACAAATGCATCTGTTCGTGATCGTACCGTGCCTGGTATATGAGTGAAGACACTCGTATTTAAGCACGGTGAAGAATATCGGACCGGCTCTTGACCTGAATGTGACTGTCCCCATAGTGTGGGTGGGGGATCAGCTTCTCAATTTCGTCACGCAGTTAGTGCAATATAAACTAAGAGCTAAGGAGACTGCCGTGCTAAAAGGGAAGAACAAACCAAAGAATTGAAAAAAATTGCATTACGTATAGTTCATAGTTTTTGCTGCTCGCCTGATGCTGGTGTGGCGATTAAATCCAGAAAGTAGATCTGAGACACCTTATGCTTAAAGTTTATGGAAAGAAGCCGCTTGGATGATCAAGCTGTAGGACAATAATGATACGAATATTAATGTAAGCGAAATTGAATTTGAATACAAACTGATTTAAAGGAAGTTGAAATACGCGGTGGCGCAGTTGGTTGAGGCACTGCGCTACAGCCGGAAGTTCGCGGGTTCGATTCCCGATGGTGTAATTGAAATTTTTTATTGACATAATCCTTTCGGTCGCACTATGGCCCTGGGATCAACTCAGCCTCTAACAGAAATGAGTACCAGGAATATTTCCTGGGGGATAAAGGCGGCCGGTGCTTAGGGCTGACAACCTTACCACCTTCATGTGGGAGCCTCAACCTCCTGGAACCCTACGGACCTGTCCAGGTCTGTAATGGGATTGTTTAAAAAAACATTACTCACATCGAGAATTTTTTGTTAAAAGCAAATGAACGTGGAATGTAACTTAGTGTTACGAAAATTTTAATATCAGCTCTACACGATTCTCTTAAACTGATTTTAAATGAGAGCAGAAAGGTACCCAGTTAAATTCAACTTTAAAATTGACAAATCTCCTCTCCAGCTACAGTTTCCACGGATAATCATTTCATCGATCCACTCTTTACATATTACAGCCTTGAGGGACGCTTTGATGTCACGATTTCATCGAATATGCATGTTGTAAACGTCTGTAAATACAGTTCATTTAATAACAACAGAAGTAATAATAATAATAATAATAATAATAATAATAATAATATGCTTAATACATGCCGTATAGCTCGAAAGTTTTTAGCAGAATAATGAATGCGAAGTGCTTGGTTAGTGACCCGTAATCTTTGAAAACCAGCTAAACCGCTGTGAATTAATAATAATAATAATAATAATAATAATAGCAGCAGCGGTGGTGGTGGTTGTGGTTGTGTTGGTGGTTTTTCTATTTACTGCTCTTTTATCTGAGGCTTTCGTGTTTTCTTCTAAACATTCAGTTTCAGTATTCAGTTTTTAAAATAATGATCGCACCTTCCTCAAAACAGTATAAAGACATCTTGGTAAAAAAAAAAAAGCCGCATTGAAACGTGAGCTAGAAGTAAAATTGCCCGACATTGTTTGAATCACAGTAGTACTAACCGAAATATGCATTCCAATGCCGTTTATTACAGCTCCGCTTGCACTAAATCTGTAATGTAAGTGTGCTAGTAAAAGCTACAAAATATCCGAAACTCATTCATGAATAAATTCGAATGGGGTAAACATTTAGAAAGTATAATTCTCTGGGTAAATTTGTGACACTGTGATTGGGCAGTGCAGTTACATATCAACTGACTTGTGATGTAATGGGTTAGTATAATGCGGGCAACAGAGCTAGTGTGGTGGGTAAGACACTGGCGCACGCTCGTATTTTTGTCGTTACGTTTGTGCAGTGGCAGCAAAGCCTTGTAGTGTAAGTGCATCAGTATTTGTGTTCAGTACCTTAAATATACCAGTGTCGAGTGAATATTATGTTTCGAGTTTATTAAATATTATTATTAGTTACAGTGATAATTAGGATGCTGGCAACAATCTAGTCGTGATTTTACTGGAAAAACAGAGGTTAAAAGGAAATTAAGCAGTGGAAACAGGAGACTTTCTAGAGGAGGTGGGGTAGGAGTTCACCTCGAAACGACACTGTAATCATAATTGTTTAATAGGAGCAGAGTGCACATGTAGGCACAAGTTCATGAGGTACGTGGCAAAAATGTTATTGCTTACCCTCTGTAGGAAAAAGACGAATAACTCGTTCGCAGCAACAAGAAGTGAAAAACTTTCAATGTCACCGTAAAACAAGCATTAACCTCTGTTTTCTAAGGTTCCTGTTCTAGTAAGTTAACTTCGTCTGTATTTAAGTTTATACATCCATTTTGAAATAATTACAAGGTACAAATCAGTTACAAAATATCTTATCATGTTTATACATTTACTATTTACCGGGAAAGAGTGGTTGATATGTTGCTGTACAAATGTAAGGGAGTTACAAGTATTAGAATTTATTTATTTATAATTAGATGCCAATGGGAAAGTTAACAGCGGTTTTTGCAGCTTATGGGGTAGTAGAAATATAAAAGCAGGAAGAAATTGTACAGGAGAATTGGTGGTGGTAAATCAGGAGAGCAGATCCAGAACTTGTTTGTCTGTTTTGCTTACAATTTGTTTTAATGTTCTCCCTTTTACAGGCGGATATACTGTTACTAATTTGACGTATGCATGAGCTGCAGTATGTAAAGGTTGTCCAAGTTTTGGTATTAGAAACGGCATAATTAAGTCGAGTACGATTGTTTATCTTTTTTCTGTTTTGAAATTTAATTTATAAATAAGTGTGTGTGGCTTTGTGTTACATAGTATGCCATTCTTTGTATTTACGTAAGGGTAAAAGAGGAAGAGACTGTTTGCGGCTGTTTTATGTTCTGTGGAGTGATTTGAAAGAAAATATGTAGATTTAGAGTGTAATGGTTTTGTATATGCAGTTCTTGTTGGAGGTCAAAAGATTGTGATCAAACTGGATTAGTCGTATATGATTAGAATATCATTCACGTAACGAATATAAACTATTACTTATGTAAAATTAGTAACCTTCTTAAACACACAAATATGTACGTTGCATTTCTTACCAATAATACCACAAATGATATCTTAAAACCAAGAGTGTGCAAGACAAAAAATAAATATGCACAAAGTGGTATTTATGAACTAATGTGTTTCACATGTGTGACATATTGGTCGTAATTTAAAACAAAGGTATCAAAAGCACGTAAGGTATATACAGTACAATAATCCATAGTCAGCCTATGCACTACGCATCTTACAAAATTGGCATCAATGTGAAACCATTAATAATACTATGTCGCTTCTTCATCACGTGAATACTCTTACTCATGTGAATTCCCTCAAAAAATTCTGCATTCAGATAAATAGTTACAACAAACTCATACCGGAACGAAAAACTTGAGAGCGTAATCCATTATTTCAACTCGCCTGTGACCAACTACAACATGCTAACACGTGACACTGCATAATACACTGCTCCTGTCTTCAGTACCGTGCCTACCTCCGTTTCATTCACAAACTGTTTCTGAAATACTGGTATGCATTTACAGCTATCTTTATACTTTCGTACTTTGTATACACTATTATATTTCATATTCATATTTATATTTGTCTTGATATCAGTTTTACAGTATAACCACAATACCTTGTTACTATATGATCACATATATTTTATACGGGATAGTCTACACTGTACATTTTAAGCTATTGTATGCTGCTCAAGGCACCAAGGTTCACTACAGCTTACTAGTATAATTTTTTAAAAGAAAACCTCGGTTTTACTTCATTATTTACGTATCTATATAATTTATGTTCTCCGTGGTGATGACTCATAAAGAGTCAAAACGTGTTGGAGATATTATAATTTAAATTTTATATATAAACTTACTACATTGACATATTTTGCGTTAGGTTGGTTATTATAAGATCGTTTGTTAAATAATACATGGAGTGAATAATATAATATTATGTGAAATTACGTAAAACTGGGAAAACTACTCTTAGTTAACAAAACTAGGTGTCCTAGAAATCATCCAGATTATTTTAACAGCCTCTAGTTTCGCTATACATTGTACAAGGGTAGTTTACCGTAGTAATAGACTGTGGAGTACTTATGTCGTTTTTATTGTAAATCGATTGGCTGCCTCGTGTTGGTGTGATCTGAATTCCCTTCCGATATGTGTATATAGATATGGGGCCAGCACAATGGTACAGTTTGGTAGTGAAATCCTTCCAGTTACTCAAATATGTACCAGAGCACAGAAAAACCTTTTATAGAAAACCTATTACATTTTTAGATTACACCAAGTAAGTTTTATTTATTTTTTCCTTTCTTTGAAAAATTGATTTGCTGTTGTCAATAGGCCAGTGAGTTTTATTTTGGGGTTTCAGTAGAGGCAAGTGGAACTGAGTCCGTGGTGACCGATCCAAAGCGCAATGTGGCCACACAATTTACGTTACCGCGTTGGTCATGTGTTACATTTACACGTGAAGGCGTGCAACAGCACAATGCCGGAATGTCATGTGCTCTTTAGGGACTTCAGGCTCAACCAACAGCAGAGTTAACATAGTGTGCATTGCAAACTATTGTACCTTCCATCCTACCCACACACACACATACACAGTACTCTGCTTAACACCCGTCAAGTGTGTTTGTTAAGTAAACTAATTCCGAGTGTTGCATACTGTATACGTGGTGATGACATACGTCTGCCTGGGTGGTGAACATTACAGTACAGGTATCATGTGTGGTTTATTATAATACTACAGGAATGGGAACAGGAGAGCTTTCATGGGAAATATATTAACAATGCTATTAAATTAGATCATGGTGTTTGTGAAAATGTAATGATATTGGCACAAAATTGTGCCTTAATTTTCCCGGTCACGGGGCTCATTTTGAACGCCCTTGGTAACAGAAAATAATTTGAAGTCCCTGCAGACCAATAATATTTCTATCCGGCAGTGCCTATGTTGCCATAACTGGATAGATCATTTTCGAAATATTTAGGACGATGATAAGTTAACGTACAAATGTAGGTAATAAATTCCTCAAAATATGGCAAAGTTCGAATTCCTTAACGACAGTAACAGATCGAAATAGAAGATCCATGTTTTGTGGCTTATTACGCCTTGTCGACAGGACTTAGAATGTCACGCTTAAATGCTTGTTATCCTTGAGGTGTGCGGTCCAAGTGTTGGCATAAATACTGGGTATCCTGATCGTTGTTTTCGTGACTTTCCTCTGCAATTCTAAGTAAATTATGACGGAATACATTAAAATATGCAACTATTTGTTTATTTCACACCTTTCCCATTTCACCCAACATCACCACACTCCATATAGAGGAAGAAGCATACGTAGCTGAAGAAGCCCACTTCGCCTTAAAAAAGCACGCGTCTTCCTAACACTTTGAGTAAAGCAAGGCTAATAGGATTTGATTGACTAATGTATTTATCTCTTTATTGGTCTGTTGGTTGATGTCATGTAACCTTTTCTTGATTTACTGATTGGCCCAAATTTTGATGTCAGCAAATAATGTACGTGTATTTGTAGGCAGACGTTCGTGATGGCAATCATTCCAGTTGTTCCCTCACTCCGTCTCGCGGTCTGTTTGCCTGCACAATTGTAAGTCTTAGTGGCTCATGCAGTAAGACCAACAGTACAGCTGCCTGTGTCCTTACGTCGCGAAAAATTTAAGCTTAATGTTGGTGTTGTGAGCGTTAAACTGTTAATTTGATAATTGGGGGTAAAATCCAGGTGCTTCGTTTGGGTAACCAATCCCTCATTTCTTCATTTTGTTATGTTTTATATTTTCTTTAACGATTTTTTCTGGCTACAGAGTTTATATAGCGTCGAAAAGAAGATTGTTACGAGTGATGAATTCATGAAGTTGTGCAAGACAATGATCGTGACTTATTTTCTGGGACGTTTGTGCTGTCTTGTAAGCATGCAGTTCAGTGCTTACAGCAAGGTGATGAGAGTAGGAGATGACAGCGTCTAGGTCGTCAGACGTTTGTGCTGTCTTGTAAGCATGCAGTTCAGTGCTTACAGCAAGGTGATGAGAGTAGGAGATGACAGCGTCTAGGTCGTCAGACGTTTGTGCTGTCTTGTAACATGCAGTTCAGTGCTTACAGCAAGGTGATGAGAGTAGGAGATGACAGCGTCCAGTCGTCAGACGTTTGTGCTGTCTTGTAAGCATGCAGTCAGTGCTTACAGCAAGGTGATGAGAGTAGGAGATGACAGCGTCTAGGTCGTCAGACGTTTGTGCTTTTCTTGTAAGCATGCAGTTCAGTGCTTACAGCAAGGTGATGAGAGTAGGAGATGACAGCGCCAGTCGTCAGACGTTTGTGCTGTGTTGTAAACATGCAGTTCAGTGCTTACAGCAAGGTGATGACAGTAGGAGATGACAGCGTCCAGGTCGTCAGACGCATGACCATGGTTAATGTCGACTGAGAGCTGTCTTAAATAATTAACGGCAGATCTGTAATTAATCAAACTGCCACAGTACTACTGCCTTGTTTTGAAAATAGGTAACTTACCGTTTTCTTCTCGTCATCGTTTTATTCAATTTTGAACCATGATTCCTAAATCTTTCTCAGCAAATCTATAGAACAGGCCACTGAAACGGGTGTTGCAGCAGGCTTCTACTTTTTGCCGTTAGATGGAACTGAATAGTCCGCTTTACAGTCCTACCGCTTTTTACATGGGGAGAAACAGAGTTGATGATTTGTTAGGACGCCTGATGCACTGTAGAATGGGTCTGAAGCTGGTGACAAGAGACAATCCCTTGACTTGCACGATTCGAAGGGCTGTCGAACACAGCTTGGCTGCGTATGAAATATTATGCTGGTAATTATGTCAAAACACATTGTTATTCATGTTCAAGTCACCATGCCAAGAACGCCTACGTTATTAACAGTGCTATATTATAAGCTGGGAAGAGAAATGTTACGTGAAAATAAGACCTGTGTTTGAGGATGTGCACGGTAAGTGTTTTATGTTTTATGAATAACTATGTATACGTTAGAAATGACAAAGGTAATTTGAACGTGGTGTAGCCAACTGTAAGCACAGTAAGATGTAGGAACACAGACGTAACTGACCCTCCCTTAGTAATTTGTGCTGCTGTTGTGCTACCGCTCTGAGCACTTAGCACGCGTTATCAAAACCAAAGTTATTGTCTTCATAATCCTCACTGAGACCTCTGCAGTTACTTGTTTCTAGAAAGGCGAATCTACTTCTTGCTACAATACATGAGTTTTTGGATGTTAAAGGCTCTTAACCGTCTCCGTTTAATTTCATTCCCACGATCCTTTTTACTGCCTTTTCTCTTTTCATTTCTGCATCTGCTGTTTTATACTTTTCTTTTTTATGGCGCCGCATTCGTGTAAAGCAAACTATACGGCTTGTCTTTTTTTTTTGTTTTGCTGTATTGTGGATCTTAAGGAAGCAGAGTGCGGGGATTTTAACTGGATCCATCCGGTTCAGGCCAGGCCTCTTGTGAACACGGCAGTGGACCTTGAGTTTCACAATGAAACCAGGAAGTCCGACTTCGATCACTTTTTAGTATTATTTACATGTTTCCCTATAAATTAAATGCAGACAAGCAAGTACGTTTAAAATGTAATTGGAAGGAAATTTTAAGAAGTGTTAACATTTTTACTGTGTTTCAATTTCTTATTGATATTGTTAAAATACGGCGCTTTTGTCTACTGAAAATTGGCACTGCTTGCGAAAACACATGTTGACGTAGCATAGCCTGCCCTGAAGAAATAACAACAGCTACACTGCGTTTGAATCTCGGCCTGCAAGTTGGATATTTTGAAGCCTTCAGTGTTTCTTCCAAGGAAGTTCCCTAACAGTAATTACAAGTGAAGAGAATACGACCGATTTCCTGTCTCGCTGACCATTTATGATCGGCTTCACACGAGTGATCTATCATTCAGTATTTACTACTGTACTTTTCGCATTGCTTTCAAGCAGCAGAATCCTAAACTGATACCTGCATTGAGGCACCACACGTGTAATGCAACGTGTCATGTTTATCCTCAACGACAACAGTTATTAGTACAAGCCCTTCCCGAGTTCTAAGTAAACAGTTCCCAGTCACAGCAGCTACACTCATTTTGACTATTCTCTCATATCATCTTAGCCACTTTGTAGCTAAAGGCTATTTGTTATGCAACAACTCTCATCAGACCTGTGTATAGTAAACTACCGATTCGCAGACTTCTAGTTTGAAAATTATGACATTCGTGCTTCCCCTTTGACGTTATATGACATTCCAAGGGGGTGAGTATAGGGTGGAGTTTATGTTAAGAACATTAGGAATAGGAGAACATTATATCTTCTGTTTATAGGAAACATACATCTATATAAACCTCATAATGGAGCCTCTGATGGAAAATGGGCTGTTAACATTGTTTTTGTACCTCACTCTTCCACCCACAGTGACAAAGGGGAAAGTTATATACGGGAGAGGGGCTGTCCCCTGTCACTAGCCTAGCAATAGCTTTCGTGCGCCATGAACGGAATAAGAGAAAATGACTTGCCCTTCGCGTAAGTCTCCGCCCTTAGCTTTTTGTTGGTAGTTTGGTTGGTTCCTGTCACCGATGTAAGACACTTCGAGAATGTTAATCCTTGTTGTGACGGCGGTATGTTACAGTGAACACTGTCCATTGTCCTTCCCGGACGGCAACAGATACAGTTTCTGAAAAGTTATATTTGAAGTACCGCAAGGCGATAGACAAAGTCGAAAATGATACTCATGATTGTCACTGGCGACGTTGATTTCCTTTAACTTAAGGCAAGCAACAGCAGCTTAAGCAGACAATACACTCTCCCCATAAATGTGTAGAACAGGAATAAACACAAACTGAAAATCACTGCATATCCACCTTCTTAAACAAGAAAATGTTTTGAAAGTTATTCAATGCAAGTCAGTAGAAAATATTTAACAGTGTTTCAGTTGTACAAACGTTCAGGACAGCTTTCTTGTGGAGACTATAGTCAGGCCGAGAGGTTAGAGTATTCAGCGGTACAGGTTTTTTATACAATGGTTACCGGTCATTCCGGGGTTAAAGCGGCCGGGGCGTGGCATTTACCACCCACCCCCATCTAACACCGAGGTTAAAGAAAGCGTAGAGCTATACCTCTGCTCCCCCTCTGGGCCTTCATGCCCTGTTCTAGGGTGAACTTTACCTTTACCTTTTACATGCTTTTTATACAATTCTGAATGCTAGATTTAAAAACCAGTGCATGGTATTAGTTCATAAAGATGTCAAATATTTTATAACAATCAAATATTTTTCCTCATACTTTGGTCCACTCGTGGCCGATAAATGAAGAGCCTTGCTTGCAGTAATTACGTAAGCGGACCAGTAGTCCGTGAGAAGATAACAGTCGATGAGCTACTCAAAAAAACTGCTTGTCTTTTATGGAAAATGACAGTCCATTACTGTGTTCACAAGAGCCCACTCAAGTCCGATGCCTTATGTGAATTTCTAAAGTTCAGAGTAATTAGCCCCTCGTCTAAAAGCCAACCTCCGCATCTTCCGCAGTTGCTTAGTCAACATACTCTTAGCTATCCTGCATATCTGAAGGCCGTTTCCTCTTTCCAAACTTGGGTACGTGCCATTCTGTGGTGACACGGCACACTCTTTTTGCTGCTGTGTTTTAATCAGACAAAAAATTGCAAGTAAAGTAAGAAAAAGTAAACCTGTAGACAGTGACAGTGAACCTTATAATGCTGGAAGTGTTCAGAGGAGTACTGAATAGAGCAGGGATCAGTGGCCGTATGCCTGCCAGGAGTGAATAAGTGTGTGTTACAAGTACCAAATATTCACAACCAACATAAAAGGCTTTACTAATATATGTACATATTCATAGAAGATGGTACATGTTTCGGGTGCACATCATCATCGGACGCCACTTTTATTCATTCTTGCACACTAACCATTGACATATATGTAAAAGGATATAAGTTTCCTTGTGTCAACGGGGCCATTAAAGGAGATAAAACATATTAAAACTGATAAAGCTGTCTAGAAAAGCAAATATATACCATTTCTTTCTGTACGTACAGATTTTAATTTTATTAGATTCGTTATAATTATGCGATGTCTGTAGTTAGTGTAGTTGTGTTGTATCTTACTTGCATCTGCTGTCAAATATCAGTTAAAATTATGATGCTCAGTCATGAGCAGAAGTTTTGCATTCAAACTTAAAATTTCGTTGCAGTACAAACCTATTATTAACCTTTTCCCTCAGCACGGCAGCAGTTGCAGAGAATTATCGCGTACGAAGCCTGCATCGGTCGGCTATTCGTGTCCGTCTTCTTGTGCACTGCAACTTGCCTCTTGTCGTAGCATAACCTCGAAATGCCGACTTCCAGCTTTTAGGCAGGCGTCGCACCTTCTGAAAATATTTCACTACACAAGACGGAGCTCCTGTCTTTAAAAATAACAAATTTTCTTTTAAAATTCCAAATTTGTGTAAAGAAAGTAAGTTCTGTTGCATTTTCTGTTCTTCTGTTAATACCCTGAATAAAGGTGTCAGGATTAATTTAACGTAAGGATGGGATTTTTCTTTACAAAATACGGCGCTATGATTTTGCGCATACTAACTGCATGTAAAGGAAAAACTTTACGAACTGGAAGGAAATTTTCGAAAGTCCAGTATCTGTTATTTTGGCTGCTTACATTCCTACTTAATATAAACCACGCAGAAAAAACTTCAAGGTTTCTTATTATAACTTTGTGCAGCAATAAATGTGTAGATTTAGTAGTCGCTAGTAAGGAGATTGGTCTAGAAGTAAATGCTGAGGAAACTAAGTACATGATCGTATCTCGCAATCAGAATGTAGCAAAAATCACAACATAAAGATAGATAATAAATCCTTTGAAAGGATTTACTGGATGGACTGGATTTATATGGCTCAGGATAGGGACAGGTGGCGGGCTCTTGTGAATGCGGTAATGAACCTTCGGGTTCCGTAAAACGCGGCGAATTTATTGACTAGCTGACGACCTGCTAGCTTCTCAATAAGGACTCTGCTCCATGGAGTTAGTTAATAAATGTGTAAGTCAATTTTTTCCCCACAATTTTGTATATTCCTCTTTACGGGTCGCTGTTTTCGCGGATATTTTTCTACAAAACTTTGGGTGACTTTTTCTGCGTTATACACATGAAATTTGAAAATAAACACTTTTATGAACACAAAATATTTCTGACATAAAATTACCTTCTCTGTGTGGGACATACAACAGTGGAGTAAGTTTCTCCTTTTCTAGCGTAGATAACATGACGTAAACCCTCGGATTACTGACTTTCCTTGCGTAACCGAGGTCGTATTTCCCTGTGCTCGAGGAACCGATTGAGTATACACGGTGCAGTAGAAGTAAAGATGTAAAGTTTTCCCTTGACGAGGCCATGAAGGCCCAGAGGGGGAGTAGAGGTATAGCTCTACTCTTTCTTTAACCCTGGCACTCGATGGGGTTGGGTGGTCAACTCTACGCCCCGGCCGCTTTACCCCCGGGAAATAGACCCGGTACCCATTGTATAGGAGGCTGTTTGGGCCCCAGGACCGGTCTGGACGGCTGCGAAAAATCTCGCCCCCACCGGGATTTTTTTTTTTTTTTTTACTAATTCCGGGGTTTTCCCCTTTGATCCATTTTGTACTGTTTAATCCTTTTTGTCCTTATGATCTGTACTACTGTTCTTACAGAACACAAACATCCATGCCCCCGGTGGGATTCGAACCCACGATCCTAGCAAGCAAGCGGCCGAAGACCCACGCCTTAGACCGCGCGGCCACTGGGATCGGCTTCGATCCCCGGACCGTCCAGCCCGTAGCGAGTCGCTATACCTACTACGCTATCCCGGCCCACACGCGGTGCAGTACTAGTCTTTAAATACGGCAGCCTGTGCGGTGACTAAATGCGCAGTAGTGGTGTATTGTGAAGAGATGAGTAGTGGTTTGGTCTTGTTAATATACTGGTTGGTTAAGGGGTGATCTTATGTGCCGTGGGAATCATGAAATCCGTGTGTATACTTTGAGTTCAGAGAAAAACACATGACGTCTGCTTCCCTATTGCTGAGATTTCTTTTTCTATAAATGATTGATGGCAGGGGCAAGTCCGGTATCCTCGGACAGCCGTAACACCGGACAGGTCTGAAATTAATTTTTCGCCGTTGGACAGAGAAGCATGTGTTACTGCATTCTGTACAGCTTGGCGTGCAAATAATTGTGCAACAGCCACTCTGTGTTCAGTGTTGTTGATGAGTCTTTCGTCTGTGTTAACAACGATACGTGCCTAATATTTCGGACTTGTCTAAATTGGCGGCGTGTAAGACCTGTGAACGTTTTCATTATTTGCTGAGTTGGATAAACATTCAAGTAAATTTGTGATATTTTTCGACGTATAACATACGTTTGTTTGATAAGGAGACAGCAGTTTCATAACTATTACGAGTGCGGTAGCCCAGACGACAATAATTCCCGTAGCCCCGAAAGTTAACGTGATTTGTTATATTTCAGATTAAACCGCATTGATCAGTTTCCAAAGTAATTAATTTTTGTGTTTCAGTTTGTTATACGATACGGACTGTACCGGCTTTCTTCGGTCTGCTTTAAAATATCCAGTTCTATCGCCATCATTCTGGGTCGGCTCAACGCTTTTCCAGGTTTTACGAAGTGAGCAGGTAAGCCGAAGACATACCTGTGTTGTAATGTGCCTAGTTTCTGCGATCCATCAGTTATGTTTGCATGTCTCAAGTACGAAAATTCTGGCGTAGCGGTAACACGTTAGACTAATATTTGGGAGGTGCCTGGTTCAATTCTCGGCCAGCACACCGGATATCCTACCTAAAGGTTTTCGTCGAAAATGTCAAAATAGTACCTGGAATTGGCCACACTTTTCTTCGAAGTCCTTTCCAATTTATCCATTATGAATCACTGCAACTTTTGACGTTGTGTAGGCACGTACGTTAACAGAATCATTAAACAACCCACCTAGAAGAGAGGTGGCTCAACACAGTTTTGCACGGCTGCCATTTTTAGTATACAGAAACATTACCGTGATTAACCTTGCATTTTCTCTCAAATAACTTTTGTTGTACGTCATTTGAGTGATGTAAAGTAGGTGTCGCTTCTCTCTCACACTTTCGCGAGTCAGCCATGTTCTTATTACTATTTGCAGGGTATAAGAATGTACTGTGTTGCGGTACCCTCCATAATTGTTGTACCACGTTTCTTGGAATTCTGTCAAAATATGTCAAAACTTCAAATGGAGGAACACGTAGAATTCAGAGTGATTTCTTACATTTTCTGTGAACTACTGATTAGTCACTAAATAATCCTTTGTGTTTCGCTCTTAATTTTGGTCTTCTTCTGTGTTTGTAGAATTTATTTATTGTCTTACACTGTATGTTATCATTCTAAGCGATACACAATAGCGCCTTACGGCTGTCATCATGAAAACTTTGCATCTGTGTCCACTTGGGTCGACAGTGACCCCCTCTCGTGCCCCATTCTTTCTTTTTTTCCTTCCAACACATCCTGGCTGTGGAATTCTGTAACGGGAGACAGACTCTTATTAGCTGACAAATACACACAGCGGTGTCATGACCAGCGGTGCTCAGTGTTATTTTCAATGTTGCATCCTGTATCGTTTATAATGGATATAAGTACTTGGAAATTTTTAATTTCGCTAAGATATGACAATTTATGTATACAAGTTAGAGGAGGCGGTCTCCTGTTCTCTGCTTCATCTTCTGCCTCAGTAACGCTTCTGTAAATAATCAGAAGTATGATAACAAACAACTTTTTGTAAGTGAAAGCCGAGTAACAAGCACGTTCCTTCTAACTTATAATGAAAACTTGCTCCCGTCATTTGCTTTTCTTTTATCGCCTCTCCCATAATTCTGAAGCTTGCTTCTCTCTCTTATGGGATGTTATTATGAAACCTAGACACTTTAAAAAACGCCTTATTTATCTTAATGCAGAAGATGTTGCTTACAGCTGCTTTCGAAGTTGTGCTCTTAATTTATTAAAATAAAACCTACCCGCCTTTAATTATTAAACATGCGCAGTATCTGACACATTTGTTAAGAACATCTGTAGTGCGTTTACAGCTATAATGAATTCCATGTTCCTTTTTTTACTATTCTTTAACGCCTGTCTAAGACAATGGCCCTTGAAATGAAGGTTGCCCTCTTATGGGAATCGCCCCGTGTAGTATGGTGGAAGAATACCGTAGTTGCAGAGAAGCCAAGTGCTTTTATCATGAGGGTAGGTGTGCAAATATCTTCTCATGGGTAATAAAGGGTGAATATTCATACAACTTTTACTATGGGTAAATGAACAAGTACAAACTGAGACTCTTTTTAACTTTTTACATGCTTTTGGAAGAATGAAGTGAGAATATAAACATAAAATTATATATAAGGGCTCAACCCCATTATGAAGCAGTGTATTCAAAATAGCACTTTTATTTTAATTCCTTCTACTTCTATTAATGACTATGGTTAATATTTTGTAACGCATCCTTACTTTCCATATAGGTTTTTATGCCATGGGTGAGTAGAATGCAGGGCAGCATAACAATATAAGGCAGCTACCAAATTCTTTGAAACTGTTGAAATTCATATGTTCGGGAACGACACTAACAAATCAGAACTGCATATTCAAAGAAATTCAGAGCAGACTAAGTTCGGGGCATGTGTGCTACCATTCGGCTAACAGTATTTTGTCTTTCCGTTTGCTGTCTAAAGACAATGATTACAATGAACAGAGCTGTAACTTTGCGTGTTGCTTTGTACGAGTGTGAAACTTGATCTCTCACATAAAGGGATGAATATAGAGGGTATTCGAGAATAGGGTGTTGAGATAGATATTTAGGCCTAAGACGGAGGAAGTAATAGAAGACTGGAGAAAGCTGCATAATGAGGAGCTTCATGATCTCTACTACCAAATGTTCTTCGGGTGATTAAATTAAGGAGGATGAGATGGGCGAGGCACATGACACGTGTGGGGGAGAAGAGAAACGCAAATCGAGTTTTGGAGGGGAAACCTGAAGGAAGGAGACCATTTCGGAAACTTAGGCGTATATGGGAGGATAATATTACAATACATCTTAAAGAAATGGAATGAAACGGTGTGGACTGAATTAATCTGGCTCAGAATAGGCACATATGACCGGCTGTTGTGAACGTGGTACGAACCTTTGGGTTCCATGAAATGTGGGGAATTTCTTGACTAATTGAGGAACTAACTGCTTCTCAAGAAGGACTCTGTTCGTGGAATTAACTCTATGCGATGACGTGGTGTAAGGTCTCTACTCCTGATATTTAGATGTGCAATACGTGATGAGCTAAAGACAAGCGGTACCAACCATTGTCAGAAAAATGAATGGATCAGAGCCCCATACGTCAGAGAGTTTCTCACGATCTCACTTATAAATTACCTCCATAAACGTTTTTTTAGAAACTTAATATAATATTTGTAACTACTGAAGATTCCTGTTTTGTTTGTTTATCGACTTTCTCTTGTAGGAGCCATGCAAGTTCCAATACATACGCTAAACATACAAGACGATAAGATATAAATATGTGAGAAGTCATATATGCAACTTTACTTCAAAGACAGCAAAGGGTTATATTCACTTCTTTTTGTCTTGTCACATGTGTTTTAGCGACTAAATTTATTGACTGGCATTCGTAAAATGTAAAGATGTGTACAAGAGGCATTATTCAAGGTAGATACTAATACTTATCGAAATAAGCCTATAAACTAGTACGTAGTTTGCGACGGGGGTAAGTACATATTACTGTAAGTAAATACTTCTATAGAAGAGTAAGGTCTGCAATGAACTGTGTCAAAGAAGATCTTGATTTGCTCACCACCTCCAAATTCAGAAGAGCAGTGGCGCCTGTCAGCCACTGCGCGTGAGCGGACCTTGTACTGATATTACGTTGTGTTGCAGACAGGATATGTGCGGCACTTAGCTGCTTGTCTACGACATGCGCCAATGACACGGCGTTTAGGTACGTGGATACATTCACTTTATCTTGTCTAGCAACAGATTAGAACAAAATATTATTTGAAGTCTGTGTGGGTCTGGAGCTTCAGGAATTGCCAGGTCCGCGTCACTGCTAATTAAACCGAGACGCACATGAAGACGGAAAACACCAACAGTTTTTACGACGGCAAGACAAAGTACTTGGACTCTGTTGGACGACCAAAGTATCGTCTTACGTCTATCGGGGTCGAAGGAAGGAAGAAACGGGATTTATCAAGTAGCTCCAAATGAAATTTAGTTCCATCCATCAATGTCTTACCATTTTCCACATCTACGTTGTTTCAAAGTACGGAATTCGAAGTTTTGGCCAATGGGTGACCTACAAGGTGTTTCGGAATTGTTTTGATATGAAAGAACAGCAGGTTCAGCTGTGTGTAGCAAGGCATTATGGGAAACGAATTTAAGATTCTTTTTGTGATTCATTTAGCGATGCTGCCTGTATTTGGACTATGTATGTCTGTGATGAATGAGTGTGAACATGGAGCCAGGCTTAGACTCTTTGCCTCTTTCTTCACTAAGACAAAAACCTTCTAACAAAATATTTTAATAATAATGCTTATTCTGGTGGCGTGCGAATGAACAATGAGACCATTAGTTAAGGCCTCTTATTTACCTTTAAGAAATAACGTTGATGGGAGTTTTAGTACATGATTGCGACCACGGCATTTATGTTGATCCTCTTCCAGCGCCACCCATTTCTTCTCTGTGTACACGAATTGCAAGCTGCTGTTACAAATACAGCGGTTGACATAACTGGATTCATACGGACAACCGTCGATGGCTAGGGAATTCTTTGTGCACAGAAAAGTTAGTTCGTAAGATATTTAAGTTGACGCATTTTATGTTAAGTCAGTATAGAGCGGTGTTCTTCTTGAAAAGCTAGTAGTCACTCATCTATTCACGAAACCGTCCCATGTTTATGGAAGCTGCAATTTATTAACGTATTCCCAAGTGGCCGTCACTGGTTGCTATCCTAAGCCAAACACAATGATAGCCTGTTTCCTTACATTCCGTTTTACTGTATTTTCCTCTTTTCCCAGTATCTCATTTCTTAACCTTCTCCACGTTTTATTAAACATTTACGGATTTTTTAACTGCACCGCTATTGTGTTGTGGGCCGGGATAGCGTAGTCGGTATAGCGACTCGCTACGGGCTGGACGGTCGGGGGATCGAATCCCGGTGGGGGCGAGGTTTTTAGCACCCGTCCAGACCGGCCCTGGGACCTACCCAGCCTCCTGTACAATGGGTACCGGATCATTCCCGGGGGTAAAGCGGTCGGGGCGTGACGTTGACCACCCTCTCCCATCTAGCGCCGAGGTTAAAGAAAGAGTAGAGCTATACCTCTACTCCCCTCTGGGCCTTCATGGTCTGTTTTAGGGTGAACTTTACCTTTACCTTTACCGCTATTGTGTTAAATGTTCAAATTAGTCGATCATATTTTTCCAGATAATTTAATTATAAATAAGTTTAACAAATTCTACGCGGACGACAATACCGGCGCAATTCATCTGAATTTCGATTTATAGTTTTACTTTGGCATGAGTTAATACCCTGTATACTTATGTAAGTTATTTTTGTAAATGCGGTAGAAGAGATAAATCAGTCGCGTGTGTCAGTTAGTGTGAGGGAGGCCGTCGGTTTTGAGGGGTAAAGGGATGCGGAATCACCGTTTTTAAGTCAGCCAGCAGCAAACGCGCATCCATAAAGGAGAATACCCGTGTTTATGTCAGACGCACTTCATCGTTCATCAATCACCGGTGATCGTATGATTACGAATTCAGCATGCTGTTGCCGGTCATGCAAGCTCAACCAACCAACATTTTAAAACTGGCTATAAATTAATTTCATAAATGTACTCCCCTCCCTCCACTACCGCGCACACTGTGAATAAAAGGATCACTGCAGCATGAAATAGTGGGCCTGCTATTACTTCTCATAAAGTCGAGGTAGTAGGAGTATACTTTCCAACATGATTCGTACAAAACATAGAAGCAGGAGCCGGCATAGCTCAGTCGGAATACTGACCGGGTTATGGGTTGGCCCACCGAGGCATCTTTCGGCTTTCGGTAGGGACAAGAGAGTTTTCTCTTCTCTGAAGGGTCCACTGCGCCTCTGGGCCCCGTTTATCCCCTATTAAATGTATACCGGACCCTTCTCCGGGGAGGGGAGGATATGAAGTTGACTACTCACCTCAAAATAGTGCAGAGGTTAAGAATAAATGGATGTAAACACCACTCCTACATATGTCTTCATGCCGTACATAGACACAAATCTGCATATATACAGAAGTATTTTCTTATATTTCTAAGCACCGTTTCCATATTTTAAACGGAAATTTAAATATCAAGAATCATAAAAAGCATAACATTTTAGGACCTTTGTTGTTACATTTTTATCACCTGCGATATCGATTTGTGGTAGCTGTGGAGAAAAAACCGGATAAGATAAAGGTGAACGTGTGTCCATAGGCAAAACAGGAAGGCAGTGGAGGTATAGCTTCACGTGTACTTACCCTAGGCTATAGAAGGTGTTTCACGAACCGGCCGCTTTGCTCCGGTGGTGGGGCCCCCGTGCCCATTGAATTGGCGACTTATGGGTTCCACAGCCGGTCTGGAAGTTTTGGAGAATATAAAAATATTGGACCCTCCGGGAACCGAACCAGTATTAGGTCCTCCGACCTGTAGCCTAGACACTATGCTGACTACAATGTCGGGCTTAAGAAACTTGATAATTTTTTTAATAAATTCACTTTCATTCCTGCCACACCAGGTATTGCTACTTATTGTCAGCTCAGTGTACTGTAGCGTCGCAGGTTCGTAAACACACCGAACCATGTTTTAGAAGAATACTGCCATTCGAGATGTGATCGCGTTAACATGTAGAAGCCTACTAACGTTTCGAAGCCAACGACTGCCTCCATCTTATACTCTAAATATGGAGACGGCATGTTTCTATGAAACGTTACATTTCCGTTAGAATGCACGGCGTCACGTACCAGCAGACAACAATCCTATAGTCACTGCAGTGTTAACCTCAAATATGACGTTATATTTTGGAACTTTCGGATTTCAGTCCTTGAATTGAAGTATGAATCAGCGCAGCAGCTGTCCTAAAGTCCGTGTGAACCTTTTCGCGGAAATGTCGTGACATAATGTGAAACTTATTCCAGACGTGGCTGCAGGTTGTGGACACATGCAATGCTTATACACGGTGGCAGGGTCGGAAGTGGGTAATGTTGCCTACCTCTGGCAGCTGTCGATAAACCTCCCATCCATCACATCTACCGTACGGACATGTAATGTTGGTTGCTATTGGCAAGTGTTAGAGAAAGTTTTATTCGCTACTGCATTATCCTGACTCGTTGTAGCACGTTCTGTAGCAGTTCCCATCTATAACATTATCTACGTAGCCGCAAACATGATATCCGTTTGCTATTCGCATTGTATTGGAAAGTGAACTCGGAGGGGGTCGGTGGGAGAGATGCCATTTGTCGTGGCGAGCTGTTATTCATGCCCCCACTCTCTCTGGGCGTCTGTACAACCACGAAAACGAGGAATGTGATGCGGACAAATGTGCGTAGGAGATATCGAGGACCAAAACTTTGGTGATTGTTCTGAATGTCCTCCACAGAATTACTCGTATTTATGTGAAATATTCCTGTTGGGGAAGCCTCCTATTCAGTGGGTATCGAGGGCTGTTTCTCGTAGTGTAAAGCGGTCGGAGTCTGAAGGTAAAACCTTACCTGTGTCTATCGCCGAGGTCGAGAATTAGTGGAGCTATACCTCCACTCCTCCGTATGACTCATGGCTATACAGGGACAACTTTGCGTTTATATTTACTTCCTGTTTGGGCTACATAACTATTAAGGGTGCAATTGTGAATGTTATAATAATATCAATAAAATTCGCAGTAGCCATCTAAACGTAGCTGGTTAGTTTAGCTGTAGTTCTGGAACTGCTTGCGAAGGCACATCTTTTCACTGTCGGCCACATCACTGTCTATCCTGACTGATTTTCCGACTGTCCAGGCGACAGTTTGAGGACAAAGTGATGAGGAGAATTTTTGGGCCTGAGGGAGAAAAAGTGAATCGAGGATGGAGAAAAATGCATAGTGAGGAACTTTACGAAATATTATTAGGGTGAACATCTAAAAAGGATGAGGTGGGCAAGGCATATAATACACACGGGGGATATTAAAAATGCTCACAAAATTTTAGTCTGGAAGGCTGAAGATAAGTGAGATTTGGGAGACGTAGTTGTAGAAGGTAGTACGAAATTGAGATAGATGTTAAAGAAGTAGGGTTTGAGGAAACGGGCTTGGTTCATGTAGTTGAGAAGGAGGTCTATTTGCGGGCTCTCTGAACAAAATAGTAAACCTTCGGTACTTGTATGCGGTAAGAAATTTCTTCGGTAGATGAGCAACTATTCATTTCTAAGGAATCACAATGTTCTTTAGTGAGTAAGAAAAGAAGTATTATCGAATCATAAATAAGTAATACATATTGATGTAGGCTGAACTCATTATTAATAAATTTCTCTACATTCCTTTTTTGTAGCATTATAATGCTGTTGCACTTTGAAAATAACCCCAGGTATGAAAACTACTAAATATTACGCCGAGAAGTACGTCCTGTGTTACTGAACTCGCTTTTTCAAGAGAGGATATGGGAAAAGTTTTCGACTTGCGCGTTTTGGACTTATGCGGGGCTTTCAAAACGGAACTTTCTGCAAATCGGGCTCTGCTGGTATTACGTTAGCTTAAAATATCCTGGCTTTCTTCTGTGGGAAACGTTGAAGAAGAATTTTGGTGGTGAAGTAGTATGTGATCCTGAGGCATAATGCGGTCTGTGAGACTGGCTGGCAGCAGTGGAGAATCCTTGTTAATACAGGGCATACACAAAAGAATGGTGCGGTTTCAAAAGTCCTACTTTGTCTGCTGGTTTAAGGGCCTGCACCAATCTCATCTTGTACGGTTTAAAACATAGCCGCTTACGCAACACCTTCCACACCGTCATTTTTGGCATGCCCAATTTGTTTAGCCACTGACTTGCGGGGACTTCGCTGAAACGCCTCACGCACTCTTTCAATGTTTTCATCAGACACACGAGGTCGACCAGGACTCTTGCCTTTACACAAGCATCCAGTTTCTACAAACTGTCGGTACTCTGCTTATGTTATTCTTGTGTGGTGCGTCTTTTTTAAACCGTGCACGAAACTCACGCTGCACTGTAATCACAGATCTGGACACCTCAAAACGGAGCACACAGAAAGCCTTCTCCTGCTGCAACGCCGTCTTTGAAACTGGCCACGCAGTAAGCATGAGAAGCGAACTGCTGGTAGCGCATGAGAAACTTGGACAGTTGCCGCCGCTGACGGTGTACGTTGTGCCCGTGTAGTGTGAGACATAAATTTTTATTCACTTTTGAAACCGCACCATTCTTTTGCGTATGCCCTGTATTTGGATGAAATAAATTAGTACAGGTGAAATATTTCTGGGTTAGGCGCAAAGGAAGCGTGGCTTGTTTATCTAGTAGAGTGAAACTTATTTTTACTAATAGAGTAAAACTTCAAATTGTTCCCGTGCTGCACACAGTCGTATGACCTAATTATATGACTGCATGTACAGCGAGGAGAAGGGTTAGAAAAAAATATCTTGCACGTGTTTTCCAGTCAGGTCACATGACCCACGTGACCCACATACCTTAGCGGAGGTAACGAAATCAGTGGAAGTATAAACGCAACAGCTCTGTATCGATAGTGTACCGAGTTCCAAGCTTTGTAAACACAGCGTCAGTTATGCAGTGTGGTATTTTGGGAATCTAGTCTAGAGGTAAATGCAGCTGTGACTTTGTATATCTTGTAAAGAACAGCCTGCATTTTAAAACAAAACTGTTCCATGAAAAGTGTCATCAAATGTATTGCGAATATTTTACCGCGGGACTTGTACGTAACGAAAGAAGGCCTCTGTGTGTCTGTCTGTCTGTGTTGTGTGTTTTGTCTGGGCAGCCATAACTCATCAGAAAAAGAAGTGTAAAGCTTGAATTTTGGCTGTAGTTTTAGGAACATTGTGAGATATCGTGCCAAATATAATCAAAATCGGGTACCTATACTTGGGTCGGCATTGCAGCGTTTTACGTTGGCGGTAACTTCGATCAATTTGTCTCGTAAGAACTTTCAGTATTCATGGCGTGAATATTTACTGAAACTATGATTTCGTAGTATTCCACTAGAGCTACAATATGTCTTCTTATTTTTTTGTGTATAATGAATGGTGTCTACAAGTCTGATGTGGCAGGCAAAACTCATCAGAAAACAAAGATTGGAGCTTAAATTTTGACAGACGTTTTAGGTAGTTACAAAATGTGGCGTGCCAAATAAAATCACAATCGGTGCACGGGATTGGTGTCAGGCCACGGTGTGTCTATTCCCTCAGTAATGGGTTACATATGAAGGTAAGGAATGTATCCAAAATGTACCTCATGTGATAGGTTTCGTTGTAGCCAATATGTAAATTTAGTATAGGAAGCTCTTTCCTCGGAAGTAGAGTAGTCGCAGTGTATAAGTAATAACCAAGCCATTCCTTTCACGCTCTAGGAAGCACAACGCACCGTTCGTTGGATACGGGAAGACGAAAGACGATGGGTGGCACAAAGAAAACGGATGGGAAGTGAAAGCTTGCAACAAGAGGGAAGGAGATAAAAGTACGAAAGGGATACTGGAGAGGAAGAAAGGAATTATTTTCCGCATCATTTTTGACGGGTCATGCGCTGTTCTAATAACGCACATGGGAAGATTAGGAAATGTACATCGGGGAAAAATAATTTATGATGGTTACGTCGAAATGGTAATTATTTGTGAAGTTCATATAGTGTGCGGGGCACGCGGTGGCGCAGTTGGTTGAGGCACTGCGCTACAAACCGGAACGTCGCGGGTTCGATTCCCGATGGTGTCACTGGAATTTTTCATTGACATAATCGTTTCGGTCGCACTATGGCCCTGGGGTCGACTCAGCCTCTAAAGAAATGAGTACCAGGCATCTTTCCTGGGGGATAAAGGCGGCCGGTGCGTAGGGCTGACAACCTTACCACCTTCATGTGCCAATTGTCTAAAAAATCTGGGAGCCTCCACCTCCTGGATCCCGAAGGGCCTGTCAAGGCCTGTAATGGGATTGCTTTACCTTTCATATAGTGTGCCTTGTCGGTGCTTATTCTTTATCTATTTATTATTTTTTATTTATTATTATTTACTGCAATTGGGTTTCACCCGGTGGCAGCAGTCCTTACACTAGTACACACAATACAAATGTTTTCACCCGGTGGCAGTAGTCCTTACACTAGTACACACAATACAAATGTTTTCACCCGGTGGCAGTAGTCCTTACACTAGTACACACAATACAAATGTTTTCACCCGGTGGCAGTAGTCCTTACACTAGTACACACAATACAAATGTTTTCACCGGTGGCAGTAGTCCTTACACTAGTACACACAATACAAATGTTTTCACCCGGTGGCAGTAGTCCTTACACTAGTACACACAATACAAATGTTTTCACCCGGTGGCAGTAGTCCTTACACTAGTACACACAATACAAATGTTTTCACCCGGTGGCAGTAGTCCTTACACTAGTACACACAATACAAATGTTTTCACCCGGTGGCAGTAGTCCTTACACTAGTACACACATACAAATGTTTCACCCGGTGGCAGTAGTCCTTACACTAGTACACACAATACAAATGTTTTCACCCGGTGGCAGTAGTCCTTACACTAGTACACACAATACAAATGTTTTCACCCGGTGGCAGTAGTCCTTACACTAGTACACACAATACAAATGTTTTCACCCGGTGGCAGTAGTCCTTACACTAGTACACACAATACAAATGTTTTCACCCGGTGGCAGTAGTCCTTACACTAGTACACACAATACAAATGTTTTCACCCGGTGGCAGTAGTCCTTACACTAGTACACACAATACAAATGTTTTCACCCGGTGGTAGTAGTCCTTACACTAGTACACACAATACAAATGTTTTCACCCGGTGGCAGTAGTCCTTACACTAGTACACACAATACAGATGTTTTCACCCGGTGGCAGTAGTCCTTACACTAGTACACACAATACAAATGTTTTCACCCGGTGGCAGTAGTCCTTACACTAGTACACACAATATAAATGGAAATATAATATACATAAAAGTAACAATATAAAACAAACTATACACAACTACAAAACAATACATACAGTAAATACAAGTACACACATTAGAACACCATCCACACATTAAAAAACATCCACACCTTAACAAGAACATCCACACCTTACAAAAACACCCACACACAATACAAACAAAACACACGCACGTTACAAAAAAAACCCCACACATCTGAGGGAAAACCACTCAGGCACCGTTTGTTATGTTGGTAGAGTTGTGGCTGAAAGGAAAGCATCTTTGCTGTTTGGCGTGGATTGAGTTTGTGTATGTTTAACGTAAGCAATTTTAAATCCTTGACCAAAGTCTACCTTTCACAAAAACGAGAATTGCCCACACCGTGCCTCACCGATATTAGGATATTCATTGTTGGCGTCGATGATGGGAAAGTTGAGTTCTGATTTGACACACAGGCCTCTCAATAGGACTAGGGACGGAAGGCGTATCTGCAAAACCTAATCCCAGCAGTAGATGTTTTCCCCACAGGTCACTCTAATTGTTATTTTGGTTACGAACTGAATTGTTGATGTTCAGGTGAACAAGAAGCTGCTATTGTAGCAGTAATCATGCATATTATATGAAGTTCTAGAACGCCGAGCTTACACGGCTACCGACATCACAGATTCAGACATACAGTATTACTATCCAGTAGAACGGGTGAAGTGGAAGAATGATACAAGTCGAGTAGTGGTGCTGCTAAGACGGGTAACAAACATCTTAATGTTAAAAGCGGTTAGTAGTACTTCAAAACGAGTACCCGAATTCCGTGTTATGTCTTTGCTGTAGCTTCATGTTCTTCCTCCTCCATCACCAATACCTAACAACCAGAAGGAGATTTAAGATTATATTTGGCTTTACTTTTCGAGCTTTGTGTATAAGAATGCGACTGCATGATTTAGCGAAAAACAAAAAAAACCTAAACTAAAGGCTGGATTTACATGCACTCGAAGTGATGGAAACTTCATTCCTTTTAAATTTTTGATGAAGTATTTTTGTAATATGTCGATCCCAGTGGCCGCGCGGTCCAAGGCGTGGGTCTACGCCCGTTCGCTTGCTGAGATTGTGGGTTCGAATTCCGCCTAGGGCATGGATGTCTGTCTCTTGTGAGTGTTGTGTGTTGTCAGGTAGAGGTCTCTGCGACGAGCTGGTCCCTCGTCCAGAGGAGTCCTACCGAGTGTGATGTGTCTAAAAAGTGTGATCGTGAAGCCTCGAAAAATGAGGTGGCCTAGGCCCCCTAGGGGCTGTCGAGCCATTGGAAAAAACATTTGTAATATATCCCAATTTACCGAAAGTGATAAGGAAGGTTCTGAAAAAATTCCTTTCTCTAAATGATGGTCTTCTAGGTTCTTACACTGGACAGGATAATATGTTTGTACTGACGTTTCATAGGAATAAGCTGCTTCCATCTAGAGGGTGACTGAATTTGGTACAGTTGGATGCTGCAGCATCCGAAACGTCCGAAGAGACTTATTATCCTACACGGTGTAAGAATCCAGAAGAGCATTATTTGAGCAACACCCGGTGTCAAAGCCTGGAAACATACGACCGGCACAAACTGCACAGAACCGAAAGCAACGAAAGCGAAAGGAAAATAATTTTCGGTTTCTGGCGCATACTTTAAGGAAAGCTTCCGAGCGAAATCGAGCATAACAAGGTCCAGCATGGCGTTATTAATATGTGATGACCGCGAATTCAAGGAATAGGCTACTACAGACTGTCTGACCAACCGTTTGTTCAGTCGTTGACATAATTAAAATGATTCTGTGTTAACAAGCCCCTTAGTGCTTGTTAAAAACTATAGCCATTATTAAAATAAATAATTTTATAAATAATTTAATCAGTGTGCTCTTTGAAAGAAGAATTTAAAGCTCCTTTAAAAGTACATTTTCTTCAATTTTAATAACCCAGCAGTATCCACTCCTCCCATTTATCGGACGGTTCTGTCACCACAGAGGCCAGATATCTTATATCTTTTCTTTTCTAAAATATTAAATCTTTGAATACATTTTTTCAGATAAATAGTACCAATTAAATATTAATTAGTTGTTGTCATATATATCTTATGCAGACAAATGTACACTGTTTTATGTTATTTAACACAATTTAAATAAATGTTGCCCAACATGTTTCTAGCCTATATAAGGCTCATTTTCAGGAGCTCTTTCGTTGAAATTACAACAGCTATATTATTGGTATATAAAATTCATTGTACATTTGTCTGCATAAGATATATATAATTAAAAATGTACGATACAAGTAACGTATAGTTTACCATAGCCAGACAGGCAAAAGAAGTTTATCAATACAAAAACATCAAAGAGAAATTACATAGAACTAATGCAGCTATTTGGTATAACAAATCATGCCAACAACTACAACTCACACCCAAATACATCGCAATAAAAGTAAACGGACACAACCGACAGAGCCAAAACACATTGAAAACAGCCATCAAGTACAGAATAAATCAAACAGTGTACATTTGTCTGCATTAGATATATATAATTTAAAATGTACGGTACAAGTAACGTATAGTTTACCATAGCCAGACAGGCAAAAGAAGTTTATCAATACAAAAACATCAAAGAGAAATTACATAGAACTAATGCAGCTATTTGGTATAACAAATCATGCCAACAACTACAACTCACACCCAAATACATCGCAATAAAAGTAAACGGACACAACCGACAGAGCCAAAACACATTGAAAACAGCCATCAAGTACAGAATAAATCAAACAGTGTACATTTGTCTGCATTAGATATATATAATTTAAAATGTACGGTACAAGTAACGTATAGTTTACCATAGCCAGACAGGCAAAAGAAGTTTATCAATACAAAAACATCAAAGAGAAATTACATAGAACTAATGCAGCTATTTGGTATAACAAATCATGCCAACAACTACAACTCACACCCAAATACATCGCAATAAAAGTAAACGGACACAACCGACAGAGCCAAAACACATTGAAAACAGCCATCAAGTACAGAATAAATCAAACAGTGTACATTTGTCTGCATTAGATATATATAATTTAAAATGTACGGTACAAGTAACGTATAGTTGTTCTCAATTGGTGCCGGGATAACATAGTATAGGGACGAGGCTATGGGCTATATTTCTGGAGTTAGATTTGTGACAGGGGTAACAGATTTTCCTCCAAAACATCCAGACCGGCTGTGTGGCCCACCCAGTCTTCTATTCAATGGGTAACAGGGGCTCTTTCTCAGGCGGTAAGAGCAGACGGCGCGTAAATTTGACCACTCACTTCCCATCTAGTACCTAGGTAAAGAATGAGTGGAGTTATTTCCTGCTCCACCCGTATGCCTTCATGGAGGACACAGCAACAACTTGACGTTTTGCTGTTTAGTTGTTTTCAGTTACATACATATCAAATTACGTATAATTTACCAGGTACTTCTAATTTTTTACAATTTATTATATGCACTATCCTTCACCACCTGTTTGGGATAGTCCGGTCTGTATAAAGTTTTCGGCTTCTGCTGAAGCCAGCCGAAGCCCTCCTCCCCGCAGTCCATGTGTCTTGTGTCACTTGGCCTCGTAACGGTTAAACACCAACGTTTGCCGCCCCAAAACGAGCTGTAGCGAAGACGATGGTGCTATTGGAATTCCTGATTCTTCGCTGAGTGTCTTGCGAGCGAGTGTGCCCTAGGACATTTCTTTTGGAAATGTAAGTACTCTCCTTCAAATTTAAATTCTGTGGGGCACCAAATGCATCTTAAGTGGCCTCTTATAGCAATGTGTCGTCGACTTGAATCGAGATCGTTGTGAACTGATTCAGAGGACAAGACTTTCGTGATATTTTGCGCTGTCTTTTCGTTTCAGCTTAATATGCGCTTTAAAGTACTTTATGTATCCTACTGCATTAATATTTACGTGCTAAACGTCAAAAGCAGATAAAATGAAGTGCATTGTTTTATTTAACTGTATTGTCGAGCAACGGGAATGATTTTTAAGATTTTGTACTACCAGTACGGCAGAAGGAACAACTTCCGAACTGGGTACTTGGTAGTTTTACGCCATGTACATTTTATCATACTCCTGTGGCGAGGAATTGCTTTATCCAGAATACTGTGTAAGACTAGTCTGCCTTGGTTCATTCCTAAACTCTTCTGGGACTCGTCACAGTACACCGGTGTGTGGTTTTGTGCGTAATGTTACTGGACTCACGTCACGCCGAAAGGAAATTGTGCAAAGTGAAGAGGTGACCCACTTCTTGTGACGCTCAAGAAGGCGGGCTTAGGCGGGCTCTTCCGTGAAGCAGGGCTGACCGTTTCACGGCTGCGCTGTGTAGAAAACTCTGTAATAGCGCCCTGAAATAGTATGTTGCATTACTGTTTCATAAGGCGGCCGAATATAGGATATCCGAATTTATTAAAATCCCTTTATGCACTGGAACATTTTCAGCCTAAGTATAGGTTTTATGAATTCAGTAACTGTATCTTTTTAAGCCAAATTGCCTAATACAAGTCACGATCCTGACTTTGTTCACGTCTTCTACTTAGTTTGAATAACACTTAGTTTGTCCGTACTCTGTTAATTAATTAGTCTGTTTATTAACAATTTTATCGTTGATGCATTTACAAAAATTTTTGCCCTTCATACTTTTAAAATGAAATTATTTTTTTTTGTAATTGTAATTATTATGGAGCGGCTAGCTGTGTGGTTAACATTTCTATACTTCCAAAATGATTGAGCTATTATTTATGGTGTATTTAATATGGGATACATTTTCATATTACTAATTAACCTCACAATAAAAGTCTCTTTACTCTGTTATGCTCATTGTGAATACGCAGTCATTCTTTACTCCTCCAGTGCTCCATATTCGTATTTATTCATCTACTGTCTATGCCATATGTTCTAGAGCGTACAGCATCACTAAGCTACGAACTAATACACTTGAAATTGCACTTAGCAGGTACGTTGAACAAAACAGTAATAAAGTAAATGCTTCAGTATTCAATGTTTAGACGTAAAAGTTATATAAACCAAAACATCCATCAGATGTGCCTTAGAGTTTTAAGCGTGCCTAATAAAATTTGAGGTTGTGCTCATTGGTACATGTGGATCTTCTCGTAGTTATGTAAACGATGAGAGCAATTCCTGGAACACCCGTTATTTCCATGCTGTCGAGGAGTTACTGTTGACGGACACAGACACTCCGCCATTACTGACTTGTCCCATAACCAAGCCAAAGGAACTTATTGGTTCCGCCATAACCGCCTGTCACTTTAATCCGTATTACAAAATCAGATGTGACACTTCACTTGAAAGGCAGTACAAGGTTTTGGAATACTTCGTTAAACATTAATTGTGTGAGAAAGCCTTTGGGAACATTTCTAAAGAACAGGGAGATACGCTAATTTCTTTAGCGCTAGAAAGTGTTTATGTCACACCATGACTGTGTTGGTGGATTAACTTTTTGAACTTACAGAACGTGACTGAATGTATAAGCAGCAATATCGCAGGTTTACGGTTTCGTCTCTTCTCTTAATATTTACAGTAATCACGAAAACAATTTTAATTCGCGTAATAACCAAGGCACAGTTTGCTACCAAGGCCTGCAAGATGTACAGTCCACTACCGATTTTGCTAATGGTTGTTTAATTTAGTCGCCTGTTCCCGGTGCATTCAAGCGATGCATGCAGAAATGCGCTTTCGAGTAAGTGTTGAATGAAAGGCGCCAAAAATTAGTTCCTTTCACTTTATTTTCGATAGTTTAAGAATTCATCAAATGATAATAAACCCTCATTTTATATTTTATCATGTATTCTTAAATTGCCGACAAAAGTAAAATTATACATATATATATATATTTTTTTTAAGTAATTGTGGAAGTCTTAAACTTTTTTGTGACATGCTGTTCGTTGACATAAAACTATAAATTATTCTCGTGTAAGCTTTGTTTCTACTATGTTCTACTCCAGCTACAGTGACCGAACTGAAAATCTAATTTAAGAGGCTGAAGACGAAGAATTTATGTTTTTCTTATTCGAAGAGGATTCCTGAAATAACGCACATGGACCTAGGTCCAGCGTTTTTCATAAGACACGTTTTTTTGTGTGTATTCTTTATTATTTTGTTACATTTTTCTCGGTGGGCCTTATTATGTGGGATTGTTTAGTGCATGGGCAAGGAAATACCAAATCTGAACAAAGGTTATATTGGTAAAATATATGATAAAGTCATAATATCTACAAAATTTTTAACGTATTCAGTCTGACAGTAAGCATTACATATTTCACAGACCAGAAATGTAATCATTATTTTAGAGTACAAATATTTAATTAACACAGATGTATTAAATACTATTGGATTCAAATAATCCTTGGCATTTGCCCAGCAACCATACTGATTTTTATGTTGGTGCAGGCGGTTTGTAACATTACTGCTTACTACTTCCTGTCTCTCCATCTAATATGACGGTACGTACACATTCCGTCCCAAACAGCCCGCTTATGTAAATTCCGTCCGAGTTTTCAATATCACAGGCCAGTGGTGTGGCAAAGGGAGGAGGGAGCCGCATGCAGCTTCAATTGTACAGGACGTGTAACTGCAAAAAGTTGGGGATGTTTTCATATTGTTGCAGAACAGGTTAGCTTGGCGAAAAGCTTCTGATTTGCACTATGGAAATGCCAGCTTCCAGTATCGTTAGCAATTCAGACTGTCGAATACAATATTTTGGGAGGATTGCCTCTGTCCGGTGTAACGGTTTATTGTAACGCGTAGAGGTAAAGGTAAAGGTAAAGGTAAAGTTCACCCTAGAACAGGCGATGAAGGCCTAGAGGGGGAGTAGAAGTATAGCTTTACTCTTTCTTTAACTTCGGCGCGAGATGGGGGTGGGTGGTCATCGCCACGCCCCGGCCGCTTTACCCCGGGAAATACCGGTACCCATAGAATAGGAGGCTGGTTGGGCCCCAGGGCCGGTCTGGACGGGTGCGGAAAATCTCGCCCCACCGGGATTCGATCCCGGTGGGGCGAGCTCGTAGCGAGTCGCTATACTGACTGCGCTATCCCGCCCACAACGCGCAGAGGTTAATTTCGAATTGAAGTATGTGATATGAGTCTCGCGAAGAAGGGGCAAATGACCGCCAACCTAGTGAAGTTTTTTTAATAAAAATATTAGTTATTTATCCACCGTTCAATGACACTTCATGACAGTCATTTCTCTAATATCCACATTTCTGTTCGACATGTTCGATTTCTTCTGGAATCATCTTTAGGAGTTACGTGAAACTCATAAATAAACCGCTGATTACACGGATTCGTGTTTTTTAGACTTCAGTAACTTTTCTAAATAGGTTTCTGAGATCCGTTTAACAAACTGGTTGACTTTCGAAGAATATAATATAAAAAAAAAAGATTCAGAGTAGCAAAAATTCGTATCAAATGCAGACCTTTAATTTCGAATGTGTAAAACTGAGTCACGCAGAATGCAATCATCACTTGTTGGCCATTAATTTTTCCTGATTTCCATTTGGTGTTGAAGATTGCCTTGTATTTAAAATTGTTCGTTTGCTTATTCTTTCTACGGATGTTTTATTTTCCAACATTCTGTGATTTAATATGGACGAATAAGAAAAGTAACATAATTTGCAAATAAACAGGAAGTTGTGACAGCATCTTCGTCATGTAACATATTTTATAGGTATATTAATAATATCAAACTTTAGGATAAAATAGGGTGTAATTGTGTATTATAAAAGGTAGAGTTGTCACTTGCCATGCCTTGAAGGCATATGGCGGGAACATAAGCATGGTGCCAAAAAATTTAACTTCGGCACTAGATGGAGGTGTTTGGCTTTACCTTCCGGCTGCTTTGTCTCAGGTAAAAGGTCCCAGTTTAATGTTGAATATGAGACTGCGTGTGTCACAGAGCCGGTCTGGACGTTGTGGAGGAGAGAAAATTAGTTCCTCTGAAGGATATCGAACTTCGTTTCCTCGGTCGTCCATGCTACGCTTTCCCGCCCCCCATTTACGTATTATTTTGTTAGTAAATTCGCATTTTACCTCAGTGTCATCATGATCTGCTACTCAGAGATAATGGACCTTCCAGTATTTGAATTTTGCTGTCTAATTGATATGAGAATTAACTGTAAAATATGGCCAAACACGTTTGAGCTCATCCTGCAGTATCTACAGAACCTTGTTAGTCTCAAGTAAATAATTTAAAACAGTGGTATTCAACCTGGGGTACGCGTACCCTGGGGGTACGCGAAGACATTTTAGGGGGTACGTAAAATTAAAATAAAATATTATTTCATGATAAACACTGAATAATCAGGACCAGATTTAGGGTTAGCCACAAGAGACTTGGACATAAGGGCATGCGATTTGGGAGCGCCATTTCTCTCTCTCTCTCTCTCTCCTTATCTGGGCGGCTAATTTCATTTTATTCCACATAATGCATATAATATATTTGTTATTTACTATTCAGTATTTAAATTGTTTTTGACTTTCCTTTTTCTCATTTAAAACTTATTATTTAATACATTATTTTGGATGTAATTTATTTAACTTATTTTAGATGTAGATTATAGACTATGTATAACTTGAATTATGCACCAACAACTTTGGGTGTACAAAGTTAAAGAGAAATTATATCTGGGGGTACGCGAACAAAAAAGGTTGAATACCACCGATTTAAAAGATTACGAAACTCTGTTTAAACTTCCGTGCGTAGCGCTTATTTCTGCACACTGCTTCATCTGTTTGGAGTAACTAAGAAATTCCTCCACAAAAGACTGTCCATTATGGAAGTGCTTGTATTTGCTCTAATATTTTCCTCATAACTAAGATATGTCAGCCGCAATATATTCATCTCGGCTGGGTTTGCAGTGTGGTCACTCTCCAGTTTGGTTCGGTTAGGCCAGGTTCGGCTTAACTCTGTTTCAGCGTGGTCACTCGCCAGTTCTTTTCAGTTAGGGCAGGCTCGACTTAGTTGTGTCTCAGCTGGCTACTCGCCAGTTATTTTCGGTTAAGCCAGGCTCGACTCTGCTCAGCTTGCATTATGAATGAGGCCTTCCTTTTAACACCTTGAGAATTATAGAAGCTTGGGTTCAAATAAAAAGAATAGAATTAAAACAAGAAAAACAGAAAAAAATATATATAGGCGAATGAGATACGCAGAGAAAATAGCAGGGAGGCAGAAATGGAAATAAAAAGAAGGAGCCGAGGAAAGAAGAAGACGGACGCAATATGGAAGAGAAACAATTCAGAAGAAGAAAGCTGGATAGAGACTGAAATAAAAGAACAGAGCTTAATCTAAAACATTTTTGAGCTTACGTCATGCCTCCAGAAGGAAGCCTAATGGGACAAAGTTACTGGTCCTTCAGTGAGGTCTGTTTTAGGTCGACCCTACTTACCACGGTTTCTAAATTCAAGATTTTATTACCGGCCTTTGCGAAATCGGTATCATAATTGGATATATCATTCGTAAATTGATAAAGAGCCGATCCCAGTAGCCGTTCGGTCTAAGGCGTGGGTCTGCGGCCGCTCGCTTACTGGGATTGTGGGTTCGAATCCCGCCGAGGGCATGGATGTTTGTCTCTTGTGAATGTTGTGTGTTGTCAGGTAGAGGTCTCTGCGACGAGCTGGTCCCTCGTCCAGAGGAGTCCTACCGAGTGTGGTATGTCTAAAGTGTGATCGTGAAGCCTCGAAAAATGAGGCGGCCTAGGCCCCCAAGGGGCTGTCGAGCCATTGAAGAAGAAGAAATTGATAAAGAAGGGCATAAATTAGCGGGCATTGGTAGTAGAGGGAATTCAGGGCAAGCAATACTATTTTGGGGATAACAGAATTATAATACCGCCACTGGACTCATGACTGTTCGTTTTCCATCACAATCTGGTGTAAGGAGTAGCATGACATATCGTGAATATTGACTGACTTAGTGTACGTAGTAGCTTGACAGTACCGTGAATATTGACTGACTTAGTGTACGGAGTAGCAAGACAGTATCGTGAATATTGACTGACTTAGTGTACGGAGTAGCAAGACAGTATCATGAATATTGACTGACTTAATGTACGGAGTAGCATGACATATCGTGAATATTGACTGACAGTGTACGGAGTAGCTTGATAGTATCGTGAATATTGACTGAGTGTACGGAGTAGCTTGACAGTATCGTGAATATTGACTGACTTAGTGTACGGAGTAGCATGACAGTATCGTGAATATTGACTGACTTAGTGTACGGAGTAGCAAGACAGTATCGTGAATATTGACTGACTTAGTGTACGGAGTAGCATGACAGTATCGTGAATATTGACTGACTTAGTGTACGGAGTAGCAAAACATATCGTGAATATTGACTGACTTAGTGTACGGAGTAGCTTGACAGTATCGTGAATATTGACTGACTTAGTGTATGGAGTAGCTTGACAGTATCGTGAATATTGACTGACTTAGTGTACGGAGTAGCATGACAGTATCGTGAATATTGACTGACTTAGTGTGCGGAGTAGCTTGACAGTATCGTGAATATTGACTGACTTAGTGTACGGAGTAGCTTGACAGTATCGTGAATGTTGACTGACTTAGTGTACGGAGTAGCATGACATATCGTGAATATTGACTGACTTAGTGTACGGAGTAGCTTGACAGTATCGTGAATATTGACTGACTTAGTGTACGGAGTAGCATGACATATCGTGAATATTGACTGACTTAGTGTACGGAGTAGCATGACAGTATCGTGAATATTGACTGACTTAGTGTACGGAGTAGCATGACATATCGTGAATATTGACTGTCTTAGTCCAGTCGTATGGCTGTGATAAATGACGAACGCACGACAGAAGACGCCAATTCGTGATAATGGATTCCTGAACGTTTCTTGGAGGTCCTATATACTCTTTCCTATACTGGAAGATATATGATGTCAGAGCGATATGCCAAGGCGAAGTTGTGGGAGGGGTTTCTTTCACTTGCTTGCATCACTTTGTGCCTCTTCTTACGTATATCGATATTTTTCTGTAGCATTGACGTTCATCTGAATGCGCTCCACTCGCTTGTACTTTTCGTACGTACGCAATATTTGAACATGACTTTAATGTTGCCCCAAATGTATGCGACACGTACAAGAAAGTGTCTGTTCAAGAAATTCTGCTTCTATTTCGCTTAGGCCTATATTGCATAGTGACTTTTAGTAGGTTTGCATATCGATCGGACTCCACGGCGTCACATCCCGGATGACAGTTATTTTCAGATTCACCGCCGCGAAAAATCCGGACGTCAGGAACGCCGACTTTTTTTTTAGCAGTGTTGACTTAGAAATCGATATATGTCGGGGACGCATGAATACTTTTATTGGTAACAGTGGTGATGTATAAGCTGCAATAGATATCATAAAATGTGGATTTTTAGAAGAAATATAAGAGCAGTGACAACCAGTTTAATCGGCTTTACAGTGTTAGGCCTATGTTAGTCACTAATCAGTTTTCATCAGGTCAGTGACGGTAATGTTCTTTAGTATGCTGAAGTCTACTGTGATGATAGAGTAGTTCAGCTGTGTTAGCTAATGGGGTAATTACTTTTGGCTTAACATTTTAGGCGGGCTGCATTTTGGACGCTTCGACCTAGGTGATTACGTTTACTTATTTGGCGCTCAACAACCCAGTATTTAATGGAGTATAGTTGAAGAAGCCGATCCCAGTGGCCGTGCGGTCTAAGGCGTGGGTCTGCGGCCGCTCGCTTACTAGGATTGTGGGCTCGAATCCCACCGGGGACATGGATGTCTGTCTCTTGTGAGTGTTGTGTGTTGTCAGGTAGAGGTCTCTGCGACGGCCATCACTCGTCCAGAGGAGTCCTAACGAGTGTGTGTGTGTCTAAAAAGTGTGTGATCGTGAAGCCTCGAAAAATGAGGCGGCCTAGCCCACAACGGGCTGTCGAGCCATTGGGGAAAAAAATAGCTGAAGAAACTATGACATACATGAAATTAAAAGTGAGAGAATTGTTACTGTGTTTAAGCGTCATAGTGGCATATAGGAGAAGCGGATGTGAATTTCGCTGGGTAATGCCTTCTGCATCTATTTCATAGAAATGTGGACGGCATTAGGGCCTGTTCAATGGTCATGAGAAAGGGAATAGAGCCGCATTTGGTGGCAGTCGAACACCGCTCGTCATGCCAGTAGCCCTTCACTTTCATAACTGAACTACTCCTGCGTTTGTTTTAATTTATTGGAGATTACAATTAACAGCATGAACAATGTACAAGGAACGTAACAAAAATTGTACCTTTAACCAATTTAACTAAAATGAGTACATGAATCTTAAAGTTATAATTAGGGAAAAGGAATATGAAAATAATATTAGTGAAAAAAAGTACAAACAAACACTATGTTGGATGGTGAAGTGGATTACAATAGTATATGTTTTGGTCGTTTGTGTTTATAGATTTTATATGCGGGGTTTAGGTCGGCTAATGTGTAATTACCTATCTGTTGGACTAGAGGATTAGGATGAAATGGACATTTTGTATAACATTTGGTCGTCAGGTGGTGAAAGAAGTCTTTAAGGGATTCAATATGAAAGGAGCGTGCAGGTGGGAGATGGGAGTTCCCCTAGGATAATCTCCGATAATACGCAAGCTCTTGATACCCTGCTTTCTCGATGAGGAACTTACGAGTGAGTCGGCCATAAGTTACAGTTTCAGAAAATAACACAACTAAAATATTTCAAACTAATTTTTCGGGTGATAACACTGAAAGCAGAGAACACGACATTTTGTTGGCGATAAGAACTGTATAGGCAGCTATTTATAGTCGATCACACCATCACAGACACACGAGCTGAGGAGAGGAATCTGCCGACAAAAGAATTCTGTAGTCGAACTCTTGTTCCCGTCCCCTCCACAGTCTTCCTTCCATTGAATTGTGGAGTACAGTCTGGACGAACTTTTGAGTATAGATTTGTCATGATATTTCCCGTACAATTTCTTATGTTAGTCGAAAACTGGAATGAGAATACACTATTTGTACTCTATCCCCATGCGTTCACTCCCAGTACGTAGTTAGGTCCCTTTAGAGAGAGGGTGGATTTGGCCCCCAGGGGTTCATATAATTCAGCTCACTGGCTGTAGAACACGCTGACGTGACACTCTCACCCTGAATAAATTTGCGTGGCGTTCCGGTCTCCATCTAAAACCGACGGACGGACGAAAGGGGTGAGGCAGTGGATGGGGTTGACGACAGGAATAGTTCTGTTATTATACTTGGCGAGTGAAAAGCATTGAGTCGTACATACTTGGCAGTTCCGGTTCGTCGGAAATGTCACATGATAGGCTTGGGAAATGGAAGTAAAAGCGACCGACCGACTGACTGTATTGTTCATGGATGTGTGAAAGGAATCATCGCGCGAGACGTTTACACCATCAAAACAGCACGGACGAGTGGACTGAGCGCGTCTATGCAACACATGCAGCCTCTTTCATGGGACATCAGTGCTGTGTTTAGCACTTGGCTCCGTATACGGCAGACGGCTTCTAATCTTATCTTAGATTTGGTTTTTAGGCGCGTTCGCAAAATTGCGAAAGCGACTATTAGCTTCGTCATGTCTGTCGGCCCGTCTGTCCGTCTGTCCGCATGGAACAACTCGGCTCCCAGTGAAAGGATTTTCATGAAATTTGATATTTGAGTATTTTTCGAAAATCTGTCGGTACTATTAAAGCTCGATTAAAATCTGTTAAGAATAACGGGCACATTGCGTGAATACCTATGTACATTTATGATAATGTGTCGCTGAATTATTCTTAGAATGAGAAATATTTATAATATATTTGTAAAGAAAATCAAAACAACTTTTTTTTTTTAAGAAAATCGTGTCTTTTATGAGATAACGTAGAAAAATATGGTAGAGCCAGGCAGGCCACTGATGACCAATAATGTGTTGCATGCGCATTGCATGTTGGATAAATAAGGGTACAGACACACACTTAGAATATAATGAAATACTTACTTCTTTTCCACGGCAAAGGTGTGTATGCGAACGCGCCTCAGTGTAACGTTTATGCGCACATAGCCTGTCTTGTTTTCGCTAGGTTACTCCGTTCCTCCACGCGAATGCAGAGACCTACTCCAATTTGGCCATAGCCCCATTCTTTACTCTTTTAATGTAATTTGCCCTTTACAGTTTTCTGTTATCTGTGCTACATAAACTAAGTAGTTGAGAATGCGTCGTTACATAACCAAAGAATCAAAGCTAACATATTTGTGTGTTTAGTCCCTTAAAAATCCCTTTGATAACGGGCACCATAAAAACGAGGCAGATAAGATAATCACTGCCAAGACATAATTGGCTATCTCGTTAAGATATTACTTAAAATATGCGAGTGGTTAATGTTGGTATCAAGATCAGCTTTACCAAGTGATTTATTAACAACTCAATCTGTGATTGTCAGTCACTAACAGATGTTTAGAGGTGAATTTACTATTTATTGTGGGAATCACACAGAACGTATAAATACACTGTATGACAAAACGCGGAGATTCTTCATGTTGCAGAAGGTGGTATGTATATTTACCACTGGATTCAAAAGTTTAAACAAGTTGTCCAAAGAAACTCAACCGCTTTTCGCTTTAAATAGATGTCGTACTCTGAAAATATGTAGCGACTTAAAAACAAAAGCAAAATTTTTAAATTTTATTTATAACAAGTTTGTAATTACGCTGAAAGAAAAAGTGTATTTGTTCAGATTGAAAATTAATTTTTTGTCTGCACTCAGTATCGTCAGTTTGTGTCAGTCCTGTGTGTATCACTTTAAAGATTTTGCGCGAATTTCTAATAGAAAGGTAGTTGATGATATGACAAAATGTAGAGGTCTAGATCTGATAAAGACTTACCTTCTATTATTTTGTGTATTTTTAGACATAGTCGGGAAAAGCGCCCATTTGCTTCGTTATGTCCTTCCGTCCGTCCGTCTCTCTGTCCGTCCGTCCGTCTGTCCGCATGTATCAGCGCGGCTCCCACTGGAAGGATTTCCATGAAATTTGATATTGGTACATTTATGAAAATCTGTCGAAAACTCCAGATTTGTTTCGAATCGATAAAAATATCGGGCAATTTACATGAAGACTTAAGTGCCTTTTATTGTTGTAGGCGACATAAAATTACTTCTTATGCAACATTGAATATTTTTATATTGTTGACTTGACGTGTAGCTCAACAATACACAGAGAACACATTGTTGCCTTTTCATTGCAGCAATTGTTACACGAACGCACCACATCGTTACGTTATACATACATTGCCTATTTTTGGGATTTAATTTAGGGCTTTTAACGGCAGTGTAGATTTAATTTAGGGCTTTTAACGGCAGTGTAGATTTAATTTAGGGCTTTTAACGGCAGTGTAGATTTAATTTAGGGCTTTTAACGGCAGTGTAGATTTAATTTAGGGCTTTTAACGGCAGTGTAGATTTAATTTAGGCTTTTAACGGCAGTGTAGATTTATTTAGGGCTTTAACGGCAGTGTAGATTTATATTGTGGTATTTATGGTTATAATGCCGTGCAGTCTGGTACGTGGGTATCAAAATTTCGGAGAACTTACTGCTGCCATATTCAGTAAACGTACCGAACTCCAATTTGCTTGCATATTATTAGGCAAATTGTTAGCTTGTATGCTGCAATGAAAGTGATGCATTTATTAGTCTGTTTGAGAAATAAAGTTCGTGTTTGATTTTGAGAATTGTTTTATTTTCATTTCTAAGTATTTCCTGCATTGTCATTGGTATTATTGTCTTCATGATTTATAGAGATTTAACGTAAGATCGTTAGATACTGCCTCCAGTTCTTAAGGTATTAGTGTTCTGGTGACTGCAGAATCTTGTAATGTCTTGGGAGAATGTGTCTTGCACAAGAATATCATCTTTGTAAAAGGCAAAGCAATCCCATTACGTGCCTGGACTGGCCCTTAGAGGTCTAGGAGGTTGAGGCTCCCAGATTTCTACACAATCGGCACATGAAGGTGGTAATGTTGTCAGCCCTACGCACCGGCGTGGTACTTATTTATAGTAGAGACTGAGTCGACCCCAGGGCCATAGTGCGACCGAAAGGATTATGTCAATGAAAAATTCAAACGACACCATCGGGAATCGAACCCGCGACCTTCCGGTTTGTAGAGCAGTGCCTCAACCAACTGCGCCGCTGCTTGCCCCCAATATCATCTTTGTGTTTCAATTAAATGGCCCGGTCATTATTCTGTGCACAGCGATTTAACGTCAGAGAAAGTTTACAAATAGTCGGAAAATGTAGTAAGTAACAAACTCTAGGAATGAGAAAGTACAGCCTGTGAAGAGTCTTAAATACTGATCTATCTGAATTATTAATCTTTACAACTAGGTAGATGTGTTAATGATGAAGATACTTTGTAAAACGTCATGAATGTCGTAACGAATACAAAATTCATATTCTTTTGATGCCCGTATGCAAAAAGCTAAAGAAAGAGACACGCATTTAACGGTGCTATGTCAACTGCTAACGACACATCGGCATTAAGACAATGATAATCATGGAAGTGAGTTAATGGGAAGTAGGCCCCTATAGGCCACTATAGGACAGAGCAATGTCAGTCAGGCAGTTGCGCAGGAAGGGGCTGGCGCCGAGTACTTCAGAGCACGAAGTTGCAGTTTCATCTGTAATAATTTATCCTTTGTTTGAAGGCACAAGTTGCTTGGGGGAATACATTCGCCTATGTGTAACGGCCGAACTATAAAATGGAGCGCTTGTCCCAGGGTAGCAGTTTGTCGTGAAATATGAAAACAAGCAAGTGTACGCTTTAGAAGAAACACACTTGTAAACTGTAAGATTGAAACCACTTATCGGTGCTGAAAATCACTTATAAGGATTGCCATATCAAGTAGGTGTAATTTTTAGAGCATATATATTTCCCATTTCACTAACTGTTTATCTGTCTTTAGAATGGTTTCGCATCTCAGCAATTAAGCTTGTAATCGTCATTTTATTTCTGCGTTACGCTCTTGTTTTGTGTTACGTATGTGTGTCAGAGAGAGAATATGAACTGCAGCAACAAGTGACACACCAACTGAAAATCATTTATAAACCGCCCTACGGGCGTCGCTTAGCTCTTGACATTTCGCTTCGATTTTCTCGCCTGCCATCGGAATGGCTTCTTTTAATAATGCAGTGCGTTCACGATGTTTAGTTCATGACATGTCTAACGTTCATTTAAACATAACAGACTGGAAACATGATTCCAAGTGTTCATCCGTCTCACGACTTCTGTGTTGTCATTATCTTTGACTGTTTAACATCTAATGGAAAAGAATTCTGAATGATGGAGGGTGTTGGGAATATCTTGGTGTAGATCGGAAGATAATATTAAAATGAATCTTAAAGAAATGTTACAGGAGATCTGGGACAGATTACATTGGCTCAAGATACGGACATACGAGTGCTGTAAAGGAGGAAAATATCTCGATTATGTGAAAAAATGCTAGCTTCTCAAGAATGTTAGGTTCATAGGGGGAGGGGTAGTATTGCGAAAATGAGAAATGTAGGCTGTATCACTCCGTTGCTGTAGCCTGCGAGTATATGGAGTCTACAGAAGGCCTGTGATCCGGATTAAAACCCAGAAATATAGGCTGTATCACTCCGTTGCTGTAGCCTGCGAGTATATGGAGTCTACAGAAGGCCTATGATCCGGATTAAACCCCAGAAATGTAGGCTGTATCACTCCGTTGCTGTAGCCTGCGAGTATATGGAGTCTACAGAAGGCCTGTGATCCGGATTAAAACCCAGAAATGTAGGCTGTATCACTCCGTTGCTGTAGCCTGCGAGTATATGGAGTCTACAGAAGGCCTGTGATCCGGATTAAACCCCAGAAATGTAGGCTGTATCACTCCGTTGCTGTAACCTGCGAGTATATGGAGTCTACAGAAGGCCTGTCATCCGGATTAAACCCCAGAAATGTAGGGCTGTATCACTCCGTTGCTGTAGCCTGCGAGTATATGGAGTCTACAGAAGGCCTATGATCTGGATTAAAACCCAGAAATGTAGGGCTGTATCACTCCGTTGCTGTAGCCTGCGAGTATATGGAGTCTACAGAAGGCCTATGATCTGGATTAAAACCCAGAAATGTAGGTTGTATCACTCCGTTGCTGTAACCTGCGAGTATATGGAGTCTACAGAAGGCCTGTGATCCGGATTAAACCCCAGAAATGTAGGCTGTATCACTCCGTTGCTGTAACCTGCGAGTATATGGAGTCTACAGAAGGCCTGTAATCCGGATTAAACCCCAGAAATGTAGGGCTGTATCACTCCGTTGCTGTAGCCTGCGAGTATATGGAGTCTACAGAAGGCCTATGATCTGGATTAAAACCCAGAAATGTAGGTTGTATCACTCCGTTGCTGTAGCCTGCGAGTATATGGAGTCTACAGAAGGCCTGTGATCCGGATTAAAACCCAGAACAACGACGCTGGACAGCCATGTATTCCAGCTCAACAGCTGGGAAGTTTAGAAGAGCCTTGACTTGTAGCCTGTGTCACCCGGTTAGATTCTTGGCCGAAGAATTTCATATCGTGACTGATATTTTTCATGATTATATTCAGTCACTAAAATGGATGCTGCAGAAATACCGCAAAACCTGTCGCGTTCGTGCTTGCTCCGTATTTTCCAAATTCCTCTGGAGAGGCCTTATTCTTTCCCACGCTAAATAACCACAGTACTTGCTATAGATAAGTTAAATAGTATACAATCCAACCGCATGCTCATAATGTCTGCAGTTTTCATGTTTTTATTTTTAACGACATTATTTTACGACTTCAGAAACTGTTTTGGAGAAAATGTGAATAAAGATTTATGCGGGCTATACATGCTATGTTAAATACATATTATATTTACTGTGACTAATCTTTGTGCAGGAAAACTATATTCAATATATCTGCATAGCAACTTGACATGTGAGAGGTAGGTAAAAGCATCTACTTTTTGCTTGATATTATGATGAAATAAAAATCTATACACTTCTAACTGCGTTACAGTATTCTCCGCGTAAGTTCAGTGCATTGTTCTCTTTTCAGCAATAGTTTCTAGGAAGAAGTATTTAAACACTGAGTTTCTACCACACGGTGAACATCTACACTCACCATTTTAAAAACACTCCGTTAATTCTTTATAGGGAAGTTATCATGTTTATTGCGAGAAATATACGAAATAGCTTACATGAAGACATTGTGCAACGGCAAATGTAGGGCTTTTTATTCTTAAAGTAGACTGTACATACATGTGTAGTAATTGCTGTGCCTTAAAATAATAACAGAGAATAGGACTGTGTTCTGAATTCGGAGTTTTTCGCTAGTATTGAGGCCGTATGGGATTATTTGAATGATTCATAAAGTTTTAAAGATAAATAAACTTCGCAAATTGACAGACAAGCGGAAATGAGAAACGTTGCATTTTATGATTATCTTCGGAGCACACCGTCACCAGTACAGCAAAACATGCTACGTCATCAAGATGGATACTGTCAACTTCATTTCTAGCGTTTAGACATCGATGTAATTGTTTTCTCTATGTCATTTAGTTTGGTTTCTGAAGGATGTAATCTCCTTGCTTTACCATTAGTAAAATTCAAAACTAAAGTCGTTACATTAGTTAATAAACAACAGAAAATACAAACGCCTACATAGTGTATATGTGTTAGTACTATCAAAAACTTATGAACTGAATGTAAGCCTAATGTAACAATAGGGTTTAAAGGATTCTGACGTTTTTTGATTGTAGCAAACTTGACTGATGTTTTGGATACTGTCTAGCGTGTTGGTTCTGTTTACACTACAACTTTAAAAAAAACGGGGTTTAGTCTTCAGGTGAAAATGGGGAGGGGGATCCTACTCGTACAAGCCAGTTTGAAGAGCTAGTCTCCATCACTCTTCACTGATAGAGGTCATCTAATTCAACACAAAGACGATTTCTTATTATTTCACACATGAACAACATTTGTAACCTCAGTAACAATTCGCTTATTATTTGTACACCAACCGGTTCTGGGGACAGATACTAGCTTTTTCAAACGATCTCACCATATTAGAATTCCTCTGCCTCTTTTTCACCTGAATGTGGCCTGAGGAACCCAAAATAGTGGGGGAAATCCAAACCGCTAATAAAATTTAATGTTAGAAGGGTACTGATAAAGTTTCTATATATTCTGTTTTTGTGCAGAGGATCAATGATTTCCCATTAGGTCCATATCATGAAATGTGATTCAGGGTCGTCTGTAACACCCTGGGTTTCTAAATGATACTACTGTCACACATTCTTGTGCATTCCTTATGAATTGTTTTCTGCACAAAGTTTAAAGTTGCTCATATCGGTAAATTTGATGGTAATTCATGAAGACCCTGCATAGCGTTCAGTTAGAGGATGAGCATGAATAATGAATTTGGATGGAAGTGATGGTGACGTGTAAGGTAACATCTGAGTATTTGGAGGAAGATTCTGAGAAAAATCAAGAACTTTATCCGACCTCGAGCCACGGATATCTGGCAACTAAACACGTGTTCTGTTATGTACAATAATATAGCAGTTAATTTGTTTAGGGGCTTGTGTTACGTTGGTTATTAATAGAGGAGTGTAAGATCGAATACAGAAAGAATGGGACACATCGCTTTGTTGAGGAACTCTTGTCAAAAGAGGTTTAGTTGCGAAATCGAATTTTATATTAGTGGACATGGCGAGGTCGTCTGCGGTATGTGTTCGCGCTTTAAACCCGTCTGGAAAGAAAAACAGTGTTGTAATTATCTTTAGGAAAATTAATTTAAAAATTACAGATGGAGGTACTTTCATTATTGCTCGCCTGGTATGAAGGTTGACCGAAAAGGACTGTGTGCAGTTTAACGTTTGTCTCAATTTTTTTTTTTGCTTTTACAATATACACATGATCAATAAATAAGTGTACACGAACGGAGCTTTTAAAACATCAAACATATTTGGAGCCCTTGTATAATATGTTCCTTTGTAAAGCGAGGCACTTACTGGTGCACCGCCATTTCTGTCTTCCCAGTCGGCCATTACTGTACGCCAACACACGCCAGTGAAGAAGACTACTGGGAGAAAGAGGAATTTAAAAATACGTAGACGAAGGTAGAGATAGCATGGCGACTGACCTGCGGCTGTTTGAAAATTGTGCTACGATAAACAGAAGTTCGTATTACGAAACAGGGGAACTGTTGTTTTGATTATTCTTTTGTATTCAGTTTTCTAACCAGCATAATTACCTTATGTATCTCATGTGAATATTCTGCACGCAAAGTCTTATTACACGAAACTTGTATTTTATGCATTTTGTTACTGTGAACACAGTTGTTTTCCTCACTGCAATAGAAAGCATATCTTAAACTTAACACACCATTTCTTTCTCCTGTCGATTGAGTGATTGAGCCTAGTCTCAGCAGACGCTAAGAGACGAAAGGTCTGCTAGAAACGGAAATAAAGGCGGCTTAGGCGTGAGAACCACAGTATTTGGCAAGATGATGCGCATGTCAAGTGGAGCCATCCTTCGGCTGATTTCCACAGTATTTGGCAAGATGATGCGCATGTCAAGTGGAGCCATCCCTCGGCTGATAGCATTCCTCCGATCGGTGAAATATCACCGTGCGTCATCAGAAGCTCTCATAGCGGGCTTGATGAAGAGTTCAGTTGTGAAATTATGCCGCTTAGATTGGTGTATATGTACCAGCGTTTTGGAAGATTTTACTGTCTCCATCCTCAGGGTGGTGCAAGTAGAGATTGGTGTATATGTACCATCGTTTCGGTGAGGCCTCTTGCCTCCATCTTCAGGTTAACAAAGGTAATCTTCTTTTACTATCCTGAAGGGAGAGGCAGAAAGTTTCTCCGAAACATTGGTACGTATGGGGCAGTCTACAAGGCTGTAATCTCATGCTGTATAGACTTACAACGCATTCACGAGCATAATGGCAATATTAGAATGCCAATAAAATAGCCCCTGTAACAAAGACGACGACTTTCCTTTTTGTGTAGGGCTTGTTAATTAATGGATAAATAAATACATTAGCACCCGTCTGCCTGTTAGCGTGGTGGGAACCCTTTCTGAAAACCGCAAAGCTGCGCCGACTTTTCATACACAGAACAATGTCACTTCACTGTGGAAGAACAGGTACAAACACCGTGTCATGGCTATGGTCGGCATCCAGTTACATAAAAGGAAAATGCTCATAAACAAAACGAAAGCTCCAGGGCTATCATTTCATGGCCTTAGGCTCCATGGCTCTGCGGCTTTGGGTTTTCTGGTTTCCCGGACGACCATACGCGTGTGTAGTGGAGCCAGAATGCCTTTGCTCATACATAATGGGATATCAGTTTCTGGTCTATGCTGATGATGTTAATTTATTGGGCGAAATCATAATACCATAAAAAAAAACAGAAGCTTTAGTAGTCGCTAGTGAGGGAGATGGTCTAGAAATAATGGTGAAAGAACTAAGGATTTGTTCATATCTCGACCCACAAAGCGGGACAAAATCAGAGCCTAAAGATATATAATAGATCCTTTGAAAGTGTGGAACTTTCAAATATTTGAGAACGACACTGACAAATACGAACTGCATACATGAAGAATCAAGACCAGATTAAGATTAAATTCAGGGAATGCCTCCTGCGATTCGATGCAAAATCTTTTGTGTTCCGCCTTGATGTCTAAAACATTAATATTGAAGTATACTGAAGTATAATTTTGCCTGTTGTGTTTTATTAGTGTGAATGTTGGGCCATCACATTAAGGGAAGAACATAGGCTGGGGTATTCGAGAACAGGGTGTTGAGAAAAGTATGTGGGTCTAAGAGGGAGAAAGTAGGAGGACACCTGAGAAACGTGCATGTTGAGAGCCTTCATGATCTGTACACGTCACCTAATATTATTCGGGTGATCAAATCAAGAAGAATGACATGTGCGGTGTATGTAGCACGTATAGAAGGGGGGGGGGGGAGAAATGCGTGCAAGATTTTGGTACAGAAATATGAAGGGACTATTTGGAAGACCTAAGCTTAGATGGGAGGGCGTGGACTGGACTTATATGGCTCAGGATAGGAACGCGGCAATGAACTTTCGAATTCTATCAAATTTGGTGAAGTTCTTAAATGGCTGATAAACTTTTAACTTCTGAAGAAAGATTATGCTAAATGGTGTTAATCGTAGGCCTATGTGTATGTACGTATATGTGTATAGCCTGGGTTTCCTTCGTGGACAGCAATATGTTCTGTTGATTCCACGAGAATCTTCCAGTTCTCGCATTATATCAGATAGTATTGACACATTATATAACTGTGTGGTCACGCAAGGGGTTTTTTTTCTGTATGGCGCTAGAGGTCAAGGACAGCCGCGACCTTTCCTTTTCGGGTTTCTGAATCTTGTTTGTAGACATTTGCCTGACTCCTTGGAGGAAGGATCGGACCGTCGCAAGACCTCTGGTTACACAAGACAACACAAACACAGAAACGAAACCATGTGTCCATGGTATGTGTGAGATTTGAACCCATGACCACGTTTTTCGATTGGCAGATGATATTATGTGCAACTGATCGCGCCGTCACTTACCGGAAATACAGCCGTTATGGAATAAAATAACTATTCAAGTACTATAAACCGAAATTTTGCTCTCTGCTGATTTGCATGGGTCTCACCTTATTCATTGAGACTACGTAAATTTTCAGGGTTTCAGGCGGGAATTGTAATATTTTAGGCCGATACCCACGTTGCGGAGGAACATCCTGCCTTCATATTTATAGTTGCAGCATTATAATATGCAACACTGCAGGATTTCAAAACCTAGAAAACAACAGTCAACTAGATTAGAGCTGTTTGGCGGAGAAGATACGAAGGAGGATGTTTACACTTTGAAAAAGGGAAGTAACAGGGCCCTGGAGAAAATAGCAACGTGAGGAGCTTTATAATATGCGGTGGTCAAATCAAATGAGCATGCAATATGCAGGGAATATAGGCTACAGTTCATGAGAGGGGAGAGAAACTCGCGCATAAATTTAGCCGGAAACCCCAAAACGAATATCCCACTCTGCAGACGGGATATACGAACACAAGATAGAGAATTAAGTAACAATGTGAAAGTGCAGACTATATAAATATATCTTGCACAGAATAGGGTTCAGAGGCGGGCTATTTTTGACACGTTAAAGGACCATCAGATTCAATCAAGCGCTGCACATTTCTTGGCTAGTAACTGGAAAAAGACTGCTCCATTCAGTTTGTTTTCTTACGTGTACCTTTACGCAGATATTAATATTAAGCTATCGTTTGCAGGAAGTTTACGTGCCCCTGTAATATTGTACTGCATGGCTCTCTGAATGCGGGTTTGATTTCTGCAGATAGGGAAAGTGTCAGGGTAGAGACCGCATTGTGAATGGTTTGCGTAATTACCTTTCAGTAAGGCTGCTTACGTCATGTTCTGAAGACGATAATAGAGTTGATGGAGGTGATGAATGATAAATTACTGTAGAAGAAGTAAGAAATCAGGTCTCACTTAAAACATGCATGTTTATAAAGGGAAAGGGCTTTTGAATAACTTAGTCATGAGAAGCTGTTCGAAGTTTGAGGAGTCTTGAAACGTAAGCGTTAAAGTGATGGCCTGTTTAACCAAGCTACGACGATCGATACTTCTACGAGTCTCAATGGAGGTGTGATGTCTCCAATATTGTACTTGCGAACTAGAGAATGGCCTTAGATTGACATTATGGTTACGTCATTTCTCATCGCCACTTTTTTACTGAAAAGTAAAATGACAAGAAATCTTATCATAATTTTGTAAACTGAATTTAAAGGATAAAATGTATGTTTAAACTATTCGTTGTTGAAATCAAGCATCAATATGCATCTGTCTACGATTTTATTTATTTCATTTACATTTATTTCACTTTACAGTCATTGAATTTAATGATTTATTATTTCAACAGAAGAGAATTACTGACAACACCTAAAGTCAAAATCGCTAAAACAATATATGCATCAGTGCAATTACTACTTAGTCTGAAGGAAGCACCATCTTAACTACTTTGCTCCTTTAGTAACTAACCAACTGGACCAGCTAACTATCGAAGTATTTGATAAAAAGGCGCAAACTGAATCGTTAAATTCTACCAGTTTATTATCTTCACTCTTCATAAACTGTTTTTCATCGGCTTATTTCTTTCTTGTCTTTGCAACTCCTTCTTGACTTTCGAATTGTGTATGTTATTCAACGACGCTGTCAGTTTCTGATACTATATGGCGTCGGAGATAGATGGATGAATGGTTATGGAACATAGGTGGATTCAGACTGACGGGAGAAAACCGACGTACTCAGAGTAAAACCTGTCCGAATGCCACTTTGTCCACTATAGGTCCTTTATGGACTGCCCTGGGATTGAGCCTGGGACTGCGCTTTGAGAGGCCAGTGACTAATAACTGCCTGAGCCATGGCACGTCCCGCGGCCTTTCAAGGAGCATTGGTACGAGTAATAGTCCTATACTTCAAACCCTTATGTACTTCTTTCCATTCATCCTAAGTTCACTGGAGTGTAGTATATATAGGTGGCAAGATTTTGTGGAGAGAGGTAAAATGTTAGTGTTTCTGTGGGCAGCTAAACAAGTAAAACATATGATTGCGTTTACAGAATAGTGATGCTTGCATAAACAAATCAGAGAAGTAGTCACAAGTTAATGCCGTGTCGCGTACAAAAGCTGAGACATATATTTACACCGTTATTTCAAGACATGCTAGTGAAAAACAGATAAGGATAATATGACAGTTACAGGAATGGAGCTTGGAATGATCCAAAATTGAGATACAGTGGTACAAGCTGATGATTTTTGTTGCAGTGATAGTTGTTTCGTCTGAAACTGACAAATTGATGGAAGTTAAACTTTATTCATTTAGCGGTTATCGGCTGTTGTAAACTTTCGCATTTTAGGCCTGTAGCGTCTGATTATCTTTATTGCCAACGTCGGTGTTGGGCGCACTCTGCTGTGAAAATATCTAGAAAATTTGATTTAGATGGAAGCAAAATAGCCATACCAAGGTAGGACTTCATAACTTATAATTCTTTGTCCCTAATCCTAACCGCAGATTTGGTCTTATGGATATCTGGAATACATTAGACACTATATTGCTTGGGTCAGTGAATTCAATATCGTGCAGTGCATGTGCTTGATGACTCGTATCCGAGGCGTTGGAAAGCTCCAGAAGCGCTATTATTGGGCAGTCCAGAGTAAGCCTGGTGAGGGAATTGGGGATCGATATTCAATCTTGTATTCGGTCTACTGGAAGAAGGAAGAAAAATGGTTACATGGATGTATATATATATATATATATATATATATATATATATATAGGCCTATATGTGTGCAAGAAATATTAGAGACATGGAGGAGTTTGAGGAGGAAGTGAGAATGAAGGAGTATGCGTGAGGGATGAATTAAGTAGGCCTAACTAAAGAGTCTGAGTAGAAGGATGTGTTGATCTTTCTCTAACTTTCTGTCTTTCGTTGGTTCTGTGTAAGTTTTTCAATGAAAATGTTACCCAAGTTGTTCATAAAAGGCATTATAGGCTCACATAATTCAAGGGTCTACTCTACGCTGCCTACGTAAATGGCTATATATACTTAAGTTTCTTCACCCCCAGAAAAATAATACGCACAAGGGACAAGATTCTGTCCCGGAACAAGATGGAAACTGTATAAGTTGTTCGCAGGCAAAGTGTTACGTTGACTTCTTTGGGGTTATTTAGTGTCGCTTTTAGCATAAAGGACGCGGTCGAATTCAGCGAATATAAAATTTTGAGGATCACTTGCGTTCGGTTAAACTAATGATTTGTTCTTGGGTGAGATGGAAAAGTGAACTGTGGTGTACGATTTATTGTGCACACAAAAGGATTTTATACTTTTGTGAAGAAATTGTAAGATATGATAAAATGAAGTAAAAAAAAAAGAGGACTTGGATACTAGGCGTGTTTATATTTTAGGGCAAAGTTTTCTAAGATCAGATTGTGCGAATATTACATTATGGCGCTTCGAGCCCTAACATAAAATAGTAAAATCGGTGCAGTCAGAACACATGTCCGTGATCTGTATTTAAATTTTGCTTATTAGTTTACAGAATTGTAACACAGGGGTGCACAAATACCGGGCGCCAGGTCGCTATTCCGACTAAATTTTATAGGTTGACAGCTAATATTTATAGATTGAGTATGTAATTTGCTTCATATCACCTTTCTGATGCCTGGACTTCTGAGGTGGCTACCAGATTTTTGAAAAATTTATGCACTTCTGCTCTAGCAGATAATTTATTCGTTGTTCAGTTTAATTCAGTTCAGTTGTTTAAATAAAACACTGAAATAATTTTTTGGCAAAGTAAAATCAATAGCAGAAACTAAACTTAGCATAACTGATGGTAATAGAAGCTACTACGATAAGAAAACTCATAGAATTAGCCTATATTTCAAAACCTAAGCCAAACAAAAAAGCAAACCTGAAATTGAAGGAAATTAAATACTGAAATCAAGACAGAAGTTTAAATTGAAATAAATAAAAAAGGAAAATTTTTATACAAAAATGAGATAAAATTGTAATTTACACGGTGATGACTGAAGTGCTTATTGGCGAAACTATAATGAGTGAAACTGATATTGCTGTATAGAGCAGGGAGTATTGATTGTGCTGTATGTATGTGAGACAGAAGTAACACGTGAACAGTGAAACAGATGTAAATAGATTATTTTGTTGCTCCATAAACTTAGGGCCTATTATCTGTCATGTAGAGACTGACTCGGTGAGAGAGTTTTAGAATCCATTTTCAGCAGTGCAAATCAATTTATTACATATTTCTGCCTCATGACGTGCTTCTGATTAGTACTCGTACTATGTACTTTAGTCTAAGGTACAACTTCTTTAGGCGCGTTTTGCATAATCGCGAAAAGCGCCTATTATCTTCGTCTTGTCTGTCCGTCTGTCCGCATGTATCAGCGCGGCTCTCACTGGAGGGATTTCCGTGAAATTTGATATTGGGGCCCTTTATGAAATTTTCTTGAGAAAATCCAAATTTGGTTGAAATCGGGCGAATGTGTTGGACACTTTACATGAATACTCAAGTACGTTTTATTGTTGCCGGCGACATTGAGTCGCCATAATTTAGTGAAATGATATCAGGCTGTTAGGATAGCTGAAGAGTACGCGAAAACCTACAGTGTTACTTCATGCGTACATCGCCTTTCTTGTTAAGTATTACAATTGTGTCGTACTCGTATACACGTTACACCTTTCGATACGATCATGTCCTCTTCAGGCAAATTGGGGAAATTACTGAGAAAGAGGTGCTCTGATGTTGTTCTTAATGGTGTTTACCTAAAAAGTGAAATTCAAAACTGACTTCTTTACGCGTTTTTTAAATGTAAATTTTAGAAGAGATCAAAGGTTAGGAACTTTTCCAGTACACAAATCAGTTTTAGATTATAATTTTAGATCATCCTTTTTATGAATAACGACAGTGCATTGCATTGTAAACAGTCTATTTCCACACACCTGAAGATGATACTATCTTGTCGAAAATCATAGCTTCTATACGATGCAGTTGTAATGTTTAATAAAATGTTATCTTATTCTGAAAGATAAAGCTTAATTTCAATAAAAGTTTATGCTGAACGTATTAAATTTCTCACATAAATCAGAATTTCTACGAAGTCAAAGTCATGTCCAGGCCATCGCACTTTGTGCCAGCGATCTAGCTAAGCTAGAAGCAAAGAAATTCACATCAAGTAAGAAAAATAAGTCACGAGATGTACTGAAAAACCGTCTTAGTTTATCTGAATTATGAATAATACGTCTCCTCTGCATACGCTTGAGGGCCTGACTGAGTAAGTCTGTCGATATTTGTGAGGCCATCAGTGGTCCATTCATCGCAGCGGGGTCAGCATTTGCCTGTGGATTGCTACCTTGGGCAGCATTCCATATATTGACCACAGAGCATTCTGGACGCTGGTTGAAGGTTTAAAATTCGATAGTGATATGGTTATCGTAGAGATAGGTACAGGGTATACTACACATTGGGGGGGGGGGGGGTGATAGTCGAGGAATAGTAGATACTTGTCTCGGTGTGGGCATATCAGCTGTCTCTCTTTATTAGGCCCTTAATTAACTACATGCAATATAAGATAACGCAAGGTCCCACAGGAATTTCCCGGGGTTCATGAGTTGCTGTTTGGACGGAATAATCTAGAAATGTGTAATTCGGCTGTATACATTTTGTAGGCACGTAAGTGAACTAAACGATGCATGGCTATTTTAGTAATGCCAATGATTTCCTGTCTCACCCCTTTTAAGTCCGAATGTAGAAATGTGGCCTAGTGTATCTTTCATAAATATAGTTATACGGCCTTATCGCTAGAGAATTCTTGTATTTCAATGAATTGTAATTTTATGGTGATCCATCCCTCTCATATTTTTCAGTTTTATACAGCTTTAAAAAATTTATTGTGTTTCTTTCTAGTATTTATTACGAATTTTTTAAAGGGTGAGATCTCACACCTATTTGTATTTAAAGTTTTTGTTGAAAGTACTTAAAAGAAAAGGCCTGATGATGGCTTATGTTAAGCCGAAACTTGTTGCCTAAATAAAATTGATAAAATTACTTTGTGTATGTATGACTGTATAATGTGAACTATATTCTTGAATTGTAATTTATTAAATTATTGACTAAAAGCACTTTTCTTAGTGACGAAACAATTTCGGTGTTCACAAATCACTTTCAGTGGACTTCATTTTATTGATTAGTAAACGCACTGACGACAACCAATTTGTTTCAATGCTCGGCACTGCTTGTCTGCTCTCCAGATCCAGTAATTTATTAGAGTCACAAATTATGACGGTGTGGATATATAAGAGAGATAAAAAGTGCATACAAAATTTTATTCGCAAAACCAGAAGGGAGCAAACCGCTTACAAAATATGAGCTTGGATAGGACAATAATATTAAAATGGATTTAGAGGAAAAAGTTTGAGGATGTGTACTGGATTTATCTGGTTCTGAGTAGGGTACAGCGGCAGATTGTTACGCTGCCAGCTGCACAAAAGACAAATTGATTGTTACGTTGCCAAGAAGTAGGCCTACTCTTGTGTAGTCAGGTATACTACCATCGTGATTTTATGAATCTCCGTACGAGCGCTCAGTACCGGGACAGGCCGCTGGTTGACGGACATGTTTTTGCAAGACGCTTTGCCCTTTCCTTTGTTTTGTGATGTCATCTGACGATTCGTTCTGTTGCTAGACGCAGTGTTGCAGCAGCGCACTTTGAAAACTGGAGTTCAAATTAGATGTGACAAGAGCGCTATATTCTTCTGCCACAGCTGGAACTTACGAAGACGCATCTAGATGGGGGATCTATAAATTTCGGCAATAGTGCGGTTAATGTTGAAGAGGGGAATTCATATCTGAAATATACTAATTGTAGATTTAGTGTGATAATTATAAACAATCACAATGGTCCCGCAAAGTAGAATTCATGAAATCATAATGTCGCGCTGACTAATTCAAGCCATTGAATTAGCAGGTAGTTCAACTGCTTTATTCCCGAACTTAATCTCGGTTTTCTCAGCAATTTGTGACAACCCTATTCTTTCCATTTACGACGTTCCAGCAAACCCTTTTCATGGACCGAGACGGCGAGGAAATCAGATACACGGCTCCCTGGAGAACAGTCGCTCGGTGGAGGGAATACGTACGGTGTCTATGTCGGATTGAGAGTGAAAAAGATTCGTGTAAATGCAGACATTTGTGTTTATCAGGTTTATTATCCTGATGCAGCAGTGTCAGTCTGTCTGCTAGAGCTGCAGCAAGCCCTTCAAAATGTTTCACGCTCGGATGTGTGAATAATAGTACTGAAGTGCTTGATATGTTAATGTGGTATATTGACTGCAAGCCTGCAGCCAGCTTGTACTTTATTTGGTAATATAGGCCTGCTTTAAAATACTTGTGTTCATTTTTCTTTCCCTCATGAAACCTCATGTGTTTAACTGATGTCCGCTCATAATAAGGGCTACTTTGATAACAGACCTCCAGGGATAGTGACAGAAGTAGAATCTTAATTCTGGAACGCTGGCAATTATAATAATTCTTGCACAAAAATTGTAGTCTGTAGAGACAGCCGTGGTCGGTCGTTGCAGAGTTGCTACTGTGGTTTGAAGCTGTCCGTCGAGCCAGTAACAAAGTTAGTGTAGTTCACCAATACGCCTTAAGTGACCGAGACTCTCCCACAGGGAGTGTGCTTAGTGTATTGCCGATGTTTACAGTAAACATGCTCTCTGTGATCCTCGGACGGCCATTTATAAAGCAAACCACAATCCTGCATATTACAAAAAATGCTGCCGTCTAAACTTAGGAATGAAAATTGCATTTCACGAGACGTGCTTTCATAAATAACAGCATGTATGGACTGTGCAGCAAAGGATGTTTTATTCGGAGTGCGCACCGTATTAATAATTGTAGATTAATAAAATGAAACTTGATGAGTACATACCTTGGTTGCTGTGGAGCTGATTGGTTTACCGAAGATACTGTAAGTGACTTCCTCTTAACTGGAGTTGCATGGCGAACACGTTCCATGTTGGCGAAATTTGAAGACAATATAGAAGGAGGAATTGAACTAATTTGCTTGATGATATTTTCTTTTGGGTTGTCAGTAGTAAGATGTTTGTTTTAAAAGGCCTTATACCTTTCAGCAGGTCTCACAGAAAGAAGCCCGGGGGTTTAATTTTAATCCTTAAAATTAACGCATGATTCGTAATTATCAATTCGCAGCCTTCTCTGAGTGAAATGCCACTTACAGTATGAAGGGAAAGTATGTGTCTACTGAACATAGCTTTTTATTTTATGCACGGGTAAAATATCATAAATTTAAATTACATAATACTCGCTAATAGAATTGACATGTTGGAACTTTAAGCCACAAGCTTTATTGGTTTTATTAGATGTTTAGATAAGTATTTTGAATTTGAAAGGAAAGTATATCAGAGGCGTGCAGGAGACTGCGATGCAATTTCACCAGTAATGCACCTAATAACGAGGTAACAATTATGAACGTACCCTGTGCTGAAATAATTGAAGACCAAGCCAAAAATGACGTTTAGGGAGTGCAGGTATAGCTTCAGTATTTTTAACCTAGGTTCTTGATGGAGGTGAGTGGTTGGCTGCAGAGGTCGACCGCTTTTACCCCGAAGAAATAGCTGTAAGTATTTGAGGGTGCTGGGAGGCAGCTGGAGTCTGAATCGACAGAGCTGTGACGAAAAAATTACTGTTCACGGTGTGAAAAGAATGCCGGATTTTTCGGTCGAGCAGCCCATAGCATAGTTATTGCATCGACAGAGCTCTCAGGATCACAATAATCCTTGAGCAAGTTGAACAGTTTTTACGAAAGTAACGTAGTCAAAGTACACAAAATTGTGAACGGCATAAATATGGGAGGAAATTTATAGAAACTACACATGTTCTCTAGAGTGGCGTAACGAAGATTTTCGTAGGGAATGTTTTTCTGTGCAAATATTGACACCGTTAATTTAAAAAGTGTATTGAGGTACCGTCGATACCACTTTGAAGCATGAAATTCATCTACAGGTATAAGCGTACGTGAAGTTTTAGAATTGAGGTTTCAGAACAGGTTGTTAAGAAAATACAATGAGAGGTGTTTTATGGTGTTGGGGAGTTCCAAGATTCATTCACATATTTCTGTTATACACTCTTGGATTTTGGGCTGGGATAGCGTAGTCGGTGTAACGACTTGCTACGAGCTGGACGGTCCGGGGATCGAATCTCTGTAGGGGCGAGATTTTCCGCATCCGTCCAGAACGGCCGTTAGCCCCACCCAGTCTTCTGTACAAAGGGTACCGAGTCTCTTTCCGGGGGTAAAGCGACTGCGGCGTGGCGTTTACCACTCACCCCCATCTAGCACTGAGGTTAAAGAAAGAGTACAGCTGTACCTCTACTCCCTATCTGGGCCTTCAAGACAGGTGTTTACTTACCCCTTGGTTTTGCATAATAATATCCATTTGAATGTGGCCGATTTGTTTCTGGATTCACACTTTAGTTCATACGCCTGGGAGTGTAAACCGATTCTGTCTTTGCAGTTGTGCGAGATCGGTTAAATCATATTTGCACTATAAAGCCAATCACAAATTTATGCATTTTAAGTAGACTTACGTTTAGCTTTATCTGATTTTCAGTAAAATTCGATTACCTGTATGCTAACAGGATCTAACCCCTCTCCCTTCCTGTGGTTGTGATTGGCCACATTCCTTGCAGCTTTCCTATGTAATCGATGCAATTCCTTCTCTGTAATTAATTAAGCGTCTACCTGGATGGAATTTCATCACCCTGAGGAAGGCAAAAGTGCTTTTGGCCCAAACGTCTTTATCAGCTTGCGATCCTACATGATGTCTAAACCCAAAAGCCTATCGGCTGATCAGTTTCCTGCGTGAAAGCCTGAAAATCTTTCTTTGCTGGCACTTAATGCCTTAAAGTTGTAATTATATATTCCATGTGAATTTCGTATAGATTAAACAGAATTAGCCTTTCACTACACGTTTATGCCATTATGACATGCATTTATTTATGTTGTGACGACATGAAAGACGGTTTATTAAAACAGAAAAGCTTGATAATTGAGCACAATGCTTGTTAAGATGCTAAATTTTTTTAACATATATATTTACGTATTTCGGTTACTTCCCTGATTGCAGCTGCCTTTTTTGCGTTATTTTTAATGCTGTTTACTGTAAGATGTGGCTTGCCGCCTGTTTAGGGCCTACCACGTTCAGCAACATAGCCACGAGGTTCATACATATTTCATTGTTTAGCAAGCCAAGCTGTAGGTCTGACAATGTATTGCTTCGATTTTTTATTTCCTTTTGCTATTTGCAGAAAGTGGAAACAAAGTTCCGGATGCAAGAGAGCTGTAAATTATGTTCAGTTGCATGCCGTGCGGAAACTTACTGGCGTGTTCTGAAGAAGAAACACGCGTTTTCTCAAGTTTCTTCTTGATCAGAGTATCTGGTAATAGAGAATATATATTACTTTAGCCTTATAACACTGAAGCAGCAGCACCCGAAGTGGACACACGATTATGGGAAAAGTTCCAGAGCATTAGTCTTAACATTGAATACCTGTAAGGGTGTAAAGTGGTTAGTGGAAGGTTTTTGGCAGTGATCTTGTGACGTAGTGTAAAGATTTTCTCTGCCGGAATCTCCTGCTTAGTTTTTTGTCACTGAAACACTTACTGAACAATGTATAGGTTTCCGTGATTTCAGACTTCCGCCGCGATGTTGATGAGATCTGCGCTCTTCTGGGATATTACGCAGAGTCGAGTGATAAATCTTTACCGACATTCGGGACAGCATATAGGTCCCATCTTCAAGGGTCAAGAAGTCCAAGTCTTGGATAGAGTTGCATAGAGTTGGTGCCGGTGTGAGCTTTTGCACTGTCTTGCTGAAAAGAGGACATAGGTTCTGTCGTAATCGTTCAGGCGTCTAACAATGACTTCAGAATATGTGATACATATCAATGTAAAAGTAAATGTAGGGTCTAAGAAAACTCTCATAGCACGCCACACAAAGGTTAACGTCATGTAACGTGTTTTAACATGGGAAAACTTTTTTGTGAGAGTTAACCCATCCACCAAGCTTCTTTGCTAAACAGAAGGAATTCGATTTTTATTTCTCCATCATGCATCCCATGCAGGCAACCAGTTCACAAAATTCCGTATTGTCTCACGATCTGTGTTGTAGAGTTTGTGAACCCCTGTTGTCTTATATGGATAAAATGGAGCACATGCCTTATGTTTGTTCTTGTACTGTCCAGAATGGAACAGGACGCTCGTAAACTATTCACATACTTGTAAGTCGTTGTCGAATTTACACAAAATTTCATTTAGAAACTGCATTTAGAGCATGTCTGAAATGAAAGGCATATAGCAGCTGGCAGATGACTCGTGGACTCTCATGTCAGCAGCGTCGGAGCGAGCTTCTGTGTGTGACATAAGCTAGTCGACGGAGGTGGCTGGTCATTGTCGGAACCCAAAATAATGACCCTATATAGAGGCCTAGAAGACACATCGCTGTGGCACAGAAGACATCGCAGTGGCACAGAATACAAATCGGTGTGGCACAGAAGACATCGCTATGACACAGAAGACATCGCAGTGGCACAGAAGACATCTCTGTGACACAGAAGACACATCGCTGTGGCACAGAAGACACATTGCTGGTTCTTTATTTGTGCATCTTCTCAACTAGTACTGCTGGAGCAGACAAAATCTTTAGAAGATTTACTTTATCCTGGGTTGATACTAACAACAAACATTTTTGGTTAAATTCCGTGCACTCGTTTGTTAGTTGGAAAGTGTGCTGCTTTCAACACTCATAGTTACCTGCCAGTGTGATTTCTGATTCTGATACATTAGAATTTAAAAAAATCCATATTACTCTTTACTGTGAGTATTATATAGAGTGTCAGTTTATTACGAATGGATAACTGAGTTTGGTAGTGTAGGCTGCCGTGAAGCGGGTGATGTTAAGTTCCGCAGAAATCAGTCACCACGTTCAAAAATGGGAAGATGGGAAAAACATACATACACAGAATACTGATTTCGTATCTTTCCCTTTTTTTTACAGAAGGGATGTAGGCTAAGAAAAACTTAATTAAATTCTCTTTACGCAAATACAAATAGACGGGGATAATTAAAATCCGGATGCTTTAACGAATCCTTTCATTAGCAGAATATATTTATTTAGTACTCCATTTTCGAGTTACTGTGCCTTTAAAGAAAGGAATTACGTCATAAACTGTTCACTTCGGGACCCATAAAGAAAACTTTGTATAATTGTACTATATAATGTTGTCTTTATTATTAAGAATGTTCACAGAACTGCATTTCTAATTTTATGAACTGCATATAAAATAAATTTTCATAAAAGTTGTATCTAATTTGCAGCTGAACTCTTTGCAGTCATTAGTGCACATTATAAAGGTCGTTACTATGATAATAAAATTCTAGATTCACTTTAATAAAGCTCAAATTAATTAAAGCGTTCAGTAAGCAGCAGACCGCACACACACACACACACATTGTCCGGACAAAATGCCCATTACGGTTAGGTGTGTATATATCAGGCAGCTAATCTCACCATCTGATAGCTATATAAATTAACTGCAAGGCACGTAAGAAAGAAACATGGCGCTGCTAGTTGCTTATTAGCCGCGGAACATTTTGTCTGACTACATCGTGGGAATTTTTCCGTAGTCAACGGGATGACACAATCATGAACGTGATTGATACGATGTCATCTAACAGAGATAAGAAACGAAAGTGTTTTTAGGAATTTGTCTACCCGCAGTTGCAGCTGGAACACATCAAAATTGTGTTCTGAAACGTTCGAATTTTAGCTATTTAACGAAGCAATACTTTGACGTAGCTTGTAGGCCCGTAACATTAAACGACATAGAAAGGTGGTCATTACAGCTGTGTGGATAAGACGGAAAACATGCTGTTGTAGCCTAATTAAAGGCCCAGAAACATGAAGGATCTGTATATGCATTTAAATCTGAGGGTTCTCTTTACGCAATGTTAAAATGTGCTTATGTCAGTCTTTTTCATTCTTTCTTCCTGAAAAGATCTGTCAAACATTTTAAATTTGTGTTTTCCTTTTAAATATGTGATTCCGCTCTACACGTAGAAGCCGGGATATCGTAGTCGGTATAGAGACTAGGCTACGGTCTGGACGGTCAGGGGTTCGAATTCCGGTAAGGGCAAGAGATCTTTCTCTTCCTCACAAACGTCCAGACCGGCTCTGGGCCCATGCAGTCTCCTATTCATTGGGAACCGGCGTTCTTTCCTGGGAGTTAAGCGGCCGGGGCGTGAGATTGACAACTTACCTCATCTGGCGCCGAGGTTAAGAATAAGTAGAGCTGTAACTCTACTCATCCCTTAGGCCTTTACTGAGTTGACAGGGACACATTTGAGATCTGCGTTCTTCTGGGATATTACGCAGCGTCGAGTGGTAATCCTTTACCGACGTTTCGGGACAACCCCGTATCGGTCCCATCTTCAAGGGTCAAGAAGTCCAATAACTTCTTGACCCTTGAAGATGCGTCCGATATGGAATTGTCCCGAAACGTCGGTAAAGGATTACCACTCGACGCTGCGTAATATCCCAGAAGAAAGCAGATCTAAACATCGCGGCGGAAGCCTCAAATCACGGAGGGACAAATTTACCTTTTCCTTGTAACCTTTGGACATATGATTATTGTTTCACAGTGGCTTAGGTTAGCTTTCCGGCCCTGAGCAGGTATTACATACCTTCTGTCCCTGTCCTTCGCACTGTAGCTAATGACTGGGACTTAATATCAGCTCTAGACAATGGAAAATGATCAGCGGTCATCTTTACATCGTATTCACACTAATGTAGTTTATAATGCACAACCTTCAGTGTAATAAACAGTATAACTTTCCTCTTGATAAATTACTGCTCGGTTCGTAATCCACTGTCGATAATCTCTACAGCAGAAACCCTTTATATGATGAGTCATTACACTTGTAAATACAATTCTTCCGTTATTTTGCTCAGTTATCCAGTAACACATCGTAATGTAAGTTGAGATTAATATTCCTTCACCCTGAGTGGGTCGGCGGAATGAAAAAGTTCAGCGCTGGCCAATGAAAAGTGTTGGAACATTTTTGGCCTCAAGCCAGACACTGACTATGTATTTCACCCCTCTTTTATATGAAAGACTGTTACGTCTGATTTCTGATAACGACGCCCTCCATATAGAATTTTATCAGATTTTTTACTTTTTCTCTTCGTAAAGACATGTTTTGGCAATAATATAAAACATTTTCTGCCGATCATTAATTCCGGGAGACATATCTCTGATAGTGTGCAAATTTAAGAAAATGAGAAATCACACTATGTTTCCGTTTAACATCTATAAAAGTTAATATTGGTAATAAAAATTATCACGTAAACCTTGTTTATTGATTAAAATGTAAAGTAGTATTACCTGTGACACGCTAGTTGTGAGTTGTGTAAATTAACCGGAGAACAATTAACACTTCGCTCTACCAAGGTTCAAAGCTACTTTTCTAGGACAAATCACACTGTGTGTGAGTTTATTGGTAACGAATAAGGATAGAACTCTCACACCGTGTACTGATTTAGAACTGACTTTAAGACGCCTTCCTTTCGCAGCTGAACTTCACTTTTGACTTCTGAAACTTTGGTTGTGGAAATTACTGTAGCGGTGATGGCAGGCCGTTAATAATGATGCATTGTTGTACTGGGATTAGGGTTTTGGAAGTCCTGCCCATTTGCACACAGTTTTACACGTATATAATAACACGCTGTGCTGTTATCTGTGGGAAAACAAACTATAATACCGGGGTATGCAATATGCAGCCCACTGGCCAAATGACACACACCTGAAGCAGTGGTGCTTCCCCGCCTGAGAATGTAACAAAATATTTTTCTTAATTAACTAGCACACATGAACGTATAGAGAAGCAGTGCCCAATCACGTTACTGCCAATTTTGTATTACCGCTGACATGTCCATATTTCTGAATAGCCAACAGGCTATATTTGAATTTTATGAATAAACATTGTAGTACCCGCACACATACGTATTTATGATTACGTCAAGCCCACCTTAAAATCTTTGACGCACTTAGTGTAATGTCCATTACTGCAATAATATTCAATGTGATAATTAGTATCATGAGTTAGTGATGCCTACACTTAGACGACTTTATGTATTATGCATCCTTTGAAACCAAATCTGATGTTACTTGTACAATGTGAAACAAAAAATGGCTTATGAAATTGTGTAAGTTAAGTCCTCGGTAATGACTGTAGTTTCGAAATATGACTGGTTGGCTAAAATTATACTTGTAAATTGCGTGGTTATATTTCAAGTGAAATATCAGATTTCTTCTCTGCTGAACAAGGTTTGATTATATTATATTATTATTTGTGTACACACAATAGTGATTGTAAGGAATAATATCAATACTACGACATGTTTCGACCTTATAGGTCATATTGAGATTATTCTAGACGTTAGGAGGGTTTTTTGTTGCTTTGTAAGTTGCTTTGTATTGTGATTTTTATTGTCCGAGTTTTTATGTGTTTGTGTTTGTTCTCTTGGGCATTCTTACTATTTATGCTCCTGGTTATTGCTATTGTGAGTCATTTGTTGGGTTATTGTACTTACATTCTTGTATGACGCTGCTTAATGATGTGGTGTGTGTATTGCATTATGTTGCCTATGCAGTGGTTGTTTTCTAGGTTTGTGCTTTTCTTATGTGGTGAGTATATCGAAAATCGGGTTTTTGTTGATAGTGTGGTTTTCGTTTAAGTTTTGGTTTTGTGTACTGAGGTTATAGATGTCGTAGTAGTGATATCATTTGTTATTATAATTATTATGTTTATACAAATTATAGTATAATAAAGTAGAACATTCTTGTGCAGACAAGGAACCTAATGTTTCAATTAAACAAATAGTACAACACAACATGATGAGAAGAAGTTAGTTTATGTTATTAATACGTAAAATATAATAAAATGTTATGACTTGAGATGTTAAAAATAGCTAAAGAAAAGCCTTAATTCTCAAGTTTTGTTGTTACCAGTTGCTCGCAGTTCTTGAGGTTTCTATTGTCTGTTGGATAACAGGAGACTAATTATTTAACACATAAAATTCCACGTCCATTTTCTGGATTCGGTTGGCGTCCGCCCCAATTGGATTTACAGTGACCTTGAAGTATGAGCCCGAGATTATCTTGAATAGCCGTTTAAACGTTGTTCTCTACGGAAACCTTCACTAAAAGGCTGAAAGATTTATGCGATTGAATGGTGAAAGCGAGCTGATAATGGAGGGGCTTCTTGCTGTAGGTTCAGTATATAGCTTGATTTACTGCTTTGCCCTCTTAACGTAGAGCTATAATGAGATTCCTGATACGTATCTTGTAAGAGATCTTCCATACACCAACATTTTCACCTGTCCTTTGTCTTGTGTGTGTGCATTTTCGGCTGCCGATCGTGTGTGCATTAAACAAGCTTTCCCAAAGTGATATCGTATATTCTTAACAGCACGCTTTAGTATGGCCTACCTTAACCATGTCTCATATTTCAAATGCAAGCCTTCGAGTGTGTAGTAAATCTTACCTGAATCTAGCTTACATTTTCTCATAAAATATAGAGTATATATTTTCTGGAAGTAAAGGCGTGAACTATGGCAGAATTTTACCGACGTTTCGGATAAAAAGTGCCTCCGTCTTCAGGCTAGTTCGTGGAAACATTCTACCAAAGTGCACGGTGTTGCATTAGAAGGGACAATATTATTTGTGGTCACCACAGCAGAATCTCAAATCTTGTGCTGAACTAATGTTCTTTAGTCTCTTACAAGAGAATAAAATTAACTTTTGGCTTAGTCCAGGGACATAGATACATTTTTAGACCTCGAATATAGATGGAACTGAATGCCAACGTTGCTCTCTACACCTCTGGGAAAATGTTCTGTTGCCTGATGAGCAGAATGTTCTGTGATATGCAGAAGAATATTTTCCTATGGTCGTGTTCGGTGTAGCCCGCACATTGGCTTTGACGTCACTTCTTCCACCTGAAAAATTTTATACAGAGAAAGCTAACAGTCCTATTCATTGAGGTGCGGTATGTAAGAAGATTTAAAATAAATAGTGGTTTAATCAGGCAGATCAGCTTGGCGGTAACTTTCTGTTCTTGTATTCCGCAAATGTCTGATTCGAATTTCTCCCGGGAAGCAGATTATACTCATTGAGGTTCTTCATGATTTTTCTCAATAGCCATAGTCAATTGTCGGGGTAGGGCATGGGTTAGGCCACAAATTCATAATCCACAAATCATTGTCATCGACACTTGTAGTCTGGGATACCGACAGCATCGTAAAACAAAAGACGAAAATATTGAGTCTTAAGTACGAGATTTTCCATTTAAGTTCTGTGAAGCTATCAGTTAATTTTAATTAGCGTATTGACGAATTTTTGTTACTGTAACGTATATAACTTTACTGAATCAAAATTGAGAATTTGTGTAAGATAAATGTAAAATTTTTAAATCACTTGCACAGTTCAAGGCGTGATTACATCAGAGGCTGGAACCAGCCTATAGAGGCTTTGTTGTAGGTTTTGAAGTTACAGTAATCTATTTCTTCGGCGAGTTAAATTCAGTTTTGTTTTGACAGCGCCAAGATATGAATTTAACTACCAACGCTGCTAGATGGGAATTTTTATATGTGCAAGATTTTAAAATGCACAAGCGCAGAGTTTGATTAATGAAATATTTATTTATTTTCGGCGAACTTGCCCGTTTTACAGCGCTGTTGTAAATTTAATTACATTCATATATTTTTATATTCCGAGGGAGTTACTCCGCATATTCCGACTAGATCTGTGTAGGAATTACGCCCTACATTTTTTCTTGAGGTATCTTATTCCAGTGTTGGTTGGGATCGCAGCTAAGCTTGGTGAGCTCATGGTTTCTCCGTCAGTCGGCCGATTGACGTGACAGTACTTGAATAAGACACGATCTTCTCCTTTAATGTCCCTACATAATCAAAATTCGTTTTCAACTTTCAGATTTATTCTACGCTCTTCAATAACTTCTGCAGTTTAAACTAATTCCAAGTAGAATCCTGTGTGAGATGCCAATAGACGGCCAGCTAATCAGTTTCTCGCCTTTCGTGTAAACCGAAATGTATTTCTGAGTTCATAATTTCCCGCCTGTTATTCCTCTCCTCTGTACTGTGAATCCAATTCACACTCTGTTTCTTACAATCCATTTTATACTATCCTCCTCCATACTGTTAGCACGTGTGTCTCGCAAGTGAACTTCTCCTTTCAGACTCTCCCTACTCTCTTTTCGTGTGCATGTCTCACTTCTCGTATGCATAATATGCTCCGCTGCCTCATCCCTGATGGACCGCTCTAATATTTGGTTCCGAGTAGGCTCAACGCATTACCGAACTCTTCATTACGCCTTTGGAATTTAAATTTCAAAAGGTTAGCCTTTTAATCCGTACAGTGGTCACTTTGATCTTCACGTGTAACGAGGTCTTTATAAACCGCTTCCATTTCAGTCACGTATTTAGAGTTCTATCTTGATAACTTCATTTCAGTTTATATAGCCCAATAAATTGTATATAAATGGCTCACATTAATTATGTATACAAATACTTTTCGTATTGAAGATGAGAACCTAATTCTGAAAGACCGTTTGTATTGTTGAGATAGCTAGTACATAAAGTTGTTCGGTTTCGTACGTGACCTAAGGGAAGAGTTAAACGCCCTCAGGATCATCAGTTATCTCAGGATTTTGCCATTAGACGCTGGAGCTCGCTGCCTTCCGTATCAAAGCAATACCGCCATGAAGCTTAGCCTCTGAATAGGGAGGAAACCAACGAAGAGAATTCCTCTTTCCCCGCAGTACTTTGTCCCACAATCCACTTTAGTAAATAAAACTATTCTGCTGGCTTCCTCAGCTCTCAGCGTCGGCCACCAACTCATGGGGGTCCACAACTTTTAATGAAGGGCTTAGTCTCCAGAGATGAAGGCAAAGAGTTACAGCATTTTAATAGTTCTTGTCGTGAAGTGCCTTCCTCAATACTCGCAGTTGGTTCAGGTTTTCTAAAAGCTGTTTAATGCTTCCATGTTTTGAAAGTGGATGTCATTCCTAAGCTTTATTGGCAGCGGAGATGCAGGACGTATTTACAATACTGTGCATGGTTTGTTCCTGCTTTCTCGCCCTTCAGTAATTGGGTTAAACTCACTGACCTGACTATGTTGTTGACTTACTGGTAAATCTAATAGATGTGATTAGTCGGTAATTATTTAATTATTATAATAACTTTTACTTTTATGTAGTTGATGTTAAGGCACACGACTTAATGTCGTAATACTACATTTAGTTTAAAGTACCTGTAGCTTCGCGGGCTTGTAATTTTGCTTCCTAGAAGGAGAAGAATTTCACTCAGCAACTGACTTGATAAATGACGATATATTCGAGTGCATGTGCTGGTAATTTCCTAGTGTGTGCCTGCATTGTGTGTTTCGCGGTACGATAAAATTCTAAGTGACATTTTTATGACACACGTTGGAGCTGTCAGATTCATTGCGTGGGGAAAAGTAAGTATAACAAGTCGGTACAACAGAAAAAAAAATATTTAGGTGGTGATCCGGCTGGGAAGCCTTCAGTTATGCTTATTGTTTACTCTAAAAGAGAACAAAAAGTTCGAAAAGGAACTTATATAATTGCCCATTATAGTTGACTTAGGAAGTCGACGGCCAAATGTAAGCCTCTGAAGGACGGAGGACGTTCAATTATTAGAAGACACGTGGAGAGGATCACTTGGCTTTAGACGTAAGTATGAAAAAATGGGAGCAAACCGGACATATCTTTAAAGCTTAAAATAACACGCTACGTACTGACTACTGAGATACTCTGCAGGGGCAAAAATACCTCTCCTTTATAGAAATTAAGTGCATGGAAGAAGTTGAGGGTCAAATTTGCATACATTGCCTTAGTTAAATATCTCGTTATTAAGGTATAGGAGGGAGTGGAGATGTAACTCCACACATCCTTAACCCGAGTACTTGTGGAAGCTGAGTGAATAGCTCAACACTGTAGACCATTTACCCATAGGAGAAAAACCTTGTATGAGGTACCAGAAGGGTTACATGGAGCACGTTTCATACTGAGGACCTCAAAATACTAGGTGAGCCACAATGCAAAATTTAGTCGCCTGGGCGACCTGGTGCCCGGACACGGTGCACCCCTGGCTGAGGGTATTAGAGAATAGGGTGGTGAGGAATACAGGTGGGTCTGAGGTGGGGGGAGTAAATGGAGGTGGACAAAAATTCACAGTGCGGAGGTTCATGATGTATACTTCTCGCCGAATATTGTAGGGTTGATAAAATCTAGGTGCATGGGGTGGGCGGGGCATGTCGCACGCAAGGGAGAGAAGATAAATGCTTGCAGGGTTTGGTGGGGAAATCCGAAGGAAAGGAAGATGTAATATTAAAATACGTCTTAAGGAAAAGGATGGTAACAGTGAAATTTTAGAATCTCTTATGAGTTTGATGATCGTGTGTCACGTATGTATTGACGAATATCGGACTCGTGACAACATTCAGCGTGTACGTAGCTGGTATTTGGAACAGATTCTGCACTGGAACATCAAGGTTACTAAGCGGGTTTGCTATCCACGACGCCTTGCCATTCTGCGGGATTGCTGGAAGCGATGCTGGCTTGTGGAAAGTGATAATTTCCCGTCGGCCTGTCCATAGATATTTATCAGAGTAAATACCACTCTGATATTTGAGTCAGGGAAAATTCCGCTACATTTGAAGCAGATTATGATCGTTACGAATTTTTGCAGAAATTTGCTGCTTTCGCCTTCAATGCAGAAGATCATAAAGATGAGTCAGAATTAAGAGCGTTCTTATATCTTGCAAATGGAACTGCACGTTCTTGTGTCACTTACAGTATACTGCCTCACATACCAGAAGACAATAGCCTTTCGGTAATAACCTTCCAAAGCAGTTCTGGAATATTGTAAACAACTGCACGACTATCAACTTTTCAGGACAGACTTTTTTCTATGTAGTTGTGTAAGAATACTGACAAGACTGACGAAACACTTAGATAAATGTCGACGTTCATCGAATCGATATTCCCCACGCCCCGTAGCATTCCCTTGAATGACACAGTTGAGGCATGAAAAGGACTGTGTGAAAGCATGAACGGGACAGACACGATATTTTGTGTGTAGAATCCGTATTCACTCTTGACACAGGTGCGTACCTTCACCATCGTGGATTGAAACATAAGCGCCTCTATAAACAGTCGATGTTTCATGGAGACCTGTTTGGATAAATTTAGACCTATTGAAGGGATCACAGGCCACATTTAGTGTACAAGCTGAATCATGTATCCATTAGGCATTTTTCGTACTACGAATATTAATAAATTGTTTCTTATTTAAATGTAATGCTTTTAGACGGCGAAAAAAAAAGATAAATTTGTCAAAGTTATTACTGTGAACGCTGTGAAGACATAAAGGGGTGGGGAGGTACAGCTCTACTTATTCTTAACATTGGTTCCAGGCGGGCGTTTTACTGTCGGGAAAAACTCCCCGTCACCCACTGGGTACGAGGTTGGGAGGAACCCGTATTCAGTCCGGAAGCTTCGCAGAAAGGAATGTCTCTTGCTCCTGTCGGTAACCGAACTACGATTCCTCCTTTGTTCGGCACATATTTTAGTCACAATACCGTCTGAGCTATCACTGCTCTTGAACGATAAAAATGAAGGCTACAGTATTTTAGACATTCTAGCAGTATACTACGTCGAACCATTCACATCGTGTTGTTTTTTATACAAACTTTTCATCACGTGGGACAAGTCAATGAAAGGAGTGACAATATTACAGAAAATTTTTATCTCAAATTTTAAGTGAAATTAGCCCTTATATTTAGTTTTAAATTTCTCTTATGAAACTTAAGTAGTATTAACTGCATTTTGCTTGTGTCACACATTTTCATGTGCCAGATGTAGAGACATTGAGGTATTTTGGTACATCGTGACGTATGTATTACATCACTAAGGCCATTTGTGATTTTTTTCTGAACAGAAATTACCCATTCAGTACGCCCTGTTTATTCCTTCATAAAATTGGCACATTTTTTAAACGTGTAGATTTGGACAAGAGAAGGATTTTGAGACAAGGATGGTATATTGCAGAACTTCATCCATCATCGAGGAGACTGAGTAATATTTGAACAGGAATTCAGACAGCCGTGTATAAATGTCCATTCACTTTTTTTTTTGGTTTCATTATCTCGATCTCTAGTACCACAATGAGTTGTAGTTTTTCAATTCCGCAGAACAATAGTGAGCTGACGTCTAAAGTAGGAAGAGTCAGTACTGTGATAGACTAGTTCTTCTGTCCGGTGTAGCGGATAGTGAGGCTAATGTCCGCTACGTTTCCCATTCTAACAAAACCTATTCATGTTACACGAACTAAGTCCTTGGAGCAGAATTATTCTTGAGAAGTTGGTAATCACTTAATAAGTGAAGAAACCGCAGCCTTTTACGGGACGGAAGGGCCATTACCGTCTTCTCAACAGCCCACCTCAGGATTCCTACCTGAGCCAGATTCAGCCGCTCCATATTTTTACACCTTGTTCCTTGAAGGTCTGTTTCTTATTTCTTCTTCTATTTACATCTACTTATTCCAAGTTTTCTCTTTACTTTTATTACTGCAAAATTTTTTATACATTTCTCATCGCTTCAGTAAATCCTGCATGCTCGGCCAACTGCACTCTTCTTTCTTTAACATTACAAATTATCCTTGATAAGAGTACAAATCATGAAGCCACTAATTATGCAATTTCCTCTATTCTTTTGTTACTTCCTGTCTTAGCCCAAAGTCTCACTTTTCTCAATGTTGCCGTCTCTCACACACGTGAGCATGGAGTGACGTGACAGATTCTTCTGACCAAGCATTGCATTTTCCCTGTCATTTTTCGACAGAAAAGCAGCTAATGACGCCATACCATTACTAGTAGTGTGTTCTTGGCGCCCTGTCCTTTAAACGCCCCCGAGTGTTTCTTCATCGCAAGATACAAAATGTCAAACGCTTTCGAAGTAAGCAAGTGAAGTTGCTGTATCCAAACACAGCGTCTAAACGTGTAATATCCTGCAAGGATTTCAACCTTCAGTGCAACTGAGGAAGAGATGGCTGCTCCATTTAACCAAGAGTGTTGCACAAAACGGCGTATCCTGGAAAACTGCACACGGGAAAGCAGCATCTAATTTCAGCAAGTTTCTTCCCACCATTCATGACCTACCTGATATTTGAGTCGTTATTATATAACGCCCGCGGTTGATAGAGATTTGTTAAATAACATAGGCCTACAAATAAATGAAAGGTTCATAATCTTCAAAACAGAAAAATAATAAAGGGGTGTTACTTTTGGGAGCCGTTTGTGCAGAAGTTGACTGTTGTAGTAATGGCAGTGATTACATTCTGCTCACGATGTATGTAATATTTCTACAACAAGCTCACTAGACTGTCCGGAATAGCAACCATACGCCTTGTAGCAGATATGTAGCAATGCTGTTTTATTCATGGACGAGGCCTAAGCTCACTTCGATATAGCGGCTACTTTTTGATTGTTCTTCCATTATCTGGAAGTTACCGGCTGCTTTCCGACGTTAAGATAACAGAGTGGCACGCCAGGAATCTGGCATTCCTTGTACGTCGTATACTCGGAGGAATCTTCCCGTGCTTTTGTCGAAACTATCTCTGCACTGTAAGTACAGGTTTTGTTTTATGAAACGCTAACATGCAGAAAGCCTTTTTCCAGCCCGGACGCCATTTTACTTTACAGACTAATGCAACTCTGCCTTGCGGGCAGAATGCACAGCTGGCTTCAGTCTCGTGCCAAGTTAAAACGTTTTGAATTGAATTGATATATGGCAATTGGAAAAACCAATTACGGTTACTCTGTATATCAACATTACTCTTACGTGGGTCGTGGATCCATGTAGACTCGTAGATATGTACTGAAGTTTTGGTTGAACCTGCTGCTCTCTATTCAGGGCAGAAGAGACACTTGCTACGACCAACACAATTTCACTGACTGTAAATACCGTGCACACAGTTACACTGCCAGTAATTTTACAGAGAAGCTGTACCACAGCCTTAATCTGCTTCGAAGTTTCCGTTTTATATCTTCCATTTCTTTGTGTGTGTGTGCAGATAATATTGCTTGGACACGGCTGTCAACTTTATAACAACAAAACCACTCGTCTGTCGTAAAAGCTCAAGCGAAGCGTTCTGTATCTCTGAAATAGGACTCCGTAGTCTGGCACGAAAACTTGTGAGGCGGATGGATACGGTGAGATATAAACTCAGTGATGGTCTATTTCAATCAATATCGCATCGCCGCTTCGATATTGGAGAAAAGTGTCTCTACTCTAACAATGGGATCGGTTAGTCTAGTATGTTTCCTTTATCACAGTTCTTCGTCCTGAAGTTAGACTGTGACTTGCTTAAGAATAAATGTCACTTTCGCAGAGAATGTAAGCGACAACGCAGCAAAAAGACTGTCAGACGTGCTTAACACTTGGCAAACATGAACACAGTTAAACATCGAGAGTTAATGTCGACGGTGTTGAACATTCGAATTCTGTTATCGTGGACATTCAGCCAGTGATGCAGTCAGCTACAACATTCGGTCTGAAGTCCATAAATATGAGTGCCGCATTGTTTTAGATCGTTTTTGTGCAAACGCGCAGGCGAAAATTAATTTATTTTTAAATCCTTTATCAAATCAGACGCCCAGCTTCCTGTTGATTTATTATTTAATGAACAAACATGTCTCTGCTTGTTATTTTAATGTAGTAATTTTTTGTCACACACGCTCTAATCCATGATGATAGGATTTGCTGTTAAATAATGTACTTTTTAGAATAACTTTTTTTTTTTTGTTACGGAATTTCGAAATTAATGGAGCTTTGTATTTTATTTCTAGAACCTGGATACTTACAACAAGAAATAATTTGTATATAATAAGAGTGGCAGTAAGTTAGTGTATCCTGCAATATTTTAACTGCAGGTACAGTAAAGAATGTGAGAATAATACGAGTGGGTCTCTGTAAATTTGTATGTTGAAAAATTGTTACTATTGCAGGTGAAAGTAGAGAATTAGTATCTTCCACAGATAGAAGGCCATGCAGAATATGCTATACGCCTTACACTAAGATCCAGTTGCATAAAGGCGTAAGCTGTGGATTCCTAACCCCTGTACTCCATATTTTAAGAGACGTGGCCTGTCTAGGCCTGTAATGGGGTTGCTTTACCTTTACCTTTACTTTGTTAAGATCAAACATTTTTGAAAATATTACTGAAAAGTTTGCATACTGACTGTGTCTTAATACGTCAGTGACGTCTGAACGCAAGTATCAGTGAAATGCTTCAGAATTTACTTTAACATCTTTTATCACATATTCCGTACCTTCTCAGAGTTGGAATGTCTCTCATTTTTAAACTCAGTAGTGACGAAACAAGTGAAGCACGGTCTTAAACACTTGCATTACGGTTAATGAACATACCGACGTGTGAAAGAAACCTGCTCTCTCCGCCTTCAGGGAATGATACATCTACCACGATGATGGAGGCAGCAGGACCGTGTGAAACGTCTGTGAACTTACACCAGAGTGTAAAGTGTCTCGTTGCCTTTTACAGTAATCTTCAGGGTCAGGGCTGTTAGAAGCTCAACTGCAGAACAAAAAAATGTGTCACGGCAAACCGGAAACAAATTACAGCCTATGTTTCTCATGTAGCCCGAGTCTTCACTTGATTCTGTTTTAACGTACAGTGTTGGCATTCAGTACTTTATCCAACCAAACTTACAAAGTTCTATAATGGCAGAACTGCGATAAAACGAACGTTGAGTTCTTAACGGTCGCTGGCGTCATCAATAGAGCGGTCTCTGTCACGCCTGCATTGTGCTGATGTGACAGGGCTGGCAAAAATATTGGTGTTGTCTTGGGTCATTAACAAGATCTTACACCTTAAATAATAGTAATAATAATAATAATCATAATATTTGATAAATTGGGGCATAAACTGTAGTGTTTTATTGAGATTTGATCAGTGTAATTGATACATCTATTATTATTTATTATTATTATACAATAAGGCTATAAATGTTTAAGAGCTACTGTGATGATGATGATAATGCGGAGTGTGGAAGAGGCAAGTTATCAAATCAAGAAGGATCTTATGGAAATATACTTGACACGTATGGAAGATATGAGAAATGCACAAAGATTTTAGCCGCAAAATCTGAAGGGACGAGACCACTTGTGAGACGTGGGCGTATTTTTATAATATATGTTTACTTTGTACTCCAATATACAAATTTATAGATCACAATACATTTCATTATTTAACCTCTGCTAAATGTTACGTCCTTCTCGATCATATTCAAGTTTCCGATTCTAACATTACTGGCAGGTCCTCAAAATATTTACATATATTTTATCATAATAAAAGAAATAAGCAAACTAAATTGATATAATGCTTCGTGATGTAGGTAAAACAATTAACTGATATGGACGTATGTGAGAGGAAAATGTTACAGTGGCCTTAACGAAATATTCTTGGATCTGGACTGGACCTAGGATATGTGACTTAAGACGGCGACCAGAGCGATCTCTTGTAAACGCGGTCATGAAATTGCACGTTTCCTAAAAGCGGCGGATTTCATGACAGCGCAAGCGAAGCTCATCGTTTGAAGAAATGGTCTAGACGTAAGTTAGTTAATTAGTTAATGGGGTCGAAATAATAGGAGTGAAATGACATGAAATTGGCAGGAAAGGAGAAGCTAATTAAGAGTGCCGGATTGATTTGAAATAAAAGGAAAGAACGACCAAAGTGACTTGTGGAATTGCACCTTCAGCTATTGTGTGTATATATGGTGACAAGTGATAGGTTCTGATGTACTGTGTAGGTATATGGTGACAAGTGTTAGGGTCTGATGTACTGTGTAGGTATATGGTGACAAGTGATAGGGTCTGATGTATTGTGTAGGTATATGGTGACAAGTGTTAGGGTCTGATGTACTGTGTAGGTATATGGTGACAAGTGTTAGGGTCTGATGTACTGTGTAGGTATATGGTGACAAGTGTTAGGGTCTGATGTACTGTGTAGGTATATGGTGACAAGTGATAGGGTCTGATGTACTGTGTAGGTATATGGTGACAAGTGTTAGGGTCTGATGTACTGTGTAGGTATATGGTGACAAGTGATAGGGTCTGATGTACTGTGTAGGTATATGGTGACAAGTGATAGGGTCTGATGTACTGTGTTGGTATATGGTGACAAGTGTTAGGGTCTGATGTACTGTGTAAGTATATGGTGACAAGTGATAGGGTCTGATGTACTGTGTAGGTATATGGTGACAAGTGTTAGGGTCTGATGTACTGTGTAAGTATATGGTGACAAGTGATAGGGTCTGATGTACTGTGTAGGTATATGGTGACAAGTGATAGGGTCTGATGTACTGTGTAAGTATATGGTGACAAGTGATAGGGTCTGATGTACTGTGTAGGTGTATGGTGACAAGTGATAGGGTCTGATGTACTGTGTAGGTATATGGTGACAAGTGATAGGGTCTGATGTACTATGTAGGTATATGATTACAAGTGATAGGGTCTGATGTACTGTGTAGGTGTATGGTGACAAATGATAGGGCCTGATGTACTGTGTAGGTATATGGTGATAAGTGATAGGTCTGATGTACTATGTAGGTATATGGTGACAAGTGATAGGGTCTGATGTACTATGTAGGTATATGGTGACAAGTGATAGGGTCTGATGTACTGTGTAAGTATATGGTGACAAGTGATAGGGTCTGATGTACTGTGTAGGTATATGGTGACAAGTGATAGGGTCTGATGTACTGCGTAGGTATATGGTGACAAGTGATGGGGTCTGATATACTGTGTAGGTATATGGTGACAAGTGATAGGGTCTGATGTACTGTGTAGGTATATGGTGACAAGTGATGGGGTCTGATGTACTGTGTAGGTATATGGTGACAAGTGATGGGGTCTGATGTACTGTGTAGGTATATGGTGACAAGTGATAGGGTCTGATGTACTGCGTAGGTATATGGTGACAAGTGATAGGGTCTGATGTACTGTGTAGGTATATGGTGACAAGTATAGGGTCTGATGTACTGTGTAGGTATATGGTGACAAGTGATAGGGTCTGATGTACTGTGTAGGTATATGGTGACAAATGTTAGGGTCTGATGTACTGTGTAGATATATGGTGACAAGTGATAGGGTCTCAATCATTATTTTGACTTTGTTCAAGATTCTCGGGAAAAGGAAGTTAAGAGTAAAATTGTCCCTGTGCTGAATTAAGTGCCACACCATGAAGACATATGGGTAAGTGGAGGTGTAATTCCATACATCTTAACATCTTGTCCTCTGCTGTAGTTTGAGGAGGGTGGTTAACTTCACCTCGAATTGTATTACGCCTAGAGAAAGAGACACCGTTTTCCACTGAAAAAGAAACTGGGTGCAACTTAGAACAAAATCTTGTCCATGCCGGTAATCTAACCACGAATCTTCTGTCGTTCAGCCATTAGCCAAGTCACTATACCGACTGAGTCGCCTCAAGCAGGACGCCTATATATTTGTAAATTCTTTCGAAGTCTTGTGTGCAGCAATGCTACGTTCACCACGACAGCTACAGTCTTGCTAATGTAAGTCAAGTGTATGAAGTGCTGTCATCCGCTATTAGTATACTCAGTTCTAATTTCCTGGATTTTCACATTAGTTCGCTGATGAGAAACTGAACCTGTGAACTACTCTAGACTCAACTGAATTCTGGTACATAATAAGGCTTTTCTAAAACTACTCGTCTAGTAAATTCATTTTTTAATTATGTGAAATTTCGAAATATTAAAAGAGTGCTTTCTTTTTCCCTTTCCTTGTCATATGATACATGCAAAACTCCGAAAGAAAATATGATGTACACTTTATGAATATAATTACTGTGATTAAATTTGATGTCCTACTTCGATACTATTCTTTTTGTTTAGCAACAGACCATGAAAATATTTACGTAATAATTTCGCGTTTATTTTTTGTTTTCTTAACGCTGGATGATATTAGTTTAATTACAAATGTAAATTAAAGTATCTGCAAAAACGATTTCTACTTCGCCTAATGACAAAGACTGAAAGGCTGTATTCTTTTGTAACACCAGCTTCTCACTCTCGGATTCGGAGGACTTGGTAAAAGATGAGAAGGGAGCATTCAACAAAGGCACGTATGTTAGTTATTCTTTAGCTTTATTTTTCAGAATCTGAAAGTGAAAACGTGTATTAGGTTTTATAATTTCTCAACCGTTTAGAGGCCTCTTGTGGAGCGGTAGGTTTTGTGTGTGTGTGTGTGTGTTTGTCTAAATATTGTGTTGCCATGTATATAGATAGACTTGTGCAACTAGCACCCTTCAAGTGGCAGTAAGAGGCTGTCCGTGCTCCCAAGAGTACCCCTTGATGATACAGAGCAGCGGTGGTGGGTAAAGTACTTACTTTGAATGAGATATGAGAGAGACTGGGAGCCGCAGTTCCGAGCTCATCAAAGAAGCCAAGAAATGAGGTCTGGGATAGAGAAATGTATGATGTGTGTGTGTGTGTGTGGTGTGTGTGAGAAAGGAAGAAGTGAGAGTAAAACCAGTACGTGAGAGGCTGCCTGTCTTGTAGGCCACTCTCTGTATGCTGACGTGTTAAGACTGTACATTGAATTCCACTTAACGCTACTCACGGATTTGCCCTTTTCAGAGAGTACGCTGAACCTACCTGGGGAAGAAAAATGGCGAGGAAAGTGAGCTGCTTTTATAAACGTATTGAGGTACATGCTGTTATATAAAAGTCGATAGACCAAGGGGTTGACAGCAAATAACACTGCAATAGAAATCAATTTATAAGAAGAAAGAACATAGATTCTGCAGAGCAGACCTTATGCGTTAGGTAATGAATTTCTAAACGTTTTAATACAATTACTGTTAAAAATAACAATGTATCTGTAGGCTACTTTAACCGCAGACCTACAACAGGCTGAGGGAATGTTATTTTATGCGAAGTTGAATATTGAAGATAGAATATTTTGTGATTCACCTGATAGGTATCTGTAGACGACCAGTATCCAGAACGAAAAAACCGTTTATATTTGTCTTAAAAACACTTGAGAAGGAACATGGCATCACGTCCTCGCCTCGTCGACAAATTGTTGAAAGAATAAGAGCTCTACATTTATTATTATGTGCCAATAAAATTTTACCGTAACATGAAGTGACAAATTTTGTGTAAATTATTTCGCGTTTAGAATGTAACAGAGCCACCCTGTATGACACACAGATAAAACACAAACTCTGCCGCCGCTGCTGAGTCCTTCATGAAAGTACCATCCTTTGGGCTAGTGTAATATTTCCTGATTCAGGATATGTCCATGGACCTGTTAGTAATCAGCATGATGTAATTCAAAAGTTACAAATTTCAGAAGAACGTCTTAATGAAGCACAGTCATATGATGTAGATATTCGCGTTGCTCATGATAAACTGCAGTGGCGGGCTTTCCTGAACACAGCGGTGAACATTTATTGTCGATGATAGGCAGGGATATTCCGCACTATCCAGCAACCCTTTGCTTGTCAAGATGCTGGCTAATGTAATGTGGTCAGTGCGATATGATCTGCCATGTATAATCAAACATGCTATGTTACAACGTAGTGTAATATAATATAATATGCATTTCTCTTTTGATCTGTGCTTCCAGATGTTAACTGCTGGTAAATATCTATGGACTATATGCTCATTTATCATTGAACGAATATTTCACTTTGCAACGTGTAGAAAAACGTAACTGAAATTTGTTAAAACTTACCAAATTCATCTTCGTGCACTGGACTATCATTCTTAATACTGGGCGTTTGTCAGTTCTTCTGTACTTCCGGATTTCTCATATAAATATTCTCATTTATAAGCTTCGCGTTAAAAATGTTGTTTGTAATAAAATGGGAAAGAAATGAGAGTTGATGTCATCTGCATTAACCACAGAAGAAAAAGAGGGAAACCATCTCTTACATCAATCTGCAAGTGCAACCCTTTTTAATACACGAGTACTGTGCCAATATTCTCGAAGCCAGTGCTGTCTTCTTTCGGTGTATTTTCTTTCCTAGTTTTCTGTTACTTTTATACCTTCGTAAAATAATCTTCTTCTGTAATGAGAAGAAAAGAGACGGAGAAGCAAATTTTCTTTTCCCCTCAAAACTTTGATTACAGAAAGTTGTTTTGCCGTGCAACGGCTTCACGTGCTGTTTCATTTGCATAGGCCAACGTGATTCTTGCGGATAAGGAGCTGTAAATGTACACTTAGCCGAACTACTGTGTCCGTTCTCTCCGGTAGAATCCCCAGCAACAGTTCTACAATCGTAACTTAAACACTGTCAAAGTAGAATCCATCTTTAATGCCGATGTCGCTGTTGATTAAATGTATTTTACGGTTTTAGTTTCCCCACTGTTTTGATCATATGCGACAAAATATTCTTGGGCTTAGAAGCGTCTGCGTCGGTTACGGCCTAATTGGTTTGAGGCTCTCATTTTGTGCTGTCCTTGTGCACGCTTGTTTGTATGATAAATGAAGTATGTGTTGTGTTCATTTATACAGGATTGTTTGACGTAGTACTTGGTAAGTTTTCATTGACCTTTGGTTAGATTAGATTGTCAGGTTAGCTTAATTTAGAATGTTAGGTCAGATTAGGTTGTGATATCGCATTTTCGTTTGGATGAAGTCGAGGTCTGTAATTGTTGCGACTGTGTAAACAGCTAGCAAAACCAACAATAGGCGACCCGAAGTGGGGACTGTCTGGGGGATTCTTATCCTCTTATTCTTTCTTTGTTTCTTTTTCTGCTTTTTTTTTTACTTTTTCTGCTTTTCTTACTTTATTTTCTAACTTTTCCCCATTTTCCTTTATTTTTATACACTTAATTCATCACGTCTTGAAAGAATTGGCTCCTCTTCAGTGTTTGGAAACTATGTGAGTCAACACATGGCCTGTAGAAGCAATAGTAGTTATAAATGAAAAAAATCTACGCGTGATTAATAATGAATACATAATGAAAGGCAGAGGGCAGTAATAAACAGAAAGGTAAAAGTGTGATGCTTCAAATACGCCACACATTTATGTCTGGAGCACATATGTCAGTGTTGCCTCTCGTGTTGGCAGTAAGGATCGGATCGCTAAATTACATACAGTGTTTGTGTTTCGTACGGAAGAGCAGACAGGGAAAGAAACAAGAAGGCAGACCGCCGGTCTTGTCTCCCGGCCAGCCGTGGCCGAATGGAGTGGCTGGATAATGACACAGTCTTGGCTGGATAACAAATTGAATCACATTCTCCTAACGGCAGACAGCATTTCCACTATGTCTCTGCTCAATTCTAGTAATGTCTTCCTTTCCCTTCTATTTGCACTTCTTGATGTTGGAAATAATTTGATTTTCTTTTGTACACAATCCTCAGCCTTACATCTTGGACAATGTATTGTCTTATTTCCCAGTTGTATGTCTGGTTCTTTGACTACTTTTCTTATAAGGGAACTGGTCATATTGTGACGCTCTTCGTCGACATCTCCTCTGTTTGCTGCTAAACTGTCTCTGAAGACAGTTTCAAATTTCTCTCAGTTTACATTGTGGTTTAAAATGTAATTTTACATACGATTCTTTTGTCGTAATAAGAACTTAGTGATTTATTCTCTGTACTCTGCATATTCTAGTGATAGCGTTACAATGAGAGCGGAAGAACTGTGTTCTTGCTGTTCTCACCATTTGTCTGAAAATGAACTTTGTGAAAATACCGATAAACAGTTAAGCGCGTGAAAAATGTGTATTTAATATGGAATAGCTCAGTTAGTATTGTGACTAGGCTGCGGACTGAAAGACCTCGTTGGATAAAGAATCCTGAGCCTAATATAGACCATTCATCGAGGTTAAGAATATATGGAGTGATCCTACACTCCCGATATATCTTCAAGGCGTGTTCTTTGTTACAAACAGGGCGACATTATACTGGCCTTGCCTTACCTCTTTAATACCAATTGCTTTTATTCAGAAATATATTTCGACTGTTTATATACTTACGTAAATAAAATGATACATATTACGGTTTGATTATAACACGCTGACACAGAAAAAATATATAGGCCTATATTGTGATTACGTTCTGTTCCAATTTCACTTAACGATTGATTCAAAGTCTTGAAAACCTGAAAGAAAAGCTGCACCGTTTTTAAATAATTGTGTAGAATATGTAGATAATGATGTGCTATTTCACATATGAAAACTTCATGGGAAATATGTCATTTGTAATTTCCCACTTTAATTTGTTCTGTAATCGAAACACATTAATTTCGAATAAGCCAGTTAAAACAGAGAGAGAGGAAGGGCGAATGAAAATACGCGAACTTCTCTCTTGAAGCAGCAGGAGACAAGCCGCGAAGCACGTTCCAAGCTCAGTAGTCTGAGCTATCGTACGTTGGCTCATTACACGTAGCACGTTCGATCGATGTTTAATAGCTACAAGGCAGATATGAAATCCTGCTGTAGTCCACGGATTCAGAAGTCCTGAAATAAAGGATCAATCCGAATTATACCCGTTGGCAATAGAGGACCTAGAATTGCTTCTAGAGGAGGCAGTAGGCTCGCTCAAAGTGAGTAGTGCACTGCGTGTAGAAACTCGTATTTCGTGGTAATTTCGGAATACCGCTTTTAGCTTTTGAATTGATAGACAAAGAGGAGATGCAACCGAAATAATTGAACTAAGCCGGGATCCTAAGGGAATTGATGTACAGGAGGATATTCGACGGAAATGTCTGAACTTCCTTTGTATGAGAAATAATATACATGTCAGTTGATCAAGATTTTGTCATGGACAGATTTTAGTTCCAATTAATGAACTGTATTGTATCTGAACGCCTTGCTTCCGCTGTGGCGCAGGAATTTATAAGATTTGGCGAGTTCTGTGAGAAAAAAGTAAAAGCTTTGGACTACCGTCTTTCCGTGGTCCGGCTGAGAATAAAATATTAAAATGTACAGCATCATTTTTTTGCCGGTTGTTTTGTACGGCTGTGAAAATTGGTCCTTCACTTTAAGGGTAAACACGAATGAAGGTTTTTTTGGCAATAGAATGCTTAGGAGTATACTTTGAATTTATATCAGGTCTTAATTATATGTAATGTCAAGGATAATAAGCATAGCGGAGCATTTTGCACGCACGAGAGTTGGGATATGCATGCAACATTCTGGACTGAAGACTTGAGTAAAAGAAACACTTGGGAGACTTAACGTCTACATGGACAATAATAATAAGCTAGAACGCTAAAACGGGTGTTAGATTTGTAAAATATGAAGATGTGGACTGAATTTATGAGGCTGAATTTGGTGTCTATTGCCTTTGTCTCTTTTACGCTAAATAACTTTCCTGTCCACCTTTAACCTACGACCCTCCTGCATGAGAATAAACCATCCTAAATATTACAAACAGTTCTACAGGCACGTTGATCTAATCTTCTATTAATCTTCGAAATAATAGCTAGATGCCTCATAATCTGCACACACACACCAGACACCGACACAAAAAAGCCAACACACAAATAATATGAGGATCTAATGTCATAAGAAAATAATTAAATAATTTGATAAATATTTTCTGGAAATACTTACGGAATAATACTCATTATTATATTATACTCCCTCTGTTAACTGCCTGACTGCTTGAGTGAGTGAGTGAGTGACTGACTGAATGAATGAATGAATAAATAAATAAAAAAATATCTAAGTATACAAAGAAACAAATAACTAGAGCTTCACAAAATTCTGTCATCTTCTTGAGACGCTAATAACTCCTTAGCTAATCTAGAAGTGACCTGCAATGGATGAGAACCAAATGTTAATTCCGTGTTCACAAGACCCCGCCGCTTGTCCCCGTCTTGAACAAGGTGATGACTCCACACGCTCCCGTCCGATTTATTTGTCAACTTACATCTTATCAAAATCGACAAATAAACTCCCATACAGGTTACGTTTGGACACATCGGAAAGTAGATTAGAAAAACCTGGAAAGTTTTGATGTGCAGCTGGAGAAGGACGAAGTAGATCATTTGGACCGATCATGTGAGAAATGAAGAAGTATTACGTACAGTCAAGGAGGAGGGGAATATCTACATACAATAAAGCAAGAAAGGCTAACAGAATTAGTCAAGGCTTGCGTAGGAAATGCCGTATAGAACATGTTATTGAAGGAAAGATAGAGGGAAGGATAGATGTGACGGGAAGACGAGGAAGAAGACGTAAGCAATTACTGGATGACTTTAAGAACATAGAGGATACTGGAAATTGAAATATGAAGCACTAGATCGCGCTCTTTGGAGGACTTGCTTTTGAGCAGGTAGACTACCGAATAGATGAACAGGTTACGTTGTAGGAATATTCAGGTAAGAGCTGTGACTGACTTTTGGTGTTTTCCTCAGTTTCTTCACGCAAATGGTACGACGAAATTTAAGGCAGGCCCTATTTTTATTCATAGTTTATCAGTTACGGTCATGCATCCTTTAGATCCTGTATAAACTGTTATTTTACACAACACCGTTAAATAAATCAAGAAAAAGAAGCCAAAGGAACCAGACTGTAAGGAAACAACAAGACACATACGTTGTAAAGTATGCCATGGACTGCTGTGAAGTTTTCTCCCGGCAGTGGTTGTGGTCAGAGACTCCACATCCAGTATGCGTTAGATTCATAAGAACGTGAAGGTTAAAAAAGGTAAAGCAATTCCTGGACAGGCCTAGACAGGCCCTGAGGGTTCCAGGAGTTTGAGACTCCTAGATTTCCAGACAGTCGGCATATGAAGGTGGCAAGTTTGTCAGCCCTAAGCACCGGCCGCCTTTACCCCCCAGGAAATATTCCTGGTACTCATTTCTGTCACGAGGCTGAGTCAACCCCCGGGCCATATTGCGGCCGGACATTCGGCTTGTGACGCAGTGCCTCAACCAACCGCGCCACCGCGTGCCCCTTCGTAATCGATAAGGTAGCCTAAGTTATAAGTCTTACTTCACTGCTTTCAATTATCCATGTTTTGTCACAAAAATATGAACACATTGTTTGTAGCGTGATATATTTTGCACGTCACAGGCTATTATACTCTACTGCCCTGCTGCAATTCCACGGAATATTCACAGCACAGTTCCTGTCCGAAGTCTTTTGTATATAATTAATGACCCAACTAATTCACTTCATGGAGAAAATACTATAATATGAAATTAATATTCGCTCAGTTTGTCAAGAATTTACCCACCTTTTATGGGAACGAAAGGTTCACTTTGTTCACGTGAGCCCTCCACTGGACCATATCATGTGCAAAGTGAATCCCGTCTACGTTGGAATTTCTGTATACTTTCACCTAAATTCATGTCACATGCAGGCTTGAATGTAGAGGATAGACAATTTTTGCAGATTCATATACACGTTTCATAACACGACATGAAAGGAAGTAGCGAGTTTCTGTATTGTGAATTTTACCAACTCGCTGTTTTCAGTAACCACTGAATGTAGCCTGTCTACTTTAAATTACTGTTTCATATCAAAGTGTCTGTGGTCCTTTAAGCCTTTGAGGTACAAATGTCATCTAAATATTGTTTAATATTTCAATTCGTACTTCACAGTAAACACACGTGCATTGCATCTCCATTACAAAGACCAGTTGTTAATTCTCGGTAGGGGGAATGAGCAATGTATTTGCTGCGAATCACAAGAAATACACAAATGCACTCTGTGTGCAGAATGCACAACTGCTTTTAAAGTTAGGGCATGTGGTAACCATTGGTCTTGAAAGGGTTACATTTAAAAAGAAAAAATCTTAAAGAATAATCTGAAATAGGTACCTGCATTGTCTAAACGATGTAGTGGATTTTATACAGCGTGCGATGACATGAAGTTCATTTGTCGTGATCAGAAGGAACACCACTGATATATTCTTAGCACAGTAATGAATATATGTTTTTAATAACATTTGGGGAATTTCTTGGCTCTGTGAGCGACTAATAGCTTCTCACGAAAGATTAAGCTGAACTGAGTTATTATTTCGTAAAGAGAGCTTCAGGTTTTTTTATGTATTTTGTGTGTAATTTGTCATACTTAAAGAACACTAATTTTTTATGTAAGTAATTCATGATATCCCATTACGTCTTTAAAAAAAACCTATTTCGCTGGTCGTGAAACTGGAAGTAAGACAAATGTGGTGTCTGATAGTCCAGATGTTTTAATACATTTTGCAGTTTTTTCCTGTGACCGACGAGGCACATCAATTTTGTAACGTGATAAGTGCCGACAGCTTTATCCTGAAGTCAGAGCCTGCGTACATAAGCTAGTCCTTTCAGGACAGCTTTCCCTCAGATCATCTTTACCTTTTCAATACCTTATATTTGGTTTCTTTCCTTCTACATCTGGAATTCCATCACGATATTCCCAGTTTTTCGTTTCATGTATCCCACGCATCGGCTTGAACGTTGTGGTGCGATTTATGTTACATGCAAGATGCAGGGCACACAAATACACAGGTAAGCTTGAAGCTGTGGGAATTTCAGCTGTGCCGGATTGCCAGTCATGCCTTAACAGTGTCCCTTAGGAATTAGCCATAACATGCTGTGTAGCAAAATACAGAGTTTCTTTCTGTTATAGCAGGTGGTACATATAATTACCAATGGGCTTTTATATGTTAAATTGCTGTGGTTTGAAGGGTTCTTGACGTAGAACGTACATGTAAAGCCTACTGGAACAGTCGAAATGTGTAGAACTGGAGTTCCTAGTCGCGTTCGCAAAATTGCGAAAAGCGACTGTTAGCGTCGTCATGTCCCGTCTGTCCGTCTGTCCGTCCGCATGGAACAACTCGGCTCCCACTTGACGGATTTTCATAAAATTTTGTATGCGATTTTTTTTCGAAAATGTGTCGAGAAAATTCAAGTTTCATTAAAATATGACAAGGATAAGGGGTACTTTAGGTGAAGACCAATACACATTTATGATCATATCTCTCTCAGTTATTCTTAGAACGAGAAATGTTTCAGAAGAAAGTTGTAGAAATAATCTGAACACGCATTTTGTGTTCTACAACGTATTTCGAAAATCGACGCATTTATGAGAAAATGTGGCAAAACAAGATAGCGTCTGGCAGGCCACAGATGCCAATATGGCTCATGCGCTTTGCATGCTGGATAACTAAGGCTACAAACACACGCTCAGAATATTTAATACTTAGTGCTTTTCCACTACAACAATGGTTGAATGACCGCGCCTAAATATTACATGACACTTACATTGCCTGTCCTTTATAATAATGTTGGATGTAAGTCTTGCAGATTGCAAGATAATGGTCTGAAATGGCAGGGATGAGAGATGTCAGGTTGAGTGTAATTTGGCACGCAGACTGACAGGAATTAATCCATTACGTAAAATATCGAACGCTTACAGAAAACTTGTATTTTGATATAGCACATTTGTTTTTTTTTAATCGCTTGACGGCCTCTGGGGGCCTAGCCTCCCATATTTCGAGGTTTCGCGATCACACACTTATACACACCACACTCGATAGGACTCCTCTGGACGAGTGACCAGCCCGTCACAGATACCTCTACCTGAGAACACACAACACTCACAAGAGACAGACATCCATGCCCTCGCGGGATTCGAACCCACAGTCCCAGCAAGCGAGCGGTCGTAGATCCACGCCTTAGACCGCACGGCCACTGGGATCGGCTTGATAGCACATATGCAATAAAATGTTCCATTCTTGTGACATTCTTTTTCCAAGATGCAGTCTAAAGACACTAGACAAAACGTCTTCTATCGCTCTGACAGTAACTTACACATTTCAAGGAAAACAATGCATAGAATGTATTTGCTGTGAATACATGTAGAGTAGACTGTCGTTCTGCTGGTAAATTTGATATCGTCAAACCTTCTTTGGACGCAGAAGTCTTAAGAACACATTGATACCATATCCCAGTTAATATACTCGTACATGTTTTATACCATTATACGAGTATACTCGTACATAAACATAAGAGTAGGCCATTAAATTTTGGGCTTGGCCGTGCGTTATTCTGAAACATTTTTCGTAGTATTTCTCAATAGTAACAAGTAAATAAGACAGTACCATGATCTCCCTCTTCTGTGTACTTTGACCGAAGGATCTGGATCAGTTGTAATGCGGGTCACTGACATGTGTCATTCACGTAAGTTTGTTTGTGCGCATTCAGCAAGTATTTTAAACTTGGGTCACGGGCGATTCCTGCCACACTCCCCACACTCCTGCTTCCATATATTATCCTCACAATACAGGCAATGCTTAGATAGTGTCTACAGCTAAGAAAGTCAACTATATGCCTAAGAATACTGCAGGTGACATAAGGATGGAAGTTTATGCTATACACATTGCGCAACCCACCTACATACAAAAGTCTTTAAATGATGAAATAAAGGCTTTTGTTTTACTTAAATTTTCTGTATTCTAGCGCACGGAGTTAACAATTCGACTCTGGCTCCCGATAATGCATAAGTTGTGTGTTATTCTGTCATCGATCTGTTTTCTATTTTTAATTTTGTTGTTCGCTGTAATCAGAGGACATGTGATGCTTGCACACAGACTTCGAAATGCAGAGGTCCGAGTTCTATCCTAAGGCCATTAATGTAGTTCTAGTGGTAGGCGGAGTGTCAGAGAAAGGCTTGCTGACGAGTGTTACAGTGTTTAGAGCATCCTTGTATTTCACACTCCTCTGAGGGGATAACTGATAAGTTCACATGTTTGTCACGAAGTTAGTGTATGAATGTTAGGGTGTAATATATACATAATTATAATAATATCAATAGTAATGTAAATTAGTTTATCATTGTCGAAGGTAAAATTGTGGCTTGGAAGCAAGTTATAGGAAAAGTACTATTAAACTTTCTTCTGTGCAGCCTTTGTTATTCACACAGACTAATTTAATTATGTAAAATTTCAATCAAACTTTTGTTTTATATTCCGCATCGCTCTCGGAAGAAGAAACAACAGCTGAGTAATAAGTAGAACATTTGGAATTGTGTAGAACAATTTAAGTTTGAGAAAGACGAATTTACATAAAGGGGCTCCTTTACACCGTGTTTTCTGGTTGCAGCATTTAAATCAAGGCGGCAAGGCGTGTTAAAGTAGAGTGAATGAGCCGATGCTGACCCAGAATTTGTACAGTATAGTTTGTAACGGTTTGAAGGCAGACGTACGAGCCGCTGCTGAGGCAACTTGTGTGCTGTGATAAATGAAGTGTAGTTGCGACGAACTCTCCTGTCGAAAGAGCGTCACAAGCGCGGGGCCTGTTATCAGTCACATGTGCAACTCCCCTGACAGGACATATTTGAAAGATCCATCCACCTGCCATACTCTCTTTCGCTTCCTCCCATCTTTGAACATGTCGTTTATTAGATTTCCAAAGTTCCTTTCCCTCTTCGCCCATATTCATCTACCAGTGAATACCCAAATTAGGTATGCACCGCCCGGCACTTAACTGTACGTAAGAATCCGCTTTCATTCACAGGGGATGGAAACGGCGATGGCAATGGCACATCTGAATTCGCCACTCCATTGGAGTACAAAATGTTCAATCTCGTAATAAATGCAATAAATTACGCAGCATTTAACTCGAAGCACGACTATTAGCTAAGCAGGAGGTAAACATTTTTTGGAAGTCACAGGATATGAATTTCGTCTTTATAGAAAAAACCAAAAATCTTAAGGTGATTCATGCCTGTTGTGTTTGCAATATCACAAGAATAATGTAATTATGTTCGTCTAAACACAACTTCATTCTTAAAAGTTAGAGAAGAGCTATATATTTCGGCTATCTAAAGTAGCCATTATCGGATCCCAGTGGCCGTGCTGTCTAAGGCGTGGGTCTTCGGCCGCTCGCTTACTAGGATCGTGGGCTCGAATCCCACTGGGGGCATGGATGTCTGTCTCTTGTGAGTGTTGTGTGTTGTCAGGTAGAAATCTCTGCGACGAACTGGTCCCTCGTCCAGAGGAGTCCTACCGAGTGTGGTGTGTCTAATGTGTATGATCATGAAACCTCGACGAAACGAGGCGGCCCAGGCCCATATAGGGCTGTCGAGACATAGGAAAAAAAAGTAGCCATTATCAGTCTGTACATAAAGACAATAGAAAGGAAGGTTATATTATATTATATGATTATGTAATATCACTTTTGTAAGTTTGAGATCTCAAACTATTAACTGCAGCTGTAAATCTTCCATTATATTTACTTCATTTTCAGCATGATGATGACTGCTTTATCTAGCCGAAACATGTAGCTGTTCTTAACCTCTAAGAATAAAGTTATGTTTAGACGGAACATAATTACATTATTATTGTGAAAAACGAAAATTTAGTATGTAGGGAGATAGCCTAATCCTTGTTATTTCGTGAAATCAGTTCACTATTTGATTAAAATTGATTTTTTAATGTCAAAGCGGATGATACACGTAGATCACCACTGTGCTTCAAAAATTTATTTAATTTTTCAGAAATACTGAAACCACCGCTGCATTCTACCGAATGACTGAAGATATGTTACACTTCAAAAAATCATTCATACATCTTCTCAGAGCTTCATGTTAGTGTAACTTTTACACTGTTTTTTCTGCTAAATGTGCCCCTCAGTGACATATAGCTATCGGAGTTTTTCGTAATTTCCGGTGAATGAACATCAATATCATGGCGTTATCACGGACTTGCGTGCCTGTGAATTTTTCATCCGAGCATAATACTTGAAAAACTCCTGTAATAAATGTTAGTATGATCAATTTAAAAATAGAAGCTGCCTCAATTATAGACGTACATTATAATTCCCTGCGTTTGCTACAACACCGACATGGCAGTCCTACAAATTGCTGGACGTGACTTGAAATGGCGCCACTTGTATTACGGTCCGACATTTTCATGTGGCAACAGTTTGTTAATAAAAATGCAACTTACGCAACACTTAATTTTTGTACAGAGTAAAGTTGTTCCTGACGGCCGAGCAAATTCTGCGTGTTGGTTATAGCTTGATAACAATAACAGACGACTCGTTGCAGGTCGGCGTGTGAAAAGTTGTTAAAACATTTTATGGTATAAAGACAGTCATTTTTATAGCCACCGCCGCGAGGATGTAAAATTTCACGGTTTATGGCAAAGGTTAATTGCAAAAATGCGGGTCCGCGAGACTTTCAGTTTCTTTATACTGTAGTGAATATTGGGGCAAGGGTAAAATTTTTTGAATTTTGTGCATGATTTATAAGCTTAGTGAAACTATGATGGAATATTCCAGTTGTAGAGCTAAGGTACAAGGGTTAGTTGATTTCCGTGAGACTTACACACTCAGTAGAAAGACCAAGGCTATGAGAACTGCAGGTCAGCACTTAGATAGGAAGCAGTGCAAACTGGAACAATGTGTTTTAATTGGTAGATCCATATGTGGGAGGTATTGTAATAATGAGTTTGATTGGAGAATGAGTTATGAGCAGCCATCGTGTGACGTAAGATTTGGGTGTGGAACCGAGGTTTTAAATACTGAGGAGAGACAATAGCTCGAGGAGTTTGGCTTCAGTTTTGGATGGAGTAATTTGAAATTTACAACTTATAGAAATTTGAAGTAACAAGTTTTATTTGTAACAATGTTAAGTCGGCGTAGATAAGAAAGTAGCCGCAACATGTTAATTTATTTCGGTTAAACATTTAAGTGCAGATTGGTGAAAGAAGCGTCGATCATTTAATAGAAATGATAAGAGAATGAATGGCAACAGTGCTTGTTTATCAACAGAGTGGTAAAGTGAAAGCTATTAAGTAGATAAGTGAAACCGTGTGCATCAAAAGTTAAGTGGAAACGGCGTGAATTAATTGAATTATTGCGTCACTAATAGAGGCTAATATCATTGGCTATGTCGGTTAGTTCCGAGATGATCGGAGTGATCCTGATACAAGGTAAGACTGGTGCAAACCTGTTATTATGTATGTAAAAAGGAAACACAATATTCCTACTAGGGGGACGTTAATGTGAGGCTACTGAAAGTGTGTGAGTCCAACAACGGGAGACAGAATAACTGGGGAAAATACAAAGTAAGAAAAGGAAGTTTAACAGATTGTGTTATATTTGTTGTTTCGGTTTATTAGAGTAACTTTGTTGTATTAATAATTTTGTTGTTTGATTAGATATAGTTTTGTTAATAAATTGTTTGGTTTTTATGAGTTTGTTTACAATATGAAATTAGGGAACCCTCCCCAGTGTATTGAATTGTTTTGTTAAGGAATTATCGTACGGAGTTACGATTGGTGGCAGCTACCAGGTATACTGTTTGTATACACCTTTGTCGTGGTCTTACTCTGGGTTGTATCCGCGGAGTAGGCCCGCGTTACAAATTGGTGTTTCAGCGGTGGGATCGGCAAACCAGGGGATCGAAAAACTAGGAGATTGAGAAAACCAAGGGTACTGAAAACTGAAGTGGGATACGCACAACTAAGAGATAGATAAATTTTGTGTTACAGTTGTGGTTACGAATTTTGTAGAGGATTAAATATTGAAAACTTTGGGTTATTAAAGTTGGACACACACACACACAGTTGAAGTGCTACTGTAAGATTTGTAGTTAGCAAGTAAGTTACGCCTCGAACACAATGGCGACCCAGCCTAAGTTAGAAGATGCTATGCAACAGCAGATGGTCAGGTTACAGGCTGAATTACAGCATATGCAAGCTCAGTTAAGCACAAGACCTACAAGCAGTAAAGATATGTCACTAGTAACATTGATACCGAAATGGTCGGGGACGGATAAATCCACCCCTTTGCACGAGTTTTTTGAAGCTATTGAGGGCACATCCAAAGTCGGAAATTGGTCCGAGACGGATAAAATCCAAGTGGCCGTGCTAAAGTTAACTGAGGTTGCAAGAACATTTTACAACACAGAATTAAGTTTACACTCTAGTGAAGCTTTTTATAAGAGATTTAAAGACGTACGAACTGACCAGTTTCACTACATGGAACTTCAAACGGCTAGGCAGAGGAAAAATGAATCACCCCAGGAATTTGCAGACAGGTGTAGAGCGCTATCGCAGAAAATTGTAGAAAAAAGCGAAGATCCTATGCAGATGAAATTTCAGCACGAACAAGCTTCGCGCTTAACTTTAGCCAGTTTTACAGCAGGATTATATGGAATTCCAGGAAGACAAGTTAGGTATTCCAGGCCAAGTTCTTTGGAAGAAGCACTGCAAATTGCCATCTCAGTAGATCAGGCAGAAAAACAGGAGCGTAGAAATGAGTCATTCTACGTAGAAAGATCTTCAACGCATTATGGGGCGCGTAGGAAAACACACGGTAGATCCAGAGGAAACGGTAGGCAGGCAAGAGATGAACGACCTCAAAGGGGGAGTAGTTCAAACGAGGGTACAAGAAGGAATGTACAGCCTGTTAGAAGTTTCCAGTGCTACCAATGTGGAGGCGAAGGTCATATAGCCAGAGTATGTCCAAGCAAGCCCAGTAAAAGTTGGTCAGAGGACACAAAGAAATACGTGCAGAGCAAAGATCGGGAAAAACCACCGGGGAAAGAGAAATTAGATACTAAGGGAAAAGCCAAGGCACAGGGAAACTAAAACGTGGCAGATCTGGAGACAGCTCTATCTGTCACACTGTTGTTGAAAACGCTGTCAGTGCTCACTCAGCAAGAATCAGTTGGGATCGAAGTACGCCTACTTTGATCGTAACGATTCAAGGAATGACGAGGCGACTAATAATTGACACAGGGTCAAATATTTCACTAATACAACCTTCCATGAGTAGAGAAGAAGTGCAAAATACTGAGTTGATACCTTTTGGAGTGACTGGGAAAAAGTTGGAAATATTTGGAGAGCAAGAAATTGTTTTTGCAATAAACAAGAGGAAATTTAAACACCCATTTTTGGTTTGTAATTTGCCAACTAAAGCAGCTGGAATTTTAGGAGTTGATTTTTTGTTAACTTACAATGCTCAGCTAGATTTAGGAAAGGAAGAAATACGGTTGTTTAGTTCTTGGAAACAAGGAAATGCTATCGCAAAGGGAATGATCAACCCTTCTGCGCTGACAATATTCTCTGATTCCGACGACAAACAAACTAGGAAAGTACAGAAAGAGAATCAGATGCAGACAGTTAGAAAACCCAGTATAACAACAAGTAAGCCAACATCATACTTGGTAAAGTCTATTGGAACGGTGAAATTACAGCCTAGGGCTAGGCAAATCATAAAGGGAAAGTTAGATTTGCCAAGACGAAAGGAACCGCCAGGGTTAGTTTGTATAGAACCAGCTCAACTACCCTTAGCCGGAATATTTGCAGCCAGAGGAATTTCTAGACCCCATGTTAATGTCATTGACCCAGATGACAGTCGAGTCAGCAAGCATGTGACGTCACGAAACAGATGTTTGACGGACGCGTCGAAGTCAGCTGTTTTCGTCATGGTTGCCAACTTTAGCGACGAGGAAATAACTTTGCCGAAAGCTACAGTGTTAGGAATCGCAGAGGAGATTTCTGAAAGTTTGGTTGCTTCAATAAATGAGGGTCAAGAGTTCGAAGCCCGTCAAGAGAGCCAGGGACCGTCGACAAGCAGGATAGAGGAACCCCGTGGGAAATTTAAGAATTATCTGAAAGATAAATTGAAACACTTGAGCGTCAAAGAAAGACAGGTGTTAGAGCCAGTTTTGCATCAGTATAGGAACGTATTTCATGATGAAGAAAGCAATGATTTTAAATCAACTAGTGTAGTTGAACATTGCATAGACACAGAGAATGCGAAACCAATTAGAAGGCCCCAATACAGAGTACCATTTTCACAGAGAAAGGAAATGGAAAGTCAGATAGAGAACATGCTACATAAGGGAGTAATTCGAGACAGCAATTCGCCATGGTCGGCACCAGCGATTCTCGTTCCTAAGAAATCTTTGGACGGCACACCAAAGTACAGATTTTGCGTAGATTTCAGAGCGCTAAATGCAGTGACTAAGTTTGATACTTATCCACTCCCTGTATTTGAAGAGACAGTTTCCACTCTTCATGGCAGCAAGTATTTTTCAGTGTTAGATTGTTATTCGGGATTTTGGCAAATTCCCATCAGAGAAGCTGATAAGTGTAAAACCGGATTCTCAGTTCCTTCGGGACACTATGAATTTAACCGTTTGCCGTATGGACTAAGTAACTCTCCAGCTAGTTTCCAGAGGCTAATGGATACAGTTTTGAAGAATTTGACAGGATCTGAGTGTTGGATTTTTATTGATGACATTATTTTGTATTCCGACACCATTGAGGAACATGCCAGTAGGCTACAGCATGTTTTGGAAAGATTTGAAAGGGCCAATTTACAATTGCAGCCGAGTAAATGTGTATTCGCACAAAGTGAAGTGCAATACTTGGGTTATGTTATCTCTAGAGATGGAATTGCACCTTCACCTGATAAGGTTAGGTCAGTAAGAGATTATCCTAGACCCACAACAGTGAAAGAAATTAGATCCTTTATAGGACTAGCTTCGTTTTACAGAAGATTAGTGCCGAAGTTTGCAGAGATTGCAAAACCGTTAACTGAACTCATGAGGAAAGATGAGAAATTTCAGTGGGGAGATAGGCAACAAGCAGCTTTTGATAGGTTAAAGGAAATGTTATGTTCAAGTCAGGTCTTAGCCTACCCAGACTTTAGTCAACCGTTTATATTGACGACGGATGCGTCAAAGATTGCAGTAGCTGCTGTGTTATCACAGGAACAGGGCGGAATAGAAAGGCCAATATCATTTGCCAGCCGCCAAATGAATAAAGCCGAGCAGAATTACTCAGCTTCAGAAGCAGAGATGCTAGCTTTAACGTGGGGAACCAAGCATTTTAGATGCTATTTGTATGGAAAAAGATTCGTGGTCAGAACGGATCATGCTGCGCTGACTTATCTGCATAAGTTTGCGGATAACAACAGCCGTCTGTTAAGATGGAGCTTAAGATTAGCTGAATTTGATTTTCAAGTACAACATAGGCCAGGAACGAAAATCAAGCATGTTGATGCTTTAAGTAGGCACATTCAGCAAGTAACGGTTAGTGAAGCCCTTACGAAAGAAAGAGTGAAAGAAGAACAGGCGAAAGACAAATTTTGTCAAACCCTGAAGCCAGGCAAGGAGAGTAGTAGAGCCGAATATTTTCTGGATGAAGACGAGGTTGTCTACAAGAGAAGTAGAACCACGGAGCACAAGTTAGTAATACCCCACAGTTTAGTGAAAGAAGTGATTGCAATGAATCACGACCCAGTATTTATTTGTCATCCAGGAAGGAAAAGAACTTTGAAATTGTAAGCTTGAGAAACTATTGGCCAGGGATGCGCAAAGACATTGACACGTATGTGCAGGGATGTGATGAATGTCAGAGGAGGAAATCAGGGAAAGAATTTAAAGCACCCTTAGGAGAGGTGAAGGAACCTACCTACCCTTTCGAATACACTTCAATGGATTTATCTGGTCCGTATCCAGTGACTGCAGACAAAAATAAGTACCTTCTAACATTTATTGACCACTTGACCCGGTATGCAGAGGCTATACCAATCCCTGACATAACGGCAGAGACGTGCGCAAGAGCATACGCGACACAAATTATTGCTAGACATGGTAGTGGCTCAGTGCTAGTGACAGACCAGGGAAGACAATTTACTTCCGTCTTTTTCAAGGAAACGTGTAGAATTTTGGGTATTAAGAAGCTATTTTCTTCACCCCTACACCCACAATCTAATGGAATGATTGAGCGTTATCATCGATCGATGAATGAAGGTTTAAGTCATTACGTAAACGCTAATGGAAACAATTGGGATAAGCTAGTACCATTTTATTTGATGGCTTACCGAGCTACACCACACGGCAGTAGCGGGTACAGTCCTTATTTCCTATTGCAGGAAGAGAGATGGTTATTCCATCCATGCAAGACCTGAGAGCTAAGTTGTCATCAGAGGCAGAAACCCATGAAAATGCGAATAGATTGGAAAATTTAAAGTCCAGTTTGAAGAGAGCGTATCAAGAAGTACGTAAAAATAGCAAAAGGTCGCATCAAGTTAACAAGCAGTATTATGACAGGAAAGCCAAGTGAGGACTTTCGAAACTAATGACATTGTGTACTTGTTCAATCCAAGCATAAAACCAGGGCTGTCTAAGAAGTTCAAAAAACCCTGGACTGGTCCTTATAAGGTAATAGAAAAGTTGTCAGATTTAAATTACAAGATACAGAATTTGCTAGGAAAGGAGTTTGTTGTTCACGTTAATCGTTTAAAGAAGGCATTTAATCCAGATGTTTGGAAATCAAACCAAGGGAAGAAGTATGTTAGGAAGAGCAAGAAAGAGAAGGAAGGAGAGAGTGAGGAAGAAGAAAGCGCTGTTTTACTTCCTAGGAGAATTAACTTACCACCTCAGTGCGAGGACAGGCAAGGGCAGGAAGACAGACAGGCAGATTTAGATAGGCAGGATATGCAACCAGTTGTGGACACCCCTACAGGCTCTCCACAACACCTAGATGAACCAGGATCGGCGAGAATCGATCCCAACTACAGACCACCCGACACCCCTAGGTCTCGTAGAGAATTAGAAGAACCATGTAGACTCCAGCCACCAGTAACTAGGCTTAGAGCGAGGTTGCAAGAACAGCAGGAACAATAAGATTAGGTAGATGTTTGTAATAGTGACCTACATGTTATGAATGCCACAGTGTAAGTTCAACGTCCAGCAAGGGAGATTGCATTGACCATCCCTACTACTGACACCCCTTCAGATAAGAATGGTCCAACCCAGTGATACAAAATGGCGGACAGACTAGCAGCTGATGAATGTCACTCAGAGCTATATGATACTTTGTTATGATGTGTAGTGAAGACCAACCCATTTACAAAATGGCGGACAGGTTAACAACCCAGTATGTAAACATTCAGCCAGGTGTTTAGGTTGAGACAGATGACAGGTGAACTAGGTACTCATGCAACAAGTGTAAGGTAAATTGTTATAGTTAACAAACACTAGTAATGCATTTATGGTTTGTTATAGGTTTGATCTTCGGTTTAATACGAGCAGATGTAATAAATACTTCGGTGAATAACAGCATTGTATTTTTGCAAGAAAAAGATGTAATTTTTACAAATGATGTTTGGAAAATTGTGATTAATGTTGATTTGACCAGTTATGAAGATGTTATTGCGGAATTGTATCAAGAATTGGTTCATGCCCAAGAGTTTAATGACACTTATACCTCAGCAAGGGAATTACAGCAAGTAAAGGTTATTTTGATGTTATTAGAGGAAAGATTAAATGGAGTAAAGACTATGTTACCTAGAGTTGATGCACGAAGAGGTTTAATTGATTTAGGTGGTTCACTTTTGAAAGCATTGTTTGGTACAGCCACTGTGACAGATTTGAACACATTACATGACACAGTGAGAGCGTTAGATGAAAATGAAGAGAACGTAATACATGTAGTTAATCAACATGTGACGTACATAAAACAATTGGATGAATCAGTTGAACTTAATGCAAAGGCAATTACTAATTTGTCTAAATGGACAAAAGATGCTATTTTAAATTTGAATGATGGATGGACTAAAATGGTTTTAGGATTAGATGGATTGTATAACATGACTAATAACGTTCGGGAAGTAACTATGGTAACGAGACAACTAGAATTTGCTTTAATGCAGCTTGAGATGAGCGTAAATGAAATTGTACACGCAATGGAATGCGTCAGGATGGGCAAAGTTCCCATAGGATTAGTAAGTCCAAACGAGTTACAAGAGTTGTTGAAGAACGTAACTTTGAAGTTACCGAAAGATTTGGAATTGTTTGCAGGTATACAGTTCAATAATATGTATTTGTATTATGAGATGATGGAAGCAGCAGTTTTGGCTGATGTCCATAGTTTTAAATTAGTGTTAACTGTACCTTTAAAATCTATGGTAGAGATTTTACTATGTACAGGATGTTTGTGTTTCCTTTACTAGTTATGCAGAGAAAATATGTGCAATTAGAATTGAAGCACCAGTTTCTTGCAATAAACTTGTTGCACAGGCAATATTTGTTGCTCACAGACCAAGACATAACTCAATGTCGAGGTGATAAAGTGTTCATGTGTCCTACGAATCAAGCGGTGTATGACATGCAGTTAATGACGTGCGAATTAGCATTGTTTTTTGCAGTCACCGGAAGTGCAGCGGATATGCCAAAGGAACTTGGTAATCTATCCAGTGTTACCCAGGATGATACGACACGGAGCCGTTCGAGTCTATTACTTTCCACAGCAACAGGGAGTACACTTCAAATGTAGCATCAAGGGAGGTTGGCATACCTTCTCACTTAAGTTAAGTGGGGCGGTATCCTCAGCAATGTAAGTTCGTGTTACATATCAACAGATAAATTGCAGTTCTACCCAGAGCTACGGGGCGAATTGGATTCTGTCCTTCCCGCACCAGCATTGTATGTACCAGAGCTACAACCGGTAGTATCAGCCCATGAATTGCATACCCTCCAGCAGCTGATGCCAGTCGACACCAAGGTACGCGACCAGATGGAAGCCAGGTTATCTGAATATCACCATGGGAGTAATGTAAATTCACTCATGCAGCTTCATGCAGTCTCTTTGGAGCATGAGAGGCGCACCAATTGGCTCTTTTATGCATTGATAAGCCTAGGAACCATTTTTATGAGTTTCCTATCCTATTTTTGTTTCCTACCCTACCTAAGGAGTATGGTAACCAGATGCAGAAGAAAACCTAATGAGTTTACTCATCCAGATGCGAAATCAGAACATCCACAGACCATCCTATCCACTTCCCAGGGACAAGTCAGTCCTAAACCTGAATGTTCCTTGAACGAGTCAGCAGCGACACCAGTTAGATTCTCAACGTACTCACTACAGAACGAGTAAGGGTACCACCAAGAGGCAACACAAGGTAGGATGCAGAGGTCCAGCTACATCGAGCTACGAGCAGCAGATTGGGAGAACGAAGAGTTGTAACAAAATTAATGAACTTTGAGAGGGAAAGCTTTAGTTAAAAGAAAGAATTAAGTGTTAAAGAACTTCCAAAATGTTGTGTTTTAAAAATTGGGTTGATTACAGCATTTTGAATAACAAGTGTAAAGAACTGTGCAAGAAAAGTGTAATATGTTTACAGGAAGCGTTCAATGACATTGCTATAGCTAAGAGCAACATTGAGTCAGCTGATGACATATGAGAACACATTTAAAGTGATGTAGTACAGTCAGTGCTACAAGTAATGTTTTGAAAGACATGAAGGGAATCTTTGAACACTTAAGTGAAGAGAATTTTTTTTTGTATTGTTTAAACATTTTTAAGCTTTTATTATGTATTTGATTGATTGATTGATTGATTTACTTGTTTGATGTTTTGTGTAAGACGCTACTAAATGTTCATTGCAAGGCATTACCCAATTAATATGATGCGAGGACGCATCATGATTTGAAGGCGGGATGATTGTAGTGAATATTGGGGCAAGGGTAAAATTTTTTGAATTTTGTGCATGATTTATAAGCTTAGTGAAACTATGATGGAATATTCCAGTTGTAGAGCTAAGGTACAAGGGTTAGTTGATTTCCGTGAGACTTACACACTCAGTAGAAAGACCAAGGCTATGAGAACTGCAGGTCAGCACTTAGATAGGAAGCAGTGCAAACTGGAACAATGTGTTTTAATTGGTAGATCCATATGTGGGAGGTATTGTAATAATGAGTTTGATTGGAGAATGAGTTATGAGCAGCCATCATGTGACGTAAGATTTGGGTGTGGAACCGAGGTTTTAAATACTGAGGAGAGACAATAGCTCGAGGAGTTTGGCTTCAGTTTTGGATGGAGTAATTTGAAATTTACAACTTATAGAAATTTGAAGTAACAAGTTTTATTTGTAACAATGTTAAGTCGGCGTAGATAAGAAAGTAGCCGCAACATGTTAATTTATTTCGGTTAAACATTTAAGTGCAGATTGGTGAAAGAAGCGTCGATCATTTAATAGAAATGATAAGAGAATGAATGGCAACAGTGCTTGTTTATCAACAGAGTGGTAAAGTGAAAGCTATTAAGTAGATAAGTGAAACCGTGTGCATCAAAAGTTAAGTGGAAACGGCGTGAATTAATTGAATTATTGCGTCACTAATAGAGGCTAATATCATTGGCTATGTCGGTTAGTTCCGAGATGATCGGAGTGATCCTGATACAAGGTAAGACTGGTGCAAACCTGTTATTATGTATGTAAAAAGGAAACACAATATTCCTACTAGGGGGACGTTAATGTGAGGCTACTGAAAGTGTGTGAGTCCAACAACGGGAGACAGAATAACTGGGGAAAATACAAAGTAAGAAAAGGAAGTTTAACAGATTGTGTTATATTTGTTGTTTCGGTTTATTAGAGTAACTTTGTTGTATTAATAATTTTGTTGTTTGATTAGATATAGTTTTGTTAATAAATTGTTTGGTTTTTATGAGTTTGTTTACAATATGAAATTAGGGAACCCTCCCCAGTGTATTGAATTGTTTTGTTAAGGAATTATCGTACGGAGTTACGATTGGTGGCAGCTACCAGGTATACTGTTTGTATACACCTTTGTCGTGGTCTTACTCTGGGTTGTATCCGCGGAGTAGGCCCGCGTTACAATACTATTCATACCATGCATTGTCATTCGAACACACACCACTTTAACCAATAAATGCACTCTTATTATACCTTGTTATGTTATACAATTCAGTCACAGTGAACCAACTCGACGTGTTTCGATACCTTGTTGGGATCATCATCAGGGACTTTTAGATTATAAATTACACAAGTACAAAATTAACAACAAAGGTACATATTATACTTTTAATATGTACCTTTTTTGTTAAATTTGTAATTGTGTAATTTATAATCTAAAAGTCCGTGATGATGGTCCCAACAAGGGATCGAAACATGTCGAGTTGGTTCACTGTGACTGAATTGTATAACATAACAAGGTATAATAAGAGTGCATTTATTGGTTAAAATGGTGTATTTTCAGTTTCCTTTCAGCCGTAAAAATATAATGTAGCGGCAACAGCCTGCATTATGGACGGAACTACGTCATAACTGTAGTTCGTGCCACAGCTCAAGTGGCTAGTCGCTGACTTCGCAGCGCGCAGGTCCAAATTCAAACCCAGGGTACTGTGTTTATGCAGTGTTACTCTGGGTGCATTTCCTTTTTCTCCTGCCAACAATCATGCCTCCAGTGCTTCACTTTTCTTGTGTCTGAGACTATTATGGGTTGCTCGTTTGAGTTCGCCATTCGAAAGAATTTTGTCACGTCTTGCTCCTGAAAAGAGCCCTAGTAAGTTATAAAATCAAAAATACATTTCTGTTATTCTATATTTAAAGTGAGAGGTGCATACAGCTCTCTGACAGGGAATGTGAGGGCAAGACACCACTTTTAACACCTGTGGGTTCGTGGGAGGATAACACTGAAACGGATATTCAAGAAATGGGATGAGGGCTTGAACTGGATTGATTTTACTCATGATAGGGGAAATGGCGGGCCATTGTAAACACGGCAATTAAACTTCGGGTTCCACAAAACGCAGGAAATTTCTTGAATATCTGAGGAACTGTTAGCTTCTGAAGAAGGGCATGCTCTGTTGAGTTACTGTCACAAATAGCAGCATTTGAAGGAGACTGTTTATCGTGGGTACTTTCCAGACCTGGTTAATTATATTTGTTGATCTTTGATTTTTCCTGATTTACGTTGTTCATTGCATGATATTAGCGTGACTGAACAAGCACTGTTTGTATCACGAATGATTTCATAAGAACAAGTGCGGTATTGTGAGTACAAACTAATTTTCATTTCTGCTGCTTCCATTGCTGCGTTAGAGATATGATCAGCATTACCAGTAGGCGTTTACAGGTAATGACATACACATTGCCCTTTATGTTTCGCCTCATTAGGAAGTCCTCTGTTTCCTCTCACCTTTCCTCAGTCGTGAAAATACTGAAATTAGTTTCAAGGAGTGTATTATGACAATTTAAGTAAGACGGAACGATTGAACACCAAGTTTAAGGTCAGTGAGTTTCTCACAGAGAAGTTTATGAAAATTCCAGTCTTCAGGGATACGACTGCGGCAGCAAGCTCTTCCGAAACGACGTGACTTTTTACTGATCATGTCTCAGAAGACCGGAATCTTCATGCATTTCTAGCACAGGTGTTCAAAATTGAAATATTCTCTCGTTGTTGAGCTGCAGCTCACCCATTTGCAATGTGAAACGTACGGCAGTGTGTGTTGTACTGTCCTTGTGTGTTGTACTGTCCTTGTGTGTTGTACTGTCCTTGTGTGTTGTAATGACCTTGTGTGTTGTACTGTCCTTGTGTGTTTACTGACCTTTTGTGTTGTAATGTCCTTGTGTGTTGTACTGTTCCTGTATGCTGACTGACCTTTTGTGTTGTACTGTTCTTGTGTGTTGTACTGTTCTTGTGTGTTGTACTGTCCTTGCGAGTTGTACTGTCCTTGTGTGTTGTACTGTCCTTGTGTGTTGTACTGTCCTTGTGTGTTGTACTGCCCTTTTATGTTGTACTGTCCTTGTGTGTTTTACTGCCCTTGTTTTTTTGTACTGTCCTTGTATGGTGCACTGTCCTTGTGTGTTGTACTGTCCTTGTGTGTTGTACTGCCATTTTGTGTTGTACTGTCCTTGTGTGTTGTATTGTCCTTGTGTGTTGTACTGCCCTTTTGTGTTGTACTGTCCTTGTGTGTTGTACTGTCCTTGTGTGTTGTACTGCCCTTTTGTGTTGTACTGTCCTTGTGTGTTTTACTGCCCTTGTTTTTTGTACTGCCCTTGTATGGTGCACTGTCCTTGTGTGTTGTACTGTCCTTTTGTGTTGTACTGTCCATGTGTGTTTTACTGCCCTTGTTTTTTGTACTGTCCTTGTATGGTGCACTGTTCTTGTGTGTTGTACTGTCCTTGTCCTGCGGTGATTAAAAACAGAAACAACATGCGTGAAATTAAATTCTCTTTCTTGAAACTTACACTTATGTATGACCAAGGATATTTCCCAACCACACACCAATTCATAGTTCGTCTTCCCTAACATCTCTCCATTTTATGCACAATGAGGAATATCCTGAATATCCGCAGAATGCCTGGGTGCCAGGTTTGCTGTGGGAACTAGCATTCTATGTTCTATGTCCTCCTGTAGAAACAGGACATCTGTAATTGTTATCCTGCAGTGTGTTTCCAAGTTTAGGTTGGGAGTGACTTTTCTTTTTCTTTTTGAGGCCTAGTGGTATGGCTAGGGTTTCTGAATTGAAAAGAGCTTTTCCACCTCCCACGTTCAGGTCACTTCTACCACCCTCCCTTCCACTTTTCTCCCAAACATCCTTTTTCCCTTCCCACGCCTCACCCTTTTTTTCTCCACACATTCTCTTCCTCTGCCTTTCTGCTCTGACCAGTTCACCCGATACAAGAACTGGCCCCATTCCAGCTATCCGGTCTTCTTCATTGTTCGCTGAGCTTTTGGTCTACTTCGGCCTACTGAACTTCGTGTGTGCCTTACCATTTGAACACACACACGCGTTGTCCAGCATTATGTACTGGCATAAGATGAAGTGAGAGAGCAAGGGGAACTGACCTGCCCCAAAATGTAGGCCACCAACAATGCATGTTGTTTTTATTTCCGATTTTCCTCTCGACTGTGAATTCCATAGCCGCCCTCTTGGAGCCATTCTGTCTTGCAAATAATCGTCTTTTCATATGCCACAGCTAAAATAGAATGAATGAGAATTATGTATGTTTTATGTAGGCCGTGTGTGCCGTTGACTTTTGGAACCATTTGAAAACGAAGCAGTAAAACTTGCGTATTGTTATGGCGAAGAAAAGTCCGAGTTGCTTGTTCATTGTGTTTTATTTTAGTGGAGACTTCATGATGCAGACCAGTCTTAGGTACTTAAAGGTGATTCAGCTGAGCAACAAATTTTTCGATGAAAAGCCCAACAAATAATAATAATGATGATAATAATAATAATCACCACCATCGTGCCGCCGCCTCCGCCGCCGCCACCACCAAACCACACCACCCCACACCAGAACACCACAACACCACCACCATACCGCACCACATCACAACAGCACCACAACACCACAAGACCACCACCACCATCATTTTCATCACGAAAACCCGACACTAGAGCTCATCCAGCGCCATTTCAATCCAATTTAAACCTCAGCGTTATATCCTCTATCTTCCATCCACTTTCAGTTCTGCAAATGCTATCCTGCTTAGAACTCTTGTAATTAAATTTTTAAAAACACAAACAAATGCATTTGAGTGTATGAATGTAAGTAAGAACAAATATTCTTGTTCTTGCCACCTTGAAGATGGCCACGTGAGTGGCCGAAACATGTCGGAGGTTACTATATGATAAACTTACCTTCATACACTCAAGTGCATTTGTTGGCATTTTTAACATTTTTGTATATCTGATCAATGCAGGAACATATAAAATTGGGCTTGTAATTAAATTTGCATGCCCTTCTTTTTCTTTTGCAATACTTTGGTCCCTCATTAGTGACACCGATTTGACACCATAAAAACAACTATGCAGCTTTTAAAGTGTAATTTCTATATTTCCCTGTTACTTTCTCACTGTTAGTAGCAAACGTTCCCCTCAGCACTTCCATCATTAATTAGGACGCTGTACCCAATAACAACGCGTTCACATGCATTACAACGAGACTGCATACACAGTTTCCAGTGGTACATTGGATATTCTAAAATGTTAGGTATGTGTATTAAAAAGCACATGACTTGCATTTACGTAAGATTCTCAACTTATTATAGGCTGTGTTATGGACGGTTTATACAAAGAGCGCAGAGGGCCGAATAATGTTTGCGGGCTGCAGTTTGCAGTCCAAGTCACCGCGGTGTCGTTTTCAAATCACTGCCATTATAACAGTCATTATCGCAGTCACCACGCCGTTGGCATGACATTTCCGTCATCCTGCCAACACAAAGTGTTATTGGTTCCTTACTGTCTTTGGCCCGACACTTGAGTGCATCCCCAGCTTAGTAAACTCACACATCTTCCTGTTCCGTCTCAAAGAAGACGCCAGTCGTCTCACATGAAATAAAATGGAGATTTATAAAGGAAATGGCGACAGTGTCAACAGGGGAAAAAAAGTGAAATCTTGAAGGCGCAATAGTAACTATTTTTGTCACAGTCAAGTCCCTCTGCGTTATGCGACATAAATTACAACGCAGTTGACTTTTTGTGGATGAAAATATAATAAATGGTGTAATGCAGGTGTATATGTACATGTGGCATGGAAATAAAATGTGGAAGAGGAATGCGAAAGAACACAGCTCTCGGCACTCGTGCTGCATAATATACGGGGGCATTAATAGTACAAGGGATAATTGCTCAACACATGAAAGTAAAGGAGATTTATATAGTCTTATTCCGACAAATGTACTTTATTATGTCCTATTTAATACATGCTTATATCAATAAATAGTCGACATGATTCGAACTGTATCAGTTCATCATCAGGACTCTTTATCATTACACCAGCTAAATGGTACTCATTAAAATAGAGAAAATGGATAAACTGTCTTCAACTATGTTGTGTATATAGCCACTGCATCTGCTGTTACGTGTTCACTACTGGCTTGTGGGAAAGGTGTACAGCTTCCAAAGTAAAGGAGATTTATAAATGCTGCATTATGTTTGAAGGTGATTCCTGTGAAAACACAAAGTGCGTTCGGCTAATGCCTTTAAACTGTCCTCCGTTCTTGTGCAAGTCGTTAAGCGTGTAAAGAGCAGTGGTTAGTGTATGTATTAATGGCTCTAATGTTCAGGAACGCTGTATTGGCGTGTTACGTGTGATTCTTATAGTAACAGCAATCAGAGTATTGGCGTGTTACGTGTGATTCTTATAGTAACAGCGATTCTTTGCCTAAACAGCAATAACCAACTGGTCTTTGTAGTGGAAACTCGGTGTGTTTTCTGTGGTACGGAAACTGCGCTTTAAGTGTCGTTTAGAATGTCTTTCCGCTTTATAAATTTAACCATACAAGAAGTGCAAGCTGATCGCTTTGCTTGCCCGGCGAGAATTTAAAGCAGCAGAGGCAGACGTTAAGAGCAAAACATGGTAAATGGCAGTTCGCTTTGAAGTGATGTTCGTTGCATTTGGCGTTTTTTTTTCACAGGACTGCTTCTTCCTGTAGCGTCCCTTATTTTTAGAAACTTATTATTTACATTCATCTTACAGTTCAACAATATATAATACATAAACTGCAGTCTTGCCGATCCCAGTGGCCGTGCGGTCTAAGGCGTGGGTCTGAGGCCTCTCGCTTATTAGGATCGTGGGTTCGAATCCCACCGGGGGCATGGATGTCTGTCTCTTGTGAGTGTTGTGTGTTGTCAGTAGAGGTCTCTGCGACGAGCTGGTCCCTCGTCCAGAGGAGTCCTACCGACTGTGGTGTGTCTAATGTGTGTGACCATGAAACGAGGAGGCCCAGGCCCATATAGGGCTGTCGAGCCACAGAAAAAAAATTGCAGTCTTAACCTATGTACGTGGACACATGCCGCTAAAGACAAGGCTTCATAATATAACCACGTTTCTAAGAATATCGTAGTACGTTGGAGAACGTTCATTCGTACTTAAATTTTGAAGCATTGAGCGGGAGAAGAGGGAGAGAAAAAAGTGGGAGTGGGGACAGTACGTGTATACGCATTACGAGGAAACAAATTGAAAATTGTAGGGCCTTAAAGTTCTCAGGCATTGCCCGCTTGTCCTTCTCCTAATGGTAGTATGGAGATAATGAAATGTTAGGAAGTAAAACGGATGAATTTATAGGCAGTAGACTGTGCTCTGTTTCCAGCGGAGGAAAAAATGACAAGTTTCGTTCTTGGGGCTAACTATAACATTAATATTATAGGATTTCATTGTGGAAGATTTTTATGTTAATATTTGGAGGACTGCAAGAGAAGCATGCGGTGAAACATGGAATTTGGCTGCCTATTCAGAATTTACATTACGGCCGAGTAAAGCCGCAAAAATCGATCAACGATCCGGATGGCATACTGACTTCCAGCCAGCAGTCCGACATGCATACTGACTTCCAGCCAGCAGTCCGACATGCGTACTGACTTCCAGCCAGCAGTCTGACATGCATACCGACTTCCAGCCAGCAGTCCGACATGCATACTGACTTCCAGCCAGCAGTCTGACATGCATACCGACTTCCAGCCAGCAGTCTGACATGCATACCGACTTCCAGCCAGCAGTCCGACATGCATACTGACTTCCAGCCAGCAGTCTGACATGCATACCGACTTCCAGCCAGCAGTCCGACATGCATACTGACTTCCCAGCCAGCAGTCCGACATGCATACTGACTTCCAGCCAGCAGTCTGACATGCATACTGACTTCCAGCCAGCAGTCCGACATTCACGTACGCGAATTCTAAAGTTAGTAGGTGTATATGCAGTTCCTTTATTTTTAAAGACTACGTGATCATACTGAACAAGACTTTTTTCTGGCCCCTTTTGATGACCAAGAGAAATTTAGGTGGCAGGAACGAGGGAAGTCTGAAATCGTCTTTATAATAACCGTGGAGTTTCATCTTGTTCTTCTTTGTCACTTTTTACACCATGGTTGTTTTGGTGTTTTAATATTACTTTGGAAGCCTGTTCGTATTTTAAGAGGTTTCTGCTCATCTATTTAACAGATTGCATATACGTGTTATGCCGTCGATGCCATGTTTCTAGTTTTCTTCTTTTCTTCATGTTCTCGATTTTGTTAAGCGATTGGAAAATGATCAATAAGGCAATACTATATAAATCAGGGGTGAACAAATTTTCCAAAAATCGAGGAGCCACCTCAGAATTCTAGGCGCCAGAAGCGTGACGTAAAGCAAGTACCATACCGCCGATCCAAAGGTGTTAGACGCCACCGTAAGAAAATAATCTCCATTGCGACCTGGCTCTCGGAATTTGTGCACCCCTGTTTTAAATGACAGGTAATTAGTAATTGTAAAGTCTCTAATATAAAGAATACTGTTTCATTGACGTAACCACGCATAATGTTCTAGAAAATTGCTAGGGTTTGGACTAACTCACCACCTCGTGTCTTTCCTGGAGACAGGGGCTGTAGGTGTCTCCAAAACTGCGGTACATATATAACAGACTATCAAGCGTCGCTTTACAGTCACGGCTCTGTTAACGTCAATGCTTGAAAGTCTCTAATATGGTTATTAAATCAGGCTGTGATGCTTAATAACTGTGCCTGTTACTTGACTTAACGGCGCACTAACAAACATCCAAGACACAGTAGCGCTACCACAATTTATAGCGTCAGAGAAGCAGAAAGAAGAATGTTTTATGTTCTGCTTAAGCAAAAAGTGTTGTTTTTTTATAATATGTACCTAACAATTTTACATACAAGAGGGAAGAAAAATTAACAATTCGAAATTACGTAAATGAATGAAGCCTGTGATTTGTTAATGAGCCGAGACGCGTTAGGCGGCTGGCATATGCAGACTAATGCTTTCTGTATATCTGGACTAATAAACCCACATTTGCTGCTGGTTCTCAAGAGAATATGGCGTGCAAGTTTAATTTAATCCGTCCTGCAAAATCCTCAAAAGATGCAATCAGCCTTAATGCGACTTGGTGAGGCTTTTGAAACAGTCTTGCTGAGCGGGCGGAGTGGGAATCTCATTGCCCCGTGTCTGCCTGATGACTCGTTTCCTTATCTCGAGTTCCATTTTCTTAGATATTCTCCTATTATAGGGCGTTTCAGAAAGCTCTCATTTCCATATAATTATTAATGGAGTTCAGTGTTACAGTTTCCCCTTCTACATAGATTTTATTTGTATGTTTTATATTTTTTCGTCCAAGATTGTACTTTCGGATATATATGGAGACACTGATTGAGTGAGTTTGAGAAATAATTAACTCCATGGAGCAGAGCTTATCTTGAAACTCTTGAGGTTGCTCAGAGAGTAAAGAAATTCCGCGCCTTTTATAGAGTACGGAATCCAAGTTCTATAACAAGAGCTCGCCAATTGTCTCTATTCTGAGTGACATGAATTACTCGTATGTTACGCATTTATGTATCTTCAAGATCAATATTAATATTATCTGCTGTTTACAGTTAGGCCCGCCTTGTATTCGCTTCGATTTAAATATTCCGACCAAATTTTTGTACGCATTTCCCATCTCCCTTATACATACTGCATGTTCTCATATATCATTCACCTTAATTTGATAATAACCGGTGTATTTGGTGAAGAATAAGTCTTACGTGATATTAACTGCCGCCTGCAATTTTCTTATGGGCTGTAGAATGTAGGATTGAAATTGATAGGCATTTGTTTTAAGGTAATGCCGAATCCTTTAACACACTTCACCGTTTATTGAGGGAATACGTCGGATATGTCCGCACACAGTAGTAGTTAATACTAAAACCACCTTTTATTTTCAGCTTCCGAGCCCTCATCAGGAGCTCTATACGTTGTCACACGTAACGGCATTTTTAACAATGGAAATACTTATAAATAAACTTTGGAATACGCATTGTTGCTATTTTGTGCTTATTGTCCCATGAATAGTGCTGTGGACATTTATATTTTCCTTGCTTTCTTTCCTTTACAATATAATATACAATACAGGTTTTCGTCATGGATTCTTAGACGCCGTCGTATGTCTGTCTCCGATTCCATAAAATTTAAAATGTTAAAAATTGCGTCTTAGAATCTGTGAAAAATGATACTTTGTTTGAAATATTGCAATGCATTTTAGTGACCGTGGATTTAATCAGTTTCCTTAGTCGTAAATGTTTTATAAGAGTACTAAATAGAAACATAATACATAATTATAGTGGGTGGATAGGGAGAACACTAGTTGCGTCGCGAAGGATTGTTACGTGAAGATGTGGACTGGATTGAAGTGGGTCACTATAGAGTCTAGTTGTGGGCTGTTCAGAGCAGGGCATAGAATATGCGAACTAAAATTGCAGAAATTTCTTGATCAGTCGAGTCAACAGATTTTCAAGAAACATTCTTCACATTGACGTAACTTTGATGATGCTGATGATGATGATGATAATGAATCATTCTAGAAATAGTTAATTTTCTGAATGAAATGTTAGTAATACAATGATTAATGTTTAGGAGACTTAAGGAATTGTTAGAAAGTTTTTAGAAAACCTGTGACACACACGCGCACGCACACACACACACACGCACACACACACATACACACGCACGCACACGCACAGACGCACACACGCACACTAACTCTGTTCGTAATACTGTCGACATTTAAAGTTTATTAGAGATTTGCTGCCTTGTTTTATAGCTGGAATGCTCTTCCCTTCTGCATATCAGTGCAGCCCTACAATATGATGGGAATTGCATTCTTATGCTCTTTATTTTTAGAAGCCAACAGCCTATCACGCATCCTCAGGGAACAGTGAATGCCAGTAAAATCCACGGCATGTGGTCCTGATCCCAGGGCTTTATATTTCATACATGATACGTAACACAGACTGAGTGTTTATGCATGCAAATTGGAGGCTGCGTTAGGCTTTTGCCCTTTACTGAGTTATAAGAATATTCTGGTGCTAAACGGCCTTCCTATGCTTTTAACGTGTCGCTGAGACCGGTGCTTGCTCCAACTTTTATTCTCATTTTCATCTTCTCGTATGAATAATTATTCGAGACGACAGGGGCTGGAGTGAGCCAGAGATTTGGGACATCCAGATGGCGCATCCGTCACTGCCTAGTTTTGCCACCACAAACACCACCTCTTCTTACGCTCTTGCAGTGGCTTTTGTAACTACTTTCACTTTAAAATGTTCACTCAGGCAGAGGGTAAAAACGAACTGTTGCTTGGAATTGTGTCAAAATTAGGGCATTTTCATATAAAAAGTAACTTTTATTTTCATACAGTTCGACGCCCATTACGTGTATATTAACGGATGAAGCGAAGTGAATACTGTGCTACCGAAGTTTCTCCTACTGAGAGGATTTGTGTGGCGGCATTGTCAAACGTTTGTTATGTCATTGTGAATATCCTTTCCTTCATAAATTTCGGTCGAAGTAGCAAAGTGTGTTAAATATAGAAGGAAATTTTATTATCACTGAAAAAATTGCTCAATACATGGAGTCTAAGTACCTAGCATCCTGGTGAGTATCCAGTAGCCCTCGACACTTTTCTTATTGGTCCGTGGAGCATTTAGAAGTTACATAATTATTATATTGAGTATATTAATATTGTGGTATAAAACCCTTTGTGCACTTCATCCAATCACACGTGTTTGAGTGCACCGCGACTAAAAAATCTTGCGCACAAATAAGGAGGCTTACGTCTAAATCTTAGACATGTGCTGCTTATTTTTGATTAATTGGCCTACTTTTCAAAGTACTTGGACCGGCGGGCTACTGGTGTCGTGATACCGTCATAGCAAAAGTTTCCTGTCTATCTTAAGCTATTTTGCAATGCTTTTTAACTCCATCAAGGCCGTTTTTTGTCTCTTACCGCAGAGGTCCAATTTTAGTCCCATGCCAGTCCCATGATTGTGTTTTGGGGTTTGGCCCGGAGACGAGAACCGGCCTTCGACTTCCGGCCGTGATGAGGACTTTTCTCTAGGCAGGTGCTCTCAGAATAGCTTTGTTTTTCACTCTAGCCCTCTGTCCGTTGGCTACCGAAGGCTTTTTTAACGCCAACTACGCACATTTATTTGGTACTGAATGTTAAGAACATTTGGAGCTGTAACACCAGGAGACGTCCCACACATACAGAGGAATGTAGGATCAATTCCTTGGCTGTCTTACAAATGATGTGATGTATATTTTAGTGGAAAATGGGAGTTTGTTTCAACAGTGGTAGAAATCACATTTTCTTGGATAAATTTATCAAAGTTGTCAGTTCAGACTTTCATAGAGTCTAGTAACATCATCGTCTTCGCTTTGTGACGCCGTATAATTTGGTAGAGAGCTAGCAACGTCATGGAGGATCCGCATGGTGTTTTATGGGTGTGATGACAAAATAAAAAGGAGGAAGTCATGACATGAAATTTAAGTTTAAATACATATTGTGTATTTGAGTACGCTATTGGTATATCAGAATATGCGGTATCAGATATTAGAATGAGAAAAAATACCGGCACTTTACGTAAAGACCTAAGTACATTTTATTGCTCCGCCGACATTAAATCGCCATAAAAGCACTGTCTGTGAGTGAAGTGGGATCAGGTTGTTAGGATAGATGAGGAGGAACAAACATTAGGCGAACGCGCCACGATATTAAGTTATAAGTGCATTGCCTGTTTTTAAACCCATTGTCAACGATATGCACCCCTTGTTCTAGTACAAGGAACTCTGATTTTTGTCCAAAAATTATATTTTACGTGTTGTGTGTTTTGTTCCGTAAGTACTGTTTATTTGCGTGAAATACAGGGATTAATAGTTATAATAGAGACGGATTGTGTTCTCTGTGAGGTACGAACTAGGTTTTCATACACTTTAGATGAAAGTCTATTTCCAAGGTTTGTTACATTCCTTATTACTCTTCTACTTTATCTTTGATTTCACTGATTTTAGTGACTGATCTCTTTGTCCTTATATCTTTAGATTATCGATATTTAAAAATATATCCTGGCATTGTTTGTTGACGGCAACATATATATGATGCTCAAATGCAGTGATGTGCGGACCGCTGTACCAGGTACCTTGCAGTAAGCACCCAGTTCGATCGTACTCACTGAAAGAACTATTCACCCTTTTATTTTAAAAGTATTCACACACGGGCCTACTCCCTGACTCGCTCACTGCTCAAACATTACTTGCTTGTGAGACTTATATTCGTGCTTTAAAGTTTACCAGTGTTCAAGCAGAGTGCAAGTATATTTTGTCCATAATATCCATAAGTGCCTACAAACCTACGTACGTATACATGCGTCTTTGTGACTTGCGCTCGCATGTATAAGATGTTTAAGGAAACGTGTACAGCCGTTGGCTTCCAGTTCTGTTTACATCAAAGCGTTCATCATAAGCAGCAAAACATTAACACGAATTTTTTCACGTTGTGTGCACCGTGCATCTTGATAACTGATTAAAAGTTTTAGACATCAACATATGCACTATATTCTCATAAGTAAGTCAATTACCCCTACATGTTTCGGCCTTTAACAAGCCATCCTCAGGGGGTCAAAGTTTTACGTATGCTTTACATCCATTAGTTCAATTTTAAACACCTCTTACATCCACAAAGAATAAAATAAAATCTTGATACCCACTGAATTATTTTATCATACATCCCCTGGATTTTACATAATTCGACAGCTGGACGTAATGATACCATAATTCAGTGGGTATCAAGATTTTATTTTATTCTTTGTGGATGTAAGAGGTGTTTAAAATTGAACTAATGGATGTAAAGCATATGTAAAACTTTGACCCCCTGAGGATGGCTTGTTAAAGGCCGAAACATGTAGGGTAATTGACTTACTTATGAGAATATAATGCATATGTTGGTGTCTAAAACTTTTAATTATTAACAGGAATGTGTTTGATGTGTTTTCTGGAGGTGAGATTTGATGCCAGACTTGTGTGCACACACATTACGCGGTTACGCGTGTGTGTGTTATGTGTTTCTGTGTCTGTGTCTGTGTGTGTGTGTGCGTGTGCGTGTGCGTGTGGGTGGCGGAGAGGGGCAGCGACTTCAATAGTAATTACATGTTTTAACCTATTTCGAGTTCAATGCTTACAAAGAGTTTTTTTTTTAGAATTGAACGGCCATCATTTCATACAGAATTAAACTCTTTTGATTCATTAATTAGCTTTCAAGTTGAATAGTTTTTACTCTACAAGTCATTTGCCAGTGTTCTTTGTTTGTAACGGAATGCTTTGGTTGGTTTTAAATTGTGTTTTTTGGCTGGGAACCTTTCTGTAATGACCGCTTTAGATACGTCATTCAATGTCGGTACCAATTAATATCGATATGAAATTGAAGAGATAAAGAGATTTTTAAGGTATTTATGTTAATACTTGGATTCTCTTGTCAAATTCTCTGTGTTTTCACTTTTACATACATTTAAATTTCTCCTTACAAAGGTGGAAGGGTGTCAGATTTACAGCTTTTATTTAGACGCAGGTACCGCAGTAAGCGTTCAGACACATATTTAGACGCAAGTACCGCAGTAAGCGTTCAGACACGTATTTAGACGCAAGTACCGCAGTAAGCGTTCAGACACGTATTTAGACGCAAGTACCGCAGCAAGCGTTCAGACACGTATTTAGACGCAAGTACCGCAGTAAACGTTCAGACACGTATTTAGACGCAAGTACCGCAGTAAACGTTCAGACACGTATTTAGACGCAAGTACCGCAGTAAGCGTTCAGACACGTGTTTAGACGCAAGTACCGCAGTAAGCGTCCAGACACGTATTTAGACGCAAGTACCGCAGTAAGCGTTCAGACACGTATTTAGACGCAAGTACCGCAGTAAGCGTTCAGACACGTATTTAGACGCAAGTACCGCAGTAAGCGTTCATACACGTATTTAGACGCAAGTACCGCAGTAAGCTTTCAGACACGTATTTAGACGCAAGTACCGCAGTAAACGTTCAGACACGTATTTAGACGCAAGTACCGCAGTAAGCGTTCAGACACGTGTTTAGACGCAAGTACCGCAGTAAGCGTCCAGACACGTATTTAGACGCAAGTACCGCAGTAAGCGTCCAGACACGTATTTAGACGCAAGTACCGCAGTAAGCGTTCAGACACGTATTTAGACGCAAGTACCGCAGTAAGCGTTCATACACGTATTTAGACGCAAGTACCGCAGTAAGCTTTCAGACACGTATTTAGACGCAAGTACCGCAGTAAGCTTTCAGACACGTATTTAGACGCAAGTACCGCAGTAAACGTTCAGACACGTATTTAGACGCAAGTACCGCAGTAAGCGTTCAGACACGTATTTAGACGCAAGTACCGCAGTAAGCGTTCAGACACGTATTTTCAGTCACATATCTACGTAGTATACGCTGTCTTCTCTCAGACGGAATCAATCCTTTTGTTACTGTAATATGCTATAAAGTATCCTAAGTACGTAACTGGATGGATGCAAAATGAATGGCGCTGGCAGTTTTGTTGGTCACATGCAAATGTTACTCCAGCTGTCGGTGGAGTTTCTTATTTCTGTGGTCACAGAAGTGGAAAGAAATAAAGTTTACAGTGTCTGGGGTGTGACGTCGTTTAGTCCGTTAGATCTTTACCACATGTTGGAGGAACATGTTGTCTTGTTTTGTCAACTCAACATCGGGGCAGCATGTTCATCCGAAACGTTCCAACATATCTACGAAGCTAAATGGCATTACATACCTGAAAACATTATCTTCGTAGTCAGTGCTGTGAGAAATTGAACCTCACGCAGAGAGAAATTTTCGTATGAGTAGTTCACTTGCGTGACACGCTGATTATGCGCATTATTCCGAAATTATCCGAAACTATTGTAGTCATTTTCGCCTAGACGTGCAAGTCCATAACCATCTCGCAGACGAGGTATTTGGCAGGTTAATTTTCCGCCGCCTGTTGCCAGATATGCGAACTGAAAATTGTGTTGGGCATCCTTGTAGATACGTGGTCGCCTATTTTAGTGACACACATGCTGCTGGAACTCTTCAGATAACTCTTCAATTTTCTTCCCGTATGTGGTGTTTTAACGGCGTCGAATATGACATATTTTTTGGGATGGCTAATTAGATTTGGTTTTATGAATTTCATAAATGAACGTATTTTGTTGAAGTTGGGCTAGTAAAGGGAATTACTTGCAGGAAGTTTTGTAATGCTACATTCGATTTTGTTTTTTCTCTCACATCCTTGCTGTGCTGTTGTCTTGATTTGTTGTGTTATTTCCAAGTACTGGTGCAGTCTTAGTAACTGGCCACTAGGCTGTTGAGAGAGAACTCGAAAAAATATGTAAATAAATAAATAAAATAAAATAAATGAGATGAACTGAATTATTGTTGCTAGTTGAGACCAAAAGTCAGATATTACATGCTGACATATTTAAAGGCAACAGCAATCCATATAGAGCTTATTGGTACGAGTAGTTAATGACGTATCGTAGTGTGTGTGTATGTGTGTGCCCTTCTTCACACTGACCTATAAGGCTGTATGTTAACAGATTGATTAACCGGTAAAGCGAATCATCCAACCTCCATGATCATGAAGTATTTAATTTCATTTCCCTATCGTTTTATTTAATAAACGGAAGAATTGTCTTCGTTATTAGGCGCGTTCGCAAAACTGCGAAAAGCGACTGCTAGCTTTGTTATGTCTGTCTATCTGTATGTCTGTCCATCCGTCTGCCTGGAACAATTCGGCTCCCACTGGACGGATTTTCATGAAATTTTATATTTATGTATTTTTCGAAAATCCGTCGAGAATATTCAAGTTTCATTAAAATCTGACAAGAATAAGGGGTACTTTACTTGAAGATCTATGTACAAGTACATTTATGATAATATTTCGCTCATTTCTTCTTAGAATGAGAAATATATGAGACAAAATTTGTAGAGCAAATAAAAACACACAATTTATGTTTGATAACTTTTTTTTTTTTCGAAAATCGTGCCGTTTGTGAGATCATGTGGGAAAATATTGTACAGCCGGAGAGGCCACAGATGACAATGTGGCGCATGCGCATTGCATGCTGGATAACTGAGGCTACAAACACACACTCAGAATATGTAATACTTATTGCTTTACCACGGCAACAATGGTTGCACGAATGCGCCTCAGTGTAACGTTATACGTTCATTGCCTGTCTGGTTATGTTACCCGCTAGCAGTGAGACTTATAAGTAGCAGATAGTAGGATAACAGATCATTGTGTTTTTAAATGTATGTGTATATGTAGACCGTATACATACGATATTGGTGATAGTATTGTATTATATGTAATGCTTTATAATTTCTTCATAACCATCATTTTAACAGTGTTATTCTGGTGAAGATAACACGGAGACTTCCTTTGAAGCTTTTAGTTCTAAGAGGTTTATCTTCTTCTTACACATAATTTAAGTTTAAATTGGCGTTTAACAGAATTTGTGTATCACCTGTGCTTAATATGGGTTTAAAATTTTAATATCGGAATAATTAAACTGTTATTGGATTTAGTCGCTATGAATATTTCCTGTGTGCAAAGTAAAATATTCCGTTACTGACAGATTGTCTTTTATACATTTTAGCACTTTTATGAGTGGTTAAGTGTGAATGTGGCTTGTCGTATATCCAAAGAAGAATTGCATAACTGCAATGATGTAAAAATAACGTAAATTTAGAATTGTCAATAGTGTATGCAATATTTAGACTTCTGGAATCTTTTTGAATAGTAAACTCTGTTCCGATAGCATGACTTTCATTTTACTGTTAGAAATGCCCTTATGTTATTTATGACAATGAATGGTGAACAGTACCATTTATTGGCACAATTTTAATTTTGTACTAGATCTGACAAGTGACTGGGCGGATTCTGTACAATAACGTAATCTAGCCTTATATTTTCAATAAATTTACTGATAGTAACCTCTTTTAAAATATTCATTTACTGACATATTAAGTGTTGGAACGTCTAAATCACACATGGAAAAATAGATGGAAATAACTCTTAGAAATTTTTTTTTGTGTTGTGAAATTATTCCGAATGCCTGAATGTCCGACCTGTTGCAGAATTCTAGTTGTCGGAATTTGAAGAATTTATCAGAGTTAAACAAGTCGAAATGGTTACACTCTTTTTTTTCGAAGAATAATCTTTTATTTCGAAAGATTTATGTGAAGGTCAATTATCCGCTTACACGAGGTCAGTGATTGAGTCTGTTTAACAAATGCGATGTCGTAAAATTAAACTTTTTAAGGTAGAATATTCAGTTTACCGTTTGTTTTAGACTAGCAAAATAACGACGGATAATTCCTCGGCTTTTATCAAAACTGATCACCATAACTCTTGTATTTATTTTTGTATGCTCAATTTATTTGTATGAGAGACTTTCGACTTTACCAGTGAAAACTGCGACGTCTTGTATCTGAGTCGCACTGGAGACCAAAGTCTCATCTTCAGTCAGTGATACTTTTAAAGAAATCGTGTTCTTCCAGAAGGCTCGCTGCAAATTCAAAAATAAGAACGGGAGAAAAAAGAAAGAAAGAAAAAAAGACAGACACTTATATGTAACTCAAAATTAAGTACATTCTCTGTGTTATCGCATGCCAGGAAATATTTGTATTTAAAACACTGGCATTTCTTTGTGACAAGCCTGTGTATTGAAAGCTTTACCTTAACCTCAGTCAGTCATGAGAGTGGATGCATGCTATGAAATACACGATGCAAAAAACGAAAACTTACAAATATCCCTTTTCAGATTCAGATTTCCGAACTTAAGCACAATGTAACAGAACTTTTATGATGCATTATAAGTTGACGTACATGAAGTGTTAGTTGATTTAATTGACAAATCTTACAGAAACATTGTGTTTTTCAAGCGTAGGCTCCATTGAGAAGATCGCCTTTAAAATATCCCGTAGTAATTTCGTTCCTGGAATAATGTAAAGGGTCGAGAGGGGAGAGCTCAACTAACGAGTGGACTGCAGTTTTTGTTGTTAACCGTAGCTTTTCCCCATAGTCCCTATGGGGGTAGGCGGGCGTTTGCTGACAGCATCCTCACTGCATCAGTCTGCGCAGCTTAGCTCTCTCTGTGTTGCTTTTATAAGCTCTCACATTGAAAATTTGTAAGGGGAAAGCGATTATTGGGACAACATACCACGTATTAATTCTCAGTGCATACAGACACGTGAACCGGGTGACGACATACGTACGTGTAGAATGCATCGCTACACACATAGGAAACCTGTATGCTGCATAAACCCGCTACATTATTCATACGTGCATTCCTGTTCCACTGCATTGGTTCAGCGAACAGTATTACTGGTTGAGGTATCGCGAACACACCCTCTAAATTAAGGGATGTTGCTGAAGGTTTGCATCAGTCTCGGTAAAGTACGTGTTTCACATTTTGCTCTGAGCCCACAAGCACGCTTTGTCTCATTTGCGGTCTCCACAGTGTTATTAATAAAGTTTGAAGTCTTCTGGAATATGACGCCGTGTCGATTCATAACTGTTTACCGACGCTTCGGAGTACGTGGCTACGTCCATCTTTAGGGTAGTCCAAGATGTACCCTATATTAGGTTGAGAATCGAAGCAGATGGCTCCATTAAACGTACGTAACTAATTATCAATCGACGTGGCATGGTATGCCTACCCCAAAATACTTTAATGTTCAAGTATCCATTTTCCTTTCCGTCACAACTTGTCCTTATGTCTGTAATATTCTTGTTGTTGCGGGCTAACTGAAATAATGTTTATGACAAAACCATTTCAAATAATAATTATTTTGAAATTTGTAATTCTACTTCAAAACATCATACCTTCTTCAAGTGACAGAGCGTTGTTAAGTAAACCACTAAAAGACAGTAAAGTAGTCATAATCAAATCTCAGTTATATTAAACGTGAAACACAACACCAGTAATTAATCTGCTTCACCCGACTTATTTGTGCTGTGTTATACTTACTGGTTTTGGAGCAATATGAATGCGACGGTGTGAGTGTTAAGGTTAAAATACTGTTAATCCATCTGTGACTATAATCACAGATGGATTAACAGTAATTATCATAAACGGGTAGTATATAGGTTTATATCAGAACAAGAACTCTGGTAAAGAAGTGGATTGGTTAGATAAAGTGTGATAAAGTTGTCTAATGTGTTTGATATTGTCTGTCTCCTTCCTCAAATGGGGAGGGGAAAGAGGATCTTGCTGTGTTGCGTCCGTTAGAAAGGCTAGGTACAGTGCTGCCGGCTTGTCACCGCAGACACTCGGGTTCAATCCCAGGTCAATGCATCCTGGACTTTGGTGGACAACGTGATACTGAGGCAGGTTTATTTGCGTGTTCCTCACTTTCACCATGTCACTATCATTCCGCCAATGCTCCATACTCATATTTAATTCATTATCACCACGTACATATACTCTCAGTAACTGACAGTATTGTTAAACAACCCGCTGCTCACTTCTCAGTGATGCTCCAAAAATAAATCTTTCAAGTTTAGGATAGAAGCAAAGACAATATGCAGAAAAATACAGTCGGCGAGTTCCAGTTTAAATAAAAGAATGAAGTTCCTTTTCAGTGGCTACATATTTAATGTAAAGTCATTACCGCGTGTGCCTTCCAATGAAGCTAATTTGCGTTACAGAACTGATGTCATGAAACATGCATCGTCTGCCATTAGTGTCATCAGCAGGAATTTCCTTTCATATGCATCCAACCATGTACATAGTTTATCAGCTAATAAGGGATTCTGTATAGTAATTCCGATGTAGAAGTTCCTAAATTTCAAACCCTTACAGGGAGCCGTGCGTGAGCATTCACAGAGTACAGGAGCCACTGTCGTACAGAAAAACCCGTTCCTTGAATTCGGCGAAAACAGTTGGGCAGAGTCATTTTGTTTGACACAGAACGGTTAAAGGCTGACCCATTCAAGTAAGACCTTCTCTAAGTAGCTATGATGCTGCCTGACCAACATCGCTTAATGAGTAACGCTTCTAACGTGCATTCGGTAGCTGCTTTTTCCAGGGCTTTGTCAGTCATTCAGGCAAATTCGTGGGTGGTACGTGTAATAAATTAGGCGAAGATCGCTTAATTTCTCACACTTGCGACTTTATCATTTGCTATCATCCTATTATTTGACATTGTTACTCAGAACCTAATTAAATAAACTACAAGTATATAAATAAATGTGAAATATGTAAATGATAATATTCTGTTATCTATATTATCCAGATATTTTGACTTTAATCATCTCGTACTGGCGATATTAAACGAGGTTTACGTAAGCTTGAAACACACACATGCAGCTGTACATAGAAGAAAAGAAAACAAATTTAGTCTTAGTTGTGATTCGTCCGCCGGTTACACTAAACCGCCTTCACTCCTTTATTTTGAATGAACTAACGCTTAAGCTGAAGAACGACCTGGAGTCTTTTAACTTAATCTCATCCCAAAGCTGAGTTGGCGACTTCACGTTAGGAGCCAGCACAAGAAGCGAGCGTCAACGTGCTGTGGATTAACTTGCACACATTTCAGTAAAATCAAGGATTCTAAATGTTTTCCTGTACGTAGGAATCAATTCGGCTTTACAGTGAAGTATTAGTCTATCTATGCTGATCCCAGTGGCCGCGCGTTCTAAGGCGTGGGTCTGCGGCCTGTCGCTTGCTGGGGTTGTGGGTTCGAATCGCGCCTTGGGCATGGATTTCTGTCTCTTGTAAATTTTGTGTTTTGTCAAGTAGACGTCTCTGCGACGGGCCGATCACTCGTCCGGAGAAGTCCTACCGATTGTGGTGTGTCTGAGTGTAATCTCGAAACCTCAACAATGAGGAGGCCTAGGCCAACTAGGGCTGTCGAGCCATGAAACAAAATTAATCTACAAGAAGTTCTGTACCCTAGGTTACAGAATATTTTAATTGTTTAAAATATTTAACGTCCTTTAAAATATACTTAATTATCATTATTATTATTCATTTATGAGTATTTTTCTCGTTTTAAAAAAGCATACAAATAAATTTTATAAACTACATTTCTTCCCATCCTTCTGTGCAGAAGTGAGATTTAACGTCTTACTTTTGTGGAAGAGAAAGCTTTGGAGATGTGAGGAAAATAGGGACTATTGTAGAAGTCTTAGGTCTAAGAAAGATAAGGCGTAGGAAACAAAGACGAAGAGGAGAAGATAAATACTCTTTGTTTAAACTCTTTAACCGGAACCGCAAGAATTTTTAATTCCAGGAGAACAAGGAGTGTAGCATGAATTGAGAATCAAGAGAAATTTATAAAGATTTTTATTCGAGTGCCAGAAGGCAAAAGACGAAAAAACAAAAGTGATGACAATATTAAAACCGTTTTTGCAGCCGACAACACTAACACGAGTCTGCCGTAGTTGCTACATGATTCAAGACAGTAGTCGTGGTCTCGTGATCCACTTTGTAGTTAAGTTAGGAATTGCTTATAATGGTAGTGGTTACTATATTATCTTGTCTGGATATTCAGAAAGTTACATACGTCTTCAGGTATATAAATTGGTTTACGATTCTTCTTATGCAGCTTCCTTTTGCCTAAATATACGTTTCAGTGGTATTGGATACTTTTCAAAACTAAAATAAATTTAAATGTATATGACGTCATTTTATGCTACTTTGAGAATGGCTAAGAATCTCCTGGTGGTACGTAGTCTATCTCTGTTGCTCGTACTATCTTAAATTTTGCCCAATAATTTTAAACTAACACACTGCTGAAACTAGGATGTCGTAGTACATCGTAATTCGTCGGCGTATCCTGTAAGAGGAATTCTATTGCTAGTGCGAAGACGCACCCGATTTAGTGAAATGTAGCAGACAGATGAGAAAACAGATTAAATAATCACGAAGCTTTCGTACTGAAGTATCAAAACTTTATTAGTACACTTTGGGGAGTTAAAAATTGTATGTTTCCCGATTCGAAAACAAGATCCATTGCTGCAGTATGAGTCTGTACAGCATGCAGTGGAACAGGAAATGAAGACAAGCAGAACAACTTACGGACAAACAGATTAAGATATTAGTCACATGGAAACTGACATTAATCTGAAGATTCGAGTCTTATAGAAAGGCACGCTGTGTCAACTGATAAATTATTACCAATATTTGGAAGCAATATAGTGCAAGAAGATCCTCTACTCTGCTTTGTCTAGTATGACACTGAAGCTAACGGCGCTATAATCCTTCAAAGCGTTACGTATTTACCAGCCGACATGATGCGACATTCCAGAAGTCTTGACTACAGCAACGCACCTGTAAGAACCCTAAGTCTCGTGTCGCATTACTCGGTTTTACTTGAATTCGTTTGAGCCTTGAAGTTACAACGTTTTGCAACATAAAACAAACCACGAAAAATATTTTCGCTACAAACTTTCCTTTGACGATCTTTCAAATTTTGAGGACGACGAACTTATTATAGCCAAAATTGTGTAAGTGACGAAGGCACTTTCCATCTTCCCTGGCATGTTAACCGACATAGCATTCGAATCTGGGGGGGGGGGGGGGGTGCAACGGTCCACATGCGGTCACTGAAATAAAAGACGCTACCAAATTCATTTTCTTTCGTGCTCCATCCAAACAAAGCATGTTCGGGCATTTCTTTTTACAGAACGCTCTGTGACTGCTGTAGTGTATGTATATATGTTGGAGGAATTTCTCATGTCGACCTGACCTAGTAAGAAGATAATGCTAGTAGTCCAGCAAGTGGAGAGCCTCTGATTTTTCACATTGCACGTGGGGACTTCCAGGACCGAAAATTTCCGCAGAAATGTATTAGCGGAGGCGGCAGTACCACTTGGCCATCCCGTTCCCTGACTTCACGAAAATTCTTTTCTATTTCAGGGGATATTACTTTCCGCCATTAAAGGTAAAGCAATCCCATTACAGGTCTGGACAGGCCCTTAGGGTTCCAGGAGGTTGAGGCTCCCAGATTTCTAGACAATCGGCACATGAAGGTGATAAGGTTGTCAGCCCTACGCACCGGCCGCCTTTAACCCCCAGGAAATATTCCTGGTACTCATTTCTCTTAGAGGCTGAGTCGACCCCAGGACCATAGTGCGACCGAAACGATTATGTCAAGGAAAATTCCAATGACACCATCGGGAATCGAAACCGCGACGTTCCGGTTTGTAGCGTAGTGCTTCAACCAACTGCGCCACCGCGCGCCCCACTTTCCGCCATTGCCCACCAATTTTCTGTTACTTGCTGTGGGTATATGTGCTGCTGCATCCACATTTAAACGCACCATGTTTACAAATGCGTGAATTGAACTTGGATAGAAATGTGACGTGTGTTGACTTACTCGCCGTGCTCTCATTTAACGTCTGTAAACTGCTAATACTAGGTTGGTAGAACTTGTTCTCATAACCTACTAAAATAGGTTTAGTTTTCTTTCCTGCGCTTCTTACGTATTGAGCAACATTACGTTATTAAAATTTTCTACATTTCATATGCTTACCCTATGTCAGTACCTTTAGAACACTGCCTTCATTTCATGGTTTTATGATATAGGTTTTCCAATATAGTAGCAACATATTAAAAGTTCACTTAACTATGCATTTAATGCGTGAAATAGGACTGCTTTCTATAATATAACGCAGCTGCCTTTCGCCCAAACTATGTCGTGATTTTCCGTGTCTTGAATGAAACAACATAGCAAACTGTTAACAATGTTTTAATAGAGTTTGCTCTAAATTATTCGCTGTGGACGACCGAGATATAAAATTGCGAATGTTAGGTTTTTTTTAATTTTTTGCTTGAGGTTCATAAGTTAATTTCATGAGAGATATGACATGTCCATCCGACTGTCTGTCCACATATTTCATCCCCGATACCTTTCAATTAAACTCCATTGAAGTCGTTTAATTTATGTTCTTACCGGTGTGATAAACAAGTAACTAAATCACTATTTACACACACCAACTGGATGCAACTCTATTTAAAAAACTGTATAGTTTTTTAAAACATATTTAAAAACTTTATAAAATCCGACATATATTTCGGCTCTTATAGAGCCATCTTCAGGGGTTTATTGTCGTTAAAACTGCATATACTAAAACGTCTTTTTCATTGGTTCACTTTTAGGTAAGGTTTTTTTCACTTTTTCTCTGCTTGGTATGCACAGACACTATTTGTTATTCGTGCTAAAATAATATGTTAATGTTTTCGTAGGTATTGTATTTGATGCATGGTACTGGTTTATCTTGTTCATTGTGTCGTATTTTTCATGGTGTAGGCTGTACCGTTTGTGTGTGCGTCTGATACTGTAATACTGAAAAAAAAAAACCTTTACCTAAAAGTGAACCAATGAAAAAGACGTTTTAATATATGCAGTTTTAACGACAATAAACCCCTGAAGATGGCTCTATAAGAGCCGAAACATATGTCGGGTTTTATAAAGTTTTTAATATGTTTTAAAAAATTATACAGTTTTTTTTAAATAGAGTTGCATCCAGTTGGTGTATGTAAATAGTGACTGGAAAAGATGCACGGTGATTACAGAATAAAGTAACTAAATGTTTAACATTTCTTTGCCTGGGAAAGCAGCCGAGCGACTAGACGTTGTTTCGTATGTAAGATGATGTCCACGTGAAACAATATTTATGTCTTATCATTTTTGGCATGACATAGAAGGGAAGATATTTATGACAGTTTTAGTGCGATATCTGTAGTGAGATTAATTTTGTAACTGTAGATCTTTATGTGCAATGGATGAAAATTTAAATCGAGAAACATCCTGTCTTGAATAGTTGTCTGCCTGTAAAATTGATTGATGCTAATATATGTGTGTTAGTTCTGTTGATTGTGATGTCAGGACCAGATACTAGCAGATTTATTTTATGTTATCGTATGCTGCTGCGTGATTTACATTTGGTTTGCAAAATCTTTCATGTTTTAAAGTGTAGGTCGTTGTGTGATCTTTGTCTTGTTAGAACAGTAGCATTTGGTGGAGGGTCTAATTCGTACTGTGATTTGCTTCTAGTAATCGAACGATGATGTAATTGAATATTAAATTAACTATACCGTCAATCATAGAAACTAATTGAGGCGGGAGGGCAAACTTAATTCGGCTATCGAATCACGTGTATAATCAAGCAATAATTGAATAAAACAATAAATAAAGTGAAATTATGGCTATAATTCATTTACACACACATTCTCACACACATGCACAAACTAGATATCTCCATGCGGTAAGAGTCCTTCTTCAGAAGCTAATTGTCCCTCAGCTAGTCAAGAAATTCGCAGCATTTTACGGAACCTTGAGATTCATCAGTCTTCACAAGAGTTCGCCTGAGGTCCCTGTTTTGAGCCAGGCGGATTAAATCCACACCGTCCCCTCCTATTCTTCCTCAATTTTCTTATTATCTCCCTATCTATGCTTAGGTTTCTCATATGGTTTCCTTAGTTCAGATTTTCCCACCAAACTCTATAGGAATTGCCCTTTCATGCCTTGTATGCTACATGTCTCACCCTTCTGAATGTGATTATCCCAATTTCATGAAGCTCTACATTACTTAGTTTTCTCATTCCTGCTATCACTTAGGTCCTTTTTAGGTACAGATATTCTCCTCCGTGCCCTGTTCTGTAACACCCTTAATGTGAGACGTTAAGATTCACGCTCACAAAAATTGCAGGGAAAACTGTGGTTTTTGTTTAAAAGTACACAATTTTAGACAGCACACGCTAAGGAAAGTGATTCTCAAATGAGTGATACCAAGCTTTCTCCGAATATCATCTGCCCGTAATTTATCCGTGTGTGGAATTTTGAATTGCTAGAGTCATTCTCCAACATTTGAATTCTGACACGTTGTTAAATGGTTTACTGGCAGACTGTGATGACATTTTATCCTCAGTTCTCGTGAAGAGATTATTACTTAATTTTCTCAAAAATTACTTTTACACCAACTTCCTTACTAGCTACAAATAAAGCTTCTTCTCTGACTTTCAGCCTGTAGCCTGTTCATTGTAGCGACTAGGCTATCCTAGCTCCTCATGGCAAAAAAAATAGTAGAATTTACTACACGATGAAAGGAATGTATTGCCTTGTGCTGTCATATTTTTAGCGAAATCAGTATACTTTTCAAAATTTCTTTATTCATTGTCATCATGTGGGTCTTATAATAAAAGTGACTTTCTTATGTACTCATTGTCTTTATCGTTACGGAGGCCATCTTTACCGAGAGCTCTCAGCTAATGGGATGTGACATCGCGTGTGTTCGACATAAAGCAAATATTTGTCTGCATGACTTCGCTTGTTCTACTTCAATACTTTGAAGAACAATGGTTTATGTGTTCCTTCTGCTTTAACATTAGAAATCCACGACTTATTTGGACACAATGTGGTTTTGGTTTTTTTAGTGAGTCGCAAACTAACATCGATTATTTATCTAAAGAGCATTAGCTGGTTGGAGTTTGTTATGGAGAAGGGCTGCTTCTTCTTTGAGGTTGGAAAAGGATTTTTAAATGTCGTTCAAATTAATTTTGTATTTCAAAGGGTTAATCAGAATGACATACATAATGCTTTTGTTTTCCAAACAAGCCTCATAGCCAATTAGCTTTTCAAAATTAACTGTGCTACATGGCGTTGATTCTTTGTGTGCTTGCTTAAACTGGATGGACCGCGCAATTGGGACTACATCCCTTAAGTCACATATTGCACCAAATGTGTATGTCTTCAAAATATGTGCATTTGTACAGCTCTAAAACAGAAACCAAAAATTAATTATTGTTCTTATTATTGTTATTATTTATACCTTATTTTAATTTCACCGAATTTTAAGCTCTTCCAGTGATACCGGAAGTAAGGCAAGCTGCATGAGGCTGTGTTCCGATTCTGTGCAACGAGCTGTTTGTTACAGCGGACGAGATACGAATAGCAATTTGCAGTAGGCAAGTGATGCTCATTAAGTCTGCCTATGTATGTATGTATGTATGTATGTATGTATGTATGTATGTATGTATGTGCGGATCTACTAGTCTGATATTGATTAGCCTCTCCTCCGCTTTTGGGTGCCCGCCCAAGGCACAACCTCGCTTGGCTTTGAGCAGTGACAGATGTACGTGACAGCGTCCCAACACCCAATGCATGTTGTTTGTTTATGGCCCCGAAATAATCACCCTATAGCGTATATGCATGTCCTTCCTTCAAAAGTAAGCTGCAGTAACCCAGCCTCAGGATAGGGTTGGTTTTGGCTTCTCATAGGTGAACGGAGATGGATTGGAGGAACTGATTTGTAGTCACCTCTCGTGGCCATGTTGTGGTAATTATGTCAAAGAGGATAAGATGGGTTGAACATGTAGATCGGTTACTTAAGTCGTAATATTACGGACGTGCTTCAGGAAATGAAAACGTAACTTTATGATGAATGCAAAGAAAAAAATGGTTTTACTTACTGATGTTTTAGGAATTTAAGAATGTTATGATGACTAGTGAAAAATTAATTGGAAGGAATTTGGAAGGAAATGGTCGTGGTCTATTCTGAAGGACTGTCCCAATTTTGCTTGGAATCATCGAGGAGAACTACGAAAGGCATCATAAAATATACTTGGGTTTGGGGCCGAGATTCGAATAGGGTATTCTCCAAATAGAAACCAGGAACTTTGCCGCTTTAGCTTACTTGTTCGGTGAAACTGGCCGTTCGTATTGAAGGGGCTGAGTGTGAAGACCCAAGTTAAACTTTGCTTTGCTCTTCCTCAGTATGCAGTGTCAGTTCTTGGAGTTGAACTTTACAGATAAGTCACATATTCATGATCTGTAGAATACGAGATTCAAACTCTACTTTTAAACGTGGCTTTTGTATACGCGTGCCACGTGTTTGCTTTCTTTCTTAGCAAGAAACAAACTTGAAAGTAGAAAGCTATACTGATCTATGTTTGTAAAATGAAAGTTTGTTTATGTTGGATGGTTACACTAACAGAAAATGTAAAGAGATAAAATATACTTAAATTTTTTGTCAAGTTCTAGAAATTAATTTTGCATTAAGTGCAAGTCAGCGGAAAACATACAACATGATGGCCTTGTAATGAACTAATTATTTTCTCAGGTTTTAGAGGAATGGACTGCCCTACGAAATATTTGAATTCTTATTGAAGCTACTTATATATTTCTGTTAAGCCTATTCCACTCTTCACACTTCCCAGGCTCAACCCCACCGTAAAATTTGGACTATCAGAAAGTAATTCTAACAGAATTGACACAGACGTGATTTTAGGGTTTTTGGAAAACAATTGCGGAAAGCGATCATTAGCTTCGTCATATCCGCCTGTTTGTCTGCCGGCTCCCAATGAACAGGTCTGCTCCCACCGGACACATTTCTGTTAAATTTTATTTTCGGGATTTTTAAAAAAACCTGTCTACCAAATTCAGGTTCAGTCGAACAACAACAAAAACCACTCTGTATAAAGACGTACTTACATTTATAATGATATCTCGCCGTTTACGAAAAATGTTGTTGAGGACCTAAAGATAAAATAGCGCGATAGTGGCACGATTTGCCCGACGGGAAATTAGGGCAAAAATGCGGTACAGTCATAATATTTAATGTTTGTTTTATACTAGATCGTAATTATAGAATATGGCGCATGTAGATGAGATTTGTTGTGGTGTGACTTGATAATCCAGTGGTGTAATTTTGATCTTGTTACCTTTCGTTCCTGTGCAGTGATCGACTTTTATTTATTCTATTTACGCGCTGCATAATTAAGGGATGTAAAAACGTAAATCGAATTTCTAGTGTTCACTGATTGTACGTATATGGGTGAATTAACTTGCTATATAGATAAAGTATATGCTTACAAATTTTGTATGAAGCAGTGTCTTTGAGTCAGCAATTACAAAATATATCAACGGGGGGGGGGGGGGGGGGGGGGTGGAATTTGAGGTTAGGTATGACCGATAAATTTAAAATCTGTAAAAGGGACGTTGACATGTACATGGTATATTTTTTAGAAATATAAATACAAGCTTTAATTATAGCAATACCATTAATATAGGTACAGTTGCGAACAAAAAAATGACTCCAATGGATTCAGTAGCGTGATTATGTAAGAACAGTCCCAGACGCAAAGATCCGAATGCCCCTCTTTCGTAAGTTACCCTGTACGTGTACTATGTATTTTCTATGTTGCTAGACCTGTAATTGACATAGTCCATGTAGTGCACGTTAAGAAATTTTGCATTTAAAATTGCTTTTATAGTCTTCACATTTTTATTAGAGTGAAATAGATACTTCAGCTTAAGAAAGAGAACGGCGACGACCAGTAATTGCCAAGAAATGGTTTACAATACCACAGCATGTTTCCATTTAAATATGCAAACTTAACTAACTTGATGGAGCAGCGTCCATCTTGAGAAGAAGACTCAATGTGGGAGTTAGGGAAAATAAACGTAATTTGTATTTTTGTTGCCTGTACTCGAGGGTTGCTTTGCAAGTTAGAGACAGCACTGAATACATTCCTATGGAGTGAATAGAGGATTGTGTAGGCGTAAATAACTGAGCTAGCTTAAGGGGAAGCGATCGTTCCGGCAGTTTTGTGAATTGGAGGCTTTATAGACACAATGGGCTACAAGTTGTAGTTTATTCTTGTATTAATAAACTTTTTCTTTATGCTATGTATTGCATTACAGACATTGGTATTATAAGTAGTAGCCCTAAATTTTTTATGTTCTGCCTGATATTTAGGGAATTAGAAAATCTCTTGCTGCTATGGTAGACTATTAATTTGGTCGGAGTTCAGCTTAATCTCGAGCCTCCGTGATTAACCTCGTTAATTTTGGACGTGCAGTTCAGTTCGAATAAACGAGCCTGAATACCACGCTGGTGGCGGTCGTACACGGAATCGTGAAATGAAGCGTACACGCCCCTTCGTGCAAATACCATCACAGACACATCGACCTTTGCTTTACATGTGCCCTGGTTTACAATTCAGTATGTTTTTTTCTATACAGTTTTGTATACGAGTACTGTCGTAACAAACTGCTATTTCAACTGCTCTCATCATATGCTGCTGTAACCTAGTCAATGTAATACGTACACATATTTATTGGATAAATCCCTTTTTACACGTACGTAAACTGAAGCACAGTGTATCAACTGGTAAATTCCCACCAACACTCAAGTGTCGTGGCAAATATCAGTGATTAACTGAGACACATACTGTAGGAAGTGTTTGTGAAACAGTCACAGATGATTGGTCAGCTTTGCCCTGCACGAAATGAGGAACTCGGCAGACGACACCTGGCTACCTGGCCGGACAGTTCGTGATATGCTGGCTCTGAGCTTTTCCCTCACATGAAATAATTATCCTGTTTATATACAAGTAACATTTTGAAGACTTAGAAGATAGTTCCTTCCATTCTTAGACCGAAATTGATTTATGTCATACAGCCTGATTTAAAGGAAAATTTGTGTCGATTTCAATACCAGTACTGCAGTTAAGCTGCGATGTCGTTAAAATTCGTCTTATTATTCAAAGTGACTCCCGTTGAATGGGAGATTGAATGATACTCTTTATTTTTCCTCAAGAATGATTTTTTCTTAAAAATAACCTCATATATGGTAGGCGAATTTGATATTTTAAATATTTTTTCTGTTTTGTATGTGTGTTTGACTATAAAAAGACAAAAATTTAAACAAAATAATTTCATCATCAGATTATAGCCTACCGGATAAAAGTCGCTCTCCATATTTGGAATATTAACAAACAGTAATCAACGGAATGTTACTACAAAATGTTTTTACATGTGCCAATTAAAAGTAATGTAGTGTTAAGGAATTACTTCGTCTCAACGAATATAAAATTGGAGATGTTTTGAGTAAAATTACAGACGTTGATAAGAGAAATGTCTTGTAAACTTGACGTACAGTTCTCCTTGCAGTTAATGTCTTTAAAAATCGTATGATTCAATTCCCAGCATGCGCAATGTTTCTTCCTGGTGTATTACCTATCGTAAAATGCTTGTTGTGTCAATTTGGGAGACTCTGTTTTATTAACTCAATACAAGTACTCAAAAGAAATTCAGGTACTCTCTGAAAAGTACTTGGATGTAAGGGAAAAATAAATGGGCAAGCAAGCAGCTCTTGATATTTCGTAACTAAGAAATTTGTGATCTTTAAATAGTGCCTATTAAGTTTACATGTTCATAGGGCTGAAGGAACAAGTGGAGTTTTTTGGTGGGCTTGACATGGATGGAGGAATAACAAGTCCAGATATGTTTGTGGCGAGGAAATGGATTGGAAGCTGTCGCTGGGTAGGCCTGTGGAAATGAAATTGTTAAACTAAGACAAACTCTAGAGAAATATGTTGTGAGATTGTGCGATGGAAGTGACTGCGGGGTATGTTCTGATATTTGGTGGTTGCGATCTTGGTCTCTGCTACTGAAAGTTATATGAGTTGCAAAATTTCAGGTTGTCGCAGAGGTGTTACTCTTCAGGGATGTTACATCGTGTCGACTGGTAAATGGTTAGTGACGTTTCTAAGAATTGCACTGCCTACATGTTTAAGTCAATCAGTCCAAGAAAAGTAATTAAGTAGACTGGTTACTTATGTTCTGTATTTCCATGGAATGAGTATCAGATCTTTTACGTAAGGAGTATATTTTGTTTCAGTGAATAGAGAATAGTCTATTGTATGGCAGAATTATTGGAAAATAAAATTTGAAAATTGGGACACTTTTTGTTGTGTTAAACTGTAGGCACTCTGGCTATTACCTCCAATGAGGATGAAATTTAATTGCTTAAAAATCCAACGTGTTTTTTGCTTTGTACATTTTAATTGTTGACATGCAAAATTGCTTCCCCATGAATTGTCAAAGCCGCATTCTGTACAGATTTCTTGTAGCCAGCCTTTTTATCTCTTGCAACATTATATGGCTTTGGCTGTGTGCAGTTTTTCACCACGTTAATTCATTAATAACGAATGAAATAAAACTCTGTTCTCGTCAGGTCGGTTTCATTGTATGACGCCATTTTCATGATTTTTCCCGTATTTATGGACCAGGATACTATTGGAAAATGTCGTCTAGAATTCTGCTAACTTGCTGGTACACGGCGTTCTTCAAGGATTCGATCAAGTGTTCAAATATATGTATGAAAATATGGTAACCAGTGAGCACCACACAGTTGTGTTGGTTGCATAAAATGGAACACATTCAAATGTCGTCTCTTGATTTCACACTTTTTCGTGTTTATACTGGAATGAGTAACAAACATAGAGAAATTTTGACTGACTCAGAGACTCTCAGATTCTCAATCTCTCTGTGACATTTAGTGAGCAAATAATTGCAGAAATACTAGACCTGTGATATGTGATTGATGAAACTTCGATAGTTAACTGTATGTTGTCTTACACTGGAGAGGTACTCGAGATAATGCAGTAGGCGGTGTTAGGATCTTCATTCATGTGATTTATGGGTGGTATTATATATACATTTTCAGATGAACCAGGAAACCTATTATGGAATTCAATGAAAACTAGACCAAAAATTAGCAACAGAACTAAATATCCTACATTTTATTGTGGCATTATAATATTTTCACAGGATGAAATATTTATACCGACATGATGATATGAACTGGAATTAGGAAGAGGAATTTCCTCGACAGAGATTGAATGGTTATACCGCCATAGCTATGCTAGGTGGAATTATTGGCATTTTCACCACACCATATGTTATGATTATAGATAGCACCATTTATAGGTCATCTGTTATATGGAAGTGGCGCTCCTCCAAATAGATGGAATGATTGTACAGCCATTAATATGGTAAACGGAATTAGGGAGAAGAATTATCTCCACACCAGATATGGTTATAGCACCATATGTATTGGCATTTTTATCCGCCATGCAGTGGTGCGGTAGAGGTGTAGCTCCACATATTCTTAACGTCATTACTCTATGGAGGTGAGGAGTCAGCTTTACGCCTCAGCTGCTTTACCACAAGGGAATGACCCCGGCTCCCTGTGGATGAGAGGTGGGTTAAATGACCCACCTGAAATCGAACTATGATAACCCGATTCTCTCTCCCGTAGCCTAGTCGCTGTGATAACTGCTCTCTCATTTTATTTACAAAGAGGTATTATTTTATCGTCATCACCGTTCCATTGCCTCGTTTGTGGAAATTTGGGCTCAGCGGACAAGTGACATTAGCACTGTTATAGAGAGGATACCCAGTATTTTATACAGAATGACATTCTCATGTCAATGACTAGCTTGCAGGTGTTTCAAAGTACAGGTTAGGCGAACAGCAATACACGATTTGTCGAGCTACAGGCGTTTTTCAGCGTTGTTTGTAGGAACTCTAATATTATATTTGCATGTAATTTTACACACGACGTCGCTTTAACAGCATCAGCTCCGTTGCCATTCGTTCCCCTGATGTTGTCAAGAGTGTTGTGGGAAGGGGTTGCGGCAAAACGAAAGAGTCTGCAGTTCGCATTGATCCTGTGCGCTAAAAATCGAAATCATAATATAATTTCCAAACACTGCCGTACTTTTCTGATGAACGGAGGAAGGCTGGTACATTTATAGTGGTGTTAATTTGGATATTCAATTTATCATGTGTTAGGGGTATCGATGCCCTTGCCTGCCATATCTAGATAATTTATGCTATTGGCAGACAAAATGAACATTTACAAGTCAGTAGATCCACTGTTAATGATTTATCATCAGTCATAATCTTTTGATAATGAAATTGACAGTAATTAAGCGCTGTATATATTTTTAGGATTTGTACTATAATATATCTGATACCCATCCCTCGGTTCCATATTTTGTAGAGAAATTGAGCTTGATGTATGATTAACCAGCTCATGTTATGAGAAATTTGAGGGTTTTACAGTGTTGCTGATAAGTGTTAACAGTTTTCTGGGACAGTGTGTGGTAGGTTAGATAAGTTTCGTCTCTGTCAGATGTAAAACAGAGGCTTGTTTTACTTTCAGAGGACAAAATGAATTAGCTACCAAGTCACTTATTTTAATCATATTGTGTGTATGGTGTTATTTTCTCGGACTGTATTGTGCACTAAACTTTTCAAACCAGAATTTCATCTGAATGGTATATATATATATATGTAAATTTAGGTCTCACCTCAGAGTGAACATACTCCGTCGTAACTGTACAGACGATTATTTTAGTGTTGTTAGAGAAGTAATCGTCTTATGTTCTGATAGACTTACGTAGCACTAAACACTCTCATTAACCAAAACGCTGAATTTTCTAATGTTGAACTGGGTTATACATACAGAAGCCACTGGGCTTTGAGGGATTGAATGATCCCATTAATTTATCTCTTGATTTCTCAGACTCATTATATATATGAAACATGATTACGAACTTACAGTATAGAAGAGTGAATTAATAGCAACTGTGTCACTTGACACCATTATACAGTCCTAATGAAAGTCTGTCTCCTAATAAAATTTGTCTTGAGTCTTAATGTGTTTCTTCAGCCTGACAAGGCGAATGCCAATTTAGATAATATAATAATACTTCCCCCTCAGACTTCTGTTATTGTTGTAAATTCTATTGTGTTTTATGCTCCTTGTGTTATGCTTTGTATCTCATTTCCTGCCAAATGACCTAACACTTTTCCGACATAATCTCCTTTCTTGCACTTCACCCGTCATCAGTTTACAATTAAAAGAAAATATTTCTTAAATGTACCATAGGTAAATCCTAAAGAACTGAACTAACTCTTATTTATGTAGACACTTTATTTTCCACACCAAAATAATGTGAAATTTGTATGACAATTTTTTAGATATTCTGCTGCGACAAAAATATCGGTGCAACATTTTTCAGAATTTGAAAGGCCATACAGTTCTGTTCATCAGCATTTTAGAAATATTCAGACTTGTGTCAGCATATTGAGATCTGAATCTTAAAACAAATTTAAAGGCTCTATACCAGGAGTGCACAAATTCCAGGCACATGGTCACCCGGGTGACTAAATTTTGTACGGTGGCACCTAATATTTGTGGGTCGTCAGTATGGAATTTGCTTCATGTAACCTTCCTGGCGTATAGAATTTTGAGGTGGCTCCTAGATTTTAGCAAAACTTGTGCACCCTTGCTGTATACCGTAATGCGTTTTATCTTTGGTTCCAATATACCCACGATTTTTCTGGGTTATTAGTTGCTTGTCTGAAACTGGACGTATATAATTATATTTCCGTACCATAAACTCTGCAACAAATTTCGTGCAGTGGTTTCCCGGACTCCCTGTGTAAGCCATAATTCAGCAGAAGACCTTGATTGCATGTCAAGTTAAGCGACGAAACCTGAAGTAGCAGAGAGCAATCTGACCGTCACTGACGTCGATACATCAATCTCTGCTGATGGAAGAAGAGACAGTTTCCCAGTCTTAGGACATCGTTCCATATCGACAAGGCCGCGGGTCCGCTGAGGCTTCATTGTTTGTGAATATGGTCTGTGAATATCTTCAGGCAATTCCTGCTTCCATTTTCTGGCAACAGCGTTAGCATATGTATTATTGACCAGGTGAAATAAAACCTTTTTGTGACACCTTGGTATATTGACGCCATTATATTCCGTTGTGTGTGCTACCGATGACTACTGCAGTGTCTATATCTCATATTTAATTTCTGTTCCGGCAAATATTATTCATTCTGTATTTCGTTCAAACTTATGGAAAGCCTTTATTCCCCATGCATAAATGAAATAAGTACCCTGTGATTTAATTCTCTTTGCTTGCAAGACAACACACTACACAAGAGCAGTCTCTCGTTGAATTAATATTGTTTTCTTTAATATTACTATCTCAGAGAATTTACTGCTTTTATTGAGCGTTAGTTTTCGAATATCGGTGAATGTTTTATATATATATACTGGTCTGAGTCGGTGCAGTGTAGGAGGAATCACGATCCTTCCTTTGACTGGTTGGCTGGACGAGTCCTGGTCAGACCAGGTGCTTATTTGCTCCTATAAATAATAAATATCCCTCGTCTCATAAAGTATGTTCTGCTAATAATCCCAGTCGCTAGCCTGTCATTAACGTTTGATCTGCATAACCTACGACATTTCTCCACCCTCTCTAAAATCGTGAATGCTTTGTTGAGACCCAAGTCAAAGCAGGGGCTTGTCATAGATTACGGGTCTTAGTACCAGTCATTAATGAATGGATCGTTTCGAAAGGCGTACGAAGTATGAAACATAGGTAGTGAGGTCTGTAGATTTGTACAGATTTAAAAAAAAAATTCTTGTTCATAGGTTTTTGTTGCTCTAGTTAACGTACCGTCCATGTTAGGTTTTGAAACGGAACGTGTTCGTGTTTTGTCTTAACATGAATCATGTTTGGGTTTTGTGAACTTAATATTTAAATACGTATAAGACTGTATTTTCTTTTGATTTTTGATAAGAAGGCACTAGCAACCTGTAATGAGTAGCGTATTAGTTCTTCCACAACGTACACATAGATCCCTAACAACTTAAATGAAAGTTCACCTGCCTTTATAAACCTTACGTCACTCCCCACCTGACATGCGCCCTTCACCCTTTAATTCATATCATCGTCAGTGCCTTTCTCTGGTAATCTGTGTTCGGCGGATTGTTAGTAGGTATATGAGAGATTGTTTTGAATAATCCTGCTGAGGATTGAACGTACAAGATTTGGCACTTAGAATATTAGGAGATTGTGTAGGAGGGAATTTTGTCTATGGAAGTGATGAACCAAAATTTGGGTACGGTCTACTGCGTAAAGTATAACTGTGCACTGACTAACCCTCGCAAACAAGAAACTATGACCATCAGAATCGATTTTGAATGCAAAACGCCTATTTGGTGCCAAGAACATAAGAAATACCATCATAAATATACAAATAACTTCAAAAAGAATAAAACGCGTGAAAGTTTATTTTTGTACACATATTTTCTGGAAACATAAAATACAGTGAATGATTTGAGGTGATTCTCCTTCTATAAAACGCGAAAACAGCCAGCCTCATTAAATCAAAGACATAACTTGATCCGAGTGTTTTCGGTGCAATAAAAAAGGGGCGGGGGGGGGGGGGGAAGCCGACCCGCCAGCCTCGCGGTTTCCTCCGAGTTCGCCAGATCCAATACCGAAAAGTTTAAGCAATGGTATTGAAATGGGTGATCAAATCATGAACATTGAATTTACGAACATCGAGACGATACTAGCCGTATAGATTAGGGTAAGTGGCTTGGAGATGGCAGACGCGAAAGGGGGTGGGGTAATTACTTATTTTGTCATGGCCAGTGGAGTAAGTACGAAGTTTGAAGTCGCCATTTTGTTAAGATATAATGTGGTGTTCAACGATATTGTCGGTATCTGAGACTTTATGGCTTTTCGTTTAGGGCATTTAGTAGGCATGAATCGTAAAGATGAGAAAGGAAGCAGTCTTAGCCCAATTGTAGTTATCATCCCAGAATTGCCTACCGGAACTGAGGAATATCGCGAAGAACCTGAAGATAGTCTGTCTCAAGACGAGATTTTGATTCGGAATCTTTCAGACACGAAAGAACATTGCTGCATTCTGGGCGCGAAATACGGTATTTTATTGAAGAGAAAAAAAAATCATGTGAGTGTGAAATTTGGTTTGTCACTCTAAGTAGGGAACGTAGACTGAGGGGGTTGGAGAATACAGTGTTCAGATGTGAGCGACAGGAGGTTTCAGCCGGAAGTGTAAGACTAGGTAAGGAAGAGCTTCAACTGAATTACTGTAGTTGGTCCAAGAGAAATGCAAATAATTTTGTAGGCCGACACGTTCGTATTTGTAGTGAAAACATTCAAATATGATGTTTTGTAGAGAAGAGGTATTTTAAAAGTACTCTTCGTTCGTCCTGTGCAAAAAATACTGCAAAGACAAGTGTTGCCAAAATTCTCTATCATTTATTATAGTTCGAGATAAAACTTGAATAATCCATAAACAGTTAGAGACGCTGAACATGATAGTTATATGGATAATAAAAGGGAAGTGTAGAATAAAGTAAAAGTGATCCTTATGTATGCACAGTAAATACGACACAAAATGGTGGTTTGAGGAAAATACGCAGCTAGAAAAGAACACACAGTCGTATTTCCCGTCTCATAAGACGCTACAAGTGATAAGATGCACCCTATAATTAGGAAGATGTTTTTGCGTATTTAATAGCCTTAAACTGCCGGTGTTAAAGTGCAGGGAGTTACTTCGGGATATTTTCAGGAAATAAAGCGTCCTATGAGGCGGAAAATATGGTATATAGAAGAAGAACGTAAAGCGTAGAATAAAAGTAGGAATATGTACGAGAATATGGGAGGTTTAAAAGATAGATATATGTTTCGTTGTTATCAGTGGAATTATTTTGTATGTTCATATACACCATGAACATCAAAATACATTTCCAAAACAGCTCGTAGGGTACTTGTTTTCGAGTGAAATGCTTGTGAGTACGTAATGTTTTGAAGTACCCATAGTACTTCGATATAATTAGCTCATCCTGAGATGAAGTCAGATTCTAAAACGTATTTAACCGGCGGATGTTCGGGGCCACCATATTGGCAGTAATGTAATTTGTGCAACGCGGTGTTTCAAGGAGCAATATCAGAAATACAACTGGCAGTTTCAAAACTTTTTATATTATTTTTACGGCAAAGAAATAAGCACTTATAATACGCAACCTGAAATATTTAAATTTAAGCAGTTCGCACTGTTTTACAACCTACGTAATCGTGTTTAATGAGATATGTTCTTAAGACTTGAGAAAAGTCTTACACCAGCAGGCGGAAGGATACGCACTCCAAGTCCGGACAGGTGAGCTTCCACATGTCCTTGATAGATAACGATACACTACTTGACAGAACGTCACGTTTGAATTGTTTTTGTTCCTGATGCTTATTTAGTGGTTCCGGGTTCAATTATCGGCCTGAATTACTAAGTATTTTAGTTTAGTGCTTCTAAGTAATGCTGGACTACTCTGCCGGCCATAAAATATGCTACCGCTAATTTCTTCTTCGTTATTCTGAATACATCATTTCGAATAATCTTTCCATTAGACGCATCAGCTGAGAAGATGCAGGTAAGTACACGAGGAGCCATCTGTCTGACTTTTACCACCTGCCATAACACTTCACAGGCACAGACATAGGTACAGGCATAGACATAGACGCACACACAGACACATTTCTATCACTCGTCGCGCTATAGAAGCCTCACAGTCAGCACACAACTAAACACTCATTTGTCTTAACGAGTATATGAAACCGTGGGAGTTGATTTCTAGGAGTATAACTTAAGAATGTTAACAGCTACAGGTCCCTGAAGTCATGTGTGGACGAAACATTGTGACTTTCTTCCAACTTCAGTTAATTTTGTCTTTCAGTTCCTCTTCAATATTTAACCATTTCTGTGTTCTCAGACTTTTGTTTCCGATATACGTTTCATATCTGAAATGCTGATTTGCTTTTTGCTAGAAACACATTTTCATCTCTCATACTGTGTGATAAATTACTCTTTTTACAGTTTTAAATTGAGATAACTTATGCTCATGTAAAGCAGCTTACAGTTATAATTGTTTATATTACAGAGTGTTCTAATTGGTTCTCCATCCCACACAACCAGTACGATCATTAAGCAATTACACGACAGTGTATTAATTATTAAATCAGTTAGCAGATTAGTGCTGCTCTAAACTTACACTTTACATACACTTCGATGGTCTGATTGTTTGCTTAATATCCTAGTATTCAAAAGGTTCCAGCTACAGTGTCAACCGTATCTACTAAAAGTACAATACAATAAAGAAAGGCATGTGAATATGACAAAATCAAGTGGAGACGGTAGTTTTTTTTTAGTCGTCCTCTTCTACCTACTCCGGTTTCCCGTTTCAGTGTCGAGGTTTGTAATTCCTTTTGATCACACTGAGAGCCACACCACAGTCGGTAGGACTCCTCTGGACGAGGGATCGGCTCGTCGCAGAAGCCTCTACCTGACAACAACACACAACACTCACAAGAGACAAACATCCATGCCCCCGGTGGGATTTTTTTTTTTGTCTGTCCGGGGTTTTTCCCCTTTGATCCATTTTTGTACTGTATTAAATCCTTTCCTCCTTCATGTCACTTTACGTTCCATGCTACCGTCCTTACAACAAACACAACACAAACATCCATGCCCCCGTTGGGATTCGAACCCACGATCCCAGTAAGCGAGCGGCCGAAGACCCACGCCTTAGACCGCACGGCCACTGGATCGGCGACGGTAGGAGATACAACTTTCAAAACGTCGTGTAATTATTAAGAGTATAACATTTGCAGTGGATATGCTCGTATATCTCGACCAATTTTTTTTTCTGTGGCGCAACAGCCCAACTCGGAAATAGGATGCATCAATATTGAAGTTTATAGATCACACACACATACACACACACATACACACACACAACGGTAATACCTCTCTGAACGAGTGAGCAGCTCCTCGCAGAGGCAGAGGCAGAGGCCATCCCGACCAGTGCCTGTGGGAGCGCTGCAATCTATATCAAATGAACAGAACAGCGTATCTTGTAACACGGAATGTTAAGTGATATTTCCAGTCCCTGCCACAAAACAATTTGCTTCGAACGGGATGTATTTTACAGATTGATGGTAATTTTCAGACAGAAATTACAATAAACAAATTTTTTTTATTGATTTATAAGAAAAGTAATCGAAATATATTTGTCCCTGTACATGTCATGAAATTTAATAAGGGGGAGTGGAGGTACAGCGCAAATCATTATTAATCTCGCCAGTACATGGATGTGAGTGGTGGAGTCTCACGCCAGTAAGTGAACGTATGCAAAATATGAACGTTCTGGTTCATGCAGTGTTTCCGTGAATAAAATCACTATTGGCGTCCCGAGAAAAAATATTTATTCGTGTCCCTTTTAATTTAGTTCCTTCCCCACTAATGAGTGTGTAATAACAGAGGAAAAAAAAATGGAAAAAAGTATCCCTCAAAACTTGACTTCTCCTACTTAGTTTGGCTGCTGTGACGTTAGAACATTCTTTTATTTGAGTTAGAAAATAATATGCTCCAAAAAATGTCTTCACAGCCGATGTTTCATATCCGACCTTAAAGAGGATGCAACATTTCAAAAAACAAACAAGAAATATCTTCCCCTGAATCTGCATTTATATATTGTACGTGCATGTATATATACATGTACATATGCATGTGTATTTTCGGGAGGAATTATGAAAACTTTCAGTTTGTCTGTAATTTTGTTGATTTGAATTAAAAAGTTCATCATTTACACCTTTACCTTAGTGTATTATATTTCCTTTAATCCTCATAAAATCGTGTATACGCTTGTCATGTAGGGCTACTCGAACGCCAATTATGTTTCGCTGACTTTGTCATTCCGAATTCCATTCTAAACTGCGTGTATAATGAAGAATGTTGCCCTGTGGAAATGAAATTTATGTTTGTAGATACATTTGCAGCATTATAATTCAAAATGTAACACAGTTTCCTTCTGTGCGAATTTAATGACATATTTCGGGTGCATTAGCAGTAAAACTGTTTTCTTGATTAAAAGTAGCCAGTGAGGCGTGCCAGTAGAGGCAGGTGCTATGAATATTCGTCCGTACTTTTACATAAATATGTACGAATTTTTTTCTACGCGTGAATTTAGTACTAAGTATTTTTGTGTGAAAGTTGTTTGCAATGTCAGTAAAGACACACAGTGGATTTAATGCAGTGGAAAGCGTTGATAATCCCTCCGGACTTTATACATGTTTAAATACCATCCACTTTCGGAAAACTTTATCATGTTTCTGTTTATCATTGAGCACTTTGGTCAACAGCGAATAATTAGATGGATCCACACTACCGGAAGCCGCAACTAGCCAAAAGAAAAGCAAATACATCTTACGTTTCCAGTTTCACTCCACGACAGTTTCGAGATGGGTGCGCGGTGGCGCAGTTGGTTGAGGCTCTGCACTACAAGCCGGAAGATCGCGGGTTCGATTTCCGATTACTGTCGTATTCAACACTGTAAAGGTAAAAAAGGTAATTTTTTTCCCTGTCCACTCCATGATTGCATTCATGTGGTCTAGAGGTATAGCTCCACTCATTCTCAACCTCGGCAGCAGATAGTGAGTTGTCACCATCACGCCCCAGCCGCTTTATCCGCGGGAAAGTACCCCATACCTATTATATAGGAGGCCTGGAGGGACCAGAGCCGGATCTGGACTTTTGGAGAAGAGAAAAATCTCTTGCTCTTAACGGGATTCGAACCACGGACCGTCCGCCTGTAGCCTAGTAGCTACGAGCTTCAATTTATAAATTGTCAGTTTTACATTGTGTCAAAATTTATAAACCGTGTAAGAAGAAATAAAAGAATATTATAATTCCCTAATTTCACGGCATTAACTCCGCTAATTTGGCTGCTAATTTTAAATATTTCACTCTAGTATTTAAAGGATACTAGGATTCACGAAGTAAGAGCACTATAGAAGGAAACGTACGTGCAACAGAACATTATTTTTCAGTAAGTGGATGGTTGAATGGGTGAATGTGTTGATGAGACACTGTATAGTTCGGAGTAAGGTGATTTCCCAAAATAGTAACGCAAGTTGTAATAAATATGGCGTTTTTTTATCCTAGCAACCGTCACACACATAAATTAAGCGAGAATCCAACTGAGCTCTCTTCCACTAAGGCTGCTACACTTCTCTAATGGCATTTTCATGTTGCCTTCCTACTCTTGCTTTCGAGGTTGCAGTGATACGGAAACAGGCTTGTTTGTGGTGTCTGGACAGACAAAGCAGAGGAAATCGGCGAAGAGTATTCCGGAAATGGAAGAACAGATTCGAAATTCTGTTGGAAGTTCAATACATTAAACAGGCGACTGTTTAAATTAGAGCAGACATTGACTTTAGGACAGCAAATGTATTCAGTCGTAAGCTTGTGTAGTTGAAAGGGGTTGATACTTGTGTTGCTTACACTGAGACAGAATGTTAGAGCACAGCATTTGTGTAAGATATTACGGATGTTGGCTTTTTGTGTGTGCAGTAATATTGGTGTTTTACATTTATGAATAATGTAGCTCTAGAAACCCAAGATATTTGACCGTAAACTCAAAATTCTTCTAGTAACCAGTACACCGGCTCATATATCTGACGGTAAAGTGACCTATGTGCAAGCAGCACGCTGTCAAAGCACGTGTGACATGGGGACAAGCTCCACACTTTCTTGATCTTGTCACTGAATAAATATGAGATGTCAGCTTCCGGTCCTCAGCTTTACTGAAACTGAAAGAGCCACATGTTTTCATTGGATAGGATGGACATACAGGCATATTAGTACTTAGTCTTTGAAAGCTTAGTGTTTTTTTTGTATATCAGCAGCTTTAACATGTAAAACTTTTATATTACACACACAGAGTGCATTTATGTGTCTTGTATCGTTCTCTGAACAAACAGCGACTTTTTATCTATACAAAATTAAGTAATAGTTTTTATACCCGAGTTGGAGTGTGTTTACTGCGCGGTATGAGCTGAATCTTCTAAATAATGTATGCTGATTCAATATAGTCTTCTCGGGCGCACAGCCGCGTCAATTCGTTTGAATACAACGTTTCGGGACTAGCTCCGTCCCATCCTCAGGCAAAACAAGAGTTTGCCTGAGATGGGACGGAGCTAGTCCCCGAAACGTTGTATTCAAACGAATTGACGCGGCTGTGCGCCCGAGAAGACTATATTGAATCATGTCGCAGCGAAAGTTTTAAAACTTATATAATTTATGCTGATCATAGGCCTTAAAAGGTTAATTTGATACTCTGGTTATTGTAGTTGGTCCGATGATGCAAGAAGAAAACAGCTTGATCTGTCAGCTTGACTGTTTTGTTTTACAAGTACCGGCATATCTGTAAGATCAAAACTGGACATTAATTTATTTTGATCCAGTCGCCTTTTGTTACATCGTTACAGCCCAGGATTTGAACTGAAATGAGGCATTGATCCCAGTATGATGGGTCAGGCACGTCTAGTTTGATTCTAGGGAGAAGTTGATACCTTTATACATCCTCCAGTCCCCTATCATACAGCCACAGTGGTGATGTAGTGGGGTGAATCCCTACACTTGGGAATAGCATGCCTCTAGCGCGACGCTTGCTTCAGTGCTACGGTCGAACACATCCGACATCGGACTACTTCAAACGAAATATCATGGCAGCCAGAAAAAGTAACAATTTGCCTCATATGATATCACGGAAGAGGAGACTACAGTTGAGGCACATGTCCGTTTAAATGCCCCGCTGAACAAACATGTCATAATTTAGGTCAGGGGTCTTCGAAATCGTAATATCTGTGGGACCGTTGTGATTAAATCTGATTTTTTGCTGAAGCCCAGTAAAGTAAAAGTGTAGTTTTTGCGCGTAAAAATGAAGTAAAACATTTAAATTAAACTTTTCTTCAGCAGCTAAAATGTTTAAGCGCGTTAATCAAGAAATGTATTATTGGTGATTTATCCCGGAAATAAACCCAGCACCGATTGTGCACAGATATGGGGAGGAAAATAGCAATGCAATTAAAATCGAAACTGTTTTTGCAACTTAATTATAAAGGAAATGTGCTTGTGGAAATCCTGTAAATCGTCTGAGGGACACAGTTTAAAGCCACCGATTTGTTATCCGAATTGTGCCCGAAGTCTCTTTGCTCAAGGACCAGAGACCAATTTTTTAAGACTAACGTTTTCAGTTTTGATGGAATTTCTTGCTGGAGTGGGTAGCAGTCTTGATCCGTATTCGGGACGTCTCGGGTTCAAATCTTGGCCTTGGGACCGGCTATATTAAGTGAGGATTTTGTGGTTTCTCTCGGTTTTTATTAGCCAATTTCGAGATAATACCGTAAGCTAGGCTACGGATGCTCCTTTCCACATTATTTACAGTTCATTGTTCACTGATCGAACTACCATTTGATGCTATATAGGTCTAATCTGAGGTACTGACAGTTTCTTCTACATCTAAATTTTGATGCAAATTAGCACAGTTAATAATGATTATTTTCCTTCTCCTAAATTAAAATACCAATTGAGAGACCTGGCTGGAAGAATGATATTAAATTGGAGATTGAAGACGAAAAGTGTAAGGAGAATTAGGTGGGTTCATCTGGCTTGGGAGAAGGACCAGTGGCAGTACTTGTAAACTCTCTAATAAACCTTCGAATACCATAAAAGGGAGAGAATGTCTTAACTACCAGCACAATCATTAGCTTCTCAAGACCTCAGTTGCATGAAGTTAGATTTTTGTAGAGTTCAAATGCTCTTTTGTAATATGTGATGATTGATTCGTGCTGTTTGAGGCGGTGTGCCAACCGGACCTACTGCAGTTTGGGAAGAATGTGGTAAGAGAAAGTCATGACCCACTTCTGTGTACCGTCTTGAGTACTTGCCTGGCAGGACTATGGAAAGCCACCAAATTATTTACGCCCCAGGAAACTTTAGGAAACACCGGACGGCGTAACCGCTGGACCCGGCAGTTGTTACTGGCGCTTCGGTCAGTCCGGTGTGCTACCGTGGTATAATGACAGCCATGCTGAGCTTCCAATTTGTAGACTTACCGTACAAACTGAGAAAAGAAAGATTATTTCCAGGGCATATCTGTTTTGTTCGTCGGCCCCTCTGTCCGTCTCCGACCTAGTGTCAGCACCTAAACCGCTGATCTGATACTTTAGGTTTGGACTTTGGAGATGTTGGCTCACATTTGCAGGAAAATTCCTATTTTCAATTATATGCATTCTTTATTAAATGTACTTCAGTGACGGCCATAAATGCTATTTCCATATTGCCCATAAACATTCCACATGTAATTTGAAATTAGACGTACTAGAATTTCTCTAATTTGGATTACAGTATTTTCAATTTTGTATTCTTAATGAACTTCAAAAACACGTTTAGTAGTTTTTTGTACCGATTGACCTAATATGATTATCACGATCTTGTTCTTCCCATCAGTTGTCAGAACACCGTCATTCTATACGAACGTCGTGCAAAGCATAAGTAAGAAACAGACAGATAAAAATTAAGAGTAGAGGTTATTCGAACCGTTTTGTTCTGCTTGTTAATTTTAATTCCGATTCAGTTGCTGTGAATAACTTTCTATCTAAATTAAATCGTTTTTCGCATTCTTTCGTCACTTGCCTATTCGGTCTTACAATGCGCATTTCATATTTCATTATTTATGAGCTGCAAAACTCAGGACCGGCAAAGTTTGTTCAGGCGGTGACGTTTTTGATTGAGTTGTAAGGTGCGTGTTTCGAATTTTGGCCAGGACACCTAATAACCTGACATGACTCCTGGATCTCTGTAGTCCTTCCAGGCATGTTCCACAATAATGCTCAGGTAGTAAAGTCTATAGGCTCTACGGGCGGAATTTGATTTCCGGAAAGATTACGAAATTCTATATTTGTCAACGCTTTCGGACCGGCCCTGGTTACCACCGACTTTCTTATGTAGTGGATACTAGATGATTTTTCTTCGAAGGACAAATCTGTCGGAGTGCGGAGCTGATCGATATGTTTTTTACAGACCTGAAGATTTATTTCTGCCTTCTTCCCTACAAAACAAATATCGTAATGAAGAAACGCCTAATTCACTTATAGCCCTACTTTATTCCATTGGAAATTCCTGATGGAATATTCTAAGAAACAATTAAAGAATAGTGGGGTAAATTATCTCCTTTCATTTAAAGTGTAATAGAAAATCATCCGATAATTCTTTACGTTTCCCAACTCCCGTGCAAACGTCAGACATATACATGTACAGCACATACAGTTAATCTCAGAAATTTCTTATTTGTTCCAAATATAATTATTCTGCAGAATTACCTTGTGACGGAGTCTTTGGCTTTCTTGAAATTAAAAATTCCTGCTTTACTAATATATTTTGTTGTATTACCGTTTGTTCTCGTATATAAAAATATGATCAATAATTGTCCCCTTACAATGCACTGATTTTCGCTGATGCCATTAACATAAGTTGGTTATTCTCATTATTATTTTGACAACTAAGGGAATTTGTAGCAATGTAACTCCAAAGAAGAAGGGAAAAAAAGAAGCAATTTATAACGATTCCAGTACCTTGGCAACTGTTGCTGTTGCTGCTGGTCGTTCCGTTCTGGCGGCCCAGTGAAATATGGCGGTGTTGTGAGAAGGCTCCTGAAGCAGTCTATCCCAATACAGCAGGATATAAAGCTGTCTCCAGGAGAGGGTCACAACTACTCCAGCCTATTAACTTCTAGGACTTTGTTAATATATCTTACTGAAGCTGAGCGTTGTTTACACGACGAAGCATTAGCCTTGGAAAGTGTGCGTGTTTCCTCGATTTGTTGTGTGATATATTGGCCATTATCAATCACACACTTTTACTTTATCTTTCTTGTTTCCACGTTTCCTATTCTTCTTTCCCTTGCCCTAAAGCATTTTGATACACCATACAACGTGCTGCAGCCAGTGCCAGCGTCCTACTTCACTTCTCTACCATCCTTATTCTGAAGACGTGTAGGATGGTGAATGCTACCCTTCCGAGTCTTTAATCACTTCTCATTTCCCCTTTTGTTTCTCTTAAATTATTGTCATCGTTAGCTGTGCTACTTCATTAAGGATTTATTGTGTTGTTTTTAAGAAGAAAACAGCACTAGAAAATGGTTTTAAACATTAACTCTTCAAAAGGAAACCCCTCCCCACACACACACACACATACACACATATATATATATATATGTGTGTGTGTGTGTGCAGTACCACGTCCGTTCCGTCTATATAATCAGCATATTAACACCTTCTGTCTTGTCCTGTCACTCAAGAGCCATTATTTTCCTACTTGCATTGTGACAGGTAGCACTTCGGCTGTGTCTTCGGGTGACCTACATTTGAAATTCTGGCTGTGGCACCGAATATTATAACTGAGATTTTCACGGTATTCCTCGATCCTTTCAGACAGTGTTTGGGAGGATGTCTCAAATTATGCCTTGTCCGATTTCTTCAAATCATTGATCCTTTCGTTATTGACTGTCGTAACATTTGACGATCTGTTTGGAGCTACTGATACTCTCGTTAAATCATAAAAGTAAAGATATTCTCATGAACTTGAAATTACAACTTATGTAAGGGTTGCAACGTGCTGCTTTTTCGTATTTAAGTACAATTTCTATGAATGAAAACATACGCCTGTCACTCTACATCAGACCTAAGTTACCTCACACCATTAACTCTGATTTAGCAGAGTCACCTCTAGTGAGCCTCAGAAACCAGCAACTCTCATTTTATCCCAAAGTGTGAACATTTAATTGAAGCAAATAGAGAGAGGGCAGTTCTTTGGTTCATGTTGTGCTGGAATGCTTTTGCAATTTATGAAATAATAGTTAATAGAGCTTTTAGGCTTTTTCTACAAAGTATATAAAATGACTCAGGTGCAGACCACGTCCGTCCGTTCGTGTTTTATAACCTTTTGTGACCTAGAGTCAGAAACTAAACTTTTGTTGGATTTTCATGTGAAGTTCGGTGAGGGTTTGTTCACAAGAATTTATCGAGTTCGTGTGACTTTTATGATAAACGGCTCAGTGACAGTCATACTTTACTTAAGGGAGTCAGTGAATTTCTACCGTACATTCCGTATTTGTTGGCTAGTCTGAGTGCAAGTCATTGCAGATGATCGCGACGTAATGCCGTTGAGAAGCTAAGAGTTTCATAAAACCCAGTACAATGAAAGTTTTATGCCCGTATTTGATACGTTTGTCATACGATTTCGATAACGTTCAGTAGAGAAAATGCCCACAAAGTTTCTTGATTGATAACAAGTTTCGCGGAAATGGATTTTGTTGAAATTCGGTACAAGTGATCATTACATAATGCTGTTCAGCAGTTGTGATTTTCATGAAAATCGGCTTAGGAAAGGCCGCACTTTCCTTAGGGGCGTAAGTGAAATAACATGTACCCGTGGACCATGTGAGAGTATGACATTTTGAAAGCAAAAATGAGCGCTTTTTAAAATCTGTGTTTTGCACTACGGAGTACATCAGTTGCAGTCCTGTTACTGCTGTAGTAATTTAATTGCAGAATATTATGCATTTTTTATTATTATACTTAGAGGTATTTAATATTGCTTAAATATAAACAAATAACTACACTAGTTATGGATGAATGAGCTTTTGTAACTCAATATTGTATCCTAAAGAAGACGGTTAATAAGTATTGAGCTATTAGTAAAATGTCATTGTTTACGTGTGCCAAATTTAATTTTTAATAAGCTTTCGTTAAAAAGAGAACATATTCCAGTGAGGAAATCGTTTTCATATTATAGTAACTGTGGACGGTCAAAGATAACTTCAAGGCCATTGTCAGACGTCAGGAAATCAGAATGTTAGAAGTTTACATTCTTATATCCTTGAGCCTAAAAATAACATGTCGTTCAACAGTACGGATTATGTATTGATTTAGTGTTATTGGGTTCATATTTAAGGAACATGTTATGAGGAGACGGTTACAAAGTGAGAAGTTGTGGTTTGTGCGGGAAGAGAATATGAATGATTAAGCGTGGTAGTTGTAGGCCGGTAGAAGAGGAAGAAATGTGACATAGATGCAAGTGTGAAGGGAAAGAAAACGTAAGAGACAAGTGATAGAAATTAAGGGAATATGATGAGGGGACGAAAGTGATAAATGGGGCGAAATATAAGAAGAAGGGGAGAAAATATAAAAGGGTAGATATAAGACAAGAGGACTCAGAATAATAATTTGTCCATGAGAGAAGGAGGAACCCTAGAGGTAAAAGGAGAAGGCGAAAGAAGCATAAAAATTACAGAAATGGGAAGACAAAAGACCACTATAAAGGGACAGAATATAAGAGGAAATTTAGTAGATAGAAGGGAGAAGGCGTAGAAGTGTCCTTTAATTTAGTTGTTAGGGGTCTTTTGTCGACAAAATATAACAAGGTTCCTGATAATTTCAGGAAAATTTATGCAAATCTGTAGAAGTATATTAATCTCGAACAATATAAAACAGAATTAATTCAGTGGAGAAGAATACAAGTTCATGCCAACCTGCACTGGTGTCATGTAAGCCCATGCCTTAGGACGACTGTAGAAATGGAAGGAATATGCAAAGCTCAACCAGAGATCGTTTGCGAGCAGACCTTATACCTAATTTTGACTTTTTTAGAGGAGTGTATTTTGCTAAAAGTTTGTAAGGCACTGTTTTTACTTCTTAATATGTTAATTTTAATTGTTTATCAGTCTCGAACAACATGTTTGCTGTTCAGTCTAAATTAAGGGTAATTCACAAAGTTTTTACCATTGTAACAGCAGTAAATTAAACAGTAATACAGAATCCAAATTCCATTAAAAGTGACACTGATATGAATGCTGTGCCGGAGCATGAAGGCCCCGTAACACGCGCAGTGTCCTTACGTACTTCCAACAGAGTTGAGTCAGGCATATTGAATTACTTGTTTCCTTGGAGAAAAGCATTTCTGTTCTGCAGAGGAACTATTATCAGAGAGTGGGTGCCTGACACTACTGCAGCAGACACTTGTCACATCTGTGCGGATATGTCTTTTATTTTCTGTTTTGCAGAAACACGTATTGGCTCTCAACATCAATTCTTTTGGACCATATTCTTATCTTTATGCTTTTTTCTCTACCATCAAATCATCATTATCATAATATGCTTCTTCTTCTTCTTACCCTCCATAACTTCGAAGATTCTGAATTCAGATATTAATTTTCGCGTCTCTGATTGTACCTTGTCTTTATCTGATTTTAGAACTGTTTTGAAATTAACGTTTTCTTCTGTTAATCTTCCCAATTTTGTCTGTGTTTTTCTAGTTTTTCGTTGACTAACTAATGAACAAATTAACTAAATCCATAGACTCCTGCTCGCGAATTTAATTGTCATTTAAATAATCATCGCCTTTTATGGAATCCATAGGTTTGTTACCTGGACCTGGAGTACAAAATTCCGCCAAACACATTCACTCACACGCCGATTCCCCACAGATGTACCGGGGATAAATGTTTGAATTTTAATTATTGTACTTAGTGTTTGTTTTTCACGTAGACAAAAAATCCAACACATTATTTGGAACTCGAAGTCCCAATACAGTGTTCACAAGAGCCCGCCACTTGTGTCTATCCAGAGCCTGAACTATCCAGTCCTCACCATCCCAACTGATTTAATTTGATCCACTTTAATATCATATTCCCATCTAGGCGTACGTCTTCCAAGTGATCTCTTTCCGTCACTCTGTCCAACCAAAGCCCTCTCTGCATATCTCCTCTCCACCATACATGCCACATGCCCCACCCATTTTATTATTCTTGACCTGATCACTGGGATAATTCTTGGTGAGGAATACACATCATGAAGCTCTTCATTGTGCAATTTCCTTCAGTCCCCCTTTACCCCGTCCCTCTTGGGCTCAAATATTTTCCTCAGCACCCTGTTCTCATATACACTCAGCCTAAGTTGCTACCTTATTGTGATAGACTAAGTTTCACACCAATGTAAAACAGTAGGCAAATTTATATTTCTGCTAGTGTTAGATTTATTCCTGCTCGGTAAGGTGCGGAATCGAATGACAGTTGCGACGGGCAGTTCTGATAAGTTTAATGTTCTTTTTCGTAGTTCCTGCATGGCATTGTCGGAATAGCGATAGGCCATAGGCCTCCATTGTACCTCCTTACTCATCTCACCTGACTTCCCGTTCATTTATCATCCTTATATATTCTATATGGCGCTAGAATGGTAAGCAAGTACTGTCGTAAAGTTCATTATACTTGTAAAGGCCTCTTAAGTATGTTCTTATGAAATATGAGTGATATTAGAAACGTTTTCTCTTAAGGGCATTCAGACCGAAAGCCTCACACTGTTAGGGAAGGCTACAGATGGGGGGTTTAAGAAAACAGTTGCAGAGAAGTTAGGTCCAGCAAAGAGAAAGTTGCATGAAGGAAATTAAAATTTGTCAAGCAGTGCGAATTTGCAATCTTCGCCTAACAGTGTTAATGTAGTTTAATTAAGGGAAACGGAAAGGAGAAGACTTACGTCACCGATAGGAAAATGATTTTATGCAAGAAAGTAGATCGGAAAGGCTGAAGTTAAGAGGCCACTTCGAAGCTATACATGTAAATGAGAGGATAATATTAAAATGGGTATTGGAGGAATGTTGTGTAAAGGAGAGAATTGGGTTGATATGTCCGTGGGATACACAGCGTGAGCTAAATATCACGCAACACATTTGTTGAAAAATGTTTTACTTTTCAAAAAAGTACATTCGAATCAGAAAAAACACAATGTTGCCTTAAGTGTTGGAAATATCCAACACCTTCAGGAATGCATGCCTTCACTTTTTCTCGTGTTTGGTGCTACCCTGCGAAGAGTTTCTTCAGTGATGTTTGGAATGCACTGCTGAATATATTGCCTCAGTTTTGATAATGTGTGCAGGTTGTATTTATATGTATTATCTTTCAAAAATCCCCAAAGATAAAAATCCGGGGGTATTAGGTCCGAAGATCGAGGGACCACAAATTTCCGGGAACAATGCAGTCGCGAAAAAATTCGCACTTCAACAGGACTGATAAATTTGCTTACGTGTCATAGCCGTATCTTATTGAATCCGGCAGCCTTATGCTCAACTGCCAACAAAGATACGAAATTTTTAATTAGTTCTGTAGAAGGTTCTACTGTTACCGTTTGCCTGAAGAACATGGGACAAATTAATCTCCGTCAAGGCACATTACATCATACTACAAGTCCTATGGAGTGTATTGGTCTTCCGTAGAAAGTGTGGAAACATTAAGAGCTCAATATTCCGCTGTTTGGTCTGTTAATTTGTCCACTAATATGAAAACAAGCTTTATCAGCAAAGGAAAATCGGGAAACCTGTCACTAAACTCATTATTGCAAGTTAAGATGAGCTTCTGAGAAAAACGTTTTCGCACGTCAACTGTTGAAAGGCGGTTGGCGCGAGTCTGTTACAAAATCACGTGACCTGCTCGGGTTTTGCTCCGATATTTTCACAGTTATGTCTATATTTCTTGCAAATTCAGTCGAATTGGTTAAATTACGGCCATAAATATAGCATATGTAAATATAGGTTGCGCGACTTTTCGCTTGAACTGTACTGCAGACAGCTCTTATGAACACTGTGACGACATTCGTATTTCATTGGAGCTGCGAATTTCTTGACCATCTGCAAAAAAGGCAACATGTGAAACACGATTCCATGCATTGTATTTAAACAGCAACAATATAAAAGCATGGGGTTACAGTTTATGTAGACATCTGAAGAAAACTCAGCCACTCTGCTGTAAAGATGGCACAAAATTATACGTAATTCTTTCCCGCTTCGCAATGTTTATGTAAACAGAGGAGAGTAGAATTTTTAGAAAGAAATGTTGAAATTTAGCAGTTTTTCAGAATGAATTAGTATAAAGGAGCTAAAACATTATTACAGAAAACAATTTCCCATTCATCCTATTCTTGTACTTCAGTAAGCAGTATTTGTAGTAAATCAAGTACTTAAAATATATGTCCAAATTCTGTGTATTGTTGTTTGTGTTTCTTATGCCGGCCACACACGTTCAGGTAGGCCTGTCAGTTTTGCCTGCGCAGGCCGCCTGAAGAGAGGCGGCTGGATAAACTGAAGTCCTCACACACGTTCAGGCGAAACCCGGTAGTCTTGATCATGGCCTCAACAGACGACGACACGCTCGCTATTGTTGGCTTGCTAATAGCTATGAAGAGTAAAAATAAGCGCAAAAATAAGCGTAAAATGTGGTGTAAAGAGTGGTTACAAAAAAGAAACACGTATTCCCATGTAAATTTGTTGACTGGGTTGAAGCTGGCCCCTAAAGACTGGCATAATTATTTGCGAATGGATGAAGAAACATACATACAACTCCTTTCATTAGTGACGCCATTATTTGAAAAGAAAAATACAGTGATGACGCTTCAACACGTGGCCTGAACTGACGCCGTTCCGGCCGGCCTGAACCTACACACGCTCCGGTACGCCTGCGCAGTCCTCAGGCCTGCCGGTTGGTCGAACGAGTTTTCGTATTTGCCCCGTCCGCCTGTACAGTTTTAACTGAAAGGTGTGCCGGAACCTACACACGCTCCGGCGGCCTGTCGTAGGCGTAACTGTGCAGGCAAAACTGACAGGCCTACCTGAACGTGCGTGGCCGGCATTAGGAAGGTGTGTATATATGTCCGTGCACTTTCAAATGTGTTGTCATACAATGGGAAGTAATTAATTATTTCAAAATAAAGTAATAGCATGAATAAAAATGGAAAACCTTGTTCATCGAGTACAAGTCACAATGTCAGGCCTATAGCGGCTAAATTTTTTGCAAGTCATTTATGAGATGCTCTCCAAACGCAGCTTTATCAAATCGTTTGTCGGTTTATCCCACTTTTGATCCAGCTTTTCCCCTCAACGCTTTTTATTAAAATTTCTGTGTCTTTCACAATCAGAGGAAATAATTTGCAAGAAAATAATATGTGGTCGGTGTTAGGACGTTGCCAGTAATTATCTGGAAATGCTGTAGACGTCTGTACAAATTCTCAACAAAATAGAACTCTTCCATGTGATATTATCCGGCTTGCTTAAAGACACACATGATATGTGAACAACCCAGATCATAGCTCTGTTGAACCCGAGAGAAGTCGAGGTAACTGTTGTACGGATTGGCCGTACCATGGCTCAGGCGGTTAGTCCCCGGCCTCTCACCGCGGAGGCCCGGGTTCAATTCCGGGTCATTCCATGTGAGATTTGTGGTGGACAAAATGGCACTGGGACAGGTTTTTCCCAGAGTACTTCGGTTTTCCCTTATCAGTTTCATTCAATAGTGCTCCATTACACGGAAAAAACGAAAAAAAAACTAATCATCTTTATCACAGGGTTACACAATAAGCTTATAGGCTGTAGCTTTTGCTGCGGGGCCCTTCACCGCAATAAAAAAAATCCTGTACGGAATATTTATTTACGGTGACAGGGATTCAGCGAGAACAACCTGCGAGTATTTTTGTGCCAGCAAAGTATTGCTTGCGGTGCGCACTAATGTTGTACTTAGGATGTTTGTCTGCCGCAGTACTTCTTGTACCTTTCATCGTTAATGTGATATTCATAGGATTATAAACCGTAGTTACACCAGCATCGTACCTTTCAAAACAACCAGACAGACATAAATTCGTAGATGAGACAGCTTTCATGTTTACAGGCTGATCACTACTACCTCCCCTTCTCAGAGCTACTGTCTCGAAGTCATTAAAAATCTCATTTCTACCCTTTTTTTTTGCTTCGAACACGCTGTGGAGCTTAGCTAAATAACAATTACACGGAGCGGAGTCCCTTTTAGAAGATAATGATCGTAGCCTTTTTTGAAAACGATGTTCCAATTCTGTGTTTAAAGTAGTCCGCTATCTATCCCTGTACGTGAATTAAGTCTACGTCCTCATATACAATTTTTTAAATTTTCATTTTAATATTTTTCCATTAACGCCTAGGTCTCTCAGATGACCTCTTGACTTGATACATTCCGACCGAAATACTCTATACAATTCTTGCCTCCCTCATGCTTATTACGTGATCTGTGAGTGTTATCACCTTTGTGGACAGTATCAATAATAATTAGTGAAGGGTGAATATTATCTGTTGCTTTATGAAAATTTCTCCTCCCTTTTTCCCCCTTTCTTATCTAGCTAACTAACTTCACTGAGTACAGCCTTATTCAGAAATGAATAGTTGCTCAGCTAGTCAAAAACTCCCAGAATTTATAAGCAAATTCTCATTACCGTGCTCGCAAGGGCTCCCTTTCTTGCTTAATAAGGGCCAAGTTAAAACAGTCTGTAATTCAGTTAACATATTTTAATATTAGCCTCCCATCTACGGCTACTTCTTTCAAGGAGTGTCCCTACTTCAAGTTCTCCGACCAACATTTTATACGTTTCTTTCCTGCCCCCCCCTCTCGTGCTACATGCTTACCTTACCCTACGTACTCTTCTCTGTTCCACGTATTCTCCTCAGTAACCAGTTCTCTAATTTGTATGTTCCTAGCTACGAATAAGCGTCATATCTGTGCAATGTTACGATTTAATTATAATTTTGTAAATGGCAATTTCTACGGATTCAAGTCTTCTTGCGATGGGTGAGATGATGATGATGATGATAATTAATATTTTTATTTATTATTCGGTTTTACTAGTAATTTTTAAACATTATTGTTTTGTTTTATATTCGGAAGGTTCCAGTTCGAGATCCCACCTGCTAAACTTCATTCAGCCATTTTTCCTCTGTCATTTTCAGTCTCCAGTCAGGTGGTCTAGGCCACGAATGCTTCCTTGTTCATCCTCTCGAGCTTTCATTCCGTTATTTCCCATTTGACCTATAGTTGGCACAGGTTGTTAGCAGGTTAGGCAAAACAATACTAATGGCAGTATCAGTATATTTGACATTTTATTAGTTAGTATGTATTCGACCAATAAAACACGATTTAGAACGGGAGAATATCGCCGCATTTGTGGAAGGTATCCATTGTATTAAAACACTGTAGGCCTAAGTGTCTAACCTACTTTAAATTACACTTCTTTTGACTACGAAATGAAATCGCCATCAGCGAAGATCCTCGCAGCAGTAAGGGGTTATTGCATGGGGAGGGGGTTGGAATGCGACGATGTCCGTCGGGGCACTGAGCGTTCCAACTCGACGTCAGTTCGCTCGAAGCCGTCGTAGCAAGCGGATCGAAGAACCTGCCAGCGGCATGTGTAAAACTTCTGTACTTTTACATCAGAACTTTAACCAGTTTTGTATTAAATACGTCTAACTTACGGGTCTCTGCCTGGACCTTTGGGAATACCGCATTAGAATACTCATTTATCCCTAGTTGAATGGCTCTGTCGTAATTCACTTTCTCTTCTGAAGCAGTGAACACAGGAGAAAGAACAAACAGACGGCCAAGTGGTGTGTAGAACTAACTATACTTTAAGAAGGGGATAACGCTGGGTCCCTGTAAGGTCATGCGTGAGATCTATTTTAACAAATATTTTGAGTCCTTCATCCGTTGGACTTCGAGCATTCTTAAATTGCGTTTTATTTTTAACGTAAGTGCTGTCCTGCGTTATTGGTGGTGTAATCTCTGTGCTACTTTTCTGCAGTAAATCTACACTGAACGTAACCATTTATTTCGGTATGTCTATCGGTGTTTGTGTTGTTCCTAGGAACCCTAAGGAAAACTTTCTACTATATTGATTTCCTTCGTACAGAAGCAACTAAAGAAATCAGAAGTTAGTAGGAAAGTTCTGTGTGTCTGTGTGTTTGCAGAATATAAACAAACGCACACCTTTACTTTCAAATAATAGTGACTTTTGGGAGAGAGTTTTGTGTCTTTCTGTAGGGTATTTGAGAATATATATGTGTATTTATACACACACGCAACTTAAAGTTAAATATTTGGACAGACTAAAGTCATCTCTGCTAAAGCTTTGCGGCTGTTATTCTACAGGACAACAGTGCTTATGGTGTGAATATTTCTGTGCTACAGTGAATGGGAATCTGACATCCAGGAATGGTTGGAGTTTGTTGCAGTAGTTTTCCTTTTAACATCTACAGTTTGCCGTGACGAGCTGAGTTGATTTAATCAAATAACGTGCACAACTGTTCATTATATTTTCTCAATTAACACAGTTAACATTATAATGTGTGATAATACGCGCTTAGTTTTGTGACTTTATTGAAAGAATGCACTTAACAAAGTAAAATTTGCCTTGGATTTTTAATCATGCGCTAATTACATTTTGTAATTAGAATCTAAAGACGGTTGCATTTTTAATCCTACGTTTTCTGAGCATATATAATAGTGTGAGATGATTTTGTTCAATTTTAAATTTCTGATGCCATGTAATGTGTGGCTTATACACACCCAAGCAACTATTCCAGTGTGCAGATAACTGGAAACGCGAAATTAAATTTGCTGTTTGTAGCTTGTTCTACCACTTTGACGAAAACTACAACAATTTATAAAAACATAATAAACATTTGCTTAATACATTAACCAAATTAAAATTACGTAAAACTCTGCGGCAGAGTGCTAATCCGTCGGTTTTCCGCATTTCAGTTACATCCAAGATATAAACAGTGGCTTTTTCCCTACGTAATGACTTCTCCGTTACCGTTAGCGACATCATCATCGTCGTCGTCCTCATCATTATCTGCATTAGAAACAACAAACAGCAGACGCAGTGACACATGAGGAGGATCCACAATGCTTCTCCTGCACTTTCTAGCGGTCTTTCTTCTCTTCTTCGTCCACGGTGAGTACACGAACTTCATTACAGCCCCACGACCCATATGCTGAAAGCATGAAAGGGCCTCTTGTGCCGTGAATGCATTACTGGCAAATGTGCGACGAATTTTCCGAATAGGGCGAATTATCATTTTTGGAAAAAGAGACTTGCAGGAAGAAACATCGGCAATCGTAGAAGGTAGAGTAACTTTACAAATTCAAGGGGTTCGCGGAAAAGTTACGTCAGGGAAATTGTATTTGATGGCCTAGGAATATGAAAGAGACAGATTTGGAATTATAGGATTTTTTCGAACTATCGGAAAATATGTCGTGTTTAGTAATGATGTTGAGTAATGAAACTTGCATAAATTTACGGTATTTCGACTACTCTACAGAAATTAGGCGACATCCTCAAAAGCCGTTATCTCAATCAGATACCTATTTTCTCATCCTTCTATAAACTCTAATTAATGGGGCATTCCTGAGACAAGCATTTTATTTTCACAATCCCTTTTTTTATATCTCCCTTTGTAAATGGAGATACAATTTGTAGTAAATGAACCACTTATGATTTTTGCAAAAGACGGATTTGCAGTTTTTAATAGACATTTGATAATTTTAAGTCTTGCACCTAGTTTGAGGGTGAAGGGAGTCAGTAGGCGGAACAATTGAATTCAAGTTTCAATAAAATTGTTATAGCTGTTTTGAGGATAGTAAAATTTAAAACCTCAGTGTTGAGGTTTATAGCACACTTCAATAAAAGCTGTTTTAGAAGCCTGTCCGAGCAGTGTGACAGTACGCAATAAAACATGTTAAATGACAAAACACAAATAATACTTCACATAAAGTTTAATACAATTATATGCTTCCTAAAACCAGAAATCTTGAAAGCGTGGAACATTACAGAAGTTGATCAGTAGCGTGTTTTCCTGTTGATTTATTTGTATTCACTTTTAATCTTTATTTTAATTTTAATTTTGGAATAGTAAATTACAAGTAAGCCCTTTAAAGTCAGTGATGTAAAAATTATTTTTATTGTGTAGACCTATAACAGTATTCTTGTAAAGCAATCCCATTACAGGCCTGGACAGGCCCTTAGGGTTTCAGGAGGTTGAGGCTCCCAGATTTCTAGACAATCGGCACATGAAGATGGTAAGGTTGTCAGCCCTACGCACCGGCCACTTTTACCTCCCAGGAAATATTCCTGGTACTCATTTCTGTTAGAGGCTGAGTCGACCCCAGGATCATAGTGCGACCGAAAGGGTTATGTAAATGAAAAATTTCCAATGACACCTTCGGGAATCGAACCCGCGACGTTCCGGCTTGTAGCGCAGTGCCTTAACCAACTGCGCCACCGCTTGCCCCATTTTTGTAAAGAGATTTAGATATTTTAACTTGAAAGTCTACTTTGGTAAATAAATTCGTAGTAAGTATTACAGTCCATTTTCCATAGTTTTGTGTTCCATTTCAAGAACCGTTTTTGATCAGTATGGTACAGTTCTGTTTATACTTTTAATGTAATGGACTCGTACAAAGTACCGACTGTGCGGCTCTGTAAAAAAAAGTGTCTTTTTAAGGACGTAACACTTTTGAGATTGCGCTATGACAAGTGTCTAATGCAGACCAACAATACTGCCGACTGTAACATACAGACTATGTAATAAAATACAAGTCGTCGTATTTTTACTCCGATATTTCGCTCTGATGATGCGGAAGAAGCTTGTATGTAGCGAATTTTGATGATACGGCCTTCGTCACGGGTAGTTATATCTCTGTCTTCCTGCTGAGGTTCTGATAAAATCAAGTTCTTAGTGTTGTCGTGTTGACAGTAGCGCTTAGCGGAGCTATATGGGTTGTGGTAATAAAATCTGAGCATAGAAAATTCCTGTAAGAAGTAGCTTGATTTATTCGCGTGCTGCAGTAAATATCGACGCTATTTTTTCTGGGTTTGGAATTAATTTATAGGAACCGGTGGCAGTATTTGATGATTGTCCATTGCCGTGTGAATGTCACATCCTTATGTACATATCCACAATCCTATATACTGTAGTGGGTGAAGTCACAGCGTGGATCAAGTTAAGGGACAGTTGGCCGACTCTCGCATGCGCAGAGTAGCACATCGTCTGTAATGTCGTTTTGCCTTGTTTCGTACTGTGCTGTGGTGAATGTGCAATTCGAATGTGGAGCGTTGTACAGAAATTACTCCAAAATTAATTGAAAGCTTTCCTACTGCTGAAGCATTCGCAGATAATGTATCAGGGCAATACTTTTGGCAAAATTGTGTTACGTAAGTGTTGAAATAAAATTAACATTCTTTCCATTATGAATATTTTTCTTTCATACGAATAAAAGTCTTGTATTACCCTTTATTTGGCAGCCTATTCTTGACGGTAAACACATTAGTATATATATATATACACGCACATTAGGCCTGTGTTATTTGGACGGTAAGCGCAAAATTCTAAATCAGTATCATGAAATAAATATATTTTCATGTTATTACCTATAATTCTATGTTATCTTGGTATAAATAAAGTTTTAAATGTTCTCAGATATGACCCTTCGTAAACTGGTACATAGTTACCTCTGTTTCGGAGAGATATGTTGCCTCTATCTTCAGATTAGTCCTAGAGTAACGCTTGACGTGAAATAACTGCGGCGACGTTCCGACAGCTGCACGATGTAGGCTCAACCCGCAGCTGTAAGTCTCTCCTTACGGAAGCCCCAATTAATCTGCTCCATTACGACTTCTGGCTAAGCGTAAAGGATAAGCGATACAGACTTATTCGTTTTAATAATTATATGGCTAAGTGTAAAGGATAAGCGATACAAACTTATTCGTTTTAATAATTATTGGCTAAGTGTAAAGGATAAGCGATACAGTTTTATCCCTTTTAATAATTATATGGCTAAGTGTAAAGATAAGCGATACAGTTTTTTATCCGTTATTAATAATATTTATATGGCTAAGTGTAAAGGATAAGCGATACATTTTATCCGTTTTAATAATTATATGGCTAAGTGTAAAGGATAAGCGATACAGTTTTATTCGTTTTAATAATTATATGGCTAAGTGTAAAGGATAAGCGATACAGTTTTATTCGTTTTAATAATTATATGGCTAAGTGTAAAGGATAAGCGATACAGTTTTATCCGTTTTAATAATTATATGGCTAAGTGTAAAGGATAAGCGATACAGTTTTATTCGTTTTAATAATTATATGGCTAAGTGTAAAGGATAAGCGATACAGTTTTATCGTTTTAATAATTATATGGCTAAGTGTAAAGGATAAGCGATACAGATTTATTCGTTTTAATAATTATATGGCTAAGTGTAAAGGATAAGCGATACATTTTATTCGTTTTAATAATTATATGGCTAAGTGTAAAGGATAAGCGATACAGTTTTTTCCGTTTTAATAATTATATGGCTAAGTGTAAAGGATAAGCGATACAGTTTTATTCGTTTTAATAATTATATGGCTAAGTGTAAAGTATAAGCGATACAAACTTATTCGTTTTAATAATTATATGGCTAAGTGTAAAGGATAAGCGATACAAACTTATTCGTTTTAATAATTATATGGCTAAGTGTAAAGGTATAAGCGATACAAACTTATTCGTTTTAATAATTATATGGCTAAGTGTAAAGGATAAGCGATACAAACTTATTCGTTTTAATAATTATATGGCTAAGTGTAAAGTATAAGCGATACAAACTTATTCGTTTTAATAATTATATGGCTAAGTGTAAAGGATAAGCGATACAGTTTTATTCGTTTTAATAATTATATGGCTAAGTGTAAAGATAAGCGATACAGATTTATTCGTTTTAATAATTATATGGCTAAGTGTAAAGGATAAGCGATACAGACTTTATTCGTTTTAATAATTATATGGCTAAGTGTAAAGGATAAGCGATTCAGACTTATTCGTTTTAATAATTATATGGCTAAGTGTAAAGGATAAGCGATTCAGACTTCTTCGTTTTAATAATTATGGCTAAGTGTAAAGGATAAGCGATTCAGACTTATTCGTTTTAATAATTATAGAGACGTAAACATGCAATAATAAGAAGCAACATTGGACTGGCACAGACTGACTGCTGCAAGCTGACGGCGAAGGGATGCGTCAGCGACTGTCGCAGACGCAAAATGTCGTCGACAAGTGACATTGTTCGTTAGCCTCTGCGAGTCTGAGGTTGTAATTATACAGAATTATATCGCCACACCCACGGTAATACTTTGTGGCACAGTAAACCGGCGTTTTTTTTTGAATAATACAAATTTTATAATTTCGAAAATAACAGTCTAAGACCCGCTTACACTTCCCATGTTGAGTTTGTGGTCTGATTATAATAAAGTAGCGGGTTTAAATATGCGTTTGTAATTTAAAATTAAATAGCCTAAACAAACAGATGTTTACATAAACTTACTTCGTCTCTCCAAATTTAAACCAACCCAATGTACAGTAATGCCACGTGCCATGTGACGCATATTTGTGTTTGTAGCGTGGAAATGGTTGAGGAAGCAAACACTTCGAAGCGTTTATTACTCCAATTAATGATACGGAATCATCGTATGCATGTTTGAAAAATTTGTTTCGAGATGTGTTTTACATAAAATGTGCGTGTCTTCTGGTTACGCAGAGGGTGTGACACGTGCATTACGTAGTCATACATTCCATATTATAAATATAAATTCAAGTATTGAAGATTAAAGATGCACAATCAGTGGGCTAATCTCTGTTACTAAAGGCATTCCCAAACACATTGCAGTATTTCTTTTTAAGAAACATTTAAATAGTAATAGAGAGAAGAAGCAGTCAGTCACAACCATAGTTGTAAAATATTATGGAAATAGATATTGGCCTTGCAGTTAAGGGCCTTGCTTTTAGTATTTTTAAATCGATTGCTGTATGAAGCCTCACTGGCAGGTTATATCTTTTTTTCAAGTGTTTCACAAATATATTTGCGATAGACTACCCTCTTCTCTCCATCATTGTTTACTCATTACAAAGGGATGTTACACTTTAAGAAACATTTACAAAAGTTGCAAGTAACTGGCTAACAAGTTCTGTCAGAGAGGATACTGAGTCAAACAGAGAGCAGTTGCGATAATGAACTGAAATTTGTTTTAGCTATCACCTTAAAAATACTGTGATAAACTACCTTTATGTTTCTGTCCATTTCGTTTTTATTTTTCAAGCAAATATTTACTTACATTCTGGTCTATTTAACTTCATGATATTTACCCATTAGCCTCCTATTTAATGGGAACCGGGGAATCTTTCTCCTTGGATTATGCAGTCGGGGCTTGAGGCTGTTTGCTCACCTCTAGGTTAAGGTTGAGTGGAACTGTACATGCAGCCCTCCATTTTCCTTCATGATGTGCACAGGAAGAAGTTTAACTTTACAATTACGTCTTTACTTTATGCATTTCATATCCCACATGTGACGTTGTATGAGGGATGCCCTAAGCACCGTGTTGCTTCCTGCCCTTTGGTCACTTAGGGAATGGAACTGAGGCTAACTCCTTGCAAATGAGCTACATGCCTTTCTCGACCGACATAAGCCCGCATGGTCGCTATATTTACTGCTGTCTTGATTAAATAGATTGTTTTTGCTGATGAGGACGTAGGCATCAGTGGACTGTTACAGGTAGACGGTACTGAATACGTAACAGCTTTATTTTTACCAACACATGCACTACAATTATGTCGTTTTTTTTGTTAAAGTAGTTAGTAAAGGAATTTTAGTTAATTGTAGTGCATGTGTTGGTAAAAATAAAGCTATTCATTCATTCATTCTATAGTCTGTCTTACGACAGGTCCGTAGCCTCTTCCAAAGCGAGTTCTCCACAGGGTGCGATCTAGTGCTTCCTCTTTCAATTTCCAGTATCTTTTCTTATTAATTATTGCTTAAAGACAAAATTCACGTTAAATATAATGTGAAATTTGAAAACGTAACGTTTACTCAATGAAGTATGAAAATTTATAGGCCTAAACGGTTTATTTCAATGAGATCCGCGCTCTTCTGGGATTTTACACAGCGTAAATGAACCTATCGGTCCCATCTTCAAGGGACTGCTTGACCCTTGAAGATGGGACAGACAGGTTATCTGAAACGTCGGTACGAAACTACCATTCTACGCTGCGTAAAATCCCAGAAGAGCGCGGATCTCAATTTACATCGCAACCGAAACCTGAGATCACGGTTTATTTACATTTTACACCTCTCGATATTTCAAATTAAAATGTTTATGCCTTGGGTTAAGGCTAGCTTCGGAAACATTTTGTTAGGAAACTTTTCTTACAAGTTATCAACGGCGAAATCTTGTCTCGAAAAACACTCTTCTGAGAAAGATAAATCTCTTCAGCATTTATCTGCAGATGAGGTTCCGTGCTTTGGCAAATCTTTTTCACTTCCGTGTGCGTCTGGTCCTTCTGTTGTGAGGACGGAACATTTGAAATTCATGTTGCGTTTACTGTCTTTCAGTTTTTGCGTTTCATTGTGTATGCAGTAAAACCGTACTGGGTTGTTTTCGTTTTTCTGATTTTATTACGAACGGTTTGTTTCAGCAGTAAATGGGTCATTGTTTTGTCTAGCGCGATGATAGTTCCGGAGAGCCATGCCGTGTAGTAATGTAACAGATGTCACACTGTGAAGTTTACTGTGAAGTTACACAAAATTTGGAATTTTGCCTTGCCATCCTACCATCCAAAAGAGTTGTTCTTAGATTTAACCTGTACTAGCAGAAATAAGAATTTCTTGTTATAAGAGTATTTTAAAAAAATAGCATTGATTTTCTGCTTTTATAAACTGAAATAAACACGCTAACTGCACTAGTGATAGTTAAGCTACGAGGACGCTGTAAAATACTTCAACGTATAAGAATTATTGATCGTGGAATTAAATACAACAATGTCAAACACTGTGTGACAATACTCACTACGTGCTGACATTGCAACGCATCACTCACTGCATGGCAACATTGTAACACAGTGCTCAGTACGTGTTCACATCCTAAGACAGTACCCGTTACGTGTTAATAGTCTAACACAGTGTGATCAGGTGCAACAATAATCCGTTACACCTACAATGAGTAGGTAGAAGAGGTCAGAATAAGAAAGAACTGCATTACAGAATATCTGAGCATTCATAATTCTCAGAAATTACGACTACAAAGTATCTTGATATTCATTAGCCATCGCATGCTTCTCTGTCTAATGTGAAGGTGTTCACACTCTGACTTCCAACACACGTAAATAAAGGAAATGGTGCCAAAGTACTGAATAGGAAGTAATTTTATTAATTGTTTTATAAGAACGAGTTTTTTTTTGGGTAGTAATTGGTGGTAACGTTTTGAATATTTTCAGAAAAGAGCATTCGTACAGATTCAGTATCTGCTGTGTTTTTGAGCAGCCAAACATTCTCCGCTCGTGTTCGATCCCTGTCAATAATGATTATACCCTACCCCTTCCTTTGTTCCCCTCCGTGACGCAGAATCGCCGCACGAATACGTAGAATGAATGCACGACATTCCGTCTCCATTCTTAGTTTTGCCCTAGAATATTCAATGCCTTTGTTGCATTTACATTGAATGGGTGTGTTCCACGGTTAGGCACTATTCTTATGTCACAGGAATTCCAAGAAACAACATATAAAAGTTGTATACTTGTTATTCTACAGGAAGACATTGTAGAGGAGCCGTAAGACACTAAGACTTACCGACTACGAATCCAATTGTTTTTAAATGAAATTTGTCATTCATGTTGCGTAACGAACAGGCCTGTTTGCGATGAGAATTACTAGAATTTTTAAGTGCATTATTTAATGGCGCAGTCGATTGTTAAGTTTATATAGCATTGCCCATAAATGAGTGCATGCGTATGTAAGGGTGGTGGAATGACACTGTTGGAAGAATATGAAAGAACTCGGAGAAAAACTGTCCCAGTGCCACTTGAACCTCCAAAAATCCCACGTAAACTGGAGAATTACTCGCATACTGCAGAGATGAATCTAAACATGCAATCAGGCCTTGTCCTTGTCCTTAGAGTTTGCACACATGTTAATTTTTGAGCAGAAAAAAGTTTTTGTTGATGAAGTCCCGAGACTTAGAATGGGCATTATATATTATCCGAAAATAACATTCACTTGGTAGGAAATTAATTACGCCATGTTTGTTACAAATGTATAGAAAAATACAACTTTCCTCCACCTCACAAGATAAAAAATACATTGTAAAATAAAACACGATTTATGGCTAAACTAGTGACTCGTATCATGCATTCTTCAAAGAATTGAACCCGTCTACTACTGTCACAAATCGAAAAAAATTCGTATTACAGATTCTTCTGTTCGAATTTCTCAGTAAAATAGCACTAATCAAATAAAACTTAACCCTCCTTATATATCGTAGTCGTATATCATGTTGAACAGATGAATATACCGTAGGTCATAGGTCACGTTAAACAGATGAATATACCGCAGGTCAAGGTCCACAAGGTCACGAACAGATGAATATACCGTAGGTCGTAGGTCACGTTAAACAGATGAATATACCGTATTCATAGGTCATGTTGAACAGGTGTACATTATTGTCTTCATCTCCTTTGTCGCTGACATCCTATATATAAACTCATAGCCTCACTGAAGACACATCGAAGATCTTCGCGATTTTCTTCTTTACATCAAGACATATGCTGTGTTTTTCCACATCACTTCCAGCTCTGTATCCATTTGATGCTACTAATAACATTTCGAAATATTAATGCACGTGTGACTTGTACGTGTAATGTGTTCAGAACAGTCAGTGACAGAGAGAGCTCAAGACGTTTGTGGTTTTCTCTTGAGATGAACCATGTAGACGCAGATCTTAATACGCAGTAAGAGGAAAGATAATGGGGTACGGCAGTGGATGTGGCCTTGTTAATGAAAGAAAGGAAATCAACTAAACGAAGGGTTCTGCAGAATTCTTCAGTGCGTTCTTGTGGCTAAACCATTTTACCTGTGTTTGTCTTCGCTATTTACTGACAAAAGCACAATTTAATAGAAGGGTAAGGGGTTATAAGTTTCAGGTTATACATTACTCTAATAGTTAGAAAGAGAACGTGAATTAGCTTGCCATTACTTTGCAAGAATAGGCCATCATCACATCTAAATCGCAAGTTCCTTCGGCCTGATGCTAGACATGTTCTTCGTGTTTTCCTGAGCTTTTCAAAGGATTTCCTGGAAGCGCTGTAATCCGGGCCAAACAGCATCTTACCTGTGTGATTCACGACTTCCGCCCAAGAACCTGCTATTCTGACATGCCAAGTTCCTGCGGTGGGCTGTGGCAATTTCTTCGTTCGCAATGCCGCCCAACACATTTTTTTTGTCGTCCAACAATTTTTGTTTTACTGCGCCTTGGGATCTGATAAGCAGCGCCTTGCGAACTTTCTTTGCCCCTCCTTCAGCGTGTGTCTGGCTACCTCGGTGAACGTCGTGACTAGGCTACAGGCTGGACGACCGAGGAGCCTTCGTTTACCGGAAGGGGAGAGGGAATTCTCTCTTTTCCTGACCACCCAGCCTGACATTAGATGGATGTCGAGGGCGCTTAACATGGGGGGTAAGCTTGTCGGAGAGTGAAACTGACTACTTGCCTTAATTTATACGTGGAGTCTTACCTCCACTCCCACACACGCATTTATGACGCCATGTTTAATTAAGTCACATGGATAAATTTAGCCTTTACCGCGTCCGATGCAAGGGGTCATTCATCTTATAAAGCTAAAAGTATCCCTATACAGGCTTGAACAGGACCTTAAGGCTCCAGGAGGTTGAGGGTTTCAGAATTTCTAGAAAATCGGCAGAAAATTCAACGGGTTAAGTGCCTAGATTAATGATACAAAATCTGGCTACTCTTAGTGCAAAGATACAGGACAGAGTTATGAGCCGTTTGCAATATTAAACGTTGAATGGCGCCTGTAGATACGTATTAACACGAGCGTATCCGTAACTGATACTGCTAAGCTAATTGTCGCTTAGCCCAATCAGGATCTGCCACCATCTGCCACGGAGTCCGAAGTTTCATTTCCCTCTTCACAACAGCCCACAAGAAATGTCTGTTCTATGCCAGGTGAACCTAGTCCAATTTCTCACACGTTTCTTTAAGATCAATTACATTATATTCCCTTCCACGTTTAGGTCTTCAGAGTGATTTCTTTCCTTCTGATTACCTGCTTAGTAGTTTGTACACATTTATTTATCTTCCGTGCTGGTAAACCACGCGAATCCTTATTGTTCTGTTAAACCCAAATATATTTGGGCACCAAATCTACATTAAACCGTACAACATTGACATGTCTATAACCTTTCTTTATGTTTGCTTTCTCCTTTTAGCATTTAAGTCAGCTGTCTACAACTCAGATTTTTTAGATTTATAATTGTAATGATGATTTTCTTTCTAATGCTCATCTGTTCTTAGATTGTAAAGAGAGTAGCAATAAGCAGGCGTTTGTGAGTAACAAATTTAACATTAGGTAAACCTCTCGTAACGAAATATGAGTGTAGATTCACATTAAAATATTGCGCAGTTGTAGATGTCGTCATTTCTGGTAACACACTTCTGATATGAGTTCTGCAATTCTCTGAACGAATGAGAACTAATCTGAAGATTATCTTGTTCAGTAATATTATGGTAGATGGGACCGACGTTTCGGAGGAAGGTGATGCCTCTACGTTCAGCTCTGAAGATTACGGCTGTGTCTTCCTCCTAACACCGCTATATGTCTACCTGACTTCACGGCTTCACATCCCGCAGAACAGTAATATTCATAGTGACTGCTGTGAGGACATCGAGTCTAATAAAAATCAGTTTTTTTAAATTTATTTTTGAAAATTTTTGAAAAATTTTGAAAACATACAGTTCAATCCGTGCTTATTCTCTCGCGGTGTCGAAACCCGCCCACGTTATGAATGTAGGTGTGTTGACAGTACCATTATTAGTCCAATCACTCTTACTAATCCATTGCTATGGTTGCCCTGCTATTAGTTTACCTGCCGGGCAGTTGAAAGCTTTAGAACTAATACGGCTTGACGAATAATTGCACAGCGACAAACATGTTTAACGTGTGGAGCTCGCAACTCGCAGTATTTTGAAAGAAAATAACTTTCGTAGAGATCTAAGAGCACTTACGTTACAGTGTGAGTTTCTTTAAAGAGCCAGTTTTGCTACCCACATTTACTTAAATCACAAATGCCTGCAATCGATGCTCTTTTACGGGATGAACAAATGTCACATGACCGCAGAAAATGTCTCTCAAAATTGATTCTATTTTCTTTCCGAATATCTTTAGGATTTGAGTGACGTTTAAATAACGTGAATATTGTGTTGCCGTACATTTTGTTTTTGTAAAACACTAAAAATACAATTCAGAGGACGTAAGACTCTTTGAGCTCTTCTGCTTCCCCTAGCCTTTACCTAGATTTTTCGACTGAAAACAGCTTTAATTCTCGGGCAAATCGACGGTTAACTTGTTTTGAATTTCCGTACACTTGTTTAATATTTCCGGTTGAATTCATGTATAGACCACAACATATTTCTCTTTCATCCTTCCGAATTCATTGCAGGTACTGACCTTATTTTGTCATTTGTTGCTGAACGTCTTTGTAGTTGATGAAGCATTACTAAATAGCTCAGGGATCAATATTTATTAACCGTAAAGTGATAACCCGTGAGCATATTCTGGCGTTCAGATTATCATATAAGAAGCAAGCCAGCACCTTCTCTATGCTTGGGATTGTGGAATATCTTTCTGTAACTTTCTTTGTAGTATTCGGTCTCTATTTACGTATTCTAGATTTTGTAATACTTGAATAAAAAATAAATATATGCGTAATAAATTAGGAAGTATTGGGAAGATTTTCAACTTGAACTATCTTAAGGTATCATACACAGCAGAGAGGTCCGACGTGCCTGTTAAGTAGTAAGGTTGTAGAATGTCAATATGATTTGTATTACGAGGTTATGTTATTACCTCTGTCCTTGTATTGAGTTTCAGGCCCGGAGAACTGACCATAAGTTTCATGCCAAAGTGATAACGACTTGGCGACTTTCATTTCTGGTCTGCATATTTCTTTTTCCATTTAAACTTACAGAGATTTCTTCTTGTTATTGAAACTGTGTTTTTGTTTCTTGTATGACGTAGGCTGTTCTTTTGTATCTCCCAAGTTTTCTTTCACTGTTTGTGTTCTGCTTTCATACTTCAAGACAATGTTTGCCGCAAGGGCAATAAGAAGATGTCAGAAGCACTGGAGAACAAGTACAGATTTTGCTAGGAGGGTCTCTGAAAGGAGACAGAGAAAACCCGAAAGGAAAGGATTTATTTCTTCGCGCATGACACTTTGAAAGATAAATATTTGTGACTTCTTGTCATGCTTTACTACTACATACGACTTGTATTTTAGATGTCGTTGTACAGCTGACATAATTGTGTTAAAATAAGTAAATTGACTGCGTATGGCATAATGTTTCGGGGGAGTGTACTCGAATGCTTTTAGCGGCTACTATCTACGAATCCACGTAATGGTCAGGACAGATGTTCAGTTCATGTAGATCATTAAGGTGATGAATCCGGACGCAATCCACTGTAGAATAACCCCTCTGGCAGTATGCAGTTTTACAGCTGAAATACGCCATACAGCAACCGAAACGATTAGCCTGTTTGTGAACACATAAGAATCTTCTGCAATATGACGCCGCGTCAATCGCTTATAGTGACCGACGTTTCGTTGCATGTTTGTGTCCCTGTTTTAAATTTTTGAACCTGTTGACGGATTTGTTATGAACATTAAACAAGTGGAGAGCACCGTAACTTCGTGTGTTTTAATTCCCTACACTTTGTAATCGTAAGATAGGCAATGTACGTATAACATATCATTGTGGCGGGTTCGCGTAATGTTATACCTCCTCGGGTGGTCTAAGTGCCTGATAACATTTCAGTCGAAGAGAGCGCTGATGTGGCAATTTAATGCAGCCGGCAACAATAAAATGTGCTTAGGTTTTCGTGCAAAGTGCCCGATATTTGTGCCCGATTTGAATCAAATCTGGAATTCCTCGACAGAAGTTCATAAAAGTCCCCGTTATCAAATTTCACGTACATGTGGACAGACGACAGACGTACTAACATCCTGATACCATTTTATACGAAGAGAGCGCTTTTATGGCGATTTAATGTCGACGGCAATAAGCCGTACTTAGGTCTTCATGTAAAGTGGCCGATATTTTTATCCCATTTAACCAAATTTGGATATTCTTAACAGATTTTCTTACAAAGTCCCCAATGTGAAATTTAACGGAAATCTGTCCAGCGGGACTTAATCGTCAAACAGGCGGACAGGCGGACGGAAGACCGACATGAAGTAATAGGCGCTTCTTGCGACTATTCTAACGTACCTAAACACATCGTTAGGTTATAGCCGTTGGCCTGCATTCCAATAAAAGTCTGAATAATAAGTATTAGCATAACTATTATTATCATCATAATCATAATCATATTCATCTGCTGGCTCCTAAGTCAAGTTTTTCTTAATTGTCCTCTCTTCCTCAAAGCTAGTGTTGGTAAAGTATTTAAATTGATAAATTCTGCCTGTATTCTCCTCTCCACGTCTGAAGGGGCAGCAACATCTTTCATAATATTATATGAATATATTTAGGCCTTCAGTCTAAAATTTGGGTGTCATGAAATTGTTTGAATTCGTAAAGGGAAACCAATAGTTAATAAAGGTTCAAAACAGCACAGTACTTCCCGTGCAACGTGCGTGCTTTTAAATTACAGAGAATATTACATCTTAAGTATGTAAATATACTCGCAGTTTTTAAACGTTCCTTAATTTGAAGTTGTAATGTGAGCTGTTGCTGTAATGCGATATTTACCTGGATGATCTGAAATGGAGGCAGAGATGGTTACAGTATATGGATAATAACACGCAGCATTGCAGGGTAATGAGGTGTAACGGGATGGTTTTCCCACGACAGTTTTAGCACCTCTCTTTCGATGCGGCTTTTTACTATCGTTCTGTTTGTTCCCGCAGAAGTCACTCTGTTTTCCAGTTTACCTCTTAAAACGACATATCTACTACGTATGTTCCGAATGCTGCAGTCGCGATGGCATGAAGGATAGTGTAGCGACAGGGGTGTTGCAATTAACCACATTTCACGTGTTAAAGACTGCATAGTGTCGGTAGTAGGTGAATGGAATGTGAGTATGGAGAATTTTGGTATGATACTGACAGGAAGCAACCGAAGTACTCGGAGACAGTGTATGTCTGCCTCCGTGTAACTTTATCAGTCTCCCCCGCGGTAAGAGGCGGCGCGGCGACGTTGGCCTATGTGTTTTTCTATCCTGAACCTTAACGCATGTGTTTTGTTGCTTATTTGCCACACCAAAGAGAAAGGTATGGCTCTTATTTAAAAAATTTAAACACTTCGTTATTTACCGAATTATAAAACTTTGAACTATTATTCTCTAGCTCAGCGCAAAATGTATACAGTACGAGTACATTGAATGGTCGTACCTTGTTAATGTAATTTAATGACACATCGAAATGTCTAGATAACGCAGTTACTCGTGTTCTCCTGCCTCCACATCGACCCACCCATGCTGCCCTGTACAAAATGTGTGGGTTTATTAATACTTGCACTACTGTGGGTATGTTCTGTACACATCGTTAATAGGATCAAGTCGATGAAATCTTCTATATGCCGAAGATTTAGTTTTTCGCGGTGGTGACGATGAAAAATAGCTTGTTATGGAATTTTACGCAGTGCTGTCCCGAAGTTCTGTTCGTTTCGGAGGATAATTCTTTTTTTTTTTATCTTGAAGATGCAGGCAGCATGTTTCTCCGAATCGATGGTGCATTTCTGTCGGACTGCACGGCGTCACACCATTGAAATTATTGTTAAGGTGTTATGTATATTATGTGTGATTGTTATAAGTAAGGTAATGAATTTTGTTTCTATTATTATTAGTATCTTTATGATTATTCATGTATTTAAATTAATAAAATACATGCCAAAGGCATAAGAGTGAAAGAATTTCGTCTTCGAAAGTGGATTATAAACGATACAGAAGAGATGAATGCTTGATTATTTTATGATTATGGCCCGCTATTTGAGCTCCATCGAAAGAGCTATTCGTAATCTGAACACAGATGCCGCATCATGAAGGTCGATTGGAGAGATGATATCCCACGCTATATAGCTTCCTGTGTTCTTGTGTCTGATATTTAGTCGTATGAGAGGTTTCACCCGTATTATTGTAATCGTAGTCCTAGTATAAAGCCCTTGAAACGTCAACAGCGAACTGCGATAATTCCCATCTCTGGCTGTGATACACATAGTTGAACCTCCCATTATACCACTCGTGTAGACTGTGGCTGTTGAGGTATGTCATGAAATCGTAATTTCACTGAATATTCGTTCTGTGAATTTAAAATATTTTCTAAAATAGCTTGAGAGTGTAAGCGGTACTGCTATCTAGAGATAAGGTTTTGTCAACAAAAGTTGAGCCTGTAATGTAGAATGGAACACAGGAATTCTCGACTCTTTCATAACGACAGATTTTCTGCTGTCACTGTCACCTCGTGTTCATACCATCAACTAATACTGTTACGTGGAACGAGAATAAGAACAGCATTTAAACTTTGGTCTATGTAGGTCGAAGGGTCCATTTTTTTGTGTCCCTTCTCTTCTGCAAATACTTGTTTCCTCATCCTGTACCGGTGTTCAGAGACTGACACATCTTGTGTTCTACAGCTTCCAGTTCGTCAAACCGTATGAAGCCATTTCACAAGTTGGACGAGAAAGCTGATGTCCTTGACAGGACACTAGATTACATTGCATTATGTAAAATCGTATTCCGACAAATGTACACTCTTTATTATCTGTTATTTAATACAGTTTATATTAAAAATAGTCCAACATGTTTCGAACCATGTCACAGTTCATCCTCAGTGACTCAATTATTTATTACACCAGCTATCTACGTATGGTACTCATTAAAATATATAAGTTGGATAGTTAAAATGCCGTTAACTGTGTTGAGTATTGGACACTGTATCAGCTACTTCATGCTCGCCATTTGTTTGCTAGTGGTATACTAATAGCAAACACAAATTTCGTAAATCTCATAAATTTCCAGACTGTCTCTGAAGCCTAACCATCCTATTGTTCATAGCGTAATGGGATGTCTCTTGCAGTGGATAAATCGGCCGGGGCGTGAATCTGATTACTGTCATTCCAACATTGTCGAAGTTCAGAATAAATGGAGCTGTACTTTCCTCCACATGTCTTCACGGCCCAACTGTTTCGTGAAAAAATGCAAAGTTTCTGGATAATCGGTATTTTAATCCGAAGGCATTTGACTTCTGTATCGCTCAGTTTAATTCTCACAAGTCGAGCAAGCAAGTGGCTTTTTGGTCGTATATGTATGTTTATATTATTGTTTTTTATTTCATTTGTGTCACTAACGTTTTACTGAATACTTATTGTCTATACGCCTGTGTAAGTCAGTTTAGCAGGTAGCCATTTTGGTAATTGTTGATTTACAATCGGTGCATTATAAATACCTGACTCGCATGTTTGTGCTACATCTTCTTACCGAATTTCAAGTATTTATACTACATCTCCGTACCACATTTCACTTATTTTTACTACATCTCTGAACCAAATTTCAGGTATTTATGCTACATCTCGGCACCAAATTTCAGGTGTTTATGCTACATCGTCTTACCAAATTTCAAGTATTTATGCTATATCTCCGTACCACATTTCACTTATTTTTACTACATCTCTGAACCAAATTTCAGGTATTTATGCTACATCTCTGCACCAAATTTCAGGTGTTTATGCTACATCGTCTTACCAAATTTCAAGTATTTATGCTACATCTCCGTACCACATTTCACTTATTTTTACTACATCTCTGAACCAAATTTCAGGTATTTATGCTACATCTCGGCACCAAATTTCAGGTGTTTATGCTACATCGTCTTACCAAATTTCAAGTATTTATGCTACATCTCCGTACCACATTTCACTTATTTTTACTACATCTCTGAACCAAATTTCAGGTATTTGTGCTACATCTCGGTACCAAATTTCAGGTGTTTATGCTACATCGTCTTACCAAATTTCAAGTATTTATGCTACATCTCCGTACCACATTTCACTTATTTTTACTACATCTCTGAACCAAATTTCACGTATTTATACTACATCTCCGTACCACATTTCACTTATTTTTACTACATCTCTGAACCAAATTTCACGTATTTATGCTACATCTCCGTACCACATTTCACTTATTTTTACTACATCTCTGAACCAAATTTCACGTATTTATGCTACAGCTCCGTACCAGATTTCACTTATTTTCACTACATCTCTGAACCAAATTTCACGTATTTATACTACATCTCCGTACCACATTTCACTTATTTTTACTACATCTCTGAACCAAATTTCACGTATTTATGCTACAGCTCCGTACCAGATTTCACGTATTTATACTACATCTCCGTACCAAATTTCGCACATTTAGCTCTAGTGGTTCATTAGATATTGCCGTCATAATCGAAAAATATAGAACGTTTTCAAACGGTCGGCAGCTTGCTGTTGTACGTTCGTCAGAATTTTATTTTACGTTCGGCAGAGCTTTATTTTATGTTCGGCAGCGTGTTATTTTATATTCTGTAACTTGTTATTGTACGTTCAACAAACATACTGTTTCAATAACAACATCATATTTTTCCTAGGTTTTTTTTCATTGAGACTGAAGTGGCACTAGCGTCGCTCCGGCCTCACAAGTTGACACATCACCGCGTTTTTATGGCTGATTAGGGGAAGTCAAGAATGTAAGACGATCGATGTTTTCTAACGATACAGATTCATGCCAACTTTTCGTGAAAGTCACGTAAGTGGTTAAAAAGTTTAAAGTTGTAACACACACACACACACACACACACAGAGGCAAGTTCGTGATTTTTTTAAGCCAAATGTTTTCGTTTTTACGGAGGAAAGAAGGTTAGAAACTAATTTTGTAGATTATTTAAGCTTTTAATTTTTAATCTCCCTTTAAGACGTATTGTATGATATATTTTTCAGAATCCGTGTGTATGAGTGAATTCCTGTGCCAGGCAATATTTATGTAATTTCTAGAAAGAATTCTTTTCTGTCTCGGCCTCATGTTATATTACAACGCAGACAGTATTCGTTTTTTTATAAGTGTGTATCTGAAGCTCTTGCTAGCGAATTCTAAAACAGATCCTTGAACACTTTAAAATTGTTTCAGAATTATACTGTAAATTTATGCTTTCAGTTTCAAGACTTTTTCAGTTCAGTCCTGGAAAAATTAGGAACTTAAATGAGTACGATATTTTGTGACAGCTGCTTTGGAAGTTGATGTGGTGAATATTTAGACACGCACAGAATTATTGCGTCAGAAAATTACTTTGTTCTTTTGAGTGAAGCAGGTGGGGATGCAATAAACATTTTGGCGTAGGAATGCGTGTTAGTGGAATGAAAATAAATAGCTTGAAGTAGGGAGAATATTCAAGTCCCGATACTTCTGTGTCTCCGAGAGCGTGATAGTGGCGTTAGTCAGTGTTTACTTTGTACAAGGTGGATTCAAACCCGTGATTTCTCGTTCTAAGACGCCAATTACATTACGAATTGTACGCTGTATAACCTCTGCAGTTGTCAACAGATTTCTCAGATCTTTTTGACTAATATTATATGAGTCCGTCCTTACACTGCCTGCGATGTTTGTTGCAATACCTGAGTTTTGTGGAAATCTGTGGGAAGAACAGCTCCATTTTGGTCGCGATATAACCAAATATCCTGAAACACAAACCAATATGCTACAAGAGTTTCGGCCCTTGGTGCGTCCTTAATCATTTGCCTAACGAAATAATCTGTGATAATGATCGGGAACAAAGAGAGCTCTGTTTCGTGTCCGATTAAGCGGTACAGCGTGCATATACATAACAATGGGTGTTGTAGCGTTGGAGTGCTCAAGCGGTTTTAATATGGTTATGATACCAATACACAGTAGCTGGTGTAAACCTGGTGAAATGTTACCAGTTTGCTAAGTACTGTGCAGTTTCAATCGAAATTTGATAGTTGTGTAGATACTTTCTATGTATGGGACGGTAAAACTTCGGTTTTAATCGATTTTGAAATGTTAAAATTATGGACATAAAATCGATTCCACTTTCTTGTAACATGTTACCTTACTCCAAAAATTGGGACAGGGTGAAAGTTACGCTTTACGCTTTTTAAATCCCCTGAACTCATAATAATGCTCCGCTACTGAAAGTAAATTAGAGATAACGTTTTAGTAAAATTTAATTGAATATTTAATTTTAGTAACTGAGGTTTACAAGGCTTATTCATTATGTGTTATGTGCTCGGCAATACAAATATTTGATTGAGAACGTATTCCGTGCACTGTACTGACCAGTGACGTAAAGTTCACATTTTTAATGGCAGTGGTCAGGATAAGCAAGGGACTAAATAGGTTACCCCAGCAGCTACGTATGTGATTCGTATTTTGAATAGACCTTTCGGAACATTCTTGGAAATAGAGTGTACCAGCTGATGATTTTATTGCTTTCTTTAATACCTACATATATTTAATAGAAACCGCGATATGAGATTCCCAAATAGGCCATAAGGCCAAAATGTTTCTTATTAATTCTTTTATATTCATGGTTTATGGCCATTCTTACGTTTGTTTCATTTTGTACAACCTGTGGAGCTGAAAAATTAATCAGTAATTTCATGAAACGGCTTAAAAAATATTTGATTACATTGTTGTTACTTCAGTTGCAGAGTCTCTGTGTATATTAAGGTACATTTTGAGTTTGTTCTGCCGTAGTTGTTCTCAGAAGCAGACATCGATATTCTAGTTTTTATGTTCACTTGCAGGAAGGGACTAAAGAGAAAACTGAATTTAAACGTTTGCAGGACCATGATATAATAAAAGGAATTTGAATACTTTTATGCCGTTGAGTGTTTCTTGCGTATAAACATGTGTTTTGCCTGAACTAAATTTTGTTTGTGTTTTTTATTGTGCAGGAATGGAAGAAGTCTGCAGAAAGTTCTGTTTTTCCTGTAAAGTGGTTTAAAGCGGATTGAAGGAAAGAAACAGTGCAATAAAATTTTATTTTACATTGCTAAATGTACTTTCTTTTGCAGATAGTGAAATCGAGGAGAGTAAGTTCGAAAAGTAAATTTTTGCACGCCCAATCTGAAATTCGTTGCGAGTTAGTATGCTGATATACTTTTCGCTACAGAATTCCATATTTGTCTAATAGCACTATTGCGATATGCAGATTAGCTGAAGAAGATTCTCAGAAATATATGAAATGCAATATAACAGATACATAGCGGATTGTTTATTCTAAAGCATTCACTTTTCAAATTCAGAAAAGCATTACAGCGTAACGTGCTTTTGAGTGGCTACCCCGCAAGACTTTTATTGCCTCATTGGTTTATCGATCCTGATGTCAATTTACGTGAGTTGTTTCGTGGTTTTTGTTTGTGCCACTTCCACCACAATGCGCACATTGTACCTGCCTTCCATTGCACGCTTTGTAAGTTAAACAGCTAAGAAAGCGTTGTTATAAAAGGCGTTCAATTGGAAACCGAGTCCACGCGCAGGGCAAGATTAAAGGCCGTACACTTCTCATACATATGTAACTTACGCATGTTAGAATAAGTGTTGGAAATGTTCTCTTAAACTTTCAGGCATGCTTGACACCTGGTGAATAATTTATTGGATGCTCTTTGAAGTTCTTGTCTAGGAATTTCCGGTGCTGCGCTGCATGTTTAATTGCAGCTGCTTGACTCACACACCGCCAGTCCTATCGTCGCGCGTGTGGTACATTGCATCAGTTATATCAGTTTATCCTGCTGTCTGTAACAGACGTGTGAACACAGTGTAACGTACACTCCTTTTGTTCGTATGTGTGAATTACAGTTTAGATGACATTCATGGTGAAACCCCATTAAAGAAAGAAATCATATGAAAAGTGTAGTAGGGAATTTAGAAGAAGATTTCGGGTTGTTTCAGTTCGTTCGACATCAAGCATGTTGAGAATTTCCAACACCTAATATAACAAGCGTTACGTCATAGTATATTTCATGCGGAAATGTAAGGCCGTTAAACTTTCTGTGCGCCAGGGTTCAGTTTTTAATTGAACTTCTTGTATAAACAAAGCAAAAAATAATGTCTGTGTATCAGTTGCGCACAGTATTCAGAAATCTTCTGACGTGAAAGTTTGTGTTTAAGGTTGGTACACTGGAAAATATTTAAATGTGCTGTTGCTAGGATGAATTGCTAAGGGACAAATTTGGGTCGCTGGCTGCAGGAACAAATAGGAAAGCTTAAAAGTAAATGTGATTTTGATTAAATTACTGATGTTTTTGACGTCCTGTTGCGACCATCACGTCAACTGTGTCAGGTGACATGCATTTCGAGTTAACTGCTTCAATTAAAAGGATATTTTTGTATTTGTCCCTGCTCACTGATTTCCAGCTTTTATTCGAATATGTAACGCTTCCCATTTCACCAGGTCAGTCTGGACTATCTTGACAACGCTGTTAAATCTCACTTGACTTATATGCCCACTGCACGCTTATTATTTTCATCTGTTCGTTTATTTGACGACTACGGCGTTTCATTTATAACGCTGCGTAAGTTAAACTTAAGAATTGAAGTAATCTGAGTCTGCTCGCTTTTGCAAACACTTTCGCGTCATTTTAATTTTAAAATCCCTTAATACATGTACGCCTTTTGTCGTTGTTTGTACACTTTTTCTACGTTTATATCCAATATTTTCTGAAAGTAAGTGAATGGAAACTGAATTCAGTAATTTGTTCTGGTCAGCATAGGCGTGCCAGTATGTAAGTTATGCTTATGAATATATGCTTATGAATATGCTGAAAGGGGATTTTTGTATCTGAAATTTAATCATGTCAACTTGAGTACATCTTCAGACAGATAACGTACCACTTACTGAATTGAGTCTCTTGTTTCGGCCCTAAAATGGGCCTTTCTGTGACAATTTATGGAAAAAGCTTGTGCCTGTTGGTTCTTAATGCGGTTCGGTTTTTTTGTTTGAATATTGAAACAACATGCCCTTGAGCCAAAATGATAGAACCTTTTCTGGTTCCCATTATTTCTTCTGCCATGGTTGTCTCGGTGCTCAAGTCAATTCCGTCCTTCCTTGTTACTGTCGCATTTCAATCTGCAGACACAGCAATCATCTGTCAGGGTCAGGATATTTGTACGTAAAGAAATGAAGGCATCAGAATATTCAGAAGAGTTTCTCCGTGATCTGTGTTGAGATTAGGACTTACAATATAGGCGATAAGAGAGAAAATTGGGAATTGAAAACTGGAAGAACTTCATGTAATTATACGAGTATGTTGTGAACATTTACAATATGCTGTGCACTGAAGTAACCAAATAAAATCATTATTTTTAATTTATTTGTTGAACATGATACTTATATTGCAAAATAATTTTATGTTATATAAAATGTGAAATACTATAGGATTCTCTATAACATTATATAAATTTTTGTGTTTATTGTTAGAGTTGGATCTTCGTTTCATATCTGGACATATATTCTAAGTCGTCGAATCTTTCTATAACTTTTAAAACAATTTTAAGCATTTAGTATTTTTAAGTTTCCTGCATCGTAAACTGAAATAGAAAAAGAGAATATGTTCCGTATTCACTTCAAATAACTTTATATGTACTGTGAATTGCATCCGATCATTACTGTCTCAGGTTTTTACTCTACTGCTGCTTCATACTGAATTTTCAAAGGCGGGTTCTTGTATTTAGGTTGTGAGAAACTTTGTTTTGTACGGAATTTATAAATTTACTGGCTGTAGCGTGTGAGGAAGATGTATGTATGATACTGAGGGTCCGTACTGCCGTCATTTTGCTGTTTAATTTAACACACGGCATAATGGACTGCAGACGAGCATCTTAATACACACGCCGATATCTCTTTAATCTGTCACAACGTTTAACGTGACGTAGCTTCCTCAATTGTTCCTTAGTTGCTGCCACGAAAGCAGGGCCCTCTTCTATACCACGTAATTTGTGAAACTACAGTGTTGTTCAGTGCTGCCCCCCACACAGCCTTAGCTTAATGCATGCACTAAAACATTTCGACTGCTACATTCAGTGATGCTAGAAATGTCCCCAACTGAGGCATCTGCTGGGTCACCATGTTGATGCTGTTGACGGTGCAAGTAAAATATATTATTTCAGATGACCTTCGAAGGCTTCATCTTATAATAAATTGATGCTGAATTAAGAGTGAAGTTAAAACCTCAAAAATGATATCGCGTCAAATAAAATAGGAAGGAAAATTTTGGGTTGTTAATAGCTAATTAAAAAGCGTGTGACATTGAACGAGTATGGATCTTTAAGATAACTTCCGGGAATGTGTTGAACAGACTAATGAAGGACATGACAAGACGCATGAATGTATCGAATATTCCGGCAATAATGTGAGTAGGATACGACACGAATAAACATATATATATAATTGTGCCGCCAAGATAACAATCTCGGTTACTTTACAATCCGAAACGTGGACACAGTATTTATTGCCATTTTGTGTTGTTTTATTGTGAGAATAACCGTAAAATCAACGATAAATGATAACGTAGCATGCTATATGGACACAAATTCACAGACTTAATCCTAAAACGGTAGCACTCTACTACTACTAAAAGCAGATTGATACGAAGTTGAATTCACAATTACTTGAAACCCCTTGTCGAACATCTTAATAATAACTTAAAGAAAATAGACCAAGGGCGATTTCTTTCTAACTCTATTGATTTGCCATCCATCATGGCCTAATCACTTTTTGCTACATCTTTTTTTTACTAACATGAAAAATGTAACGAGACATGCAGTAAATGGTGGAATATATCATTAGGCGTATGGAAGGGAAAAGAGATAGTATGAGAACACGAAATGCATCTAGCGTAGCTAGCCCCAAAAAGGAGTTTTGCACCATGAAATTACTAATTCTTATTTCTGTGGAACCAGTACCATAGCGGCATTCAAACAGAAAATTACTTCAGAATTCGCCTAGGAATTTAAGAAAATTACTTAATGTGGATGCCGATCCAGTGGCCGTGCGGTCTAAGGCGTGGGTCTTCGGCCGCTCGCTTGCTAGGATCGTGGGTTCGAATCCCACCGGGGGCATGAATGTTTGTCTCTTGTGAGTGTTGTCTGTTGTTGTCAGGTAGAGGTCTCTGCGTCGAGCCGATCCCTCGTCCAGTGGAGTCCTACGGACTGTGGTGTGTCTCTCAGTGTGATCAAAAGAAATTACAAACCTCGACACTGAAACGGGAAATCCGGAGTAGGTAGAAGAGGATGACTAAAAAAAAAAAACTTAATGTGGAGATATATAATGTTTTTCTCTGTGTATAATATCGCTGAGACACTAAGTCATGACATATATATAGAACGAATGACAAGCAGTCGGTACAGTATTTTAGCCAAAATAGGGAAAAGTGCTGTAATGATGGATCTTGAAATGGGTTAGTTTTGAAGGAGTGATATGTCCAAATGACGGGGATTTGTAAATATGGCATGAGTACTTCAGTGAAATGGGCTAGTTTTGAAGGAATGATATGTCCAAATGACGAGGATTTGTAAATATGGCATGAGTACTTCAGTGAAATGGGTTAGTTTTGAAGGAGTGATATGTTCAAATGACGGGGATTTATAAATATGGCATGACTACTCCAGGGGCTGTAAAAATAAGAAATGCCTTTCAGCTGTTCAAAGAATACCTCAAAAAGTGTGTTTATTTAAAATCATGAAACCCACTGAGTATAACGTCAACACATATAATACAATAAAGATTAAACAATTCATTGTATTTTCCGATATTGTAATAAATAACACCAGTTATGTTTGTATTTCGATCACATATTTACTGTGTTACCGCCCCATGGTCATTTCTATCCCTTATGTCTTCGATATTCTGCTGCATACCTTTTGTAGAATCTTAAGGTTGTTCTCAGATGAAAGCAAACCATTGAATATATTTAATAAGTACATCTAGATATGAGTTAGGTGAGAGTGAGCTGGAAGATAGTCGTGGCTTTATTAACGCTCTAGCTTTGTGATTTATTGCGTAAGCACTTTCTGTTTATCAATCGGAAATTTCTGCAGTTGAGAATATCAGCCCGGAATATCTGACTAGACGGTATTCTCTGAACATTTTAAGTATTGTAACAACAATGTAAAATTAACCATCACGTGGAAGACGTTCTGTCTGTTGGCTGTACTGCGTACCACGGTAAGATGCCACGCGGTAAATAACAGACAAATTGTGAGAAGTCGATCCCTTTCACTTCATTCATTCATGCTGTAGTCTGTCTTACGACAGGTCCTTACTCTCTTCCAAAGCGAGTTCTCCACAGAGTGCGATATAGTGCTTCCTCTTTCAATTTCTAGTATCTTCTCTTTTCCTTAAGGTCATCCTGTAGCTGCTTACGCCTTCTTCCTCGTCGTCTCGTCATTTCTATCTTCTTTCTAACTTTCCTTCAATCACGTGTTTTAGAAGGCAGTTTCTACGCAATGTGTGACCAATCCAGTTAGCCTTTCTTCTTTTTACTTTATGTGAAATTATTTTTAAGTGAGAATAGCACAGTGTTTATTTCTTGTAGTGCTCCCACGTATCATCTAAGAGGTTAAAGTGTATTATTATATCTGGTTCATGTTCCTTGTGAGATTGTTTAAGGATTATCATAGAAATTACAAGAACTATTTTTTGTTACAATTGTGTTATATAATACATATGCAATTTTATAGTTTTCGTACCGTTTATTTGCAGAATAAACGGAGCAAAGAATATTTTAGCTGTTTTCTATATAATTTGTAGCATAACGATATCTGTACACGTTACGGTATGTCTCCGTACAGCTGTGATGCGACTGCATGCATGTGTGGCTTATCTTAATTTCACGACCGAAGTTAAAGTAATAATTGCAGTGTGCAGCTAACTGCTATATTCAGTTACCCTAATACAGATTCGCTGACTGGCAAATTTGGTGGTGGCAGATGCAACGCACCACAGACCATAATGCTAGTCCACGGAGCCATTAACATTTCACGGCCAACACACTAAGGTTGTAATTAGTGGCAAGAATCTTACCAGATTGGACATCTCTGTCCCTTACTAAATTAGTTCCCTCCCTTTCTATCTTCTGCATTATGTCTTCAACACACGTTGTAGCTCTGTCGCCAACAAAGTTTCGTAGGCAGCATTTTGCCGTTAAATGCGGCTGACTGAGTTCAAACTGTCAGAGTAAGCAGTAAGTTAAACAAATGAAAGAATTTTAATACTCTGAAAATATCTGATTTCCTTCAACATTCTGTATCCAGTATGATCCTGCCGCTCGTTGGAAATAAAGCTGTAGTGAAATCAGAAGTTCTGACTGCGGAGTTGCTGAAGATTTCAGTCATCTGGAATGTGGCTCCTTATGCAGTCACATGCCGTATATTTAGAACGTTTCGGCGGAATTTCCTGTCTTTGAATTGAAGGTATTTCTTTTTCTATGGCTCAACAGCCCCTTTTCGGGTGCCTAGGCCTCCTCATTTCGAGGTTTCATGATCACACACTTTAGACACACCACACTCGGTAGGACTCCTCTGGACGAGGGACCAGTTCGTCACAGAGACCTCTACCTGACAACACACAACACTCACAAGAGAGAGACTTCCATGCCCTCGGTGGGATTCGAACCCACGATCCTAGTAAGCGAGCGGCCGCAGACCCACGCCTTAGACCGCAGGCCACTGGGATCGGCAATTGAAAGTATTACAAAAAGAAAAATAATTTATTTTGAAATGCGCTGAAGACGGGCGTGAACACCTCTATATCATCCACACGCTCCGTTGATCTACTGCTTTCAGTGTAACAGATCACTGCAAGAATATTTAACAGCAGATTTACACATAAACAGACGAAGTATTATTTTGTAATTGTTCTACAATAACGTCTGATGTTCTCCCTGATAATGGATCGACAGGGTTCGAAACATGTAGCAGTGGAATGTTTTTAAATATATTGTTATGAACCTGTGATCAATTAAGTGCATTTGTTGGATAATATTAAATTGTCGAATTACACTTAACGGTATGGGAAATATACAATATATGACGATTAATCGGTATATTATGTCGGCCTGTGTCCGTGTTATTTTCCTGTTAAGATAGAATCATTGAAATCTCAGATCTTTCGTTTCTTATGTTTTGATTTGGCACATCAAAGTGCGTTACGCGTGAAACCTTAAGGAGAACACGTGAGATTCGAATTTCATTTAATAAAATTATTTTTTGAGCAGATAAACTCTGATATAAATTGTTCAGTAGAACCTCATATTTCCAAAAATCAGTCTGGCAATTTATTACGCCACGAGAATAAAACATTTCCTTTAAATCTTATGTACTTGAGAATATTTATTTTTAAAATATCTTTGCTTATTATCATTGAGGACCCAAAACGTGACTTTGCATGGAAATCTTAGCTGATCAATCTGTTTCATTAACGCCTTACTCTAAAATGTCGTGCATCAATGCTTTCTCTGACTTCGGACGTCAGACCTTATATTTAATTTTTATTAAATGTTGAAACAGTTATTTGGTTATTCGCAAGTAAAGCTGTTATTTCGACTCCACGACTGGAGTTTGATAACCATGTTAAAAACGGAAGCCGTTTGCACGATATGAATAATTTATTTCCTAAGGATTACAACGGCCAGTGAAGTAGTTACAAGAAAATACATAAAATTAATCCGACAACTCGTAATATTTTACGTCCTATATAATAATAACATCTGCCTTTTGTGTGAAAATTTGTGTTGAGAACTCAGGAGGTTTGCACGAAATCTGACGGTAACTATCACTCGTAATATTATGTCGAAAGCACGTCGTTACGTAAGCAGAACACCGATGTTTGCCCAGCTTAACATCAGTGGGCGGTACAGTGTTGTTGAGAATATATATAAATATACTATAGACATTCTGAAAACAATTCGTATTCCCATGAGAAATGAAATCCCTGAATTATCCTATACTTTTGTTACATCTAAAAATTTTTAACAAAAGTTCCTGAATCCAGCAAGTCACTTTAGGTCTAGTCCTGCTTTATGCAAGAACCAGAAGGCTCTTAGACCTGTCTTATTGTTTATAATGTTTTACTATTTGAGTGAAATGGTGCTAATATGTAGACTTAATGTTGAAACAGGTGCAGTATTATGCATTGCTTATTCTAACATATCGTGTCTTAGAAAGTTGGAAAGAAATTTGAAACTTGAAGAATCATGCACAAAAAATAAAGTATTTTGGGAAATTTACTTTTCTCAGTACCACTGTTCTTGGATTGCTTCGTCCTGAATATGAAAGCAATACGATTCTCCGAAACGTCGTTAACTCTGTAGCTAATATACGTGGCGTAACATTCGAGAAGACCTGAATCCTTAAAATTTTAAACTTAATATTTTTCATTACAGTATTGCAATATAATTCTAAATGCACTTAAAACATGTAAATATTTAAATTATTATCACAAAATATGCTCTTCTACATGTCATCTTCAGGGAGACTAATATATAAAGGAATTCTGGCTGTCGATTTGTAACACATATGTTTTACATATCGACAACCAGAATTCCTTTTCCCTGAAGGTAGCTCTCTCGAGCCGAAATATGTAGGAGATTATATTTTGTGACAATACATTTAAATATTTAGCAATTTGAGTGTATTTTATTGGAATTATATCAAACCTTAAAATTATATTACATTGAATAATATCTATTTCCGCTCTTTCGATGAAATGTGTAACTCAGAATGCTCTTAAAGTACTTCCTTCGGTAAAGTCTTCCAAAGACTAAAGCTCATATATAAAACCCATTCTGTTTAGGATATTTTATTAATAGTGTTGTTTGAATGCGCAGTAATGATATCTGCACTGTATCTTCAGACACAAAACCTGGTACTAATTTTATTAATATAAGATAACAATACACGCAAAATATTACAACCGCAGCGCGCTATCTCTCTTATTGCCTTTACGTTTTTAACTCTTGAATGTTAAAGTACGATACTCTTACAAATAGAGTAAAACAGGCAGGAAGGACGAGCGGATATAAACAAGAATGGTGGGCCATAGCAATCCTTTGTGTATAAACGTCTGAAGACTGTAAAGCCGGGATTAGACGGCGCGTGGCTCGGCTCGTTTTACGTCATAACTGACGTCATTTACAAAGAATCGTATTCGAACGCGCCGTGTAACCGGCCTGGCGCGGCGCGGCTTGTGATTGGGGGAGCGAGGCTCGTTGGATCGCCTCAAAAGCGGTTTTTTCACGATCCTCAAAGGGACTCGGCGCGGGCAGCTGTTGCGGCTACACGGGGCTTGCAGTCTACGCGCCAAGCCAGTCTCGTCCAAGTCTCTATACACTTAGGTCTGGTCTTTGTTTTCTGCTGTCGGGGTGCGCGAAGAGTGAAAGTTTCTGTCCTACAATTGGTATTGGCTAGAATGGAGTGGTCAAACGAGGACATTTTTAAGTTCATAGAACAACACGACTTATTCCACAAGCCGAGCCGAACCTACACGAGCAAGGCCGCTGGACCGCCATTTGCCGAGCTGCGCCTCGTCGTGTAGCCAGATTGTCTTTTCTGTTCCGATCTGTTGGCCGAGCAAATGACGTCACGTCACTCGACGAGCAGCGCGCCGTCTAATCCCGGCTTAAGGCTTACCGTAAAGTTTGTTAGAATGTACATGTGCGTTTTTTTTCTATACACAAAGTTGTTTAAAGTATTTTTCGCTCAGATAATTATGAAGCTACTCATACTCGATGTGCAAGCAGACACACATGTTTATACGTATGTAGCCGGTTTCGAATTCCGGGAGGTGTGTTTTCTCTCTCCTTCAAAGCGCTGAAACCGGTACATAGTCCCGCCCAGCCTGCTAATCTATGAGTACCTGGGCTCCTTTACCTGGATTTAAAGCGACCGGAGCGTGAAGTTTATCACTTACCTCCACGTAGTGCCGAGGTTGAGAATGAGAGGAGCTTCGTAACTGGGACTGGAATAACTTCATACTTTGTCTTTTTTATTATGGTCACTTACCATTGCTTGGAGATTCCCTTGTAAATTTTTACCTTATACAAAACCCCACGGCGACTTTTTCCATAACACTGAAATCATGATCCCGTTGTCAGAACCACACACTTCGCATTTTGAAGTAATTCGCAATGATTCCGTAATTTAAGGTAATTATTTTACATGTATTTAAATAGATTATCTAAATTTTTATGTGACAGTTTCATCATTTTATGGGTTGATTTTCAAAAACATGTTCATCATCATAATAGGTTCTACCTCTTTATATAGGCCAAAATTAAAATTTACTGACGGCATTGTACTAAAAGAAGAAGGGAAATGGTGCAATGAATTCAAGTGTCAAAATACAGGTTGGCTGCTGGCACGGGAATTTTTGCGCACGCTGGTGTCAGTATGGAATGCTAGGATTATAGTCTAGTGGCTATTAAAATAATACATATGTGAAGGAGTCAGGACTCCATGGTTTCTAATGGATGGATTTCCTCTCTGTTTTCGCTTCACTCAGATTCTCCACGATGATAATTTTACAATAGGGGTATTTAAATGTAATTAATTTTGATGCTGCTGAAGTTGTCGAAGTCAGTTCTTAAACGTCCAAATTCTTGTACATAATTTCTGTTGTAAGGTCTTCAGAAGAAACCAAGAAAATTATAGGAGAGGAAAAGAAAGATATTAATGGTAGAATTAAAACAGTACGTAGTATTATGAATTATATAATAGACCAGAACAACATAAATAGGTAAATACGAGTAATTAAGGAATGTCTGCTCCGCAAATACTGGTGTTACGTGGACACGGATTAATGCAAAGGAAGAGACGAAAACTGAAGAAATAACTAAATGTGCCGTGCTGTACATTGTAACAGTAATGTGATCCAAACAGTAGTAGTGTTTACATGAGTTTATTCTCTATAGTTTAAACTGTAGCAAATTTTAAAGTAGCCTTCATAATTTTGATTTGAATGTGTTTTTCATTTACTGATGAATTTTTCTGAAATTGAAACTTATTATTTATTTATTTTGGGTTAATTAAATTATCTTCAAAACTTTTTTGCAATTTCTGTATATTCAGAATCTACATTAGAAGCCACACAACCTTCACGGCTTTAGAGACAGAGAGGCTTATATCAGTAAAATGTTTATGCCGCTCTTCGGGGTTTTATTAAAATATCCTGCTGTAGTTTGCATGTATGCACTGAGGAAGATATCTGCATTCAGCCCATTTCAAGCGGCCAGAATTCCCGCTGCATGCAGCAAATGTAATCCTTTGTTTTCTTTGTGTCGTTCGTAAATGCACACAGAGAGATTTCCTATTCCTCGAAATAGCTGAACAAGATGTACATGCGCTCATACCCCTGCAGACTAAATGACCTCAAACAGTACATTTCAGAACAAATGTATCTTCAGTTTATTTAGTCTGTTACTTTTTGTCACCAGCCGAAATTTGCTTCAGATGAATGTGCTTCAGAGGTAACTTACGTTATTTGGGGAAGCTGTTAATTTTATAGGTTTTTTTTGTGGAAGCTACAAAATTTGCAACATCCTGCAGAAACAAGCACGTTGTCCTATGCAGTACTTTGTAACAGGATGCTATTATCCCTTACCTAACCCTCAGTATCGACGACCATCCGTTGTTAGCCGCTGCTTCTTCAACATTACAGCTAGAGCTAGATTCCATATTTCGAGGCCCTGTGTTTGAACACCGGAACGGTTCTTTTGTTAATACGTGCGTTCGAATAAAATCAAATGCTTGGTAGATTTTACATTTGTTTATACGACTGGTGATTTTACAATAAGCGAAACAAACTAAGGTGATTCAAATTTTGTTACGGTATAAAGTTGGATTACACACCAGGTTCATAAGGGTTGAAGAATTGTGTAGAGAAGGATCGTTTTTACAAGCCTGATTCTAGTTTGTCTAGTCAAGAGTTTAGCTGCCTTTTTCCGAAACTGCAGGTTTATTATCTTGTACAGAAGAGCCTGTCTTGTGGCAAATGGATAAAGGCAAAAGAACCGTTTGGAGAACAGTTGTTTAGAATGGGACGAAAACGGTAGACTGGCGTAACATAGGCCTCGTGGGAAATAAACACAGTGCACTAGATTAAGCTGGCTCAGATTTGAGTCTAAGAGCGATATTTCGTGTTGCCCGTGTTGAAAGCTGTAGTTATAATGTCCGTTAAGTAGTTATTTAGTTGACTAGATCCTGTGTGCCTCCTTGCCCATTTGATAAATCACGTTTCCTATTTCAGAAAAGCAGTATAGCAGCAGCAGCATATAGTCAATACTTTTATCATAACAGTTGATGGGAAAAGCTTCATAGTCTCCCTAAATATCATTCTATGTTTTATCCTGATTGAAATCTGGAGAGAAACTTTCCCAGTGGAGCTCTGTGGCCTGTGCTTTCTAGCCTGCACTTTGCTGTGCGATCGCTTTTGTTTCCAATCTATTCCCTAAAGTTTACCCACATCATGTACCTCCCTCTGTTGTGACCCGTAGTCTTGGAAGGAAGAACGGGGCTATATTTATGTCTACTTTTCTTCGAGGCCGCAAGCCTGATAGTAGATTTTATTTTAAAGTAAAGAGCGACAAAAATATACAGAATCGTAGTTTATTTTGTTTGAAATTGTCGTCGAATTCTAAAGAACAGGTAAATGTATTCTGGCCCAGGGGGATGTATCTTTCTGCCTTCGATTCCTTACGTATGGGCATTTTAATGTTACATCGTTTCCCTGAATAAATACTGTGTCTTCGATTTTCAGGTAAACTTGTTATTTTATGCACATGTTGTATACGATTTGGCTGTAATGCTGACTGTTTAGTAGCCTCTTTGAACCTCTGACCTTAAATACGTCTAACTCACTACAATGTCACGGAAAAGAAAGAGGATTATAAAATGTTAATACTTTATACAAGTATGTAGTTGCAAGTGAATTAACCACCATTGCTCGTAATTTTAAGAACGTGGCACTTCCTTATTTACTGTAGTCACTTTGTCGTAAGTGCTGAGAAGATTGTCTTGTTAATTAAAAAATTCTGCCACGCCTAATTTTCTTTTATTCCATTCCTTCTCTATAAAAGAATTAAGTAAAATGCGAGATTTGAGGTTCAAACAGCGGTGTTGCTGAAGATTGAAGTCTCCTGTGACGTGACATTGTGTTGTTGAATGAGTAGTAACCGACGTTTCGAAGAGCCTTCTTTGACTGCTTGACCCTGAAGATGAAGGCATTACGATCCTTCGGTAGGTCTGGAACTACACACCTAAAGACAATGCCACTTCCGAAAAGACTTGAAAATTCAGTAAGGTAAAACATATATTTAATACATAGAAATGCATACTGTATGTATTAAACTCTGAATATGGGGCAATGTTCGTGTACTAGTATGAAGGTCTTCTTCAATACAATTTTTTTGGTTTGTGTATACTTTTTAGACAGATAATCTTGCTACATATTTCGGCACACAGTTCCATCTTCAGGCGTAGTACATATAAAAGTCGATACTCAATTTGTGCGTAGGAGATGAAATGGGTAATGGTATATACAGCATGAATCACAAGGAGCTATTGGTTGAATTGTTGTTTGTGAAATTGTTAAAACCTTTCCTTGTCGCAAGACATCACTTACGGGATCAAGGCCTGCTAGGATGTGACGCGGTGTCGTTGAATTTGTGGTTTGCAAAGTTTCGAAGCAACTTAGTGTCTTTAGGTTCAAGGATCAGACCTTGAAGATGAAGGCACTATGTTTCTTCAAAGCGTCAGGACCTACTTGCCCAGTGACACAGTTTTCAGAAGACCTGCATCCTCAAATACACTTCTGCGGCAACTTTGAAGCTCACCAGCACTCGCAGTGACCAGTTACATTTCACTCACTGACAGGATGTCACTTATTGTATTCACTCCGACTTTCATTGTGTTAAAGTAACTATAGATTTATGCTGTCTGATTCGCAACTTTTTCGAATGCTTTCCTACAGATAAGTACCAATGTTCCTTCTTGATGAATGAACAGTTGCGGATTCATTAATGCGTTATTAATGAAGACTTATTTTTCGTATACTTTTACTGTTATGAATATCAATGGTCGAGTTTCGTAAGGAATGTAGTCATTTTATTGGTTTGATGATTAAAATGAGTGTTGTGCATAAAGATGTATTTAGTGCCTCGCAGGGAATGATGTCTTTTTTCATTGGAAATGCCCGTCGCTTAATGCTAATAGAGAACGAGTCTCTGTTTATTGTGAGAATCATGCGTAGCACGCAAGTACACTCTTTGGGCAGAATACAATAATTCTTTATAAGAACAGTTAGCACATTGTACTGATCTTTACAATTTTAATGTTATAAAATTCTGTAAATTGAAACAATTTTTTCGAAATTTCTTTGCTAAGGAACTCGCTTCGTTTTGAAAAACTGACGGCACTCTAGATAAAAGAGACACATTTCATGGCACCCTAAACCAAAGAGACACATTCATGACTACCTAGACCAAAGAGAACATTTCATGGCACCCTAGACCAAAGAGACACATTTCATGGCACTCTAGACCAAAGAGACACATTTCATGGCACCCTAGACCAAAGAGAACATTGCATGGCATCCTAGACCAAAGAGACACATATCAAACTCACTGAAGCATAGAAGAACCTGACTTATGTAGTCGTGCCCGTAATTTAATAATTTGTTTTCTCTTCTTTGCAAGATTCTTTATGGACTGTCATAGGAGCAGTTTATTAGGGGAAGTGCAGTTCGGTGTGGCACAAAATTATAGAAGCTCCCTTTTTGTCGAATGGATCTAATGTTATTTATTCAGTAATCATATACAAAGGAATTTCATTTCTGGAGCAGATAGATGCTGAGCTGCTGGAAATTATCCACAGAGAACCGCGAAGCACAATTTAGGAAACACTGTATTAACTGAACTCTCGCAGCATAAGAATGATTAGTGATTACGGTGAAATTGTGCAAAACTAGCCAAATTACCTTTGAACAACTCAGCAATAAACCAGGGAAAATACGGAGAGAATAACCCATTTCTTCTTTCAAATTATCACTCCTTCTGGTACCATTTTAAGTCATTACCTTTCTTAACTTGATTAAGGACAAGCTAATTTCCAGAGTTACGTAAGTGCGCTTATTTGAAAATAGGCTCGCAGGGAATTCGTTCTAACCTAGGTAATAAAAACAGCTGTAAAGGGGAAGTTTCGAGAATTAAATTTACAATATTTGTTACTTGGATAATGTTTCCATTTTGCAGAAAAATGACATTTTCAAGTGTCAGTGATGCGTTTTAATGACGTAGAGACGTAATTTATAATAATTTACTTTAGTATTTATCGGTTTATTTTCTTAGGTTTGTTTCATTTGTGGGAGTATGTTTACTCTCACAACTGCCAAGATTATTTTTATTTTATATTTACTGACGTATTAGTTGGCGAGATGGATTTAGCTATTTAATTTCTTTTCCTGAAAATTTTATTTACAGTTGTTAGCAGTTGGCTTTGTAATTGTTGTCACATATCACATTAACAAAACGGTTGTAATAAGCCCCACAGGTTTAGGTAATACCACATCAGGCGTTACATAACAGCATTACCGCAGTGCTTGTTTCTGACATTATTGTGAAAATACGCACTGTAAATTATTTAAAAATGACTGTATATCCTGGCAAAGAATTCGTTCAAGCATACGCTTAAAGAACTGGTTTAACACGAGTAATAAAGTAACAATATTTGTATGAATTTACACGGTGAAAAATGTTAAGAAGCATGTATCATTATGGTAATAAAAATAAGCCGATCCCAGTGGCCGCGCTGTCTTAAGGCGTGGGTCTGCGGCCGCTCGCTTACTGGGATTGTGGGTTCGAATCCCGCCGGTGGCATGGATGTCTGTCTCTTGTGAGTGTTGTGTGTTGTCAGGTAGAGGTCTCTGCGACGGGCTGGTCCCACGTCCAGAGGAGTCCTACCGAGTGTGGTGTGTCTAAAGTGTGATCGTGAAACCTCGAAAAATGAGGGGGCTTAGGCCCCCAGGGGGCTGTTAAGCCATTAAAAAAATATATGTAAAATATGCCACGGCAACGACATAGACTCAAATATCGTCTGATATGATAACAATAAAATCTGATTTAAAATTAAGCAAGTTTTAGATAAGAATAATGATTTTCACATACACAGATCAATTTTAGTTCTTGGTTTTTGAAAAACCAGTTTTATAATTTGCATTTTTATTGCATTTTTCATAATATTTCCAAAATTCCTGAAGATGACGTAACCGCACCGAAGCGCATAGTATGCATATTATTCAATTATGATACTTAGTATTTAAAACTTAAACTGCGACATATCTTCTTAACCTATCTTACCCTCTTCAATTATTTTTACCCAAAATCTAATGTAACTGCCGGACCGGTATGTCTGTTGTTGGTAATACACATTTCGTGTAAGTCTCTAAGGATGTAGCTGGCCTAGCATTCTTATTGGGACATGGACAATTCGAAACAATGTCATAACATCGAACACTTTGCCGACCTGTTCAGTTTCGATAGCAAGGCTCGTCCCCCGGGAGTGGCCGGCTAGTGGATCTGCCCACTCACGTCCATCTAGTGCCGACGCTAAGAATGAGTGGAATTACAGGGCCTATATCAATTTTTCGCATGTGCGTTTATGGCGGTCACATGTACAAATGAAATATACGAAACCTTAGTTATACGTGTCCCTGAAATGTGGTCTGCCACACGAAGAGGATATACATTTTGGGTCTATGAAAACGGGTCGCCGAAGATATTATTTGTGCTTTAGTGACAGGACGTGACATGAGATGAACAGTAAGGGTCCTTATTAAGAACCTCTTTACTATGTCGTTCGGTCATTATTTCCATGCCATCTTCTCTGCCACGCAAATAGTTTGCGTAGTATTTTGTTTTCCAGCATCGGCATTCTCCCAGAATGAAACCAAATTTCGCATAATGATTTAATAGTTCCGTAACCTACCAAGTCTCCTGCTGGTATTAAATACAGGTTATGCAGTGGTACTGGCTGGATTGCCTCGCTTCATATGCTCAATTTCGCTTTATGAGCTCGGATATACTGCTTTACAATCCATTTTCTGTGCGAGATGAGAGGATAATTAAAGAGTACAGTTTCTTCTATCCATTTACAATGTTTTACTTTCATTATACATCTTAAAGTTTATATCCTCTGGGACTCGGATATTACTGAACAAAAAGTTGCCCTTTTTCAACATCCACTTGTCAGACGATTGAAATAATGGAGACAAGTACACGGTACACTGTACATCTCAACTGTCGGCGAAAGTTCCGTTCCACTCCGGATAAAATTGCTGTTGACCAAATAAGTTAATCTATTTCTTGTGAGTAACTCTCTCCGAAGCTTTATTTGTGTTTCTCTGTGCAGGAACTTTGTACTTGGACTTCATTTTACGCTCCAGCTCATCCCGTCTCATTTCGCGATTTTAATCTTAGGTTTCTACTCTTTTACTCCGAGTCTTGAGACTACGTGTAGGACGCGTGATACTGGCACTATGTTTAGGCACTGCGTTTTGTCCTCTGGCAACAGTAACTGTGATACAGCGCTCTGTTTAAATTAGGTAAGGCAGAAATCAACAAATACATTACACGTTAAAATGATCCAATTCATACAAGTTTTCCTTTCAGTTTTAAATTTTCTCCTTTATATGACATTATTTAATTCGTTCCATATTTTTGAATATATCTTAAATTCTAGAGGATCAAATTCAGCAACCGATCGTAAGAAGTTAATCGTTGTTAACTGGATCTTTATTTTATCCACTTGAACATCTTTCCAATGTTTATGTCTGTAATTTAATAATACCTCTCCTGCCCATCCCTTTATATAATTATGCTTGCGTGCTTTTCAATGTTATATCTTAGCCTTGTTTATATTTTTCCTTATATATCCTATTGATTTGCTGTTCTCTAGTAAATTTCTTCATACCACAAATGTCAGCAAATTCGCCGGATATTAAATTTTGTCTATTCGTGTAAGTTCGAGACTGCTTTAAAGAAAACTCAAACTCCGAGTTTCATGTTGTAACTTGCCGGTCTTCCGTTTTGTTCATATCGACCAAACAAAGGGTCATGCGAGAGCTCTTCCGGGGCGTAAGCATTCTGTGATGGCCTATAACAGGGCTGACCATTGTTTGAATTTACAACCACAGAGAAAGCACTGTGTCCTGTTAAATGGATCACGCTACCTGCATCTCGTAATCTGGTGATCTGGTTAAGCAGGTGTATTTATTACCATTTAACGTTTACTTCATTAAGCACCCGAAACACCAAAAGATCTAAGACTCGACGTGGATATCTCCACGCTTGTGCAACTGGCACACCTGTTTGCAGTCGTAGTGTGACTGAGTGAACTGCACTGTATGATGTATCACGGCCTTATTTGTGAAACTTTACAGGCAGCTTCATCACCAATATCTTACTCATGAGTGACTCAGGTAACGTTAACCGACTTGCTATCACGAGACTAGTTGAACCACGCTTCGAAGCATATTATTTGGAGGAAATGCCGCATATGTATTAAGCAGCTATGAGGCAGCCGAGGTGTGTAATTTGTTTCAGTTCCAAATGTTGTCTTCTTGAAGTATATTGTTATTAACTGTTCAAATCTCTGGTTACTATGGGTACCACCTGCCGCGATACCAAAGGATTGTGCCTTTTACGCGTGCAGTTTACTTACGTTTTAATGATTCTGAGAATCAACAGGAATTATTTCCCTAAACATAATTTGCCGGTTGGTCTTTGTAATGAACATGGACCGTGGGCCGTGTTCTGTACCAAGTATGAACTGAAACTTTATATGGAATTCAGACGAATTTTGGTGTCTGAAGTGTGACGTTCTTGTTACATAACTTTGAACACTTAGACACATGTTCTACGTATTTGACTCTGCCGGTTGGAGGCGTCCAGTATTCTGATTTTGACTTCAGTATAGATAAAACTACCCTGTGCCTAATTCAGCGCCATCGCGCGAACGAGGTATGTCTGAATGGATCTAGTTAAAGAGGTCCATTCTCTCTGAAACTTCGGCTGTAAGTGGGAGTGACTGGTCACCTGTGGGTACTGACCGCTTTGCCCATGGAACAGATTCTTCGGTACCCTTGATCAGGAGGCTGGTAGGCCCCAGAGCCGGTCTGGCGCAGTGACGAAGGGACTGTCCCACGCCTGGAACGTAACCGCGACTCTTCCGCCGTCTAGCCCGTAGCCTCTTCATTGTGCAGACTAAATTAACCGGTTATTAATTTTAAGTAATTTTACGATTAATAGATGTGTAGTGGGATAATATTAAAACTGTGTGGTCTGAAGTTGGATTCGAGGGTAACCAGCAAATAGAGGGTCAAGTGCCTGAAGAAGCCTCCTACTGCATGCGGTAGATTGTAATTTAGGGAAATTATAATAGGCCTATCGACTGGCGTCAGATGGTCTGTTCCTTTACCGGCTAGCGAACACAAATTTGTTTCGTTGTAAAACCTATAGATTGAAAGTTTTCTCACCCCTAAATCTTTGTTCGTCCTTCTGTTTCTTTTTCAGCCTCTTTGATTTTAAGTCCTAGCGAATTTTGAAGTATTCTAAGCAAATTTGTTTCGATAAAATTCGTCGAATGTTTGCCGACTGCGTGTCAGTTACTTAAACATGCTCGTAATGAAAGAATGAATGAATGGTGAAAAATGTGGTCGAAGACGGAAAACACACGTAGTCCGAGACTAGCCGAGATTTAAAAACAGATTGCTTTTTAAGCCGCAGTTAGACTAATGACTGCTACGTATAAGGGGAAATAGCCTGCTCGCATAAATGACCTTCACTTCTAGAGAACCTTTGGGAAGGATATTAATATGTGCAAGGCAGAGGTATGCGTTTTGAATTGTCATGTAAGTCCTTCACTTTTTACAAGTAAGTTGAAAACTTAATATAATTAATGGAAGTAACCCAACATTGGTAGATTTATCGCGTGTTCCAATTTTTGTCTAATAGAGTAAAGCAGAACTGACTGACTAAACTAAACTAAACTAAACTAAACTAACTCAGCTAACTCCATGGAGCAGAGTCCTTATTGAAAATCTAATAGATCCACAGCTAGTCAAGAATTTCCCCGCATATTCTTGAACCCGAAGCTTAATGACAACTTTCACAAGAGTCTGTCGCCTGTCCCTATCCTGAGCCAGAACAATTCAGTCCATAACCCCAGCCGAATTATTTAAAGTCATTTCCAATATTATCCTCCCACCTACTCCTAGGTCTTTCTAGTGGCTTTTCCCCTTAGGTTTCCCCAACAAAACGCCCTATGCACATCTCCTCTGCACCTTTCCTGCTATGTAACCCACTTATATCATTCTTCTTGATTTGATCAACCATTCGAGTAATATTTGTTGAAGAGTACAGATCATGAAGCTCTTATGATGCAATCTTCTCCATCCCTGTGTCACCTTGTCCGTCTTAAACCTAAATATCTTCGTCAGTACCTTGTTACCAAACATTCTTGCCTATGTTCTTCCTTAATGTGAGAGGAGTAACGCAAAACAACGAAAGTGTTCCTGAGAAGCACTTCACTTGCCTGTATTAGCTCCGTGCGTGAAGCTTGAGAAAATAAGAATAAAGCTTGTAGCTGTGACATAGAATACGTCGCTAAGTATCTTGTGCCTGTCATAATCCGAACACCTGTATATGCATTTACACCCACCGGAAATGCAAGCTAAAAAGCCCCAATACCTTTCAGTAAAATGCTTTAATATTTTTTCTAGCCTAAAGGAGAGGGATTTTTTAAAAAAAAGAAGTAGGAATGACACTGATAATTTTAGGAGTCACTTCTGTCATTTTCGCAGTGTACATGAGTCCTTACGATGCGATGCACGTCTTAAAGTTCTCAGATAGCTGTCGTGCCTAAGAGGGTCCGTGTGTTTGCAGGTGACGGAAGGTACTTTCAAGTGTGTGCTGTGACTTCCACTAAATTGCCCCAGTTTCTTCTGGAACACATCCTAGAGGAAGCTTAAAAGAGCCCGATGCCAGGCGTTCTTCTTTTAAAGTGATGTGGGTCGCTGATAATGTTCACGACTGGCGACGACACGGCTTTTCCGCCAAGTGACGCTAATAGTCTCATTTTTCAACTAGTGTGAGAGAGACGCAGCTCGGAACCTTTGACTCTTGTATTCATAGGCGGTAGTAGTTCCTGCTGAAGGCTTAGGAAAATAAGTGCAACTATAAACACTAGTTCAGATATGATACATCTCGTTAGAATCAAGCAGCCGTTTACCCAAATACTACAATGTATACGTAGGATTATGTGTCTGTATATACCCTATTATAAATTACAAATTTGTTTGAGGAAAACAGATTCAGGTAAAATAGTAATATTAATAAAGTAATAAATCTTTCGAAAATTTGTCCAATTGCAAATATTTTTAATGATGCTGTTAAATAGAGTTTCGCAAAATAATTGAGAAAATATTAATTTCGGGGGATGCATGATACTGGCCAGTTCAAAACTTTTGTGTGTCAGTGTCCTTTTAAAATATCTTAAACATTTTTTTTCCTATGGCTCGACAGCCCTATATGGGCCTGGGCCTCCTCGTTTCGTCGAGGTTTCATGATCGCACATTTGAGACACACCACAGTCGGTAGGACTCCTCTGGACGAGGGACCAGCTCGTCGCAGAGACCTCTACCTGACATCACACAACAGTCACAAGAGACAGACATCCATGCCCCCGGTGGGATTCGAACCCACGATCCTAGTAAGCGAGCGGCCGAAGACCCACGCCTTAGACCGCACGGCCACTGGGATCGGCATCTTAAACATTGCAATACACAAAATCTTTACCTATTTTTTTTTACATGGACACCAGATTTGGTATTTTGCCAAAGCTCAGAACACAGGTTGTGAATATTCCAGTCTTATGGAATATGACACCGTGTAGATCGATATACAGCTACTAAGGCCTTAGAGGTTTTGCTGGCCCCATCTTCAGGTTAGTCCAAGTAGTCTGTTCCTTGACCTCCCTGAAGATGGAGGCCACATGCTTCTCCGAAACATTTCCTTACATACACCAATTCACACTGCGTCATAATCTAGAAAACGAGAATAATCTTTAGCACCACACTGAGAACCTCAAATGTAAAGTCGCTACACTGTTTTTCTTTGTGATACTTGCTATGTAGAAAAGTATTTGTATCTACGAATATAAGGGAGCCTGTAACGGAGTGTCTGACTATTGAATCTTGAGGAGTTTCATAATTTTACTCTTCGACGAATATTTTTGGGCTGACCAAATTAAGACGGAAAGTATATGCAGAGCATGTAGCACGCATGGATGATAAGACAGCGGATATAAAATTGTATCTGGAAGGGCTGAGACACAGTTCCACTTGAGGTAGCTGTACGTGGGAATATAATATTAATGTTGGTCTTAACAAATTATTTTATTGTGTAATTTGGTTTCATCTGCTTCAGTTTATTGATCAGCGGCGGGATCTTGTGAACAAGGATTGACCTTCGTGTTCCACAAAGACAGAACATTTTGTGATGAGCTGAGCAACTATTGGCTTCTCATGAAGGATTTTGTTTCTCTGAAATGATAAGTGCACAAATTTCCATGTGCATGTGTAGTATCTTCATATTACGTACATAATTTCAATGTAATCATTCCATAAATTACATTTTATGTGGTACAGCTTTGAGTCTACGTTCAGAGACAAGGATCAAACGTTTTCTGCAATATTTTCCCACCTTCCGACAACTTTCTACCCCACCTCTTGTAGCACAGTAAACAGTTTTCTTGAGGAAAACTTATAAATTTCTGCAGGAGTGTGTATGATTTAAGTTAAGGAAGTTAATTTACATGCACTTTTGACGTCAGTGAATAAGAAAGATGCCAGATTGGTTTCTTATCTATCTTGAAGCCCATAAACACGTAAGCTCTTTTCCTTCATCCGTCCTACCTCTCTCACTTTACAAGATTCTTTAATGACTTTTCGAGGTCCATAGTGTACTTGGAGTCTCTCAGTTGTGAGGAATTAATTTTCTATCCAAGGCCCTGTGGCTTTGTGAGTTAAGATGGGGGTTTAGTAATCAATTGCTTATATGGAATTGATTATAGTTTGGTACTTAACTGTGATGTATTTTTATTATGTAATCCTGTGTCTACAGTTGACAGCACCGTAAAAGCGATGAAATAGCACTTTTCATTTAAAATTTTTTGCAAGTTATGATAAGTAATTTCCCGCATTGCCCGCAAAATTGTCGCTTTGAGAAGGGAGTGAGCAGTGTCTAAGCAGACATATTTGGTCACCTGTCTGTGGTTACGACTTGTGTGTTGCGGCAGCTAGTAAAGGAGCAGCAACAAAAGAGTGGTAGTGTTCTTCATTAGCGTGCGTTTTATTTCCGACAAAGAAATGAGTGACAGGTTGTTTGAACAAACCATTATGATTGCGGTTATGCAGATGTTGACGGTGGCTTATGGTGCTGATACTACGAGAAAGTCTAAAATCTGTGATAGCTTTTCAAGAGCTCAGATCAAGGCGATGTCGATTTTGTCACACGGTATTGTTCCCTTTGATTTTCGTGAATAATTCAGAACATTGAACCAGCATTATTATGGAATATTGGCAAGGTTATGTGAGGTGTTTTCTTTTAAGACGACTGGATTTATGCCCTGATGCTTGAATATTACGTCATGACAATTACCCTGCCCATGACATGCTCGCTGTCCGGGAGTTCTTGCCCAAAAACGCCATAACAAAATTACTCGATTCACCATATTTGCAAGGTTTAGACCCGTACGACTTCTGACTGTTATTAAAACTGAAGAATCTTTTTATATGTTACAGATTTTTGGACAGTGCTGACTTTCAGTGACACGACGACCTTTCTGAAAAGCGTGAGCACTGACTCACTAAGTGTACTGCTGCGAAAGAAGACAGCTTTGAGTGTGGCAGGGACAGTAATTAAATACAGTTTTTACGTGGGCATTCTGAGAACTTGAACGTCACACGTCGTGTTTCTAGAATTTTAAAAATGTCAGAGTAGTTTCAGTGATAGATATACGCACGCATGTATGTGTGTGTAGGCTGTTAATACCACTTTTAGAACAGCATCTAGAAACCTGTTAATTCAGGCTTAACAAGACAGGTAATGTAAGAATAACGTAACATTGAGGCACGTTCATATAAACTTTGTTGCCGTAGGAAAGCAATACGTGATTACTTATTCTGAGCGTATGTCAGTAGCCTTAGATATCCAGCTTCAAAGTACATGCGCCGATTTGTAATCTGTGGTCTGTCTCGCTCTACAATGTTTTTCCACATTATATCATAAAGGAATGATTTTCGGGAAAAAGTTATTGAACGTAAAATGTCTCTTTTGATTTTCTCTACAACTTTAGTCTAAAACACTTCGCATTCTCAGAAGAATCCAGCGAGATTTTATCGTAAATATACTTACCTCTTCATGTAAAGTACTCGTTTTTCTTGTCCTACTTTAATAAAACTTTAATTTTTTCGACAGATTTTCGAAAATACTTAAATATCACATTTCATAAAAATCCGTCCAGTGGAAGCAGAGTTGTTCCATGCGGACGGACGGACGGATAGACAGACAGACGTGACGAAGTTAATATTCGCTTTTCGTAAATTTGCGAACACGCCTAAAAATCATTTGGATGAATCTAGTCCGTGAATATACGAACATTTCGATTGTACAGCTTTTGTTGATAAGAAAATAAAAGAGTATTCTGGTTTGTTTGGAATTAAGAGTGGAATAGCTTTGTTTGCAGAGAAATTCTCATCTGTTCTCAGATCTCATTTGTAACTTCTCTCTTGTATACAGTTTAAGCAAATTATGCCTTAAGAGCTAACCTTTTTTCTACTCATAAACACATAGGATCGTAATTTACAATATTTTACCTCATTTCCATACGTTTACTGTACAACAATGCTAAATATCCTACTTGGGTTGACGTTTCCAGTGTCTACCCTCCCGGATTCAGTCGCCTCATTGGGCGGCAACTTCTCTGGCAGTGGTGTAATGCTTGCTATCGAAACAAACTCTGCAGGCGTTACCTACAAATTGCTTCTTGGTTCCGGCTACTTAATATTTTGTTTCACATTTTTCAGTAAGTGTTTTAAAATTTGTCTTACGTCAGGCTTATATATAGAAAGTATGTGGCTCGGTTTAATAGCTACAGAGATGTGTGCTGGAAAGAGAAATGTCATAATTTTCATAAACCATCTGCTTAAAATGCAAGAAGTTACGGAAGGAATTTACGGTACCGGGTTTAAGCTTCTTGTAGCTGTAATGATTGAAGGTTTACGTATTTTCAGATACGACATAGTGTTGATTGGCAATTAGTTGTTTATATTTTAGACGAGCTTACCACTTCCATTTTCAGAGCCTAAGCTTTCCAAGAACTCTTCTTGGACTGCTAGGTATAGCCAACGTCTAAAACATTTTGCATTGATATCACGCAGCACAACAGCGCTTGAGACATGCCGCCTAAAAACATTTTGCGATGTCTGAATACTTCAAAACTCATCTACAGTGCTAAGCGACGTTACTAAATAATAATTATAAAAATTGGAACCAACTCCTTAGAATTACGTTCTCCCTTTTCATTTATGGTAAATATTTAATGAAGCATTATTCTGGCCTCAAAATGTAGGCAGTATATTTCTAAAAAACACCGGTGTGTGTATATGCCACGGTAGTCGGCGTTAAATCCCAGATGACTGTAATATTGGAGAAATTTCGCATCTTCATGCACTGTGTTCTAAAGAGATTGTCTGAAAAAAAATTATAAGAAATATCTGAACGGGATGTGTTTCTTCAGTTCTTATATACTTTAACGTTTGCAAAATGCTCATACACTTCTCAGTCGGACTGTACATCCCTCTCCGCACCTCTTTTTATATTATCACAAAAGCAGGACTCACAAGAGAATGTTTGTTGTTGGCTCTTGTATCAAGAGATGATCCATAGTACTGGTATGAGAGCACTAAGCAGATACAAGCTATAGAATTTTCAATGGTTTACGTCCCAACTTACCACGTTACAGACCAATGGAAACCAGGTCTCATTATATGAATATTCACCGAACACATTGTGTATTGTATGCATATATAACTAATGATGGAACGCTTTATGTGAAGTGAAGTATGAACGTATTGCATTTCAATCCTATATAGTAGGCCTGCCTTTACTGCAGCTATGATATTTGTTCATGCTCTAGTAAATATCACAGTCTGTTAAATGTTTCTTGTTTCGAGGCTTGTTGTCTCCATAGTAACATTGAAGAAAATTACGACACTGAATATAATCGAGAGCAGTGGCGTTGTTATGCTTGTTGAAGTAGCTGATATTGCTTTCCTTTCCTGGACTGATCCTTCATGGTAATTTGATACCATAAAATATTTGCCTCATTGTTTAAATAGGTAGCAGTGAGTATATTTATAACGAATATTTATAGAAGGAAACACACTGTTCTATTATACCTCGGTATTTCTCTACAAGTTTCTATGCTGATGCTACTCTTAGCGAAGGCAGTAAAGTAAATGTCTTGTGCTGTCATACATTTCTCTCTGGATGTTCAGTGCATGTTTTTCACACGCTTTAAATTTGTCAGTAAGAGCTCAGAATTTCCGTTAGTAAGAATTTTCATACACAGTTACAGTACAGTTACAGTTACATGTGCAGTTGCGTGCAGAAATTAAATTTGTTCTGAATATTCTAGTTTCAGTTCAAGTCACTAAACTGAGCTGTGTTTGTAGCTAGTGTCATGCTTTATGTGATATGTCCCTTATCATTATTTCTCCTTTACAATCTTTTAATATTAATTTAATATAATTCTTATGAGACTGACCAAATACGCATTATAGTTCCTCATATAAACTGTATATTTTGTCTTCATTTTGGACAAGCTTATTCAAAACAACAATACCGCAACAACTGCCTGGTGTTGTACACGGGATCTTATTACTAACAAACCCTGTCATGTTAACCTCTGATATGGCGTGTCTGCATACGAAAAATTTTGCAATCATTTTTCGGTATAAAATGTATATATTAATCCATTGAAGCTTAAATAGCAGCCATGTATCTCATGTCCTCCATTTACTAATTTCGTTTCTGCTGATTTCAATTTATGTAAACTGTAGAGTTTGAAATATCGTAACATTTTTCTTCTCCCGTTGTAAATAATCCGTCCAAGTAGGGAGCCTTTTATAACGTTTTGTGGCGTGCTAGTTTTGGCGACTAAGAATTTGTCACAAACCCCTTTTTGGACGATAGCCTTCCATCAGTTTACCGCAGCCGTGTCTTCCACGTATTTACAAATACACTCCGTACCTAAACGTCCGACTTATCCATCCACATAATGAGCAAGAGACACACTGCTGCGACAAGGAAGCCATACATAAGCAGACCAGAACAAATTTGCATAGCTACTCTACATATTATGAGAATGAAGAGTAAATTTTGTATCTTTGGGTATTCTGTATTACTCCACAGTACGAAACAGACAGGAAATCGACAGACCAGTTAGATTTTTATTAGATAAGTCACATAGATACACGCACTTCCAACGAAATGTCTGTAAATATGAAGCTATAAACTTCAGGTTGTTTCATATCATGTTCATGTTATTTGTTCTTATTGTATTTTAATAGTTTAGAATTTAACATTTTCCTGTAAATCCATAAAATAAAGTTACTCCATTGTCTTCTGCCCTGTTTGCTCTCGACGTATAAGAGGTTATATAGGATAAAATGCACAAATCAAGGTATTTAATGTTTATCAGTCTTCTCACTGTACAGTGTCATATGGGCAACCAAGGAAATATCACTTGATTCCTGGCAGAGAAAAAGAGACTTTTGTCTCCAAAACCTACAGACAGGCTCTGGGGCCCACACAACCTCCTTTGCAGTGGATACTGGGGGCTCTTTCCCCTGTAAAAAAGTGGTCGGGTAGTGAAACCGGCCAATTACCTCCATCTATTGTTGAGCTAAATAATGAGTGGAGTTATGCTTCCACCCCATACGAGTGTACTGCAGAAGTAGTCCACTAAATCTGTTGAATAGTTTCGAATGTATAAAGTTGATTATATAAAATTCCTGCAAATAGCTTATAAAGATCGGATTCATTGCAGTGTACGTTGAGCAGTTCTGTTTTATAAGCTATATTTAACACACATTTTCTTCGGACGTTTGAACAGCGGTTGGTTCATTTTATTGTCTTCTACAGGATATCAACTGGTTAGTTAAACGGGCATCTGGTAAGAAATATGACTCCGAGTGCTATTATCGTTTTAAATGTAAATGGAGAACCAAATTCAAGTCGGATGTGAGTGGCTGTTACAGAGGGCGTAGTGTCTGTGCACTGCAGTCACGCTAGCTTGTGTGCTGTTCAGAGAGACAAGAGTCGGGTAATTAAGGTTATGTGTCACAGGGCGACATGGTTTACTCTGTAAACGCAATATTTCCTTGCCTGACGTCCAGTAATACCAACATGTTTACGAACAACTGGGCTGAGGATTTTGGAGAACAGGACACTGAAGAAGGTTCTTAGCGTAATCCATATTCCATGCAGTAGATTGGTTATGCAGTATTTGATCAAACAAATTGAACAATCAATAATAAATAATAATTTGTCACTTATGTTTCTGCTATAAATTTTGAGCTTGTAGAGGTCGAAACATGTAGGAGGAACGTAACTGACAAATTATTATTTATTATGGATTATGCGATTTGTTTTACGTATATTGAAGAAGTTGTCTGCAAGTAAGAGGAAGGAAGTGAACGGGAGAATAGAGAAAATGACATAACGAGGGAGCTTCATGATTTGAATTCCTCGGCACGCACTGTTAAAGTGGTCTAATCAAGGAGAATGAGAAGGTCGGAGCAAGTGGCATGCATGGGAGAGAGTAGAAACGCACACCGATCTTCGATTCGGTAACTCGAAGGAAGGAGGTCATTCGGAATACCTAGGCGTAGAGGGGATGGTAATAGTAAAATGGATCTTAGAGAAATATTCTGGGAGGACATGTACTGGATTTATCTAGCTCACAGAGGCAAGTGGCGGGCTGTTATGGAGACGGAAAAGAATCATCAGTTTCCAGAAAAACAAGGGCATTTTGACTATCTGAAGAAGTATTAGCTTTGAAGCATCAATTTTTGGATGGAGGTCTGCAGGCTGCGTCTGCAGTTTGGCCTTTTATGTCTGACTTGACGATTTTTCCAGCTGAGCAATAACTACTCTGACTGGTAAACGTTAATTCTAGTGTCGGAATTTCGGCGGTCACTGAGCGGTTTCGCTCGTTTCCACAGTCTGCGTACGTAATTGTTTAGACACGTGGCCACTTAAAATGAGCAATGTATATAAGTTGCCTTCCACAACCTTCAAAATGAGTAACTCTTTTTCCCCTCTCTATTCAGTTCTATAACAGACATATGAAAAGGTGTCGTTAAATTAACTAAGAAATTATACTCCACGAAAAACCTGACAAACGACGCAGCTTATTTCATCGTCTCGCTCCGTATCACGGAGCATTTTGTTGGCGCTGTGTTTTCGTGCTTGTTAGCCGTTAGCCTCTAGAATGGCAATTGATTAGCTACTGCTGACTTCACTCATTTCATAATAAACAGATAAAAAGTGCTGTTGGTTTAACTTAGTTTTCGTGCATAAAAAAACTTGGAATTTCCTGTGGGAAATTTGGAAAGCTTGTATTTCATAAGGACTTGTAAAAACTCACAATTGTGTAAATTGTGCAGCAATGCTGTACAATAGTGAGAATTGCATACCCCGAATCACCCCCCCCCCCTCCTCCATACCCAAGGGCAAAAAGGAAACCGAATAATTTACCTTCCACCGTCAGTTTTTCTAGTAGGCTACCACATGCCAATTCGCTTGATGTTTCAAATTCACTCTAGTACATAATAATCACCGGAGATCTTTATTTAAAAATGTAACCATTTTATTGTTGATTATTTAGCCATTATATATAATTCATGAACACATTTAATAATAAATAATATATATAAATCCAGAAAATGCATATTCAAAGCGAGGTGTGAAGAAATAAACGTAGGAAATTTTATGTGTCTGATATACGCTGCAGTCCAGCATTGATGGAAAGACACAGAACAAAGAGCAACACGGTGTTCATGCAGTTTGTGTTATCGTAAGTTACTTGTTAAAACTTGAGCCGCGAAATCTTATTTTTACAATTTCAAATTAATTTTGTTTTTGTGTTGATTTATTTACGTTTTGTTTAATTTCGCTCTGAATATTTCATAATAGTAGGGAGATCGGTGCACACCGAATTCGAAACAGAGCGTGTTAAGCACTGGTCACAGCCTGTTGAGAGACACTGACCTATGTTAAGCACTGGTCACAGTCTCTTGAGAGACACTGTCCTTATGTTAAGCACTGGTCACAGCTTGTTGAGAGACACTGACCTATGTTAAGCACTGGTCACAGCCTGTTGAGAGACACTGTCCCTATGTTAAGCACTGGTCACAGTCTCTTGAGAGACACTGTCCTTATGTTAAGCACTGGTCACAGCTTGTTGAGAGACACTGACCTATGTTAAGCACTGGTCACAGCCTGTTGAGAGACACTGTCCCTATGTTAAGCACTGTTCACAGTCTCTTGAGAGACACTGTCCTTATGTTAAGCACTGGTCACAGCCTGTTGAGAGACACTGACTCTATGTTAAGCACTGGTCACAACCTGTTGAGAGACACTGTCCCTATTTTAAGCACAGGTCGCAGTCTGATTGAGAGACACTGTCCCTATGTTAAGCAATGTCACAACCTGTTGAGAGACACTGCCCCTATGTTAAGCACTGGTCACAGCCTGTTTGAGAGACACTGTCCCTATGTTAACACTGGTCACAGCCTGATTGAGAGACACTGTCCCTATGTTAAGCACTGGTCACAGCCTCTTGAAAGACACTATCCCTGAATATATGTGGAGAAAATGTGGCGAAATACTACAATCCTCATTGTTATCAAAGTGCTTTCTGTATCCAGATGTGTTTTAAAGCTACTCTTTTGCTTTGCTTTGTTACAAATCCATGTAGAAAAATAAATAATGTGAGTAAAATTTAGTGAGCTAGAAACATATTTCTACACGACACATTTGTATATAAACAATGATATTTCAGATGGAATCAGAAAAAAGTAAACGGCTGGCTACTACGCATGTATCTTTGTGCTACTGGCATATGTTTTTTCATTTTTGGCAAGCAACAAAATGGAGATTCCCCATTTGTGAGGGCGAGCTTCGACGTAAAACATTGCGAGCGAGAGAGTGGTTACGGAAGTGCCGGGTACGAGAGTGTGTCCACGCGATTAGGAGGGCCGGAAAGGAAAAGTGTTATTTCTTTGTGTAGCTGAAGTACAATTTGAGGTGCCATTACAGTCAAGTTGGCAATACTGCTCTACATATTTACACCTTTACGGTTGACTTCGCCTCTCACTTTTTTGAAATTTTACTTTACCCCTCAATAATACTTGTCCTTTTTAAGCAACATCAACAACAGCTTTACATAATTCTAATATTTTACTTAGGAAATATATATACAACATTTTACATACATTTGTAATGTATTTACTTCTGTAAAAGAGAGAGATCTACTTACAAAAACATATGGAATTTTCCAGCTGGTAGTTTCTGTTATGGCCTGATGATGACTCTTATGAGCCGAAACTAGTAGCCAGAAAAGTATTTTTTTTTACAAAAAGAAATGTTGGATCTGACTGTAGAATTAATAAGAATGAATATTTCTTGGAATGGCAGTATGCTGTTTGTGAGGATGGGGTCAAAACATTTCGGTATAAATTTAATTGGAGATGACTTGTTCTTTACATGAAGAAGCTGACATCAGTACGGGGCCATTACTTCTGTATCTCGAGACTTCTATTTTGGACTTAATCTGAGAGAAACTGAAGAGTGTTGTTTGCAAATTATTTGTCGTTTGTACATTCAGTGAGTCTACTAATGCATTCATGACACAATTTGTCGTCGATGGCTGAATTAAAAGGAATACGGAAAGAATTGTTAAAATTTCTGATGGAGAATTACACAATGAAATTCTTTTTACACAAAACGAACTCCATGGAACTGGGGATTTTTTCGGTAGCTCATATTCACTCAGATGGTAAAGGAATGCGTCACATTTTATGGCACATGAACATTTATGACCGTACTCTTAAGAAACCGCTGCTGGTTTCTACGGTGAGGCAGGTAAAATGTTATGTTCTGATCTTTTAATGTTTATTTCAATATTCCCTACCTATCTACGCATAAATCATCATAACTATATTCTGAAAGAAACATAATTTATTTTTATCACATAATCCCCAGCAATTATTTGTGGTTCATTCAACAGCAACGTCAGTTTCTCAGTAATACAATACAGATTGATTTGATTCATTAATTATGAATCAGAAAGGATTTGGAAGAAAACGGTCTTGGCCTATTCGAGATCTTATCTCGGTATTTGTCTGGAGAAACTGGGGAAAACTACGGAGAAAGGCAGCGTATTTAGTGGGTGTTCCTGTCGAAATCCGAATTGATTTCCTCCCCAATACAACCGCCAAGCCCTGTCGCTAAACCAACTTGCTCCTTAGAGTTTAAACACTCAAAGTTCTCTTCCATTACCCCTTTTAAAAAGGCTGGCCTGGAATTTGAACCTCTTCATTCGTCATATTTTATTGCATTTGGTTTCTTTTCCCTTTTTCGAGGCATTATATGTTTTAAATTGAAAGACTTTCTCTTCATAGGACAAAAGAACATTCCTTGTTTTTACTTAATTTAGGATTCGTGTTACAAAAAGGACGTTTCATTAGAATCACCTGTGCACGTCTGTGACGTTATGAAGATTTACGGAGTAAGTTCACACACTATATTATTGGAACTAAAACGTCTTTTGTATTCGCCAATCTCTCGGAAGCCATAAAAAATAATTTAAAAATAATAGCTACAGTTCTGCTCATTAGACTTGTTTGAAGAGAGGAATGGAAGTCTAACGCCCCTGTGCAATCAAATTGTGCTCCTGCTTTTGTTTTTCTGCAGTTCTGGTATTTTAAAAGGAAAATTACCGAGCTAAGTGTTCCAGGCGGTCGACTGTACGACTTCACCGTCATACGTCGAATGTAAGCCTGACTTCTATTTCCCTTCTCTTAAAACGAAGTACCTATAAAGTTAACATCCTTTACTTCAGGTTTGCATGAAGGCTTACTGGTTTAGTTTGCAAGATCAGCAGACGATGCAAAATTATTCTCCGTTTCATTTCCAAGCGCTAAGAATTATGGAAGCCTTTTATACAGAGCAAAGAGACTGGATAGAAAAAGGAAAAGATTTTCATTTCCTTTTTATCCTGCAGTCCATTCTCTCCTTAACGCAAATGCTTGGCGGTTCTCTGTTTCTATGTCTGTCGTGCCTGGAGTAATGAAATACGACGTACTTAGAAATCTCTGATTAAGACGTTTTTCTTACAAATTTAACGTGGATGTTTTCTATAAAGACTGGCCATTAAAACAGCTCGTTAAAACTGATGGAGAGTCTTCTAGACTTTGCTTGCTATGATGGATTCAGTCAGATACAAGAGGAGTATCCACTTAAAAGCTTCCCCTTCTGTAGCCTGTTTTCTTGCCATCTAACATGTCACGCATTTTGGAAACGCAGTGCCACGCGTTCACAAGGATTTACATTTTTGAAGGCGGCATAGGCAGTAATATTAAACACTCCAATGTCTGAAACCACGCGCTCATGAATTTTGTATCACTATTTTTTGTATCGAACTTTTATAATCGTAGTATAAACCTGACGGGAAGGAAAGTCTTACCTACTTTGACAAGACATTCGCTGTGTGTTATTTAACTCTGTGCTTACTGTCTAAACGTCAGTTTACATTCTGAACCTGCTACGTTGTTTTTCTTTTGTATCTTGCAGTTTTTTTTTGTATGGCTCGACAGCCCTATATGGGCCAGGGCCTCCTCGTTTCGTCGAGGTTTCACGATCACACAAATTTGAGACACACCACACTCGGTAGGACTCCTCTGGACGAGGGACCAGCTCGTCGCAGAGACCTCTACCTGACAACACACAACACTCACAAGAGACAGACATCCATGCCCCCCGGTGGGATTCGAACCCACGATCCTAGTAAGCGAGCGGCCGAAGACCCGCGCCTTAGACCGCACGGCCACTGGGATCGGCGTATCTTGCAGCTTTACGTCTGGAAATAGACAAAACACTGGCTGCGATATCATTCCAAGCAAGTTTCGAATTTTTCTCTTAAACTCCTATGTATTTTTCAATAGTCCGGTCATCTTAAACCTTTTAAGCACAGATTTAATAAAAACTGCATGTTTATAATTTTAATCGCTGCTTCTCAGGGAACAATTGGAGTCTGTATTAAAACCACATAAAGACTGATTGCATTTAGGAAAAGAGATAATTTTCTGTTGTAAGAACCGTAACGTGAGACACAGAAATCAATTCCATGGGCAGAGTGCAGTCTTTATAATGTTAAAGAAGGTGGTGTACCTGCTTGGTAGTGACCACTTGTGAAAACGTGTGCCAGGCTGTTTGAAATTAACTAATTATTCTGGACTGCCTACAAGAGAAGTTGCTTACATAGCAAAGTCGTGTCCTGCCTGGACAGTTACTGATCATCAGACATAACTTTAATCAGGAGTGCGGTGTTCTCTAGTGGAGCGTTGCTGCTTAACTTGTGCCACAAACGAAAATTCAGTTCGAAATAGATCTCACACTTTTGTTCCATTATTGGATGCCACAATTTTTCCCATATTCTGTTAGTAATTTTACTACAAAATTGCAGCAGCGTAATTTAAAAAAATGTAATAATGAAGTATGTTTCCAGTCATAAAATTTAGTCACTCTCGTAATGGTTAACATAAAATATCCAAAGTGTAAATTGATTGTAAACAAAAAGGTATCAATATTTGATTTTTATGCTTGTTGCGTAGCAAAATATGACCTATGTGGAGACCCTGTTCGTCTGACTGTGACCTGCAGTCAGCAACTAAACCGTTGTAATTTTAGTAAAATTCACTATCAAAGTTAATTACAAAAATTTGTCGAGCAAGCGTGATTTTCATGAAAATCCGATAAGTGAGAGTCACACTTTTTTACAGGCGTAAATGAATTTCACCCCCATTTTTCATCTTGCTTGATCACGTTTGGTGAAATTCAGTACAGAAACTTTTCACCTAATGCTGGTGAATACATGTATTTGCACGCTTTTTGAAGAAGGCAGCAGTGAAAATCATAGGCATCCTTTAGTCATGGGCGTAAATGAAATTTCGCCATATTTTCCAAATTTTTCATCATATTTGGTTAAAAATCGTGAAATAATATATTGATAACATGTATTTGGTGATCTGGGTTTTGTAAAATTCGGCGCGGTGATATCCATGCTTGACTTATGGATGTAAGTGAAATACTAGCCTTAATTTACATGTTTATTGTCCAAGGTGGGTGGAATCATGTATAAGGTATCTGCACATAATTGTACTGAACATGTTTGAGTTTCGTAAAATTGGGCTTAAGGAAGGCCATACATTACGCGTGAACTCCCAACACCTTACGATGTACTGAGAGTAAAAACTGCGTCCTGTGTCACTGAGTACACCTTTGTCAACATTGTTAACTTCTGTGTGTAGTTTAAATCGTCAAATACACACACGCTTATCGATGTCCACTAATAAATCGGATGGAATCTGTATATAGCACACATTCTTGAAGTTGTATGTTAATGAAATAGAAGGTCAACAGTGATTTTTCATACTTAAATTTCTGTAGAAGTTATATTAATAAACACAGTCCTCAGAACGTGTGTTACATAAATTAAATCGAAGCCTGCCTACACCTGTCCGTCGTCTTTGTATAACACCTTTGTATTATTTTCTTTTAAGAAGCTATCAAAATCTTACCCTGAAGATAGAAGCAGCTAGTTCCTTGAAAACGTTAGTAAATCCATACTAGATTATACGGTATCTTATCCCAGGATACATTAATATTGACGAAACTCTCTGTTTGGTTGAACGAAAAGTTAGTTTGGCTGTGTATGCTTTGCAACAAAAATTATGGAGAAAATTTGTAGTGAGACGCTACAAGTCGAGTTCAAAAGCAAGAATCACTTGAAGCGTCGTGTTTCATGAGCGGACGGCTACGATGTTGACGGGGAAGTCTGTGCTTGGCGAGAGTAGACCACTTTAATCCCAATTTGAATGTATTTGAATCTACTTTGAATAATGAGTTTTCGAGGTCTGTATTCAAGCAATGAATGGGTTCAAATAAACTTGGGGATTAACGTAACAACTCGGTTTACTTTCCATCAGCCCCACCCCCTGTTTCCTTTTAGGGTAGGAGACAGGGGTGTTAGCAGCCGCAACTTTTCTCTGACGTTATGACAGTCTTGCGACTTGCCATGGTCGCTTTTTAAAGTAATATGGGACAATTTATTAAAGCATAGACTGTTGTATACATACTGATGTAGCGAGCCATATTAATAACTAATGTTGGGATTGAATTCTCAGCTTCATTTATTACCAAGACACGTCTCATTAATTTAAAGTGCAATTATGAGAAGCAGTTCATTTTGGAAAGTGAGGACTAGTGACTACTCAGTTTTTTGTCGTTAGCGGCTGAAGACTTGTAACGCTTCCAAGAAATTCCTGTTTTAATATTTTTGTGGAAGATCTGCAGCGACCTTTTCTGTTTGTTCTGACTTTTTATCTTTTCCAAGCTCCACTTTACATGTGTAAGTTCAAATCCATTTTGAGGTTTAGGAGTTTCTAAATATATATTAAAATTTGCTGTAAAGTTCTTCAGTATATTTTCCTTTCCTTTGAGTGCACTAGAAAGACATTCTGTCGTCTTTCATCCCCTCCTTATTTTTTCTCTAATTAACTGCTTATTTTTATTATGACTGTGCATTTAACCTAGCATTAATTGCTACTTAATTCTGTAGTGTGTCTTTCAGGGACATGGAACTTGATTTATTACTTGAGAGAAAAGAACTTTTGAACCCAGTAGAGAGGAAGCAGAAAAACATTGCTTAATTATAGAAATGATTTGACAGATATTATTAGGTGATCAATTAAAATGCGGTGATAAGAGTGGGGTATGTGGCATGAATGTTGAAGTTCAAAGTGTGCACAAAACTGTAATGGAGAAACCTGAAGGGAAAAGATCGCTCTGTAGATCTCGGTATCCTGCACTCTCTGAGGTAACCAGGCTTTAATTTTAAGAAAATCTTAAAGGTAAACTGTAATATGAACGATATCTAGTTGCAGTTATTACGGCAGAAAAGGTAGCTGTACTCTTTGCAGTTTTCGGAAAATGTTATGGAGCACCAGACTATGTTTAAACACTGTGAAGATACGAATAACTGAACTGCATATAATGCTTCTTGACAGGCTAATAGTTGCTCGGATAGAAAGCAATTATGCTGCCTTTATAAAGTCAAAATCTTCATTACCGCGTTAACAAGGGTGAGCCTCTGTTCCTTACCCTGAGCCAGATAATTCCAGCCCACCCCTTCCCACTTCCCCACCCTACTTCAGTCGGCTGTGCATACTTTCACTGCTGTTCCAGAATGGCGATCAGTTGGTCTGTTTGGAAACTGCATTGAGGCTGTTGCCTATTAGCTAATTTTAATGGCGTTCTATGTTGCGTAATTATTGTTACTAGCTTTGAAGTCTGATGTTTGAATTTTCATGTGACACGTACATATGTGCAGTTGTGCGTATGATTTGGAAGCGTAGGGATTTGAACCTAGCGTAATACCGCCGTTACTGACAAAGTAATTAAAATTACGGTGATGCACGCGGAATAGATCAATATTACACCATCCTGTCTGTCACTGTGAGATACGTAGGCTACCGCGAATAAAGCACAGGAGTGTAAACTGTTGTAAATCGCTGCTCCTACTGGACGTAGTAAAATTGTTATAACCTCGTTGTCAGTAGTTCTTTATATTTGTGATGTTTAAAGAATTGAGGTAGGAGTCACATGTAACTGAAACCAAAGTTATGTTGTGTCGTAATCGCTGTTAAAATAAAAGTTAAAATTAAGTGCCTGTTTTATTAGTAAGTAATATTCGCTTATTTTAATGCTTGTCAGGGTATGAACTGTGTGCCTAATGGTCCGTTGTCTTTCTGATTAAGCGTGAACGACAGACGGAATGGTTTAATCGAATTCAGTTTTTATGGTCTATATTCGCAATTTTCAGAGAGGAATTTGTTCTGCTGCAGTCATTGAAATGATACAACATGTAAGCTATAGAATACACTGATACAGAATCCAGTTTTTAAAACTTCCCGTCTACAATTTTTCAATGTGGTTGTTTTCCCGTACCCCTTTTGCGCAGTTATTATGCTAATAAGTGTAAAAGAAAAGATTGTGAATATGAAAGCTTGCGGAAGGAAAGGCTACTTTTTTGTTTGTGTTCGTTAAAGTTGCAGTCAATTGCTGAGGTTATGTAACGCCGAGAATAGATAAATTAATGAGCATGGAGCACGAGTGGATTAATACTGACGGGGAGAAACAGAATTACTCGGAGAAAAACCTGGCCCAGTGCCAATTTCTCCACCACAAATTGAACCAGACTGTCCGAGGTGAGGCTTGATTTGGTGGGAAGGGCCCGTGGCCAAGATTGAGGTGTATATTCAGGATTTACCTGGAGTCATAAAGGAATACCACTATAAACACATCAGTTCTGCCTGCCCCTAGGGGGGAAGTTTTGAACCCAAGACTTTCCAAATAGAAAGCATAACTGCTAACATGTCGACACGGACGTTCACTGAAATCGCATGTAGGAAGGTGGATTGGATTCACCTGGCTCAGAACAGTCATCGGTGGTGCAATCTCGTGAAGACGAAATAATTCATCGTATTCAACAAAAGCACTGAAATTTGTTATTCGGCTCAGGCTACTTTGGTTCCTAAGGAGCGTTCTTCTGCGTGTAATTACGTAGTTACTGTAGCCGTAGAAGCCAAATAAATAATAGAGGAGTGTCAATAAGCAGCAAGGTAGTGAAATTTATCTCTTTGCGTATTTTGTACATCCGTTTTTTTATTTTGCTTTGAAATGGTGTATGGTGAAAGTTATTCACCAAAAAAACTCTGTATTTTCCGTTGAATATTTATTTAAGAAATGGGAATATCAACTTAATTTGGCCAGAGCTCTGTTATATCAGTATTTTTCATTATATGTTTGTCTAAAAATATTAGTATGAATGTTTATTGCCACTTTCTGTCTCTGATAATATTTGCGAGCGCGTCATGTTGAACTGCTGAAGATTGGCTGGTTTCTAACTTCGTACAGAAGAAAGTGATGGAGCATGTTGTTCCTCCTGTGTTGAGAGCCGTTGGTTCCACTCTTCTTAATTAAGTAATGCATTTGACATACACGTACTTGATGAGTCTGCTGTCCATTAATAAAATTATTGTGCCACCAACTGCCTACGTGTTTGCTAGGAGTGGTGTAATTTTTCATAAAGAAGTCCTAGAATATTGAATACTGCTGTACATAAATCTTCTTACACATGCCGGTACCAAACCTCAGGAGGCCTCGTTCCACATATAAAATTATTTATTTATACATATTCTTGTAATAAAGGAAATGAAACTCTCAAATATACACAATTTGGTCAGATCAGTGACTTCCGGAGAATGGTCGTAAAAAAATCTTCCGTTAATAAGATTATGATAATAGAAGTGAACACGTTGTAAACTCAGTTTTACCTGAACGGTGTACAAACATTCACTTCCTACCTCATACATCTGTCCGTTATAAAGACGAACCTCTTAATGTTGTAACTGAAGTAATAGTGTTTAGTGTGAGAAATGTACGAACCCGTAAAGACACTTTGTGGCAAAGTTCAGAGTTTTCACAATTTTACAGCAATTTTCCATTCGTTTACCACTGACTCTTCAGTCGAACCCGAGCTAGAGCCTAAGGTAATGATCGGAATGAAGGGAGAATATGTTGCAAAATTAAGACACGAGACAGAGGGGTGTTGGTCAGTTTGCACTGAATCCTTGCTAAAATACCGCCATCAGAATATTTTCCTTTATAACTTCAGACGAAGATGGTAAACACGTGTATCGATTTACAGGAAGCATTTGTGTTCCATGTTCTTAAAAGAGCAATCAATCAGTGTAGATTTTGTATCTGAATTCAGAAGCTGTCTAAACAATCCATGTGTATACGTCTTAACTATAAAACATGTAAATATATGAAATATCTGCATGCATAGATATGATATACTAATGGACGGGTGGTTGTGGCGTGGAGTGTTTATTTTCAATTTGATGTAAAGATTCTTCTGTTGGCAACTCTTTTCTAAAAAAACAAACTTTTGCTTTGCTTCTGTTTTCATATAGGCATTATTTGAGCCATATATGAACATGAGAGAGGAGGGAAGAAGTGTATGAGTATAAATATGGGTCGGACCCTTACGGTCCCGATGCACGTAGGCCTTTGACAGGCCCTTTGTGCCCCTTAACTAAAGTCACTAAGTCACAGGAGCCATGTCCTTGTAATAAAGGTCCAGATCGCCCCCTGACTTAGTTCTTTGATATCTTCAGGGTTCAAAATAAAGAACCCAGATAAATGTGTCTGTGTGTCGCCAAAGCTTCACATTCGCACAAAACATGAGCTGAGGTCTCTTCTTCTGCAGGGAAGAAGTGTAAAATGTCACATACACACACACAATCGCAAGTGCGTGCTATTTGTGAATACAACAAGGATGAGACGCTACCAGTCATGCAGAATGAGATGTTAATCAGCATACATTCAAAAGTTTTGAAGACCCGCAATGTCTTCAGCACACACACACACACACACACACACAGAGTTCATTTTCACAATCTCTTACAAAACTAGCATTCTGATTACATGCACGTACATACGAGGTTTGCTTTGCTGAAACACTCACAAGACCATACACTCATGAGATGTCCGCATACACGCACGGATTAGCGACTACACTCGACCACAGGACGCAGGCACGCACACACAGCCGCTACAGCTTGTGGATACGACAGGATGCAGACCACATGAACAGCCACTGTGCGGCTAGTCTCAGACATTGCATGGCTGCTAAGAAGTGCATCACCGCATAAATCTTTTTCTAAATACTTCCTTTGTTTACGTCACTTTTGGGCTTCTGCAGCTTCTCATTAACATTAATTTACTTTGAACTTTAACTTTCATGCGCTACCGATAACAGAGCGCAAAGTTTAATAATATTTTTTTTACATCTGTAGGGAAATGGGGCTGTGGTGTGACATATTTTTATTAAATACACATAGGGTCTACTGAAACTGCACGGGATGCGAATTCTGCTGCTTATTTCGTCCTGTTTTATCGTCGCGTCTCTTCCTCTGTCTGCACTTTTGTTTCATTCATAGAATCGGGACAATTTCATATCCGTCTGAGCTTAATGAAAAAGTTACAGTGAATATTGAGTTTAAGGTAAATAGAACATAAATTGGAATCCACCTGCGTGTTGAAAATCACAAAAATTGTAGCTAGGTATTGTCTGAGATGTCTTGTAAATTGGGGTGCAAGTGAGTAATGGGGTCACTGAATTTCAACTGACATACTTTAGGTACATTACCCCAGTTATATTTGTGGCAAGTGTGTCTAGACTGTGGAAGAATTACACAACGAATTTGTAATAAAACAGAAAATGATGCACTGTTCTGTGAGGGTTGAATTATATTTTCATATTGAATACCTTAAAGTCAGTGTCCGCTGTGAAATGCTGTTGACTGTTTAAAGCACAGTGGCAATTATATTTTGCCACCCTGCGTGCTTTTTTGCCACAATTGTCGCAATAAATACCGATTGTCTCCTAAAGAGCACTGCACAGTTTGTTTTTGTAATGGACATAGATTTCATCAAGCAAATTTTATAATATCTCTCTTTTACAACTATACCGTAAGTTGTTATTTTGTGGTGTGAAGGGCCCCGCAGCAGATGCTACGGACGCACCACAGCCTTGAAGCTTATTGGTATTTTTTTCGTTTTTCGTTGTAATGGAGCACCGGTGGAATGAAATTGACAGGGAAAAAGCGAAGTACTCGGGGAAAAAAACCTGTCCCACTGCCACTTTGTCCACCACAAATCCCACATGGACTGACCTGGGATCGAACCCGGGCCTCCGCGGTGAGAGACCGACGACTAACCGCCTGAGCCATGGCACGGCCTCCCATAAGTTAGTTTTTATTTGGGGACATTGTTTATTGTAGGACATATCTAGGTGTATTGGTGTGGGAAAGAGATTTTTGAACGAAAACTGTAACTTTCTAAGAGCAACAGATATCACGTGTAATACAGTATTTGCACAATTGTCAATTTATTGAAAGTAGGTAGTGTACTAAGAAGGCATATCGTATAATTACTGTGCCACACTGCAACGTCGTAACTCTTGACATTACCGTGCTAATGCTCACTCAGGACGAGCGGTCTAAGGCGTGGGTCTGCGGCCGTTCGCTTAATGGGATTGTGGGTTGAATCCCGCCGGGGGCATGGATGTCTGTGTGTTGTGTGTTGTCAGGTAGAGATCTCTGCGACGAGCTGGTCCCTCGTCCAGAGGAGTCCTACCGAGTGTGGTGTGTCTAAAAGTGTGATCGTGAAGCCTCGTAAAATGAGGAGGCCTAGGCCCCCAAGGGGCTGTCGAGCCATAGGAAGAAAACAATGCTCACTCAAACGGCCTGTACGTTGCTGTACCTTATGTTCCCTGATACACCCAGACAGCAGACAGCGTTGTTGGTTGCACCAAGTGTATATTTGTCAGGTGTTACTGCTACATGGCAGGTCCTAGAACGTTACGTTTGAGGTTCATAAAACGTAACCTTTCTTTGTCTTAGTTTTTCTCTACTTGTGCGTGTATAACCGTTGGTTATGACATTTGTCACAATACTACTATTCAGCCGCTGCTGCTGTATAATACTTGGGTCTTCTTCGTCCTGCTATTTTATGCCTCGGTGTCTTCCTTCCCATGGAACTTATCAACATTTTTATGTATTATTTGCACGGAGGTCTGAAGTTCAGTGCTTTATGTAAGGAGAAAGGCATCTGTTTCTCTGTCGCCCCTCCATTCTCATATTTCGTCTCTGTAATAGGAGACTTGATTAAAATTAAATTACACTTTGGGTTCCAAACTAAATATTTGTTGAGGGACTTTATTTATAAGCTCTTTAATTAAAGCATTATTGTTATATAACCAAATAACTGGCCACACTTGCCTTGTTCCACAATGGTCAACATACCGTAAAATTCCTAATCAGAAATACACGAAAACGCAAATCACTTATAGCCCAGTTCTGTGCACTGTAATATCGGACACTAATGTAATAAGGAAAGAGATATGCTAATTTAAATTCCTTGGGTTCTTGTATTTTATGAACACAATGTGCGGCACTTCAGCCCCTCGCAGCGCTGTTCCATAATGTCATGTCTTAATGAAAGATAATATAAGTGACGTAACGGAAGGGTGAAACTTCCGCACAGACATCCACTGCATTGATGCTTCCTACAAGGAGACTTGTGAGCTTTATGGGTAGCTCGTTCTTGCAGATAACTTCGTTGTACTTCAGTAGGAAGAATGACAAGATTGGTACATTGAACGGACTATGGCATGGTAAAACGGAGGAGGCAGAATTCTATAAACTCTCATCCACTTCCTGTTATTAAGAGGATCAAAGGATAAAAATTTATACCAGATGTAACTACATTTTTCTGTGGCAGTTGTTACCTAAGACGTCTATCAAAAGTCACTATAGGTTCGCATCTTAAGGCAGTTGAATCACATTCAGACGAAATAGGCTTAATTCTCTATGTCTAAATTAAACTTGTGTTTTCTCTTCATTTACGTCTGCCAATTGGGGTTTATAAATATCCCCTTTACGATGTTTCCGTTCCAAAATATATTCTTTGTACCCTCAGTGCGAGAAGGTGTTAAATGTCTTTAGTTTAACTGTCTAAAATTAAATTTGAATAATATATAATGGCTATCTCTTTCGTAACTAGTTTTAAAATTGCTAACTTAAATTTTTTAATAGAGCGGAAGATTTCAACAATTTGAATTCCATATTAGTATATTGTCTTTCTAACAATATAAGCAAAGGGAAGCTTAAATATTCTCTGCCACTGAATTTTACTCGCAAAGTCATGAAATATTGCTGAGAGTGGAGAAATAACATTTTTTTAAGTTTATTAGTTTCGGAATAAATTATCTTCGGATCCACAACTGTGGAAAAAATTCCTGGAAATCATGGTAATTCTCATAAGTAACAAGAGAGGCAATGTACATATAGCGTAACATTGAGGCGCGTTTGCGTAAGCACTGTTGCTGCGGAAAAGCAGTAAGTATTACATGTTCTGAATGTTTATCTGTAGCCTTAGTTATCCATCATGCAATGCGCATGCGCCATATTATGTTTTCATTTGTGGCCTGTCTGACTGTACCACATTTTTCCACATTATATAAATGGAACGATTTTCGGGGAAAGTTATTGAACATAAAATGTTTATGATTTTCCCTATAACTTTGTCTAAAATATCTGTCATTTTGAAAAAAATTTTGCGAGATGTTGTCATACATTTACATGTAAAGTATCTGTTATTCTTGTCAGATTTTAATGAAAGTTTAATTTTCTCGACGGATTTTAGAAAAATATTCGCATATAAAATTTCAAGAAAATCCGTCCAGTGGGAACCAAGTTGCTCCACGCGGACGGACGGACAGACAGACACAGACATGACGAAGCTAATAGTAACTCTTCGCAATTTTGCGAACGCGCCTAAAAACGTGACTGCGGCACGTCAGCTTAAGATCAGACATACCGTGTCGAATTGAAAGTAACAAATGCGTCCGCATAACAGCAAAAGTGAAATTCGTGATTTAAGTATTTTATACAGATATTCTTATTTTATTGTCGTAACAACAAAACGAATGCAAGTTGCATTATCTTTATGACAGACTTCACGGGAGCTACGTCACTGAAACACTAAATACTCACTGTACGAAGGTTTTTAATATAGCCACTGTGGATTCTGTAAAACAAGTGATCACACTACTGTGAAATTTCATCCCGCTTTGTAATTGTTCTCTCTTCTGAAGTACTTAATGTATTCCGAATAAATTTTGGTACTGGAGGCACTGACTACGCGTTTATAGTAAAGTTAATTTTGGTTCCTTTCAGTCTGTGTAGAAGTCGCATTGAAGGAAGAACTTGAACTTACTGACTTTTCCAAACTCCACCCTCCTAAGATATGGCATCCAGATTGACAGCTTTAACGTGTATCGTTTTTCGGGACGATGAAAAGAAATGAAACTGATATATGACATTAATTTGTAAAAAATGTATTTGTTTCTGCGCAAAGTGTATGTTGGGGTGAGTGAAGTAGGCCATGCAAAATTAAATACGCCTGTAACCGAGTTTTGTTTAATGTCCACTCTACACGTGATTTGATGACTACAGGTTTTGTGTTCAAACATCAATACTTGTATGTACAATTGACGTACTGCCTCTGCCTTTGAGTACACTGACAAAAATTGCGACTTCAAAATTCCAACAAATGAAACGGTTGTGGCATTGAAACTAACAGCTTTTTTAAGACCCTTTAGAATACAAAGCAAAGAAGAGCTTTTGTTTCTAGAGCGTGCTCACCGTTAGTAACTATAAAGGTAAATTTCACCCTATAACCTGCCATGAAGGCCCAGAGAGGAAGTAGAGGTATGTCTCTACTCTTTCATTAGCCTCGGCGCTAGATGAGGGTGGGTGGTTAACGCCACGCCTCGGCCGCTTTACCTCCTTGAATGACCCGGTACCCACTGTACAGGGCCGGTCCGGACGAATGCGGAAAATCTCGCCTCCCACCGGGATTCTATCCCCCTACCGTTCAGCCTACTTTAGAAGCTGTAATACCTAGATGATATACTAAGCCATACAGCACATTGCTCAAACTAACTTTATACTAGCAAATGTTCAAATTTCTAAATCGCTCTTTTGAGTCTCTTTTCACTTGTGGAGGGCCCTTAAGGGTTTTGTTGCGCCAGCAGCAACCTGAAACTTTACTCTTTTGTGCGTCCCGGAGGTGAAGCTCCATTTCGATAAGGGCTTTATAAAATACTATGAATATTTCTTCAAAAATCTGTGTTTCGAAAAGTAATGGAAATCCAAATTGTAAGCTCCTAGACTCGAACGATGGGGATGGAGAGTGATTAAGGAGAAGAGACTGAAGACTGAGAATTGTGTCATTTTGCTCTTGGAACGATTGATTTCAGAGCTATAACTTGTACAAGAATTTGCAGAGAAAAAGAACGAGATTATTAACAAACAAAACAAAACAAACAAAATTAAAATTAAAATGTGATTTGACAATGTATCCTGCATTTCAACGCAGTGTCCAGTGACTGCTGCTTTCCTCACTTCATGAGAATGATTGTTATTAAGGTTGTGTGTTCTTTGTCTTCTTACGTTTTCTGATATTTGTCTTTGGCATATTGATTTACCGCTTTTAAAATTAAATAGAAAGTTAGAAAAATTCTCTTTCGGAATAAATCTTATCTCAAGATCGGTGGTAGGGAATCCGTCTTTATGCATAACAGGTCAGCTGTCGATTTGCAAGTTCGGAGGACCAAGGAAGGACAAGCCCCAACATTTAATATTTTGCTTGTTTTTTAAATATCGTGAAAGTGAAAGGGGTTATGAACTGAAAAACAGCTGTCATATTTATAAGCGAAGGAATTAGAAACCTTAATTCTGTTTTCTTGTTGCTTCTGAATAGAGTATTATTTGAGTCAGTAATACTCCTATCATTTGCTTGTACTTTGTAACATTTTGGTTTTACACATATCACAAATTTGCTTTTAAGGGCTGTATTCAATCGTAATTACATTTCACATGACAATTTTGTGGTCCTAATACGCTATGATCTTCACTACTTTACTAAGAAGAATACAAATGGCAGTGATTTTGGTGACCACACCGCATTCTGCATAAAAAGCACATACCAGAGTCCTTATGCTAGTCTTGCCGTTCTTACATACCTTCAGATTTCTTAAGACTTCCATTTAAATGCAAATATCTACAGAAAGTATTTTATGAATACAGATGTGAGGATTCCCTGTTTGTAAGCCTGAAATGCAATTCTTTTTATCGACCGAGGTAAAGTGGTGTAAAGGGTAATATGCTCCTTCCACATGCAGCTGATTTGTGCACTGCCATGTCTTCCCACCAATAAATAATCTACACTCTGTCCATTAATCATCATTTATGTTTAGTAAATAGTTTTTTTATAAATGTAATCTTGTTTTTGTTTCAGGTAAGTTCATCTGTATTCTTCTCATGCTCCTTTCGACAGCCTGAAGACTCCAAAATATCCTGTTTCGTTGAAGTAAGTTACTTTTGCATGCACTTTTAAAACCGTAATCTGGATTAGTCTAGGAATTATAAAGTTTCGACGTGTTGTATGTGTGATTTTTTCGGGATAAGAGAGTGAAAGTCTTTATATATGTGACAACTTTATTCCTTTTTCAGACATTACCTCGAACGTAAATATGTATTAGAACGGATTGTTATGGACGGGAAAATACCGAAGCCGGGACTACAGCCTTCTTGATTTGTCTTCGTTTCTGCACTAGGATAATATTCCTCATTGTATTTTCTGCCAACAGATCACCCTGTTACCTGAGTGGACACAAAGTGAGTTATTCGGCTGATTACACTTTGAAAGTGTAAAATGCGAGCATTCTCTCATGGGAGAAGATTGTTAGGTGGTTCATTTGTTACAGTGTTACTGGTTAAAGCCCCAATTTCCGAAATAAACAATGCAACACGACTTTGAAGTCTACGGAGTGCCGCTGATGAAAATTAAAGTCCCCGGCAATATGACGTCATTTCTACTGGTAAAGAGTTACCGACGTTTATGAGACTCTTGCTACCTTCATCTTGAGGGTAATTCAAGAAGAGTGCTGCTAGAACAGCGCTTCTCAGACTGTGTGTAGCGGCAACATGCTGCGTAGCGAGCAGCTGCTAGGTGTGTCGCGGCAATTATACTGCGTATCGAGCAGCTGCTAGGTGTGTCGCGGCAAATGCTGCGTAGCAAGCAGCTGCTAGGTGTGTCGCGGCAATATGCTGCGTAGCGAGCAGTTGCTAGGTGTGTAGCGGCAATATGCTGCGTAGCGAGCAGCTGCTAGGTGTGTAGCGGCAATATGCTGCGTAGCGAGCAGCTGCTAGGTGTGTCGCGGCAATATGCTGCGTAGCGAGCAGCTGCTAGGTGTGTCGCGGCAATATGCTGCGTAGCGAGCAGCTGCTAGGTGTGTCGCGGCAACATGCTGCGTAGCGAGCAGCTGCTAGGTGTGTCGCGGCAATATACTGCGTAGCGAGCAGCTGCTAGGTGTGTCGCGGCAATATGCTGCGTAGCGAGCAGCTGCTAGGTGTGTCGCGGCAATATGCTGCGTATCGAGCAACTGCTAGGTGTGTCGCGGCAATATGCTGCGTAGCGAGCAGCTGATAGGTGTGTCGCGGCAATATGCTGTGTAGCGAGCAGCTGCTAGGTGTGTCGTGAGAAATTTGACTGTCCACTCATATTAATCATTATTCATCTGTAAATTTTACATATGAAAATTTCGAATAATAAGAGTGGTTCTTTTACGGCTATTTATTTTATGTCATTAAGAGTTTGTATTGCCGTGAGATATGTTCCTATATGTACACGTCATTCTTGAAGTGTTTTGCAACATGAAAAAGGACCTTAGTCAAAGAAGATCGCCGCACAGAACTAAATGAAATGTAAACTGATTGCATAATATTCGCACGATTTCGCTTAGATATTTTTATTTTCTTGGTTTGCTCTGAAAATGGAGGCAGCAAGCTATTCCGAAAGTTTGGTAACTTTAAAAATCTATACGGCGTCCTATCCAAGAAGTGTTGAATTTTCAGGGATTCAGTAGTTAGGAAATTCTTATATCAACATTCTGTATTGTGTCATTAAAAATTGCGTAAACTGTTCACTTGACGTAATTATCCACTCGCGGCCTGTGATGAAAATATCCTTCATTATAGTGTTATGCCTTGTAACCAACTTTGTACGTCATTTGTCTTCTCACCTTTCTTCATCTTTTACTTCTCCCGCTCCCCAGAGGATCTATTCTAGAAGCTTGGTTTAAATAATGGGAAATCGATTGTTGATGTTATCTTCCAGGTCTGCATGGACGGTCTAATTCCGGCTGGCCTAGCAGTACCCTGTGGAGCGTGCTTGCTGTTGGATAAGAAACTAATTTGGTTTAATTTTATCTTGCAGAGCTCCTTCCGGTTTGTTCCCGGTATCTCTTTTATAGACGTTAAAATATAGGTTTCACTTCACTTTACATAGCGGTACACGGGAACAAATGACCTTCACAGCGTGGTTTATCTAGTATTATTCCTCTCGGAACATGAGTTTTATGCTTTGTATTTTACAGCAGCCTTTGATGAACACATACAGTGTATCCGGTATAGTCCACAGATACTTTTAAATATGAAATGCTGACCCATGTGGTCACATGAGTCTACGTTGTTTACCGCTTTTGCGCATTCAAAACTGGGAGTGTACATGGTCCTCTGTCCTTTAACGAGAGGTATCATTTAGGACCCCGGCCAGTGCACAATATGTTTTCCAATAATTTTAGCAATGTTGCCGAATTCTTGAATATTCCTCCAGCTTTTGAATATTGCAATTCTTGACGTCAGGAAATTTGGGAACATTTTACTGTTTCCAATAAAAATATCATTTTCTGAAGGATTATTTCTCTGATGGACCTCTGCAGACTTATATTGCTTCACAGACTTAAATGTTGCCCACCATTCCCGTACTTTGAGTCACGACAGTTTCCACCTTTCTGCTCCTTGTGGTAAACACCAACAACCCTGCACTTTAGTTCTGCCTAGAAGGCCGGTTCAGGTTACGCACAACGCCTACGCTTCCCAGTTTCGAACGCCAACGGATTTCTCATTATGTTGCGGGCCGTTTTCACCCCCTCCCACGTTATTTTTATATTAAATTGTTTCGAGGAGTTTTTCAGGAGATACGTAATACACAGAAGGTACGCGTTATTATATTTGACACATGGCAAGAAAATTAAGCTATTATATTTCCATCTCAATTAACGTAAATTTTCAAGAAGACACACAGATATTTTTTATTGTGTTATTTAAAAAAAGCTATCAATTACTACGATTATACAGCATCGGTGACAGATGCGGTGGAATGATACTAACAAGGAGAAGACGAAGTACTCAAAAGAAAAATCTGTCCCAGTGCCACTTATCACCATAGATCCCAATTGGACTGACTATGGTTCGACTCCGAGCCTTTGCAGTGTGAGGGCGGCACTCAACCACATGATGGGACACTGCACATGATGGCACACTGCACATGATGCAACCTGCACAGATTCTTTCAAGTGTAATTGTTTAATGAATAAAACGCTTAGTGTAAATTAATATTCTTGTCGTCACGGCGCACATTCAGACCGACTGTGAGACATTCGGCAGTGCAACTGAAGTAAATCAATGTTGAACTCGGGGCAACACGACTTATTTGAAAATATTTTCTCGACTTATGAATTTTCCTCAATACTTCCAGGTGTGCCTCAAAAATATTTTGAAAATCGTGTGCTAGATTTATTACGCCCGCTCTTCCTTCCGCGTCAAACAGGTGCCATTTTTTTGACGTACAATGCATGTTTGTCTCATAGTCTCAACAAATTATTCCACGCATATTAAACGTTTTTGCACCAAATTTGATACATTTTGACATGCCGTAATATATCACATCCTTATCACCATGAATATTTACATTAACTTTATTTTAAGGCAGTTTCCTCAGAGGCCTATTTTAACCTGCCCATATATTTTGAATCTTCCGGGGCAGTTGATTAAACTTCATGCATGTCATGTGCCTTATACGTAATAGTACTTCCATGTGTACGTTTCATTTACTGTAATTCGTTTCAGAGCCCATGTTACTTGAAGGCCGAGATACTTGTATCTCCCTAAGCATTAAACCTCAGATAACAATCTTTTAATTAAAAACTACAAGACTTCCCGTGCAGAAAATATGCTTTGCAGTTTGATGAACAATTTATTTTTTGTTCGTGGTGTTTTGCTCCATAGTCATTCATCATCTGCCGCTTCATTTCACCGAAGAAATTCAAGTGCTCCAGAAGCATACATGTCGACTTCAGGCAATACGAGGCCATGGTACATGGCCGTGTTTTTGTCTGTTGTACTGGAACGCAGGAGCCCGTGTTAAGTTAACGTATAACTGCACGGTTATTTGGTGATTACAACAGTACTCATTGTGTGACTGTCCCAAGTGTTTTATTACGGTAGAAGGAATAAAGCAAGGAAGTGTTGTGGTATCGAAAACTTGCATATAATATCAAGATTGAAGGTATTTCAAGGTTCTTTATTCAAAACTAAAATTCTCTGTTTACACTTATTCTGTATATTCTTCTGTTACCGAGATGCAAATCATGATTCACAAGGAGACGAATGGAAATTATTAATTACGTAGATACAAAGACTGTAGACAAATACGTAGATGTACAGACAGTTGAAGTATGTAGTTAGGTATGTAGGTAGGTATGTGAATAAGTGGAGGAGTGGATTGGTGGATAAATGTGGAGGTGCATAAATAATTGCGTAGATATGTGGATAGTTTGATGGGTTGATTGGCATAAACTATATTAAAATAAACCGTCATTCTAAAATTTATTATTGTCGGTATTTAGTATTAATTCCAAAATGTTTCGGGAGGCATGGCCATTTTCAGTCAATGCAAAAAGTACAAAATATTTGGGAGGTTAATTGCAGTTAACCTTGTAATTTTTGTGTTAATCTGAAGATGGCCAATCTGACCGAAACGTGTTTGAATGAAGACTAAATACTGTCAACAAAAATTTATTTGTGAATGACGGTTTACTTTAGTATATTTATATATTATCAAAAGGTGATACATGGACTAAAGGGTAGATTGGTAAGTTGTTTGTTAAATATGTCTATAATTAGGTAGGTAGGTAGATGGATGGGTAGACAGGGTAGTAGGTCGATAGGTAGGTGAGGTGGGTTGGTAGGTGGATAAAACCACAAGGATTACACGTCATATCTACAAAAATGTTCGTATATCCCATACTGATTTATGAGAAATCATTAATGACCATATCCTTCGAAGTATTCCTATGCTTTATCGTAAAAGTTGTCCAATTTCCTGCTATCACTCTACCATTTGCAATTATCCGCTCCCTGCATGAAGCACTGACTGCACCTGTACAGCAGACAGGAATCACGGATAAATGAAACCGACATTTTAATACCCACGCAATACCTGTTTGACTCCCCTTCGTCCGATTACTTTTGGTTGATCCGTTCATTTCGATCATTCGGTAGGTTTAACCCTATGCCGATCAATAAGACTGCATTTTGAGTTGCATTTTACTCGAAAACCAAATTTAAATACATTTAATGCTACGCTGTTATCGGAGCAGCCCCCCTCTTTCCTTAGGAAAGTAATTTATTGAAGCCTGTTACCTAAATTACTTTATGCTTTTGTAGACAGATATTTTCCTTTCGCTCTTTGTATGTCATTTTTATGCTTGTCTCCCTTATCTATGGACTATAGAATTTTCTCCCGGGCCCAGTCATCCATCTCTGTCTATGGTTTGCCCCGTTACTCCTCTGACTCTTGTCGTTCGTAGCAGTTTGCGGTATATTTAATCTTCCTTCCCCCTCACTGTCATCAAATTTATACACACAGTAACTGATCTGCCCTCGTTTTCGGCAGGCCCTGTTAGATTGAAATTTTCCCAGGCGGAAGGTCGGTGGACAACAGGAAACAGCGATTGGGTTGCGTTTCTCGGGTTTATATCCTTTCGGTTTGATTCGAATTAGAGCTTAAAATCAATTCACAGAACTTGTCAGGTTATGCGTGGGCTAACCAGTAGGCTTCACGTCAGGAAAGGTCCATCAAATTTTGATACCCGATATTATGTAGATAAGATACATAAGCTACAGCGTCCTCAAGGTCTGTCATTAGATGTCATCATAAATCATTTAATGTCATTTTACACGTTCATATTCTACTAACATTTTGCTGAGGCCATTTCAATATCACCCTCACGTATACGTCTATTAATTTACTCAGATCTGATAGCTAGATCTGTACTGAGTCTATCGTGCATTTCTGCTTCCTCTCGAGGTGAATAGTTGGATAGGGCATTGGAGTACATGATGACAGTCTCCATTTCACCACTTACCTGATCACCGTTCATGATTATCGCCACGTGCTACTTGATTGTATACACCCTCTGCAAGGAAAAAAGAGTCGTTAGCCTAAATAAATCATGTGTCAGTCAACTAAATAGGAAAGCAGTGTTTGCTTTTTATTGATTTAAGAAGTTTTGACCGGACAAAGTGGCACTGGTACAGGTCTCTCTCCAAGTACAGTAGGCTGTCGATTATCCGGTTTGCACATCTGTTGCACGGTCGTAAGTTGCTAATGTCTACTAACGAAAGTGGGAAATAAGGCGATTTAGCGCCGAGTGCTCGGAACAAAATCCTCAATACAAAAATCGGGATTTTTCGTGCGTAAGCTATGTGTGGATTATAATATAATATATAAGTTAGAGTTTTAGTTTTTATGCGTGGTTCAATAAATTATATGTTCCTGGATTATCCGTGTTTTTAAATTACCCGTTAAGCCCTCCCCCTCCCCATCATTACCCCGTATAATCGAGAGTGCACTGTACTTGAGATTTTCCCCTGTCAGTTCCACCTGTGTATGACACTCATCTGTTCATGTATCACCCACGCTATATAACCTTAGCAATTGACTGCCTATGCCAAAGTATTTCAAGTGGTTTGTTCTCGTATGCGGTGTTTACCTGTGATATTCCATTGAATATTAAATGTAAAGTTTCAATATACTCACTATAATTTGACCCTAAACATCAGCTGAATGTTGTGTGTGTGAAAATAGTAGCTGATAAATTGTAAATTTGTTGTGGGGTGTGACGTTACCTTCATGCCATTACATAAATCGTACATTAACATTTGCGGTAGCATAATGCTTTATATATCGGTAGTGTTAATTAAGTTTGAAGGCTTAAAATACTCTAGAAATTAGTAAATTTTACTCACTAAGTATGAGATATATATACGTAATCCGAGGTAATAAGTGTACAGAGTTACTAAGGTGTGTGTCAGATGTAATTTTCTACTGTACTCGTATAAGCCACAGACGCAGTTTTAACCAAGCTGACATATAATTCCCATGTTGTTACCTCCCGCTTTCTGTGACATGTTTTGTGTGCTGAGTACACACAAGAGTAGCACTCCAAGGCACTTGCCTGATTTAAGCTTACACTTGAATAGCTGTCATAAAACGTCGAATTAGTGACAGGGTATTTCAATTAAGAACCCTCATGTTTTTTGTTCGCTTGTGGATTTTATTTGAAAATGACGCACTTTATCCGCAGATAATTGACACTAGGAAACGCGGAAAAAGACAAAAATAAATTTAAGTTTGGGGTCGGATTATTGGATGACACGTGTGACTTTGCTGACCTGGCGGACAAGGTGGAATTGATTTGGTAGCTGATGTGCGTCTTAGTACCAAACATTGCCCTCCTCTGCTTGCTTTTAACTTATTTTCGCTTAATTCAACTTAATTATTGCTCGGGTTATCAAGCTATTAGCCACAAAACACAATAATGATGGAAAAGTCTGTTAAAAGGGAAACGTATTTCTTAAAGCTGGAATTTGTAGGATTTCTTTTAGTATCTTTACGAAAGGTTCAAATATAGTGAACGTGTAATGTCACCACTCCGTTACATGCTTATTGGCTTCAGTATCGTTTTGTAAGATTTTCTTGTTGAGCTGGGAATTATGCATAACTTGTATCACATTCAAGTGAAAATTAATGAAGAAAAATCCGACGCTTTACGTGTAACTTGTAAAGGAATTAGGCTGAAACAAATATCACAACAGGAAAAATAGTAAAAAAAGAGAAAAAAGTCGTTCTTCGTTTTTAATTCACCCCATTTTGACAGATGTCATTTGTTGCTGTGTGCGTACCAATAGCACATATTCTTTCTTTAAATCATTTGCGAGCCGTACGTCCCGCCCACAAAATTCGAAACGTGTCCTTTTCGGAAATAGATGTGGTGCTAACGCTGTTTGTCTACCGAGCAGTGGGATGTGACTTAGATTGCCATTCAGGGCATAAGTAGGGACACATTGCGACTGGCTGAGCTGAGTCAAAATGTTCTAAACGAGGAAGTCATAAATTTATGCATGAATGTACTTGTAGTTCTGTCTCACTGTCCATGATGCCACATAGCGTGAAACACGTTATGAGATTTGGCACGTCACAGACGGGTAACTAGAACGGGCGGTAAGGAAATAAAGGAAACTTCTGTGACTGACGTAAGTGCTTGCACGCAAAACTTGCTTGTGATTTGTGGGGCTTGCGTGAGTCGCTTGTCTGCCACTCAACTGTTTCAGTCCGATGGCCAGCCGAAACGTCCTCCGTATCTTACCCATGTCAAAATACATGCTGTAGTGAAAGAATGCGATTGTTATACACGGATTTGCTTAAACTTTTCTGTTTAATTTATTTTATTGCGTTTACTTTAATGTTATTGTGCACTTAAGCGATGGGAGCCTCATTAGCGTAAGTTGGATTGCTTTTAGGTTCAGGCTGGAAAACTGATCAGTGATAGTTGGAGTGCCTGTAGGGGCACAGACTGGCTCTCGGGCCCACCAAATCTCCTAATCAGTGGCTGCCGGAAGCTGTTAGCCCAGGCCAAAGCAGCTGGGGCGTGAAACTGACCATTAACCTCCGTCCAGTGCCGAAGTGAAAAATGAGTTATACCTTAATTTTAGGCTTCCGCCGCGATGTTGATGAGATCTGCCCTCTTCTGGGGTATTACGCGGCGTCATGTGGTAATTGTTTACCGACGTTTCGGGACAACGTATCTGTCCCATCTTCAAGGGTCAAGAGTCCAGCCCGAGGACTCTTGACCCTTGAAGATGGGACAGATACGTTGTCCCGAAACGTCGGTAAATAATTACCACACGACGCCGCGTAATATCCCAGAAGAACGCAGATCACGAGTTATACTTCCACGCCCCCCCCCCCCATATGCCTTTATGGTGAGTGAAGGCAAAATTTTACTTTACACTTAAGCAATACCGACTTATAAACACAATCGTTAAATTCATTCCTTGTGCTTCAACTTTACACTTCCAAGAACTGAGCGCACCGAACGCTCTTTAGCTGTATTCCTGCTCTGTCAGCTGCAGTTGTTGTTAGGGCCGAAAGCTGAAGGAGCAATGCCGAAAACTAATTGAAGAACTTCTCCTAAATAAGGAGGGTTGGCTGAGGAAAGGAAGGTATTGTGACGCAGAGGCCAAGAGCTAGGGAGACCTTGGTAGGCAGTCCTTGGAATTCCCTACGTCAAGGCAGTAGATAAGTCGGAACTGTAAGACGAGCCTTGAAGACAATTTTGCGTGCGATGCTTAACGGACTGCATTGCCTTACCCACTTACCAGAAGGATGGAGTGGAAGGAGAGGAAACAGTGGGTGGTGTTCAGACATCTCTCGAAATTTCTCCAGAGTTGAAAAGCCAGACAATGGATCTGAACACTCGTCTCGGTCTAGTGCCTAGAACGTGTATGTGTGGAGCTCTACTTCGATTCATCCATTCATTCTCATGACGTGGTACCTAATTAACTGAATTTTTGTATGGTGGGCGACTTTAAAATGTTGTTTGATGCCGTACGTACACAATCGTTAAATATTTTGAAAATTTTTACCAGAAAGAAGAATCTTTATTTTCCCAAAGGAGTGAGCATTTTAACTTGCGGACTCAGGCCTGTCTGCGCTCGGAGAACAAACTGATGCTTGCATGAAATATTTGGTACTTGCTGTTGCCACACAGCATTTGGTCGGTTAAAACTCCTAATTGGCTTTAGAGACACAGCAGAAACGTCAAACCGCAGTTTTTGCTAACTAGGGGTTTTAAATATCCACAGCTTTCCATTCGATTCAAGTTTGGACGACAGCATTACTTTTGTTTTACTTTTTCGCAGTTAAATTTTGTACGTATGTAAAAAAGTCGGTGTTTTATACACGAAGAGATCTGTATTTGATATATGAAAGGCTGCTCTAATTTCAGTTTTTTAGTTTAAAGTTACAACTTCGTAGCGATGTTTGTAATACATTTCATACTTTGTGTTTAATTGTTCCACAAGACATTGAAAAATAAATGTGGAGGATCACACGAGCTAAATTTTGTAATATTAACGCTGTGCTGGTTAGTGTACAGAGCTGCAACATGACAGAAAGGAAATACGGTTATTAGCAGAAAACAGATAGGAGAAGTGAGGATTTCGAGAATGGATAAGAGTTACGATGGATAAGTTGAATAAAAATGATATTCAGATAGAGTCAAGCATAAAAAATTTAATAAAAAGCTCGTCTTAAAAGTAAATCAAATTGTTTACCCCTGTGTCTACGTGCTGAAATTGCGTATTACAGCATAAACGACGAGGTGAGAAAGGAGACGTGATGCTTGGCTCAGGAAGAATGAATAGATGAAAACAACACAGGCTGCAAGCTCAGTGTGTAAAGATTAAAGAAGGAGAATGTGTTTAAACATAGAACCACATAAATCTTCTCGTGTTTATCGAAGTACCGGGCACCTGTACGAGATTACGATGATCTTATCTTAGTCGCATCTTTTGCCACAATGCCTTAGTACAAACTTTTATAATTTCTCATATATTTGAAAGTTCCTTCTGTTGAAGGTTATTGGCTCCTAGGATGTAAGGCCTTCTAGTGTGGAAGTTGTTTACTAACGTTTCGGAGATACCTGCTTGTTAACTGACTACCCGTCTACACGGAGCCATATTTCAGGAGACATTAACCTTTAGAGCCGCCGTCGTAAGATCCTCAAAGTTACAGCCTATGTTTTGCTTCATGTTTTTCTTCTACCAGCGACATTAAAACATTAATATTTTGTTGTTTACTGTAACATATTTGTCTGTTTGAAGTCTAGTGTTATCTCAAATATGGTTTGTCTTTGTCTTGTATAAAGATATTTTGTTTGAACTTGTACGAGTAAAATTGCAAAACACGAAAGATTTAAGCATATTTATAATCTAAATTTGTCTTAAATACGTACAGTAGTTTTTCTCCACAGAGAATAGGAAGTTTCAATACTGTTAACATTAAAAGCTGCCACACGTGCAGAGTCTACAAGACAGACAGTCTCGCTTTCAATAGATGGAGGGTTCTGACGGATGCCGTGCGGCTATGTACATTATCGTCGTGCAGTTTGCTTCGCTTCGCTTTAGAGAGACATTCTCAAGTCATAAGTTCTTACGAATTATTAATGCTATCTCAAATTTGGACAAAGAGTAACATTTCGTATTTCAGATTTAGGTAGTTTTTATTATTTCATCTACTACTGGTTCACTGTGTCAGTAAGACTTCTGGTGTTCGTACGAATTTTGATAGCGATAAGTAGTGACATGTCCTGATTATTTTGGTTAATATTTTGACCCGAACTACCCGATCAGGTCAACGACAAATACATGCCGCTATTACGAATTCTGATAGCAATAATAAATATGGATAATGAGTAGCTCTTCGTAGGTGAGGAATTGGTAATAATTTGACCTGAAGACGCCTCCTTCACAGTTTGTCTGAAGAATTAAGCTTTTAGAAAGAAGTGGTGCCTTATGTTATATGTTTATGTAATTAGTTTGAAATACTCGAGTTCTTACAAATCGGTACGTGTTTCAGAGGTTTGGAATTGACAGAGAATCAGTACAGCCCTTCAAACGACTTTGGTAATGAAGCGTGATTTCTCCTTGGATGTTATGCCGTTTCAACTTGTATATAATTATGGACATTTTGAAGGGGCGTGTTTGCCTTCATCTTCAGGTTTTAGCAGTCCAAACATCTCCTTCGACACATCGATAAATATTTACCAACGGACACGTAGTCACATCCCACAAGACTTGAATCTTCACCAGTATCGCTGTGATAACGCCAATCTCAATTTTGTTGGGGTTTTGGTAACATTAAAAGTGCCTTCCCCCCTCCGCCCTCCCAGCCTAAGCTTTCTGCCCTTCTAGTTACTTGCAAACACAGACGTTTCTATTTTGTTTGTGCCGTCAGTTTTGTAAAAGATATAACATAGGAGAGTTACCAGTCTCGAGGTCTCCATGAAAATACGAAAATCAGGATGCACAATTCCCAGTGATATTTTGCAACTTCCGTCTTAGAAACACCATTAAGTGCCTATTTTCCTTTTTCAAGTTTGTTACGAAAATGCAAAACACCGATACACATATTATCCGATAAAGTTTTGCAAATTTGATCCTCGAATCATGTCACAAGTATGATATGGTATCTTACGGCAAAAGAGCGTACGAAAGATTTAAATATAGAGTTCATCCAAAGGATTTAATTAACGAAAATTAAATTACTTAAAGTATCAGAATGTGTCCATCTTTAATAAGGTTTTCCATGAGCCCTCCAGTATCTGCCGGCACAGTCCAACATTCCCTGCATATCCACACACTCAGTCTATCATTAATCCATACATTCATTACCCATAAAAATTCAATCGATTCTGATCAGGTATAGAAAATACGCTTATAAATGCTTGGGGTGTAAAGTTTTAGTCGGTTGACTGCTAATCGAATATTATAGGCGAGATGTTTGAATTCAGGCGTGATGTAATTCCTTGCATCTCATCTTGAACGCCAATTTCCGACCCTGCTCCTAAGCCTGTCAACATAAACCACCGTAACCCTGTGCAAATTTATGCATGAGGTTATTAATTTATTAGTTCTCTCGTGTATTTAAAGTGTGAATTGTAATGCACGATAGAATTTGCTTTTGCAGTTTGAGAGCTATTTCTTTACAAATATTTATCTAGCTGTCCTTAGATCAGTGATTTTTATATTGAAAGAAAAACTAACTTCAAATAAGAACGTTTAGGTCCAGACAAGCAGCAATTGCAACATTTTGATACAAAGGCGAGGCTGAAGGAAAAAGAGATTGGTGTGAACCGATCAAAAGGGTTTTGTTTTGGATAAAAATCTAAACACAGATTTTGTTACTGAGGCAATCCTACTTAAAAATAGAATCGTGGGTGTCCAAAGAGAGGGAAGGAAACACGATGGCTAAGGTGTGAAAGTCACTATTGAATCGCATGATGGAAAAAGACAGAAATGGCGGAAGCTAACAAATACGTCAGTTAAATTAATAGTAAATATGGCGAAAGGTTGCGCCGTGTGTCTACTAGCTTTACAGTTCGTAATTTTGTAAGCACTTTGACAAGAAATGCAAATAGGCAGTTTACAAACAACTTTATTTTGCTGACAAAATAAAGTTGTTTTTGGACTGAATATATTGACATTTCTTGTTGTATTGTAAACATTACGGGGGTGAATCACTTTAAGCTTATACGCGGTTGTTGTGTAGTCACGTAGAGAATATTTAGGAGTTATAGGAAACATGTGTCAGAAACTCATGTCACTGCGGTTAAAATACAGTTCGTCAGCTCGCTGTTGGAAATTATGTGAATTGCATGCTTATATTCCACTTCAGTTTCTTGAAACGTGATCCCTTATTTGCTGACAGCTTTATGAAATACTTCATTACACGCCAACGAGCTTACAGTGACTTGTTTGTTTTCAAATTCAACTCCAGTTGCTTCCGCAAAAGAACTGCAAAAATCAGCTAGTAGCTCCGCCATAGCTTTGTCTGTCCGTCCGTTCGTATGAAACACAGTGACTCCCACCGGACAGATTTTCGTGAAACTCCATATTTGGAATTTTTAATAAAATTTGTCAAAGCGTGCCGATTTGTGTCAAAATCGGACAGAAATTACATATCTCATTCTTCTTGACTTGATTACCCGAATAATATTTGGTGAGGAGTACAGGTCATAAAGCTCCTCATTATTTCCACCCTCCTGTTTTCTCTTCCTCCTTAGGCCCAAATATCCTCCTCAGCACCCTATTCTCGAACACCTCAAGCTACGTTCCTCCCTAAATCTGAGAGACCAAGCTTCACACCCATACAAACTAACGGGAAAATTGTAGTTCTGAATATCTTCATCTTTATATTTTTGGATAGCAAACTGGAAGACAGAAGATCTTGCACAGAATGATAACAAGCATTCCCCGACTTCAATCTGCTCTTAATTTCTTCCTGAATGGAATTTCGATTCGTTTTGGTTGTTCCCAAATATTTGAACTGTTCCACTCTTATGATATCGAGACATGACCATGTACTTAGTTTTCTCAGCATTTACTTCTAGATAAATCTCCTTACTAACGACTACTAAAGATTCTGTGTTTTTCTTTATAGTATGTATGCTTCTACCCAATATGTTAACATCATTAGCATAAACTAGAGTATAAGCATTTACAATATGCACCGTAACTCTTCCCACGTAATATTTCTCGGTGATGATCGATTGTAAATCTATTGCCAGTACACAGATAAATCTTACAGTATGTGTTAAAGTACTCGCTGTTTTCTCTGGAAGGTATTTACAGGTACGAATTTAACATTTATTATGATGAACGCGCCTAAAGTGGGAAGATTTACTATCTGTTCATTTACATGGTCCTAGCAACACGCTTAAAATGGCGTGAAATCCAATTACATGTTGAACGAAATACAAAAGTTATTTGTGTCAGATCTTAAGAAGAAATTTTATCCTGATTTGATCTGGTGTAACTGATTTCAAACTTCACTTCCGACCTTGCAAATTGGAGCCTTATGCACAAGTTTCAGACGCAAATAGACGGGTTTGTACCAATATCTCGAACCAGTTACGGCCTCCTAAATTTTCCCAAAGACTTATTATTTACGTGTATAAATAAGTACTGCAGACATACTCGAAGCGTCCTTGTTTCGAATTTCGCCCGAAAAACCGGCTACTCTGACTAGAGGTTTCGTGATTTTTTCATTCGCTACAGAAAAATGCAGGGATATTACCTGTAGTAGGTCAAGATCGCTTCCTTTAAAAATTTTGCCACATCACCAAAAACACTTCACCTGACACTGTATGTTCTGAGACAGTGATATCTTCTTGAACGAACTAACCAGCTGCTGTGATTAAGGGGGAAGGTTCCCTTGGAAAGAGTGAAGTCGATGAAACAACACCGAATGTACGAATGCAGAATATCCAAATGTTCGTCATTTAAAGTGTGCCGGCTGTTCATAACAATATAGGACTGAATCATTCTGCATGGTACGCTTGTATATTTAACAAACATGAAAAGCTTCAGTGTGAACTCACAGTGAGAGACTTTCATAATAGTAATTTTGACACAGCATTCCGTACATTCACCTCGGACTGTTTTCCATTGTAGCTGGCAGATAGTATTCTAAACATTTTCTTCAAAAACGTTCCTCATATCTTACGAACACTGTATACTTGGTACGACATTTGTTTGAATTTTTTATGCGAAGCCATTTCAACTTGTTTTCATTTGTGCTACATTTTGCTCATGCAAATATTTGTTATGTGTGACTCTGAGGAATAATGCGGCTGTTAGTTCATTCTCAGCCAACTCACGACGCTTTTCCGCAGTGGACCCAGCGGGAATGTTGAGGCCTGCTTATGCAATTAGGAAGAGATGAGAGCCCCTGAAAATAGAGGACTCGTGTAACGCATGGCGAGAAAGAAATACACAAGGTCTACAAAAAAGGTCTGTACACTGTTGAGCTATGCTATCATATGAGATGTACCGTCGTAGAGTCCGGTGCAGACTTACCGACGTTTAGGGGCAACTTTCTGCCTTATTATTCAGGTACAAGAGAAATCCTGAAGACGGGGGCAGGAGATTTGTCAGAAACGTATTTCGGTATCGGTCTCAAAGACGTCCCATAGCAGAAGGCAGTTTCATTCACCACACTGAGAACCTCAGATCTCACAAGACATGTGACGCTTGCTATGTTGACGTTCTGCTAGTCACAGAAGCGGGACGCGTGTGTAAATGTTTGCTTGAACACAGTTTGTAGACGCGTGTGTAAATGTTTGCTTGAACACAGTTTGAAGGCGCGTGTGTAAATGTTTGCTTGAACACAGTTTGTAGACGTGTGTGTAAATGTTTGCTTGAACACAGTTAGTAGACGCGTGTGTAAATGTTCGCTTGAACACAGTTTGTAGACGCGTGTGTAAATGTTTGCTTGAACACAGTTAGTAGACGCGTGTGTAAATGTTCGCTTGAACACAGTTTGTAGACGCGTGTGTAAATGTTTGCTTGAACACAGTTTGTAGACGCGTGTGTAAATGTTTGCTTGAACACAGTTTGTAGACGCGTTTGCAAAATTGCGACAGGCGACTACTAGCTTCGTCATGTCCTTCCGCCTGTCCGCCTTTATCAGCGCGGCTCCCACGGGACGGATTTTCGTAAAATTTGATATTGGAGACTTACCTAAATCTGTAGAAAAAATCTGAATTTTGTTAAACTCGGGCAAAAATGTCGGGAACTTTACATGAAGGAAAAGTACTTTTTATTGTTGTGGCGACATTAAATCGCCATAAAAGCCTTTTCTTTGTGTGAAGTGGTATCAGGTTTTTAGGATAGCCGAGGAGGTAGAAAACATTAAGCGAACACGCTACAAATTTACTTTATATATACATTACCTTATGTTGTTATGTTGGAGCATGTTATGATCACGAGGGCTAGATGGAACTGGCGTCGAATCGAATTCCGTGGTGGAATTGTGTAATAGAAAGGTTGATTTTTTCTCAACTACCAGATACGTGTACTAGTGTTAAGGTTTTCACGGCCGTGTGGTTGATTATTCCCTTCTCTTGGGACGTGACTCCACGTCAGGGTGTAATCCCTTTCCGACGTTTCAAAGATTTTCTTATGTCCGAGCTTCAGACCCTTGAAGATTAACACATCACTTCTCTTCGAAACATCGGGAGCATATTGCCCATTTTCACCTCTTCATATCCCAGAATAAAATGTCGTCTACAAAATACCTTTCTGTTAAATATTACGTGAATATCTGTTGACCCCCAGTTTATTAGGAACACGATCAGAGATGAAGAAACTCGAATTTGGTTTCGGTGCTTGTAAAATTATCCTTTACAATTCTGTGTATGGATGTATGTTGTGTATGTTGTACTGGAATTTCGCTCGGTATGAGGCAATTAACAGCGCAGTCAGCAGAGCGCTTAGAAACACATTGGTCAGCTGAAGTTTCGTTTACATGCCTCGCCATGTGTTTACACTCCAACAATAGTGCGTTTTGCGGGATGCAGCGAATCAAGGCGTATTGATGTGTTAGCCTGCGTGTTGCACTCCACATTGCATCCGAAGTGCTAATGTCTGCTTGTGTTGGAAGTGGTGATTTGAGCACTACGTTATTCTGAAGGTTTTAGATGTGAGCTAAATGAGGGTCTTCTGTGCATGTATCTCTGTCCGTCCGTCCGTCTATCGTACCATAAATAATTTGGCAATTTTTATTGTATTAATTTTGAAGTCATTAATAAATTTAAACCGCTTTTAACCTTATGGTAATTAATTATTACTTCAGAAGGCAATAGAGAGAGGTCATTGTCAACGTCAGGCCCTGGCCACTTTAACCATTTACCCACTCGGAAGGGACCCCCGGTACCCATAGAATAAGAGGCTAGTGTGACCACAGAGCCGTTCTGGACGTTGCGGGAAGAGAAAACTGTCTTGCCTGTACGGGGAATCGAACTCCAGATCGTCCAACCCGTAGCCCAGTCACTACGCTGTCTCAACTCCTTGTCAGAATAAAGTTTTTCGAATACAAGGAACATAGTGCTTTGTGAGTGTGTGTTTAAGCCTATAGTAGATGCAAACCAACTGTAAAAACAAAATATGGAAGGCCGATTAAGGGACTGGTTGACAGAGAAGTTGCCGAATTTCGTGACATCATCGTGACTGATAATGTTAGTCATGAATATGGTGGTGAAATAATTCCGTGTTTTACCGACTGTAGACAAATTGTTATGAAGTGTATTTTTTCAACGATGTATCTCAGTAGGTAGATGGCGGACTTTAATCAACTGAATGGATTCGTAGGGTCGGTGTACACAAGAGAGCTGCATATCGGGAAACAAAGACGTTAAGAGCAGCGAGAAGATGGCGTAGCATCACGAGTATCTCTTTCATCAGAGACTGAATCTCCCCTGAATAAAAGTTTAAGAAAGCCTGGCTTGCACCTACAGAATGCACCTCCTTTTAATTTATGCATACCTTCTGGTAAGCATAAAATGTAGACTTGAGCAGGAGACACTGAAGATGATACATTAGCATCGAAATGCCTTTGTCATGTAATAAGGTATAACAGGTGTACGGTGTTGGTACATACAACATTTTTACATGCCGCCGCATTTGAGAATATAAATACACTTTATGTTTAAATATTGACATGGTATGAAGACATCAAACAAGAATGAATTTGGCTGTAGCGTCCAACTAAGAATCCTCCAAGTTTATAGACGTTTCAAGAAGACGTTTCAAAGTTGCAAATATTCATTCAAGTGGATTGCTTCAAGTACATTCACTACTTGGCCGTCTCTTTTCGGAGAGAATATAAAAACTTTGCTGCGCTACTGGATCTGTAGTTTTGATATGAAATATTTGTTCTAGCGTTTTATGTGTGTTTATCTCTTTGAAGACTGAAATTAATCTGCATTATATAAAGATTATTTCGAACGTCACAGAGAACACTGTCAGACCAATTTGTAAATCCTGTGTAGGGAAGTAGTGGTTGTTTATTGTAGGATTCTTATGAGATATATGAATACTCTGCTTGGACAACATACAGAGGTGTAATTTTAATCTAGCGGTACAGACAATTTTACTAGCAGTTAAGGGCTATGTTCTACCATTATAGATACAGCATACTAGTAGCCACCATAGTCATTTACTGACATGAAAATTGAAGCTAATTATAAAAATGGCTTGGCGGCTGTATTGTTGTTAGGTGTGCAGTGTATTTTGCATGGTTTGTAGCTTTTGTCACAGTATGTTTGAGTTGCGGCAGTGATTTTTCCGTTCAGAATTTCGCATAACACGGTATATCCAGTAGTGGATAAATGCCGTAAAATAGCTTAAATATATACCACCGTGCGAGATTCGAGATTCACACGGCTGTGATGCGTAGTGTCGAACACGCATGTTTCATACCTGCGGAAGTCCAATTCGTATCTGTTTATGGTGGTGATATTCGGTGCCCGTGGTTAAGAGCGTTACTGTGCAAAATAGCTATATATTCTGTGTTTGAAAAACGTTATAAAAATTGCCTCGTTTTGTAAAACATTCAAAAGTATATATTTGATATTGTTTACTGGCAGATAGTTTTGCTTACTGATTTAAAAACTACATACAATCTAAATAAATAAAGTTACTTTTGTGACCAGGCAAATGAGGTAATTTGAAGATTGGACAGAGGCAGATATGAGAAGGAGAGCGAAGTTGAGGAAATTTAGAACAAACTGAGAAGGACACTTCTGAATTATAGACAACATAAAAATAATTTTGTACTTTGTATCGGGGAACGACATGTATAATAATAATGTGTATTGAAGAAAGAAGACGTAAACGGAAATGCTGAGGAGAGGAGGATGCATGTAGCAAGTACAAAGATAAGAAGTTTGTAAATGAGAATTAACGTTGCATGAAAGGAAGGAGAGGACGAAATGAACGTCCCGGAGAGCATGGGCCGGGAGTTATAAAGAGCTGGGCGTAGAAGGAACTGAATCTACTCGTAATGCAAAGCAAGAAACGGTGGTGGGCTGTAAATTCTACGACTTATTCAACATGTTTCTGTGCCTTATAATGAACGCCCTGTTTCCTTAAGCAATCTGGTTAATGAACATTGTCAAAGTGAAGTATAAATGACAGAAGTGGAGAATACTGTAACCAGCCTTATATAGTAGCTGCAGTAGGATGAGAAGAAGAAAATTAGCAGTTGCTAGATGCATGTAAATGAACGTCATTTATCCTCTGTAACACCTTCCTTTTGTGTCTTTTGAGTCTAACTGATCCTCTTGTCTCTCCAGCAGTTCTGTCCTCTAAATACATTGCATAAACACAACAAAGAAACGTTCGTTAGGGACCCTCAAGGAATATGATCTCCAGACGTTATATCATTATGATATGTCTTTCTGACGTTTCAGAAATCTTCCTTTGTCAGATACAGAATACTTCGCGTATTGCTGCTTCCAGGTTCTAAATATTTTGTAACAGATTTGAAATTGTTCACAGTGATTGTATTTGTGTACCTAATGAGCAGCTTTGTAACTTTTTATGTAGGCTCGTTGACTGTCTGTGTGTTATATCTTTCTCACTTCACACTATTTTTACATACTTGATATGTGAGAACATTGTATTTTTATGGCGCCATCTGGAGGATAAGTTTCTAACTTTAATCCGCTCTTCTAACGTAGAAATGAAAATGAATTTCATTGGGATAAATAATCGAAGAGAGAAAATAATTTTTCATTTTTAACTTCTTTCAAAAGAAGTTGCTTTGTTTATCGTAAGGACAGAGACAAGAATAAAAATATTTTCGTCATGGGTAGAACTTTCCAAAATTGAGGATCCACGCCAAAATACCAGTCATGGGAAGGGTGACATGAAGCAAGTTCCGTACTGAGGACCCACAAATATTAGGCGCAACCGTAAAAAATTGTCGCCTGGGCGATCTGCCGCCCGGGATTTGTGCACCCCTGTGGGATTTGAATTTGTTACCAACCGAATAGGTAACATGAATGGTAACAACGCCATAACGCTCAATTATTGTCCTTAGAGTAAAGTTCAGGATCCGGTCACAAATTAGACGGCATCACTGGCAGTGATCAAGCTGAAATTATTGTGCTGGCGCATTTCACTGTAACACTTAACTGGCTCATAGTCATTACTTATGGAACTCGAGAGTCAATTACACGTTGTTTTGCCACTGGTCCTTATCCTGAGCCAGATGAGTTGAGTCCACATTCTCGCCCAGTTTTACTCATGTCCACCTTAATGTCATTCTCTCATCATCCAAAAGTCGTCCCGGCCTTTTCTGTATTCCATTAAGTTACCGTATAAACCCGAATATATGGCGACTCCCTCTTTCCCATTTGGGAATTTAGAGAAAAAAAACTTAGAAAATTTCGAAAATGTATTAAAAATTAATAACATATTTGAGAGGCAGGTATAAAACTGAAAGTAATGTATGCTGGGATATTGAGTGAGAAAGAAGGGCGCCATAGCATGCATTATTAGTCACAACTTACTAGGAAATGACGTGTTGCTGGGAAATGACGTAAGGCCTCACTTACAGGGCGAACCTCAGTTTTTTATGCGGCTGTTTGCGAAAATAACTCGCCTCATATTCGGGATTATAGGGTACACTGGTCGTAATGCTTACGAATTTATCATATATCACATGAATATAAAATGACCTACCCATCTAATCCTCCTTGAACACGTCTCACATTACTTTCTTTTTAGACCCAAATATTTTTCTCAGCACCTTTAACCAGTTATCCGCAAGCACTTTTCCTCCATAAGGATAGGAGGTCACATATCACAGCCATAGAAAGCAAGGAGTATAAAGCTATGTAGTTGGCAAATGTAACTTGGCGCTGTTCAAATTGATTTGTTGAATGTAATGGCTAAATTCCGAGATTAAAACATAAAAGTGCCCAACAAAACAGAAGACCATTTCAGTGCTGTAAAAATCGACCGATGGAAAATCAGGAAAACTGGTGCACAGGATAAATAATTTATAGTGTTAACTGTATTCTCCTGTATGTACAGATTGTGATGGCTAATTGTATTAAATTTAACGATTGTCTACGTAATTGAAAAGTTTAATGACAACCTTGTGTCCGTAACCCTTGACACGTTCATTTCCTGGGAGACAATCTAGCTTGCTGCGGTGTGAGATCAAATGACACTAGCCTGGCCTCACTCTGTATTTACTCTTCAGTGATACAGTGTTGCATGTATTGCATGGACAGGCCTGATCACTTGGTGTGTGATATTGCATTACTGGTATAAATAGCGGGAGGACGTCCTCTTCAGAATAATGCAGTGTGGTGGGAGTGAGCGTAGTTGTCCGCACACACACGTCACAATTGTTCATGCTTGGCTGTTGTGTAATTGTTGTAGCTCATTGGTAGGGTCAATCCACTGTTTATTGGCTTTGATTTCATCCTTCCATTACATTAGCATATTGGCTGGATTGTTGGTGAGTGAACCAGAACAACGAATTCAGTGTATTAATCTTAGCGGCTTCCATCATCCCAGAAGTACAAGCGATTTGCATCGATTACACAAGTGAAACTGTTTTTATTTACTTTACATGTAGAGTTAAAACTGGCATTTAACATTTATATGCATTTTTGTTCCAACGTTTGTGCCCGTAACATATGTCAATACTGCAGCTTGCATAGTTTCGTGGGAGTCAAAACCTCCTGACAGAAGAAATATTTATGTAACTTCTGTCGTAATACGATAAATTAATGTAATTTTCATTCACTCCGTTATGTGGAGTGTTTCTCCATGCCATTATTATTGAACCACTGAAAATACCGTTCATGTTTTGGATAAAGCCATTAACTACCTTAATTGAAAAGAATGAGTGATGTAAATATCCGTACATCAAAGCCATATCTTGGCTTGTATTTCCATTTAAAGTCGATCCCGGTGGCCGTGCGGTCTAAGGCGTAGGTCTGCAGTGGCTTGATTGCTGGGATCGCGAGTTCGAGTCCCGCTGAAGGCATGGATATTCGTCTCTTGTGTTTGTTGTGTGTTTAGCAGTCTCTGCGACGAGCTGATCACTCTTTCAGAGGAGTCTTACAGGGTGTTTGTGTCTGTGTGTGATTTAGAAACCTCAATATTGAGATGGCCTAGGCCCGAACTGGGCTGTTGCGCCACAGCAAAAAGGAAATCCATTTCAATCGGCCTATAAAAGTAGAGATTTAATTCTGCTTAATATAAGACAGAATGGAATTACAAACTTCTCCCTTGAGAATACCGATATTCAGAAAAAAAACGTTGATTCCGCTTGAGGAGATGAAGTGACTTAGAAAAAGTACCGATTGGGAGGGGAATGGCAGCACAGCTGTAAAACTAATTTTGGTGTTCGTCAAGAGCTGTCACCAGATTTGCTGCTTTCACTGCAGTGTTTGGTTTGTATTTTATGTTTCTTACAAGGTGCACAAGTGGAGAAAGCCTTGTGCGGAAGGAGGCAACATAAAGTGTGACGGTTCGAGGTAATTAAAGGAGGCATGTATTTAGTTTGGAGCTCGCCCTTCCCAAACGTTATTTTACAGTTAATTCCGTGCAACTATTATTCTCGAGAAGAGAAATATTGTCCAGTTTTTTTCAGAAATTCTTCTACCTTTATAGTCCCAAATTTCTTTTACCGTGTTCACAACACCCGCTGCTTGTCCTTAGACAGTACACAACATGTACATCTCGTCTGTCTCTGTCTGTCAATTGTAATATTGCATATCGTTGTTCTCTGTTTAATTACATCATTCAAGTATAATACTCTCATCCATGCTTAGGACTTCCTACCAGATTTCCCTCAAAACTCTGTGTGAATTTATCATCCGTTCTATGCATGCTACATGCTTAACATGTCTCATTGTTCTGGATTTTTATCATCCTCTAAATAACTAACTAACTAACTCCATGGAGCAGAGTCCTTCTTGAGAAGCTAACAGATCCTCAGCTAGTCAAGAAATTCCCACGCGTTTTATGGAACCCGAAGATTCATTACCGCACTCACAAGATCCCGCCACCTGTCCCTATCCTGAGCCATATAAATCCAGTCCCTGCCCCCCCATTCCACTTCTTGAAGATCCATTTTAATATTATCCTCCCATCTACGCCTGGGTCTTCCAAGCGGTCTCCTTCCATCAGGTCTCCCTAACAAAACCCTGTATGCACCTGTCCCCTCACCCATACGTGCTACATGCCCCGCCCACCTCATTCTTCTCGATTTGATCAACCGAATAATATTTGCTGATGATTACAGATCATTAAGTTCCTCGTTATGTAGTTTATCATCCTCTAGGAGTTTTATTAAGAATAGAAATTGTGAAGTTCCTCATTATGAACTTTTTCTAGTTTTTTCACCTCCCCATACTCAGGACCAAATCTTTCCTCATTAGCCCTTTCGTAAACACCCTTCCTCAGTCTACGTCCTTACCTTAAGATAAATGTGCAGTACAGCTGTCTATATGTTAACATTCACGTTGTCAATGATATCACGGGAAAATAAAACGCTTCAAAGAAAATGGGAACAAATGATCTCATAATGAATTCTACCCTTAATTCCTTTGTGAAAGTAATTTTGATTTTTTTATGATCTTAAATATTTTAACTTCGTCAGTTTGGATTGATGTTTCAGCTGTCTTTATATTGCGATTTAGTCTTTCATTCTGGTTGCGATACGTGAACACACACTTCGATTCTCCATGTTTACTTGTAGTCAGAGGAACCTCTTCACTGACGTCACCTTGTTCTTCTTATTCTAACAACTTCGATGTTCTTCACTGGTAAAAACAGAGAATACAAAAGGAGATGACTTTCACCAAGTCGTGGAATTTTGTCACTCAGTTTCATAGATCATTGTTTATAATCCACGAATATTTAGTTACGAAAGAGGAGAAATTGATTGCATATGTAACCTATTCACTCAATACTGACAGCGAATTTCAGGAGACGTCGTGAACATAAATTTATTAAATTGTTTAGTGCAACTTGTGCTTAATTATATCATAGGAAACTAAGTAAATAGTGTCAAGCCCATTAAAGTAGAGGAACCTCTTTTATTTCATTCATCGCTTTATGAACTGGATGTTGCCCGAGATGCATCGCCTTTAACTAGCTTCAAACAGCGATGAACGTCATACAAATGAGAAGTCGCAGAAAATAAACAACACACGCTGATGGCATAACTTTACCCAGAAACAAGCAGCATAAGCGTAGATGCTAATTGAAACAGTGTGAAGTGAGCACTGCATGCGGCAGTTGATAATTTCTTAATTAGGTTACCATAAACTTGCTGCGGTGTGCCATGAATTTAGGCATTCCTTATGTTATTAGACGTGCTGAGAGGCGGTGCACGTTGATACACATTTTAAATTACTTCGTTCCAAAATAACAAGCATTTGATGTACTTTTTTAAATTTAATTTTGATTTTTTTTTCAATGGCTCGACGGCCCCTTTAGACCGCCTCATTTTTCGAGGCTTCACGATCACACTTTTTTTAGACACACCACGTTCGATAGGACTCCTCTGGACTAAGGACCAGTTCTTCGCAGAGACCTCTACCTGACAAAACATAACACTCACAAGAGACAGACATCCATGCCCCCTGTGAGATTCGAACCCATAACCTAGTAAGCGAGCGGCCGCAGACCCACGCCTTAGACCGCACGGCCACTGGGATCGGCAATTTGGATTATTATCGGGATAAAAGTATACTAAGGATTAGCTCAGCTTACACTAAAGGATATTCAAGGTGTTGTAGTATTCCTGAAGAGAAACAGTTACGCGCATTTAAAAATGACAATGCAAGTAGGGTTGTAGCAAATAATATAATATTTTTCTGAGATTGTGGGCAGAATAAATATAAGCCGCATCCTTCATCATTACTTAAATATGCAGAAGTCGTAGCTCTAGTGGCTAACGTATCGTCAAGGTGATGCTACAACTGATGGTCAGTCGGTCAGTTTGTCTTGCTTTGGGGCTGCACCTGCGGTTCGTAACCGGATCTTAGTCAATGTGTTGAATAATACTGTCTGTTAGACTTGGGGCATCCTGCCGGACGAGAGAACGGGTCAATCCTTTGTCGTAAGCCACCATATTTACCAACAAAGACACTCCGTGACTTAGCAATTTCAGAATTAACGCAGTTTTCAAAGAAGTTGAGAACTGAAATAATAAAATATTTTTGAAACGCATGCCGAATTTTTCTTTACGGGACTGAAAGCGCAATGAGACAAAGTTGGCGGAAGAATATTATTGGGCGACAACACAAGCAGCGGGGCGATCATGTTGCTTCTGGGGATTCCATTGTGTTGGAAACTGGATTTCAGCTGGGCTCCCTTTTATACAGGTCATAGTTGGCCTTAGGTATTCTAATTCTGAAGTGCGCAAAATTGGACTAGGGCGTGATCGTACGGAACGTAATTACTGCGTAAGTCGGGGGGGGGGGCTGTCTGTACATGTTTCTTCTTATCATATACATATTTTCTACATATAAAAACTGTTTAATGTATCCAATATTTATACATGCATGACCTCTGTCAGTTCTGGCTCTTTACAGCATATAATTCCTCAACGTACGTAGCTTTTTCTATAATGTCTGCTTGGTCAGGAACTACGATTGACCTAAATTTAATTTCAATTGTCATTTCGTACTGCACAGTAAACAGTCAGTTTCGGTTATAAAAACGAAATAAATAATGCTGCGTAAGGAAATAATCGCTGTTTGTTTTTTGAACTGTAAAAAATACGTAAGTTCACTCTGTTCAGAAAGTGGCATTTTTGAATGTTGAATCTAGTAGCACATAAAGTAATCAATGGACTTTAAAGGGCTAATTCAGGCTATTCAATGTAAATCAGTGATCTGCAATTAAAATTGTGAGTATGCCTCTACAGTGCAAAACGTGTACAAAGTTTCGGCGAAATTAACATGGGGTAATTAGCGGTTCGTCTTCTTTTTTTTCATTTTAACGCTATTATGAAGGAAGAGAATATATTTCAATACGTTATTGGTAAGTTCTACTTACACAGCTGATATTGGGACTGCAGTGAAAAGAGAGCAGGGGATAAGGTACTTTTCTTCTCAACTGCATAAAATAAGTACTTGCTGCTATCACTTGGGACTGGATCTGTTGTCTATGGAATATATCGCACTAAAAATACGTTTCCCTTTCTACACTTTTCCCTACAACAAATTTTCTTTTGTGACTTTAATGTTAAAGGATTCGGGAAATTTAAAATCCCACAGTGGGTAATGAATATTATATGAAACACGTTTGCCTCATTTCCATGTAAATAGCGAAAAGGCTCCAGTGCCGAAGTAGGCTATATACCTCTCGTTTAATACAGAACGTTTCTAAAAAAAGGTAGCTCTAACAACTGCATGTTGCACAGTCTTGTGGAAAATGGACATCAAAGGCCATTGAGTGTAGCCCTGTGCACCCTAATGTATATAACATAACGTTAAGGTGCTCATCTGTGATTCTTTCGAAGCGATCACCTCTTGTGATAGTTGGGGCTTTCTAAAGCTTGTGTTCGTGCTTTGTGGGAGTACAAAATCTCTCTCATGAAATGATCACTTTTTCTGTATTAATAGTTTACTCTCCTTACAACAAGTAGAACTATAAGATCATTATATTCTAAGTATGTATGTGTCCTTGTGTCCCCCTTTCAAACTTTGGAAACAGTTGGCTCAATTTAAATAATTTTTGATATGAATTTTATTCTACTGGATTTTTTACTTTCTACACGTGTCTTCCCACAGACTGCAATAAGAACATGGCGGAGGCTTGAAATTGTCAGATGGGAGGGACGCTAGTGCAAGCAGCTTAGTGTTCTGAATACATGTCTGGCTCTGTAACAGCAGACGGTTTGTTATTGGAGAACTGTACAGTAGTTATACATTAACTTGGCATTTGGTTATTCTTACGAAGTACGGGCAATATAAGCAAGATGTTTACCAACATAGACTTGTTCGAATTGTACAGACAGATTTCTTTTCCTATATTCATTCTGTGTTAAGAGTCCTTATTTAACGTAGAATTAAAAAAAAAGTATATTTAAAACTCATTATATTAATAAAAGTTTGCAAATAATTATATTTGAAACTGCCTTTGTCCCAAGAGTAATGGAAGATGAAGTGTAATCATTCATAATAAGTTCTGTTACAATGTGTGCGGCGAGAACGGAGCAGTAAATGTTAAATAACGTACGAATGGCTTTACTGACGTCAGTGTTGTTTGAAATATCGTAAAATAAAGTTCGCTAACGAATATAGCGTGACGCGTTCTCTGTAGCGTCCTATCTCTTCAGACACTGTGTAGTTTATGCCTGTTAATTATAAAAGTTTAGGTTGCTTTTGGGCAGGGATTACAAACTTCGTACGCTCAGCCTGTGTAATAACGGCAGAAAGGTTTTTGTGTAAATTTCTGGCTTATGACAAAACGTCGTCATCGACTGGGTAGCAGTCTGGATTCGTACTGGAGAGGACCCGGTTCACATTCCAATCAGAGCAGAGGCTCTCCTAACAAAGATTCTTTGGGTTTTCCTCAGTTCCACTAGTTAGGTGCTAGGTTTGTGTATCAAATTAGCCAAGAACCGCTTCATTCCACATGTTTGCAATTCGTTATTCTTTATTCATGCGACTCTATTAGTTTCACCCTGAGTAATGAAAGTGTTAAGTAAATCGTAACAATTAAGTGAATAATAAATAAATAAACACATAAAGTATCCTACAACGCTGCATTGAAGGAATTCTTTTTGACGACTGTAAGGTGCTAAAAATATCTACTGACATAATCTGCACTATTTTTGATTACTCTTATTTTTTAATTTAAAATGTAGCCATACATGTTGCAACATTTTCTGATTCCTTCTACGAAATCAGCCTATCAGTTATTCTCTCAGCTTTCTTCTTACCAACCTCTTCGAATCACGAACTTGTATTTCTGAAATTCATCTCGTGATTGTTTCTCGAGTCTTATGCCAGAACGTAGTAAGAAAACTTTCCATTGTACCGGAAAGCGTCTTACGAGGCACGCCCTACACGTTAAATTAGATTATGTTTTGTTTTGTCAGTGTGACTTGATTGTATTTATGACTCTGGCATTTAACGCTTATGGGATTTGTATGTTATCCTGACTGGAATACGGCGTGCGTAGAGAGACTGTGTCATGCTGTAGGAACAAAGGAATGAGGAAGACGAAGCATCTTTTGCTTTGCCTAAGGGTTTATGGCATGGGCATTCTTTCATTACGTAACTTACCTAATATATTTTTGTCTTCCAGTTTTCTATCCAAAAATATAAAGATTAAGGTATACAGAACTATAATTTTGCCTGTCGTTTTGTATGGGTGTGAAACTTGGTCTCTCACACTGAGGGAGGAACATAGGGTGAGGGTGTTCGAGAATAGGGTGCTGAGGAGGATATTTGGGCCTAAGAGGGACGAGGTGAGCTTCATGATTTGTACTCACCAAATAATATTCGGGTGATCCAATCAAGAAGAATGAGATAAGCAGGGCAGGTAGCACGTATGGGGAAAAGAGAGGTGCACACAGGATTTTGGTGGGGAAACCTGATGGAACGAGGCCACTTGGAAGACCCAGGCATGGATGGGGAGATAATATTAAAATGGGTCTTCATGAAGTGGGATGGGGCATGGACTGGATTGATCTGGCTCAGAAAAGGGACAGGTGTCGAGCTCTTGTGAATGCGGCAATGAACCTTCGGGTTCCATATAATGCGGGGAATTTCTTGAGTAGCTGAAAACGTGTTAACTTCTCAAGAAGGCATTAGTTAAGACAGACACCCACATTAAAAATTTATGATTCATTTCGATTTTGTAATCTCTCATCTTACAAGTATTCGGCTACCGAATCCTGCACTTTGTATTTAAGAACGACACGAAAATACATTTTCGTCATGAAGGAAGTAAGAGCAGATCAAATTCGAATAATTCTTCCTACCATTGTTTCAGGATATCTCCTCTTTCCATCTGCTAGCTCAAGATGTAAAGCTTAAAATCGTGATTTTACTTGTTGCTTTGTACAGATGTGAAAATTGTTTCCTACATTGAGGGAAGAACATAGGTTGGAGGCTTTCCAGATGGGGAGGAGAATATTTGCACCTGATAGGAAGTAAACGCATATCTGCGTTACTTGCCAGATAAGAATGAAATGGTTGGCGACTGTGACACATGCAGGAAACAAGGGATGTGTACAGGGAGTTTTGGTAGGGAAACTTGCGGAATGACGCAACTTGAGTGATATTGGCATAGGTGGAAATATGTCTTAAAATATATTTCAAGGATATGTGGTAGAAGCGTGTCGACTGGATTCATCGGGCTCAGGACAGGGATCAGTGGCGGAATCGTATAGACACAACAATGAAATTTCACATTTCATAAAGTGCTGTTACTGTATTGACTAGATACTGTTGGCTTTTCAATAGTACTTTTTTATTCGAGTTCGTGAAGAGCGGTGGGGGTATTGTCAAAAGTGTAGGCGGTTGTTTGCTTTCGCAATATATAGAATTTCTGCTGGACACAGGTCACGTGACAGAAACACGAGCGTCGACGTCTAAGGGTGTGCAGAAAGTCGCTGTTGTTTGTTTACCGTCGAAGAGGCTAGCATTGTAAGGGCATTTTTGACAGACAGACACTTGGCAATTTTCGTGTGCTGCGGACTGTACAGGATTTAAAATTTTCCTCATTAGAGCATCACGTAATTTGAACTTAAACGTTATGCGCATTAAACAAGCCAATCGTAATGATGAAAATAATAGAGTTTATAATGCGTTTACATATTCTCTTAATGAACCTCATTTGTATTAACATCCATCCACATATCCACACGCGCACACACACAGTGTCACACACATAAATATGGGTTACCCTGTATAAATATTTTCCTCTGAACTCTTGTCTGCCACTTACTAACGTGCAGGTGAATTTGTTATAGGTACAAATTATGTCAGAAGGACGACTCTGCGAATGCTCTGCCCGTCGTATCGTATGAGAGAATGACTAATTGATGTCTGGTAACGAGGGATAAATATAGGAATGTGAGATTTTGGCGCTGCCCTGCGGCGGGAAAATCAAAACTCTTCGAAATGTGACCGAGAGGGTTTCTGGATACAATTCAGCACGGTTGCTGTAGGGACTTTTAATCTTATTCGTCTCTTCTTGATCTTCCAAGCTTGGTACTAAGGCCCCTTCTAATGTCTATAAAATTCTCACTGACATCTCCATCTAGTTATGGATCTTCGCAGGTCTCTTTATCCGTTGGAATTAAATACGCATTATAAGTGCGTAGTATGTAGCATTCTATTTGCACCTGCTTCCAATTTAGTAATATCTCTTACTTCTAATACTGCATTATTAGTTTACAGTACATCTACTAATTTTTATTTTGTGTTATTTCTCATAAAGTTATTCCTAGCAGCGACATAACCGACTTCATATATGAAGCTTATACTTTGTTTTTCTGTTTTACATAATTCAAATTCTTACTTCCTGGATAATAAATTTGGCATATCTGTTACACAGTATGTTCATTATATCGTGTCTCTGAGCATAGCAGATATCATGGAAGCTTTATTGCATGGGAAGTGTGCATCCGACTGGAATTCAGTGTCATCTTGTATCCTGCGGTCCGATTTGTCTGATTTCGTAGCAGTCTCGAAGTGCTCTAAATTCCTGGGGGATGCGGGCTTCGTATGAGGTTAATATCCCATGAGATCTGCCATCCTCAGAGATACGATAAAATGGGAATTCCATGTTACTTAATTGTAATAAAAAGTCGCATATTGTTGTTCTTATATATTAGGATATATACTTTAAAATCGAATGGTATTGCCGATAGAAATATCTGGAAGTCTTACCGGAATTTTATTTCGAATTGTGTAAATATACCGGGTGTACCTTTTTGTAATAATTTCAGCACATATGTGCACGACAGACACATTCAGTTAATGTAGAATTATATCATGAAGTACAAAATTTATGTCCAACGAAATGTTTAACATGATCAGTGTGTGTCAGCAACAACTCACATAATTAATTAACTATTATTACTTATCGATTTATTGCTCCCTGTGTGGTTAAGTACATACACTCCATGTGAATGAATGAGGTTGTTAAATAATAATGTAACCACTACACAGTGAATTAATTACATATTTATTGATTTCAAAATATGTTTAGAGTGTATCAATATCATTTTAATTCATACATACTGTAAATTATTTTTAATACATTCCAAATATTTGCTTGTGGCTTTTATATTGTCAGGTTTTAGCCTGAACATACTAATTAATCTATTCTTGTCTAAGTAGATTAAATTTAGCTTGAAGTTAAAAGTGCGCTAATACGTTGTGTAATGAATTTGGGGTCACCATTGTGTGACCAGTGAGTGTGAGATACTCATGTTTATGTCCTATTATGAGGCTGAAAGGCATGAAGATCCTTGGACCACATTCGTTTGAAAAACTGAAGATTCATTATTCCTGTGGGACACATTGTTACGTGCTTTTTATGGGGATTGGGTCTTCATATTCTGACAGTAAAGGTCGGAAAGGAGAAAGGATCTGTTCCGTCGACTGGGCGTAGCCCTAGCGTTAACACTGTGAACTTTTATGCAGCGGATATCCGATCGGTATCTCGGACCAATTACCAGCTATCGTAACTGACGTTCTTCCTGGTTTTCGAAAACCTCTCCAGACAGTTGTCCGAATAATACCGTCAAATTAGGCCACGATCAACCCCACGACAATTGGTACCTACTGATTAGTCACAATAACTTTTCTGTTTATCTCCACGCTACAGAATACATGCAGCTGAACAGCTGTCTTTAAATACGTCAGCAAGCAAGGAACTTAATTTTACTAGATTCCTTCCGCGAAAAAAGTTTAAATTTTATTTTATTGAATGTCTCTAAGATTGAATTCTAAAAGGTTTTGACGATGGTAGGGGCACGCGGTGGCGCAATTGGTTGAGGCACTGCGCTACAAGCCGGAACGTCGCGGGTTCGATTCCCGATGGTGTCATTGGAATTTTTCATTGACATAATCGTTTCAGTCGCACTATGGCCCTGGGGTCGACTCAGCCTCTAACAGAAATGAGTACCAGGAATATTTCCTGGGGGGTAAAGGCGGCCGGTGCTTAGGGCTGACAACCTTACCACCTTCATGTGCCGATTGTCTAGAAATCTAGGAGCCTCAATCTCCTGGAACCCTAAGGGTCTGTCCAGGCCTGTAATGGGATTGCTTTACCTTTAACTTTGACGATGGTATATAACATTGTGAACCACTTGTTTCTTGGACTTTGTCCATCGTCTTTAATGTGAATAAAATATAAAATATAAAATGTAAAATATAAAAATATATAAAAATCTTCAGTCTTCAGACGGAAGAAGAGCCATATATTTTTATAATTTACATTAAGTGGTTCACAATGTCTCTAAGATTATTTGCTTTACAAATTAAGTAATGTCTTATGCAATACAGAAGTCATTCCTCATAATGTACGAGTAATGTTAATCTGCACGTGTATGCAGTGTCGTGACGTCAGTGATAATTGGGAGTGTTATTAATCACTGTAGTGTCTGTTCAGTCAACACTGTACCTGCATGTCATAGATGAACACGTGATCAAAGGGAAATGCCGTAGAGGAAAGAAGTAATTCTGAATCTGGAGCTCAGTATCCAGTCATGTTAAGCTTAACACGGATCAAGTGTCTAAAGCATTTAGTAGCAATATAGCACTGTGTGGTTTGAAGCTGTAGCATTATAAATCCGTCACAATTTTGTTGTAAGCCACGGGCTTGACATCAAAGTGACCCCGCCCATTTGTGTACAAAGAGCGTGCAGGCCGATGATGTAAAACGCCGAGAGCACTGGGACGTCATAAAACGAGTCAACTTCGCACACCGAATTGGCAGTTGTAAAGAATATTAATTCATTTTCACTACAGTGTTTCCGTGAATGTCTTCAGTGTCTCAAGGGACAGAGTTTATTGTGGTTGTGTTCTTACCATCATTCGTCGTTAACGGACCAACCACACGAGTGTCGTAATTGGTACGATGAGTCTAGTAAAGACATAACCCTGGCCCTTTCTGCCTTAAAATTGTTTTCTCTCGGACTCAAATTTTGAAGAATGTTTTCTTTTTACTGGATTGTTTCTGATTAAGGAATGCTCCCCTATTAATAACTTTGAAAACATAAATGGCTACCACTCTGCCCTCACCAACTCCAATCCCAATTATTTTATGTGTATAAATCTGCATACAGATATACATATACGCATATAGGCCTATCCTCCATGTACTTAACCTGCCTCTTAGTAATCCGTCTGGAAAACGGTATTGACCACACGGCTTCAGGTCTTAAAATAATTCGCTAATGTTTCATTGAATTACCTGCCTCTGGCTTAATTTGACACACAGGCTACGTAACCTGAGTTCTTGTACACTTTCGTAGAATATCCGAACAAAGAAATATTCCTTACTTCCCTGTCCCCTTTTTCTGTGTTTGTTTTGTAAACCGATTTTCACACACATTCCTTTACCGTACGCTGTTCTGGAAGAGGCAGGATAAAAACCAGCACCATTATTCTGTTGGAATTATGCTACATTGTCCATCATATTTTATTGGGAATCTTCTAAACTTTCCATTGGAAATCTGCTCCTCTTTTAGGTACATGTTATTGAAAATCTGCTCTATATTGTTTCATACAGTCAGACATCTGCTTAACATGACGTCATAACTTATGGTGAATCTGCTCTATATTGTTTCATATAGTCAGACGTCTGCTCAACATGACGTCATAACTTATGTTAAATCTGCTCTGTATTGTTTCATATAGTCAGACGTCTGCTCAACATGACGTCATAACTTATGGCAAATCTGCTCTATATTGCTTCATATAGTCAGACGTCTGCTCAACATGACAATATGACTTATGGTAAATCTGCTCTATATTGTTTCATATAGTCAGACGTCTGCTTAACATGACGTCATAACTTATGGTGAATCTGCTCTATATTGCTTCATATAGTCAGACGTCTGCTCAACATGACGTCATAACTTATGGCAAATCTGCTCTATATTGCTTCATATAGTCAGACGTCTGCTCAACATGACATAATGACTTATGGTAAATCTGCTCTATATTGTTTCATATAGTCAGACGTCTGCTCAACATGACGTTATAACTTATGGTAAATCTGCTCTAATTTCCTTCGTGCTTTTATTATAAATTGCTCCACGTTATATCAAATTTTTTTGGAAAATGCTACACTTTACATCCTGTTCACCAAGCCGGATTGTAAATTTCGACCTATATCTTGCAATAATACTTCTTGGGCTGTAAGATATACGTTTATTTTTCTCGGTTATACGTCACGCGCGGAGCACTCTCTAAGTTGACTCACTTGAATTTCCCGTGGGAAAAGTTTTGTAACGTAAAGAAGCACATTAGATTAACAATACGGAAACACAGCTGTGACATTTGCGTTCGAGTCGCTGTGATAAATAATGATATTCGTGAGTTTCATTTTAAACCCCTGCTGTTTTGGTGCAGTCTTTACAACTGCTACTTCAAATACGGGAAATCCAGTATAATACTCGTCCTAGCAGTCATCGGACTCAGTTAATCCTGATGGTATCCGCCCAATACTCCGGACCGTTTGTTAAGACGTGCGCGTAATCTATAATTTATTATCTGACATTCTTACAGCAGCAGTTGAAATATGGGGCTCCAAACTTCGGCAACCTAAACAAATGACTATGATACAGGATGTTTTTGAGACAGCACAGCCGTGAAGCACGACTTATGCATTGTGAGTCGGCGTGTCTTAACGGGAAGATTTTTCGACTCTTCCGCCTGAATTCGTTGTGACAAAATAAAACACACTCTACGAATTTTGTAGTTTACTAGTGATTTGGAGGCTGAAAAGTTAATGGAGAATCTAATAATCTTGTTGATGTTTACACATAAAATGTATTGCAATTATAACATTCGGATGTAAAGGAAAATAGAGACGAATGGGACAGTGGGGCCGGAACGGTAATGTGAACATGCAGAATGAAATCTGCGCTCTTCTGGGATATTACGCGGCGTCGTCTGGTAATTGTTTACCGACGTTTCGGGGCAACGTATCGGTCCCATCTTCAAGTGTCAATAGTACTACACGACGCCGCATAATATCCCAGACGAGCGCAGATTTCATCAACATGCCTAAAATCAACATGCAGCATGTCGGTCACATTCATAGCCCTTGTGGAAACCAATCTTTCGGCTGATGTATGAAGGCACACTGCAAGAAATGAATTCAACTACTTTTAAATATCATTAAATTTGGCGTAAAAAAAGGAGCGGTTACGAAATCACGCATTTTTATGGAAGAAATGAATTGAGGCGTGTGGATTATTTAATACAGACATCGGTTCTCTTTCAGACATTTGATTACTTTTGTTTTAAGACGAGAGCCTCTTTATACAGCACGGAAACAGTTGTATGCAATTTTTTTAAAATCTAACCTCTTTTCAAATCTGACTAAAATTACAACAATCCTTATAAAATTAAATGTATACCATAAATTCTTTAGTGTCCCGATTTAATATTCCTGAGTAAAAAAATTTTGAATATGAATTTATGCAGCTATTATATTAATAATTCCTCATAAATGTTTTTATTTATATTCGGAAGGTTACACTTTGAAAGAATTTTTACCTTTGCGAGAGAATGAAGTAGTGGCGTAACCAGAACCTGCGAGACACTTCCGCAGCTACATGTCCACAACAGGCAGTAAATTAGGAGGTCTTGGAAACTTAAGTTATTGGCGTAGAAGGCAGTGTATTTAAATGCTCTGTAAGTAAATTTCTTTATAAGGAAATAACCCCTTGTTTTCGTGAAGGACAATTACAGAGGTCAATTAACGGCAGCAACACAGACACACACACACACACACACACACTTTCATTAACAGCCGTTCAGGTCGTTTGCTCTGAGGTTTAACTTTTTATTCAGAGTCATTTAAAATGCGGAAACTCGTCTAGTCTAACAGAGATACGAATCTCCATTGGGTTGTATTGATTTAAAATCCTGGGTTATAAATTAATTCTTCTCAACCTACGTGGTTCCGTCGTGTCGATAATAATCTGCCGGCCAGTGAATTCGGTTATCGTGTAAAGCCAATCCAATTTATTTAAGCATACTGGCAGAGAGCAATATTTTATAATATCATATCACTATAGCACAACAGAAAGTGAAGTGCAATATATAATTGTGTTACTTTACAGGCGGACGATTGTAGCGATATTTTCAAGCACGCATATATCACAATACAGTGTTATTGAGCAGGATGTGTTACCTGAGAAGCTGTAGAGGAATGATGAGGTTTTATAAAATACAGCTGCCTGAAAAACGAATGCATGTGGAGTTCTTGGCGGAACATTTGGAAAAATGTCAGGTGTTCGCCAACAGCGTACCTTGAAATAGGTGAACCCCCGATATAAGACCAAATACTGGGCCCCCATTTTTCAAAATCTTCTGAGAAAATAATTCGTCTTAGTATCAGGCCACTAGTTGTGTGGGCCCCTATTGATTTTACTGCGTGTACGTAGGAAAGATATATCACAGACTGCGACACGCGTCCCATCGTTTCTTTTAATTATAATTTAATTGCTCTCTGTTATTTCCAGACGTCGCTCAGAGCATCAGTTTCTGCCCCTAAAACATACTCGCAAACACATTCACGTAAAATAGCCTACCTTAACATTGCAATAGGCACAATTTTACGAATTAAATTAGCATAAAATGCATAAACAAGTGTGATAACAAATCGAGACTACTCACTACATCTGAGGCATGTTGAACGAGCTCGTAGGCCAATATAGCCATGCACTGGTATGCTTCCACTCCGTGATGTATTATGTACAAGAGAACACTAAGAAGGATTTATGTTACTATCTCTGAAATAACATCCATACCTATGATAATTTACGCAGCCAAACTGTAATACTAAACTATATTACCCACCGCTGATTTCGTTGTTTACAATAGGTGAAGCTAATTAGGATTTCCGATAAATAAACCTTTAAACCAATCTTCATGCTGGCTAACCCTTTTTTTTTTGTATGGCTCGACAGCCTTATATGGGCCTGGGCCGCCTCGTTTCGTCGAGGTTTCATGGTCACACACATTTGAGACACACCACACTCGGTAGGACTCCTCTGGACGAGGGACCAGCTCGTCGCAGAGACCTCTACCTGACAACACACAACACTCACAAGAGACAGACATCCATGTCCCCGGTGGGATTCGAACCCACGATTCTAGTAAGCGAGCGGCCGAAGACCAACGCCTTAGACCGCACGGCCACTGGGATCGGCCTGGCAAACTTTTACCAGTATAATATGTCTGTATGTAAGATGTTTAATACAAAAACATGTACTTAAAAGCTTGTCATGTGTTTCTAAATTATAAGTATAACATTTCATCAAATGACAAAAAACGAGAAATAAAGAAAATATTCGAGACGTTTATGTGCTTCACCATGTTATTTTACACCTTCGGAAATAAATTCACTACATTGTACATATTACTGTACTATAATCTAACACATTGCGTTGAAACACATTTTCTCCCGAACAGCTCACAGGAATACAGTTGTCATAATTTAAGAACGAAATTAATTTATACTATATATAAAAATATCTACCTCACACAAATCCCTTCTCCATTGTGAAGACAACTCAGTTACAGAAGTTTGGGGATGCAGTTCGTGATTTCTGTAAGAACCAAAGGAAATACATATATGCTATTCGTGGGGAAAATGAATGGTTCTAAATATTACATGGTACATGTAGTTACCACTGGGATTCAAAAGGTTAGCGTCTAGAAAGAAAATCGAATATTTTGACAAGTAACCTTACATGTCACCATTCTCATACGAAGGTTTGTGCAATTTTCCATAAGTTACGACGGGTACACAAATATGTCTTTTTAACACACCCAGGTTTATAGTGCGTGCATGCGTGCTTGTTTATGTAGGTCTACACATATGAATGCGTGTTCGATCTCGTGTGTGTGTGTATTGCAAGGAACAAGGCGAATGTCAAAACCACTTTGAAACATTAGGGCACGGTGTCGTGTGTCATTAGCGGTCCGGATTTGTGTTTGGGAGTTGCTTGCTTCGAGTCTGGGCCGAGTCTTCGGCTTTTATGATGCTCTGTTTGTGATTTTCTTCAGTCTGTCCCGCAGACTTTAGGATAGTACCTTGATTAGGCTACAGTCGTTGCCTCCAAATTTCTGTCTAAATCATGTCGTCTTTCTATTCAGCGCCATGGAGCCTGAGTTACTGATGGCGCAGTAAGGTGCACCAGTCCCACTGTAACCCCATAACAAATCAAGTCAGTTCTTAGCCCCCGTTCAGTCCAGCATTGGCTCGAAAGAGCGAGAGATGTTTCGGGATTCCAGGCACAACGCTGGTTGTTACCCCAACAACGTAGGATTACTTGAACTAACTTTTCGTGTGCCATTTTGAATATCAATAAGCAAAGGGAGTTGATGTCCATGATTGGATTTTAGGGGCAATATGCAGGGCTAATGATGTCTAGCACAGAGACATGCACTGCACAACGTCTCGTCCAACCAATAACAACTCCATCTAAGTTCTTCTTTCTTGAATGTTCTGATACACTCTCTTCGCTCGGGGACAAGCAGGTTCATTTAAATTGTAAATAGAAAACAGCTGGCCGTGACCCACAAAAACATTCGTCATATAGAAAGAGCACAAAACTAACGTGGTGGACGGGATGACGTACGGGGTGTAGCGACTCGCTACGGGCCGGACGGTCCGGGATCGAATACTGGTGGGGGCGAGATTTTTTGTATCTTCCAGCCATGCCTCGAAACCTCAACCAAACTCCAGTACAATGGGTGCCGAATCTTTCCCGGGGGTAAAGCGGCCGGAGCGTGGTGCTAACCACCCTCCTCCATTTAGCGCCGTTTCGCGAATGGTTTGGAGCTATACCTCCCTTCCCCTCTGAACCTGTCCTGGCCTGTCATAGGGTGACCTTTACCTATAAAACTAAAGTGAATGCTACGTTTAAAAGATGCACGTATTTGTATTATTTGAAAATGATGACGTGAACTTCCAAAATTGTGCTCAGATTTTATTTCAGTAATGTTTTACCGTAAGGCTTCGGTAAGCGCATATTGGATGTAAAACGGGCCTTCCGTTTTACTCTGTGACTTCTGTTAAAAATATTTTCCGATACGGAAACTTGTAGGGATTGTTGCGAGTTGCATGCGGAGAGGCATGTAGAGCTTCAGGATAAGCATCCAGTACTTCAAAATTGTGAACAGGCTTATGAGGACAAGCTTTCAGAACGCTCCTCATTATGAGGGCAAGTTTTAGTGACACACCCCAATATCAAATTTAATCAAAATCACTTCAGCTTTGTTGTTTGACAGACAGGCAGACAAGGTGAAGCTAAACTGTATATTTTTGAATCCGTTTGTTGGTATCGTTCCTGAAACCCAAAATAACACAATGCTGCGTCCATAGTAACACCGCAAACACAACATGGGCACGCGAATACAACTGAAAACCACAATCATTAAAAGTAATTTGTGAAAATATCTGTTTGTTGTTTGTACTGAAAATAACGCGGCTTACCACATGCATGTTTTGCTATGTAAATCATTACCGACACTTTCATGTCCTGGTTGCTGTGCCGCACCAAAGACAGCTGATTGTAAAGTGGATTGGCCTAATTATATACACATTACACATAATGCTGTTGCTGTGCGTAGATTGGCCAAAGTTTTGCATTCTTTGCTGTTCTCGGAAGATTATACCCTGTTGTTGAAATTTAAAAATATCTGAATTCAGTGTTCATATTTATGCTGCGGATGTGTCGAACATTTCCTGTTATTTTATTGCTCACTGTGGACCAGCCATAACACGCCTCATTAGCAATGCTAGTTTTATTTTATTCGTGCTCTTCTCAATATCTAATGCACTACAAACGTTAGACTAGTATTTAACAGTATACAGCTTTGATAGACATTAGCTACTGCATTGGTTTATTCCACACGTGGCGTTTGTAACTTCACAGATGCTTCCTCGTGCTGGTGTCCACGTAGCGGCATATATGGGAATTATATGGTGGGGTCTGTGCAGTGTGTCGGACATGTGAAATTTGTATTATTTGTGTCATGATATTGTAGTGAGTCTGTTGCAATATTTGCATATACAGACTCCTTAGAGGATGATTCATTACACTTAAATTTTCGCCGTTTATCAACACCCTTACTTTAGCTCATTTACTGGTAAGGATCTAAATATTTTTAAACTCAATTTCTCATTATTCATTTTGTTGATAATTTAGGTACATTTATATAGGCTGTACGTTCTCCGTAAATATTTTTGTGGTGATTGAATTATTCATCTGAACGTTCGATGCAGTGACTGTTATACTCCTCTGTTTTCACACTTTTGAATCTACAGCTGTATCTCTCTGAAGTGTTTTATTCATATAAGGAGGCGAAAATTTGCCTGCGCGGGTGCCTTTACCTAAATGTATTCAAAATCTCGCCTGATGTACTGCAATATCTGTGGAGCATTTCTGGTTTTCAGCGAGGCGTTCTTTAGTTACGAATGCACTCACATGAATCACAATTCCCACTTGGCTGTGAATAACTAAGAGATGAAAACTTGTGAAGTGAATGTCTTCAAGCAGTATTTTTAATGTGGAAAGAATGAAGAAAGAAGTTCTGTATGCCGATTTTAAGGAACTAACTTTAAACTTACAAGAAGGGACTGAGGAAAAAAACGAAAAACATCTATATGAGCGGTGTCGCTCTATAAGTCCACATTACACATTTAGTAGGGGAAGAGTAAAGTGGCACGAGACTTAAAGCTCAGTAACGCATGGCTGCATGGCTATTGACCTCAGTAAATGACTCAGGATGAATAGGAAATTAAATTCGAAATAGCAGTTTGGGATCTAAAGACATAATTGAGTTGCTGACTAATAATGCGTGATCGATTTAAGCGTTCCATTCGACTCTCCACTGTCTGTGTTTTCGAATGCCAGAAACAATTGAACGCAGTACACTTCTCTCAGTCTGCCAATGAATTTAAACCCTGGCCTTACCTACCGTCTGCTTACTCACCAGAAGTCTTTCTTTTCAGTAATTAAATTTAATCTTCCTGATGGGATCTCCCTTCTTCCCTCTGTGTGCGATGCCGTTGGAGATGACTCTTTGTGTAAGACAATAACTCGACTCTTAATGCTTATAGTACGGAACACCATATGAGCATAGTGATGTGCATCTCAACAGATTAAGCCAAGATTTCTGCTGTAGGCGTGTCCAAAATATATGTAATATTCCCACGTGTAACAATACGTCTTTTTTTGACCAGCTATGCTGTGGTTCCTCTTGGACCGAAGATTTAACCTAAGAATGTCATATTTGATTGTAATTACTCCTTAAACAATGGCGTTGTTGCGTGTAAAGTTGCGGGCAAAGTAAAGTCACGCTATGTTACGAAACACGTATATATATATTTAAACCACGTAATTAAAGAAGGATCTCCTACTGGCCGGTTTGGTTGGAAGTAATTTTTGAATTTTTTGTGCGCCAACTATTCAGAAAGTTCTTACCGTCTCTCAAGACAGTATGGGCATTAACCGTTTAACGCACAATGGCTACGACTTTTGATCCAATGTGAAAAGCGTTGCCCCTTTTTTTTCACGGAGTGTTCGAGTGTATTCGCGTCATTTGATTATCAGTGTGAAGTGACTGTACCACTGAAGTGACGATCTTTATATTAAGTCGCAGTGTTCTTACTGTGGTGTATGCACAGAGATTATAAATGTTACTTAACCGCGCGGTCCTGAGATCGACTCTGAACATACATTCGCCGAATTAAATCATAACCGATACGGCTTTTGTCATCTTTGAGCAGGGAACTGAGCTTTCATGTACTGTTCAGATAAACTTCGCCAGTTAAGTTCGTGCCATGGCTCAGGCATCTTTTCAATGGCTGAACAACTGTACTTACTTCTTCCTTGTATTGTGGTTTATCTGTTCACGCAATACGAGTATGGCAGTGTTTGTGTTGTGTTTCGACTGTGTTACCGCTGCCTGAACATTGTGGAAACGACAGTAAATACAGGGCATACACAAAAGAATGGTGCGGTTTCAAAAGTGAATAAAAAATTTATGTCTCACATTACACGGGCACAACATACACCGTCAGCGGCGGCAACTGTCCAAGTTTCTCATGCGCTACCAGCAGTTCGCTTCTCATGCTTACTGCGTGGCCAGTTTCAAAGATGGCGTTGCAGCAGGAGAAGGCTTTCTGTGTGCTCCGTTTTGAGGTGTCCAGATCTGTGATTACAGTGCAGCGTGAGTTTCGTGCACGGTTTAAAAAAGACGCACCACACAAGAATAACATACGCAGGTGGTATCGACAGTTTGTAGAAACTGGATGCTTGTGTAAAGGCAAGAGTCCTGGTCGACCTCGTGTGTCTGATGAAAACATTGAAAGAGTGCGTGAGGCGTTTCAGCGAAGTCCCCGCAAGTCAGTGGCTAAAGGAAGCAGGGAATTGGGCATGCCAAAAATGACGTTGTGGAAGGTGTTGCGTAAGCGGCTATGTTTTAAACCGTACAAGATGCGATTGGTGCAGGCCCTTAAACCAGCAGACAAAGTGAAAAGGCGTGACTTTTGCGAGGAGATGCAGTTGAAAATGGAGGAAGATGGGTTCGTAGAAAGACTGATCTTCTCCGATGAAGCCACATTCCACATCAGTGGCAAGGTGAACAGACACAATGTCCGTATCTGGGGAACCGAGCAACCACATGCACAGATCGAGCACCAGCGTGACTCTCCAAAAGTCAACGTTTTCTGTGCGGTGTCCCGCGAGAAAGTGCACTGCCCATTTTTCTTCGCTGAAGCAACTGTGACTGGCGACTCATTTTTGGACATGTTGGAAAGCTGGTTGTTACCCCAACTGAATACCAATTATGACGATTACATTCTACAACTGGACGGAGCTTCCCCCCATTTTCACAGGAATGTACGAGTGCTTCTCAATCGTGTTTTCCACAGCGCTGGATCGGACGTGCTGCTGCAAATGGAGACAAGAACCTTCTCCATTGGCCACCCCGTTCGCCAGATCTTACACCGTGCGATTTCTTTCTTTGGGGGTTCGTTAAAGACAGCGTTTATGTACCACCATTGCCCACGTCCATCCATGAAATTCGTGATCGGATAACGCATGCACTGCAGGCCATTACAGCGGACATGCTACACCGGGTCTGGGATGAGTTTGATTACCGTGTGGATGTGTGTCGTGTGACCCAGGGTGCATACATTGAAGGATTATAATTACCAAATGAGAAACTTGGACAGTTACCGCCGCTGACGGTGTATGTTGTGCCCGTTTAAGGTGAGAAATAAATTTTGTATTCACTTTTGAAACCGCACCATTCTTTTGTGTACACCCTGTATTATGCTTTTCCACATGGTTAAAATGCCGCACAGTCCACAAGCGAAGGACGAGACTTTAGAAGTCCATACCCTTAATTTTCAAAAGTAAACGGTGTTGGCAATAAAGGCATCGTGTTTCTTATTTTTGTACGAAAGTTTCTTATTTTATTGTCCTTTGTCTTTGCTTGTAAATGCACAACGTTCCACTTTTCTGTTATACGCGAACACAGAGTAACACTTCTTTCCTTTTTCCTTTCCTTGACTGAATTCACCACGCGTGACGATTGGAGTGACAGACGTAAGAACTGTTCCTAGGGCTTTCTTTCTTCTCCATATGAAACTGACATGCTTAATAAATCGTTGAAGCAATTTTCGTCTGACTAGTTAAATCCTTTGCTGTGTGTTCAGAGACTGATTTTCTGATTAAATAAACGTCCCAAGCGCTTAACGTTTTTAATTTACCTCCATATTATCTTCGTTGCCGATCCCAGTGGCCGTGCGGTCTAAGGCGTGGGTCTTCGGCCGCTCGCTTACTAAGATCTTGGGTTCGAATCCCACCGGGGGCATGATTGTCTGTCTCTTGTGATTGTTGTGTGTTGTCAGGTAGAGGTCTCTGCGACGAGCTGGTCCCTCGTCCAGAGGAGTCCTACCGACTGTGGTGTGTCTCAAATGTGTGTGACCATGAAACGTCGACGAAACGAGGAGGCCCAGGCCCATATAGGGCTGTCGAGCCATAGGAAAAAAAATTATCTTCGTTAAACAAAGTAGATTGTAGCATTATACGGTGTGAATTTTACTTTTGGGGCATTGTGTCTAAATGCGATTTCATTTTTCTGCTACGCACCACGTTGGGATATGCCAGGTGGTTTCACTCCAGATTAAGAACAGGAAGCAGCGTCCAAACTGCTGTTGTAATTAGTGACCAGACATTTGCATCAGAGTCGCGAAGTGGGATTGATACAGCAGAGCGAAATGATCCCTTCTGGGACTAGAGTTACTGCCTGGCGGAATTATTGAAGCTTGTGGGAATTAACGACCGTGATACGAGGCACCGCGATGCCAGTGCAGATAACGTACCATCTAGTCTGTCACTTGCTGGAGACAGAGACAGTCGAACTAACAAGTTGGATATTATCGGATGCTCAGAGTACAAATCCGTGTGCATCCACCATACTTATAAATTTGTACTTCAAAATCCCGTTGAAATTGTGCGGGGAATGCTTTCTTTCTTGTCTTGAAACTTATATTGACCAAATGAACGTTTTAATTTCTGACAAGTTAAAAGTAAAAAAAAAAAATATTTTTGTTATTAATGGAAAAGCCCATTAAAATTTATTTTATACTCTTTGCTGTGTTAGAACAGTGACTTACGTGACTTAAATCTTTATCTCCAGATGGCAGAATTTCGAAGACAGAGCCCCTACCAGATAAAGGTAAAGGTAAATTTCATCCTAGAACAGGCCATGAAGGCCCACAGGGGGAGTAGAAGTATAGTTCTACTCTTTCTTTAACCTCGGCGTTAGATGGGGTCAGTGGTCAACGCCACGCCCCGGCCACTTTACCCTAGGGAAAGAGATCCTGTACCCATTTTACAGGTGACTGGTTGGGTCCCAGGGCCGATCTGGAGGCATGCGGAAAATCTCCGCACCGGGAGTCGATCCACGGACCATCCAGCTCGTAGCGAGTCGCTATACCGACTACGCCATCCCGGCCCACCACCTGCCAATTAAGTTCTTGAAAACTGCTTCAGTGCGATAAAAACACTACATACGCCTATTCAGATATCTGCATATACCCCATGCTACTGTTTAGGAGGCTAGAGTCTTGTTCGTTATCCGAATAACCAGACAAATCGCTCCACCAACTAAGAACGGCCATGCACCCATACGTAGTCATAAGCCGTCTGTACACTGAAGAAAGTGTAATGGTGAACTAACCGAAGTTACGATCTTGCGTCTCATTTGGCTGGTACTGGGTTCAAATCTCTTTCTGGTTATAGGCTCATCTGACGACGTTCTTAATTTCGCTCAGTCCCTAGCAACTTCCGGTGCAGAACCTCAAATTATGACCCGACCACTGCCTTCCGCGGTCTCTTCGGCTTGTAATTCAGTAACATTCCTAACGTCTGACACTGTATTTTCTGAAGCAATATCAGAAACTTGAAACAAACCGTGAATTAGTGAACACTGGAAAGACTTACTTCAGAAGAGTGTCTCTGTTTGACATATATGTTACGTGCGATTGTTTATGTTGCTTTAATCTGATGTCCATTTATTGGAAATGCAACTACTTTGTTGCAATCTGGTCTCGCTGTGGATATAGTTATGTATCATTTGTGTCTGTATGTTGCAAAACAAATTCTAATACAAGTGTGGGCCAAGATCCTAATGACATATATTTCCTGTGTTTTTTTCTTCCGTAGCTTCTTTCGATCTGTAGATTCCGCCCAAGAACACGGTCGTATATTACATGTCGTGCAAAAGAGAAGTTCGCTGATCTCTGGTCGTAGATTTTTATAAAACATTGGACGCCATACTTTCACTGGTTTAAATCCATCAGATGTCTTTTCTTTCAGTAGGGGGAGGAGGGAGCTGAGGATTCGAGCAAAAAACACGGCGCAGTGAATTTACGAAGGAAAGTCATATATCATACACTGCGTCACAGAATTTGTAATTTTGATGGTAAAGGCAGCCATAAAGTGACGTAAGAAGTTCCTTTGCGTCCGTCGGCGTTTGTGTTTGTTCGCTGTTAAACCAACTTGTTAGTTTGTAAGATTATATGGCATCGATGACAGAATGAGTGGCGAATAGTGAATCGGGAAGGATTTTGAAGGAATTTAGGGTTGGTGGCAGCATTTTTCTGGATGGCCTGAGGAAAACCAGAAAGACCACAATTTAGGAGAGTGTCTGTTCTCGGATTCGAACCTGACACTTCTACGATACAATGCTAGATCATTACCGCAACACTAACTTCTCAGTTTCAGTCTGTATTGTAGTTTCTACTTTTCCGGAAAATGTTACGCAGCAGGCATATTTTGTTAATTCGTGATTGAAAGTATGTCTCAAGGGCTGTAATGCGTAATACTGGATCGAATGAAGGACCATCTGTGGGACCTGTACCTGGAGGTGGACACTATCGAGTGTTCTCTCTGAAAATTAAAATGCATAAAAGAGTTACTTAAGTTGTGTTAGTAGTTTTGTGACAGCAGCTTCCAAACCTTCGTTTAATCTAAGCGCATAGACAAGTGAAGGATAACCCATTTCAGATGATTCGGCTTTCGTCTACAGCGGGATTGAACAGATGAAGTTGATAAGCTCTAGATTATGGGTCTCCAACCCGCGACCCGTGGCCACATTTTTAAATTGTGTATGTACTATAACAATTACAGTCATTTAGATGGTTAGGTATGTAAGTTACAGTAATTTTCCACGTGCGGCCCGCGAATCAGCCCACGATAAGAAGAGTAGTCCTTTGCCATAAAAAGGTTGAAGGCCAATGCTGTAGATGCAATTAATAAGCGAATCTGCCTGCTCCTCCTTGTTAGCATGTGTCAAAGCCATTACTAACGTAATTGTACAGAACTGAGAGTGGAGCCGAAGAACATAAGAATGGAGGATATAAGGTATGAATTTATGCCGAAATAAATGAAAGGAAAACCACTTTCAGGATTAAGGATAGATGGGTAGTATTAATACAGATTCTAAAGGCAGTAAGGAGAGAGGATGTGGCACGAAAACTTCTGGCTCAGATGAAGGAAGTACCGCGGCGGGCTGTTCTGAAGAGTAGTCAGCCTTGGGGAAATTTGTCAACGAGATGAGCAACTATTGATGGGAAGAGGGGGGGGGGGGATTGAATTGAGTTGTTCTGTCTCTGGATACGGACAAGTGGCGGGCTCTTGTCACAGGTTAGCAAACTTTGCGGGTTCTATAAAATACGGGGAATTTCTTGACTAGCAGAGGAGCTAGAGGCTTCACAAGAAGGACTCTGTTCCATGGAGTTAGTTGTTTATTTGGTCGGAGGAGCAAATGCTAGCTTCGCAAGGAGGACTGTGTTGCATGGAGTGGGTTTGTTAATGGGTCAGGCTTGCTGCATGTAGAGGTTCTTCGCTTTTGTAATAATGTTTATTACTATTATCGTCATTATTATTAAAGCGGGTTAACAAGTACACGAAAACACACAAATGAAACATTCAAATATGCTCTTTTTAAGTCTGGGGTCAGACATGCTGCATCACATCACTGTTTGATGGATAATTAAATGATTATTGTCCTTTAATATATGTTAAAAAGTAAGCCTTTGTTGTTGATACATGGTATGACTAGATGTTAGGTGCCACCTGGCATGTGAGAATATTACAATGTGTTACGTAATAGTTTTGTAATGCTCCAAGAAGTTAGCTGGCATCTACTCTCAGCGCAACATAGTTTGACAGGTGTCATGTGTCCAAATCACTGCTGTATGTGAATAAGCTTCCAAGTTTTCTGTTGCTTTTCTGTACTACCCCACTCCCTGGAACTGACATCCTCCAGGGCCATGTTGATTTCTTTTCCATTGACCTACATGTGAATTTAATGAAGTCAGAAGGACTATCTAGGGACACATATGTTTAGTGTGGCTGCATACTTGGTCACGATATAGAACGGTCTCCCATCAGGACTTAAACCGTAAAACAGAAACTGTAAATCTCGTAAACAAAGGCCTTAAATGTCCGCTGTTAAAGGATACAAATTGTGCAAATAAATCTGCAAAGGATCGCAATTGTGTGTCAGGACACTGTGACATTTCAAAGAGCTTTAGTGGCTTGAAGTAAATAACACTAAAATGAAAAAATACGTGCCAGAAATAGGCGAGGACGTAAGAAATACAGATGTTTGTTGTGTGTCCACTGCCCTACTGCTTTCTGAAACTTTCTGCTTTAGCACGCTATTGTGCTTTGAGTGAGAGGTCATTATTCCATGGCAGGCTTTCCTTATAGCTTTTCACATTGCCTGAACAGTTAACTTAATGCTTCCTGCTTTCATTTCAACTTCAGCTACTGTCGATGTCTCTGTGCACTTTAACATCGAGTGATATTGTCTTTAAAATTGTATTACATGAAGTAAAATTGATTAAATTAGAGTAAGATAAACGTTTGCTTATGAAGTGTACGAATTGTGGCACGTTAAGGCAATAGTTTCTTTAAATTAATAGGTGGTATTGCCTATGTATAGACATGCAAACACGCCATACATATATTTTGATACAAATAAATCTTATGTAATCTTAGCCAAAAATTTGTGGCTTTAAAATAGGAAAAAATCTTACACATAAATTGGGATCACTTTTCGCAGTGGTGAAGATTTGTGTAGGGAAAGAGGATCGGTGAAATAAAGGGTCATATATCGGGTACTCAGCAAGTGTGTGATAAATTTAAGAGTTCCATTGCTTTGCACACAGAACAGTAACGGCCTCTGCTTATGGTTCAAAACAGTGAAGGTTTCAACCCTAATAATTCCTCCCTTTCACTGATCATTTTAAATGTCCAAAGCGCTGTCTTTTTTCTTCACATATTATCGTTTCTGTTTGCTTACGAATGAAAGTGCAAGATCTTGTGTAAATTTACGTCAATGTGTGTTACTGAACGTGCGACCAGTGAGTCACATATTTGAACTTTACGAATTGTGGATATTTTATCATGTATTTAAGTTTATCTATTTTTGTTTCGTAAAGATATTCAGTGACTGTTAGAGCGCAATTTAATTCTGGCTGTCTCAGGTGCCTATTGAAAATGCGACTCTTATATATTTGCCCGACTTTCTAGAAACATTATGATAGCGTGTGTAAAGTGGTTTGGGTCTTCCTTTTCTCGGTAATTCGTGGTTTATTATCATTCACCTAATTTTGTAAGCTTTATCGGGCAGGTTAAAATGTAGAAACAAATAATGACGGATACCTTTAATACTTAATCCAGACAAAGTTCGTGCAAGTATGTGGCAGGTAAGTAGCGCATACATTGCAATTGACGGATGGTCATTAATATTTTAGACATTCGGCCTTGTCTATTAGATATGCGTGATTATTTAATAGCGTTTCATTAAAAGTAAGTAGGATCTCATATTTTATAAGCTTGCTTTGAAGTTTTCAATTCATTAACTTTTATACTGAATTTATTACAACCAGTCCGAATCAAAAAGTGTTTCAAGAAAGGGAGTGACAGTTTTGTCGTCAACAGGTTTGGAAAATTACCCTTTTATAAGACAACTGTTTTATGTCAACTGGTCTAGAAATTTCCCTCCCGTATGTTAAAAGAGCCCCTATCTTCAGCCGGATGCATTGAGCTGACATCGTCACATTCATCTTATTTAAAACTCGCTTAGTATCACACTGTCGCTGGGCCTGGGTATTCCAAGTGGTCTGTGGTTTTGCGACAAAACTTTTGTACGCGTTTAACTTCTTTCCGATGGATGCTACTTGTCCTGCTCATTTAGTTATCCATGACTGATCAAAGGCAGCAATTAATTTCGTACAGAAGTTAGTGTCTACATCGTCTGCTTCGTTTCTGTGTGGAAACCACAGCACAGACTGGAGCACCTAACAACAACACTCAACAACAGAAATAAATCATGACTTGGGAATAATGTTATTGAATCGACGTTATCCGCCACTCTCCCAGACGTACAATGTGTTTATAAAGCCATTGTAAGGAAGGGTCGCGTAGCTTTCGGTATTTTAATTGCCAGAAGATTAATTAAATGATCTTGATCCTTGTTTGTACCGTGCCACCATCGGTGACACTGTAGATTGAAAATAAATACAATGATTTATATTGTGAAAGCTCTCTCTCTCTCTCTCTTTCTGGTGTGATAGATGAAAGAGCGGCACTCCGGTTCCTCTGACTTTAGATTACCCTAAACCTATATGATGGAAATGTCAAAGAGATAATCGAGTTTTTAATGAAAAAATATGAGTGATAGATAAAAATTCAGGACTAGAGAAAGATACTGGGATTTTACAGTGATATCGTCCAAACATAGGCGGATTCTGAAAGTTATTTCTACCTGTCATTGCCATTTGCACCCTGACCTCAATTGATGATCTTCGTTTATCTACTTCTGCTTGTTTACCTCGTTTAATGTCCATTGGATTTCCATTTGTCATCTGCTTGACACATGCACTAATTAGCCCCAAACAAACAAACCAACAAAAACAAACAGACAAAAAGTTCGGCGTAAGGCTTATAGCATATGAAGAATGAATGTTTAATAATGTACTAATGAATTTCTCGGTGACCTCATATGTTGAACACCCTGTAACGAATATGAAGCCTAGTCTGGATTCTTCAGGACTAATGCTTCAAAAGTATATCAGAATCGATTATTATGAATTCATGAATTACTCATATTTTTCTAACATTATCAGGTTTAAATTCCTCACTCCTAATGCAATAAACGTTACCCGCCACAGTTTAATTTCTCAGTAATAGCAAGCGTTTAATATCACTGTCCAAGCACGACACATATACCGAAAGGTCTAGTTTTTTACGTGTTACTAATAACACTGGTGGTTAATTTTCTCTGAGCGTTCCCGCAACGTGTAAATCGCATAATATTGAATTCCTTATTAAGTTTTCCTCACAAGCAGCTTAGCATAGAATGAATAAGTTATGTTCACAGGTGTAATTAAGTCAGTATGGTGACTAGGCTATAGGCTGGATGACCCAAAAATGGGAGTTCAGTTCCTGGCTGGGGTAGAGTTGTTCATCTTCACTAGGATTCCATACCGGCTCTAGGGCGAACCCAAATTCCCCTCAGCGTGTACCGGGATCTCTTTCCCTGCTCTAAATTAGCAAGGCCTAAAGCTACCATTTTCCAGGCTAAGAATGTGTGGACCTCTGCTTCCGCTCCCCAAACGTCTTCATGGAATGGCGATTATTTCATTAACGGCAGGGAGAGCTTTGCACTTTTACCTTATTTTACCTAATATAGCGTAATAAATTAATCGTGAAGCCATCTTTTGAAGGTTAAAATTCTGGAGCATTCAACGAGTCAGAATTGCTTCTTTGCCTTGAAGATTAAATGAAATGTTAAAGCTTTCTGTAATCAAAATATTTTTGTACAAATAGCAGGAGTATTATGTTTTATGTAGTAGAACGGCCATGTAGTATTTATCACTTTATGGCACTAAATTGCAGGCCTGCTTAATGTGGGAGACACTATTGCCGGTTTTTAAGGTGAAGAGTGAAGGCATTCTCTGCCTGCTCTCTTGCTGGGTTAATAGAACGTTACTATGGAAGTGGCAACAAATGCGCCTGGTTGGTTGTCCTAAATTTATGTTCCACGTGAAGAGAATTGCAATCAATTGCCGCAATTCTTTACTGTTCAGATGAATGAGATGTCAGGACAAGTAGACGTAAGCAGGTTTGATACTTCCTGTAAAAACAGGTCTGTGTAGCGAATGGTGTGGCTTTTCTGTAACAACAGGGTTTGTGTATCTGCGTGCCTGTTGTGCCCTTCATTTGTTTGTGAAATGGAGTTAGAGCAGAGAGGGCGGGAACCTGAAGCTCTAAATAGGCGTGCATTTGGTTTAAACGTGTCGTATGGATAAAATATTTCAAGTAGTTATGGTGTCTACTTCTGTTGAAATGCTTCTGACAATACGGTTAGGAGCCGTAATGAACAAGGAAATCTCACCCGTGGTTAAGCCTACCTTCCAGTCTCAAAGATTTAGTGTCATTATTATTATTATTATTATTATTATGCATTATTGAAAGACTTACTACTCAAATAAGGTACATACTTACTACTCAAATAAGGTACACTTACTACTCAAATAAGGTACATACTTACTACTCAAATAAGGTACATACTTACTACCCAAATAAGGTATATACTTACTACTCAAATAAGGTACATACTTGCTACTCAAATAAGGTACATACTAATCAAATAAGGTACATACTTACTACTCAAATAAGGTACATACTATCCTTGCGTTGTTTTGTGGTATGTAACATGAAAAGTTTACGTCTTTGCAATTTGTGATTGTTAACTTAATAGTCATGTGTAATTTGAAAAGTAAAGGTAGAATTCACCCTGGAACAGGCCATTAAGGCCCAGAGGGGGAGTAAGTATGTACCTCTATTCTTTCTTTAATCTCTGAACTAGATGGGGGTAGATGGTCAACGCCACGCCCCTTCCACTTTGCCCCCGGAAAAGGGATCGAATACCCAATGTACATATAAAATTTGTAGGTAAACTTATGTTCCATCACCTTAACAAATGTGACGTGGTCACCTCAAATTGCCACTTAATCGTAAAGTAACGAAAATATTTGTGTGGCTGCCATCTTATTACGTTACCTTCTACAAAAAATACAATAGTATCGGAAGTTACGTATTTTCACTCTCTAGTTCCATGCATCATTTCATGACCCTATTTATTGATAAAATGATTGTGCCGCATTAACGACATACAGAGGATTTAATGGGTCGTATTAAGCCTCCTGCCTGTGTTTATTCCATTGTCTATTTGCTTCTTAGCCAAAGTGATTTAATTTTATTATTGCAACTGAGTGACGAAAATATGTGTGTGTGTTTTTATCGGCTTCAACTTTCCCAAATCTGGGTAACGACTGTTACCTCGCCACACTGTCTGGGTGACTTAGGAACTAATGAACGCGGTGATTCATCACGTGTCAAAACACTTGGTTTTCGAGACCGTACAATTGCTCGAGGGGCGGTCCGCTTCATTTTTCAAACAAAAATCGATTTTTCATTCGGGCTCATTCTAGTAACTAGTATTTTTTGCTCATACAAAAATTCAGGAAGAAGTAAGCAGATCTCTGCTTGAATTGCTTTCTCCCTAAAATTAATGAATGCCATGTTTTATCAGCACACCGACTCATAATCTGTTCTTCATTTTTTGCATCAACTCATGATGTACGGCTCTCGATTAGTTACTAATGTGTATTCTTTGTAGAGTGACAGGGTGAAAGGTTAATCCTTAGGTCACAGTGGGCTGTCCTTCCTGGATTTACGCTTCATTTTCCAAAAAGCCATCTCATAAGACTGGATCATGAAAAATATGCATAATTGAATGCATATTGCAAAGTGGCTTCGCTGGTTGAAACTAATTGACTCCACAGGACACGCATATATCACAACGTTTTAAATCGATATAAATTATCGTTGATGATTTATGGGCATAAACTCTGTGTTTTGCCGTCACAGATCCTCTCTGACGGCATTTCTATAGATGGTAAATCAGAAGGCTTCGTATAACATTTTATAGTTATAGATTTTGTGTTCGTTACAGCTTTTAGATTGGTAGATATGGTCGTCTGTTTAAAGCGTAATAGACAAGATAATGTAGACGTAACCATAGACATGTGCTACAGATTTGTTTTCGAGGTGATGGGTCCAAATCTGGATTGAGGTATGTCTACTAACTGTCCTAAAAGGATTTTCTGTTTTTCGTCATAAATTCCAGATGAATGCCGGTATGGCATGGTGAAATAAGCCAGGATGTTTTCCTTCTAAACCCTTGAATATTAAATAAACTTGATAATTCCGTAAGATTGGACCCTGTTTAAAGCCAATTATTGTGACAGTGTAGTTAAAGGCCCAAACAGTCAGTAAAAGGATTATTGCTCTTTGAAAATTTTAAAACTGTTTGTAGTTAATCAAGGCTTCTATTTCGGTGATTTTTTCTTTGACGTAGTTTACTCCCATTTATCCCGGCTTTCCTACCCTCAAGATTTTAGACAAAGAGCAGCTGCAAGCCTCGTAACGATTAGTATTAAACAATTTCTAGTTGTAGATTTTCTATATTTTATCACACTTGAAACTACAGCTTACTTTCCGATTTACCTTCCAGTTAGTTCATGACCGGTTTTATTTAACTGGCCCACCCTGAGCTGGTACTTCTTCTACCTATTCATTCTTCTAACTGAAGACCGGACAGAGTCACCTGCGAAGTTTATTATAGTCCAGACAATGGAAAGTATCCGTGGAACAGTCTCACTTTAAATAATTCATCGATCTATACTTTTGCTTGACATGTTATTCAACTCCTGCACACTTAGTATACGTACGACGAAGATGTTAATTCTTTTGTTTGCTTCTTCTCATCTCCTCCGGCTAGAGGTGATCACAAACTCTTCTGTGGTTCAGGCGGATGACGAACAAAGCCTCTCCATTACAGCTGAGAAGGAGTCAGTGTTTCTGTCTCTGTCACCCTACTTTCTTGATGGTATGGGCAATCCACACCTCATTATTTCGCTGCTAGCCTCATTTCTCTGATTACTTTGCAATCTCCTTCTATCCTCCAACTTTTGCTACAATATGCATATATTTCTGCCCCAATCTTGGCTTTATCTTTGTTTTAAGGCTTTTTTTTAACTTCGTTTGCCTGCTGCCTTACTTAACTTTTGGACTTTCCTTTACAAACTCTTCCACATAAAAAGAGGTTTCTAGCAGCGGCTTAGAATAAATAGTAGGCCCTCGCACTTAGACAGCAAATTTCTAAACCTGATGCAGATTTCATTGCAGTCTGCGTTGTTTATTTAATTCTTTTTCTCAAGTTTTAGAACATCCATTTTATATTATTTGAATAGAGATACACGTTTCACAACATTTGCAGCTTACTGAGCCAAGTGCTTGTGAACTTTTTAACATAATTGTTTCCGTTAGAGCGATCATTTAAGAGTGTCGTAGAAAATGATATTGAAAATCGTGCATGACGTCTATCTTGTCGTTGTATATGGTGACCCCAAAACGGGGCTTTTGTGTGAGCCCCTGTTTCCACTAAGTGTTACAAAAGATCAGGGATAAAGCCAAGGGCATCTTGAAATAGGAAAACTTCACTGGGTCCTACACTCCACGTGTTTACGATACACAGTTTAACTAAAAAAAGAAATTTTGTAGTCTAACTTGTACTGCAAAATTTAAATTTGAAATTTTGCTGGCGACTTGTGTTAATTGAGAATTTACCAGATTATGTTTCCAAGTTCAGTACGTCCGATACAAGATACATTTGAAACTCCCAGAAGAAGGACGGGAGACTGAGCCCGTGCAGGCATGTTATTTGGCGAGCGTCAGCTGCTACAAAATTAAAATTAAGAATATGGCTAAAAAAATAATATGGCAATAAATGAGCCTTTCTTTAGACAGATGAGATTTCTTAAAGAAAAATAACAACAAGGAAACTTTCGTTGACATGGGCCGTCCAGTAGCGTGGGCCTGCGTTCATTGCAACATCTGTATGTATGGCGCATACACCGCTGCATGTCGTACAAGTCCGTCGTAACTGGGATATGATTGACAAGAGCTGATAGTCATCAGGAATTCCCAACAGGATTATCACGAGCGACGAACTGTGGTGCTGCTTTATTGATCCACAATGCACACCTCAAGCCTGTTACTGAAACTCACCCTCATCATCCAGGAATCAGTCGCTTGGTAGACACGCCGAAGTGAAAAGCACTGTTGGAGGCTGTGTTAGATAGCTGTCTTGTCCCTCACGACTGTAGATTTGGAATAGCGTTAATCAAGAATAACCACACACAGAGATATTCATTGCATAGGAAGCGCCATTTACCTCACATGATATACGACATCGTAGGATGACTCATGCCTCCAAAACTTCGTATCAGAACACCACTAGTGTCACTAATAATGACGAGAACCACATGCAGTATTGTGTGGTGAAGACGCCTTTATAGAACTCCTCCGACTTTGTCGTGCGTGCTAAATTGTGAAAGATTTAAGAAAGAAAATAATGAGAAGTAAGTATGAGAATGAAGTTTCCTTCCCTTTAATGATGGAACTTCTATTTTCTTTACAGTGTTAAACAAAACTTTCCTTTAAAACATGCAACGTTCCTTGAAACATCTTCGCTTGTTACTTTACATTGAGTACTGGCAGAGAAGGTCTTACCAGCTAATGTTATATAGCGCCACTTTAGGAACACGTAATAAAGTATGGAAGTAGATTTTGGTGGTGTGTGTAACTTCTGTTGAGGTAATGTTTTGTAGAATACATAAATAACAATGTGGTGGTGTTGAACACCGAACCAGTGGAGCCAGACATGTAAATTTCGTAAGAAGATATATCATAAATAGATTTGTACGTTATGTATAATATCTCACTTAACAGCAGAATTGATAAATGTGGGCTCCCTTTCATATAAGATTAAATGTAAGTGAGAAAACCAGACGAGGAAGGTAAACTTGAGGTCGGAAATGGATCGTGTATGATTTTGTATCAAGGTCTGGTAGGTTGACTGATCGCTGTGTTAGACTTAGGAAATAAAACTCAAGACCAGGGATGAAAACTGCTACAGACTAGGAGTTGGCGGACGCATCACTGGAGATTTTGGACATTAACGTTATTATTATTATTATTATTATTATTATTATTTATTAATCACATCCGTCCCTTGTTTTACGCCTTTTTGCTTTAAGGCCTTTTACCAATTTAAACCACTTCTTAATTTGCGCTCTCTCATTTTTGGTTTAACGCGCTTTGGCTGGCTGCATTCTACTGCACTAACCCCTAGTTTCTGATGGGATATTATTTTTTATTTACACCCACTTTTTCAGGAAAACAGCTGGGGCGTAAAACAAGGCCTCGCTTTAGTAGTAATAATAATAATAATATTAATAATAATAATTATTATTATTTTAAGTCGACAGTTACAAAGCATGAAGGCGGTGTGAAATTTTGGGGTGATATTCGACAAAGTTGCACAGAGAAGATCCGTACTCATTCAAAACTTACTATAAAATAGCACGTAAAATTAATAATCCTAGTCTAATTAGTGTTCAGGGTACTTTATTTCGAGAGAATTACTCTATTATGCCTGTTTTAGGAAGTGTAGCCTGCATAATGTCAACTTTTACAGATGATACTGCTAGGCTTCACATAAGCCAGTGACTGGGGAACTTATTCCCGACATCAATGGTCATGTACTTTTTAGGCTGAAATGTAATGCTTTGTCGCGAAATTTCGGTTTGCCCTGAGGCCATTAAACCATCGATATTCCTCTTCATCATCAAATTACTTTCGACATTTTCTGCGCCCTCTGCTGTAGGAATAGAGAACAGAAACTCTGTGAAGTAACTTTGGCGTGACTAAATACCTTGCAGGAGAACTCGGGAATGTTTGTCGTAAAACTAATTGGCCAATCGCATATTCAGCGGGTCATTGCCTTTACATATAATGTATATGGCTAAATCGTCAAATGCACACGTCGGCCCATGCAGTTGCGAAGACGAGCGTGTGTGAGGCTTTTAAATCTGCCCTTCCAAGTAAGGTGCGTAGAGGAAAGTTGTGTTTTGTTTCTAAATTGTTGCGTCGAAACTCATGTGCTAACACCTACAGCTGAGTTGCTTTGTTTTTATAATTTAGGACCTTAGATCTGTTTCAGCTCCGAGTAAATTCTGAGAATCACATTATATTTTAGGTTCTAACTAAATTAATTCCTTAAAACAGGGTAAGTTAGAAAGTTGGTCTCTTTTTTATTAGCCACGAGATTCACTAAGACGTTCTCAGCTTGCCATTTGTCCCTATCCCGATCCGCATGTATCCAGTTCATACGTTCACAGATTATACCTTTTAATATTATCCTCCCATCCACAATTAATTCTTCGATAAGCATTATTAACATAAATTATGCCATCGCAGAAAGGGACAAAGCGGAGCAGCAATATTTTCCTAGATTTGGGTTGAATTGTAATGCAAATATGTTTGGCAACACAATTCCCATGCTCATAATTACTTAAACAATCAACATGTTAAATTAACAAGTACATTCTTTTAAGTTTATATGCATATTTCTAAAAGCCTGTGATATTATTCTACCTTTTCTCTCCATAAATTCAGCCTTTCGTGAAAGGAATTCAAGTGCGTGCTAAATGGACGAGTGCAGGCATGGAGACGAACTTTCTTGCTATTGCCCAGCCTCCTGCAGTTTCTCTATTATCTCTCATCATTCTGACTTGGGGTACAATTTCATCGCCAGATTTCTAAGGGACCGTCATCTGGGACCCGTGCTGAGGAACAGAAGGACAGGACTAGAAGTAATTGCTTAGCAGTGGGTTGTCTGGGATGAGTGAAGTTGCAGGACTTCTACAGTCTTTAAGTTTGAGCGAATATTTAGCTTTAAGGTTGTAAAATTTACATGTTTTTGGGTGAAATTACATCACTTAAACCGAATACTTTGTGAAATAACGGGAATGGGCTCATATTTTATAAGCAGTTAAGCCTATGTTCTTGTGAGCTATGTCATGATGTTTGAAGACTGACGTTCATGTAACTGATATACAAAATTCAAAATCCTTTCTCATAGAGAACATAATTGTGTCTATTCTAAAGACGAGTTGGTTACTTTTTGGTGAAAAGATCGTTGTTTAATGTAAGGATCAAATTCAGTGAACAAACAAAGTATTTCTGCACAATGCGGAGATTATTAATGTCACAGCAGGTGGCACTGTGTGATCCGCTGGGCTTTGAAACTTTAATACCTCAATGAAGAATGAAAATATTTTCTTGGAACGATATTACATATTACCTATTTCCAGCTAAAGTAGGCTTTTATGCAAAGGAAATCAAATCTTCCCACAAACTTTCATATGTAACCTTCCTTTCTTTTACCGATTTATAAAATTGCTACTCCTAAGTATTGTGTCCATTTCTGTATTTTTGTTGCTGTGAGGTCCATTAATATGTAGCTGATAGGATACACGTTTTTAATGAGAGTTATTAGCAAGTACTTATACGTTGAAGGACAATAACAGTAAACAATTTTGAAGAAAATTTTTGACATTTGGCCAGTTATAAGTCCATGGAACAGAGTCCTTTCTGAGGCTAAAGCAGCCGCTCTGAAAGTCAGTATGTCCTGATTTTATTAAACCAAAAGAATTAGTTTCGCCACTGATCCTTACCCTAAGCTCGAAGAATCCAGTTCACATTCTCATATTTTTTCCAGGAAGAGAAGTCTAAGTCATTTTCGCGTGATATAAGCGTGTATCCCATTTCAGGACACGATTGTAAAATGACTTTTTCACTGGTGTCTGTTGTAGCACAACTCGATGCAAGAAACACATCAGTGAAATGAACATGCTCGGGATAAACTGCTCGCGGGCTGTTCTGACGTTTTCTTCGGCACGACCAATTTACTGTCGAACCTTTACAAATATTTAATGAAACTAAAACGCAATGACGGTACCTTTCTGCGTAAAATTGGACAAGCGCACTTCGATTTCAGTGAGCAACAAATAACCCTGCCTTTCAATCGAGAGACTGATCGTCTGCTGTTTTCATAGCTCTGATGCGAGATTTCAGGGTCTAGAGAATTTGCTTTTGTCACGTTATTTGGTGGCTGTAGTAGCTACACGCTACACGAGTGACGTCGGACTGAATGCAGGTGTGCTTAGCCCTCTATTCATTATTGAGAAATGAAAGTAGGCTTATGTTATGACCGTGCTGTCTGTTTAAGGTTCAGCTTTCTGCAGTTTAACCGATTTCACAGAATTTTTCTTGGAACGTTGCACTAAGCAGTATATTCTAACTCGTTTATTTTATTTTCCTATAATCGGTAATAAGATTTTCAAATTAAATAAAAAACAATTTTTGAAGGTTTTTTGGGACAGAGTGGGGCCTCCTGAGCAGACTGTTAGGTATTAATGGTAGCAAATAAAGCAAAAGTGTATAGTGAGGATTTCCATAACTTTTTGCGTGGCATTTAGCTGTCAGGGGACATATTAGGAATGTATTTACACGTTTCATAGGAAGATGTGCAGTTAACATACTGCTTGAAACATATTCGGATAGGCAAGAAGAAGATATGAGTATGTATTCCTGGCTCAGAATAGTGACCACTGGAAACTGCTTTGAACAAGATAATGAGCCATTATGTTAAACGAAAATTTATCGACTTTGTAGATTAGAGACTGTCAGAACTTCTCTCCAGGACGTTACTATTATTATTATTATTATTATTATTATTATTATTAGTAGTAGTAGTAAGTAGTAGTAGTAGAGTAGTATTGTTATTATTTGTAATAGTATTATTATTATTATTATATTTGCTGTCGCCTTTATGCAGGATATTTTTACAATTAAATACCTGAAACAAACCGTGTTTTAGGGTATATAATATTGCAGTTATTCTGTGGTTAAAATTTACGGTAATCGTAATGACATTTCACATGATAAACGCTTTGTGCTTTTACATTAGTACTTTCCGAAGTATGTGCGCAGTGTAGCTTGATGTTGTGCTTTCGAGGTAGGTTGTTCACGTATTTTCCGAATGATTTTTAGATGGTTCCACTTACCCCTATTTTTATTTGTGTCACTTTTGTTTTTACATTCCACATGAAATGTATTTCTATTGTAAGGCCTTTATATTTGAAAATACATCAGGCTTCTTTCTTGATCAAATTTGTATCTCCTGGAATTGCTATTATTGTTATTATTAAATCTTTTGCAAATATTATGCTACACATAACACTTATTCAGAATTCTTTCTTCTCAGGGCTCAAAACATCGTCCGCTCTTTATAATATAAGTCCCTAGAGAAGGCAATTTATTTTTTGTACTTGTACGGAAGGAATTAGATGCGTATATTCAATTCAAAGTAAGGGGGTTTATGCTTTCCATTTGATTGGTTTCGAACCAGAAGATATTAGGCCTGTAACAGAAAGTATTTTTCCTGGTGAAAGCTGTTTGATTTGCTCCGCTAGCACGGAACATGTTACCGTACGGAATAATTCGTCCATCTTGGAATGACATTCCTTTTGTTTTTCCGGCCGAATGGTACGTGGGGCAGATCGGTGAAAGTTGTTATGAATGCTAGTTACAGAAATCCATTAGGAATCCTCCGTATAGACACGTTGACTTAGTATTTATGAGATTTGCATGTGCACAAAATCCCTGCATCTAGGCTTCTCCATCCGTCTGTTGCTTCGGTTCTGATTTGCTTTGTAGTTGAACCAGGTCAGTTTCTATTGCCAAAGCCACCTATAGGCATCAAAGGTTTCGTGCGTTAGTAAATGTTCAAGCGATCACAGTGGTGCAAACGGAGCTAAATAAATGATAGAGCGTGGACAGAATGTATATATGTATCAATAATACTCTTGTGAGAAATATGCATAGCAGTTATTTCAGTACAGGTCAGTTTAAGAACAAAGCGGGCAAGGAACAGGCGCCTTCCCTAATTGTTTGTTTGATATCGATAGGCTCTCTGTCTTTTGCTATGCAGTCTGCACTGGCTTAGTCCCCACGAGAGGGGAAGGTCTTCCTGTTCCGGGAAGCTGCTCATCCGACGTTCTTCTTCTCCCGCCCTGCACTGCAGTCATGTCACCACTCTCATGTTTATTCTATTTCCGAGTTTCTTCCTCACTGCAAGCAGAAGCCAGCCAATCCAAAACATTTGAATTGCAAAATGAGAATTTTAAGTCGGGCCAAGAACTAGAAGAATCAGATACTCAATTGTATGAATGTGGCACGACCGTTGGAGGAGGTGTGGGTAGCACTGAAACAGAGGGGACAGGGTTTCGAAGGGTTATAAAGTATGCATATACAGTGTATCTAGCATAGCTGTCTCGGAGAATTCTAAAAATGTATTTTATTTTTTTATTGTGGTGGTGTGAGTAGCTAGGCGGTGCACGTATGGAGTAATGCAAGGTGAAGTTGTAGGTAACTTTTGTGGATGAGAATTCTGACTTGGAAAAAGCCTTTGGTTTGAGTGGAGACTACTCTAGTGCATCTCCCGATAAAGAACATGCAACAATGTTCAGTCCAAGTCTTGGCGTTTTGTGCCACAGTACTCTGCCTTTCAGGAAGGAACGCTTTTCCTCTGGGAAATGATTTGTTCATATAAGCGTGGTCTCCTTCAATACATACGCACATATATATATCCCAGTTCTAGAAAGGTAAGTGGGTGACAATCCGGAAGAAAGAACAGGGATTGGTTCACAAGAACACCGACTGCATTGAAAACGTCTTTTATAACATAGTTGTGCGGACTGAATTTTAAATGTTCGTTTTGACTTATAGGAAGAAGGCAAAAAGAGTTCAGAGATAGGAAGAACACATTCGCACTTATATCGAGGAAACTGCATGAAGAATGTATCGGCAAAATGTGGTGATGAATTAACAGTTCGTCTACGTATTATGAGGTCAGATGGCTAAGTAACATTTGTCAGTATGAGAAGCCTTCTGCGTACATTATGTTAATATAAGTACTGTAAGAAGCATGCCTGTATGGCATTAAACGAATTAATGTTAACATTAATATTAAACAAAACTGAAACGCAGGAATATGAAATATTCAACATGGATTATTACCTTATTCTGTCACAATTATACATCCATATTGATAATTCTTACGTGCCAGAAAATTATTCGGTCTAGAACTTTGGGATGGTTGATATTATGGATGTTTTAATTTCTTTTTGTGACAGCAGCTGATAACTCATATTTGAAGTGAGAGAGATGGTTAATCCACAGAAGTTGTGATGTTCTTCAGCTTAGTGTATTGAACCAAACGTCACTGAGAATTGCATGTTACAGCCTCAGATTTGAGAAAGTTGTCTTCCTTCATTTTAATTGTTTTAAATTTTTAGTCTCTCCCACTCATTGATTTAGGGGGACTGGCTGTCGGATGTTGTATGCGTCTCAGAGTTTTGCCAGGTAGATTGACTGTGCTGTCGATTTCCCAGGTCACAGCATTTAGTCTCCATTCCTATGAAATTTCTTATGTCTTACAGAAAAGCTTTAGGACAAATATAACCATAAAGTTTTTTTCTTGTCACTGATCACACCCCGGTACTAACTTATTTATGGATGTATGTCCTGTCGTACACAAACCACTGCACATTATCTGCTTCTCTAGGGATCCATTGTTCAACTTTAGAGCTAAGTTAATTTACAGTTCTTTTCAGACTGTGTTAGTGTTCTGAAGAGGATTCCCTTACATGCACTAATTAATTTATATTTAATTTAAAGTCACTGGTATTTTTAACAGTTCGTTTCACTATTTAGTCAGCGCTTCTTATAGCAGTGGTGCTTCTTAGAACCAGTGTACTGAAAAAAATTACACTTTAATCTTATTATGGAAAAGAATATCTACTTTTATTCTCTGTCCCAGATAATTTATTGCTTGAATGTTCACGTTCCCTTCTGTGTGCATATATTATTAGAATTTCTCATACGAAGAAATATTCAATTATTGATTCTACATACCTGTCGTTGATAACCTGTGTTCGGATGTTGGCTCAATCATTCACTTTTAATATGATGATCGTAATATTTTGATATTAATGTAGACCAAACCTGTTCTTCTTTCTCTTTTATTTTGAGCATTATCTTTCTTTCTCCCCCACTTCCTTTCCTTTCTCAATTATTTATCTCTCATCCCTTTTCTTCTTCAAGGGATGAATATAAAGATTTGAAAAATTGAATTGCAAAGATGAGAAAGTTACCACCATGTGCTAATAAACACGACGTTTTTGTACCTGCAACGCAATTGTTGAGACTTTCACGGTAAAGCAGTTGAAGGGCAGGAAGGGATAGGCGTGTAACTTCGAAAATGAACCTAACATTTGTTTATCTCTGTTGTCTTAGATCCCGTTTACTTTTAATATACCATGGATAGAATTTACCAACCATATTGAAGCCCAAAATTTTATTACGTAGCTTTATATGATGCTGAAACGTGGACACTTCGGAAAGTAGATCAGAATTATCTGGAAAGTTTTGAAATGTGGTGCTGGAGGAGAATAGAGATCAGTTGGACCGATCATTTGAGAAATGAAGAATTATTACACAGAGTCAAAGAGGAGAGGAATATCCTACATACAATAAAAAAGAGAAAGGCTAACTGATTGGTCACATCTTGCGTAGAAACTGCCTTCTGAAACACGTGATTGAAGGAAAGTTAGAAGGAAGGACAGAAATGACGGGGCGACGAGGGAGAAGACGTAAGCAGCTACTGGATGACCTTAAGGAAAAGAGAAGATACTGGAAAATTGAAAGAGGAAGCACTAGATCGCACCCTATGGAGAACTCGGTTTGGAAGAGGCTACGGACCTGTCGTAAGACAGACTACAGAATGAATGAATGAATCTGGGACAAAGATTCGGCAAAACCACACTGAGCCCGATGATGACCTGTAATTGTTGGCTAGTGAGGCATTCTACAGCGTAAACTCTCGCACACTCCCTCCTGTCTCTCTCTCTCTCAAAGACTGCATTTCGTTCTCACCAGTAACTAGAGTGCTGTAACCTAAAAGAATAACAAAAGGGAAATCATGAATAGAAATGTTCTTAAAAGAAAATAATAAAAAATTCACCGAATATGAGGAGGATAAAATATACATAAAAGAGCGCAGACATTTTGCAGAAGAGAATGCGACTAAACTTTCCCTCAGAGTTTATTTTTCTGAATCTGTGTTATTTCTAGAACGTCACCACTAGCCCTCCGCGCTTCGTCTACTCCAAGTCATTCTATTTTTCTACCCTGACGTCATCATCGTGAAGGTGTTGAAGAGTACCGAAGCGGAAAATTGAATAGATTTTCACCATCGCTTTGAGTCGTTTGCCTGTATACAAGTTTCCGTCGCTTGTCTTATTCACCATTGATGACGTTTGCGGCTTACTGCAATGCGTGCCCACCGAAACGTGTGGGTAAAAGTTCCTCCTCTATGCTAACGTACTTCAGGATATAGTACAATTTATGTGTAACTTGCCCTTAGTTTCATAAATATTCAGAGGTTTGTTATAGTGGGGCACAAGTTAAGAAGGCGGCAGAAACTCTCACTTACCCTTCGTTAATATGGCAGGCCTACTGATTGCTATCTTAATTTTCTGTCTGGATATTTTAGTGCAGTGTAAATATGTTTAGATTCTGAACGTCTGTTGTTATTAGACGTAGTTCAGCTTCTTGACAGACCGTTTTCTAGCATTTCTGCAATTACGATTCTGATGACCAGTATCCGTATGCTTTAGAATCCGTCTCCAGAAAGCCAGAGTTTTTCACTTGGACAACAAATTTCCAGCCCGTTTTTGGAACTCAAAATTTCGCCAAAGTGGTGACAGGATTCCGCAACTGATTTATATTCTGAGCTACACGATTCCATTCTTCATATTCGTATCCTATTTCTTATAAAGCCAATTTTAATATTAATTCTCCGGCCTGTGCTTGTATTTTCCGACTAACCTCTTCATACATTTATCATATTCTTTCTTGCTTGTTACGTGCCCCGTACATATGATAATCTTAATTTGGTTACCGTACTAATATTCCATGAAAAGAGTAAATTACTAACGTCTCAGTATTCAGTGTCTTCTAGCCTTGTGACCTTCCCTTCCTCTTTGGTCCAGATGTACTTCTCATCGCCCTGCTGCCAAAATGTCTCAGTCTGTTTTCCTTAATGTCTGAGATCCAGTTGAATAAAGGTACCAATCAATGATGACGAGATGATGATGATGATGATGGTGATGATGACGTTTTACGTTTTTCGCTACGCTAATCCGTACATGGATATTCAGACAGACGTATAATTTTTTTCTGATTGATGTTCAGACTACAGCGTCAGCAAGTCCGTATAGCGAATTTATTTAACGAAATATTTATTTCGTCAGGTAATTAGTTGGTGCACTGCTCGTGCGTTTAGACGGACTGAATTGTGAAACAAAATATGACCAAGGTTCTGACGGGAATAAGGCAAACCACAAAACTTCGGTATCGGAATGAAGTCCACCAAAATTCTGTATACGTATTATGATGAATGCACAAAAGTTATTTGTTTTTAGTTCACACTGTGACGCAGTTTGAATGCCGTGGTCATTATGTTACGACAGCACAACAGGTTTCCCCAAGGATAAATGTCATTATCTCTATCCCATATTAGCAGGACGATGGTGTGAGGTATGGTTTATATAATCCAAACACAGTATTCACCTTCTGTTCGTTAGTACTGCAGCTCATTAGCACTGCGCACTTGTAGTGCGCTAGTAAGCCAATGTGTTTGCGAACAATTGGTTTGTTCTCGAGTAAAGAAGTAAATAATAACATACTACTAGATAGGATAAAGTTACTCTCCTTTGAGTATTTATGTAGAAAAGAAATGCAGGTTTTGTGAACAGGGTAATAAATCTTACGGATGCATAAATATAGGAAATTTCTTATCAGGGTATAATCCGTTCTGACTTCCGAACAAGTTGGCTCAAGCAATGAAGTTTCTGTGTCCTTCGCAGGCCGTGCTACTTCAGAATTTCTACCGGTTCACCGTCTCTCTGTGCCGACGTTTCTGTGAGTTTCCTCAGTTTATTTAGGCATCTGCCGGGTTGCTGCCTTAAGCTAGGCCAAGTGAGATTCCTTCCACACTAATTTATATTATTATTTAATAACACCCAATTATTAACGCTACACATATTTAGTTATTTACTGCGTCGTTACATAAACTAAAAATACATAAATAATTACTCTGCCAGAGATATTATACAAATATATAAAATATATTTAAAAATTTAAAAAATTTAATGACTACCCTCCTTAGATGGAAGTGGGAAAAATTAACCAGGTATCAAAAAATTATTTCCTATCTTCAACATGCGTGTTTTTCTGTTAACTTAAAAAGGGCTGTTTCCCACTCCTGAGTGAAAGCTGCAGTGACACTCAAACATATTGACCTTAAAATTGAGAGGTTTCTGTTGTACTTACAAGGGTTTGTTGCTTGCGTCCCAACCTGTCTGACATTTTTTATTATTCCACCGTCTCGAGCAGATGCTGAACTGATAACTTAACTAATTTATATCCCATTGTGTATAGTTACAACAGCAATAATCAGTTTGATAATCACAACTGTTTCTCCCGGTTTAGAGAAACACACTAGAATAATGGACCAGACATGCAAGAAGTCTGTCTTTTGTAACGATTTAATGGAGCCGTTGAAAACAGAAGGAAAATAGATTAAGAATTTAATTAAAGTGAAACAGGATGAAGTTATATTGTGAGTTGTAATTCTCGTTAAATTTCGCTTCACAAACCGAGGCTTTGTTTGGATCCTTGTGCAAACAGCCTATAAAATTATAGACTGTATAAGATTAGATTTATGATAAGTCTATTTTTGCTTTATTTTCTTTCACGCACTTTTATTACTTGTTTCTTTTCGCGGTTTTAACTGCATTGTAGCAACTGCTTCTTGCGTTACGTAGGGTAAAATTAGAATAGAATGGTTTAAGTGATGAAACCAGAGGGATTTGCGGTAATCGTGCAGAATCATACATCTATATCACTAACAGTGGGCTGAATGAACTGTGCAAAATAATAAATATACAGATTTATCCAATGTTCACTGAAGTTTCAGTGAATGATTTTCCAACATAAAATAGACGTTAGAAGGGTAAGACATTAAAGCTGAGGCTAAAAAGCACCGTGGAAATGCATCAAGTTACTATAAGGGTGGAAATGAGCATGGAGCAGGGATTAAGTTTTAATTGTGTGCTGATTTTATTTTGTATTTAATTAAGCGTGTTACAAGACTTGTAAGTTGGCGTAAAAAATGTGGAGTTCTAGTCTTTGTAAGTGTAGAACTAGTTTAGGATTAGAAAGCAGAGTTTCCGAAACTGGTTCCGTTTCCGTCCTCAGATGAAGCATCTGGGAGGCACCTATGTAATAACATCCGACAGAAATATCTATTTTCAGTCACTGGACAAATTGTTCTAGACTTTTTAATTACTAGACAGCCTGTGCCAGTCACGTGTATTGACATACTTGTACTTAGAATAAGGGATTATGGAAAGGAAATAGTAACACAGTTTACAATAATAACTGCTTTCTGAAATTGTATTTTTATTTTCTTTGACAAAATATGATCCTTGTGATTATACAGGGTTTAAATATTTGCGACGCTTTAGTAGCCGAGACCTTTAAGATTCCATTTCATTTTCCACAAAATGTTTTTTTTTCTGCTGTGATGTTCCATATTCTATTACTTTTGTCGTAATACAATGAAACCTGTCGTAAACGGAACCTGGACATAACGTAAATCTGTCTTTGGCGGAAAACTTTTACAGTCCCAGGATCCAAACTTTAAGTACCTGTATCAAACTGAAAAATTTTGGTCTTTTGAGGTCCCGTTATAGGCAGGTCTCTTTGTATTTCGCTAACAGGAATATCTTTGGCAAATGATGCACTCTAGGTAGGTATTTGGAACTATCTGAACAAATTGCGCCTCCTTGGGCAGAGAGAGTTTGACAATACTTCATGCTTATCTAGGATGTACTGATCGGACAGCAGCCTGTAGAGAACATGGCTACCTAGGAAGAGCAGTGTGGTTGGATATTTGAGTTGTGCTTTTATGTTAGAAGAATAAAGGAAGATGTAACTGTGGAGGAAAGCGGTGCTAGTTGAAGAAGAGAGGAACGTTTCAGTGGTTTAGAAGATGGTACGTACAGTGACACAGTGATGACGAATTTGCCGATGTGCCTTTACTGCTAGGTGCTAGATTGATCTCGAGTGTCTTGAATTGGGTAAGAAAATGAAACAAAACTATTGATAAACTTGGATTTACAGGGCAGCCAGGAATATTGCAGCTGTAAGGCGTTCATTAGAATTATTTGACCTGCTTCTCACATATAATTTGTTGACGCCGTTATAAAAGGTGCGGTGACTAGCAAACAAATATTGTTGAAGATTCCAACACTTTGGAATTGTAAGTACATATCCACGTAAGAACTAAAAATTGTGATGTCAGTAACTCTTGTAGGGTACCATTTAGCTGCCGACACCTAGCTCATGGTACATAAATAAAACCTTATATAAGATATCTGGTCTGTCTAAACCCTTCCGTACACGAAATTTGTAGTATTGTGAGATATCTCCACTTCTGGAATATAATAATTTTCTTGCACTCATGAACACAAAGTGTATAAAGTGCAACGCGTGTTTGCATATGTAGGCACAAGTTGCAGTGAAGTGCGCGCACACATATTCGGGATTCTCGTATCGATAAGAACATAATGTTGTGAAACAGGAATCTGCGTATCGTAAAATTCATACGTGTCAGGAGAGTGAGATTTAGAATAAAGACATGCATTCGAATCTGAGTACGCTTCAAATATGATGATATATTGTGGCAAGACGCGGATATCAAGATGAATGAAAATGTAGGGCAAGCAAACAAATTGTCCTGACCGTCAGTGAAGAATGTTTTGTTAAAAAGCTACACAGTTCATGTATCTAACTTCTTTTGCAGCGTAGAACTGGCCGTTTCACTCAAAGACAGACAGACCGGCTTTTATGGAACAATGCTGCAAAGTATAATACGTCTCCGTAATCTTCTGTCTGCATTGAAACTGGAAAAAAGAGAAAATAAGTTAGGAACATGGATGATGTCTCAATGGCATTTCTGAAATGGAAAGATAAAAGGGATGTTGAATCTCAGCACTTATTACAAAGTAGAGGAAGCAGTGAAGGTATTCAGAAGGCTGTTAATAATTACAAAATAAGCTCGGGATTAGAAAAATGCGACCAGACACTGGCAGCATAACCTAAGGAAAGAGAGAGTACAAACGTTTGGCAAAAAAGTTATTTCGTCATCTGATAAATGTGTGCACCTTGAGTACACGTATTTTTCATCAGAGGCTGTTTTGTAGTTTTTCAAATTTCATTCCGAAAAATATTATTGTTTTATCGATTGATCGATGGATAACTAGAACATTTACTCTGACGACATTTTGATTTTATTTCCCCTTAGAGAAAACGCGGGTTTCCTGAAATAGTTTAACGCGGCATGTGATACAAATGGAGTGTTAAGCTTGTGATTCAAGACGTCACCACATTGAGACACGTCATAGTAGAGTTTTGGCATCACTGAACATCATGAAAATCACAGAACTGAGCGCCTGTTCAGTTAGATTGGTTATAGAGGTTGATCATGTAATGTGGTGGAAAGGTAGTGACCTGGGAATTTTTGCAGAGGAAATAGATAGAGACCAAGTTTAGTCTACGTCCCGGCCGCTTAAACCTCGAGGAAAGTGCCTTACATACCCACTGACTAGGAGGCTCGGTGGGCTCCAGTGGCAGTCTGCACGCTTCGGAGAATAGGCACATTTCTTGACCCTGCCGGAATCTAATTCTGTTTCCTAATGCGAGCCGTCTTCTGTTCTTGCATTTCCTGTACACAGTCTTTAGTCGCCCTGACTGGGTCCTATGTCCTTTTCTCATATCGTGGACCTTAACGAACACCCTCTTGCAGTATCCCTGTATAAGCTGACCTGCCCTTCAGAATTCACTTGGACTTTGAAAATGGAGGCAGCCTATTTCTACGAAACGTTGGCATCCACCTACAGCACTACATGATGTCACGACCGAGAAGGCCAGAATCCGAATGTCTCAAAATTTTTAAAACTCTGCTGTTTATTTAGCATTATTAAGTGGCTTACAAATTGATGAGAAGTCATCCGTTTTACTCAGTTTATCAGACACTTAATTTGTGTTTGTTATAAAAACATTTATCAGTATTCAGCTTGTGTATCTACCCGTTATTTTTCTTCAAGAAAATGTAGTACATGAATAAATATTTATCAGATCTTAGAATCGGTAATAAAAGACGTGGTGTAATATTTAGAAGTTAGTATTCTGGAGGACACTGGTTAGAACCTTTGTCACGTAATCTGGTGTTTTGAGGTTTACCATGGTTATCCTTCGTCTTCCAAGTCCCGAAATAAACCTTACTTTAAAATGAGGCAGACTAGTTTTTCTTCACTTCCAGTACCAATTCTTAATTTATAATCTTATTACCTTTCCTCATTCGACCCAATATAGTCTTTGGAGTTGACAAAGCATCATTAAATACGGAAATTGAAGAACAAAAATGTGCCGTGGAGCAAATGCAGCGACTCTGTTATTACCAATCAATTATTGGAAATGGCCTGGGTGAAATAAAATGAAGTAAATTAAAATTTCTAAATGTAGAAAGCCGAGAGACTGATTAATTTTGGCGGAGAATTCGTATTGGAAAATCAGAAGGGATCCACTTACAAACCCTCTTCAATTAACCCTGCCACTCGTACTACAGGAGTGGAATTTCAAAGAGAACTGCGCCATCCGTATAATCTGGAAATTCTCGATCCATAAAAGCAGTTAACGTCATGACCGACCAAATCACTATCAGCTGCTCATGAAACATATTGTGCCATGTACATACAGTTCCTTTTCGTGAATGTGCCGATCTTCGAAGGTGCTGAATTGGATATCATACGTTAACATATTATGTTGATGCGTTAAATATTTGTTATTTTAAAAGCCGACTTTATTTTCCAATTAAATTTCACTTCAAGTGTTTCAGATACTTCTGTTAATGTGTGGAACATGTTAACTCGTCTCCAAGTACTGTCGTCAGGGCATGAAGGTAAATACAGCCCTCAGCAGGAGCTGTGATGTGTTATTTTCACTTTAGTCAAAAACACTTAATGAAACACCTCCCGTTTAATGCAATACTAGAGAAAGAGCCTCCGTCAGATGTACTCTAGTGACACAGTTCCCCTTTAGTACACTCCCAGAAAAAAACACCCAAAATATATTCCTAGTGCAACAGCTCTACCTCTAACGTATTCCTACTAAAATAGCTCCCGTCAAATATACTTTAGTGAGGCAGCTCTCGTCATATGCACATACAGAGAGCAACAACTAGCGGCAGATATCCTCCGCGCGAAGCAGCTGCCGCTGATCGCTTGTTAGGGAGTTCGGGGAGCCCTAAAACGTTTCTGGACATGGCGTGCTTCCTGCCGGAAAGAGAAACTCTGTGTTTCAGTCCTTAGACGCTTACTGCATTGCCTGACCTACATTTAACGGATTTTTTAATTTGTGATGGAGCTTAGACGTCTGAGAGTTAGGCCTTGGGTATGCTGCAGCGCAGACGTCGTACAGCAAACAGGAACACGTGTGTGACATTGGTTGTTTCTACAAAAATTGGTTGTTATTCAGATAGTCAGGGAATTGCCCACTTCACTGGATCTTAAATTCTGTCGCGCTATTTACAAAAGTCTGCTGTTGGCTGTATCTGATTCTGTTCGGTCTATGTCAGTCGTTGATACCACATTTCGATAACCAAAGCCCTGATATTATCGTCCCATCTACCGGTAGGTACTCACGAGTTACCACTTCTCTTGATGCTCTCAGACAGGCATGTTGTTATCATCCATGTTCTGCACGCGCTACTTTTCACCCATCTTGTAGTTCGTGACAAAGTTTTCGTAATATAAGTGATGTACAAATTTTAAATCCCTTCTTAAGCATTCCTATTAATTCACATTTCTCATGTCCACGTATATTACCCAGCACGACCCACTCATTCGGAGATTTGTGTTGACTGTTACTTCCATAACAAAAACAGCATATGCTTTATTTTCAATCTTGCAGAGCAGTGATCGTAAAGGAGATGCATATGACACGCGGAAAGAACATGATTTCACTGTTAAATATCGTTTTGAAATAAATAAGACAATTTTTTCATTCCTGGATTAAAATCTTTTGCCGTATGTTACTGCTGAAATACTGGAAATTGAAAGAGGAAGCACTAGATCGCACCCTGTGGAGAACTCGCTTTGGAAGAGGCTACGGACCTGTCGTAAGACAGACTACAGAATGAATGAATGTTTATGCAAGGTACGAAGTAAAGAGAAACTAAAAGGAGAGCTGAATCAAACGTATTGAAATTGGCACCTCGTGAATTTTGTTCTCTGCGGAGAGAGAACCCAGTACGGGCAGCAGATATAATAAATCACGCTGTGTCATGCTGTAGGTAGCATTGGCCCCATAACTTGAAACCTGTAAATTTATTTCGCTTTTCTTTCCGAATACACCGAATTTATACAGATGAGGATCTTGAGAGAGGCCAAATAATAATCAATAATGCACCAATTCGATACTATGTCCGCAGAGTTCTGTCATTTGTCATCTTTTTTTCTCACACGTCCCTAATGACTATTTCAATATATTTCTTATAATATGCATCCTGACGTCTATCGCTGCATACCGCCTATTTTTACGCTGTAGGCTAGGTATAGTAGCTCGGCTCCTGCCGTATTGATCGGTAGGCGAACCATTTCAATGAGGTACTGAAGTAGTTGAGTTGAAGGCGATATTTTAGCAATAGGATATTCGAGATAGAGCGAACCCCATGGCTCAGGAATTCTTTGTGTGCTTCTTCTCCTTTACGTAATCACAGAAGCATACCTTGCTGTCTAATTCGCTCAGACGTACTCATTAACTTAATCACTTCTGTGTTTTATACGTTGTCTTCTCATTCATCAAAACGTTTCTTTTGAATGTGCCGTGGATATTAATTCAATAAGTGTGATGACAATGCATTATGTTACATTCTTAAGTCCTTGCCTTTTATTCATTCGTGTATTTTGAATTTAGCCCAGTGAATACCAGTAACGCTCTTAGACGCAAAGCAGTCTGTACTTGTATCAGTACTACATCAGCCCTGAAATTTCCATAGCTGTGGAGGTCGTTTTTCTCTACACTGGTGTCTGTTATCTTCCCTTAATGTGCAAGGTAATTATTCCCTGTGGTTCATCAATTAAGCGCAGCGCCAGGAATGGAATTCCCTAGCCTATGAGGCAGTGGATGTGCAAAGCGAGTCTTTCTTAATCGTCGGCATTAGACAGAGGTAAGATGTTAAGGTTCATATGCGCACCGCTTTAACGTCTGTGGCAGAGCCTTCAATGCCGTCAGGACAGGAAGTTGTGTGGACCTCGGGGATCCAGTTTGGATTGTTAGCGAAGAGAAATTTCTTTACCCCAGCCGGGAACCGACCTCTGATTTTTCAATACAGCCAGTAACGTAGTCTGTCTAGCCTCTATGACACCCTAGTGCCAGATCCTACAACATTAATGCACACTGACACTGCCAGGCATCAGAGTGATCAACCTAGGACTTGGCCCGTTTTCGGTAGCCAGCAATGCGACTACATTTCGGTCGCTGTCGGGGACAGGCGGTATCTGGGACGAACTCAACCCTTTAACATTAGATACGTGGGGTTTATTTGATAAGAGACAAGCGGCCGGAGCTGGAGCATTGGCATGTTACCTACATATGATGCTGAATTTAACAATACGTGGCGCTTTAACTCCACGTTTTTTGATGGCAGTATGTCAAAAAAAAAAGAGAACTAAACTTTAAACTCTGTAAGGTTGCATATTTCATTTCAATTTCTATCATGTCTCCTCATTCAGGAAAAGAAGTTTCTGATATAAACGTCTAGTGGGGCTATTTTTTTTTTCCGCAGTCTAGCAGCCCAGAGTCCCATTCCGTCATGCTGTGAAGCAGTAAAGCAGGCTGTCGGACTGATGAGACAGCTCCCCATCGCCAGTGTTCGGGCTTGAAAAACAATTCAAACGACTTTATCGTGATATATGATTGTTTCGATATCTTTTGGCCCCATTAGATCGTAAACACGGCGTTGTCGCGAGGATGTAGTAAGAAATGGGGGGAAGGAACTGAAAAACTTGGTTAGAACTAATGTCCGGAGCCATTATGGCGACAGAACCCACGGCCCTCTCTATCACAGCGAGTGAGATATTAGGATGGGATCAAGGCAGGCAAGGTCTGTTTGTGTCGTTCCAATTTCCGCTTTTCAAATCGCACGCTTGATTCAAGGCGGCAGTTGAATTCCACACTAGGAGACGGAATGAGTACGGTAGAGGGAAAAAAGGCTTTAACTCGATTTACTAGTTTATTCCTCCCCATAATTATTGCATTCGATCCTCTTCTTCTTCATCTTCTTTGTATTCTTATTCTTTTTAGGCAGGTCTTCCTTATGGTTTCCCGGATAGCAGATTACATAAACAACCATCCCTTCCACGCCGATTCGGACTTCACATTTTATTGGCAGCTTTCCCAAGGAAAAGCTCCTTTCTTAGAGACGCACTCCCAGCTCTCCACACCACGTCGGGAGATGTGTATTTACATTTCTGTGACATTATTCTGCTACCATAGAAGGGCGACTGTACATATCTTCCACCGATTCTATTTTATTGCTCTATCTAAATAAAAGTTCAGTAGTTGTTCTGTTGGTTTGGTTATGTTGCTGGTAAACGAAAAACAGAATACAACCAAATAGTAATACGAGCAGCGACATATGATTTCTTTTGATTTTTTCGCAGAAAAGGGTTGGAATCATACCTAAACTAATTTATATTTTACACTCCAATCCCTACAAAGCGAAAAGTTAAAATTCGAGGTCGGATTGATTTTTTTAACGTGCAATTTTATTTCACAGCCTTTTGTATGTTGAAGCTGAAATATTCCGTCTCTTGCGTTACGTGTAGACCGTATAGCGCTTAACAGTACGTTACTGAGATGTCATATATTCGTTTTAATTATTCCGTGCATGTAGCACAGAACAATTAGTTCAAGTGGTGAATATTCTTACTTGAATTCGGGAGATGACCTTTTAGAATCGCGGGTGGAGGCTGGAATACAGTCAATCCTGGGTGTTCTTCCTGGTTTTCCTCAGCCCCTCTAGAGGAAATTAGAGTTTAGTGCTTCAGGTTCTGCAACTACCACCTCCTTCAGCACGCTCTCCAGTTCACCAATTATTTCATTAGCATATCATTCTGCTGTATAGAGATCGAACTACTGTCTCAGTGGCTAAGAGAGCCGTAAATAAAGGAATTAACCCAGCCACACAAATGGAACCAGTAATAACGCATTGAAAAGTCTCGGGAAAGTCTGTGTCTTGAGGGTTTCAAACATAACTAACTAAATAACTAACTAACCAACTAAAGAACTAAACAACCAACCAATCTACCAACCAACCAGCCAAACTGTAAACTAAATGTGTGAACAAAAAACAAACAATCTAACTAACTAAGTTATCTAAGTTTCTGACCAACTGGCTAATTAACCAACTAAACTAAACTAACTAACTCCATGGACAAGAGCCTATTAAGAAGCTTAGCTTATCGGCTAGTGAAATTCCCGCATTTTATGGAATCCAGTTTTACAACCGCATTTTCAGTAGCCGGTTACTTGTCCCTGTCATGACCCAGATTAATCCAGTCCACGCCTTTTCACATGAGTTCTTTAGGATCAATTTCAACATTATACTTCCATCTAATCATAAGTCTTCTAAGTGGTCTATCTCCGTCAGGTTTCCCCACCACAACCTTGTGTGCACTTGTTTCTTACCATACGTGCTGCATGCGCCACACATCTCATTCTTGTTGATTTGATCACTCTGATAATACTTGATGAGGCTTACAAATTATGAAGCTCCTCACTGTGCAATTTCCCCGTCCCCCTTTACCCAGTCCCTCTTAGGTCCAAATATCTTTCTCAGCACCTTGTTCTCGATTACCCTCAGCCTAGGATCTTCCTGAATGGGAGATGCCTAGTTTCACACCCTTATATAACAAGAGGCAAAATTATAGTTCTGTATATTCTCATCTTAATATCTTTGGAATGCAAACGGGAATACAAAAGACGCTGTACTCAATGGTAGCAGTTCAAGACATGCTTATAAACAATTCGGTTTGCAGAAAGTTCAACGGTAACATGCCTTTCAGTACGTACCCAGCTGAACAGTAATCCTTTCGTTCTTCGTAAAGTCGTTACTACTCCTTAATAGCAGTAATGAATTTGCAGTAATAAATGGAGAACACGCATTAAGTCGAAGGAAATGAATTTTGAGTAACGACCCCTTTGCTTTGATTCATTATAAATTATTTTATAAGGCATTTTACATTCTATACCCTCGTATAATTCGTTCTCCAGTTTTTTATATCTGAATTATTCCTGTCTTATATCTTTAAGCCTGCAGCGACATTAAGTAAAGTGACGTATTTTAGTAATACAGTCTTAAAATTCATCGTAAGATAGGCAGTTACAGCATCGGGATAAATTGGACGTGGAAGAAGAGAAACAGGCATCATGATGCCGTGTCTGTGTGGGACTTCAGTCTTCTGCAAGTAACATGTAAGTTAACATAGGCACGTTTGGTTCCTCCTGCATCCTCTAACATGCTATGGCGCTTTGTTTACATTGCACCTGTAGAATATTTGGTGTCTATATTTAATATGAGTAGGCATAGAGCGTCTGACAGAAAGAGATAGAATTTACTCAGACATTAGATACCATTGATCCGTCCATCTGTGTGGCTGCACAGGAAGTGTACTCTGAGTAAAGTGGGGAGGTCTGATGACAGACGTAAACTGTAGTGCTTAATGGATAAAGAAAATTGTCGCAATAGCTGCTAAAAATGTGCACAAAACAATTAGAACTGGTACTTAATTACAGAATTTTAAGTTTATTTCTGTGCGGAATGTTGTAGAATAATGATGTGGCGGAGTTTACGTAAGACAAATTGTGATGTTATGAGACGGGAATACAAACTTGCACTCAAATGAAGAACACATATTTTTAAAATTATTTTTTCTTAACTCTTGCATAACGCATAGGCATTGATGCATTTTAATTTCAGACAAAAATAAGATATTTGAAAAGGATTCCTTTTATAGATATTGCTGTGATATTTCTCAGTCAAATTTATATTTATTGTACTTTGTTAAATCTTCATATTACCTAAAAATGGGCCCCGTAAGAATTGAGGATCTGAATGATCTGACCGTGTCCATTACTGTATCAGCATCATCTTATCACTGGACCGTGTCCATTACTGTATCAGCATCATCTTAACGCTGGACCGTGTCCATTACTGTATCAGCATCATCTTAACGCTGGACCGTGTCCATTACTGTATCAGCATCATCTTAACGCTGGACCGTGTCCAATACTGTATCAGCATCATCTTATCACTGGACCGTGTCCAATACTGTATCAGCATCATCTTATCACTGGACCGTGTCCAATACTGTATCAGCATCATCTTATCACTGGACCATGTCCATTACTGTATCAGCATCATCTTAACGCTGGACCGTGTCCAATACTGTATCAGCATCATCTTATCGCTGGACCGTGTCCAATACTGTATCAGCATCATCTTAACGCTGGACCGTGTCCAATACTGTATCAGCATCATCTTATCACTGGACCGTGTCCATTACTGTATCAGCATCATCTTATCACTGGACCGTGTCCATTACTGTATCAGCATCATCTTAACGCTGGACCGTGTCCATTACTGTATCAGCATCATCTTAACGCTGGACCGTGTCCAATACTGTATCAGCATCATCTTATCGCTGGACCGTGTCCAATACTGTATCAGCATCATCTTAACGCTGGACCGTGTCCAATACTGTATCAGCATCATCTTATCGCTGGACCGTGTCCAATACTGTATCAGCATCATCTTAACGCTGGACCGTGTCCAATACTGTATCAGCATCATCTTAACGCTGGACCGTGTCCATTACTGTATCAGCATCATCTTAACGCTGGACCGTGTCCAATACTGTATCAGCATCATCTTATCGCTGGACCGTGTCCAATACTGTATCAGCATCATCTTATCACTGGACCGTGTCCATTACTGTATCAGCATCATCTTATCGCTGGACCGTGTCCAATACTGTATCAGCATCATCTTATCACTGGACCGTGTCCATTACTGTATCAGCATCATCTTATCACTGGACCGTGTCCATTACTGTATCAGCATCATCTTATCGCTGGACCGTGTCCATACTGTATCAGCATCATCTTATCGCTGGACCATGTCCATTACTGTATCAACATCATCTTATCGCTGGACCGTGTCCATTATGTATCAGCATCATCTTAACGCTGGACCGTGTCCATTAGTGTATCAGCATCATCTTAACGCTGGACCGTGTCCATTACTGTATCAGCATCATCTTAACGCTGGACCGTGTCCATTACTGTATCAGCATCATCTTATCGCTGGACCTGTCATTACTGTATCAGGCATTCATCTTATCGCTGGACCATGTCCATTACTGTATCACATCATCTTATCGCTGGACCGTGTCCATTAGTGTATCAGCATCATCTACGTGGACCGTGTCATACTGTATCAGCTACTTATCGTGGACGTGTCCAATACTGTATCAGCATCTCTTATCGCTGGACCATGTCCATTACTGTATCAGCATCATCTTATCGCTGGACCGTGTCCATTAGTGTATCAGCATCATCTTATCGCTGGACCGTGTCCATAACTGTATCAGCATCATCTCAGCTCTTGACCGTGTCCATTACTGCACCAGTATCGTCTCGGCGGTGAACCCTGTCCATACCCATACCCAGCTACATTCAGTATACAAATTGATGTGGCCAGCAGTGAAGATTCAAAACCTCTGGGATGTGACGTCATGTTGGCTCGTGTTTGCCTGTGTTTTAGAGGAACTTGCTGCTTCTCTCTTCAGGGTCTGAGCAATTCATGAAGAGTAGCCACGCCAGAATACATATGCGTGTAGTATGTATATAAGTGCTATGTAATATTCTACTATGTAATAGTCATTGTGTAATGATTACTTTCCTGTAATCACATTGTAGGCGGCCTCTGCGATGAGCTGATCACTCGTTCGGAGGAGTCCTATCAGATATCAGTGTGTGTCTAATTGTAAGCGATATTTTTTTTCGTATGGCTCGACAGCCCCCTTGTGGGCCTAGGCCTCCTCATTTTTCGAGGCTTCATGATCACACACTTCAGACACACCACAGTCGGTAGGACTCCTCTGGACGAGGGACCAGCTCGTCGCAGAGACCTCTACCTGACAACACACAACACTCACAAGAGACAGACATCCATGCCCCCGGTGGGATTCGAACCCACGATCCTAGTAAGCGAGCGGCCGCAGACCCACGCCTTAGACCGCACGGCCACTGGGGTCGGCTGTATGCGCTATAGAAACCTCAACAATGAGGCGGTCTAGGTCCGAGTTGGCCTGTTGCAACACAGAAAAGAAAAATCACATTTTAGGCGACATATCAAAATAGGCTAACACCACATACTTGCACTTTATTCCCAATTCATCAAAAGCAGTTATTATTTTACTGACGTTATGTGAACTGTGCTCTTTGGAATGCGTCGTTAAGCAAATAACGAAACAGAACGATGGCTACAAAAAGTATATACTTTATACTTATGCCCCTCCGTTTGACACCCGGCGTGTAGTGTATTACTCTTGAGATTGAACGAGTGGAGTTATGCGCTTTCGTTCAAAGTTACGGAATTTATAATTCTGGAATCGCATAGTTTTCCTCGTAGTGGCGAAGCTGAAACATGGAGAGCAATAATTTTTAAGCGTCGTCCGATCAGTGTTGTGGATTGTTTTGCTCCATTTAGTGCGAGCGAAAACTACAGTTACAGAAAGGGAAACTTTGCCTCTTTAGCTCCAATCGGGCAAACTTGAAGCAATGTTGCACAAGAGGTTGCAATAATTGATGATGCCGGTAGAATGCCTCTCGGGGGTAATAGAAAGGATTTAGTTACGGAAATGGCCTACATAAAACACGGTTCTGAGTTCAGTTTGCTTTAGACTCTGCCTTCAGAACGTGTAAATTTTACCTTAAATGCAAGAAGTGACTGAATATTTTCTTTGTTCTTTTGTGACGTAGCATATTTTACAAACACAGTGATTCTCTCGAGGAGCATGCCAGCTTTTGTTTGTAAGTTATGCGTCTGTTGTGAACACGGCATGGCGCATCTGATGCTTGCATTGTACGACTCTGACTTCAAATAGCCATGCGAGAATAATGGAAAAACAGTCACTGCCCATCGACAAGGGGTGGTCCCCTGTGCTCTCTGATGGACAGAGTATTAACTGACTTTCACTATGCAAAACAAAAGTTTCGTGTTAGTCAAACTTTCGGGGCGCGTATTTTGACGGATTTCTAATACGATCTAAACATGTAAAGACTGAAGCACGCAGAGTGTTATTCGGCTCTTGTATTGACATTCAACGTCGCCACTAGCCGTGCTGGAACACGTAGAATGAAGATATGACAGGAAGGTGAATGTTCAGATAAGGGTATTCACGAATGTGACGCCGTGTAATTTGGTATATAGGTATTGTGGCAAATTCCTACTCCGAATATGAAGACATCAGGTTCCTCGAAAACCTTGGTACCTATGTACAAGACTACACGGCTTAAAATCTCGGAATATGTTAATATAATTGCATATTGAGGGTGTCTCGGAAAGGATGTTGTAGAAAAAACTGCAAATTTTGTTCTTCTTAACGATGTGTATAGACCTTGCCATGGCGTTCTTTCCTTTAAAAAGTCATGTGGTTTTATAATATACGTGTAAATGTAACCCCGTGTATGCCCATAAGAAAGGGACTGCCTTCCCGAAACCAGCTAACGAAACTCACACGTGCTCAGCGACAATGAACACCCCTTATACCTATTTTTAACCGGAAGCAGACAGTAAATGCTGAATGTACGGATACAAAGTCATTTACGTATGGCTTTCGCTAATCCGATTTCCATGAAACTCACTCTCACGTAATAAATTTTGATGGAAATGAATTATTAAACAGGAATGCCATATTTGGAGGCTTTCTTGTTACTGGATGTTTTGCATATGAGAATGGTCCCTCCTTCCTTTCTCTCTACCGGTTGCCGTGAGGTCTGTGTTGTGTCACGAATGTATGATATGTGGAATCAGGCATACGTTGTCCATTATTACTATGCATTTGTCTAGATTAGTAAATAGTTACTAGTAAAAATTATACCAACACATGCACTGTTTATTAAAACCTTAATAGTTTTAAAAAATCGGCCCTACATATGTTTCGGCCAGTTAACTGGCCATCCTCAGGGGCAACTAGCGTTTAAAGCACAATCACGTTCATAGGTTTTACATGAGGTGTCTGTGGTTGTTATATAAAAATTAAAAAAAACAGTAAAGTTTTTGTTATTGTTTTTAAAAATTTTTATATAACAACCACACACCTCATGTAAAACCTATGAACGTAATTGTGCCTTAAACGCTAGTTGCCCCTGAGGATGGCCAGTTAACTGGCCGAAACATATGTAGGGCCGATTTTTTAAAACTATTAAGGTTTTAATAAACAGTGCATATGTTAGTATAATTTTTACTAGTGATAATAAACATGCACGGTGAGAATAATATTAAGTATAGTAAATAGTTAATTAAACTTTGAATTACTTAAATTTCATTTTGATTAAACAACATCAATATTATGTCATTCTAATCAAGGATATACGCCTTCGAATGGAACAGCCCAACTTCCGGGTAACTCTTTGTCTCTTGCACAAAATAAAATATAGGTTTTTTCGCATATACAAAAATTTTATTTAAAATATTTTTCGATGTAGGTGGGATATAATTACAAACAAAGGAAAATAAAGATTTCTCTGACTGTTTGAACTGTATGTCTGCGGCATTACTAGCTCAATAGTAATGCATGTGTATCTGCATCTGCTAAACGTAATGGTTAATGATGTGTGACACGCCGTGAGGACCGCATTGCAAATAACGACATGTTGTATAAAGCTGATGCACCAAACTGAAATAATACTGTTCCTGGCAAACCTTTTTTGAGACGGTTTCTGGAATATTTTATGTAGGAACTGATCTCTTTTTTTTCCATTATTTTTTTTCTGTTCGCATGGCTTTGATCTTTGGCCCAATGGTTGGTTGCAGCTTCGTCTGCTCAACTGCATTCTATCATGCGCCGACATTGTTCAGTATGAGTCCTTCCATGTAGTAAAATTGTTATATTCATAGAAACTACGAAAACTAAGTGTTAAATTTAGCGTGACATCTGAAGTTATGGGCTTCATTATATTAAAAACACGTGTCACTGGTTGAAGCTCGATTGCAGCTTCTTTTTAAGTGTTATGTGCTGTTAATATGACAGAGTACAGGAGTCTCTGTTTTAATGGAGTACATTAGTTTAATATTGTTGTGTACTGTGGCACAGTTACCGGGCGTTGTGACGTACTGACTGTTACTTTTATCTTTGGACTTTAAAGTTTTATACACCATTACCAAATCGTTCGCAAACATCGCTATTCTGATGTTTCTTTTTATACTATGCAAGAGTGGGTTATTAATGACATACACATACTGGTAAGTGTCATGTATACTGGAATATAAGAGTTGAATTATACAGATATATATATATATATATATATATAATATATATATACACACACTTTGTGTGTTGTGTTATGTGCGTGTGCAACGTGACTCCTCGTAGTAAAGGAAGGCGAGGAAGTAAAAGGAGACTGAAGAACACTAGGTACGAAATTAGAAGCTTCCTAATTTGTACTTCTCATTAAATATTATAGGGGTGATGAAATAGAGGACAGTGATATGGTGGGGCATGTGGTACTTATGGGAAAGAAGGGAAAGGCGTACAGGGATTTGGTGAGGATACCTGAAAGAAAGAGACCCTTTGGGATAATTAGGCGTATATTGGAGGATATTATTAAAACGGATCTCCAAGAAGTAGGATTGGTGGTTTTATCTGACTCAGGGTAGAGGCAAGTAGCTGATTCTTGCGAACACAGTCAGGGAACACCCGGTTCCAAAACACTTAAGGATTTCTTGAATAGCTGAAGGAATGTTAGTTGCTCCTTGCAGTTAGCACCAACAGTGACACACTACTATGCATATTTTCACGCAATACGACTTACAGTTTGTCACAAGATCCTTACACGAAAAGAAATGTTTACCCAACCGGTCGCGATTATAGCAGTTTAATTTTGTATCATACAGAGTGGTGCAAGTACCCGCATTAGGGCCCTTAATGCCCACTTGTATGTGGATCTTTTATGTTTTTTTTTCTGGGCGAGTGAGTTAGTTTCCACGTAGTCAATAAAGAGAGATTGTAAGGGGAATTGTTTTCCCCTTGACGATACATTCTTACTTACGTGTCTTAGACTGGGCTACTGGAAGACACTTCAGTGCTCACCTTCACGTCTAGTGACTGGCAAGCTCAATCTTTTCGTCTGCAGCAGACTATTCTGTGAAGCTGCAAGAAAAGCCCTAAGTCGCCTGTTGTAAAGATGAGGGCCATTATCTGTGGAGACATATGGCTGGGTTTGGGATACTAGTGTAGGGTTTACGAAAGAACCATGTGATAATGAACTATAAGTTGGCTCGAAATAGAAATGGCATATATAAAAATTAATCTTGCGCTGCTCAAGAAGATGAAGAAAATAGGTAAAAATTGCATATATCTAAGTTTTTAAATAGCTGTCTGTCGATATTTGTACAAACAATTAAATATTAACGTATTTGAATGGGTACGCTGTGTGATTGCCTAGCTAATATTCATAGATAGAAAACTTACGAAGAAACAGCAGTTTTGAGACAGACAAGGGTTTGGCTTTTTAGGCATGCTACGACACATATATTAATCTATACTTTATTTGGAAGCTTATGTTACGGTGTTCAAAAGCATTGTGATGTATAAGGCAGTGTTTGGCTAATTACAAAGCCATAATGTGTGCGCGTCTTTGATGCTGCGGTGTGCGAGTTCCAGACTCTAATCCACTCTGACTCCATGCCAGCTGTCCCGAGCTGTACGGAGCTGGAAGTTACGGACTGACGTCATTGTGGTCTACGTATATATATATATATACACATATATATAAGCACTTTAAAGCCCAGTGACTGCTTTCTTATACCGCCGGGCTTTGCATTACAATTTTCTACGATCTACCCACAGATCGTATTTCTGTATTTTGTATGGATCTCAGAACAAATAGCAATTTTTCCCTATACAGCATTAACTTCCTGATTCCTATAATCGGGACGGATTTTGTTTACTCTGTAGTAGAAATCGGAACTTTAAATATAGCGTAATTCGGGCTAATTTTCCTTTTAAAGCCTTTAATCTGCACCATATTTCTGTGCATGGTTATTTTGATGCAGAAGGGGAATATGTCTCAGAGAAGCTTGGCCTTTATTAATGACCCTTGTTTTCCACTTTTAGATCCAATTATGAAACAACGCCTTTCTGTTGTTACGTTAACCCGTGATAAGATACCTCGTTACTGGAATCCGGACTCTATCGCTAAGAGTAGGACACAGTGCTGAATGAGCCCTACTAGGCCAGTATCAATGTATCTGGTAGCGTCATATTCATTAATTGACACATGTGTTATACGGGATTTCGCGAATAGGTTTGGTTAGGTGGTTCATTTCGGTGAATAAAGTACATGAGGTTAATGCAGGGCGTGATACGTTCCAGGCTTCAGGCCGACAGAATGTCTGAAAATATGTTCATTGCTCTTAGTGTATTTTCATTATTTCAGTTTAGACGGCGAGGGTATCGAAGTCGGTATAATGACTAGCTAAGGGCTGCGGTCCAGGATTCGAACCCCGGTGTGGGCGAGGTTTTCCCTACCCGTCTAGATCGGCCCCGAGACCCACCCAGTCACGTGTAAATTGGGTACCGGGTCTCTCTCCATGGGCTAAATCTGCCGTGGCGTGACGTTAACCACCCACCCCCATCTAGCGCCGATGTTAGAGAGAGAGAGAGTAGAGCTATACCTCTACTCCCCTCTGAGCCTGCATGGCATGTTATAGACGAACTTCACCTTTAATTGCTTCAGTTTACATATGAAATTTTCTAATGTCGGCTCAGCAAGGATTGCGTCACAGAAGTGATCATCTCCAACAGGACATAATCTGAAAGAGCAAACGATTTTTTTTTTCGTGGACATTTGTGATCAGACGTACGAAGAATCTTCCATACGGTTCCTTACGTCACAAAAATTAAGTGAGCAGTCATTACGTTAAACGCAGCTCATAAGTTCCCCGGTAATATCATTATTTTTCGGCACAACCATCCAACATATTGGTGCAATTGTCCCTGCTTTGTACATATTTAAAAATTCCACCTTGCTGGCAATCGGACTTTTGCACTCGCGCTCACTTACGAAGGGTTCCCATGGGTACCTGTAACAAGGCGTATACATCTCGAGTTGTGATTCATCCGTTTTCCAGATTAGGTTCCTCCATTCACGCTGCGTGGGGGAGCTTATTCATTTTGAGAGCCCGAGAGCAAATTTATTATTATTTCTTTTCTAAAAGTGTGGAGTAAAAATGTTTTTTTAGTTATATTTAATTTCTTTCTGTCATTAACTGTTTACATTTGAGAACTCATACAAGGAGGCACTGTAATTTCAGTACTTCTCAGCTTTGCTTGTTGCTTGAGAGAGAGAGAGAGAGACCACACACAGTGACGACAGGCTACAGCCATACAAGACAGAGAAGGAAACTGGAGCTTCCACTGTGGGACTTAACGTTGTTTTCTCCTTTAGCAACTCACTCGGTTGAAACTTCAATTTCCTTTGTCTTCTGTCCGATATGAGAAAGAAAGATGCAGAGTACAGAATGAGGTGTGGCAATTCACATCTAGTTGTTTGCTGTAATTTAAAACAGCTACACTGAAATGTAACAAAGAGTTACAAAGTTACAATTAGGAATTTGTTATTCAGAGAAGCAGTCTTGTTTTTTTAGTTCTTTAAACTAGGAGAAATCATTCTAAGGAGATCATAAGCGTACTTGAGATCTCATATTTTATTGATTTTAAATTATTTAACAACGTAGTCAGTAATTCTAAATATATGGTGTTGTGTGTTTCGGTGACAGTTTATAGGTAAAGAATTGGGAAGTATGTGAAAGAGATAGGTTGTGACATAGTTTAAGGTATTGTCCTGGAATTGCAGGAGCTGAGGAAAACTGTACGAAACATCTCAAGGGTACAGTCAGTGTGCCATGCGAGTCACGAAATGGGAACTTCTGAAATACAGTTACAAGTAATTGCTAAAATGCCAGTTGAGTTGACGGCACTTCATTAATCACTAGTACGTACTTATGTCCACACAACAGAATGTCCTCTATTAAATTCTCAAATAGAAGTCAGAAGCTTACCATCTGAGCCACTGTGCTCACCGTGGTAGGCTGCAAATGTACCTTATATATATTTTTTTCTATGGCTCGACAGCACTATATGGGCCTGGGCCTCCTCATTTCGTCGAGGTTTCATGATCACACACATTAAACACACCACGTTCGGTAGGGCGCCTCTGGACGAGGGACCAGCCCGTCGCAGAGACCTCTACCTGACAACACACAACACTCACAAGAGACAGACATCCATGCCCCCGTGGGATTTATTTTTTATTTTTTGCCTGTCCGGTTTTTTCTCTTTGATCCATTTTTTTGTGTTAGATCCTTTCGTCCTTCATGTCACTTTACGTTCCATGCTACCGTCCTTACAACAACAACACAAACATCCATGCCCCGGTGGGATTTTTTTTTTTTGCCTGTCCGGGTTTTTCCCTTTGATCCATTTGTACTGTTTAAATCCTTTCGTCTTCATGTCACTTTACGTTCCATGCTACCGTCCTTACAACAACACAACACAAACATCCATGCCTCTGGTGGGAATTTTTTTTTTTTGTCTGTCCGGGGGTTTTCCCCTTTGATCCATTTTTGTTTGAACTGTTTAAATCCTTTCATGTCACTTTTATGTTCCATGCTACCATCCTTATACAAGAAACACAACACAAACATCCATGCCCCCGGTGGGATTCGAACCCACGATCCCAGTAAGCGAGCGGCCGAAGACCCACGCCTTAGACCGCACGGCCACTGGGATCGGCTGTACCTTATATACTACATAATTATACCTATATAGTCCTATCCACTCAACGGTAGACCAGAAGATATAAAAAATGTAAAAGGTAAAGTTCACCCTATAACCTGCCATGAAGGCACAGAGGGAGATTAGAGGTATAGATATACTCTTTCTTTAACCTCGTTGCTAATTGGGGGTGTATGGTCAACGCCACGCACCGCCGCTTTATCCCTGGGAAAGACCCGGTAGCCATTGTATAGGAGTCTGGGGGCCCCAGTGCCGGTGTAGACGGGTGCATAACTCGCCCCCCACCGGGATTCGATCCCCGGACCGTCCAGCTCGTAGCGAGTCGCTACACCGTCTACGCTATATATGGAGCAAGTTACATCAAGCGGGAAATCCTCAGGCTTCATTTTGGCAGCTCAAAATTCCGATCTTAGCCGAGACACCGATTCTTCAAATTTTGGATTTCCGCGACTTTCTGTCCTTCTGACAAACGTCAGGAGAGTACCTTGAGATGGACCACGAGTGCTTCTTTTCAGATTTCTTTTTTAACGTTAATTGAAGACCCTTATTCAGTTTCATTCTACGTCACCTTTTAAAACCTCGTGTTTTCTAGATATATTCCCACGTTAACACTAAAATATTCGCACGTTGCCGGCAAATGTATTTATGTATTCCATTTGATTCTTACACTACATAGTGATTACTCCTCTGTACAACATTCACCGATTGATCCTTTAATGGAAGCGCATTAATTTTTCTGTACGGTACAAACTGCATTTCTATGTAGCCTACAAAGTAGATTAATTTAATTTTGAAAAGGTGAAATGACCGCTACAGTGGTGCAGTGAGGTTAAACTGCGCTCTATCCGTCAGTCAACATTTATACTTAAGTTTATGAAATTATTTTATTATTAAATGTTATCTCGTCTCTGTTTCAGGTAAGTTCATCTGTATGCTTCTTATGCTGCTTTAATATCCTGCTTCGTTGAAGTAAGTTACTTTTGCATTCACTTTTAAAACCGTAATCTGGATTAGCCTAGGAATTATGAAGTTGCGACTTTTTTGTGAGGTCTTTCTGGATTATTTTGTGACAAGCTTTGTTTGTGCGATAATTTTATTATAATTTGAGACATTACCGGAAGTTAAAGGAAATGCGGATTAGAACGGATTGTTATTGGCGGGAAAGTACTGAAGCTGCGGCCACAAAGAATGAAGCTTGATTAAAAACGTAACATTGCTTGTTACTGGAAATGGGAGCAATGCGTAAGCTTTGCTCTTAAACATATGACATCAGTCGCCTCACATTTCCTATTTCGTTTCTTTCGATGCGTTTTCCCTTCTTAATGTCCTTTAATTATTGCGTAACATGAATGCGAGTGTCTACTTATATTGTTATTCTTTATACTGACATTGTTTTTCTTTCCTGACTTCTTCATGCCACCTTAATTTTTAGAATGAACCTTCGTGTTGTAGATCTGGCAGCAGCGGAGCGTGAGCGTAAGCTTAAATTGCTTTCGCGGCGACTACATTTGTTGATTGCAGCCAGCAGGCGTGGAATGACCAAAATGTCTGGCCGAGTGTACAACTGTTATATGACGCTACAAAAACGCGCCTCTGGTTAGCTGATACAAGGAACGTAGGTTTTAGGTTACTTGTAAGCTACACCCCACTGCGGGCACTTAAATCTTCACTACTTTCGTACATGCACTGAGCTGTTGCGTCTTGAAAATCTATTGTAATGAAAGCTTACACTAGGCACGGACTTGTTCAAAGTGCAAGTCACAGAACAACGATGTTCAGAGGAGGGATCACAGATAAAAGTCAACAAATCGCGTCGTCTCACAGATGTAGCAGCAAAGGAGCTGTCAGACCGCTACAATGACCGTTAGGACCATTTATTTGCACTAGGTGTTCGTGTTGTATTTTGGAAGGCTGAGACGAGTTGATGTCTTTTTTCTGTCTATTTGATTTCGAAATTTCCGCCCCGACAAAACTGTTACTTAAGTAAAAGAGTGTCCCATATTGACGAAGTGTTTTGTCGTTTCTTTGATTTAAGGCTATGTGTTTATGAACACTAATCTTTTTTCACTTATTTCCATGTTTTGGCGAAATATAAAATTTAGACTAACGTATTTCAAACCCAGTTGTTTATTGCTCGTACAGTGATCTATACCAAAGGATTCCTGACTCGAGAGAAAATTTAGGCACAGTTTTGGTGGCAACGAAATCAATACGTCTTAAAATACAGTAACACAACTGCCTGTACATGTTTAGTGAGTGAGGGTTCAGAAAATTACTCAGCAAATGTGTGCTCCTTGTTATAGTGTAATGTTAGATATATTAAGGCACAATAATGGCTCATCCAACAAATCTGGTCCTTTCGAAACTTTTTATTATCACGTGTTAATTTGTGGGATTTGTGGTGCACAAAGTGACTTTGAGAAAGTTCATTTGCTGGATAGTTTGTCTTTCTTCCGGTATGTTAACTTTCCACCAACTGCTTCACCACATACTCATCCGCTATCGACAAACTACAGTCTGCATACTGACCAGCTTTTCTAAACAAACAAAACCACTTTATGAAATAAAACTGCACGGAAATTCTTATTTTTGAGAGGACATGTTGATAATTATGAATATAAGGATGAATATGATTTTTAACATTATATAGCCAATATTAGAGAAGGAGATAGCAAAATGTATGGGAATGTACTGTAATAATCTTGGCTTGTAGATACGGTGAAATTTAAAAGTCTGACAGAGCAGACGCAATAAAGAGACCAATATTCGCTGAAAATTCAAATATTATATAGAAAAAAAATATTGGACAGACAAGAGAAAGGAGGGTAGAAGGGGCGTCCGTTCTATTTATTATCGATCAGTCTGCCGTCTGGGGCAGCAATTCGGATCACGTAGCGCTTAAGCGGTTGTGAAATGTAAACAGCGACCGAGATATCGTTACCTGGCGGTGACCGGTTACTGCGATCACTGCAGAACCTAACCGGTGGCTGTTTAACCAGTGAAATGTGAGCAACTGCTACATTCACCGCGTGAGGAACTGATAGTGATGGCCCCTTTGGAGTAACAGTAGTGAACATGTCGCTCATACCTAACATGTAAGTGTTCCGGTCTCCGATTAAAAATGAAGACAACCCAACTTAAAATCCGAATGTATTTTAGAAATGCATTTTTTTGTGAGTTAGTATAAGCTATTTATGCTACTTAACTAATCTAACAGCGAATTGTAGAAAGTAGAATATTTTCTGCCGATCCCAGTGGCCGTGCGGTCTAAGACGTGGTTCTACGGCCGCTCGCTTACTGGGATTGTGGGTTCGAATTGCCGATCTCAGTGGCCGTGCGGTCTAAGGCGTGGGTCTTCGGCCGCTCGCTTGCTAGGATCGTGGGTTCGAATCCCACCGGGGGCATGAATGTTTGTCTCTTGTGAGTGTTGTGTGTTGTTGTCAGGTAGAGGCGCCGATCCCAGTGGCCGTGCGGTCTAAGGCGTGGGTCTTCGGCCGCTCGCTTACTGGGATTGTGGGTTCGAATCCCACCGGGGGCATGGATGTTTGTGTTGTGTTGTATAAGGACAGTAGTATGAAGGACAAAAAAAAAAGGATTACACAGTACAAAAAAATGGATCAAAGGGGAAAACCCCAGGAATTAAAAAAAAAATCCCGCCTAGGGCATGGAGGTCTGTCTCTTATGATTGTTGTGTGTTGTCAGGTAGAGGTCTCTGCGACGGGCTGGTCCCTCGTCCAGAGGAGTCCTACCGAGTGTGTTGTGTCTAAAAAGTGTGTGATCGTGAATCCTCGAAAAATGAGGCGGCCTAGGCCCCCAAGGGGCTGTCGAGCCATTAAAAAATATATTTTATGTTGTTGCAAGTTATCAAGGAACTTACATGGCACTTCAATCTCTTTTGCTGACTGACTGTAAAAATTAAATTTTGCATCCATTTTTAAACATTATCGTATCAGTAGGTGACCATGAACATGTACTGTGGGTTTCCAGTGTTGTTGGCATTCTGATGGATTTCAAGTGAAGTAGTCGTATTGGCCATCAGTTGCTCAAAGTTTAAAGAGGAGTGTTACGTCAAGACAGCCTTCAAGTTTTTAAAGCAGTTCCTAACGAATTTGTAAAAACGTGCCGAATATTCTGCACATATTCTGTACATACGTACAGCACAATTGGACATAACACTCTAAAACAAGCAAAATGCATGACAAGAAGTGGCGCATGACATGCAGTGACATAGAATTTGTTATTACGACACAGTTATAGAAATTAAAATATTTAACAAAACTATAATTTCGGAAATGTTCAAGCTCTCTTCCAAAGTGCGGATTCTATTCCTCTTACTAAAGCATGCCTATTCAACATCCCTCGCAATTTTCCTGCATTCCAGAAATTCTTGTGCGACTGGAACTCGGTGCAAAAGACGGGTTTGAGCGTTGACGGAACTAATGCGTTATGAGAGTTTAGTATCAGCATCACTGCGCAACTCAGTACAGAATTGTCTCAGACTCTTTACTGGTGCATGTAATGTGCCATGTTTGGGGAGAGTTGAGGCACTTAAATTGACTGTATTAAGGATTACATGACTGAACTTAGATTTTAAATCTTTGAAACCATTAACCCTTCTCAAAACACAATCTTAACTACATGTGAAATTGCTGTAATGTTAAAATGTGTCTTTTGCGCACGAAGTATATCTGTGCTTAATATGACTCTCGCAAGAAACTGCGATTATTTACAAATTCAGCATTAAGAGATTGTTTCTAATAGTTATTTTAGTGCACTCAGCGAGGTGGGATCTTTATTTTTAAGTACTTATACACGTTGTCATGATTTAAAGTCTGAAAACACTAATTCCTTAATAGACCATAGCATGCCCTGCACTGGTCTTTCATTAATGTATATTAGTCGTAAAGTTTGTGCATTTATTTATACATGTCACTTGGACTACTGGCATTTGTTTCTTTACAGCTTCATGTGTCGTCCATCTTTTTATATACTGAACACAAACAATCAAATGCCAATTGCAATATGAGTTATTAACCACCATGAACTATGAATGAAGCTATTCTAATTTAGGGAAGCAATTAGCAGTATTCAAAATAACATTTTTTTCCATGGCGCAACAGCCAGTAATTGACCAGGGCCTCCTCATTGTCGAGGCTTCACGATCACACTCAGACACACCGCATTCGGTGGGACTCCGGACGAGTGACCAGCCCAACGCAGAGACCTCTACCTGACAGTATATAACACTCACAAGAGACAGACCTCCATGCCCCCGGCGGGAAGCGAACTCACAATCCCAGCAAGCCAGCGACCGTACGCCTTAGTGCGGCCACTGGGGTTGGCATTCAAAATAATATAGCACGTTTAAAAATGTACACTTTTAACAAGAATTCAGTATTTGCTAATTACGTATTTGTCACTTTGTGAGACGCGAATAAACACGTAAACACGGCCTGTTTTCTTGAAACACAGTGAAGTTTACCACATTATAGTGCCTGTACAGAGCCGTTTCTCGCATATACACACTTAAAGCTGCATTCTGCTCCTACTTGTATTGTGATAAACTCATTGTAAAGGTCCATTTACTTTCTAAGAGAAGGGGGTTACTATAGCCCTGTAATTATATTCAAAATTGCCCTGTCACTACATGTAAATTGTGAAGAAAAGTCTCTTCCATGCTACAACGCAGATGTACAAGCTGTTTCATAAATAATGCTCCCTTTATAACAGTAGCATTAAAAGTAATAGTTAAGGTCTTATGATTCTGGACTATGAATATTACTTATTCTGCGACGTCACGTCGTGTAATCCGGTAGAAGTGTACCGACGTTTCAGACGAATTCGCTGCCTCCATCATCATTGTAGATAAGTATACCTGCATTTCATTAGATCAACCGTCGTATTCGTCTTGTCTTGATTTTATTCAGTTATACTGGAATTCATCGAACATGTTAGAACAATGGCAAAGGGACTGAAATATAGACGTTTCGAAGGTTGACATGATTATCGGGTATCATTACTGGCGTTTTTCTTTATTTTACTCCGACATCCCTGCAGAATACAGAGCAGTAAACTAACTGAATTACGATACGATAGCTTCTTTCTTCATTCTTCCTAATTCGTTGTGCATAGGCAGCTTCTCATTTCATTGAGCGCTGAACAAGCTATATAGCTTATACGGCTTTTTTAAGTACCCAGCGAAACGTCGAAGAGAATGAGGCCAAAAGCTGTGTAACTACAACACTCCAGAACCACCACTGGTAATATAATCTGTTGGCACTATATGTTACATAAATTTTTATTTGATACAGTATCATTAAATAAGCTTCAAACAGAAACGGTCATAGTCTTGAGGTCGGGTGAAATTTCTTCATCTCGGAGAGGAGGTTGTGAGACACAGATTTAGTAAAATTTTAGACTGGACGAACAAACGGAATGTAAATCAGTGTCATTACTAAAGCAAAGGTAACGGGTAGTTTGTAGGACAGGGCAGTGATTGTGACAAAGACGGTAAAGTCCGTTCCTTCTGATCCAACTTTTACCTTACTGTCGGCTGAACGTTTGCAAACGTAAGCGTCTTTTCCTCATGCGTGGAGACATTAATGATAACAAAGTACCTAACCCTGCTTCCTTATCTCCTGTATGCTAAAGGAAGGAATCTTCCACTCTCCAATACCTTTAAGGAAACGTATTTCTTTAGCCTCCTTTAAACCGATTATCTGGTCAGGGCGGAAGTGTGATAGCCCGTGTTTGTCGACGCCTGTAACTAATCCCCGATGCCTCGTCCCCACATGGGTCTGCTGCTATACACCACGGAAATCCTAAAGTTTCTACAGCTTTCCAGGATCAAGACATTACACGTTCCAATGGTAAAAAGTCTACCAAGAGTGTGGGATGGGAGACGAAATGTAGTGCCGCTGAAGCTGGAGGGGTAAAAAGAGTCTCTTGCTTTGCCTCTTGTGGTCAGGTGCTCTTTGAAAGGGGCCGTAATGTGGGCATAATAACCTCCTCTGCCGCACGCTTTTAGTTTCAGAGTGCACACTGAAACTGTGGCCAGCTGCATTTATCGTAAATTAAAAATGGAATCTGCTTTTGAAAAGAAATCTAATTAAGTAAAGTAAAAGGTAAAGGTAAAGCAATCCCATTACAGGCCTGGACAGGCCCTTAGGGTTCTAGGTGGTTGAGGCTTTCAGATTTCTAGACAATCGGCACATGAAGGTGGCAAGGTTGTCAGCCCTATACACCGGCCGCCTTTACCCCCCAGGAAATATTCCTGTCCTCATTTGTGTTAGAGGACGAGTCGACCCCAGGGCCATAGTGCGATAGAAAGGATTATGTCAGTGAAAGATTAAGTAAAGAAGAGGATGTCAAATAATGCGACAGTTACTTGCAAGGTACGGCGTATTCGAACTTTCGTTATCTAAAATCTGTACTACTTCTCTCAGTATTTAATAATCTACAGATAAACGTACGAATTAAAATATACAGGACTGTATTTTAACTCTTTTGTACAGATGTGATTCTGGTCTTACAGTGTTGACTGCTAGTGTAGAAATTAGAGTGATGACGTCTGAGAAAGAGGGTGTAACATGAGGCCCAACAAAATTACAATTAAAATGCATTGTAGTCCCTACTGTTATACTACCATGAATATGGTTAAGTGAAACGGGCAGAGCATGTAGAAAGTATGAGGAGATATCAAATACATATGAATACGAAATTATTTTGACAACCTACAGGGAAGGAACAACTTCAAAGGGGCGAGAAAGATATACTATTCTAAAGCTAGTACTTAAATAAGTGTGGTATAAGAATGTGTACTGGAATTGTCTGGCTCGAGGTAGGGTCCACTGCAGGAATTTTGATAAAACGTTAATAAAATGTGAGGTTCCATAAAGGGCAAATATCTGAGTGGACGAGCGACTGTTAGGTTTTGAACAGTGGCGGTTCTGCTTTATGAACTTAATGCATTAAGCGATTTACATATATTTAATTTCATGGAGACAATATATATATATGACGTCACATTTTGAGGTTCTCACGGCGGCAGTGAGCGTTAAAGTTACGGTGTTTTGGAATCTGACGCCATGTACTTCTTTAGTTAATTTTCAACGTTTCGGAAGATCCTGCTGCCTGCGAAACGTTGGAACATGTCTACCAGGCTACGAGTTGTAACATCTTTGAAAACGCTGAGATATACTACATTTTATGTTTTGGAATATGTCTACTTTTTATGTGTTTGCATATTTATTATGGCATAGGAAAACAGGTTTTAAAGTAGTCCACGTACTTAAGGTGCACGGACACTATGTTAGACGAACCTGCATGCTCTCACGTACTGCAACATTTTTGAGAATTAATCTTAGATTAAGGCAAGATCTGTTGGAAACTTTTGATCAGCTTACGGAGTGAAGATATGCTAGAAAATCCAGCAAGTCTTTGTGGTACCAATTCTCTTCTTTTGGTATGTACAGGAAAGTTCCTACTCGGCTCTTGAATATTGACGTTAAATTCTCTGACTTAAGAATGGAACGGAGCTCCTGCTTTGGAGAATAAAACAAAGGAGACAATGTGCGACTGGAAGATCTCTGACGATTTCAAGAAGATTGTAAGGTCGTGGGATATTTGGAGGTAGAAATTCGTCTGCCTCCAAATATTCCAGGACTTTGCTAAGAGGGGGAAATACGATTAGGTAGGTCAATGCATTGTTATGCAACAGACAGTGTGGAGGTATAAGGAGGAAAGTGTGCTAGAATCAGAACATTGTTGGAATTTAGAAGTGCAAGGTTTCAATTAAGCTTACAATTTGGATTCTTGTAACATTTGCTCGTTACGTTGTGTGTGTAGTAAGATCCTGCCGTGTGACGCCGGGTTCTGTACAGCGGACATACCTTCTCCTTTCTACCCTTCTAAATGCATCCCTCTTTACTTACCCGTTTCATGCACACCACAATCATTCTTATCATATCACCCGCTATTTTATTTATCTATCGTCATCATTCTCCTTTTCCCTAAAACACAATCTTTCTTAACTGTAAATAGAAACCACTATTACAGTTTTCCCCTAACAATATTTCATCGACACTAGCCTTTACTAAGTATGAAGTTCGTCCTCCATCTTTCAATTCTCATATTGACGTAAAACAGCAAGCGTAATCAGATAATTCAAAATTTATGAATGTAAATTTTAAGATATCACGAACGAAGTCCTTCGTCATATCCTGATTCATAATTAACTTCTGACTCATTGCTACCCTTTAAACGTCAACATAACTCTATTAGCTGGTGAGCGTTACCATAGCAACGTGTATAACCACAAGGGGCAGCGCAACATACAAATTGATTTGTGTCAGAGCTGGTGGTGACAGACCTGAATTGTACTATGTCCTTTTTTCTTGGCTATGGCAGTGAAGGTGCGCTGACCATGGGGTGAGCGATATTTGTTGTCCGGGCATAAATGAACGGAGAATATTAGTTGTTATGTAATGTTAAAACGTTAGAATGTGTGTACTGAAATGCTGGATGTCAGGGGCTTGAGCGGGAGCGGTGGCGCGTTTTTACATTTTTCTTGTAACAGAACAAATTCTGATTTGATGACATCCATCCATTCAGGCGTTTCGTAATTTTACAGACTGTCAAAAATGTTTATATTTCATATAGGAAGGGGACAGCTGAGCAACTACAAGCGTCTGTATCAGGAATCTGTTCCATGTTTTTGATACTGTTGTTGATTGGATGGATAAGTGACGTGTGCTCCAGCAAAATGTTGCTTATCAAGTCATTTTATTATAAAATTTTATTCAAGCGCCAAGCAATGGCATGTGTTCATATTTGAGACTGTAACGTATTACAAACAGGAACGTTTCTAGCATATAAAATCGCGTATTCGAATAATGACGTACCGAATTGTGATGAGTACCCACGATTCAAGCTGATTTTGGATGCACGAGTTCAGCCACAAATTCAGCCACAATTTTTCCCTGTGTTTATGCATCCCATCAGCAGTTTACATGTGCCTGTAAAAGAGGAAAAGGGAATTTCCATGTTGTTTTATATTCACCCAGAAGTAATCCATTATCCATATTAACGTGCAGGAACTGGGCTGTAGGCTTGTGTTTTTTCATTCCTCTAAAAACGGACGGCGCCAATTACTGGCAAAAAATGAATTCCATCCATTTCCTCCATCTGTGATGGTGTTGTGTGTTTAAAAAGGACCGAAACGTGGTGCTAAACGTAACCAGTATTTTCTGTATCAGGATAGATTTGTTTCATTTAACATTTTATTTGAAAATAATTTCCTATCAGAATAGAGTCGCCATTTTATTTGTGACGTCGTATAAAAATAGTAAGTAAATAACCGTGTTGAGAGATTTTATCCAATACAATTTCTCTCAATTCAATATTTCATTGTGCTGGGTACTATGTTGTCTCAAGCGAGGAGCGTGATGAGCCACTTAATGCTCCAGACATGTAGTCGAGAGACACAGGGTTTTTACCTCGACCAGTGCACCTTTTACAAAGACTGAAATTATTGGTAATTTCCTCAGCTCCCGCCCCCAAACTATTTCAGGTACAGTATCTCGAATAGGCCAGGTGGCACGAATGGACCAGCGCAGATGGGCAAAAGCTACATCAGTGTGGGACGTAAGAACAGGCGAGAGGAGAACGGGGCGACGAAAGGCCTGATTGGCAGACACGTTTAAGAGAGTAACAGGAGGACAATGGTCATGAATAACCTAAAACCTGAGCGAATGGAGTAGATGCAAGCAACATTCGTAAAAATGCAACATATCTAGGAATAGCTCACCTAGTGATAAAACACTCGAGCTGTCCGTGGTTCCACCAGGAGGTCATTGCCCTAATGGCATTAATCAGGCTTATTTATTTATTTATTTATCTCGAATAGGTCACGATCGCTTCCTTCCAAATCCTTTCCATTTTATTAATTGTCATTTTCCTGTAAACAACGCTGCATGGTCTAAAATAATTACAGCGCCGTAAAATCGAATCAAATGCATGCATCTTCTGATAGTGGTCTTCTTTGGGTTTCTGCGCTGTATAGTAGTTAAATATTCCGACATTTACGAGGTATTTGCTGCCTTCACCTTCAGGGAGACTGAAACGTTTTAGGCAGCAGGCCAATCACAGATACCTCAAACAGTCTTATGCAACAGACAAATTTTTTCGTCTGTATCACTTCAGCATCCACAACCAATTTCGTCACCCTGAAGATGGAGATAGTATTTCCTCCGAAATAGCGGAACATTTAGAAGTTACAGTACAGAAACTGAAATAAGAAAATCACCGCTTCAGTAACCGACGTGAAAACTTACAGAGACACCTTCCTAATTTTGCGGTAGTTAGATCCCCGAAGTTCCGTTCAAGCCAAATTTTGCGCAAGTCGAAATTGATTCTGTGGTCAACCCTGTATATATGTATATGCACTGTGTACAATATGTGGAATGTGTACGTAGTGTACATACTACACACATAGCCTTATATACACGTCCTCTTGTCATCAGTCATCCTAAACATGTAAATAAACATTCACTCTGAAACAGTTGTGTAAATAATAATACGTAGAAATAACCAACACTTAATGCGAGTGACCTAGTGACCTCTGGTCCATCAGTGTTCCTCCCCCACCTTCACCTCCACCTCCGCCTTTCTGCACTTTCATTCCTGGAAAGAAGAATTCGGCGGGCATGAAAAAAATGTTATTATTCTAATATTTTTATGTTATTTTTAAAAGAATGGTCATCATCATTCTCTAAAGGCTAAGCCTTGTCGCTGCAACCATAGATGTCTGTCTTGTGCCAGTCTCTTCATTTCGGCGTAGGAGTTGCAAAAGAGTTCCTTCATCAGATTCTTGATGTAAGAGAGCCTTGGTCATCCTCTACTTTCCTTTCCCAACACTCTACCTTCCATGATGTTGGTAACAAAACCATTATGTTTCAACAAATGTCCAATAAGTTTGACTTTCCTCATTCCTAACACTCTTAATATTGTTCTCTTTTCATTGATTTCCTTCAGCACTTCTTCGTTGCTTTTTCTATCCATCCAACTAGTTCTATTAACTCTTCTCCACAACCACATTTCAGCTGCTTCCAGCCTCTTTTTTTTTTAGAATGGTATAAGCTGAAACTGCAGAAATAGGATTTTGTCTGGCGTGTATTTTCCGCGTGAACATGAACAATTTTCGTAAATTATGGCCACAAAGTTTATTTATATGTTGTGAGTGATTCTTATTATAAACATCGATTTCTCCGTAGAATTGTGTAATTAACCTGTTAGTTTTTGTAAATGGAGAGGCGGAGTTGTTTATGTGAGGTTGGAATACATTTTAATTATACTATTTGATAAATTAAAATTAAGCATAAAAGTTTTAACAAATAGGACTGTTTAACAATTTTTCTGAATTTTGTTGAGAGTTGACGCAAAGAGCACGTCCTGGTGGCTCCGTTGCTAACGCCAGGCAGTGATTAAGTCTTGCATTCCTAGTTTTTCAAGCATATTGATGAAGTTCTTCCACATTTATCTGTGGTGTCGCAAGACACTGTCTAGTAATAGGCATACATGCCTTGCGATGAGCTGCTACCCTGTTAACAGAGTACTATTTGATGTCGAAGTAACTTGTTTTTTTACTAAATTCTCATCGGAACATTTTGATGTGACCGACCCACGAGCGGACGATGACACGGAATATGAAGAACGCAGAGAAAGCAAGAGCTTACAGTTTATCGGAATGCACTTCTTGACGGTTATCAGTTGCATGTGGAGGTTGCCATTTGCCATAGTCTTTCTAAACCTACTCTGTCTGTGCCAACTTCACATATTTATTCAAAATTTTTAAAGAAACAAATTACTCGGCATACCGTAACATTTGTGATTTAAACACGTGTATTAGGATTGCACAGTTTGTCCGTTGGAAGAAGGCATTAATCCATTCAGTCACTAAGGATGTTCCAAAATATAAGCATTTTCAGTGTGTTGATTCAGTTCAGATTGATGTTTCGTTAAAGAGATTAATTAAACTTTAATTCTGGTGTCTATAAAAAATGCTAAGAAGGTTTATAATTTTAGGCAAATCAGTTTGTAAGTACAAAGAAATGCAATTCAATTAGATTCAAAAACTAGGAATCTTTCCTCTTTATACTGAATATGGCACTAACAAAGTTCAAGTACTTTGCAGTTTTCTTATATTCTACACAGTTCTGATCCCGCAGTCGACTGGCTATAAACTCTGACCTACGCAATTCAGTCCAGTTTACAACCGCTTTACGACTGTTCTGCATGTACTGCTAGGCTACTCTTAAGTAACATGTTGCTGCTGTGATGGAGAAGGGCAATTTTACCGACGTATTGTATTTCTGCGAAAAAGAGCATCGTGGAAATGAAAGGGTCCTGCATTTTAGCGAAAATATAAATGAAATGTAAATATTACGGCGTTAGACAAATTTATTTGCTGTGAACGAGATTAACTTTTGATTGAAATATAATTCTATGAACTGAATATTTTGGATCTGCCTCTTAGTACCTCAGTGATACTTCGACATTTATATCCCTTTATATCGCTTTATCTTGTGGAACGTTAAAAATTAGAAAAAAATAGAGTAGAAGATCAAAGGAATTCAGTGACAGAATGAGGAAGATAAGGATGCATAAAGTGGGTAAAGTAAAGCCGTTGTATGTCCTCGAGAGATGACAGAATGGGAAGATGAAAGCAACGCGTATCATAAGAATTGGCTGCATATATGTAGGCTAGAGGCGCTGGAACATCACAAGGAATCGTACGGTAGATATCATCAGTGGAAAGCTACGGATGTCACGTCAGACACTGTACACTGACGGGGAATGCTGTCACAGACACTGCGTACACAACTAATCCTTTGCCCGAAAAAGAGAAAAAAGAGAGTCTTAAAATGGAGAAGAGAGAAAGGGACATTTCGTCGCAGCAACTTTCATATACAGAGAAAAGGAGATGCGTCGCCCATTTGTACAATAACAAGTTTTCTGCCACTCTGTACCGCAAAACAGAGAAGGGAGAAAAAAAGAACGACTAGGAATAAATATAAAACCTCTGCAGGAAGATTCAACAGTAAGCAGTGCCTTGGAGTACAAAGGAAGACTGCATTTGCTTTACCTTATAGTATCTTTTGATCGCTGTGGTGTGCGTCTCTTGTAGAATGGGCGCGTAACACGAGAAAGGAGCATTATGTCGGGTGAAGTGCACTGTAAGATCCGAAAGTTCTGGTCTTTCTGTAACATTAATCTTGCAAATATTTTAATTAATACATTAAAGGAGGAGTTTCCTATGGATCGATCATCCTTTTTTCCTTAATAATGATTACGCGAATGAATTGATTGATTGATGAGACTGACGTAACTTGCCAGTACACTACTTGAAACTGAATACAAAATGCACCTCTGAAACTTCCGGAAGGTGAGTGTATCCTGTTTTGCTTCGCTATAATTGTACGTGAATTTTATGATATTTTGAGATTTAATATCATATTAAACCCCGCATTCTCAGGCTTAAATTCTGTACGATTTTGAACTTTCACGGAGGAAGTTGCTGCAGCTTCTGCATACAGAAATAAGCAAATATAAGAAGGGAATACATCAACTTCAAACTATAGGTCCTCGAAGTGTAAAGAAATATATTATGAAGTTATCAAATGATTCAATAAAGTAATCTGTCTTTAGCAGCTAAAAAATCTCAGTTAGTCGATAAATTCCCGTATTTTATGGAACCCGAAGATTCATTACCGAATTCACAACAGCCTGTCACTGAACCCCATCCTGATGCACATTAATCAATTCCACAATCCCACTTACATTTTATTTAAGATAAATGTTAACATCCGGCCTTCAACTGCTACGTCTTTGCGGTGTTCTCTTTCTTTCAGCTTTTATGACTACATTTTTATATTCACATATATTTCTCCTCTCTCTCGCTATTGGTACATTCACTGCCCATGTCATTCTGCTGTATTTTATCACCCGAATAATAACTAACGGACTGCATGGAGCAGAGTTTCGCAAAAACCTACGATGTTACGGAACTTTACGAAAAGTCACCATAATAATATTTGGTGAAAAGTTTACGTTACGAACTTCTTTATGCAGTCACCTTCAGCCTCCTGTTATATTTTGTCTGATAAATTCACATGTTCCCTTCAACACTCTTTGGCTACTGATACCGTCCTTTCTACTAGCTCTGCGGTTCAGACAATCTCAGGGATTACACAGGGATGTGTTCATCGAATCTAACAGTTATTTTAAAAATGTATGTTTATTATGTTCAAAATTGCATATTCTACTTATGACGGCACATGTAGTCTCTGACTGCATCACCTCCAGGCCTACGGCGAACTGCCTCCAGTATTCGGGTCAGTCCACCATCCGCCCTGTAAATGTTCTTTTTTTTTATGTTGTGGGGGTTTTTGCCTTCCCTTTGGTTAAATCCTGAACGTTTGGTTCAAGGTTCACTGAATTATAGAAGAATTGCTTCCTTAGCAAAGCCAAGTACTTTTCAAGACTGTGTCCCCTTCATACCCTTCTTGCAATAATTTTATGACACTAAATGTTGTCGACCCAAATTAAAGCAGCTGCTCAGTTTGTCCAGATAATGACCTTCAGCATCGCAGTCTCAAGTCTCAAACTTGTAAACAGTGGGGCCATGTTGCCTGCTGATAGCTCTGTTTTGGAAATCACTGCTTCCCCCGCCGAAGGGTTTCCGTCCTTTTGTGTAGTGGGGTGAGGGACTCGAACACTTTGCCCACACGTTGTTATTATTTTTGTTAAAGCGTCTCCCAGCCTGGACTCGAATCAGGCCTGACAAGGGAAATCCGATTACAGTGTGCACCCTCAATTTATTTTCTTCCCTTAGTGTGTGAGAACAAGTTTCGTGACATTTAAACTTACAGGCTGCCTTACTCTTTCGTCAGTGTAAAGTGTTTTTTAATTTACCGTATACATTATGCACTTGTACTAAGTTATGGTGATAAAAATAAAATGTTAACTCAAGTTTATATTATAAATGATCTTCACGTACTTTACGAAGACCAAGATCAAGAAGCAAAGCCTGGATAGAACCATTCTGCCAGGTTATTAAATCTGATTGTTCTTCACTCTGAATAGTCTATGTAACCAGTCCATATTGCCCTTTAACAGACCCTGTTCCTACTGTTAGACCTATATATTTTTCAGATGTAAAGTTATGACGACGGAGGCTGAGAAGATGACTCCCTTATTTTTTAAAGTGTATTATTTAACGATGCTGTCGCTTGGTAAGATTATAGCGCCTGTGATTAATGGATGATTGTGAGAATTGGTTGAAGGATACTGATAAGGAAAATCTAGTACTCTGAGAAGAACCTGTCCACAGTGCCACTTTGCTCATCACAAATTTCACATGCACTGGCCTGGACTGTAACTGAAAGCGGTCCTCCGTAATGAGAGGCCGGGAAATCGTCTTCTTGGATATGACGTTATATCTCAAGTGGATATATATAGTCACTTTTCAGAGCAATCTCATTGTACTGTCACGCAGGTCGTGACTGTTATCCTGATGGTGCCACAGGCTCCTTTGTAGCATCAGTACAGGTGTACCGGACCACAGGCGTCACGTCTCACATGACTTATATACGTAGAGTTACAATAAATTGAAATCAAGGAAGACTTAACTACGTGCAATGTCCTGCGTACTAGTTCTTGGCCGTACTTTCTCACTCCAGGCTTCGCTGTAAGTGACATAGTGACAATTTCGTCGCAGCATCTCTTGTCTCACATAGCTCGCACACAACTAAACAAGAGCTCGACGTAACAACAGCTGTATCTTATGCTGGCCTACCTAAAAGGTACAAACCAAAGCGAGAGTGAAATTGCAGCGTTTGCCGAATGCATCACACCCTATATCTTCCTGCACTGCGGCCCTGCTATCCGCGGATCAGTCCAATTCGATATTAGCTCGGTCGTAAAACAGAACGCAACAAACTGCACAGTGTACATACATACCGATACAAGTGTATGTCACCAGTGCAAGAGTGGAGTAAGTGGCGGGTCTGTACTTGAGTTTCAGGCTGTCGTCTAAATGTGTTGGAACCTGCGTGTCGAAATGGGAAGGACTTGGTCATCGCTCAATACGCAATGTTGTAGATAAAGGAAAGTCTATGTTAAATGTATTATTTAAATATTATTCTAATTGTGGCTACATGCTAAGGAATGTTACGTATATAATTACTACTTATATGAAAGGGAATATGGAATGTTGTCATTAAATCTCCTTCTTCGAAAGTAACTATTTTCTGTGTACTTACTGAAACGCAATTGAAGATAACAGTATGAATTACATCACGTAATATAAATTGTCATTACTAAGCCCGCCATCTGAGGAAATTATTTCGTATTTTTATTACGAAAGTATTAGTATATTTAATTAGGCACTTTAACCCCAATAGTCTCTGCTGCGCAGAAGCTTTGGCACAAAATTTGTTAACTGTGTGTATATTTACGTAAAGGTTTGTGCACAGCCATATACAGGGCATACACAAAAGAATGGTGCGGTTTTAAGAGTGAATACAAAATTTATGTCTCTCATTATATGGGCACAACATACACCTTCAGCGGCGGCAACTGTCCAAGTTTCTCATGCGCTACCAGCAGTTCGCTTCTCATGCTTACTGCGTGGAATGTACGAGTGCTTCTCAATCGTGTTCTTCCACAGCGCTGGATCGGACGTGCTGCTGCAAATGGAGACAAGAACCTTCTCCCTTGGCCACCCCGTTCGCCAGATCTTACACCTTGCGATTTCTTTTTTTGGGGGTTCGTTAAAGAGAGCGTTTATGTACCACCATTGCCCACGTCCATCCATGAAATTCATGATCGGATAACGCATGCACTGCAGACCATTACAGCGGACATGCTACACCGGGTCTGGGATGAGTTTGATTACCGTGTGGATGTGTGTCGTGTGAACCAGGGTGCACACATTGGAGGATTGTAATTACCAAATAAGAAACTTAGACAGTTGCCGCCGCTTGCTGTGTATGTTGTGCCCGTGTAAGGTGAGAAATAAATTTTGTATTCACTTTTGAAACCGCACCATTCTTTTGTGTATGCCCTGTATATATGCTTATCTAAGCATAAGGAATATGGGGCTGTGGGTGCTGTAGCTTCAGTGTTCTGAAACTTGGCATTAGAGGATACGAATGGCTGGATTTACGACCCAGGGGCCTTACCTTCGCGGAAAGAACCCTCGGTACCCACTGGACATGAGGCGTTGTATGCCACGCAACCAGTATGACCGAGAATAAGACAGCGATTCCTCCGTCCAGCCAATAGCTTAATATCTGCATCAATTGACCTATCCCGTTAGAAATACCCCATACATTTGCTTACGAGATTAACAAAGGAAAATTATAGTTGTAGCAAATTAAAAGCTTCCAAAATGACAGCCAATAATTATTTTATTAAATGTGGTTTAAAGAAAGTATTCATAAACCTTATTGTAAATACAATACGTAAACATCCTCACTCAGGACAATTAATATTGCATCTAAAATAAACCCCAAATTATTAAAAATTACAACTCAATTTTAGCTGTGATATTCACTCTGTATGGAAGTTTCGCTGTTAGTTCTGTCGTCAAAGTGATGAAACCCTAAAGTGCAAAATGCAGAACAAATATAGAATATATTTTTATTGTATTCATACTGTGCATAGACTTAAAATTAATAAATCCACCAAGAAAGGCACTTAATAAAATACAATTAATAAGAGTTATTAATAATGATTAATTATTAATAAATTTTAGTAATTATTATATACGAGTATTTTATTTCATTAAGTGCATTTGTTGGTGGCTGTATTGATTCTTTTATTACATGTTTGTAACTAGTACTTTGTAAAGTAGAGGAGACCAACAAGAAAGGAAGCCTATATGTAAGCATAGTAACATTTTACTGAATTTGTTTTCTCTTCGTTTTATGATTAACTGCAGTTTAATGCTTTCTCTCAAATTACATGGAACTATTTGATGCAGGGCATTTGACGTCTCTAATAAAATTCTTTAAAGTCTTGAAAAGCAATCCTGTTTCTTTCACCCTGGTGTAGAAATTTAACTTGATCAGAGATGTTCAGCTAACCAATTTGAAGACAATCTTTCCTACAGTAAGGAACCAAAACACACTAAGTTTGAATATCTGACCCTGGGCTTGTTAGAGCTTTGAGAACAGCTTAATCCAATCCAATCAATATCTTTACTGGATAAATCAGTCAAGTCGTACAAACCATATGGAAAATAAACCGCATTTTATGCCTTTCCTAGCTAATAAGAAAAGTTCATACGATTATGGAACAGTTAGTCTGCATGTACATTATTGAACATACAGAAGTGAAAGTTCTATGAAAAAGAATCATACACACCGATGCACTGCAGGTTTTAAACTTGATTTTTAGAGTCCATTTTAAGCAATTAAAATAAAAAGGTATATTTTATATAATTCTTGTTAAAAGATGGTATTAATTTTTAAATATACTTTAGTATCCTTTCAAAAATATTAGAATCATATGAAAAATTATTTATTTTTGCAGCCAAAAAAAGGAACACATATAAAATCGCTGTTTTTTAAACTTTAATATTTCTAGATGTGCCTTGCATTTATATGTGTCTATCTTTAATGAATTTATGTGTGTACATCTAACATAAAATTGAATACAGGTATTTTAGTAGTATAGATATAACTACATTAGTCATAATTGGCGGAGTTTTCCAGATTTTGTTATGATTTCTTGTAAAATTACAACTGTCCAGCAAAACTGTCCATACTCATCTTAGCGTCTCATTCAAATCTAAACCAACTGGCGAACAGTGGTGGAAGTCTTCACGAAGGGCGTACTGGTGGAGATCATTCTAGTTCTGCCTTTAATTGGGGCCTTAAACGTGACCATCAAAAGAACACTCATGTTTTTCTTTCCATGTTACACAGGAATTTAATTTATGCAGTGCTGCCACAAACGAAAAATACTGTCACGAAACTTAATATAATTAAGCCACACGAACTGGGTTGAAGTGTTCTGTGTAAATCGAAAAAAATGTATTACAGGGGAATGATAATTGCTTTTTTTCCAATGGCTCGATAGTCCCTTGCGGGCCTAGGCCGCCTCATTTTTCGATGCTTCACGATCTCACTTGAGACACACGACACTCGGTAGGACTCCTCTGGACGAGGGACCAGCTCGTCGCGGAGACCTCTACCTGGCGATACACAACACTCACAAGAGACAGACATCCATGTCCCCGGCGTGATTCGAACCCACAATCCCAGTAAGCGAGCGGCCGCAGACCCACGCCTTAGATCGCGCGGCCACTGGGATCTGCTGATAATTGTTTACCCTGGTAATTATTTGTTTTTTTTTCTTTCTGAGGTCAGCTCACAACGAAAACATAGGTGAGCGGAGCCTAATGCTGGAAGAGCATGGAAATTTTCACGTGTTTCTTGGTTTACTTAATGATTCAATACGAACTTCGCGTATTACACAGCCTCCGATATTATATAACGTGACGATTACTGATACTTATGAACACCGATATGGAAGGTAGTGGATGTGGTTCATTTCAGTGTAATTCTGGGAATATGCTTGGATAGACTGAGTCGAATGAACTCAATTACCGCGTTTACGCACACGAATATTTTACGTAATTTTGACATGGGTGTCTTCTTTTTTTGTTTCATTATTCATTTTGAAGTTGTTGAAGCTTGAATATTGCTGCAGTGTGCTTTAGTTCAGTTATGCATGCGTCGGGCAGTGCGACGAGGATCTTGTGGGAACGAGGATCTGTTGACTCGAATATTGTAACAACTTCGTAAGACTTTGATTCCAATTTATTTTATACGTATACAACGGAAAAGAGGGTGTCAGACTGTGTGTTGTACTGCCGTGACTCGGTACCTTTTATATACACACACATATTTTACATTCACACACATATATGTTTCGGAGAATTTTTTTTCCTTATGTATTCGCACAAGGGAACTCACAATACGTAATTTGGATAATAACAAATCGTGATATCCTAGCTTGTCAAGGAAGGTGGGTGTGCATAAAGATATCGGAGTCCTGTGGGATTGTAAAGTATGTGAACTACGGGTTATCATCAACAGCACAATTAGAGGAGCAAATCGGAACTAAGTGGTCATTTGTAGTGTAAGTCGTGGTGTAACATATTAATACTGAAATAATATTTACTTCCAATTATATTATTACAGGTTAAGTTATTAAAGGGGGTGAAAGGTGTACACTTTTCAATTGAGTGTAAATGTGTTCTAGGTTGTGTTTTAATGAGTCCATTTCAGGTGATATTGTTAAGCCCTTAACTGCTTGTTTTCATAAACGTTTCATTTTCTTTGATCTTCACCGACGTAGCGCGATACTGTTGACTCATTGGTCATTTCAACCTGTCAAATACAGCAGATGTTGGAAATATTAAAATGTGTAACAACTAAAAGTGCTTACTGTATTTGACTGAAGTTATTATCAAATTCTTTTCTGTTGTATTTAAACTTGCAATCGAATTCTGATTTGTAAAGCTTCCCATTTTACCAAAACTATTCTTGAAATATTCGTGTAACCGGTCTACGAATTGTAGAACGCGACAAGCAAAGTCCTTCAAATTCTGTTGCAAACATATCCTGCTGTAACCAGCTCACCATCAGGCATACTGTGTTTTAGTTTTTTTTTACTAATATTATTTCTATTTCACTATATTTAACTTTTGGTTCACTCACTCATTTTAGCTGAATTGGTTATCGGAATAATTTTGTGATTTTCCTTTTTGGTTTCTGTACTGTAAATGCTGTAAAATAAAGATATTAGACATCGAATTCGTCTAAACAATTTACACTTCGGCACTGAAAAGAATCATAAGAAACTGACGGAGAATTACTGGGTCGCATATTTTAAAGTTTTGATTCTTGGAGCAGAAAATGTCATCAATAAAATTGGAGTGTGCATGGGGTATGAAAATACAATCTATAAAAATGTGTATGCTTCATATGTGGTTAATAAACACACCATATTAGAGAATTACACATGTAAACTGTGATCGATGAGCATATGGAGCAGAATTTTTTTAAAATGTTGAAAAAACAGGATTGGCTCATAGAATGATTGACACTGGGTGAAATGTTTAGTGACATAACTTATGACGCACATGTTGCCTTGTGTTCGTGACAGGTCTGTCTTTTCATAAATGCATGTTTGAGGCAGGGCCTTTGTATTTTGTGAAATATTTAGATTTCGTTTTAATAATCGTATCCATTACTGGCCACAACAGGTAAAGTTTTTGCTGTGTATGTCGTGAAGACTTGTGTGAGAGTGGAAGTATAGGTCTTCTCAGTTTAACCTAGGTACTAGCGGGAGGTGAGTGTTCAAATTCACGATCTGGCTTCTTCACCTCCGGAAGAAAGACCTCCCAGTACCCACTGAATAACAGGAAAAGAATAATGGGAATAATCTTCACGGACACTTTCGCTTATAGTTTGATATATATAGGAAATTAAAAGCATCAGAATAAGTAGAAGTACAAACGAAGTTTGAAGCAGCTGATTGTGTGCTGGTCGGAGAAACACAGCTTCTGGCAGTTTGTTCTCCTGTATTTGTATTCCTTTGACACCAATTCTTTGTCTTCTTTGCTACTTCAACGCGGGAGGTGTAAGTTATACGGTGATAAGTACGTTTTTGTTTGTATTTGGTAATTAATACAGTATATGGGGATTCAGATCTTTTGGGATGTGACGCTGTGTCGTTCGGAACTACACAAAAGCGGCATAAGTCGCAACCCAGAACACTTGAACGGTCAGCAACACCGCTGTGAGAACCCCACGTCTCGCAGTACAGCCTATCAGAGTGGGGCTATCGATGAGGAGCTGGGACAGCGCGTAGAGTGACTAGGCAACAGGCTGGATGTGCGACACGTAGTGGTCCTGTTTCCTGTAGCGGCAAGAGATTTTTTCTTCTCCAAATCGTCCAGGCCGGCTTGGGGGGGGGGGGGGGGGGGTTCGTTTACCGAGTCTCATATTTACTAGCTATCGAGACTCTTTCTCCTGCAGTAAACACACCGAGACTTGGGGCTAAAGAATAATTTTAGTCTAGTGCTAGGTTTAAGAATGCGTGGAGTTATACCTCCCCGTATTCTTACGTCTTTATAATGATGCACCTAATTAAGCACAGGGACAACTACATTGATATGTCATAACTGAAGTTGAATATTTTGAGAAAATAATTTACTTTTACATCTCTTTGATTCCATATTGAATTCTAGTTGTGATGTTAAACAAACCTTCCACTTAGGACCTACGTTCCTTGCTATTGTCATTTTTTATAGACGTTCCGTCAACTACTGAGGTTACCATGTCGTGCAAAGAATTTTTGACTATGAAAGGAGATTAACAGTACATGAATGAAGGAATCTTGGATTGAATTAAGATACTAGATGAGGTGAAGTTAACTAGGGAAACTCGCGAAAATTTGAGCTCCGACAAACATGTCTAGACTCGGTAGATATTTCGTGTATAGCGCACTGTAGTTTGAGTTTTCCGGTGCATCATGATAGATGAAACAAAACACAACGCATTAACGGACCGAACTCTTAGTTTAGAGTTGTAGTTCAGAACTTTATTCATTAACGATAACGTGATACACGTTACACCGCAGTTGAGAATAGAATGGTATCCCTCTCGCACGCTTCAGTTACGTCTCTCGGACGACTGTCCAGAGTTCTGCTCGTTTTCCAGTTACGTCTAACCGTTATTCATGGAGTAAGTTGTGAATGCCAGGCCTCAATAATTTGACGTTCGAAAGTGCCCGTCGAACCCATCATCTATGTTTTTTTTGCCGAACGGTTAATGGTGGCAGTTTCGTATTGTAAGTGACTTTAAGGTTACCAATTTGTCTGTCTAAGTAAATGTCTGCATTAGGTTTAGTGTTCAGCGTGCTACAACACCACATGTATGTGACTGACTAACTCTTTATTACAATTCCGAAAACTGTTATAAATTTTGAATTTCCCATAACACATTATAGTCGTTAACTGAATAAGGATCACTCGTTACATAATACGGGTAATACTTAAAAGGCGTATCTGCAGATTCGTCGGTAAGCCTTTCATAGTTGAAAGTACTAGTAAGTACATGTCGAGCTTCTGTTGGTAGTAAATTTGTGTGTGTTAGACTGCTGCACGGAAGATTACAACATGAAATATTGTTATCAGTTTTCTGAGAAGTCTGTCTTCAGACAGGTTTGTAAACAGGAAACGTCAATAATTTAATCCCGAAGCTTCAATTTTTAATGAAATAAGAAGGGACACGTTTGAGGGCTGCGGGTTAGGAAGAGGTTCGCAACAACTTCATTTATTTATCTGTTTAACGACGCTGTCAGTGTTGCAGACTATATAACCTAGAGCAACTATTGTGATCACTGTGAAAAGGTAAGCTGTGTTCAACAAAAATTGTGTTCCCAGTCTCTCTGGTTTTTGAGAATACGTCGGACAGCTTTTCAGCTAAGTTCTGCTTTCTCATTATTTATAGAGATCAAAGGTATGCAGTTACTATGTTTTGTGAACCATGTCACCAGTTTAATTATTTTAGCGGCAACAGGTGTCTATCAGTATACAGTTGCAAAAGTTCACTCCGTGTATTCGGTTTGTATACAAAGAATATTCAGAGTATAATATCAGTGTGAATTCGTAACAGTTGAATGTTACAACAAAATACAAAATGTCGATAAAAAATGCTTTTTAAAACTGTTCGATGCCACTGTGTGTGTGTGTGTGTGGGCTCTGCAGTAATAGCTGTACGTGGCCTAAGTTGATCCTTGTGGAAACCTGAAACGATTTCTACCACTTCATTAGTGTCAAGAGGATTACGTTCTTTCAAACAGCTTACCTCGCTCGAAAAAACGAAGCTCATTACCTCATTACTACCCATTTCAAAGTTTCAGTACACAGCGACTTAAAATTACTGAGATAGCACACACAATTACTTTTACGGTTAGATTCACTAATTATTACAGCTACTAGTAGGGAGAACACTTTAAAAGAGCAGTAATATTGTAACTGACAGTCTTGTCTTCTATTACGTCACAAATGACCATTTTTATACTAGAACACGAAACTCTTGATTTAGCCAGCTAATATCTGTCCATGTTTCTTTTCGTGCCTCTTCATTTGGTACGTAAAGGTAAAGTTCTCCCACAACAGACCATGAAGGCCCAGAGGGGGAGTAGAAGTTTAGCTCTACTGTTTCTTTAACCCTGACAGTAGATGGGGTGGGTAGTCAACTCCACGCTTCGGCCGCTTTACCCCCGGGAAAGAGACCCGGTACCCATTTTATAGGAGGCTGGGTGGGCCCCAGAGCCGGTCTGCTTTATGTGGTACGCAAATGTATCAATAAAACGTAAGTGCAGTGCTGTTTCAGTAAGGCCGAGGACATTCGTTTTGAGGGAAGCAGAGATTGTAAAGCTGAGGGAGAGACGGTCATAAATGTTTGTTAATTTTTGTATTGCTTAGTCATGTGTGGTCTCCATTTCGAATCTCTTGAGCACTGCCTTAGAGCTTCTGTAAACGAAAATGAAAATGCTCGAAAAGTATTAATGTATCTTATAAGGTGTTGAACCTGGATTTGATGAGTTCAAACATTAAGTTTAAATTGTTCAATTTAAAGTTCGAAATTAAAGAATGTGGAAAAAAATTGTCCAGATATATCAATTAAGCACGGTTTGCATGTACTGAAATAATTCTTATTCATTCAATCTGTTAAAATGCTACACTCATTTCCTTTTATTTCCTTTTGACGTCATTATACTCGGTGGGTAAGAAATATACTTCTCAAACCGTTAGAAAAGGTAATTGAATGTTTAGAACATTTTTACTTACTTCACTATTATCTATTTCCAATGTGCATTTTATCTAATACAGGAAGTCTGTGTGTATGAAGTCAACGTAACAACACAAAGTACATGTTTTTGGGGAACATTTTGTGCTTTAGTTTGGAGGGGTGAAGTTTATAACATTTCAATAAGAAAGGTGAAAAACTTACCTCTAAATGCGCTTCAAAATCTTGTTTGCTTTAATTTTATACTGTAGGTAAATCAAGCACAAATGTTATTTACCAAACTTTATCCTTCACAGACCTACCAGTTTTCATTAAACTGGTACGTTTCTTTACCTGTTAAAATGTTGTAAAACTAAGAGACCGCCAGGTATAGCTGCCTCGCTCTCTGTGTCATGTACTACCTGATACCGCTCGAAAACAGGGATCGTGGGTTCGAGTCCCACTTGGGACACAGGCTTGTGTTATCGTGTTGTCCGTGATTGTTTTCGTGTGTGGGTACACACCTTGCGACCGGCCGTTCCACCGTCTAAGGAGTTCCAACAAATGTCAGTAAACGAGATTCGACAAACTGGGGAAAAGGGGAACACTGCACCACACTGGACTGTAAGATCCATTGAATGGAACTGAAGCGTAGGAGACCAGCGACCCACTTTGGTTTGTTTTTCGTACCGCAGGAAATGCGGAAGCTGGAAGCAGAGGAAGAGTGACAGTGACGTACCCTTGGGACTTACTCTCTCATGGCGTCTCGGGGAAACCGTGACAAGAACCCTGCAAATTGCTGGCTAACTTTATGCCGTGCGCCCCGCAAGCCGACGGAGGGATGGTATTTCTTGCTGCTCAACAAAACTGTAATATGTTGACAGAAAGGACCGACGGATGAGCTCTGAATTCCGTGCACTCTAAAGTTCCCATAGCAGAGGCCTAGTTTACTTTTGCAAAATAAATTTACAAAGCCTTCCACACTTTGTATCTCATAAATTTTCTGAATTATGAACGTTCCTGAACAGTGAATTAAAGGAGATGGTGGCTACTTCCACGACACTGCATCTCATCTTATATTTACCATTTTTTCTTAAAAGTGACGATAAGTTACTTCTGAGTATTAAGATAGCTTAGTCTGTGTTGTTTATGAGAAACAACTTAAGATTGGTACCCATGTATGATGTACTAACGTACGTCAAGGAACAAGAAGGCGTTTCCAACATCGTTAGTATCGTGTGTGGCATTTTGTTATTCGTTTTCTATGACAAATTGAAGGAGTTGTAGAGTAACTTACATCTCCTTAGTGTAACAGAGTAACAATGTGGTGAATCCATTTTTCGTTATTTGTATATCTTGAGTATATGTAAGCGATCAGCCTTCTAATTGATTTTACCTGTAGCCTTTATTGTTTTTGTAAGAATGGAATCAAAGATTTCTGAATTTGGAAAAAGCAGGTAAATAAGTACATAAAGAAACAAGCAAACAAATAAATAAAACGAACAACGAATGTGGCAAGTCCCTTTTTGCGGATTCTATAGAGGTAAAAACCACGCATGTTTTTTTTATTCGGTTTTTGAAAGACTGGCTTGAAAAGTTTATGACGTTTTAGGGAGTTTTGAGTTTTATTTTCGGCTGTTTTATGATTATTTACGCGATTATCATTCCATGCGTGTAGTCAATGTGAACTAAGAATTCTAAACTTCAGTTTTCTTTAGATATATTCATCAGCAAATCGAAGCACTATGCTGTCAAGTGCAGAGGGTAAACCGAAGTGTACTGCATGCAGTATTTTCTGTATAATTTGGCTAGTGATTTGCTCTGGATGCTTTTATCCAATTTATGAAATGACTGCAGTATCCATACAATGAATTAGTCACCAACGTGTTTAGAACCTATTATGTGTGAGGCAGAATTGAATCACATTTGTTTCCCTTTAGAGTGCAATATTAGTATTAACGACGCTTCTTTTTTACTACTTACGTAAACTAAATATGGTTGGTACCCCTATGATGTTAGAGGATGGAGAATATTTCTTATAGTAAGGAAAATGTCAGTACAGTTTTGAAATATGCAATTTGACGTAAAGTCTTTTCCCATTATTTGCCTGTCACATTCACTATTCGGAAGTCGAGGGAGGCTCCCTCATGCACCGTGCAGCTAAGCACTCGAGCTGATCAGTCAGTATATACCGTTACACTGAGAGGGGGTCTGTATGCACAATGTGTTTGTCTTCTATAGTGTGGAGCAACTAAATTCGTTCACTTCCTTATGTCTCCACTCTTAAAGAAGGGTTACAAACCAGAAATGACCAACTCACTCAACTCTGAAAAGCTGGTTTGCCATTCCATTCATCTCTTTGAACAGAGATTTATTTTTTGCAAACGTGACTGTTACGTTTGAGGGTTTAAAAACACTTTCTTAGAAAATAAGAATTCAATTTCAGGAGTTCAAGATTTTTTTTACTTTACCTAGAAATATCGTGGGTTTAAAACTTCTGGCTTGTGACATTTCGAATACGTTTTTACACAGGCAGACGCATTGAAGCAGCCCATGACATGTACAGTCTTTGCTCAAGTTTCGCTGCTGTAGAAGTTGAAAGGGAAGCGTGTAAGGGAACAAAGCAAATGGCCTTGATTGGCCAAATTAATTGCTTTATACTGTAATCCTGGAATCTGATGGAAAACTGGCGGGGTATAACTCTACAGGACGGCTGAATGTCACATCGGGTTATCGTCTCATGCGACTGTCTCGTGGGACGACGTTGCTACAGCCGAGAGTTGCGATGTCCCGAGCCCAGTAAGTAAACTTTCATACCCCACGGGCTCTTCAGTGGAAATCCCGACGACACTATCTTGCACATTCCATCCACAGTCCGTATAATTTGCAAGTAAGCGACTAGCCGGAAATCTCTGTATTAGTGTACAGCCAAGATGGGGCAACAGCTGGCTTCTAAATGCAGATTTTTGATTCGTCTCTTCGTAGCTAGTATTGTTCTCTTCTAATTGGATTCTGAGAATTCAGTGAATATTCTTCTCTACGCAAACAGTAAACATCTGTTTGTATCCGGCAGGGAAATAAGACAGAAGTATATAAAGATTAAAATAAAAATGCATAATTAAAGCTGCTTTATGGATATGGAAGGTGGACTGTCATCCTAAGAGGATGATAAATATTAAAAATGTTCGGAATTTGATGATGATGATGATGATAAGATTGTTTTGAGTTGAGTGGATGAAAGTGGCCGGAAAGTTGGAGAAAATTGTATGACTTTACAGAATTTTATTCCTTATAAATATATCTATGTTAATGAAATAAAAGAGGATGCGATGTGTGTGGAATAGGTGTGAAAGAGGGAAAGGCCTAACAAATGTTAGCCGGAAAGACGTGAAATAAAGAGGACACTTTGGGGCCGTAAATGTCAGTAGGAAGGTAACAGTCAATTGAAGGTTAAAAAAATTTGAGTTGGACCGATTATGTGAGCAATGAAGAAGTATTACACAGAACGAAGGGGAAAGGAATATCGGACATACAATAAAATGAAGAAAGACTAAATGGATTGGAACATCTTGCGTAGAAACTGTCTTCTAAAACACGTGATTGAAGGAAAGTTAGAAGGAAGGATAGAAATACGGGAAGACGAGGAAGAAGGTGTAAGCAGCTACCGGATGACCTTCAACAAAAGAGAAGATACTTGAATTAAAGAGGAAGCACTAGATCGCACCCTGTGGAGAACTCGCTTTGGAAGAGACTACGGACCTCTCGTAAGACAGACAACGGAATTAATGAATGAACGAATGAATGGGGGATGTACATTGGTTCTATCCGACACAGTATAAACTTCAGTGTTCGGGTTTTGTGAAAATGCTCCTGATTCTTCCGTTATAATTTACCATTTTAATTAGGTTTCCTATACATGTAATATGCTGCTAATTTGCAGTTAGGTGATCGAACAGAAACACAAAATAACCATACCTTTAAATCAGTAAGACTTTCTCTTGACGTAAAATTGCATAATGGACGAACATAATAAAATAGTTTATTTAATTCAGCGCGTGACGGGCGTTTGTTACTCTGCAGATTGAGAACAATAGTAGATGTGCTTTCTCCATTATTTCAGTAGGAAAAGGTGAAGAGGGGAGACCATTTGGGAAATTCGGCTTATATTGTATAATGATATTGGAAAAGATTTTAAGTGAGTAACATGTGGGAATGTGAGTTGGACTTACGTGCCTCAGCCTAGGGTTAGATAGGTTTTTTTTTTAGCATTGTAGCTGATAAAAGTGCAGGTTTCGTGAAATGGAAGCAATTTCTTGACCATCTGACGACATGTATGTCACCAAATGTAAGCCCTTCTCCATTTAATTGGCTTAGTTTATTACAATAAATTATCACTGAGAGCAGTAATTCGGTCACTGTCAGCTACCATAACTGCTGTTTGTCACTTTGTGCGGTATAGAATGCGTATGACTCTATAAATATTGCCGACAAGAGACGGAACTTCCTATTCTGTACGAAAAGACGGTTTTATCCTTTTTCTCTGCATTTCTCTTCACCATTCACAAAAAACTGTAAGGCATTGCCTTCTTCAGTGACTCTTTGCTTATTGCTATGACTCTGAATGTGAACAGTGATAATCGCTTTCAAACGAACTTTGAAACTGAGACTGGCTTGCTTCAGAGATCTACCTGTCACTGCGTCACTCGTTTTCTAACACAAACACACAAAAGACTGTGTTTAAGATAATATGAGTGCTTCCGTCGCGCTGTGAGGATCGTTACTAATTACGCTGTCGGAATGTCACTGATGAAGCCGTCTTGTTGTTTAGCGCACTCAAAGTGCTAATTCAAGTCGCTTACAGTAGCAGCGTCATTATTTCAGTACAAAGCAAAGAATACACAGTTCATATTAACAGCCTTAAAGACGAGAAGCTCATTTCCACGGATTAAATAAAAGTGGTTTTGTCTCAGATGTTCATTTGCAGTTGTAAGAGATGAAGAGATGTTTCAAGTGGAGACTGTTATTTGAAGACTGCGGTGAAAATGTGGAGAAAACGAAGATTGTGATGAGCTGTAGTAAGCTTCGAAGTTATACGGGAAGTAGAAGTGTTTGCCACGAAGGCAAATGGCTTCGAATTATATTATTAAAGATGTTTTAGCTACGATTATTTTATGACAATTACTATTGTAAGTGGAATACTCGCAAACGGATTTCTTACTGTTTGCATTTACTACCATTACCCTTCATTATATTACACTAAGATGCTGCAAAGTGTTGTGTATTCAAAACTAGGGACATTTTGCGAAAAATTCTAGTCTACTCCCCGTAAAGATGAATTCGGAAGAGGTGCAGAGGGTGTTGCCATGATTCAGCTATTTTTCCACCGGTCTGTCACCGCGGAGGCCCGAGTTTCAATCTTAGGCCATTTCATGTGTAAATCATGGTCGAAGATGTAACGATGTGACAGGTTTTTCTCCAAGTACTTGGGTTTTACCTGTCCATGTCAACGATTGTCCATACCCTTTTATGTAGTAGGTAGGCTGTATAATATTAGCAACTGTCAATCTTTAAAATGAAACACAAATGGGTATAAGGTGGTGCATGAAATTTTGAACCCCTTATTTTATGTCATTCATTTATACCGCATTGATAAGAATTTCAGAATTCGCTTTTGAAATGAATTTGGTGTGCTGCACAATGATGTGCGAGTGGTGTGGAAATAAAGCAGCTGGTAAAGAGATTTGCTTGATTAAACAATAAATCGTAGTCAACTTTTTGCTAACTACCGAAGTCGGTTTGGCGAACTGGTCTGAGGGCCCAGCTCGCCCACAGAGAAACACACGAAACCTATAAAGGGATTATTGCCTTAGACGGTACTCTAAATAAGATGCAGTACATTTTATGCTAGTTGGACTCTCAAGTTTTGTTTTATTGTTTAGATCAATTTTAGGCTCCATAAACATGTTGGGGAGCAGTTCCAAGTTCGAAGAACTTTTATGATACCTTGTTAGAAACACCCTGTTAGTTCCATACATCTTGCGACTCTGTCTTGTAGTTCTCAGAGTGCGCTAAATTACGACGAAGCTTATCAGAGCCAGTAACTGCCAACATGCGCGTTTTAAGTCGTATACATCCTTCTGGATTGTTTTCAGTTTTTCCATTTTGTTTCTTTATCTTCTTCGAATCTCTTGTTCACAGCTCTTTTTTCAGTCTACGATTTTCTCTTCCTTATATTTAACATCATCTTCGAGATCTCTGCGACGCGTCTTGTCCTTTGCTAGAAGCTCCCTTCTTCTTATTCTTCTTGTTCCAGCGGTCCACATCACCTTGTTTTACCGTGCCAGGCAGTTCTCCGAGGAGGCTAAGGACTGTTCAGAGAACAACAATACAGCCACTAACTTCGTTAAGTTTGCCTCAGGAGACTTCCAGTGTACAAGGGAAGAAGAAGAGGAAGAAACGGCGAGCAGTTTACCTGCAAGAAAGAGAAAGCCAGACCAGACTTTCCTCGAACACACACCACACACACACACACACTATTGGACCTGTTTTCGTCAAAGTTCCCTTGATACCTAGACAAATAAAAGGAGATGAATGCAAGGGCTTAGAGGCATTTTGAAAGTAGATGCAAGAAGCGGCAAGTTAAAGTCTTCCATTGCATCATCATGTTCATAAGACTCAACACTAAAGGGAAAATTAAGGAATTATCTCTTGTGATTCTTGACTTAAATGTATTGACTACGCAATCTCTGGGCAGGCCTGGAGAGGCCCTTAGGTTTCCAGGAGGTTCAGACTCCCAGAATTTCTGTACAATCTGCACATGAAGGTGGCAAGGCTGACAGCCCTACGCACCGACCGCCTTTATCCCGCAGGAGATACCCCTGGTACTCATTTCTGTTAGAGGCTGAGTCGACCTGCAGGGCCATATTGCGGCCACAATGACCACATCGGGAATCGAACCTGCGACCTTTCGGCTTTTAGCGCATTGCAGCAACCAATTGTGCCAACGCGTATCCCCCAGTGTCATTGACTATGTACCTGTATTTCAGACTGGAGACGTCGTTCAATTTAGTTGGTGGGTTTTTGTGTTTTATAACATCATTATGAATGGTTTGAGGACAAATAGCATTATAATGGCTTTATTTGCTTTAGTGAGCTAGATGCTGGTAATAGGATGAATGGTGAATTTTAGGGAATTTGTAAGGAAACGATCGTGTCCTACTGCAGGTACAATGGCGACATCTGCCTGAAATGTTTAAGTAAAACCGCGAAAGGCATCATTGACGATAACCGATGTAGCTCCTGAGAGCCGAAACACACCTGTGAGATATATGTCTGCGCACCAACCTGCACAGTGTTGTAATGATTGCTGCGGGCATAAAGTAAAGAAATGTCGACATAAAACCTATGATAAAATGTGCAGGTCATGAAGTTTCTCATTATGTAATTTTCTCTATCCTCCTGTTAGTTTCTACGGTGTCCCACAAGTTTTCATCCATCAGGTTGCGTACGAAAATGGCTGCACCGGCAATTCCCTGTTGTTCACTGCATAGGACATCGAGTCCGTATGAACCGGCTGGCGAGGAGCCCCAATTTCACGGCGCTGTACTTTTATTTCTGGGGTCAGTCGAAGGCGTTGGTCTGGGCGGAGACAATTCAGACTGCCGCACGTTTGCAGGAGTGTACCATCGACACACGTAACTCCATCACCTCGGACGCCACCGTGTGATGGCTGACTGGATGCCTCGTCTGCATTTGTGTATCAGTCATAAATGTGGACGCACTAAACATATTCTGTGAATACAAACCGTTCTCATCACTATTCCTTACGGTTCCAGAATTATGGGGGTCTGTATAATCTTCTTAGAGTATCTTTTTAAATTATATACCTCTCTTAATTTAACGATTTTCTGTTAGTGGGTTTTACACAAACTTTTAGCATTAATCTTTGCTCATGCAATCACACGTGACAAATGTAACTGCAGTTTCGTACAGAGTAATACCCTCTCAAGAAACAAGGTAAGCTCAGTAGAAAATTTGTCTGCTTTCGGAAGATATCCGATTCGAATTCCGGTTGGCAGAATTCTAGACCCGATCCCGCATCGCGTTACGTCACAGCCCTGATGCAGTCTTCAGCAGGTGGGCAGGCGCAGTGCTCCGTGTCATTGGGGTCTCCTTCAGCATGTATAGCGCATTCATCTGGTCAACAAATCCTTACCTTTTCAAAATGTTCATCGCCATGCACAAGAAGTCCTACCACTGAATCATGCCAGTATCATGCTACTCCTTCTCAAATTTAGACTTCTTCTTTCTCGATGACAAAATTTAGTATTGTTGTCCCTAAGTAGCCACAGTTTGGCCTTTACTTGAAGTGCTTTAACTTAAGATTTATAGAAAAATTATAGTTTTGTTTTCAGAAACGTTTCGTAATTCACTGTCACAAATTGTTCTGTTTAAAACAACAGTTACCCCTGCTTTACTCTTTCATTCAATAAATGTACGATATTTGGAATGATTGGACGATTAAAATATTTGTAAATTTTTTGTGTATCGCCGTGTTCGTTTCGTTTATAAACTGTCACCTGTCACAAAGTCGGTGTTTGTCTTCATTCTGACATCAGAGTGTCGAACGTAATCACAGGGGCCCTCAGAGGGAGATCATTGCATTCGCTGGACACCGAAACAAGGATCCAGTAGTGTGTTGTCCCTTAGAGACACTTGATATTTGCATGCTGTCTTCAGTACCGACAATTAGCCCTCTCAAATGGGCTCCTCTTTTTTATATAAGTGTGTTACTTAACGAAGGTTTCAATCGGTAAATTTATGTACAGTAGTGATAGATGGCTAAATGAGTAGGGGTAATGAGTGGAATGAAAATGAGGGGGAAAAACCGAAGTACTCAGAAGAAAACCTATCTCATTATCAGTTTGTCCACCACAAATCCCACATGGATTGATCTGTGTTTGAATTTAGATTTCTGCTCTAAGAGTCTGGTGACTAATTACCTGAACCATGGCACTGCCGGACTCAAATTTTGTTCTTCATTGTAAGACACGCTTCATGATGGAAAGACACCCAGAAAAAATTATGTTTTATAATTAACACGATATATAATGTCTGAAAAATTCAAAGAAATGTAGTGTATATTCTTAAAAAAACATAAATAATTTACAGATGTTGGATGTTGATGGCAGGATGTAGAGTTCCGTAATTCAGCCTTGAATTGTCGCTTATTGTAAGCGCTTGATCACTTCAAACAGTATCGATCTCATGCGGAAATTAAAAGAGCTGATCGGAACTTGATAGTGAAGGCAGAATGCACGCAGGTACCAGCACCTCTATCATCATTTATCATTTTATGTAAAATGCCTTACGCCAAGGCTGGGTTTCCTCATCAATGTCCTTCAAATGTGTTTATTGTAGAACGTTTCAGACGTTAAATGATGTTTCGTATGCAGTCCGGACTGATGTCACTGTACGTCTATAATAGAGGCCGTTATAATGAGAAGTACCGGAATTATGTCTGTACACTGCTCGTGTGAAGTAACGCTTGGAACGCGAAAAAAAAGCGTTAAACATTCTTTCTCTGTTTCCTTATTTCTTCCTTCTTGTTTATCTTTACGACATTCACGTCACCAGTAAAATGTAAAGACACATTTGTGCGTAATTAAACAGCAAGCACGCCATAGGGACTTATGATGGAGGATATCCACGCAATATGTGTCTGGACACTAAGATGGTGGTTACTGGTCAATGTCATGTCCCTGACGCTTTACCTCAGGAAAAGGGACCTCTGTATCCATTGAATATTAAGTTGGGTATGTTAAAGAGCCTGTCTGGATGCTTTGAAAAGAGAGGTCTTCTTTACGTTGCGATAATCTCACCACAATTGTAACCTAGTTACTGCACAGATTCAGTAATCTCGGCACCTTCTTCTTCTTCTATGGCTCGACAGCCCTCCTCTTTTTCAGAGGTTTCTTGGTCTGGAAGTGTGCATTCTGTAGTGAGTGACCAGTCCACTGACTGCACAGATTCTACTTATCCTGATGTGATTGCCAGAGCCTTCTAGCAGTCAGTCAGGAGACGTGGGTGAGAAATGGCCGCTGAATCTTGCTTACGAAACATCTCTATTCATGCCTACGACAAGTCTACGACATGGGACCGCCGGCTTTACTTCCCCTCCGAAGGAAGTTGTGCTACGGATTTTATCACCCTTAAAAATCCATCGCCCTCGGCCGGGATTGAACCCGCGAACCTTGGGTCCAGTGGCGAGCACGCTAACCACTAGTCCACCGAGGACGACAATCTCGGCACCAGTTTTATAATAAATCTGAGGATAATAGTACCAAAGAACAAAAATAATTAAACAGTGGGGGAAATATGAAATCAAGCACAGTTTATTTCTGATGCAACTGTATTTGTTGTAGTTGGGAGCTGTGTCATATTCTTACTTTGTGTCATAACATACTGGCTTCAGATAAATGACTGAGAAACATAAGCAACATTAGAACACTTGTTGGTATCCGAAAAACTAGACCGCTTTGAGCTACGTGGGATTCCTCTTGATGTTTAGTAACAACGAAATTCTGAGTGACTTAGGGAGATACATATGGTCACTGCATTGTGTTTATATCTTGTTTAAACAGGGAGTACTCTAAAGCTTTATTTGATGTCATCCCTAAAACGGGCGTAGTCTCAGACCAGAACAATATTTCTGTCTGCCTGTTACATGGATTTCCTTTTATGACATCTCAGTTTGTGACTTGTAGACAGCGTCCTCTATTTCAGAAGCACAAAAGGCGCGAGAACACAAATTTAAATCTTACAGGATAATTATCTCTTTCTCTCTTCGGGTAAAAATGTGTGGAGGCATCTATTCATTTGAGCGCATGCTCAGTAGGTGTATCCCCACATTTTGTACCTGATTACGGAAACATACAATTTTCCGAAGCCTTAAATTGTATATTTGTATTTTGTAATCACCCATACGGTACACAGTCCAAAGGTTTTATGGTCCTTAAAGTGACTAGACCGATGTAGAGTTTTATAGATTGATTTCTTTCCTTGTATTTTAATTAAGATTGTTTCAGAATTTGTAGTTTTGTTAAATCAGTTTTGAGGATTAATATTTATTGCTTCCGTAAATTAGTTTCTTCTTTAAAAATAAAAGAAATAACAGTGAATGGAATTTGTATCACTGTGGGCTCGTTTCTACTTTCTACTCATTTAACATTCCTTTGCAGGACAGAGATCACCTGTTTGCCATTTATGGAATTAGTTCAGAATGCTTTGAGGGAGCTCCGTTCCACTGAAGCCAAACTCTGCATGTCCCTACAGTTGTATTAACCCAGACCCTTCTCCTGTTTCATCATGCCGACTTGTCAAACGTAGAGCAGCGTCGTCCTGGCTCACTCATTAAACGTTAAATGAAAGTTAGTTCTCTTGTGGCTCTCAGTTTTGTTGTTTTGGAGAAATCGATGAACTGTGTGAGTTGGTCTGTCTACGCTAGCGTGTATACGATCACTGCATCTGGTGCTGACACAGGCAGACCAGTTCAAGACACGATAAAATCGCTTGCTTCAAGTTCAGATGTGAGATCCAAATCAAGTAATCACCTATTCTAAAACGTTTAGACTGTAGGCATTATAGTGCCTGGGTCTGTTAGAATAATTCTTAATTTCCGAAGAAGTATGGAAATATGTTTCAATAACAATTCTAAAATCCGGGCTAATAAAATACATATACAATTGTTTCTTAATTCCAAGATAAGTATATTAATATCAAGTGTAAATAACAATTCGAGTTCAGGCTTAATATATTACTCATTTAGCACATATGGGGAGAGGAGAGGTGCATACAGGATTTTGGTGGGGAGACCTGAGGGAAGGAGACCACTTGAAAGATCCAGGCATAAATGGGAGGATAATATTAAAATGGATCTTCAAGAAGTGGGATGGGGGAGCATGGACTGGATTGATATGGATCAGGATAGGGACAGGTGGCAGGCTCTTGTGAATGCGGTAATGAACCTTCGGGTTCCATAAAATGCGGGGAGTTTCTTGGCTAGCCGAGGACCTGTTAGTTTCCCAAGAAGGACTCTGCTCCATGGAGTTAGTTAATTAGTTAGTTAGTTAGTCTTAATATGTTACTACCATAACGTGAATTCGTAATTTCCTGGTTGATTCTAAATAATGATGTCCAGGCTAAACTAATAAATCAGGAATTAAAGCACCTGCTAATTACCGTTTTCACATAATTACGGTGTGGGATTAAACAATTACTTCCGTATGTGAAGAATCGTGCATGCGATAAATAGTTTCATATACATTTAGTATGTTTACGTCAGGCAACTTGTGTTACCCAAATACTGCACAGAGCGGCCAAAGGCTTTACTGACTGCATTATTAACCAATATTCTCAGATTAGATTACTATTTGTAGTTAATCAGTTTTTGTAAAGAGTCGAACTGCGGAGGTGTAGAGGAAACAAATCTGGGTGAGGTGCAGCGGTGCCCCCTTTTGTGCATAGAGCAAACACAGCCTCCCTGACGGGCCTATACACCGGAGACTGGAGTGGGAATAGTGATGCTCATGTAGCTATGCCAGTGTATTTCTGTAAAACTGTTCGGTACAAGGCATACATACTCATACCTTGTGCTGATACATCCTGTTCTGAATTTGTGCCTCACTTCTGCTGTGCAAATTTCATTTTACTGGGGGAAACACGAGGCGTTAGTGAGTTTCATGCACACGTGATGTATATCTTAGGAATTAAATTTCATTTTACTGCGGGAAACACGAGGCGTTAGTGAGTTTCATGCACACGTGATGTATATCTTAGGAATTAAATTTCATTTTACTGCGGGAAACACGAGGCGTTGTGAGTTTCATGCACACGTGATGTATATCTTAGGAATTAAATTCCATTTTACTGCGGGAAACACGAGGCGTTAGTGAGTGTCATGCACACGTGAAGTATATCTTAGGAATTAAATTTCAAAACACCTGAACTTCGACACACCGTCTTTGCAGCATTAGAACGTTCAGCCTCGTCGACTTTTCATCAGTTAATGACGCTCGTAGTACTGAATAACCACCCCTACATTACAGCCAGTAAATACTAACTGAAACAGGAATACTGTTGTAGAATCCAGAACGTACCCATCAGTGTCTGTTGATATTTATTCCAAATCATTGAATGTTTGAGGATTGTTTATTCACTCCATTTTGCACTTCTTTGCTCGTATCCAAGAGATCAGAATGTGACAGTGCTGTGTTCTGCTACTAAAAAGTGTAAAGTTTGCTTCTGGAAATGATCATTCTCAAAACTATTTGTGTTAGTTGTCTACCAGAAAATAGCTCTTAATGTCTCTTATAAAAAAAGCTCATTTAAAATGAATGAGTTATCATGCATTATGTCTGATTGTAATACGACAATCCCTACGTTCCTTTCGGTTGTGATTTCAATTAGAACAATAATGTTTCTGAATTGCTTACACTAATTTCATTCATGAAACTTCTGTAAACTGAATCTTACGAAATCAGTAATAGTAGTACTCATATTTTTAAACTCTTCTGTAATCCTGGCCCTACAAAATGTTGATTCCAAATAGAATCACAGTGCATGTCTTCAGAATGAAAGAAATTTCAGATGAATTAAGAAAATGTTTGGTAAGAAGACTATTGAGAAAAACAAAGAAATGTTGGTTAGATATTGGCCTAATATTAGGTTTGAACGTGATTTGTATGAGAGACGAGAGAAGCAGTACAGTCTCAGCAAATACGTAAATTAAGATTAACAAAAGAAACTGGCCACTATGATGATGTAGATATCAATGGTAGGATAATAATTAAAGAGCTTTTAAAATTACGTAAGGTACTAGATTAATATGTTAATGCCTAGTGTCCAAAACGGAGACATGTGAACATGTTAGTGAGTATGAGAGTTTTATAAAAGAAAGGATTTATTGGGTGGCTGAACCAGTGTCAACTTATAAATAAGTAACCTGTTCATGTTATGTAAACAGAACGTTTTTCGTGAAGCCGGTACACAGAAATTTTAGGCAGGAACCGAATAGAGAAATAAAAATTCTTATTATTTATATGAAGTCTGACTATAGCCACACATATTTCGAATTAGACATTATCAGTATAATTTAATAACCATTCGACTCGAGGGTGAGGCGTGCACTGCACGTATCCAGTCCTTCCTTATACCCTCGGCAATGCATGGTCGTTAAGCTTACAGTTTGCCAGCAAACGCATTCTTACGTTACACTAAATAACCTGACTTGTAACATTTTAATGCTTGTACTTGACCTTTGATTGAGTTTGTGCCTCGCAGAGAGCAGTGTACTTTCACTAGAGACATCAGCTGTTTAATGCTGTATATGGACATATAGGTGTTTATTTTAATAATCACGCGGGACTAACCACGAAGCTTTAAAGGGTTAATTTCTATAACACGTGTCGATTAACTGGGCATTTTAAGATTGTTTATGTACTGCGCCTCAGATCTGTCAGATTGTCTAAATGACAGAAAGATTAGAGAAACGATTATTTTCGTGACCGGCTGGAGGAACACGGGCAGTAATTGAACGACTCAGTGACCTGAAATGATCGAAACTTCAGCCTGCATAGAAAGAGCCAGTTAATGTCTCACAGTAGAAATGATTAATTCCAGGGAGCCGAATTCTAATCCGAAGCTAATAGTAGCCAGAAGCCAAGAAGTTTCCAGCATTATATGAAGTTCAATGTTCGCTATCGCCTTCACAATATCCCATCCGTACTGATGACCCACAAATCCTTGCCGCCACCGTACAAAATTTAGTCGCCCGGACGACTAGGCGCCCGGGATTTGTGCACCCCTGCTTTAAAGATTATTGGTTACTTATGTGTTAACAGGTCCAATATTCTAGGATTCTACATTCTGTCCACAAAGTATATTTCTATGATGTGTGTGTTTCGCGTAACAAACAGTGATTATTTCCCTGTGCGGTACGAACTTACTCCTTAAATGTGATTTAGATAAATTAGATTGGTTTTCGTCTTTAGTTAGGCCGTGCAATGGCTCAGGCTGTTAGTCGCGGCGTTTTATCCCGAGCCATTCCGTGTGGGATTTATGGTGGATAAAGTGGCATCCGACTACCTAAATATTACTGCTGTCAGAATTCCACAAATGCTCTATACTCATATTCATTTAGTGCTTCTAAACAAAGCAGCGTTCATTCGGATATCGGGGGGGGGGGGGGGGGGGGGGGAGACAAGACACTGGACAGAAAAGTACCTTTACATTGATTTGAGAGGTTAAGTCTCTTGACTCCCCTGCATTTCGCCCGATACCTTGTCTTGCCAGAATAAAAAGCACATTACAGAAATCTCTCGCCGATAACCAATAGCTGCAGAGGTAGAGTATTATGTATTTTCCAATTCATGTAACGTATATGCTCTCCTCTAGCAAATGGGTAAGTCTACCGGCTAAAATGGGACCTGTGACATAGAAAAGTTTAGCTAAAAAACAGGGTAATAGATGTAGAATGTAGAGTGGAGTATAAAGGGAAGAAAAGAAGATATCTCATCTGAGAATATCGCTCGTCTGAATTTTATGGTTTACTTAGGTGCAGATACGCCGTCATACAAGTACAGGGGGCCAATGCCATTTGGCATGGCTACAGCAGCAAGAAAGGCGGCTTAAGAACTTCAATGCTTTGTTAGCTTGCTGCTGGTGGTGTTTGTCTTTGGCCAAGTCCCAAAGGCCCAGACAAGAATATCGGGAGCATAAACAGGAAATGTTTCTTCTTTCGATTTGGTCTCTTCTTCCTGTTCTTGTTCCTCTTCACTGGTCTGGCTTTATTTATTCTTATTTGATGTTGAAGTGGTTGTGGGACTTTTGTTTGAGTTGTCGAACCATCTTGTGTAGAATTGCCTCGAACTTTTGCTACTTTCGACAGATCTTGTGGTATTTAAATTTCTGTCCACCTAAGGATCCCCGTATACAGAATTTTTGTTTCCATGCCTTGTTTTGATGTTGTAAGTAGCAGATATATATTTCCCGCTAATTGATACGCATGTCGAGATATTCTCACCTCACGTACAGCTGCATGCAGACATTGCTTCTCGTTGTTTTATCTTTTCCCCCACTATTATCTCTTAACTCATTACATTGGGCCTGCTGCTTGTGAAAGTTGTAACTAAATGAATATCGTATGTGGTGACTAAATTTTCCGATTATTAACAGCGCAGACAATTACGGACTCCTGTGAGCTTTGAGCCTGTTTATTTAACAAGTAGGCACAAAACAATCTGGTTGAATTAGTTAATGCTTTCTTGTTATATTCGAGACATGTCCGGTTCGAATCCCTGCTGGAGCTCTGTCTATCCTGAATGAACATCTTCGTGGTTTTTCTCATTTCCGCCAGGAAAATGCCAACGTAGTGCCTTGCGTATGCCGCGACCCATTACTTTCCAATTCCTCCCAGTTCATTTTTCACACTCTGCCTAACTTAGGATTGGATTATAGTCGTGTAGTACAATATAGGCCTACTTCTTACTGACAGCGTCTTTGAATAAATGACACACAAACCATTAATCAGTATGCAAAGTTAGTAGAACGAAAGCTATATAATCAGAATCAGAGTAAATAATACTCTTTTAATTTTATCCACGTATCTCTTGGAAGGAATCTGTGGACGTTCTTTCTACGTTTGATTTAATACGGCGCCAAACGGTGGATGTCTCCCGTGAATTTCTGCAATGTGAGACATTGCGGCTGTTCCCAGCACTTGTGAAGTAATGTAAATTGCAGGAAAGCAAGAGGTAGGTGAGGCAGAATGTGAAGTGATATGTGATGTGCATGTAAAGTGCCGTAAAGAAGGGCAGTGTTCCGAGATATATGTAACGGAAGGCGCGCTCTCTGCTCGGCAACCTCCCACGTCCCTTCAGTTCTCACACTCCTTACGGCAAACAGTTATTCCAGCTCTATTCTAATTTTGCATATGCCCCTTCTTTCATTTCGTCATCTCTTTCATTGTTAGTTCGTTCGGATCTTTGTTTCTTTCCCTTATTTTGATGGGTTCTCATTTTTGTCCGTAACAATCTGTCTTCTCCTCCTCTCCGTTGCATTCCCCTTCCCCCTTTATTTCTTTCTTCCATCTGTATGCGATCTCTATGATGATTTGGGACGGCATGTGCTGATAGGATGTCTGTTTCATGGTGATGTTCAACATATTTTCCGAATTCATACGTTTCTCGGGACAAATTGTCTGCTTGACACCTACGTTGTGAGGACAGTTGCAGCACGTGTTGCAGTGACGGCATTACGAAGTCGGTAGGCCTGTAGTGTGACTGAGTGTTCAGATCTTCAGTGCTTGCAAGGCGACTGACGTGTACTTAACTTTATTTTCGAATATCTTTTACAGTGTTATGATTAATACAGATTTGTATCCTATAACTTAAATTTTCTTACTAACTCATTCATTCTGTAGTCTGTCTTACGACAGGTCCGTAGCCTCTTCCAAAGCGAGTTCTCCACAGGGTGCGATCTAGTGCTTCCTCTTTCAATTTCCAGTATCTTTTCTTTTCCTTAAGGTCATCCAGTAGCTGCTTACGTCTTCTCCCTCGTCGTCCCGTCATTTCTATCCTTCCTTCTAACTTTCCTTCAATCACGTGTTTCAGAAGGCAGTTTCTACGCAAGATGTGACCAATCCAGTTAGCCTTTCTTCTTTTTATTGTATGTAGTATATTCCTCTCCTCCTTGACTCTGTGTAATACTTCTTCATTTCTCACACGATCGGTCCAACTGATCTTCTCCATTCTTCTCCAGCACCACATTTCAAAACTTTCCAGATACTTCTGATCTACTTTCCGAAGTGTCCACGTTTCAGCACCATACAAAGCTATGCTCCAAATGTAGCACTTTACTAGTTTCTTCCTTAAATTTAATTCCAGTTTGCTGGTGAAAAGATTTTTCTTCTTGTTGAATGCTGTTTTTGCCATGGCAATTCTGGATTTAATTTCACGTGTACACCTTGCATCACTTGTTATCATGCTACCCAAATAATTGAAATATTCCACATTCTCCAATTGTTTTTGATCTATCATAATTTTCATTGGGGATGGTTGCCTTGAGATTTTCATTACTTTAGTTTTTCCCACATTCATTTCCATTCCATAGCGTCTTCCAATTTCAATTAGTCTATCAATCATGCCCTGTAGCACGTTTTCTTCTCTAGCCAGTAGCACAAGGTCATCTGCATATTTCACAGTGCGAATTACTTGTCCTCCTATTTTGAAGTCTCCAAACCCTTCAAGAGCTTCCTTGGTAAGGTACTCGCTGTATAAGTTGAACAGAATCGGTGACAAACAGCAACCTTGTCTAACTCCTCTTCCAATCTTCACACTTCTCGTCTCCCCTTGGTCCAGTCGTATTTTGACACTTTGTTCCATGTACAATTTGCTGACTAATCTTCTTTCGCGCCAGTCTATCCCAATTCCTTTTAGGATTTGCATTAATTTGGTCCAGTTGACACGGTCAAATGCCTTCTGCCAGTCTATGAAGCAAGCACACAATTCCTCATCTATGACCAAGGTTCGTTCTGATATTATTCTCAGCATTCCAATTGCATCCCTAGTTCCTTTTCCTCTTCTAAATCCAAACTGATCTTCTCCAAGTGCATCTTCAATTTTCCTCTCAATTCTTCTTCTAAGTATCCTCGCTACTATCTTTGCTGCATGTGCGATGATGCTGATTGTGCGATGGTCGCTGCATTTTGTAGCTTTGGGCTTCTTCTTTAAGGCAATCATTGTAACTTCAATAAAATCTCTGGGCCATTCTCCAGTTACATACATGCTGTTGATCATTTGTGTCATTAGCCTTAGACCACCTTCTCCCAACAATTTGAGTACATCCCCAGGTACATCATCATCTCCTGTAGCCTTCTTATCCCTCATCTCCTTGATAGCTTTTTCAACTTCACTTTGCAAAATATAAGGGCCTTTCTCGTCTTCATCTACTTCATCTTCAGGTTCGACGTCTAGATGTTCTGGTCGATTAGCTCGATCGTAGAGCTCTGTGATATAATTCTCCCAAATTTGCAATACTCGTCTCTGATTTATTATTATATTGCCTTGAGAGTCTTCGATGCCAATGTTTTGAATCCCATGGTTTTCTTTCCAACCTAGTTCCTTTGTCTTCATGTACATTAAATCATAACGTCCTATTCTTTGAAATTCTATGATCTCGTCGCATATGCTCTCCAGATATTCCTTCTTGGCGTTGTCCGTGGCTCTTTTCAATTCGTTCCTCAGTCTTCTGTAGTTCTTCCTTCCTTCTTCATTGTTGACATTCTTCCATTTCCTTCGTTCATCCATTTTACTGATCATCTCCTGTGTAATCCATGGCTTTCTTGCTCTCCTCTCGACTTTTCCAACCAAACCACTCATAGTATCTAACACACATTTCTTGATATTGTTCCACTGCACTTCCACATTCCCACTTTCACATTTGATTGCACCAAGCTGTTCTTCTAGTCTATCGTGTACTACCTGTCGTTGAGCATATAGCTTCTCCAAATCCCATCTTGGTTTTCTCTTGTGGAACCTCATGATCTTCTTCAATCTGGTGCAGATCTTTGCAACCAGTAAATTGTGGTCAGAGTCAATATCTGCTCCAGGCAGTGTCTGCACATCCTTCACACTGTTCCTGAATCGCTGTTTCACTAGTACATAGTCCAGCTGATATCGATTCCTATCTCCTGGTGATTTCCACGTGTACAATCTTCTTTTAGGTTTTTTGAACCATGTGTTTGTTATAACAAGTCCATTTCTTTCACAGAAGTCAATAAGCATTTGACCTCTCTGATTCCTCCTTCCCAGTCCATATGGTCCAACAGTGTTGTGATGTGCTTTATCTCCAACCACACTGTTCCAATCTCCCATTATAATCGTGTTTGTCGCGCCCTTTCCATCCTCTTCAAGAATTTCTTCAATTATATCATACAACTCTTCCACTTTGTCATCTTCATAGTCCGATGTTGGCATGTACACTTGCACTATCAAAATACTTACCGGTTCTGCCTGCAACTTAATAGCAATGATTCTGTCACTATACACACTCTTCTTAACAACACTTTTCACTACGCTTTTATGCACTACTACAGCTACGCCTCTTTCAGCACTGTCACCCCCGGAATAATACACTGTATAATCACCACTTTTTATTTCACCTTGACCCTTCCACCGCACTTCACTAACACCTAGCACAGACACTGCGTTCTTCTGCATCTCTTTCTTCAAATTTTCGAGTTTTCCTCCTTGATTCAAGGTCCTTACGTTCCAAGTGCCTATCTTGAAGCTGTTATGTTCATTCTGTGTCTTCTGCTGTTGTCTGTAGTCATTACCGCGTGGTGTCTCCCCTAGAAACACTCCCCCCGGAGATCCGAATGGGGGAGTAGTTTACCTCCGGATCGTTTTGTCTCCAGAGGAAGCATCTCGCATTTGGCATTTGTCTCTGTTTCTGGAAGAGACTATCCAGGAAAAGTAATAATGTGGTAGTTTTTTCCCTTTGCTTTCCACATCGCAGTACAGCAGCCGTTCAGACCACTCTGGTCACGCCTGTTGCTACACGATCATGAACCATCTCGAGCATCATTTGCTCTGTGCTTCATGTCGCTACTGATGTCGCTGCTTCCGGCATCAGGGGAGTTTTTATTCGGTTTCCCATCTCCTAGGCATCTCTCTTCGTCTGGCTCCTACCCTTTTGATCTGTCCGGCTTGGGAGACCCTACTGGTAGCAATGCTACCGCCGGCTTAGCTCTCAGGGTCACTGGAACTCACAAGCCCCTCTACCACGGCAAGGTGAAGATACCAACAAACTGGACTTAGTTATTAACGGAGAGCGTTGCATTGCATCTTTCATAAATTGTACTTCCTGTGACAGGACAATTTGCAACCTACGCATCCAATGCCGTCTTGTGTGTATTCTGTAATATGTACTATCTGACAGGCTCCTTAAGAACTGGTAAACACTTAACATTCATTCTTTTTCATTTTCGTTTGGCACAAGTAACCAAAGAAGCTGTCCTTCTTCTAAACCAGCGTCTTTTTAACAGGGGTTGCGACATATACCAAAGTTTTATTAATTTTATAATGAAATTAAAATAAACATGAATTTGTCTCTTATATTTTGCAGTTACGCTATACGTTAATTTAAAAACTGACGTACTTTAACGATCTTCGTTATTGGTTCGACAGTATGTTTTGACATCCTGAGGTGTGCTTGCTGTAGCGTAGTTCTAAAGAAGTAACCGCTGTAAAAAAACTCAACTCGACAAACCACTTTGTCCATTACAGAGAAAAGAGAGAACAAACTGAAGTGTGTCGGCTTTACTAGAAGTATATACATATTTTATTGGCACAACAGAAATCTTATTTTTTAGCAATAAAAGCGTACATACATTAAAGCGTATTCTTATGAGGCAATCCATGGTCTGAAGGAACGATTCTACTTCTTATTCTACGTGCTATACCACAGCTGCGCTCAAGCGCATGCGCTGAAACTGTAACCAAAATAGTATTTTGTACAAGTGCAGCCTGACTATAACCAGTAAGTAGTGTGAACCTAGCGGTTCCGGAAGTCGACAGGCACCATAGACGGACGGACAATGTGATTGAAACACACACGGATAACGAATGTTTTTGTGTTGTTTAACGACGTTAGCAATGGCTAAGACTGTATCGGTTCGGTGATAGGTGACTGAATGTGGAGTATTGGTGGAATTATGCTGACAGAGGGAAACCGAAGTAAGAACTTATGTCGTACCAATGGATCAGTCCAAGTCCGAGGCATTTTTCAATTGCGTGTAGCATGGTAAGTTTTCAGGTGAGAAGTTGTTATCATCTCGCCCAAACCCCAACCTGGAGGACCACCCTTATCGGCTGTCTGCAACTGCTTATTCAATACGTTTGCAGCTACCGTCCATACTGGAGGCCGTTCCTACATCCGCGGCCTGTGGTGACAGGGACCTACTTATCGCGGAGGACACAACCAAAGTAATCGGAGACAGAACTGTGACAGTGCTACTTTAGCCACCATGAATCTCACGATGGAATGTTATTGACAGAGCTGAAATACTGGGAGTGCTATTTCTTCCACCACAAATCCCACATGGGCCAACCTGAGACTGACATCGGGCCTGCGCTGTGAGAGCCCGTCCACTAAGCGTCACAGCCATCGCCCGGTCTGGTATAATGTCGTGTGAGGTTATGGAATGGATTCATCCGGCTGTGGGTAAGGATTAATGGTTGGCTCTTCTGCTTACTGTAATGAATTTTCTGCCTCCATAAACAGCGAGAAATTTCTCGATAAAGCTAGCAACTGTTAAAATTTCCAAGAAGAAATGTCTCATGAGATTACGACTTCTGTCGACATTTTTATATGGTATTAAAAATAGGCCTGCAGTATATTATACGGGACTTTACTGTGTTCTTTATGAAGAGGCAGAGCAGTGTATGTTTTTAGTTCGGAAGTTTATTAGTATCTGTTTATGTCAATTCATAGCCGTATCTTAGTTCTTAAATGTAGCAATCTAGCAGACCAACACTGAAAATTTGATAAGTAAGTGTGGTGTGTTATTGGCTGTAAGCTTGTTGTTGAAGTGGTGAGCTTATTTGTTCGTTCTGGCAGCTGAAGCCGGCGCCCAGTGGACTGGACCGGTTGACTCCTTGGGTATCTAAAGGAAGACTTTAATGTTTCCGAATAAAAAGATGTCATTTCCTTTTTAACACTCATCAGTGGACAAATAGAGAAGACTGTCGGGAATCAGACGTAGTTTTAGGATGGAACTTCCAACCACTTTTGAGTTTCTTTTATCGGCAATATAGCGTCTTCACTTTTGTATACAGCTGAATGACTCATTCTGTTTGATAAGTTATGTTATAACCTCAACCCAACTGCAGATGTTTCGTAGCGCAGAATGCTTATAAATGACATACTTGCAGAGATATTGGAGACAAATTTGACCGCGTATTTTAACTGGCAGTCTTGAGAAATGTGTATGGTTTTAGGGGTGTAGATTATCCTGTAACTAAGACCTTCATGATATGACCTCTTCACAAGATATTGTTAGGGAGATTTAATAAACCACATTGTGTTGGACTGGGCAAGTAGCAGGCATGGGGCAAATAAGGCAGCTCAATTGGGAAAAAGTACTTTTTTTTTAATATGAATTGTCATTATCTTATTAATATGAACACATCACTGGTCCGTATCCTGAGCCAGATTCACCAGTTCATACCCCCACCCACTATTCATGTCAATTCAATTTTAGCATTACCAACAAATCTGAGTTTAACTGGTGCTGTCTCTTCAAGTTCCCAGACTACAGTTTGGATATGTTTATCATATTTCTTATGTTGCCTGTGTATATTTCGTTTCTCACTCCACTTGGTTTATTACTTTAGTAATATCTGATGGAAAGTGTATCTACAAATTATAAGTACTCCATTAAGCGACCTCCCTCTTCAAACCTCTTTTTTTTTGCTATTGTTGCATATTTGATGACATTGTAATTAAAAGACATAGTAATTTCATATACAGTAAGTATACACGCGCATCTGTTATTCTTAATACTAACCGGATCAAGTTATTGCACTCCTGATATTTAAATTGTAACGTACCATTACAGGTTTGTGGCAAGTCATTCATGAAACTGCATGTGTTTTCTCCAGGCCAGTGTCCATTCTATATACACGATTATGATGAACGGACGTACTGCAGCCTTCTCGCATTCCCTCGCTGTATAACAAATGTCTGCCACGCTCAAGAACATTGTTGTGTAATTAAACAGTTCCGGTGCCACTGATAGTGCCTGAAGACGGAGTTAGGTTTGTGATGGATACCCCTGTTTTTACGTCAGCGCAAAATAGGCTCTTAATATCAGAGATTTTGTAGGCCTATGACCGTTCTATTGGAACTAGGAACAGAAGGAGTCACTATCGGGATGGGTGGATTTTATACAAATTCCCTTTAATGCCGAAATACCTCTCTGAAGTCCTATACTTCTCTAAACTATTTACGAAACTGTAAACGTTTGTGTCACAAGAAATAGGCATTTTATATTATTGGAAAACAGCTGTTAGCTAATTAACATTTAGACGAAGAATTCATGAAACTGGTAAACAAATGATCGTTATGGGAAAACCGATTAAAGATGGCGGATATTAGCAGCTGAGCACTCTTAAGAATAATGATGTTGCTAATGCGCAGATGCGTATAATTCTGTTTATGTAGGCACTGAAGATATATTTACGCACTAGCTGATAATTGAAAATTGGGACACTTTATTCCTTATGTTACAATTTGTTAAGCTTTAGCGATTATTCCACCATGACATTATCTTTTCCATAATGACACACTGACCTACAAGAAGCATGCAAGTTGCACTGCCTAACATGTTCGTTGCTGTTCTGGCATTTTGTGTCAGAATGTTGTTATACACTTCATTGAATCTTAAAACTACAGTAACTTAGTCACACATCTTTTTAGAGAAAATATTTGAGAAAAACTCTAAGCCTGTCGTCAGAACTGTTTCAGAAGATATTGGTGTTAACTAAAGTAACTACCACCTCACAAGTTTGCAAAACAGCTGTCGGTGTTACTGTTTGTGCGAAATTAAAAAGTACGTCATTACGTATGAATGTTCGTAAAAACCTGTGAAGTGTTCGAATGTTACTAGAAGAAACAATCATAAAAGTAAAGGATAACGAATTGTATAAAGAAATTGGACAACTAAATACGTAAGTCTTACAATTCGACGGATGTGCAGGTTCTTGGGTCCATGTAAGATAAGGCAGGAAAGTAAAGTTGTACCTGTGCACACAATGAAGAAAAATATGGAAGTGGATATATAGCTCCACTCATTCTTAACATCGGCACTGGATGGGATGAGTGGTGTTCAGTACAGCCATGAGCACCTCAAGTCTCGTAGTTCCAAAGTAACATATATTTACTGCAGGTGCCTTTGGCCCGTAATGAAGTTTCATACTGAGGATTTATATTTCACGCAGGTTTCCGATGGGCCACGTGGCAACCATTTGTTTCCTGTAAATATGCCTGCGCATATAAAACAGTGCTGCAATTATACGTGAATGAACAGAACCACAACGATAGTTCTGCATGTTCCGGTGGAAAACAGGTCACAACGCTTTAGGGTAACATGTTTGCCACGTCCTGTTTTTTGGTTGTAACGCGTTTGCCTGATTTGTTAGAAGTATGCATTTGGGGTATAGGAATTTGCACCGCAGCTCTGAACGTAACATAAAAAATAAGCAAACGTATATGAGCTGCTGATGTTTTATATAACGGTACCATATTGTCTGCCGGTACGGTGTAGGTCTTTTTCTACATAATTAAAGCTGCAGTTTACACTAACATGTGTTATATGATATATTACAAGCAGTTTAAAAGTAAGGAAAAACTCTCCTATACCGACAACGGTCTTCTGATTTCGATGTTTCTATACGTGGTACATGAATAACAGATGGTACACATCAGACCTCCACGTTGACACAATTGGCATTTAAACATTTGTCCCACCGTGGCACCAAATAATGTATCCCAGCGTAGAACACACCGGTGTGACATATGTGTAGCCAGGAGGTGACAGATTACTTCACGTCGATGTTTGTTGCAAATCGCTTAAAATTCAGGTGCTTCTTAAGGGATCCAAAGAGGTTAAAATGACTGGGCCCCCATACTGCTAATAGGACTTGTGACTGGTTAGAGCCCTACAGCTGGCAGTTTATGGACAATTATCCATAGAGTCACGATCTCGCGCCCAGTGATTTCCAACCCTTTGGACCCTTTAAGAAGTACACCATGTGCTACCCATGTGCCATGTACACATGGAATTCAGAATACATTTCGACATCAGATGTTTGTTACCCTATTTATTGTAACTCCTGTGTATCTTTTATGTTGTTTCAACATTGTTTTAACAAAAATTTAATTTTATCGCATCAGTCGAAATTTCCTCGGAAAATTATTGTGGACCATAGTTTGTGAGGGATTTCCAGAGCACTTTATTTTGAAGACGCTAGTGTTCCAGCATTTGTCTTAAAGTAATGTGGAAAATTCCAAAAGTACTCCAATCTTTGGCATCAATCGTGCCTGTTAGCCCTTTCGTTTAAAAGCGAGCCAGAGATCTTACCGCTGTGCAAATTTGCTCGAAGTTCCTCTTGAAAGTGAGTTACGTTAACTGAGAAATAGATGTTGAGCTCTGCTATTGAATTTCACAGTTCTTGCTATCTGTTTACACACACATTTACATAAACATTTGTATACATTTTGAAGTGTTTCATTTTCCACCAATTTTACTAAACCAGCACGCATTTTCAAAAGAAAGAAGACCACGAAGTGGAAGCCTAAATTTTAGTAATAATGAAAAAGTTTTGACCCAAAGCTGTACGGGTTTTATAATACGAATCTCAGTGACGTAACCTTTTTATTTAACGTTCACATTTTGTTCATGACATATGAATATTCACAACCAAGGGTTTGGGGTCTGCTGTGAGCAAACCAGCCAATTATTATGTTTCATGTCGTATCCCTATGACCACAACTGTGTAGGTATTTCTTCGACTAATGAGAACAGTGAACTTAACGTTGCATATAGGGGAATTTTAAGAATAAACTATTGTGAAAAAAGTTTATGTGCATTAGTTGGTGTTTATTGAACATATCTCTAATGAGAAACAATTTGACCTTCACAGTGTGGATAGGGACCCTTATCTCCGGGCTAACCTTCCTGACACAACATACAATTTCTCACAAAAACAAGTTGCTGTCACTTCCATTGATCGCCATGCTTTAGATGATTCATATTATAACAAGCCTAAAATCAAGTTTGATCAACATGTGCGAAGTATCCGCCACTGGTCCGTGCAAATTAATTAAGTCTGGTTCCAACATACCAAAGAACCTAATTAGTTAAAGTGATGGTAAATTGCTACTACTGCTATTATTTCGGCTATCTGATGTGATTTGTTTTCATTATCTCTCTTGTATGTTTTTGTTTGTGGTTAGATATCCGCTGAATTTTCACTGTGCTCTCTCTGCAGTTGCGTTTATGACTGCTGTGCCAGCACATTAATAATAAAGAACTGAATTGGATTGTTGAGACGAGTACTTATGCCAGTAGTAGTAAGAGTAGTTTGGCATGTCTAAGTTTCGAAAAATTATTATACGCAATTAATCATTGCAGCAGGCTAAATGGAAAGCGACCGTAATTAATGGCTGTGTGTTTCGTGTTCTGCCTTCTCCGTTTCTTGTTTGGTTGCCGATACCAAACTTCTTCCTGCCAAGGTGTTGGGCGCACATCCATCAGCTTGATCGACGGAGTTCCAGGGGAAGGGATCGCTTCTGAAAAATAAAGCGGGTTGCGGAGACGGGTGGGGCTCTATGCTACTGAGTGACCGAAGTGTGGCTCGTGTTCTTAATCTCTTAACAGGCGCTCCTTCACCAAAAAAAAAAAAAAAAAAATCAGCAATAAAATAAATTGAAAAGAACGATATATATAGAAGTCTGCAGTACAATAGATCTCCTTTTCCTCTGTGCACTTCAGCTTTCAAGGAATACGAGATTTAGCCTCTTCCAGTTCACAAATAATTATGAAAGAGTGAATCTTCAGAAGTATGATAGTGCTATTTGAAATGGAGAATACGCACACTGATTAACCTTGTTTAAGCAAATTGAACTACCGAGTGACTCCACCGCCGACAAATAAGATGGGATTCTTGGAGTCAGTCCACGCTGAATATTTTAAAATATTAATGCTTTTATTGGCGCATTTGCAACGAATGTTATAAAAATGCGCCTGTTAGCTTCGCCGTGTATGGCAGATCTGTTAGCTTCCTATGTAGCAACTTGAGAATGGCGGAATGGGTTCGCTGGCAATTTGATATTGGAAAGTAGGTCTTCCGTCACGTTTCAATTGTGCTTAAATTGGAGAAGAGTAATGCATGCATTGCTATAGACATACATACATATGTTCCTGGGCGCATCTCAAGAGGACTTTCTGGATATTGATTGGATAGGAACATGTTTCGAATAAACAGTGCGCAGAACGTGATATACGCATTTTCCCTCAAAGCGCTTTTTATGTAATTATGATTATTTTCGGGATAATTAAATAAATGGGATTTTTGTGCTGCGTCACGTGATACATTTGGAGTTTTTGGACTGGTAATGATCTGATTTTGTACTGGACATATATTTTTCGTCTGTCCCGCTTCTTTTGGGCTGTTTGTAATGGAGCATAAAAATGAGCATTTAGGAGCTGGAAATGTAGATGTTGTAACAGGACGAAGGAACCAGAGTGGTTACATTAAGCGTACCTAACTGTATGCGACATTATTCGGAATACCGTCATTGTTTTGAATGGAAGGAATAACTTATCCCTTTTGAACTTCTATATACTTTTTCCCCCCATGGCGCAACAGCCCCTAGTGGGCCAGGGCCTCCTCATCATCGAGGCTTTACTATAACACTCACACACACAACACTCGGTAGGACTTCTCTGGACGAGTGATCAGCCCCACGCACAGAACTCGGCCTGATAACACGACCGCTCACAAGACACAGACATTCATGCCCCCGGCGGGATTCGAACCCGCAATCCCAACAAACGAGAGGTCGCAAACCCACGTCTTAGACCGCGCGACCACTGGGATCGGCACTTCTGTATAATATGGGGCTGTATTGTCGAGTTTGACTCGCCACTCATGCACACTGGAAATGATCATAGACAGTATATTATGCTTATGATCTTTCTCATGGGGAGGGAAAGGATTGGGTGACGATGCCTGTCAGTGAGACACAAGCTCACGTTAATGTAAAGTCAACCATTCGTTTTGTAGTCGAACTCTGCAGTGTTAGTCATTCGGAGTTCCTGGCCAATGTCTGCAGAGCCGGTCAGCAGACACTCTGATCATGTCTCAGATACTTCAAAAACTGACGTCGTAGGATGTGGCTGGCGACGCGGGTAACTGGAATGTGGATAAGATGGAACAGGCCTGGTATCAGTTCGGTATGCTGTCTCTAATATTGATTTTGATATTATATTGTCTTATTTCCTGTGAGAAAAGCAGTCAGTCCTTTATTTACTTAGGTTGTTATTTGCAAACTTAGTGTGCTGTGATATGCACAATGTGTTGTGCACCCCTCGTACTGACGTTGCTTGATTTTGAAGCACTCAAGTTCCCCTCCGTCGTGAATCGAGTGTTGCATCCGCTCCGCACTCGTTCAGCTAAATGACGACGCCATTAACCCTAATAGAGGGCGAGGTAACTTGTAGCAGCCACACAGCCCACAAAGTGCCATTAAACAGATGTTTCTATTGCCCACAGAATGGTTTGATGCATTGTTCATAGGTGCAGTAGTCTGTATTGAGGCAAGTGACAGCTTGGAATCTGTAGTGACACGATGTTAGCAGCGGCACGACTTTGTGACGACTTTGAGAGGCAGGATGGCTGAACTGGTTCTGTCTTTTGAAGAGAAAGAAGCACTTTATTTAAAGACGCCATCTGTTTTTAACTTCGGTATTAAATGTTTCAAATGTTAATATGAAGCCCTGGTGGAATGATACAGGGAGGGGAACCCCGAAGTACTGGGAGAAAATCCTGTCCCAGTGCCACTTTGTCTACCACAGATCGGACATGAATTAGCGCAAGGTCTTTTGCTTTTGACGCCCTGTGGTTTGGTACTGTGCTACTACGTACTACTACTACTATTACTACTACTACTACTAATAATAATAATGTTTATTGAGTTAAGTTCATAATTCTTGGCTGAACTCTAGGTTGTCACGATGGTAGCCCCTTCGACATTATTAAATAACGTTTACATGACTCTAACCTTACTAAAGCACATTTTAACTTTGACCAGACATCTACTGGACCTGTAATCTGAACTTTATTAAGACACCTTAATATTTTCTTATAAGCTACCTCCTCGTTTACTGTCACATATTTTTTTATTTAAAAATTCCTTTTTACGTATTCAAGTTTCTGAACATCTCAGCACTATAAGTTTGAAGTCCTGTATACTTAAACGTAGAGGAATCTTCCTTTGTTCTCTTTCTAATTCCACTCGATTTCCACAGCCCTGTTAGCAGCTTCGTTATCTGCCTCCTTTCCTTTCTAGTACAGCACCATGTTGCTAAATTCCGGAGGGACGTGCTGTTACCTTCATAAGCCTAGGGTTCATAGTATGGGTGACTGGTATGGCCGATCCTGAACAACGTGCTGCTTTCGAAACTTCGGCATCTATCTGCCAGATCAGTCGGTGTCACAAGTCTCACGACCTTAATATTTACATTTACCGCCAGGAGCGCCTCAGATGCCCGTGTCTTTTTTCTGTGATACACTCATATGTCACAGTGATAGACAAATATGTTGGAAATTGATGTGGTGCGTGCTGCTCTTTCACCGAAATATCTTAGTAGGACTGAAGTAAAACTACCAAGGCTGACATATATCACTGTCAAGGCAGCAGCCAGATGAAAAGGCGATTGCTAACGGAATGTTATCTGACGACAGAGCGTCTGTCTTTTTCTATTTGCGAATTCAGAGACAAGTTTGTGTGTACCTCAGCGCCGCAGTTCGTGGCAGTTAGTCGATGTGTTGCTGGCACAGGTCAGGCTAAGTGGCTGACTGACTGACTGATTGACTTATGTACAAATTAACTGTTTAACTCACTAACTCCATAGAGCCCTTGATAGCTAATAGTTCCTCATGTAGTCAATAAATTCTCTGCGTTTTGTGGAACCTGAATATTCGTGGTCGTGTTTACAAGAGCCAAAGGATCGAGTCCACATCCTCCCGTCCTCTTTGTTTAAAATCCATTTACTATTATTTCTACTACACTTAGGTCCTACAAGTGGTCTATTTTCTTCGGGTTTTCTCATCCAAAACCTGCGTGAATTTTTATTCTCACCCATGGACTGGATTTATCTGGCTCAGTGTAGGGACAATTGGCGGGCGCTTGTAAATGCGGTAATGAACTTTTTGGCTCCATAAAATTCGGGGAATTTCTTGAGTAGCTGAGGAACTGTTAGCTTCTCAAGAAAGACTCTGCTGCTTGAAATTATTTATTTATTTAGTAACTATTTCCTTAGTTAAATGGTTAAAAGAGAGAAGTAACACAAGTGTGGCTGTTTTATTATAGGATTATAATATACTTTTATTTAACGGTAACTATATTGTAAAAACTTGAGAGAGACCACAAAATGCGGCCAGTATTCTAGACATAATAGAGAAGTCAGAAATATTATTTTTAATGTCAGGCCAAAAACCTAACAAAGACTCTTGCAGTCTCGTCGCTGGACGTAATTGAATACGACATTCAAGCCTTTGTGTGCTGAACTGTACGTATATTCTGCTACTACGCTATCGCGATCCTTCGAAAAAAGAACCGCAAATATTACAGGATATGAATGTAAAGAGATCGAGCCAACGGAACTGGCACCAGGAAATGTGTGCGTGCAGCGAGGTGGAACTAACCGGCTAATGTGTTTCATCTACGTGTAAAAGAAACCCAGGATAAAGCCACTACTGATAGTTTGGAAAATTAATAAAATACACATTACAAAACTTATAAAAAATAAACATCTCTTTCAAAATGTATGCGTGCTGTTGTAACACAGTGTACAGTGAGACGCTGTGCTGACGATTCACTGCCAGGCTGCTTGTTTCTTTTCATTATACGCGATATCTACGTTATCGGACTCAACAACGATTTGAGCTTTGAAGTTCTCAAATGCGGTCTTCTTATAGTGTGACGTCATGTGCTCTAGTCTATGGGTACCATGTTTCGGATCACCCTGCTTCCTGATTGTTCCCTGAACATTGAGGAACAAGATCCTTCGAGGCTTTTTAACCATCTACCAGACTCAATAAAATATTCTCAGGCTAGCAGCTGCCTCAGGTGGTTGAATGGCGAGGACACTAACTTTTCGATGACCATCTCTGTCCTCGTCTTCAGGGAACTGACACAGTGAAGCTTTAAATTATGTATCTACGAGACTGTACAAAGTCACATATGAGCAGACCACGGTCTTAATCTTTTTTCCTGTGGCGCAGCAGTCCTTCTCGAGCCTAGGCGGCCTCATTGTTGAGGTTTCGAGGTCGCACACCGACACACGGCCGGTCACGCAGAGATTCTGTGTTACAACACACAACACTCACAAGAGACAGACATCCACGCCCCAGGCGGGATTCGAGCTCGCAATCCCAACAAGCAAGCGGCCGCAGACTCACGCCTTAAGCCGGGATTAGACGGCGCGTGGCTCGGCTCGTTTTACGTCATAACTGACGTCATTGACAAAGAATCGTATTCAAACGCGCCGTGTATCCGGCCTGGCGCGGTGCGGCTTGTGATTGGGCGAGCGAGGCTCGTTGGATCGCCGCAGAAGCGGTTTTTTTCACGATCCTCAAAGGGACTCGACGCGGGCAGCTGTTGCGGCTACACGGGGCTTGCAGTCTACGCGCCAAGCCAGTCTCGTCCAAGTCTCTATACACTTAGGTCTGGTCTTAGTTTTCTGCTGTCGGGGTGCGCGAAGAGTGAAATTTTCTGTCCCACAATTGGTATTGACTAGAATGGAGTGGTCAAACGAGGACATTTTTAAGTTCATAGAAAAACACTACTTATTCCACAAGCCGAGCCGAACCTACCCGAGCAAGGCCGCTGGTCCGCCATTTGCCGAGCTGTGCCGCGTCGTGTAGCCAGATTGTCTTTTCTGTTCTGAACTGTTGGCCGAGCAAGTGACGTCACGTCACTCGACGAGCCGCGCGCCGTCTAATCCCGGCTTTAGACCACGCGGCCAATGGGATCGGCAAGTAGCCACTAATATAATACGCCAACACTCAGACCACGTTTCTGATGCAGTCTGTATACTGCTGGTAATTAGACAGTGAGACAAGTTTATGTTTTCTGTTTCATTAAGTTTCAGCCGATATTCTTATTCATTCCTTTAATAATGCGAGGTATGTAGGGGACGAAGGTACGAGTGGAGGCAAATACGTTTGAGTTTTTGACGGAAATGTTATAATGGAAAGTCTTTAAAAGGAAATTATTCATTATCCAAGTACCATCCAAATGAAAGTTTTGACTTGACGTTTTGAAAGAGAATATTAAAGTTTCTACTGTGTGGATTACAAGTTTACAGCAAAGTTTTCGAATTAGGAACACAACAGTGCCGTCTTGGCCTTCATAGAAATAATGAATGTGGTCAGTATGTAGGTGTAGGCGTGCATGTTAAGTTCCAAATATACATCATAGTTTTATGCATAATTTCGCTGGATTTCTCTTACCGAATACACGAGTATAATGCTTTGCTTATCACTGTATTTATTCTAACCAATAAAATATACACTTCTTAAAGTGACACACAATTAGAAAAAACATAAATCATACACAGGAATATTTAAATAAAGAATATCGAAATTTTCCTTCCCTCAGATGTGCACCCCCATTTATCCCCACCTAATTTTATATGCTTTCTATTGCTTCTATGCCTTTTTCTTGTGTCCCACAGCAGCCACATAGCCAAGTCATTGCTCTTACGGCATTTTCGACGGCGAAGATACCAGCAAACCGTCCTGTAACGGGCGAACAGATTCCTCCAGCAGCCTTGCATTCAGCAGTTAAGTTACGCTTCCACCTCTGCCTTATACGTTACGCTCTTGTGCGTCGAATTTACATTGCACGTGAGACAGAATACGGTATACAATTACGGAGATGGTTAGGGTAATGTTCTCTCGTACTGCAAATGTGGACGTTTTCCGTTTGCAGTAACATATACAGCTCTCAGGTCTGTGGTAGGCTGACTGTAGTAAGATTAGATTTGTTTCCTCTTGGGTCCTCTGGGAAGGTACATGGCTGAGAAAGCTTTTGTGTTTATCGGCAAGTCTGTTGTTAGATGAGACGTGGATGTACATTGCTGTGAAGGTTAGCGTCATTAAGCCGATCTGTAAAACCCACCTGTGCTCTTGGAGGTGCACTATGTGAAGGATAGAAATTGGAGTCGCTTGGGTAAGAGAATGAGGGTTAATGTGAAAGCCTTTTGGTCTACAGGAGGAACATGTTTATAAATCCTGTCAAACAGTATTTAATCTGTTCTAGCCTCAGCCACATCTTGTCTTTATGATAGGGCTTTCATATTCCATTTAGAAATAAAGCTGTTGCATATTTAGTAATTGGAAAGGTAAGTCGGTGTGACCAAGGGTCCTTGTAATGCAATGTCCTCAGAATGGCATATTTTCACTTTTATATAATCATTTTCCATCGGTTTTAAGAATTGTTTATGTATTTCCTCTTTTAATATTGAAGGAAGGTTAGCCACTGTTGACTTAGACGTCCAACTTGACAAATATGAACGCATTTTCCGCAAGCAGTGTTTGCAGCAGCGCAGAAGGCTGGCAAAGTATTGAAAGAAATTAGATTTTTAAGGGAAATAATAATAATTCTTACCTAGGGGTAAAAATAATGTGTTAATTCCGACCCACATATAAGAGTCACGGTAAATAATATGTTTATATATAAAAATTATTTCGATACGTTCGTGGATGCACATTGGTTGGTTGCTTGATTTTCAACGTATTTCCCGCGGGAGTGCAGGGGATGATAAGAGTGCCTATTACTGGCCTCTCAGCAACGAAGCCTCTATCGTCACTACAGTGGCACGTAATCTATGTATTTCCAGCAAGACAACAGAATGTGTTTCCTTGATAAACCATGTGTGGAATGTATACATATGCAGTATTTTAGAGAAGACTGCTCGCGATTTGTGTTTAACAGACATCGACACAAGACCAGTTTTCCTAAAAAGTGTGTCCATCGGTTTTCCAGGGGACGTGTGTTAGTGGGTGCAATAGGTTTATGTGCAGTGAAAGGGGATGAATTTTCTTTCTATGTAAGTTCTCATGTTCTTTAGCGTGATATCTTGCACACGTTGGAAGAATGTTCAAACAGTAATGGAGGGCGCCTTCCGTTTCATAAGCAAGAAGTTTCCGAACAAGCAGTATGTTATCAAGTAGCCAGTGGTGAGTAGAAGGAAGAGTGGGAGGGGAGCTAGTCATCAAGAAGATGCGCGTCTGAAGTTGCAGGAACAGGACTCCAGTGACTGACAGTTACATGTACGGGAAAGTGTTGTGGCAGTATAAAAGCGAGGGATAAGTAAGGTTGGTGTGGAGTAGGTTTACATAGTAGGCGTTAGAACTGTAGGAAAGAGAAAATACGACCCTGAGGACATAGGAGATAGGAAAGAGTTGGCGGTTACGGAAGGATCTACAACTGAAAAAGGATGGTAAAGGAGATATATAGAAAGTGCTTAACTTGTGTAAGGAAGGAGAAAAAACGCAATGAGATTACGGGATTACAGTCATCAAGTTGATGCTGGAGACCACGCAGTGCAATTTAACCCTCTGCTTTCAATTACGTGGGATGAAGAAGGGAAGGAGGCCACTATCCCTTCTGAAGGCCCTCAAATGACTATCCTGCGATTTACTTCTACAACTTTGCAATTTCTCACGAACACGGGAATTTTAGATTTTATGCTGAATTTTTATTTAAAAATAAAGGTTCCGATTGAATAGAGATTGGTTCTTACCGCACGTTAAGCGCCTGACGTGGCATGTGAATGGAAGTTAGAGGAATTCGAACTGAAGGTACAAACGGTTGTATATTTGAAACCTGAAGAAGAAGAGGGGGGTGCGTGTGGGGGAGGGTAGTAAATACATTGCATTTGTTAAAGGAAGCAACATTTTATGTCTGCAGGTAAGCAGGCATTGCCTGCTCTTCCTTCTGGTAAAAACACTGAAGCAAGTTCGGGAGTTGAAGAAGGCAAAGTGTTCTGAACTGGGCTGATTCGAGAAGGGAGCTGAGGGAAGAAGTTGAGCAGTTATTGTATTTGGCCTGAATTTTGATATCTGCATTGGAAAAAGTGCATTATTGCGGTATATTCGTAGCGCTGGGAGGGCTGCTTTGGTGCGAAATTTTGAGTGATTTCAGGCTTCGAAAATTGAAGCTGCAGGCATTTAATAGAGAGATTGTTGTAGTTGCGGTTACAAGCGTGATTAACTTTACCAGTTGTACTTTGAATGTAGCCTAATGCACCAAATGTTTACAAGGCCACTTCTACCTTATATACAACATACTGAGACTGCATTATCGCTCCAACACTCTCATGCTTGATTTCAGGCTTCCGCCGCGATGTTGATGAAATCTGTGGTCTTCTGGGTAATTACACGGCGTCGTGTGGTAATTATTTACCGACGTTTCGGGACAACGTGTCGGTCCCATCTTCACGGGTCAAGATTCCAAGTAGGAAAGAAAGCCTGTTGACAAAGAAACTGGACAGCATAGCGGGGTGGGGAAACGTGCGATGTGACGATAGCCAATAGGATTAGAGAGGGAGTGGGTACAAGGTCACAATATGTTCTAGTGCGGCGGACGTCGATAAATAATTACCACACGACGTCGTGTAATTACCCAGAAGACCACAGATTTCACTCTAATGCTGTTTAGAGGAATAGACATTGTTTATTCTGAGAATCACGCAACGCTCGATGAGTATTCCAGTTTTCTGGAATACGGTGCCGTGTACTTTAGCACATACGTACTACCGTTTCCGACAACTTGCTGCCTCCACCTCAAGTTAGCACAAGCAATGTGAAAAGTGACAAGCTCCTACGAAATTTTGTTACTTGTACACCAGACTACAATGTGTCACGTGTACAGAAGGCGTTGTTCTCCAGCAGTACCCTTGTGGTTACCTCAAATATCGCATGAAGGAACACATAAATATTCGTACACTCTGTGGACAAGATCCAATGCACTTCTAATGTTCAAGCAGGTGATCACTACAGTGTCCTACGGGGCTAATGAAGTTTACTGAGGTATTTGCAGATTAAGTCTGAGAAAAGCGATATTGATATATAACACTGATAAAACGGGGCATTATTTTCGTAGTTCGCATCAAGTGTTTCCAAATATTCGATCAATTTTCTGTAGATTTTATAATCTTTATATGTAGCTGTGATTCCACATTTCGTGTCTTAGTAATATTAAAATGTCTTCCTACTAGTATATTAACCCTTTAAAACCCAATGGAAGCTCTGTGTACAACCTAATTTATTATTTAAAATCTCTGCATTTTGCCTGTAGCGCACATGTATGAGCCTCCCGTCTTTCTCATAATAAATAGCGATTGTGTTCCTAAACAGCATTACAAGATTAGTCTGTAAAAAGGATAACCATTGTTTTTCTGTGAAATAGGAGCTGAGTTTATATATACTGTTGAGATAAAATTCAGGCTTCTTATTTGAAGGGTTAATATTTCTCTGACGTCTGTATTAATGATACTGGTAGCAGACAAGTTCAAAAGTTTATATTCAAACTCTGTAATTAGAAAGCTTTGAAATAACTTTTAGTAATGGAACAGCTCGTCATAAACGAGCAGGTAGTCACATTGTCACAGTAGATTGTCAGTACTGGTGTGCTATGAATATGCGCTAGTGTTATTTGTATGTAAACATTGAATTGTGAGCAACAACTCTCGGTTATTATGTTCTGTTTGCAATGTAACTACAAGTAAGAGGAAAATATATGCCTACAACTTCCGAGAAAATTACTTCAAAATTTCATGTTGCCTCCTGCATGAGAAGGTTTGACAAGCTATCACGCATGAACAACCTTATTCTCGGCGTGTTGTTAGTTGCACGAAAATTCATTCAAATTATCTGCAGCCAGAATGCTGTTACAACCGTTATATCTAGCTTCAGATGTTACAGCTATAGAAATTTAAATAAATATAACAATAACTGAATGTCATGGTCGAATGCTTCCTATTTTGGAGGTCCTGAATTCAATTACAAGCCCAGACACAAGCTGATGTCACTGAGGATTCAGGTCTTCCGGGACATGGCAGTGTCGTTGGGCAAGTGGTTCCCGAAGTTTCGAAGGAATTTAGAGCCTTCATCGTGAAAGGTGAGGCAGTGTGACGCAGAATAGCCACCACTCACCCAGTGACAAAGATTTATATCCATATCATATATCATATCGTCGGAAATACAGCTGCGAAAATCTCAAATCTCGGAATGTAAAGCGTAGTACTTCACATCAGGTCGCGTCACGTTCCTTCTATTTTTTTTTTAATTTTTTTTTTAGTCGTCCTCTTCTACCTACTCCGGTTTCCCGTTTCAGTGTCGAGGTTTCTAATTCCATTTGATCACACTGAGAGTCACACCACAGTCGGTAGGACTCCTCTGGACGAGGGATCGGCTCGTCGCAGAGGCCTCTACCTGACAACAACACACAACACTCACAACAGACAAACATCCATGCCCCCGGTGGGATTCGAACCCTCGATCCTAGCAAGCGAACGGCCGAAGACCCACGCCTTCACGGCCACTGGGATCGGCCACGTTCCTTTTATACCCTTGCCAATTCATTACTGACCAGTCGTTCTGTGTCTATCGCTGTACAATCTGAGCTGCTTAAATAACACGTCAGTAAATTACAACAAAATTGTTAGCTTTTGAGACGAAATAAATTTTATTTGTATGCATTAGGCAGTGATTTTACGTAGGAATACATGAAATAAACGTGCACGGTCGAAAGTATATCTGTCCGTCCGTCTGTCCGTCCTCCAGAAATTATCCAGTAAATTGCTACAAACTTTACTACTGGGATGATAAAATTTTCGGTCGCTTTTCTACATATTCATTCACTAAAAACTCATACTTTGGCTCGAAGCTCAACTTGAACTTCGAAACGAATTTCCTAATAATGGCAATACAATGACACGTACTTAGTTTGAAATGTATAGTTTTGGTAACCTGCCTACATTAGTCACGAACCATTTTTACTGGCCTATTGAGAGCTTTGTTATAAAACTTATTTAAGTTTGCTTCGTTATATTGTTTGTGTTTCGAGAAACACTGTTAGCACTAGTTATGTCATTAACGTTCTGCGGAAAAGTTGCATTTTAATCTAAATATAATAGTTCGAATAGTTCGTATTTATGCTGTTTGTTCATGTTAAAGGCTAGTTATGTAAAATTCTTAGGAGAGTAAGACCGAGAGATCAACGAATTGACTGGAGATGGAGTAAATAAAGAAGGAAAGGACTGAACGATGGTTATTTTTTAACAAAAACAAGAAAATGAAATAAGATCAATATACGGCATAGACGTGGACTATGGAAACGTATAATGAAGGAAGAAGGAATGTTACTAGACTTGGAAATAAAAAAAAGGAGGAAAAAGTTGTAAGTGCAGGATTTTTATTGCCGTCAGATCTTAACATGTGCATTGACTGGATTAATTGGTACGTTTATTCAAAAATACTTTTTGTCTGTTCCTTCGACCTTTCTCTTCATATTCAACGCTAATTCAGGCTTCTCTGTGTTTAAATGTGCGTGTATTTGTGTATTACCTTTTAATGCATATTACTAGTGTCTGGATGTGAAATAATGAAAAGAAGAAGAACGACGACGACGGTGGTGATGATGATGATGATAAAGATGATGATAATAATAAGAATATTAATAACAGTTTTTTGTTGTTGTAGCTGAAGCAGTAACATTGTATACTTAAAGAGCCAGTGTATGTGTGTACGTATATGTGATGAACTACACATACATTTATTCGTATATGCGTACACATATATACGTACACACACATGCATACATTCATATATTGCATACATACATACATGTAGGTTTGTATGCATGTTTGTGTGTGTCGTTTGTACGTATCCACGAAATAAACATGTATTTTCATGAAATGATCTCTTTCGAGATAAACACTAATTGTTTAAAGTTTTTCTCTCACATATGTACTTAGACGGTGAAATTTCGTCCAGTTAGCAGGCCTAAGAGAACCAAACTAGCACGAGTCACATAGCATTTCGCTATTTCGGAGCTGTCAATTTCGATTCTGCGCCGCATTGACAGGTTGCCTCTGTTCCGCGATATTCACAGAGCTAATAAACCTACATAAGGTAAGCTGGATCTGAGTAAGACAAGGTATAGACATAAATCCGCATTCGTCCCTCATAGTTTCAAACTTATTTCATTCCACTGAAGTTTGTTTACAGTTACTTCGGTCTATTCTTCGGACAAAATTATGAAACAATGAGAAACTGTACTGTATATACCGAAAACTTTCATGACGGTTTTCGGTATTCATTTCTTTCTTCGAATTTAAGAAGTAATTTGGAAGGGCGTTCTGTATTTCAGGACTGTGCTTTATATAGCGTCAGGTCGTAATTTTACATGCTTCTCAAAACAAGCGAAATTTAATTGTAAAGTTGACATTCATTCAGTGTCTTATTTTATTGCCTTTATAACTGTATATTTTCGTTTTCATGCGATCTTCCAAAGTTGTTAATTATTAAACATGTGTGGGTTCTCGCAGATGTAATATAGGTGTGGAAGGCACTTGGTTTGAAATCAGGCAGTAAATAGCCATTTACCCTGATTTCCCTCAGACGTACATACAGACGAATTGGAGCGTAATAACCACAACCATTCGCCATCGAATTCCTGTTTCTGGTAAAGTTGTTATATCCTGAATCGGAAGCACATGCGGAAGACCAACCACTAACAATTTCAAACGAGAAGATATTTTGGGCTTTAACTTGTTATAATATACAGAAATGTGATCAAAATATTTTATGATATTAAGATATCGGCCCAGCTGGATTTGAAATCTTAGGGAAGACAGTGGTAAAGTTTCCACCCTATGGTGAAGCAGCAGTCGTTGGCGGTGTTAGTACTTTGTATCGAGCAACGTTCTTCGGCATTACGATATTTGGAGATCAGACGACTACGTTGTTTCGAAACGTCGGAAACCGAATTTTCAGTGATGCGGCGTCATGCAAAAGGAGAACGAAAACGTAAGGTACATCGCAGCGAAGTCTGATGCAATGGACAGTGTTTGTATTTTAAGTCACTTAACACAAAACACATGCGACGAGATCATAGAATTTCAAAGAACAGGACTTTATGATTTAATTTACATGAAGACAAAGGAACTAAGTTGGAAAGAAAACCATGCGATTCAAAATATTTGGCATCGAAAACACTCAAGGGAATAAAATAATAGATCAGAGAGAAGTACTGCAAATTTGGGCGATTTATAGAACAGAGATCTATGATCGAGCGAATCGACCAGAACACCTAGACGTCGAAACTGAAGCTGAAGTAGATAAAGACGAAAAAGGCCCTTATATTTGGCAAAGTAAAGTGGAAAAAGCTATCAAGGAGATGAGGGATAAGAAAGCTACAGGAGGTGATGATATACCTGGGGATGTACTCAAATTGTTGAGAGAAGATAGTGTCAAATTAATGACACAGCTGATCAACAGCATATATATGTAACTGGAGGGTGGCCCAGACATTTCATTGAAGTTAAAATGATTGCCTTAAAGACGAAGCCTAAAGCTACAAAATGCAGGGACCATCGCACAATCAGTATCATCGCGCACGCAGCAAAGATAGTAGCGAGGATACTTAGAAGAAGGATTGAAAGGAAGACAGAGGATGCACTTGGAGAACATCAGTTTGGATTTAGAAGAGGAAAAGGAACTAGGGATGCAATTGGGATGCTGAGAATAATATCAGAACACCTTGGTCATAGATGAGGAATTGTGTGCTTGCTTCATAGACTGGCAGAAGGCATTTGACCGTGTCAACTGGATTAAATTAATGCAGATCCTAAAGGGAATTAGGATAGACTGGCACGATAGAAGATTGATCAGCAAATTGTACATGGAACAGAGTGTCAAAATACGACTGGACCAAGGGAAGACGAGGAGTGTGAAGACTGGAAGAGGAGTTAGACAAGGTTGCTGTTTGTCGCCGATTCCGTTCAACTTATACAGCGAATACCTTTCCAAGGAAGCTCTTGAAGGGTTTGGAGACTTCAAAATAGGAGGAAAAGTAGTTCGCACTGTGAAATGTACAGATGACCTTGTGCTACTGGCTAGGGAAGAAAAGGTGCTACAGGGCATGGTTGATAGACTCGTTGAAATTGGAAGACGCTATGGAATGGAAATGAATGTGGAAAAAAATAAGGTAATGAGAATTTCAAGGCAACCATCCCCAATACAAATTATGATAAATCAAAAGCAATTGGAAAATGTGGAATATTTCAATTATTTGGGTAGCATGATAACAAATGATTCAAGTTGTACACGTTAAATTAAATCCAGAATCGCATGGCAAAAGAAGCATTCAAGAAGAAGAAGAAGACTCTTTTCAGAAGTAAACTGGACTTATACTTAAGGAAGAAACTAGTAAAGTGCTACATTTGTAGCATAGCTTTGTATAGTGCTGAAACGTGGATACTTCGGAAAGCAGATCAAAAGTATCTGAAAATTTTGAAATGTTGTGCTGGAGAAGAATGGAGATCAGTTGCACCGATCGTGTGAGAAATGAAGAAGTATTACACAGTGTCAAAGAGGAAAGGAATATCCTACATAGAATAAAAAGAAGAAAGGCTAACTGGATTGGTCACATCTTGCGTAGAAACTGCCTTCTGAAACACGTGATTGAAGGAAAGTTAGAAGGAAGGATAGAAATGACGGGAAGACGAGGGAGAAGACGTAAGCAGCTACTGGATGACCTTAAGGAAAAGAGAAGATACTTGAAATTGAAAGAGGAAGCACTATATCTCACCCTATGGAGAACTCGGTTTGGAAGAGGCTACGGACCTGTCGTAAGACAGACTACAGAATGAATGAATGAACACAAATTGACAAGTGGACTTAGTTTCTGCATGTGGCTTGGCCAAACGTTGTGCGAAATATCTGTGGCTATTATTTTTATTCGGCTTCCAATCCATCTATGTGTTGTTCTTTAATGCCACGAAAAGATCTGGTTTATGTATTCGCAATAATTTTTGTAATTGTTTTCTTCGTTTTTCTTATTAAGAAGTACAACAACCAAAAATATGCACTAATAAATTTACGCAAGCCGATCCCGGTGGCCGTGCGGTTTAAGGCGTGGGTCTGCAACCGCTCGCCTGCTGGGATTGCGGGTTCGAATCCCGCCGTGGGCATGGTATAAGATAATTACGACAGAATTTCTGAAAACTGTGTCTTCTTCGTCTTCACCGTTTAGCGAAGTTCCCTTTTCCAGGCTAGTGTACGAATGACACTGCCATATGGTGATGTTGTATGAAGAAGATAATGCCGTTTCCTTTGTTCCTTTTAAATCGTCATTTTCTTGAGGGCGGGGAAGAATGTGAAATAAGAAGGTCCAATTGGAGGATAATAGTAGACTTTTTCTTTGGATAATGGATATTTATGTGTGAATTAAAGTAAAGTCTTTCATAATATGATCCAGTATTTGGCTCACGTGATGATGTCGATAACGTCACTTGCTGTATAAGAAAGACAAATTTTCTGAGTAGTTGCACAAGCGGAACTCTCATAGGAAACGATACATTAGAGCGGTATAGGCTACGTGGATTGGTAAATTAGTTGGCAAATCGGCCAGTCGCACAGGAAGCTACCTAATCATGACAGTAGCTGTGCAAATCATCAGTAACCTGTCCAGTCGATGAACCACTGAGTGCGGCATTAAGCCAGATAGTCAGTTTATCAGGAAGTTTGTCCTGTATAAACATTTGCTTCCAATTTTACGATTCTATTATTCAGGTTACCGTCAGAGTTTTCAAACTGCAATGACAGCATTCAAATTGGTTCTCGGAAGTTATTATTAACCATCTGATGCCACATATTGCTGTGCGTTTGTAAAGTAACCATATTAATTACATTTGTAACATTGGAGACATGCAGTTCACTTCATTTTAAAGCACATTTACTGTGTCCATATCCTCTGGATCAGACCATTATGAAACAGGTCCAACGTAATTACTCAAACCCGTGTTTGGTTTCGAACCATTGTGTCATACCGATGTGATAAACTTCATCACGGCTTATGTTATTGTTGTGCGGGTTGTATTTTTAACAGTATTTAATTAAACCGTATTCTGCAGTTAATCTCATTTATGGGACACCCATGTTACTAGGTACGCCCAGAAAGTAATGCAACACATTTTTTTTCTCATTCACAATTGATTTTATTAAAACTTCAAATATGTCACATCATTACATGAATCTTTGGCTACCTAAACCTATTTTTCAACATAGTCTCCTAAATCTTTGGCCTTACGCCACCGAGATGCGAGAGCCTGTATGCCTTCGCGGTACCACTCTGCAGGTCTCTGTCGCAACCACCTCTTTACTTCAGCAATGACTTCCTCGTCGTCCTCAAACCTCTTTCCGCGGATTGCACCTTTCAAGGGACCGAAAAGATGGTAGTCGGAAGGAGCCAGATCCGGGCTGTACGGTGGATGAGGCAGGACAGTCCACTGAAGTTTTGTGATGGCCTCTCGGGTACGCAGACTTGTGTGTGGCCTCGCATTGTCGTGTTGAAGAAGCACTTTTGTCGCATCTTTATGGGAACGAACTCTCCGGAAACGCTTCTTCAGCTTCTTCAGTGTTTCCACATAGACGTCCGAGTTGATCGTTTGGCCACTGGGCAACACGTCTATGAGAATGACTCGTTGCACTGTTGCAGGCGTCACAGCTGTTGATGGGCGGCCCGAGCGCGGGAGATCAGACAGAGTGCCCCGTCCTTGTTCTGATAACGCCAATCGCTTCGCCCAACGGCTGACGGTGCTTTTATCCACTGCCATGTCTCCATAGACCTTTCTTAAGCGCCTGTGAATTGATTCACTCGTTTCGTTTTCTGCCAAAAGAAACTCAATTACTGCTCTCTGTTTAGAACGCACGTCACTTGCAGACTCCATTTTGAAAGCTCACTACTGCGCTGCTATCCAGCGGGAAACATTGCGCCTATGTGCATAAACGCGGGACATTTTAAAGATACAGCACGCAAAATATCATTTTTATCCAACAAAATTGGGCCGAGAAAAAAAATGCGTTGCATTACTTTCTGGGCGCACCTAGTAGTAGGTACACCTTACGTACATAAGGCCATCATTTTGCATGAAGAGGACGGCACTTCACATTCACTAAACATTACACCATTCTTTGAAATGTCCAACCAGAATTTCTTCTTCTTCTCTTTCTAAGAATGCTTTCTGATTATTTTTAACAGGTCTGCTACGTTAAATGCGAATGGAACACAATCAGCGATCGGCTTTAATTTACCGCTGCAGCATAATCCAGCAAATTCCGAGGTTTTATGGAACGTGAACTTTCATTGCAGTGTTCACAGAGACCTACCACTGGTCGATATGCTAATCTAGATGAATTCTGTTAACACCCTTATGCTGTAAAGCAAAATACAGTTGTTCCTGTACACGATATGAAGACGTGATTTTTTTAACCACGACACAAGTTGGAGGTGAGCGATCAGCTTCACGCCCCGGCCGCTTTATCCCCGAAGAAACCCTCAGTGCCCATTAAATTAGAGGCTGTGTGAACCACAAACCCTTCGTAGTAGGTCCTTGTAAATACCTAGATGTACCTTCAAGTTTCATTGCTTGTGTGCACAAAAATGGAGGCTGCAGGTCCTGCAGCCTCCAGATTGGGGGTTTGCGAACATAAAGACCTACGTTCACTTTCCGGTCTTCTGGAGTCAGAGGTCTACCAAGAATTATTCATGGACCTCGTGGTGCCTGAAGATAAATGCGTTTCTTCGAAATGTCGGCAACCATTCAATAAACGTCGCAGTGTCATATCCCAGAAGACCGGACCGCTCAGTTATACCTCTCTCGCATGTACCTTCAGGCTTCATGGCGGGATTTGTGAATACAAAATGTTACCTTCAGTTTTTATAGTAGACATTTTTGACGCAGTGGTGGGCTTCCCGTTTCTGTTGAAGAACCAATTTATGGATTAGTTGTCCAAGGAAAACAATGTACCACATACTTGTTAATAAGCTAGCATAGCGGTTACTTTCCTTCAGACTTCAGAAATATTTATGCTGGAAACATTTCTATGCCTGTTTGATAATAATAAATATATTGCAAGCTCTCACTTATTCCCATCTTCAACGCTACATTTTGAAGGCTGTCGTGTATTTATGTATGAGTCTCTTGTGTCTGATCTCTTAACATTGACTAGTTCTGTTCTTGTCAAGACAGTTGTGATTTCGTAATACAGTATCTTTATGTGCTAACCCTTACGTTGTGTTTGCCTCTGCCAGTGTTTACGGCAACCACACAATCTAAAGGCAAAGTTTTCAGCACGAAACCTGTTGCTTAGAAAGCTTTTATTTCTGTATACGTACAGAAGCATTGGAGAGTGAACAGAAAGAGCACGTAGATGATTGTTAAATACGTCTACGATATGTCCGTAGGGAAACAGCGCTACATTCACCTACAACAGCGCTCACATTCAGCACCTCATTACTCAGCATTCTTGTACCAAAACCAAAACACAGGCGGCCTGAGGTGTGATGTTCTTTGTGACAGACATAAGGCTGTCGCTGTCAGAAACTCATATCGCTTTGTTGTGCAATTTCAGTGTTTGCACAACCACGGTTTAATCTGCCTGCATCAATATATTGTGAACAGTATTGCCTCCAACATATTATAATGCCGCTTTTACTCCTTATTGTCACTTCACGTGCCTTCGCATTTGCTCTTTCCACTCATTATCGCTTGTTTCCTAAGCCGAATGGCAGCTGGCATTTCAGAGAGGTGGCAGTGACGTAGCGAAATTGTGTGAGCGAATGTAGGCGATTCGCTTCGCTACACAAAGCTCATACAATTGGCCCTGAAACATAGCTACCAGGGTCTGTTTTAGCTAAAACAATGTTACATTGTGTATGTGTGTGTGTGTGTGTGCGCGCGCAATCTCATAGACTGATGGAATATGTAATATGGTACATGTTCTTCCTCAGTGTAGTTATTTATAACACAAAATAGATGAATAAAGGCGAAACAGCGATTTTGCATGTGGATTAATAGATATGTTAACTGGCATGGAAAGTAAATATCTGTATTTATTTCATCATGAGGGTTTCGTTTAATTTGACGCAACATAAATAATAATTCCAATGGAAAGACATAAATTCGGAATGAATAGTAATGATAATAACTGACGTGTGGTTAAGTAACATTGCACAAACAACCAGCCTATTAATAATGTACTGAATGCAATTGCGACCAATCGTAGGGTGTTGACTGATTCCTTCTGATGCCCTTGAAGTTGACAGAACTCGCTTTTCTAAGCATAGTTTTTGAACCGTAAACATTATGTCCAATGGAGACGTAACATTTGTTGTCAAGCGATTCCAGTCATGTAATGTACTTTACTACCTTTTAAGTTAACAACGCCACTGCACTCCTCAAAGAAATTCCTTCCTGAAGAGGATGTGATATGTACTACGACAGAATGCTGAAAGAGACAGAAACTTGCAGGTAAACATGTCACGTCTTTCTAATAATGTCCGTGTTACAAAGTTTCAGACACTCACAGCGTCATATATTCTGAAGATGTGGCCAGAAGGCTGCCAAAAAATACGGAGCAATTCTTCCAACTTTTCATGGCATTATAAAATGAAAGATCAAATTTTTAGGGAATTATGTCATTTGTTAGATTTTTCGGTTGAATTTTTGACAGATGTTCGACTAGGATCACAAACCTGTAAAAGAATATTTCGCATGGTGTTGCGCCATATATGTGTTTATGTGACCGAATAGCAGCCAGTGCTAACATTGAGTGCTCCTGCAAAGAAACCACCTGCATCACATCACTGAAATCGAAGCAGTAAATTACATTAACCCTTTTAAGGATGAAAAGCGCGAGAGAGAATGTGGTTCGGAGGGCTACTGCTAGGCACATAAATGCAATCGGTGGGCAGACTACAACACTTTGGCTACGAAACCTGGTGGTACATGTAGTATCCAATGTGCTACCAAAGGTTAAACATTGTTTCTCTCTTCTTAACATGGTTGCGAAAGGCAGCACAACTTTAGTTATGTAGGCTCATCGGCCGAGAGAATTTTAGTGCATTTGCTCTCTCGTGAATTCTTGAGATCTAACATATCCGATTTTTCATGACGTAAGAACACTGTATTGATAAATGCAAATACACGATTGTGTAGGTTTGTTTAATAAAGCAAAAGCTTTGGCTAAACTGCCATTTAATTAAGAATATTCGGCTCGATTATCGCCTGTCCTGGTTGTTCTATTTATGGATTTTTTTTGTCTCTCCACGTGAACATGAATTAACGTAACATATGCCATTAGGTTCTGTTTTTAAATTCTCATCCACTGAAGATACATTTTTATATTCTTGTTCCATTCGAAACTATATAACGTCTGCAGTTACAGAAGAGTTGTTCAATAACTTGCGTATATTGTTGGTATAGCGACTAGGCTACGAGCCGGACGGTCCGGGGTTCCATTTCCAATAGGGGCAAATTATCTTTTACTTTACCCGGATACCCACAGCGTCTCTGGGGACCACAAAACCTCTTATTTGAAGGGTACGGCAGTTCTTTCCCGGGAATAAAGCGGCCGGGGCATGAATTTGACCACTCACTTCCATCTAATGCAGAGGTTAAGAATAAGTGGAGCTGTACTTCTACTCCTATATACGTTCATAGCTTGCACTGAGACTTTTTTTACATATAATTGAACGGCCTCTCTGTTTGCAGGTTGCTGCTTTCAAGAAACGTGTCACGATATCATGCATGGAACTACTCACATGCCTTTGGACTTTGTCGTATATTACATAATTATAATTCTACGTTTCGGAATGCGGGTCTGCTTCCTTCCTCAGGTGCACACCTATGTGGTGGACGGAGAGTAGATCAATCTAAGGGGTTCACCATATATATTAGTGCGTGAGGATGGAAGCAGAGCCGGATTCCGGAACGTAGTGTTGTAATTACGTGACAGAGGATGGACAGAGCCCTAAGAAAGCAGAGCGTTTCTGAGTATCGCACACCATTGCCAGAGCCCTGTAGAAGTGAAGTACCACGTGTAGCGTAGTGCACGGTGTAAGTCAATGGCAGCGGCATCTTAAGGCACAGGACAAATATTTCCTTTGTCAGAGTTGCCCGTTCTCTTTCAGAAGAGGATTGCCAAGGCACAGAGGTCCTTCGCGTCCCATAACGCAGACGTTCGGATGAACGAAAGCACAAGTTTACATCCTTCCATAAAGGCATACAGCTTCTTACGTGAACTCTGAATTGCCCCATACTTCTGTTGGTCGAAGAAGGAAATGACAATCCGATTTCTTATGCCAATCGGCGTTTGCAAAGGAAATTTGGTATGATGTATTTCAAACGAATTCAGTTATGTGTGTTAATGTACAAGTCTAATCCTTTAAAGCCCATTTGTTACTGTGTGTACCACGATTCTTACCATGCATACATTCTACGTTCTGACCACACAGTGAATTTATGCCTTTTATGTGAATGTAAGGACAAATAGCAATTATTTACCTACACAAAATTAACTAGTTAATTTTTATAACCGAGACACTGTGCGTTTACTGCGTGGTGCGAACTGAATCTGTAAATGTAATATAGGTTAATACTAGGCTTTAAAGGGCTAGGGTTTTTATACTGTGTCAACCATAATTATGAAAAAATTTGCCAGACAGAAAATTTACGGAATTATGGTACTTGTGTTGACAATTAGCAGCCGGACGTTATTCTAATGTATTAGTTAGGCACCGCGCTATAAGGGCACTTAGGAGAGCGAATGTGAAGCGTCGGGGTCTCTTAAAGTCGGCACTGGAAGTAGACGAATGGTCGACGTTTTGATGCGGTCGCTATGCTCCAGGTGAAAAAGCCCCACTTACACACTGAATAGCAGTGTGTGTGGTTCCAGGGCCGGCCTGGCAACTTGACTGAAGATACAAATATCTTTCACCTGTCCGCAATCGAACCACGATATCTCGACTGTCTACCCCGTAGCCCACTTGCTATAGCACTTCATGCTACACTTATTTATACCACATAAATTTAAGACATTTTCATTTGGTTTACTTTGGAAATATTTCCCTTACTTAATTAAGATTTGAACATTAAAACTTTGTTAAAGATGCAGTATCGAGGACATACAAAGAGGGTGTAAACTCATCTATCCATGCATGCCGTAATTTTTAGTAATTTTCAAATAAAATCAAACTTTTTTTTTGTGCTACAGCAGGTATTATTCCGTTTCTGTGACGCTAGTTTCTTTACAGCTAATGGACTGTGTAACCGAAATACTGCAGGAAACGAAGGTACAAAGGAAGTAGGAAAGAAATCGCATAGTACACATAAAAATAGAAATTGCTCTCGGAATTTGCCATTTCTCCTCTTTGACTTTTCAACGAGAATAGAGAACATAAAAAGGGCTACCATACTGTATTCATGTAGAAGTACGATCTGAACAGTAGCCTACTGACTTCAAAAGCACCGATTTTAGAAGAAAGGAAATTGGAATAAAGGTAGAAAAGTACATGTATATATGGCCACTGCACTGTGAACACGGGAGGCCTAACTGTATGGGGACTCGGAGTGTTTCGATATGACGCATTCTCAGCACCCAAGGGGCATGAACAAGGACCGCCCCTGCCTCCCGGTCACTTTGACCACTTCGAAGCTGCAACTTTTCTAGAGCGAGGGAAACAGCAGTGACGCAGTAGGGTGTTCTCCCTTGCAACAGTCAGCTTTCAGCTGAACATGGCCAAATGCAATTGAGCGAAAAAGTAAAGAAAGAAAGGGATTGAGTGGGGTTGTGTTGGGTTGGGGGTCAAGGAGTAGGACATGGCATTTGCGTCAGGATGGAATGCCGGAAATCTGACCAAAAAATTTCGGGGATTGAAACAGTTAGTCTAGACATACGTTTCAGCCGTTCTATGTTTAACAGTTAGCCCTGACTTAACCTTAAAGATAGTAATTGGAATTGGTCTTATATTACTGACTGTGAAATCAAGTGTGAGAATGTTGGCCATTTCATATATGGCTATTTCACACCTAAATAACATGTGGTAATTTGACCCTTCGAAGCTGCAACTTTTTACTGACGAAGGAAAATGGTGACGCAGATTTTCCTTCCTCAGTTATATGGCTAATGATTGACGATGTAAAATAATAGTTGGTGGGTGAGTTTGGCTTGGTCATAATTGGCTATGTTTGCCGGGATGTAAATTAATATAAATTTTGGGTTTATAACATTGGTCTAATATTTACCTGATTCAATAATTTGTGACTTTCCTTAGTCATGGAATTGGCTTATTTTACTGACGTAAATAATATTGTGTGAGATTTGGCCTTCTCATAATTGGCTTATTTTACTGACGTAAATAATATTGTGTGAGATTTGGCCTTCTCATAATTGGCTTATTTTACTGATGTAAATAATATTGTGTGAGATTTGGCCTTCTCATAATTGGCTTATTTTACCGATGTAAATAATATTGTGTGAGATTTGGCCTTCTCATAATTGGCTTATTTTACTGACGTAAATAATATTGTGTGAGATTTGGCCTTCTCATAATTGGCTTATTTTACTGATGTAAATAATATTGTGTGAGATTTGGCCTTCTCATAATTGGCTTATTTTACTGATGTAAATAATATTGTGTGAGATTTGGCCTTCTCATAAAGGTGACCATAAAGATTAATGTCATAAAGGATGTGACGCCGTTTAGTTTGGTAGCTATTCCACCGCCTTATTTCGTTTGTGCATACTGTATATATGAAACAGCATACGATATGGTATCCCTCTTTCCGCTCACCATGTGCTGCTGTATGACATGGCGTACTTCAAAAGAAAATTGTTTCTAGGTACAATATTGGAGAATTCTTCCCGATTCGCTGCGTTATGAAAGATAGATTACACTGTAGTGCAGGTTGCATACATTATTGTTCATCCAGAATTTATTACCGTGCATGAAAATTTGTATGTGACACGTTCTGACGTCACGACCTAAATCAGTTCATAAATGAATTACATTGCGTTTTCCTAGTAAAATGTTCATTCGGAATATTATCTCCATTGAAAGAAGACTCCAGTACATTTCAAAGACTCTTCCTAATCTGGCCTTAGTGCCAATTTGTGTAATATAGGCAACATGCTTTTTGGAAATCTAACGACATCGCTTTTATTAAGGCAGCAGTATGAAGATGATTGGACTGCAGTTCGGTTTGACAGACTTTGAACTGAAGATAATTTATTGCCCTCTACGTACAAGCCGTAAGATATGATAAGGCTTTATTTGAAATTCACTAGCAGAAAATTTATGTTTTGCTTTTCCTAAATTATTGGCTAACTGGAAGACTTCAAATGTGCCAAGATGACTGCTTATCTTCGTCAGATGCCGAGGTGAGATTATACAAGAGACATGGTATCCAATCATCCACATGGTTAATTGATCCTTAATTTATTGTCGTATGTATAGTCATTGTTCTGGCATTTAGTTAATACAATCAGAAGCTTTCAGTAACCTGTCGTCCTAACCAATGATTAATACGCAATGCACTTTTTCAGTATTTCTTAGCATAGGTCCTTTATTAAAACTTATAAGAGAAGAGATGCTTATAATGTCTTATTGTCTATATATCAGGCTGTGTGACTTGGCCTTCCTAATAGTGAGGTAGGAGCGATATAGAGGGACTGGATATTTAGTCCTAAGATTTGTGCGGTATTGACTTTGTAGCATCGTGCATTATTTATTCTTAATTCATATGTACCTTTCCAGTGTATTCTGGATAGTTCGCTGAACTCAAGATACGTTGTGATAAGAATCGATGTTCACTATTTTGATTCGCAGAAATCATGTTCTGTTCAGGGTAAGACCCACACATAATTAGCAGCCCCTCACTATTTCAGCTTTCTCACATCTCACTAGATTCTGACTTTTTAATGATTTTAGGTTATACGTAATGTTTTGTCACCAAGATTTGCACATTTATTTCTGTGAAATTTTAATTAAGCTATCTACAGGGTGATATCCGAAAATATATTCTTAGCGCTTGTACGAGTCAGGGTAGTACAGTAGGTACCATATGTGTACAGTCAGCATGTTCGGTAATTTAGTTAGGATTATGTTTTTTAATAACTGAATTTTTATAATACTTCTTTTATTTAAAGAACCTGCACCATGTTGGAATAAAATTCTGAATAAAATCTCAAGGGAACACAAGAAATAGCATAAATTTGCCAGACATTTGATCATGCTTGATATATGGTGAGTTGAACACAGTCAACATATTAAAGATGTTCTATGATGATTTTTATTTTTCCCAAATGTAAAACATTTCTCACCAATCTTATAAATACACGATAAATTTAAACCACAAACAATCTTTATTCACGAGAAAAGCTCTGTTTTATTATTTTTCTGCCGTGTACCATTTTCCTTTACAGCTAAAGCAATTTTGTTATTGTAGTTACTACAAAGGGAAGAATTGCGTTTTGTTGGAATTTACCAGCAGACGTGGCTGATTCTGCTGACTGAGCCAGCAGTGTTAGTGGCTGAAAAGGGGAAACAGAAAGCAGGCGACAATGTACTAGGAGCCAGGCTGGTGTTTGTTCTGTACGAAGTGACGGGAAAATTGGGCAGTGAAAATATCAGGAAAGGCACACCCACGGGGAACATTACTGGGCTTCTCTTGTTAAGGATAACTAAGTGCTGTGTGGAAAGGTTTTTGAACGAAACGTGGAAGAATATGGAAGAAAATTTTAAATTTCTGAAATCACTCAATTGGTTGGTCTTGCGATAGATTTAGGACATACGTATAGCTGGTTGTCTGTTTAATATAACGTATTGCACTTAGGTTTGTAAATAGGCTAGCAGTAAACAACAACAATCAGTCGAACCCAACTTGTATTTATAAACCTCAGCTACATGTTTCAGCTTGTTGTGTAAGCCGCCATCAGACCGTACAATAAGATTAAGAATGCAATATAAAATGTTCTTATTTTATATTATATATTTTGTATTGAATCTTTAATTTTATTTACAGTCTGATGACGTCTTCTACAAAAAGCAGAAATAGCTGAGGTTTTTATATATGAATTGTGTTCGTCTGTTCTTAGTTTTTGTTTATGCGTAAGTGCGTGACGGGATAAACAACGTAAATACACGCAGTGTCTAACTAGGGAAACAGAGTGCAGTCGTCCAGATGACGTCAAGATAAGTAACTTACCATCAGTGTGAGTAACCTTACTCATGAATTTCTTTGACAAGGGCAACGCCCAAGCTCTCTAGCTATGTATTCTGTGGTGCATCTTGTTTCAGTTACAAATAGGAATAAATAAATAATTGCCCGCTAGGGCCGCCTTTCAATTGCCTCTTCTTTGCAAGACAAGAAATGTCGTCTGTTGTGCTCAGTCGCTGCAGCACTGCGGTCTTTTATTTCGTGTGCTATAATACAGTAAAATGCTTACAAGTGCTCAGACGCTTGGCTTAACTCACAGTAACTCGAGCGTTTTGCAATATAAGGAATATTTACCTCATGTTACGAGTACTTGCATCAAAGACAGAGACTGCGACAGTCTCACTGAGCCATGTCCGCTATATTTCTGTAGACTGTATATTCACTCAGTAAACCTGAAACGAATCAACCACTTGGAAGACCTAGGCAGAGTTGGGAGGAGGAGATTAGATGAGGCAAATGAAGGTTTAAAATCCTTGCACCGCAACCATTTTCAGTCAGTTGTGGATAGAAATGGTTTTTGGTGATGTGATCTAGATTCATTTGGCTAAGAATGTGGATCGGTCGTGAGTTATTGTGAACACGTTAATGGACCGTCGAATTTCATAAGTAGCAAGCTACGTCTTGAGCGGTTGACCTACTGTTCACCTTCTGTCACCTTTTTAGGCCAGTGTGTTGTTGTTATTGTTATTGTTATTGTTGTTGTTGTCGTCGTCCTCTTTTTTTTTACTGAATGTCTGAATTTAGACCAGAGGAGAACCAATCTCGGGTTCCGGGTCACCATGGCCTGGAATTTTAGGGTGGCTCCTATATTTTTGGAAAATTTGTATAACCCTGAGTTCGTACGAATTTTGAGTTGTTTCCACAGATACATTCATCCATACTTCGTGAAAATCGGTGAATTTATTCAAACGTCGAAAGGAAGCACACACAGACACGCACGTACAACGTGCCAGTTTCATAATCATACAATATTTCCTTGACTTTTAAAGCTCAGAGGTCTTTATGTACCACCAGGGTTAACATTCAAAATTTCTGCCCGCAGAATGTATTTGTTGGGTTTGTGTGGATCTCGGGACAGACAGCGATCAGTGGCCGGCTGTAATTTCGTAGCTCCAGACAGTCCGTGAGATACCCGTGGTTCAACAGCTGCTGTGTGTGGACTTCGCCGTTAAATGCACACAATTCAGAAGGTAGAATCCACGAGTTTGCTTCGTAGAATACTCCACTGTTGTAAGATCGGTAAATGAAAATGTTACATTTTAATCTTGCACACGTGAAGTTAATGGTATATACCCTTTAGAACGTACTGCATTTATACGCATGCGCATGTTATTTCTGCTATCCACCGAGTCAGATGAAAGCAGTCCTCATTCTCACATTCGTTCATTTTAACACACTTTCAAATATTATCCTCCCATCTATGTCTAGGTTTCCCAATCTTTGCGTTCCTTTATATTTTCTGACTGAAACTTGGGAGAAATGGCGTATATTCCATGCGTTCTAAAATCACAGCCCATCTCATCCTCCTTGATTGGATCACCCTAATAATATTTCTGAGGAGAGTAGATTGTAGAGCTCCTCGTTACGTGTATCTGACCTCCACCTATTATTCCTATTTCTAAGGAGCATCGTCCAGTTCTTAGTCTAATCCATACATACACTCCACTTGACTATTTAAAACAGAGCGATGACTTTTCCATATGCTTTATCATTTACAAACTTCGCACTTGGCCTATGCAGTTATTATATTTCACAAACAGCATTAACCGGCTGTTCTTTACAATGGGGAAGCGTTTTGTTTTGTGCGAGGTAGGAAATTAAATATTATTCGCATGAACTTCTGACTTCAAAGGGTGAAGGTCGGTTCTTTTCCCACCGCAATGTTGGCCTGGCACTTGGTAAGCCTGTGCAAGAAGTATAATTGTCGTTATGCGGAATTTGTTTCCTTTGGCGGTCTGGTACAGTCACTGACTGTGAAGTTTTTGTACGTGATGTGTGTAATATTCAGTAGACAGACTGCAGTAGGGAGCGCCAAAAGAATGTTATTGGCAGTTGTTAACACTTTCGTTCCGGCGGTTTCTTCGTGTGGTTCTGTGTTTGTATCTCGGGAAGTGTGGGTAAGCGGTAATATCCTATAGATATGCATAGGCTTTGCGGGTATTGAATATTACGTCGTAATTGTGACTATTTTTGTGGTGTGTGGTAGAGTGTTAATATTTTACTTGGTGGATTTTGTTATTCAGTTTTGGCTTTGGGAAATATATTAAATTATTCATAACACATGTACCGTAGGCCTATTACTAACCTGTCTCTGTTTTGTTTCATATGTGATGGTTTCCACAAATATCGACATCTGTTTTCCTTCAGTGGCGTATTGCGGCAAGAGCTCAGCAACTTTGTGCCATTGTCTGCAAGGTGGGAATGGAAAAATACCTCTGGGAGATCAGACTTTAGATTTATGTGGTCATTAAAATTAACAGCTCTTCATTGCCATGAAGTAGGCGTGTATTCACGCATTCTTAAAATTGGTGCACATTCTAAATAAGTAATCCTTTTAATTAAATTTCAGTACAGTTCCCCCCTCTATATTTTAGTCTGTCAAGTACGTAATTTATTACTACCCACTTTTCTAACAAAATAATTTGTAGTGCTCTATAAGTCATCGTAGCCTTCACAAAAATTTTCGGATGTACATGCCGGAATTTCAAGAATACTGTATTCTGGTTTGTAACGCCGTATTGACGGATAGAAATTTAGCAGCGTTTTGAGGAATCTGCTGCCTCCATATACTCTGAAGACGGAGGCAGTAGGTATCTCTGTAATGCTGGTAAATACGTATCTACCAGGCTGCTCTGTTTCACATAACAGAAAGTGGTACTCTTCGTATTCACAGAAGTAAGGAAATGAAACGTCACGCGTTTGCTTGTTGTGTGAAGATTACTTATTACAAATACTTGACAAAAGACAGTCTTACTTGAAGCACAGTGTTTATGTACTCTCCGCAATCCTTTTCTTCCAAACACTTATCCACAGTGCGAAATTGAAGGTTGTCATCTGGCAAATGTGAAGGTTACTCTCTTCTGGAATTTGACGCTGTGTGTGGAGATAGCTGTGCCTCATTTTTCACAGTAGATTCTGGTGGAGATATGCAGATATTCCAGAAAATCCTGCTCCTCCTTTGATAAGCGGTGATTCGTAAGAACTGATAATCAAGGCAGCAGATTCCTCTGAAAACACTTTTTACACGGTGACACATGCCAAGGGCCATGAATGTTCATATGAACCTATCGAAGGTACTCGACAGTATATTAATTATTTAAAATAATTAGATATGAACTTTACGTAAACAGGGAACGGAGAAACTAGTGCAACCAGGGACGGTAAAAAATTATGCTTCTAGACGTCGTGTAATAGGCTGTCTGGACGACCGATGAATTTTGGTTCAATTCCCTGCATGCGAAAGAGATTTGTCTCTAGTCCAAAACGTCCAGACCGGCTCTGGGCCCACCCGGCCTCCTATCCAATAAGTACCTGTCCCTCTTTCCCGGGAGTAAAGCGACTGATGAATCTAAAAAGTCACCAAAATAGTTTAGAAATTAAAAATGAGTAGGGCAATACTGCCACTCCCCCCCCCCCATATGCTGTCATGACTTGCAAACAAGGACAACCTTCTTTCACCTTTAAAACTCAGTTAACATTGTTAGGTATTAAATGACGAAAGGTGATAAAAGGTGTTACATAAGGAGGAGTTGACGGTCTGTAGTCGTCAGCAAGTATTGTGAGGGAGATCACATGTGCAGTAATAAAACGCGAAGTGCATCTATCATGAATGTGAGTAACAAGAAATCCATTTAAGATTCTGGTAAATAAACCCTCAAAGAAGAGATGAATTGGATAATGCTGGATTAGGTGGGGGAATAATATTGAGGGATGTTTTAAGGAAATAGGTCATGAGATTTTAAAAGCGTTTAGGTGAACCAGGATAAGGCACAGTGACGAGTTACAGCCTTGAATAATATAGACCTGCTTGCTTGATTACGACAAGGAAAACCTATTGGCTATTCAAGGAAAACTATCTACAGTAGGTTTAGTTAATATTCCTTACAACGAGAAAGGCACTGCCTGACATCTTGTGGCTCAACTGGAAAGATGACCTATTTTGTCTTGCGTCTTAGAGACGCTTTCTTTGCATCATTTACACCCTGCACATAAGAAGATACATTTCCTTCGAACATAAATTCTAAAGAGCATAGAAAGGTGAGTCCTGTACGCGCACACATGGGAATCAAAAAAAGTACTTTAAACCGAAAGAGGATCCATATAATTTATATCAGAACATCTCAATTCCCCAGCGCAGGTGAAAGAGAGTTGAGACACCGTGAAAGAAAACGAAAATAGCAGAACAAGATTTAGTTGGCTGTTTGAAGTTTCAGCACTAGGAATGTCGTTGTGTGTGCTGATTAGCATTGCAGAATAACATTATTTTTATGTAAAAAATTGCAACATTGGATTTATGTCTCTTATTTGTCAGAATGTCTGATAATTATTTCGAATTTGCTGTTCACAGTGACATTGCAGGTACTGCTAAGGACCCGGTCACTACACGGTTGTATAAAATTGATGGCTTCACCGTACGTTGCTACATTCTGTCCACGTTCCAGTGTGATTCAGAATTACACGTCGGTTATGAAGTGCCGTACGGTTTGGTTGCTCTTTATTAACGAACACAAAGCGTTGATAACATTCGAAAATATGTATTTGTATATACTTCTAGTGACGTCAGTGTCAAAGTTAAAAATACGGTGATAGTATCAAAACGGATGAAATAATCACTATAAAAACCCTCTCACGTCCCTGTGAATCATTAATTTGTACAACGAATCAAAATCTGATTGCTTTGATGGTGCTCAACTCTCTGTACCCTTATATTTATACAGTTTGTCTATGTTTACACAAATTTTATCAATGATGTTGGCATTCGTGGACAGGCATGGAGACATTATGTAGCACTACACACAGATTTTAATCGTGTGCGACTGTACGCTGTGAGTATAATACAAACTATTACAATATTAGTACACAGGGTGCAGCCAGCATAATTCGTAAACCAGTTTAAATAGCGACAAAATTTCAGACCGCCGTAGAAAAGTTACGATGTACGTCCACATTAATACGCTTTATCATTGATTACTTGTTCATTTTAATATACATTTTCCGTACATTCGGTGACATAGGAATCCCAGACAGTTAATTGTCATTATTTCTCGCTTGTGTTCAAAATTTTCATTACTACTGCAACATATTTATACTTGTATTAGAAATGTCTGTCATATTAAAGAGTGCAGTCAAAGAAATTGTAAAATTGCCCAAAGATATAATTCGGTCTCCTCTGGTATATATTAACGTCCTATTCTTGTATTGGTAGGCGTATGGAATTTTTTTTAATGGCTCGACATCCCCTTGGGGGCCTAGGCCGCCTCAGTTATCGACGCTTCACGATCACACTTTTTAGACACGCCACATTCGGTAGGACTCCTCTGGACGAGGGACCAGCTCGTCGCAGAGACCTCTACCTGACAACACACAACACTCACAACAGACAGACATCCACGCCCCCTTTGTGATTCGAACCCACAATCCTAGTAAGCGAGCGGCAGCAGACCCACGCCTTAGACCGCACGGCCACTGGGATCGGGATCGGTTTATGGGAAAATAAGCTACGCCTTAAATAATTGAAAAGGCTTAAATTGCAGCTTCTTTTTCACGTAATTTTGCTTATTACTGCAGCGTTGCAAAATTATAAACATCCTAAAGAGAACGTTTAATCCAATTACTTTCTATGACTCTGTTTAAAAACTTTCAGGAATTGTGATTTTTTAACGGTCTAACAATAACTGTAATCCTTTGTTCAGATCTTCAAGCACAGCGGCAGCCTTGCTGTTGTGTCTGTATTCGGTGCGTAATATTGTAATTTTATCACTCTGTAAACTTAAGAGGGCACTTTTAGGTCATGTATCACGTGATCTGTCCCCACATCACAACTCAACTGACCTCTCTTTCTTTACCTTTATCTTTTCCGCGTTATTTAAGCGGCTGATGTAAGATAAATGTCAGTAATAATCGAGTGGAGGGCAAGCCATCAACCTCTTACTTCCGAGGGCTTAGATTAAAACAAGAGTGGAGTATAGAACAAGCAGTCGCTGATATATGAGAAATCACCCACGCGTTCGGTGGTTCATTGTTTATTTTGTGACGATAATAAACAAGAAATGGGGCAAGCGGTGGCGCAGTTGGTTGAGGCACTGCGCTACAAGCCAGAACGTCACGGGTTCGATTCCCGATGGTGTCATTGGAATTTTTTATTGACATAATCGTTTCGGTCGCACTATGGCCCTGGGTTCGACTCAGCCTCTAACAGAGGCGGCCGGTGCGTAGGGCTGACAATCTTACCACCTTCATGTGCCGATTGTCTAGAAATCTGGGAGCCTCAACCTCCTGGAACCCTAAGGGCCTGTCCAGGCCTGTAATGGGATTGCTTTACCTTTAATAAACAAGAAATGACGTAGGAGGAACCGATCTTTGTCTGTTTAGCTGTTGTGTAGTTTCCCTAAACATGTGCTGTGATCAGCTGTTTACTTTGAAGTAAAGCTAAAATGTGAAATTTACCATACGAGTAATTAAGTAAGCGACAGTAAAGTTACAGCTCCAAGTATTTTTTTAAACTTAGGCATTCTGTGCTTGTGATTGGCCAGCTTCTAAAACAGGCTATTTGGTCCAAGGTTAGAGTCGCGAATGCCCATGAGGCAGAAGGCTTCGTCGCCTCAGAGATGGTCAGAAAGCAAAGGCGGTTAATATGTCCTCCCGATACGAGTAATCAAACTGTATTCATTCCGTAGTCAGTATCATTACTGACCTGTCCCGGCTTCTTCACCTGGCGTAGAACACCAGCCATCTACTTCAAGGCATTTACCATCAGTTGTCGGGAGAATCACAGAGAAAGTCGATCTTTATTTTATAAAAATGAGAGAAATAATGCTCATTATAGTGCAGTTATTATAAAGTAAATAGAATTTACAGTTTGTCACTACTATTAATTAAATGGAGCAATTAAACTTTTACCATTATTATATATATTTTTTTTTCTATGGCTCGACAGCCCTATATGGGCCTGGGCCTCCTCGTTTCGTCGACGTTTCATGATCACACATATTCAGACACACCCCACTCGGTAGGGCTCCTCTGGACGAGGGACCAGCTCGTCGCAGAGACCTCTACCTAACAACACACAACACTCACAAAAGACAGACATCCATGCCCCCGGTGGGATTCGAACCCACGATTCCAGTAAGCGAGCGGCCGAAGACCCACGCCTTAGACCGCACGGCCACTTGGATCGGCACCATTATTATAATAACCTACCGAAATTTTACGTAACTTTAACTTGTTTATATTCACCATCGTTATTCCAATTCCCCTCCCCCCTTCTACCCAATTGATATTATCACACAGAACACTAAAGTAAAGGAAAGAGAAGCGGATTATAAGCAGTACTTTATGCAGTAATTAATGATCTTAGCAATTAATAATTAAATGAGGGCCCATTATTTCTACGAGTGTTAATAACAGATGTCCTACAATTACGTTAGTACATTGCAGTCAAGAGATATTCACTCTAGTTGGCCCTGTTTCTGCTTCTGTCTGTACAGTTGAAATATTGTAGGGAAACCAAAACGAACACAGTCGCTTAGATAAGGGGACAGCAGTTAATCAAACCCAGTAAGTTAATGAAAGTCTGGTTTCCGGCACTGCCCATCCATTTCAGTCGGCAACACACGCATCAAATCAACTTGGAGGAACTAATTGCACAATCTTCATGGTTTGAAAGTGGAAAGGGTGCAGCATGGAAGTGAGGTTGAAGTGTACAAAGCAAGAATTCGGTATGGAGGAGAAGTGGAATAGTGTTCAGAGTGAGGACTCGGTGTGGAAAAAATTGGACGGGTAAAGTGAGAAGTGTCCAGAGAAAGGATTTGGTATGGAGGAGAAGTGGAAGAGTGTACAGAGCAGAGATTCGGTGTGGAAGAGACGTGGAACAATGTATGGATTAAGGATTTGGTGTGGAGGGGAATTGGAGGGACTGTACAGGGAGGGCATTGACGCAAATCAGTGTGGAGAAGATAAGAGTGTAAAGAGAACAGATGTAGAACCATGTATGTATTTTCTAATTGATAAGAAAAAATAACAGTTTGTGTAAATACATGAAGAAGAACATAGACGAATGTTTAATATTATTACTTATCAAAAATAAAATTGAGAAGTTTATCAAAAAAATGTTTCTAAATAGGCCTTTCTTCAAAGCTCGTTCCCCGAATTATGTTTGAACTGGAGTCAACTGGCTAAGGATAGGAGGCTGAACGAGTTCTTTTGTATACGGCAACGAAACTTTGAGTTTCATGCAAGACGGATAATTTTTGTGTAAATTTTAGCTCCTCAAAAAGGGCCATGCTCTTTGAATTTAATCCAGATATTACGTTGTATATTTTCTACCTTAAATTATGCCTTGATCTACGGTGGTTTGGAAGTTGAAAACACGCGGATCCACTTGCATATGGAAAGGAAACTTTATGGGATAAACAGTAACCAGCCACATCAGACGTTTTTAATTTTAGACGCTTGAGTGTAGAACCTCTGTAAGCTCACTTGTTATGCCTAATTAAACCACGAATACCCTGGACATGAAAACAAGTTAACCGAAAGCCCGAATATGAAGCAGAAGGTAGTTTTTAAAATGTGCAGCCATCATTTTACTGCTATATATTTTCATGAGATGTCTTAATTAGTATGTTTTATCTGGGTTCGAATTAGTAGTTACAGGTTTATCGTAGAAAATGTGAGTTGTTATGCATTAAAGAGACATGCAGGTGCGAATATTTTTAATGTTCGATTTACATTTGTTTAGAAGGCCTTGTAAATAAAGTAAATATTTTTGTTAACATTTTACTGCAAAACTACTGATCAATTTAAAAATTTTTAACACGAATTTTGTCGAAATAACGAAAGGAATTCAGTTCCTACTTCGCAGAAAGTAAATTGCGTCCATCTTTTTAAGATCCACTTATTAATAATGTTCACGAAAATAATCGATATTTATTTTGCCCGCAGGCCCGTAGCCAGAGGGGTGCACGTGGGTGCAATACATCCACTAGGAAGTTTCAATATACCAAAATAGAAACTTGCTTATCAGCCCGCTAAAATTTTGTGACACCTTACCGCATCCACGTTTTGCCTCTGTTGAGCCGACGTGGTTGGAAACGACTCTTTTTCAAAAAAATATGTATATGCAATGTGTCTTGTGCAATGTTATAGAGCGCATTATGTAATTAAAGTGTTGATTTTTCCATCCTGACAAAGGCGACTTTTACGCTTATGCATACGTAATATATATATATATATGTATATACACAGTTTATGTATGACAGAGCATTATACACGTGTATAAACATAAGTACCTATATGCTGCCGCTCTGGAAGCTGCTAAACCGACCGTGTTCACGGTCTGGCTTTGGGCCTGTGTGCGAGTCATAAGCATCGCATTCAGACTGAACACATAGCGTCAAACGATGTGATGTCCAGTAAATAAATTTTGATGAAAAAAGCAATGGTGGTTTAAAAATGGGTTGTTATCCGGGCGTGTACTGTAAGGGTCTGAACAGAAAGACGAAAATTCTGAGTCAGAGTCAAAGTGCGAACCCAAAAAAATATTAAACGCATTTACCCTAAAACTAACTTATATGTTTATGTTTATTTTCTGAACCTATTTTCTGGGTAAGTTTTTGAAATATATGGAAAATCTGATAATGACAAAGATGAGTGATTATCAATCACGACAAAGCATGTTGGATAGAAATGAATAGAGTAAGCAGACGTGAGTCAGTTTGCCCCTTCAAAGTCCAGCTGTTACTTTACATACCGTCAGATATAATATTCAAAATTTCAGCGTTGTGCCCACGAATTGCCTTTTTGTATTTTTTATTTTCCTCAGAATTGAGAGAGATTATTCCCTTACACAACCTTAACTGACTGGCTGGAGCATGTTTAGTGTGCGGTACGAACTGAATATTTAAATATAATTCAAGTTACTCTTAGTCTTACTCTTTTAAAGAATTAAGGTATTGCTCGAGAATTAAGCGTCGGAAAGTGGAAGCCCACAAGTAACCTACCAGGAATGCCTGGCAATTCCTGAGCTTCCGCTTCAGAATTTCAAGTCACATATAATGTATTTAGCCTATCCTCTTCTTTTGTTTTGTTACCCTTATGTGCAGAGATTCTACCCTTCTCTGCGCGTGATGTAAATTAAATATACTACAGACAAAGAACAAAGTGTGCTATATCCAGTGTTTATTCTTTTTGTTCTACTTTCCTGCAGGGACCACTCCGTAAGGTTTTACAAGGAAATGATAGCGTCACTAAAATATTCCTGCCTTAAATTTGTCTTTTTCTTTGGAAGTGGCTTAAACACTAAACAAAGTAAAATCCCGAAAACAACGGGCTGAATTATTTACTTACGTGTAACAAACGAATATTAAATTATTACATTCAGCTAAGGCATAATTTCAGATGGAAAGCGGTCTGTAGCTGAAGGCTTTGAAGCTGTCACATCAGGATAATAAAAATACTGAATCCTTGTGTGTCTGGTTGTGTGCCGCCCAGGAGCACGTAAAGTTAGACACACGATATGGCCACTTGTCTTTGCATTCAAACAAAGTTACATAAAAATTACCAACTTATAAAATATATTGTGATTTTAAAAATAAAATCCTCGCCTAATGACACTGTTTGCAGGTCAGTGATAGGCTTTACAAAATCTACAATTCGTCAGTATCAGTCGAGATACTTTAATGTAGGATTATTTAGTTCTGAAACTGTAAGTCTCTGGTTAAAACTGCAGGTGAATCAATTAACATTCCTCGGTATTAACAAAGATATATTTAACTAATTTAAATAATTTCAAAATACTTTATTGTCTCATCCATCTCGTTTCATTCCTTACATGACAGTGATTACTCTACGCAGCGTATCACCTTCTTTAATACTGAAATTTCTGCACTTAAACAACAGAATACTTTATGTGTTTCGCATAACTCAATATAAACAGCACATAATTCCGTAAACAGGATTGACACTTCGCCGATTATAAAGAAGGTACATTGTGTCTCCTCTAAGGCAAGAGCTGTATTTTTTACTTTTATGATAAATTCTTGCATTAAGTTATCATTAAGGGCTATATAAATCCACGTGGAAATATCGCAGAAATATGTAATCAATTAAATATTTTTGTGTAAACCTAAATATTGTAATTTGAGTGATGTAATAGTTTTGAAACTACGGTGCCCATATTGGGCCAGATTGCAATCCAGTCAAACAAAATTCACTTGTCAACATCAGACGGTTTATTAACTTTCATTCTCCTCATTAATTATCCCAAAAGTCGCAATCCAAACCCACTTCATTCAAGGGACCTCATTCCCCATTAATAAATTTTTCCTTGAAAGGCTGGTTTCGTTCATCTGATCAACAAATTCTGCGTCTTTACAGAATTCAGAGGTTTGTTATTGTGTTGAAAAGGTGGGCCTTATCGTGACGGATCGATCCCGTCTAAATTCTCACCACTTCTTACTTAATAACTGAAATATTACCCTTCTATCTCTTTGCAGTTACCTGAAATTGTCTCTTTCCTTCAGTGTACAGGAACATAAGAAAGTAACTACAAACCCCTGACATCCTGCTGTGCCACTGAATACAGATACTGTATTACAGCGAATGTATTACTGTACATTTCATAAGACTTTAACTGCGGACTGGCGCAGAACAATTCGGTAAATAGGAGAATAAATGCATTAAGTACGTAAAATATCATTGTTTGTACAAAGAAAATTGAATTCTTAATGTTAAAAGTACATTGTGAGATTGCCTAACTAAGACAGCAAGAAAGCTAAGTGGATCAACTCCGTTACTCTGTTAAGTACCGTGTGTTTAATGTTTACATCAGAATGTTCTCACCTATAACATTTAGAATTAGAGAGGAAGGTCCCGACGTTGGCATGTTTTGTTACATTACATTTGCTTCCGTATATGAGATTAGATTCTTGGTTCCCATACATGCGCTCTGCTGAAGCCGTGCGATTTTAATCCCGCTTGTGGCACTGGTTTGCTAGTGGGAGGGGAGACTCCTATTTCTCCTGTGCAAAGTAGGATTTAATTCGATACAATATGCAGTACATAAGGCTCTCCGGGATGGCTAGTATTTCACATTAATGAATTTGAGATGCTGCATCCAGAAGCACGCATCTGTACCTGCGACAGCCTGGGATAGCTAAAGGCGTTATGCGCCACTATCATCATCATCATTTTATTTTTTTTCAGAGTCTTGTTGCCTGCATTCATCTTAGGAAGTGTCATCTACACTTTAAAGACTAATGCAACTCGAAATATGTGTTTATTTTCGCCGGTCCGTCTAGGTAAATGCCAGTGTAATGTCATCAAATATTTCGCACCCGCGTCCCCCAAGTCCTTACCGGTTCTGACTATATTCTGATCTCATCTTACACTCTTTAACTTCCGAAACGGCGATTTGTAATTGAAGAATGAAATTTAAGATCCTCGCGGCGCGGAGAATTAACATTTCGGTCATACGAAGTACGAAGCTCTTTATGTACTACAAAACACGGCATTGCATCCTGTAAGATCCTAATTATACATAAGAATGAATCTTATAGATGTTACAAAGTTTCAGTCTAGGATGATGAAGTGAAATATAATTAACTTAGTGGAGCAAAGCCCCTTTCAGTATCTAACAGGCATGAAAGTAGTCAAGAAATCCGCTGCTTAAGTGTTTAGGAAACCGAAAGTTTCATTGCCTTAATCTTAAATTGTGTCAAGATGCAACATGTGCTTCTACTTAAATTATATAAATGACAGCATCCACATGGTCCGAGACAAGCCGGCGTAGTAATGAAAGGGGCTGCTATTAACAGCACTGTAAGTGTACTTGAACTTCTTGACCCTTGAAGATGGTAACCAATAGGTTGTCCCGAAACGTCGGTACAGAACTACCATTCAACGATGCGTAATATCCCAGAAAGCGCAGGTCTCATCTACATCGCGGCGGAAGCCTGAAAACACTCAAGGAATTCCGAATTCTAAAAGTGAAAATATACTGAAATGTACACAAACTAACCGTGCTATGAATTATATGGAGCAAAGCACACGATATATCAACCCGATTGTGTGATGTAATCTCTCGTGAAATACCGCTCTGGCCTTTCGTCTGTGTACCATACAGAAGCAAGGCTGTTACGTTCACTTTCGAGAGATAAGCGGGCTGGAATCGAACCCAGGTCAAATGCGTATTTTACCCCGAGTTATGTACAGTACAAGAGATGTATATAACATTAATCTATTGTGGGATCATCATTTATAACAGCGGACGAGGCAATTCTACCGGAGAGCGTTGTAGTAGGTGCACTGTCATATTTACGTGCCCTACCTGGGCGTCGTGTTATCATTGTGTTCCGGCATTGTAACACACAGCATCAGCTGTAATATATTGCTACATAACGTGGGATGTTGGGATATACACGTGCTCTGAACTATTATCTGTAAGGCCATGTAAAACTGCGTGCTCTTGTATCAATAGAAATGTGTATATTCAATATTATAGAGTATGATTTTATCCCAAACTGTGTAGTATTTTCTTTTGTACGAAAATAATGATATTCTGGAATAACATTAGTGTAATGGGAATGAAAGTGATTTCAAGCAAAGAGAAAATTAAAATTTAATATACAATTCATTTGTAAACCTCTGGGCGATTGCATGGTACCATCATGCCTTGTTTTGTCTGTTAGTGTGTATATGTTCTCTGTGTGTGTGTGTGTGTGTGTGTGTCAAAGGCTACTATCCGAATAATTTTTTAATTTATTTCGTGAAATTTGCTTTGAACGTCATAACATCCACATCTTCATTCTTTTGTTTGCCGTCTTCACAAAGCAAGCGACATCGCTGGCGACTTATGATCGTTTGCTTCCCGTTATGACAGAGGTTTTCCGTAATTTGTCTCAGTCCCTTAACGGAAATGCCGGGGTAATTCCTTAAATTAGGCCACGACCTCTCCTTCCACATCGCTTCCAATTCATTATTCACTATCAAATAGTTAGTGAATGTTATATAACTTGAGTCACTGCCAATATCATTTAATAAACTACTGTTTTAAAAACTACGAAAGTGTGGGCATTTTGAAGAATACGATTTTTAAAACGGAAGTTTTGTCTTGTGTATTACGGGCATTGTAGTGTATTAGCGGTGAATTTTTCATTGCCTTTGTCTTGTTCAGTCGGTGGACGATGCGGGGTACTGACCGGAATACACAATGTTCATAAAACTAATTTGTATTCATTGTTTCCAAACAGTAGTAATACGTTACGAAAAAATGTGTTCGTGATTCATGGCGAGATTTTCATTTGATGGACTGGTAAAACAATGGATAGCTACAACTTTATATATGTCCATGCTAATCACGACCATATACTTACTGTACTGTGCTTCGAATAAGTCAAACAGAAGCTTCATAAGTACACATCATACAGTGCAAGTAATGAAATATAGTGTTTTGCCTTGATCTGAATCCCACAAATCGGCTAGGCTTGATATCCGCTCCCATCCGCACTGATTCTGATACATGGCATGTTACGTACATAATGTGTTTGGAGGGCTCTAATTTGCTAGAGGAAAACACAGAATTCAACGGGTTGTTTGTTCTATTATGAAACAACGGCATTGTTTACTGTGACATCAGTAAGTAAATTTATGTGTTTGATGAGTTCTGGTCAGACAGGATACTGACGTATAGACATTGTCCTCTATTACGGACCATTTGCAATGTGTGCTGTGATTGTGTGAGTAAATTCGGATAACGCGTGCGTGTGGGAGTTTCTTGTTTTCCGTACAATTAGGTAAAAATCTACACAGTCGTAACGAATAATTTGATAAAAAGAAGGCTCAAAATGACTTTTCTTGAGAGCATAGCAGATTGAGTGGAAAAATGAAATAGAGTTAAGATTTTGGAAGTTATTTTATTAGGAGGTCATTAATGTCTCCCTGACAGTTGTTTTGATGCTCTAAAAGGGAGGTGATTTAAAAAATTGGTTTGATTTGAATAAAACTCAAATTGACGCTTGAAGGCAGTGCAAACGTGAAAGTAACGGTCACCCCCAATATACCAGTGCAGGCACAGAGGAGGAGTCAAGGTATAGCTCTACCTATTTTCAAATTCGGCATTAGAACGGGGGTGCGTGGTAAACGCCGCGCCACTGACGCTTTTCCCGGGGACAGAACAGCGGTGCATTTTGTGCAGGAGGCTGGGTGGGACCCAGGGCCGTTATGGACGTCTCTTGCTCCCATCGGCTTTCGAACGCCGGACCGTCCAGTCCGTAACAAGTCGCTGTACCGACTACGCTATCCGGGTCTCTTCAACAAATTGTGTTTTCGCCTAATTTTTACGTCTAGTATTTTTTTTATTTTCAAAATGTCATTTTCGTGATGTGTGTTGTGTATATTAGCAGTGCCCAGTCTCGTCACGTTGCAGTTGATCGCCATTTGATACAATAAATAGGCCTGCACTCAGCCAAGCTTCTTCATTCGTGATGAACACGTATTTCGTCTGCGTTCCGGTCTTAAGGGGTTAGAGTTTGAAGGCTTAACAAACGACTCTCTTTTTTTTTACTTCGAATGACGTTTTTGAGTTTTTTCATTCCATTTGAACACCAATTTCCTCTTTGTGATTTTAATTATTTATTACATTTCTGATTTCCTACACGCTTTCTCTTTTCAAGTATTGGGAGACAAAGCTCTTACTACATTAAATTTTTTTTTCTACAAGAACATTATTATATTCTTTTTGAAATTTTCAACTTCAATGAATCTCTATGCTTCTTAATTACATATTAAAATAAGTTGAAGCTTCTAGAAGAAAGGACCAAATTAATAATTCTAAGTAATATTAAAGCAGCATTGATGATCTCTATATATAGAGCTTTTAAATTACAAAGAAAGATATTTAGAACAGTTTATATCAGAAAGTAGGTCAGCGTCATAATTAACCTATATATTTTCACTTGACCCAGATTTTTTGAACTAATTCTTCAACGTTGGTAACGGAATTCCACGGCATTTTGCAGCAGCCATAGCTCCATTAATGTCTTCACAAGAGCTAAATTCTAGACCTATTTATAAAACAGATGTATCGAGTCCACAGTCTCATATCCTGTTATTGTAAGATTAGCATTAATAGTATTCTCCCAGCTATGTGTAGGTGTCCCAGGAGATCTCTTCCTTTAAGGTGTTTAGGTTAAATTACCCGTGCTTTTTCCATTTGCTCCGCCCATCTCTACTCCTTCCAATTTACAGCTTTAATAGTCATATTTATTTGCTCCTTTTTATTTTCAATACGTCATTACATTTTATATCATGTCATTGCATACTGAAGTCTGTTGTTCAAAAGATATCAGTTAAAAGTTAGAACTTAAGTGCCCGTCATTTCGTTGTGCTCTATTAAACCAGATTAATCATATGTTTCGAGTAACACAACTTAAAGAAATGGCTTTTATTCTACTTTATTCACTACGACAAGTTCGGCCTGTCTTCTGGCCATCACCAAGTAGTTAATTTACAGTTGCATAACAAGAGCTGTTAGGTATACACCTCTCCTTCACATCTAATGTATACAATATCCACACATAATATTATTCCCAATAATGGAATAATAAAATATTTAAAATTGGTTAAAAAAGAATATTTAACTCAGTCCATTCGCCCTGTAGATCGAAGAAAAGAATATGCTCAGTAATGTGTAGGTGTGTGATGGGTGAGGATGGTGTGGCCGGCTCATAAATAGAGCTTAGATTTAGTATAAACATTTTTAGATCCATGAAATAAATTGAATTTAGTACTTATATGTTTCAGCTTTCTAAACCCCATGTATTACTGCTTATAGGTTGTAGACCTTATAGCTGTACGCTAGGTGTCTGCTTTCCTATTTACGTAATGAATATCATGCCAGTTTTGACACGTCAGTTATCCACCACTGTTCTTGTTTTAACCAATTTTAATCATTTTATTGTATTATTCCAATATTTGTAATATTTCATTAATGGATGTGTTTTACACTAGATGTGAAGGAGTGGCCTCAACCTAACAGTTCCTTTTGTGCAATTGTGTAATAACTACTTGATGATGGCCAGAAGACAGGCCGAAACATGTCGCAGTGAGTAAAGTAGAATAAAAGCTATTTCTTGAAATTGTGTTACTTAGAACATATGATTAATCTAGTTTAATATTCACAAGTCTAACTGTATAATTATTAAAAATGTTTGCCCTTCTGTTTATTTTAGTATTCATCACATGTAGACAAGTTCTGGGTTAGTAGTTACAGATTGCTAAGCTTATGTGTACTCGTACATGTTTCGTATTATGGGCTGTATTTCAGAAAATAAATGCAATTATATTTTAGTTAAATGCATAAAATTTTGTATTTTATTAATAGGGATGGAAATTAAATTCCCTGGCAATTAATTGAACTCGGTCAATTAGTTTTGAAGGGACAACCTGCGGATTGTCGACAGGAAAGATGACGTACGTGACATTTCTCTCATTTATTCATTTTATTTGTTTCAAGTAAAGAAACCAAATACATAGGTAATACAATCCGTTTGATATAATACCTCAGTCGAATTTAATCTCGTCGCTCATCAAATTTGAAAATGTTTAATTATCGTATTCTGTGAATTACTAAACACGTGCTGTCAACGCGTTCGCCCAGTCTAACTCTCTGTATACACAGCACAAGTAGACAAAAACAAATTTTCATGAATGTCAACGAAACTTTGTGGATACGTATCTAACCAAACTTCGGTGCAATCCAATTTCATATCTATTATGCTTAAATGTTCAATTTCATGGGATAAACATTTGTTGTTAATGGATTTATGTACGTATATGTGATTTAGTTCCCCAACATGCTACTGCAAATTTAAAATCATCACCTTCACTTTATCCAAACAGAACTGAAAATGACCTGTCACTTTTACGTGGCTCTGTGTATCTTATGCAAACTCAGCTATGATGTTTGCACTTAAATAGTAAGTACATGGCATTCATACTGCTAAGCATTATAAAGCAAACTGCTCATGAGATTATGCAGAGTGCTCAGATGTCTTCAAATTAAACAAAGAAAGTAGCACCTAAATCTTCAGCGCACCCGTCTGAGCACATTGTTCAAGGGTCTCCAGGCCTAATTAATACAAAGTAGCTGAGATGTCGGTCTCTACTATTTAAACTTTTGCTAAAGGAAAGGCGCTCCTAAACGGTCAATAACATTGTGCAACATTAATTACTGCACAATGTTATTGACTGTCCAGTCTTAATATTGAAGCGTCGCACAATATAGAGTGTCGATAAAATGAAGTCTGATGTTTACTCTACAAACTCGCAAACACTGAATTGTCTGTGGACAGATTTGCTCAATATCCATTCGGTTGCGACCTGCCTGCCGAGAAGTAAACATGTCAAAAAAGAACTTTTATTTTAATTGCTCGACAGCCGCCTCATATTTGGACGCTTCACGATCACACACTTCAGACACACGACACTCGGTAGGACTCCTCTGGACGAGGGACCAGCTCGTCGCAGAGACCTCTACCTGACAACACACAACACTCACAAGAGACAGACATCCATGACCCCGGTGGCATTCGAATCCACAATCCTAGTAAGCGAGCGGCCGCAGACCCACGCCTTAGACCGCACGGCCACTGGGATCGGCAAAAATAAAACTTTAGGTCTTCAAAAGTATTTTCAGTGATCAAGTAGCCTGGCGTAATGGATATACGCTGACTGTGACTGACTGCTTCTCGCATATTAGTATTTATTTAGCAACAGTCTTAAGAATCCCATCAAATGAAGGACCGTCGAATGGCAAAGAATATTCATTTGCCTCACTCTGCATTACGTCTGGCATGAGATTGTCGTGTGTGTATTGTGGTCTTCGTTGTACCATGCTTGGTAGAACGGTGATTATTTTATCTCTTTTAAAAACAGGCTAAAGCAGTGGCCACACAAGCAGCATCAGTATCACTGAACATGTTTATTTGCCGTGACCGACAAGCAGAATGAAGTATTACGCAATAATATTGAATCTCTAGGGAGAAACATATTGCACAATATTAATTTAAGGCAATAATATTGATTGTATAGGAGCCGCTTAAGAGTTGGTCTTGCCAGAAAGTAATATTTTTTTTTAAATTAAAAGAACTTTATTAACATTGATTAGTTACACCATCTACAACATACATTCTGGTACAGTAGTTGTTCCAGTTACCAACTGTTCTGATCGCCTCAAGCGTCGGAGTTGAATCCCGGGATCTCCGTAGTTGTTCAGAGATTCGTAATAGTAGTGAAAACTTTGAAGAACACTACCAAGCCCTTAGAGAAAGTAATATCAGCTGGCTTATGTCGTCAGGTTTTCGGGTGTCTGCAGTTCAAGTAGATTATGATAGCTTTGTAAAAGTGACAGGAATGAAAGTCCACTTCAGGTACCCATTGATCAACACCTAAAAGTTTTAAAACACAGTCGTTACTGTACTTAACATTTACTTTAAGATGTAAACACTCTCATTCTACTTACAGAATGAATTTATACGATACGTTTCTTGATTATCGAAATAAATGTAGACTATTTTCATAAAAGGCATTAATTGTAACCAAAGCTTCAAGAAAATTACAACAAATAGCATGTAAATTACCACAACAATACCGCTCCCTGATTGGACGTTAATAGGCAAAAGAAGGCGGCAAACACTTAGCCGGGATTGTGAAGTGTTTTTATGTACCATTTTCGATCAACTTGTAACAACACGCGCCTTTAACGTTTTGTGTTCTCAATCTTCCACATACAGATGGTGCAAAATAACAAAAATCCTTTATCTTTTCTTGCGGGTCAGACCACAAAACAGCTTAATGCGACCAAGCCGAAACATGTCGTCAGTACAATTCTGCACATTTATAATACAGAAATAAAAAGTTTCTTGTGAATCAAATTTGCTTCTTTATTTATTAACTGTTGGTGTTTGAAATGGAGATACAGTGTGTTACCTGTGGGGTGGGATTTTAATTTTAAAAGTCGTTAGGATTAATTTTGCCTGAAAGTGTTACAACATCTTTGCCATCGTCTTATTGTAATGGGGAATCGTGCTTCACATTTATCATTTCTAAAGACGAAGTATCCAAAACCTTTTTCCCCTGTCATAATTCGTGAAGTTAGAAATTTTTTATTTTATGTATTTATTTATTTATTAAAATACGTGGTCTGTAGCTCAGAATAATAACATCGATTGATGGAATAATCGTAAATAATGAATCGCAAGATGTATACAAAGTGGCATAATTTTTTCTTGACGCTTGTCTGTACAGACTGAGAAAAACCGTGAAATACCTCAGCATAGTTGATGTTCCGGACGAGATTCTAGCGGAGTACCACGCGGTTACCGGTTATAAGTGGTACTACTTAGACGTTTTGCTCGGTTTATGGCTCCACATTGAACAGTTTTCTTAATGACATCAAGTCGAATTCGTTATTACGTTTTCATATTTCAGTTAAAGAATAAGAATTCCCTCTCACTGACATTGATGTGGCCACAGTGAGTGCTTCGTTGCTCCATATGACAGCAAATTCACTCCTGATCATGTGTACTCTACCAGGCCTACCAACAACAGCAGGAGTTCCACTGGCTGATGATATAATGTGAATTCAATAGAAGAAGAATATCATACTTTCAATGAACAAACATTCGCATTAAATTTAAACTTGTTGTTCTTTAATTACTGGAGGAAATTCTGCTCTTATTTGGATAATAATAATTGGGATGAAGAGCATACATATAGGGCAGAGGGAGAAAGTTTGCTGGTCAGTATAGGATGTTCGTGAGAGCAAACAGTCCGTTACGTACACGAGCTACATATATCCAAGTCAACTGGACGGCAGAGTATACAATTAAAAATGCCGTCTCTTCGTACGTGTATAATTCAGAGTTTGGTCTACAGGACAACAACTGATATTAATCATCCCCATAGCCTCCAGAAAATGAATCGTAATATTTTGTGTTTCTTTGTGTGTTTATGTTTTTGGGGAATTTATAGACTTGTAATTTCGGACATCGGATGTGGATACGGACATTCCCTGAGACAATGTAACTGGTGCTACTTATAAATCGCAACAAAAGGAGCAAAAAAAGTGAATTTTTAATAACGCTGTTTAGATACATTACCCGAAAATAAAAAATTGCTTGTGTAAATCCTTTAGTAGGCCTATATTTAATGTTATTAGTTTCTTGTTACAGCGATATGGCACGCGTGGTCCGCTGGTCTTGCTTGTGTGGCCCGCAAGTGAATTCGCTAAGCAGTAACTACATAAGGTCATTAAGAGCCAAGTAGTCTTCCAGCGATCTGTAAAGGAATATGTAGCCTACACTCTATTCATATTAAAATAATTTATGTTTAAACTGCCATGTTTATTGGAGCATTTCCTGACCAGTGTTCACGATATTTATTGTCCCATCATCTCTCATTTTAACACATATCAGCAGTTTGTGAATTACTTTGAACTTCTTTTAATTCGAGGATTCCATTGTACTGGAAAATGACCCAGCGACTGAAGGTTCTGTCCCAGAAGAACGAAATCTTCAACAACACGACTGTAAAAACCTCAGAAATCGCATTTATTTATTTCTTCTGCTAGCAGTGTTTGTCCTATGATAACTAGCAGAAAGGTAACGTTATTCTAATTGTCGAGATACTGACGTCAAGATGTCGTACATGTAATTACCGTGACTTTAATAAAAAATAGCTTTTGCTTTGTAACTAGCGGTTAGCAACTTTTAAGGGGAATTAGTTTATTGCAACTTTTATCATTGCGAATTCCGTTGACCACAAGAGTCCAAAGTGTTGTGTTTTACGTGGCAGTTCTGTTCCAATACCAGAATGTTCCTGGCTACACAAGACCGACCTTGAGACTAAACACATCGCCACGCGATACGAAATAATGACTTTACAACGGCGCTATATTCTTCGACCAAAGCTGAGGTGAGATCAGGGATGATAATAAAGCCCCTGCATTAGGCCAGAAGTAAAACGTAACGAGAAATATGGGCGTCTGTACTCAAGCAGGGATGAACACCGTGTCGCCGGCATGCGTAGCTAGGATATGGGCGGATGGTACTAGCCTGCCGGCTTACACTAGAAATGCAAGCTAACTTTGTTAGTTTGACAGCTTCTGTCCGATTAGGTCATTTAAACAATATCAAACTTCAGTAATTGTTATTACTTCAGAAACAGAAATAACAATATGAGAACACAATTTGATAGAGATGCAGTTTTTTTAATTTCTAACTTTCCACATTTGTTAGGCTTAGAGAAGAATGGTGTAATTTTAAGCAAGTCTATTCCGAAAGATCTGATTTTATCCGAAAGTATTTTGCGTCTTTCTCAATATGTACGTTTTAAAGTGTGGCTATCAAATATAAAAAGCTGAAAATTTGAGCTGATGGTACATGGTTGTTAAAACTGATTTTATACAACTTTAACATTCTTATTTTCGGGCAAAGGACACAAAGTGTCACGTCAAATCCGATATGTTGGGAAAACCTTGTAACCCATAAGAACTGAAATTTAAAAAGGTCACTCAAAGTTACAAAGGAAAGTTCAACTAAGTTAGCATCTCTCTGAACCATTATACAAATGAGCATGACGTATGGCGTAGCGTTTGTTGATTTGTGAGGTCTTTATTTCGAAGTGACATTTAAAAGACAAGAAGTTGCCATTTACACTGAATCGTAAATTGTATTGTAATTTTCCACAGATATATAGTTACAGCGGTTAAATAAGAAACCAAGTTCTGTGGTCGTCCTCGTCTTAACAAAGATCGTATAAATTAATCAAATTTAACTACATTGCTATTGTACATAAGCTGTGCTTCCGGCAAGCTCTCCGTTTAGTGGCAGCTCATTGTTACATTTCCGGAATTGCGAGATCAGCGGACTGGACAGTGGCTTCATGTGTCAGGCGGAACAAGTCTGTTGGCATTTATAAGGGTAATTGTGCTTCATCTAGGGACGTCCGGCCTCATATTACCTTGGCCTAAGAATCTGCTGATAGAAAATCAAACACTTTTGAATAAACTATTATAAATGTGATGTACAGGTAATAAAGTCTGTGTTATTTGTTTGAGTGTTATTGTTGCTTTTTATAGTTATGAATTACTTGCTTGAGTATTTGATGCTTCTTTTGTTGTCGTAGAAAGTTATAGGTCAATTTAGAACTTCAGACGTGATGTCATTTGTAATACGTATGCATGTTGACCTAAGTTATGTAAGGAATTTATTGACCGCATTCCGAGAGAGTGGGGGAAAATGTTAAGGTATAATTTTGCCTTTGAGTGAAACAGAACTGTTGGTTGCCAAGGGCCAATATTTTAGGTAGTACAAACAACCGTATACGAGTCATTTAATTGCATGAAGAAACAAAGAAATGTAATTTTAAATTCTCCTTAAAAACAAGTCACATTTAGTAAACAACCTTAGCCTCTTAGAAATCAGATTGTTATTGACAGCCACACATTTCTTTTCCTGGAAGTGACATGACGTACGTACCTGTAATATTCGTAGGTGTTGCTAAGGAATTAGTAAACTATATAATATAAGTTGCTGCAATAAATAAATTTGTGAGGGAAAATAATGAAACACAGAAGAAACTGTATGAAATTGTAACGGTTTACAGCTCTCTTTATTTGGTCAATTAAGACAAAAGCTTTAAGCGCTTTACAATTTAAGAAGATGTGCTTCGTTAGGGCACTAGAGAGCTTCGCCTAATTGGATCATATTGAAATGATGTCAGTCGCTGTCATTTCAGTCGATTGATAACGGTAAGTTAAACAGAAGAAGACAATGTGAATATAAAATACAGACAGAATGAGAAACAGAATTCTTCCGAAACCGTGTGTAAAGTAACAAACGAAGGATGATACTGGGTTCTAAGACCCTGGAGGTATGAGCGATGAACACCGTGACTAACATAGGTCATCATTCACTGATCTTCCTCAGATTCTTCAATAAAGCTCTGACAACTCTATGTTAGAAGAAGACGACCACAAGGAGGTGGCAGGAGTCTATTTTAGTCTTTAGGCTGCAGAGCACGGTTCAGGGATTCCCCTTGAAATATTGGGGAAAACCACGAATATCCTCTATGAGATTTGAAGCTGTACGTTAGTGAAAACTTAGGCTGAGTTCTTCTGCCTTCTGACGTCATGTAGTCTGGTACTTGAACATCAGCATTTCGGAGGACATAGTCCCTGCCGTTCATCGGGGACAACATCAGTGCCATTCTGCAGAAATAATAGGATCTGCCACCGTAAACATAACTCTATTACTGTTTATGCTACAGAGTTCTATGACAGGTTTTGGTCTTTTATTTGGTCTTCTGCAGGCCATTCATATAAAAGCAACAAGTAAAATTTATTTTAAAAGAACTAAAATATGGAAATATATTTATAACATTTTGTTTTTTTAAGGATTTTAGATCTTATTCCCTTTTATATTCCATGCTTTATACATAGTTCAAGTGCTTTGTTAAGGTATTATGTATTAAGAAGTGTTGCTTTAATACGTAGCATTACGCGTTAGTTTTGTTGAATACAGTTAATTGCAGCTTACTGACTAATTTTTGGAAAGATGAAACTTGCTAAATCAGAGTTGTTCGTTGGGAGACGCTTGTTTTTGAGCCAGTCAACTGTTTGTGTGTTGCTTTTCATTTTAAACGTGAGTAAAAAACAGTGGCGAATATTTTATTAAAAATTTGAAATTAACGTATTTTTTGCCATCCCATCTGCTGAGTGTTCTGGAATTTTTATGTATCTTAAGCATAGTGTTTGTTGACATATCTTGTTTGTTTGTTATGTTGGGTTGTGGGTTGAGTCGTTGTTCTCCAAATATATTTTGGCTCCCTGAAATTAATGTCTTTATATTTTAATACCACAGTTACTAATTTGTTACCTATTTGTTTACAAAGGAACATATTGTAGGACCTAAAACTTAGACACGTTCATGATTATGATGATGTGTTTTCACTCTAGGTTTATGCAATTTACGTCATGAAGTGGTTCGCCTGTGTGCGCATGCTCCCACATCTGAATTCGGACTTAGCAAGTTACAGTTAGTTCCCGCTATCATGTGAACTGCAGATCGTGACATACGAACAGAACTGCATGAGTCATGAATGTAGTTGTATGACTTCCTTTTTGCAAACGTGGTAAAGTGTTATCGCCGCATATCTTAAAATATTGTACATCTAATAAAGCAGTTATTTAACAACGAGACACGAGAAACAGCAGCGGTGACGCAGTACACTTGTATTATGGAAGTTCCCGGTTTGGATCTCGGCATGGACCCTGGCTATCCTGAATCAGGTTCTCGTGGAATTCCTCACTTGCTCCAAACAGCTGTTGGCGAGTGCCTGGATTAAGCCTCGACGGCTTGCTTCCAACGCCTTTCAGATTCATCACTCAGTGATCATTCCTTCATGAGCGTTATCCTAGTCTTGGGGTAATGAAAGCATCGTAAAACAAACACAATGGAAGGCAAGAAGACAGCGTAAGCACTACGTTTTGCGCGAAGGACTGTGGAGGCTGTCGGTAACAGCGCCGGACACCGATTAACATCGTAGTAATGTATTGTCGTCGTATAATTGGGTCTACCCTGTATTGCTCTCCATGGTCTTTCTATGGAATGGTTGCAGAGAGTAATCAATTAATCAAATAGTTTCCCAAAGTACTAGACTACTCTCCTCCTCTGAGGTCCTGACCGAACCCCTCCCGCACATTAATCAGAAACAGACAACACAGAATATCAAGATACATTGAGCGCAGAACACTTGCAAACAGAAAATAATATGGTACACCAGCAACCTGCAGTCAAGAGTTATTATACTGCGCGTGAATACATGATAATTGCTTTCATAATAGCATTGAGGAGCTGTAATGTTTTGTAATTGTATTTGGCACTTGGAAGACCCAGGCGTAGATGGGAGGATAATATTAAAATGGATCTTCAAGAAGTGGGATGGGGGGGGCATGGACTGGATTGATATGGCTCAGGATAGGGACAGGTGGCGGGCTCTTGTGGGTGCGATAATGAACCTTCGGGTTCCATAAAACGCGGGGAATTTATTGACTAGCTGAGGACCTGTTAGCTTCTCAAAGAGGACTCTGCTCCATGGAGTTAATTAGTTAGTTATTTGGCACTTTAGCGCATTTTGAATTTTACGTCGTGGAAGTCAGTAGACGACTTAACAAGCACACAATCAAAGAATGTGCCGTTATCGTAGTCTTAGTACAGAGAATTTGGGGAAGGATTTGTCAAGTTGGATTAGCGGCAACTCACTTTGCACGCGCTTTGACTCTCAGTAGGACAACTGCGTACATAAGTGACAATATGCTTAGCTTACTTCAGTATCAACAGGCGATTGCAGGGATAATTCACTTAAATAGACCATGACGGCTTGCTGCCAAATCCTTACGTCTTCACCATGCCTGTCCATCCATCAGCTTACTGGTCAATATTACCTTTTGGTTGAAAACTATGAGACAATTTTTAAGGTAAGGATTTTTAGTCTATTTTGAAGTTTATATGAAAGGAAGACAAGGACACATATCAACAGCATACAGGAGAACTGGAGTGATACAGACTCGACTTATGCACCAGATCCGAACTTCACCCTAACGTTTCCAATTGACATTATACAGAAAAGAATGAACGTGAGTAAAACCAAGTGAATTTCTATTAGTCATATACAACATGAGTTACGTGCCAAGTGTGTGAGTGTTATAGTGCAATGCTTCCTCCTCCACATGCAACTGCCGGGACAGTACCTTATATTAGGCCACGGCCACTTCTTTCCGCAATCTTTCCAAGTCGTCTTTAGGCGCGTTCGCAACATTGCGAAAATCGGCTATTAGCTTCGTCATGTCTGTCTGTCCTTCCGTCTCTCCGTCCGTCTGTCTGTCTGTCTGCATGAAACAACTCCGCTCCCTCTGAACGAAGTTTCATGTAATTTGGTATCATATTATTTTTCGAAACTCTGTCGAGAAAATTCAAGTTTTATTAAAATCTGACAAAAATAACGGGTAGTTTACGTGACGATCGATGTACATTTACGATAATATCTCGCTCAATTCTTCTTAGAATGAGAAATGTTTCAGACAAATATTGTAAAAAAATCGAGTCTTGCATTTTATATTCAATAACTTTTCCGAAAATCGTGCCGTTTATGAGATAATGTGGATAAAAATGGCAGAGCCGGACAGGCCACATATGACAATATAATGCGGGGCATGCGCTTTGCATGCTGGATAAATAAGGCTCAGACATACACTCGGAATATGTAATACTTTTTGCTTCTACACGGCAACAATGGTTGCGCGAACGCGCCTCGATGTTACGTTATACATACATTGCCTGTCTTGTTCACTATCACCCTATCATTCGACGCACGGCAGTGTGCATTCCTAACGGTGTACTTAAATAAAGGACAAATATAAGTAGAGAGATGTTAATAAGAAAGTGCAGGATTCTAAAAGCGTCTTTCAAGTTAACTTTGAAATCAAGGTATAATGTAATAAAATATCGAATTCTTTTGATATCTTCTAACATTAGGAATCTGTGTGTGTTCTGACTCGTAATTAATCTGTGCCATTAAATATTTTTGGAATGAGAAAGAGCTTTGGAATTGGGAAGACTACACGAAAGCAGTGACCCGACAATTTCGATCAGAGAAGCAGGAATTCTATCTAGCCACAGAGCCATGCTGATAGATAAACTTGCGAATAGTTTTGTAATATTTGAATTAGAATACACAACGAACATTAATCTGGATTACGAAGTTTGAAAACAAACTGAACAATGCTGATGGTGTAATTAATTATACTGCGATAGCACCTCAACTAATGCAGGGTGTTGATGCCAAAAGTTTCTCAGCATTCTGTCGAAATACCCCATTCATTGCATGGTCACTTTTAGGCAGGGATGTATATTCTCGAAGGATTAACTACTTGAAATTAATACAAGAACTTTGTTTGACAGGCGCTGTCGGATCTCGGCGGTTCCGCACAGATTTCCTCCAGGAGCTGCCAACCCCCGGCACTGGTCCGCACTTCGACACCTCCGTACCCAACAACCTTACCGGGTTGGTTGGCAAGACAGCGTACCTCAACTGCCGCGTCAAGAATCTGGGCAACAGAACGGTGAGTAATCAGAATCAGTTTCTTTTTTCTTGTTTGTGGAGAATATGGTGACCTGTTTATGTCCTAACATTACAGTTAGAAGGTGCAGATCGCTATTTGTCGTATATTCTGATCAGAGGGGGCGGCTGAAGAGCCACAGCTGCCTCTTTCTTTTGTTGGCTACGGAACTGTGGAATTCAGGCTGGTGGGGGGACACACAGTCAAGGAAGTCACCTCGCTTCTTGCAATATATGCACCAGAAATGCCAACCTGGCAGATCTACCTTTCCGCTAGATCCAGACAGTTATCCTCATGACCGCATGCTCACTGGCACTAGTGGTTTACAGAATTTTCTTCAGGTTTTTGGTGTTACATTCTTAACAAGTGGCAGATCTGTAGCTCAGCGTTGGTACGGAAAATCTAAAGCTAGAAAAAAGAGTTTCGTTGTCCATGTAGCCTCTCATAAGTATTTTACTTTTGTGTGTAATGTACAAAGTTTCTGAGTAGCTTAACCCGCGTGTGATAATTTGGGAGGGGGGGGGTGTAACACCCCACGCTGCCCATAACTCCGTCGCCAATAGAATGTTTAACTATGTGTTGAAAGTCAGCTATGCGTATAACAGTAAAGTTTGGAACAGTCCTGGAAGATGTTCTTGCTGCTAACATCTCAGCTTCATTTCTGTTTGCTCGGTTCTCGTAATCTGCAATCTTAATATCGTTTAATCTATCCTAATAAGAATATAGCAGTTGTTAAGGGGCTGAGACTGACCCCACAGTATCATCGTGTTTATTTGCAGTTTCCATGTTCTGTTACAATATTATTCCACTTACAGATGTAAAATAGCGCAATCACCAACTTCATTTTTGACAGTATCCGTTTAGGACGGTAAGTGCCATGTTTTGCGTTGACTGCATGGCTAAAATGTATTAGATTTATGACTTTCCGTCTTACGTGACCTTTTCCAGGAATGAATTTGCTACCTAAATTGGGATGTAAAGTGTGTCAGTGTCCTGGAGAATTTGGCAATAAACAGAAAGACGAAGGAGAATTTGGATGTAACTTAAATATTATTTGCTTAAAGGGAACGACATTGCTGTTCGCATGCCAATGTAAACTTGTATAGTGCGAGTAGATTTATGAAAATTAGCGCAGGTACACAGCTACATCTGAACTGTCCGCTTTAGTAGAAACGCTATAGACGTGTATCGGTAGATGCCTGCTTCGAATATTGATGGGAGCATCGATTATACTCACTCAGGTTCTTCGTGGTTCTCCCTCGTTTCTCCGGGCACGTGAAGGGATAATATCTAGATTAGGCTAACGCTCATTCCTTCCAAACTCTTTCCAATTCACTAATTACCACTTATCCTGCCATCGGCGGTATATGGTCTGAATAGTGAAAGCGTCGTGAAATAACTCACCCAAGAAGTAAGCAGCCGTTCCCGGTGACCGTGCGGTCTAAACCGTAGGTCTGAGGCCGCTTGATTGCTGGGGTCGCGGGTTCGAATCCCAAGACGACATGGATGTTCGTCTCTTATGTTTGTTGCGTAGGTAGCGGCTTCTGTGACGAGCTGGTCACTCGTTCAGACGATTCCTGCCGGGTGTGTATTGTATGTGATCTAGAAACCTAAAAAATGAGCGGCTTAGGCCCGAGTTTGGCTATTGCGCTACAGATAGAGAACTATACCAGTAAGAATACATGAAACAATAATGAGCCACATAGAGCAGTCGGTATAGTGACAAGGGCACGGGTTAGGCGGTCCAGGGTTCGAATCCCAATAGGAAAATATATCTTTTCTCTTCTCCAGAATGTCCAGACCGGCTGTGTGGCCTACCGAGCCTCCTATACAGTGGGTTCCTGCGTTCCTTCCCGGGAATAAATCGACCGAGACGTGTACTTATCCACTCACCTCCATCTAGTGCCGAGGTTAAGAATGAGTGTAGCTGTACCTCTGCTCCACATGTATGCTTTGTGGCATCGACAATGAAACGTTTCCTTCCACAGTACAAATAATTAAATTAGATCATCATTGTAACGCACCAATGACGATTGAGGGCAGTATCTAGTGTCAGTACTTCTGTTAAGTGATGAAGTGCGTGTTCTAGGCATTTCAATTGAAATTATTAATTAATGAGCCACTTAACTAACTACCATGCTCTTAATGGAGATGGAAAATTATTATTTCTTCGTTCATTAGCGTCGTACTAGTTTGATGTGATGCAGACTGAAACACTGTACTCGAAATTATTTTCTGAGAATTAGCTTATGAGATGCAATACACGGAAGTTTTGTTTGTACGGCGAATTAAAAAAGGGGGCCTCATCTTCAAGCGATGCAGAGTCGTGAGCTATGCTGGTGGGATGTTTTATACTTTATGTCAACAGATTAATGGAAACAGTCAGTAGTTCCACGACTGTACTGATATTGAAAAGCTGGGCACACGGGATGCGAGATTAGGCCCCGTATTTAATGCCGATATGTATAAGTGTAGTAAAAGTATCATGGCGTTCCGTTGTTTGCAGCTTATTGCTAAACTGGATGTTTATTTGTGTTGTGAAATGCTGCCGTGTCCAATTTTAGGTGCGCTCGCATAAGACGCGAAAAGCGCCTGTTGGCTTCGTCGTGTCTATCCGTCTGTTCGTCCATCTGTCCGCATGTATCAAATTTGATAATGGAGACTTTTGTGAAAATCCGGAGAGAAAATCCGAATTTAGTTGAATTCCGACAATAATGTCTGGCACTTGACGTGAAGACCGGACAACACTCGACATTTTTGCTTGTTAATATCAGCACATGGCTCAACAAGGCAAAGGGAAGCTTTTTGCCTTTCCATGGCAACACGTTACGTTATACTAGGAGTGCACAAATTTTCCAAAATCAAAATTAGGTGCCAGAAGGGTGACAGGAAGCAAGTTTCATCCTGAGGACCATCATATATTAGGCTTCACCCTAAAACATTCAGTCACCCGGGAAACCTGGCGCACGGATTTGTATTCCTCGGCTTTTACACATATTGGCTATATCTTTAAATTGATGCTGAATACAGTATTATTATTATTATTATTATTATTATATTATTATCCATGTTCCTTACCTCACAGCAGTTTAGCTGGTTGTCAAAAGAGTACGGGGCTCACTGAACAAGCAATTCTTATTCACTGTTTTGCCAAAAACTTTATGACTATACGCATGTATTAAGTATTACTGCTTTCTGCATTAGAATATATAGAGCAGGGCGGATATTAAGCAGTTTTAAGCTTTCGTGTAATTTGTTTGGAATAATACCCGTTGTGGATAGTACTAGTGGTATATTATTATTATTATTATTATTAGTAGTAATAGTAGTAGTATTAGTAGTAATAGTAGTAGTAATAGTAGTAATATTAGTAGTAGTAGTAGTACCATTTGAGAATATACCTACATATTATGAACGTAGATGTCTTTATACTTAATAATAAATAAGACTATGACTGTGAGCTACAGAAAAATGTTCTTTAGTATTTCTGGCCCAAACTCCCTTTATACTAAATTTTCATCCGCCTCGCCCCTTATCCGGAATCCGGTCTGTAAGGCGATTTATTTTGACGGGTCTCTTGTTGACGTTTGGACTGGATGCGCCTTCTTCAGTGGAAGTCAGGTTTTATTCTGCACCCCCCCCCCCTCCATTTATAACGTTGCCTGTACGACCGAGCTCTATGCCATCTACCGGGCTCTTCTTTTCATTTGGTGTAAACCCCTGTGATATCATCTCCTCTGCTCAGACACAGAGTCGTTGTTACGTAAGAGACAGTCCAGTTGTGGAGAAACTTCAGTAAGTGTCCTGGCTTCGTAACTGGGGGGAAGGCTGTGGCCTGCTGGCTGCCTGGTCATACTGGCCTGCGGGGTATTAGGGCCGTTGGTGAGGAACAGGAGGCCGCACTGCTTGAAAGTCTGACTCCAGTCACAGCCGTAGGCAGTAATATTAACACTTCTGCCTCTCGGACTCCGCCATCCTAGTAGCAAAACTTGTGGTTTTACAGAAGGCAACAAGTTGCAAGTTGTGAAACAATCGGACCAGGTTCGGCTGCTCTCTGATTTTCATTAGAATGCGAGTGTCTGTGATCGCAGTCTTCCGGATGGACCGTAATCGCCTCAGCCATGGACTTCACTGCGTTGTGAGTCAGCGATTGTTTCAGCAGACTGTGACGTACTCCTACCAGTGTCCCGTATGTTGATGAAATTCCCATGTTTCGAGGAGGCACGTAATATTGTCGTCTGCATAACTCCTTGCGCACGGAAAATTTAGGCGTAAGACGGATGATAATATAAAAATGGGCCATAAAGCAATAGGCTGGCAGAATCTGGACTGGATTCGTCTGACTCAGTATAAGGACAAATGGCGGGCTGCTGTGAACACAACAATGAATCTTTGGCTCCGTAAAATGCGGGGAATTTCTTGACCGTCTGAGGAACTGCTGGCTTCTCAAGAAGAACGTTGATCCGTGGAGTTAGTTAGGACAGTTTGCGAGATAGCCTTGGTAAAGATCCTTAATCTCTTTGAAGTATTCTTTCATTCTTAAATGTTGTATGGCTTCACATTTATCTAAATGACATATTTTGCTAAGTACTACGTATTTGGTGGCGCCACTTGCAAATGACTGCTCGCATTGATGTTGGTGTTTTACATTATTGAATGAAGGTTAACATTTCATGTATTATTGATTCATTTCTTAATTATAATCACTCTTTTGAGCTAGAGGAATATCCTCATACAAGCAAAGGAAAAATAAATGACCTTTGCATCTTTGTTTTAAATATTTTTGAACTTTATTAATACACATAATTATATTCAGTGTTACGTACAAGCTTCTTAAATTCTAATTTGGTTGTGATTGGTGTGTTCCTATCCAGCTAATATACTTCGAGAAACACGTGGTGCCAACCTTTATTCTGAAGGTGAAATTATCGCAGGAGAATGAGCTACGTTTCCACTTTGCTATTTTAAGTGAAGTACCGACTGTTAGCTAAATTCAGCTAGAAAGTTCACAGGACAGGTTGTAATGCGTTTTGCTGTAGACTGACCAGTCCTATTGCACCATGTCGTCGTCACAACATTGATGTAGCCCAATATCACAGTGTAGATTAGTTCAGCCTCTCCATCATGGTCTTCGCCTCTTTGTCACGTTGTCACTTTCATAGTGCAGTTTGTATTCATTCTCAATCATACGTTCCATAACGGACGTCAGTAATCCCCAGGAGTGTGAACTCGCTAACATAAATTTTTTTTACAAATTAAGAAATGGCCTTAACTTAACAATAATTAATACAACGTTACTAGTTTCTGTGTAAATTAATGCTTATAAGTCTTCAAGACAAGATACCTTTAGTTTTTTCTCGTGTGAAGTTAAAACTTTGTCCTCGATGTTGAGCACCGGGCCATGAAAAACTTATAGGTTAACAAGTTGAGAATGTAGAGCGGATTTTTATGGCTACCCATAAAATTTGCAGGCAATGTTAGCAAACATCATCTGTTTTCGCCTGTTCAACGGTGATAAAATTGCAGTATAAATTTGAATCATAGAAGAAATTATAGGCATATTCTCTTCTTTTCCCCGCACAAACTCTCCCATTCTTAACAATGTTGTTATCTCCTCTCTCCGTTTCCTGCCGGATGCTGCTAGCTGGAAGTTGTCCAAAATTTTACAACCAAAAGCAACCCCTTCCTTAACTTCGTCATCGCTTTTGCATTTTCCTTCGTATTTAACCCATGAATCTGTCCCCCTTTCGCCATTTCGTGGCGTCATTGAGGGGGAACATCTAATGCTAGGTAAAAAAAAAACTGTGTAATTGTAATTTCAAAAACTTTTCCTCAGATTCGGTTAAATATAAGACTCAGTTCCACAACCGCGATTGTAAGTACCAACTGTTTTAATGTTAAACTTCTGGATTTTGCCCACAGGGTGTATAAGTGTTCATACATTGAACAGCGACCATTTACTTACGGGCACATCTTATACTATCTGGTCCTTTTAATGAAGGATTTGATGCAGAGATTCACAGAATTTTCCAAAAATTTAGTAGCAGCCTCCAAATTCTAGGCGCCAGAAGGGTGACATGAACCAATTTCCATACTGAAGACCTAAAATTCTGAAGTTGCATGTGAACCTGTCTCTTATCTGGCGCTTTCTGCTCAGTGTGTGGAAACTGATACACATTTCTTATTTCTTACTCTTTAAAATTATTTTTCCATGCAGTATGTCTTTATTGTGGATAATTTTGTAACAATTCAGTGTCAGTGACGTGCAAAAACAGCAGACATTTTTTTTCTTGTAAAATATATATACTCCAATATTGTACACTTATCTGTTTCTGGGAAATTATTTCCAGAATTTCGAAGACGAACGTCGGGCTCATTCTTAATATTTTTATTTTTTAATTACGAAAATTTACTCTATATAGTTTAGGCCTACATGTGTGTTGCAGATTGCAGCTTTATTTATACCTGTAGGGCGCAGTGAAATTAAGTTACACAAAGAGACAAGTACGCCCCTGGTGAGAACTCGTGAACTAAATTTTATATTGCTTTCACCGTGCATTTTCACTTATTATTCAGTTAACCAACAAATACACAAACATAAACTACTTTATACGGTAGGGGAACACATCGATACTAATAAAAACTATAAAGTAGTTTATGTTTGTGCATTTGTTGGTTTCGTGAACTAAAATCTGCATGCTTTGTCTCAGATATGGCTATTTGCTGGGAAGTGTGCTTCCTCAGTGCTTGAGACTTCTTATCAGGCTCTGCAAAACACAGCCTACAATCGGCCACCACTGACTTTTAATCATTATATGTAGGCATATCTGCGACATTCTGTCCTCTCCGTCACGCTGTCCTTGTGGCCACTGGTCACGTTCTCTGTACGAAAGCCTTTGAAATTCCGTACAGTCTCTTGCAACTGCAACACAAACTTGTCATTACATGGACTACATCTAAATAACATCAGTCGTGTAAACATCATAAATAATATTTCTTCGACTTGCTATACCGTCGTTGTCCGGCTCTCACACCGAGGACCCTCAACTGACCGGTATAGTTTTGACGCCCTGCACAACCCTTTCCGGATACCGGGCTCTCTCCTTGTCAAGCCGGAATCGGGATGAGAGCTGTGCACAGCGTTAGTAGAGCTGCCACCACTCACGAGTTCTTATTGCTACTATCAATATTGTTGTTACTGTGGTCTAGCTCCGTGCGTAAGCTAGCTGTGTCTGTGTTTAAGACATCTGCTACTGGTTTTAACCCTCTCTGGGACGTGGGATTAGGAAGAGAAAAGGGCGCTCGCTATGGTCCAACAACTACCTAATAGTGCCTTACGGAACCAAACAGCTGAGTGTCTATAAACTACCATTTATTCATAAGCACAATATAATTGAATAAATCAAGAACTAGAAGTAACTAACTAACAAATTACCCATTTATACAAGGTTTGCTAACATTGTCAATGTTCCCCTGAGCACCGAATCCTACGGATGAAAAGTTACAATTTTCTCAAGGCGACCTCCATCTCGGCCCTTCTACTCTCTCCAGAAATAATAAATGTGTGCTCACTCCATGGGAAACCGCTGCTGGATACGAACACCCAGGGCAGAGTCACAAGCAGCCCTCCAGGCATGTCAGTCGGCCTTCTCGTCTGCACAATTCGGCTCCACGCCGCCACCTCGGTTCGTTAATCTCACAAAGACCCCACCTCGGAGTCTTTACCCATCTCAACTCACTCTCACACTGTTTTTACCAGAATCCCCTCAAAAACGTCCTGTCTGCTCTCCTTTCTTTCTACTTTGCCAGATCATCACTCCACCACCCCTAGCTGCGGGTGAAGTGCTGACCACAATAAAATGGCCGCTTTTACGGGCCGGTGAACTTAGGGGTGCATGACACTACATCACCCGCACCTTAAAATGTGCATATTTTCCCCAAAATCTGCACAATTACCAGTATACCAATTATACCCAAAATGTTACAAAAATTACATCAATACAACAAAAATAACAGAAATTACAACCTGAACTGTATCAGTATACACATTGCTCATTCGTTGTTTTACATTGCCCTTCTACATTATAGTCTTAGGACCGTGACATCGTCACTATCATACATGTGTGTTTCCTCGTCCTCATTTCGCACTCATACACACACGTTGCGCGTTGTGCATCGCTGTCTCACTCTCAACCGCTGCTGCTGTGTCATGCGTGCGATACTAGAACGCTGGTCGGGTGTTGCGGCGAAGTCACCGCTGCACTGAGGATACACAGCGTCTGGCGGGTTGTCTAACCGCTCTGCTTGTGGGTTGTGGGAGGCTGCGGAAGTCTCAGGATGAGTCTGCTCGCCCGACCGGGTTGTTGGTGCCGAGTTGGTTATGCATCTGGGTACGAGGTTGCGCCAGACAGCTCTCACTGCACGGTAAAGAAGGTGCTCACACTCAGCAACTGGACTATCATTAGGAGGATGAATTTTTTTTTCTATGGCTTATCAGCCCTTTTCGGTTGCCTGGGCCTCCTCATTTCGGGGTTTCATGATCATACACATTAGACACACCACACTCGGTAGGACACCTCCGGACGAGGGACCAGCTCGTCGCAGAGACCTCTACATGACAACACAAACACTCACAAGAGACAGACATCCATGCCCCCTGTGGGATTCGAACCCACGATCCTAGTAAGCTAGCGGCCGCAGACCCACGCCTTAGACCGCGCGGCCACTGGGATCGGCTAGGCATTATAAATTAATACAAGACCGCTCTCTTCCTCAACTCTATTTCATTTCTCATTAATAGACCTACCTCTGGAATCATTTAATTCTCGTTTCTTGTTGAAAACAGCAATACTACCTTTATGGAACGAGATCATTTTCCTTTCTCAGATTAAAATTGAATCTAAAACTCAGTAATTGGTTACGGATAGATGAAGTTACTTTCAGCCTCTGGGCACAAAGACTATAGGAAGCTTGACGACACGATGGACAGAGTCAATGAATTAAATAAATCTAAATACAATGTAACATCTTCAAAAAGTTACGTAAGTGTACTAATCCCATCTTTCGGCGCCTACAGTATGAGCTATTGGTAACGTCGTTAAATAAACCACAAATAAATTTAACAAATGTGCACCTTCCTGCGTCATATCGTTTTATATGCAATGCTGCATTGTCATTCCGTTACGCGAGCACATGTAGTCAGTCACATGACAGATTTATTTTAATTCACGCTACGCGTTTCTTTACTATTATGTCGTCATCAGGCTGAAGCGTGTTTCCTGTCGTTTCATTACAAAGTAATTAATTTGTTTACTGGGAGACACGCATCAACCTGGTGGTGATGTAATAACGTCGTGACGCGTTGCGTGAATGAGAATAAAGTTATGATGTGACTATACACAGTTGGATAGGAGGGCTGGAACGTAGGCACACACAGTACTGCAAAGTTTATATGTAGTGTGTACGAATATACGAGCATGCAGTGGCATTTGTACAGGGCGATAAGACAATCAGAGAACTGCGCGTGCGGTCACGCAGCCTCAAAATCTCGCCGACTGCTGATGAGAGCTGCAGAAATCACCCTTTACTAGTGTGAGCCTTATCTATGTGTTACAATATATGTGACATGTGGGAACGCTTTAAGTTTTGTTCCTAAAAATATTGCAGCAGTTTTACCTTCTTAGGCAGAGCAGTATCCCTTGTATCATGTTAGGTAAAGGTAAAGGTAAACTTCATCCTAGAACAGGCCATGAAGGCCCAGAGGGGGAGTGGAGGTGTAGCTCTACTCTTTCTTTAACCTCGGCGCTAGATGGGGGTGGGTGGTCAACGCCACGCCCCGACCGCTTTACCCCCGGGAATGACCCGGCACCCTGTACAGGAGGTTGGGTAGGCCCCAGGGCCGGTCTGGACGGGTGCTGAAAATTTCGCCTCCACCGGGATTCGATTCCCGGACCGTCCTTTTTGTGTATGTTATAATGGTGTACTTTTATACATACATATGCATATATTGTATAAATTTTGTGGTCCATTTCGCGACGTTCCATGTTCTCAGTATCTCAGATAGTGCCATAGTCTAGGTAGTTGGACAGATGGCTTTTCATGAAGTGGAAAATAAAGGGAAGAAAATAATGACTTAATCAAAGTAAAGGTAAATTTCACCCTAAAACAGGCCATGAAGGCCCAGAAGGTGGAGTACAAGTACAGCTCTACTCTTTCTTTAACCTCGGCGCTAGATGGAGGCGGGTGGTCAACGCCACGATCCGGCCGATTTACCCCGGCGAAGAGACCCGGTGACCATTTTACAGGGGCTGAGTGAGCCCCAGGGCCTCTCTCTACGGGTGCGGAAAAACTCACCCCCACTGAGATTCGATCTCCGGATCTTCCCATCCGTAGTGATTCGCTATACCGACTACACTACCCCGTCTCACCCTAATCAATGTACTGTCTTGTAAATTTCCTGGAGTGATTAAAGAAAAATACAAAAATTTTCTTTCGGGTCACTAGTGTCCCGACCGCATTTCGGACAGGTCAGCTACCGAATAAAAGTTAGCACACTACAATAACAGCTGCCTCGATTATAGTGTGTATTACAATAGTGCATGAGACGTGTGAATTGTTACATGGATATTATATAGTGAAATATATTAACTTCAAAGGATTACAATGGCCGGTCATATAGTCCCAATGGATGGTACTGGAATACTGAAAAAAACGTAGCCCTAATGAATGGAAAATTTCATAGAAGAAGATCTGTGGGAAGACCACGGCTAAGATGGGAAGACAACATCCGGCGGTACTCTTCGTTGCTGCTAAATATAAGAGGATGGAGCTGAGTAGTAGGGGACAGGGATGTCTGGAGGCAACTATTGAAGAGGCCAGGGCTCGATGTGGACTGTCGCGCCGTTGAAGAAGAAGAAGAAGAAGAAATAAAAAGAAGAAGACGAGAAGAAGAAGAGGAGGAGGAGGAGAAGGTTACAATAGTGCAAGACATGTCCTCTTTTAGAAGTTAAGTAGAAAAAAGAAAAGCATTTAAAATCAATCAAAGGTCAATCAAACTTCTGAGCACTATTAGCGCAATACCACTTCTATAAGGTCCTTGCCACATGCGTCACAACCATAAGTGCAAGAACAGAGCACTACTACTTATCGATATTAGTAATATGTGAAATGTCGAAATAAATCGTGCAAGTTTATATACATTCGTAGATCCACAACCGTCGCTGTTAAGTTACAAGTACAACTATTTAAAACAAACAATTTCACTTACTGGAGAAGATAAAATTAATGACTTTCTTGTTCCTGCATTCTTGATGCCAAGTGAACCAGGTCTGGTTGACAAATGAAAGTCTGCATAAGAAGATAAGCTTCAAAAGTTGACCGTCTGTCCACTGCCAGCAGGATTAAGAGTGTTTTACTGCATTAGCAGATAGTGTCTTTACAGGACGACGAACAGAACCTTCCTCATTGTCATACATTTTGATGGCAAAGCAAAGTGCGTGAACAGATTTTCACGTAATCTTTTAATTTCTTTCTCTATCCGTCGTCCTAAGAATTTGCTGACCATACGCCGGATTGTAGTAAATCGATAAACCCCACTCTGTAGACACAGTTTCAAGAAATTTTATTGATCGCAACTGATGTTCCTTTTCTTGACTTCGAGACATCTTGTAAATAAACAGCAGAAAACTTCTGTCCGTGAAAGATACTTTTAGTATGAGAAATTCGTGTTGTATTTTAACAAATTATAGAATTTTTTTTTTTGGGGGGGGGGGGGGGGCTGGACTTAAGTTGTACCTTTGTGCCGAAGGGGCAATGTGACTGAAAATATTCCGGCCTTATAAATGTAACCACACTGCAATGGTATGACGGATATTAGCTAATAATAATAATAATAATAATAATTATGATATATATTCTTTCAAATTCATTAAATTCAGCTAAATTCAATAGGTATTTATTAATGTGCAGACTTAACAGCACAAGTGTCAATTATAAAGCCAGCAAAAAAAAAAACAAAAAAACATAAAAATGACACAAATTATTACACTAATCATAGTCTAATTTTAATTGTTGAGCAACACTGAATTTTACGTTGCATTCACCGTCATTTTTTTGTTTAATTGAACAATTAATTGTTCAATTACACTAATCATAGGGAAAAAAAGACGAAGGCAGACACTCATAATAGCAGCAACCACAGAATCAAAAGCATTTTTTTCTTATTAATCCCCAGCAATTGTCCCATTACTTTATTTATGAATCGCTGGTGCCAAACAGCCGAATATTTTTTAGCAATCGGTATCAACGCTGCCGTAGATTTCCTCTCGTACGAATAGATCGACCCCGGCAGTGAATTTTATTATTCCCAGAAAAGCTACCATGTTGCCCAGCAGTGCTCCGGCTACGAATGTTCGAAAACAAAACGCATATTGCTCATGCTACAGTCCTTTTTGAATCTGTGTCTTGTTTTTCGCTACAGATGTCCGTTCACTTCTTGCTGTTGACTCATCTTCTCTTTCAATTCTGTCAACAATTTTGTATTCCATTTCTAATGCAAAGAGTTTGGTGCTTTCAAATGTTGTGTATTTCTATCTGAAATCATTATCTTTTGTTGACCAACCCTACGTGAATATGAATTTCATATTCTGCATAGTCATGGGATTTTAAAAGTCAGAATTGTTTATACGTCGTATATAGACTTTTCAAGCCATATTCTATTTTCCTTTAATATTAGCACTGCGTGTTTTATGGACCTTTGATGTTCAAGCTACGAGAAAGGTAATACGGTACGATGGTATTGATATGACCTAGCGGCGAGTTTTCTGTGTGTGTGTGTGTGGTGGGGGGGGGGGGGGGGAGGCTCTCTGCTCATCCGTTTTCAGACTGGTGGGAATTGATACAGGATTTTAAAACGGGCCGTGAAATCTCGCACATTTCGCTAGTTGTTACATAAAAGGACATCTTTATGTTTTGCCTCGCGGAATGAAAATCTGCTGTTCCTGTTGGCTTGGCTTTGTTACTCTGGAATGGCCTGCTGGTCTAACAGTATGCTGCTCAGAATCCAATCAGATTTCACTGAGGCTGGACTGCAAATGTAATGTTATAATGCAGAATTCGCAGAAGTATTTCCTTTTGCATAACGGCCCTACCGTACAAAGTACTTGTCACAGATGTTTTCTGTTATGTAATATTACGTGTGCGTGGGAAAAGCGTGGTCGCTGTGGAATGTGTTTGAACGTTACTGTACGTGATGTAATTGAAGGCTTCCTCCTTTTTCGTAATGTTGCTTAAAAGTTTTTGGGTTGCTGCCCGGCGTCAATTTTTGGTGTATGACCAACGTCTCTTCCCAACGTCCCAGCTTTAGGGTCGTTGGCCATGCACCAAAAATTGACGCCGGGTAACAACCCAAAAAATTTTAAGCAACGTTACTTTAAGTTGTTAACACTTTAAAGATGAACATTACCCTGAATCATATTTAAAGGTACAGGTCGTACCGCGCAGTAAACACGCTCCATCTCGGTTATAATCTGTTAATTCTGTGTGGGGAAATAGTCGACGTTTGTTCTGAGATCCACATAAAACACGTAATTTCACTCTTGTGGGCAGAATATAGATTTTCTGATGCTAAACCGTGTAGGGCGTGACTTAACCAATGATCGTAAATAGGCTTGTTACATGAAGCAGACAGGATATCTCAGTCGGTATAGGCATTCTGTACGGCTTTTTAAATTACAGTCATGTGCATGATGCAAATTGTGCTCGGACATCACAGAAACTGCTGGGATATGAATGGGTTTTGTTGTTTACGTATACAGCGAGTAGTTTTGAAGAATAGGATGTGTGTCGTGCACAGCACTGTACTTTCGCAGTTATATGCTAATGCACAGTGTCATTCTGTATCCTTCAATCAGTATAATGTAACTAATGTGCGTGATATTCATAATATTGTGGCTCCTGCGCATAAGTAATGCATACCGTATAACATTCAACCCTAACCTAAGTTCACGGAACGGAGTCCTCCTTCCGAAGCTAACAGGTCCTCAGCTAGTCAAAAAGTTCTCCGCATTTTTGGAACCCCAAAGTTCATTACCGCATGCACAAGCGTCCTGCACCTGTCGCCCTCATAAGCCATAGAAATCCAGTCCGTGACTCCCCCATTCCATTTCTTGAAGGTCCATTGCAATAGTATTCTTCCATCTACGCCTAGGTATTCCGAGTGGTCTCTTTCCATCAGGGCTCCCCACCAAATCCCCTTATGCACCTCTTCTGTCACCCTACGTGCCACATGCCCCGGCTATCTCATTCTTCTTAATTTTATCAACCGAACATTATTTGATGAGGAATACAGAGCTTAAAGCTCCTCGTTATGTAGTGCAACATACTCTTTAAAATGTGAACTTTTAAATACTAGGTTGTAAGTATTCTTATTTTTATTACATTTTGCATAGGCAAATAATTAACTTTCAGTATTGCCGTTATATAAAAATGACTCTCCGAAGTAATAATGTATGTTTTCATTGTTTTACGGGTTTTATAATGAATAGACATTGACTGGTCTGTTTTATTTTTTGATTGCATATAATTTTGGAAACCAAACGTTTGTTACCAAATTATTAATAAAACTCGCAAGTCTTTTTCAAATACCTGCCACCTTAATCAGGAATCAGCTGGCGTCTCTTAATGACACTACCAGTGTGACAGTAATCCAAAGATTTAGTGCCAACATTTGTGTAACCTTCTTGACACAAGGCACTCTGAATGTGAATATATTTGTACGTTATTTACTGAGGGAGAACGTATTTATTGTCAAGTGTCTGACAGGTGACGGCGATCGTCAGACATCCTCGATATAACACTTACGTTTATCTTTAAAAGACTTCCCATTAAATTTTAAAGACTGACTAAAATGTACTCGTAATTTTGTTTTAAGTGACCTCGAAAGTCATGTTTTAAAATTTATCACCAACTTTCCGTTTACAGGCTGCTGACAAAAATGCGGAATAAATAGATACACGCATGCATATTATATACACACAGTTCGATTAGGGACACAAAATATTCAGCATATTTTGTCTATAGGAGTGACAGTAGTTAAGTGTATTTGTCAGTTCATTCCTCTTTATGATTTGAGTCCTTCACGCACGTAACGTCGCCTTTTGTAAACATTTCAATATGTGAATATTAGCTGCGTGAGGCAGGCTTGGCTTTGCCACATACACACTTGACAAGACTGAATTTTGTGTAGAACATCACACAGTTAAAACACGCGTTTATGTATGTGGTGATATTAAAACAATTCGTTGCAAGTGTAGACCTTAAGACGTCACTTATCAAGCTTATTAAGCCTTTGAAGTCTCAAATGCTTGTAAGTGTTATTTCCGGGATGAATTCTGTCTGAGAGCCTGCACGTTGTATCTCCACTAAAAACACCAACTGGTTATCTTATAATGATTCATCTAGCTACGCTCTCAGTTACTCTAAGATTATACGTGTTGCATATTACATGAATGAATACGAGTAACATGCAATGGGGGAATGGTATTGACAGGACAAACCGCAGCACCCGGACATGGATCTGTCCTCTTCCCACTTTGTGCCGTAAGGACGCATAATAGCTGTATACCCAGAGAATTGTGTGGGCGCATTGCAGCATTCCTTAGCGTTAAACTAGATGATAGGCTAACCACTGTGATTTAAAGTCTTAAAATATCATAATCGTCATCATCAGCAGACCACTCTATAATCCATTCTAGTCTTGTCCCGTCTTTATGCGTGTTGGTCTCTCCACCTTTTACTCGGTGAACCTACGTTACTTATGCCGGTCGGACTGTATTATTACACTAAATTAGTAATGCTTTTATACTTGATTCTGAATAAATGTTGTCTCACTTGCTTTTATAATCCACAACAATTTTATTTAAATCGCATGTCTCTAGTTCATTTTATTATTTATTTACTTATTTTACTGTCATGTATTGGTTGAGGCACTACGCTACAAACCGGAACGTCGCAGGTTCGATTCCCTATGGTGTCATTGGAATTTTTCCTTGACATAATCGTTTCGGTCGCACTATGGCCCTGGGTCGACTCAGCCTGTAACAGAAATGAGTACCAGGAATATTTCCTGGGGGGTAAAGGCGGCCGGTGCGTAGGGCTGACAACCTTACCACCTTCATGTGCCGATTGTCTAGAAATCTGGGAGCCTCAACCTCTTGGAACCCTAAGGGTCTGTCCAGGCCTGTAATGGGATTGCCTTACCTTTACCTTACTCTCATGTATTTTACACCCTGTAACTGACTTGAAAATTTCATCTCCACTGTCTCATTTCTTCTTTCATACTGTGTTATTTAAGTCACATTACCTTAAATAATTTCAATAATATTTTGTTTTGCTTACTTTAAATGTGCGTCGGATTAAAATATGTTTACATAATTAATTCACAGTTATTACACTGTGTTGGATAAGAACTTTGTTACCAAGTTTCCTAAAGACTTTAAACCGTCCTTTTCAGGCTGACTGATTAGGTTTTGCAGATACCGAAGTGATTAGAGGAGGACTCTGACGATTATATGGTTAGGTTGCAAGTATTTTAGGTATGCTGCACGGTCTGTCTCCTCTTCCCCTTCAGTAGCTCTGATTTGTCACAATTCTTGAAATCTCACCGTGTAACAAACACGTTCCCCCCTCTTAATCACTTCAGAATCTATCTGCAACCAGTCCTGTCAACATAAATTTATAGGCAGAAAATTCTGCCGATTAGTGGAACACACTTATTATACAACACTGTGCAATAAACCAGAAGTTTAGCGTTTGAACAATACCTGCCGTGAGAAACTGAACACTTATAATTTCTCGCATTTCCTGGAACCCGAAGCTTCATATCCGTGCTCATAAACAGCCGCCAAAGTCTCCTGGCCCTCCCTTGAGACAGACGGATTTAAACTGCCGTCTGCACACACACACAAAACCAATTTCTTTGCAGTTACTTCGTTTTACCTTCACATATATGACTGTGTCTTCCATGTAGGCTTTTAGACTTAAATTTTGAACACATCCTCCCAGGGCGCTATATTATCTGCCAGTTCATTCCTCCTACATTTAGTTGCCATAGCAGATGTTTATGAACTCGGAACAGAATGCTGACCGGATATGAAGTCGTCACCGAGCGAGTCCCTCGCCGATAAGTCAGTCTGACTGTTCTATAGACAGTGTAAGATACCAATTTCCTGACACAGCTACTTTGTGGCTTAGCTCAGACACGAATTTGCCTCGTATTAGAGAGAATAACCTTTTCCAATAAATTCCGAATATCCTGTTACAATTCTGAAAACTCCTGGAAGTTTTGAAAATTAACAATTTCTGCCATTTATCTACTAATAAACCGCATACAGTACAATAAAACTAGTGATTTGTCTTGAAATTTCATCTTAAGGTATTTGTTGCGAGTAATATTTTTCGCGTAATAAATACTATGCATATGTCGTGACATAATTCTGTCCTATTGTTTAACAGACCTCCATATTGTGCCATTTGATGTACAAAATAAGTAATAAAATCCATGTTTGTTACAGTTGTTAATAAATTTGGTGATTAAATATCTGTTGCCGTATTCAAATTTTTAAAGGTCTGAATGTTGTTATAAACCACACAGACTGTACGCATTTCGACATGTTCCGCAGAAGTTGTCGAATGCCGAGGGCACTAAAAGAAAATTGAATTTCTGAGGTGATATTTTGGATTGTTCTCGAAATTTTCAGAATTTTCCGAGGGGTGAAATAGAGGGATGACAGCTCAAAATCTTTGCAACTGTAACTTCGACACCGTGCTATTGTTCGCGCATTATTTGTTATCCTTATTGCATTAATTAACATGATGGATGCATGTACTGAATTTTAGAACGAAGGAAAAAATAATTTAATGGGCTGGACTTACTTGAAAGTTATTAAGAATTTTAATAAATAGAATAACAGGGGAAAGGGAAGTGATTAGTAATTTACAAAATAAGAGAAGGGAGTTAATTACCACGTTTGAAACTTTATAATGAAGGTATAAAGACTGCAACACGTGGAGTGGTGTGTGTCATTATTGGCATACATGCCGGTCTTGAAGTCTACAGGGCGGTGTGCTTCATGATTCCGTTCTTGTGGCATGTCGCCGCGTCACGTGTACTCAGTTTCCGACGTTTTAAAGGAACGTAGTGCCTTTGTCTTCAACTGACTAGGGGTTCGAGAAGATTGTGAGGCTAGGGTCAGAAGAGGAACTACGTATAATGTGACATGATCATGGTGAGCTTTAAAGGAAATTGCTGGTAGGTTGAGGGATTCGTTATTGAATGATACCTTCGTAAATCTAGAAGTGAAGTACATATACTGCAAGAAACCGGATATTGACGGACGCATTCTTCTTTACTGCTTCTCTCAACAAATAAACATGGATATTAATGTAAAAATTGAATCAAGCCGTATTAAAGCGAACATCGTGAAGACGTCCTAGTAAAGCTTTGTCGAAAATTAAACGAAAGTAAAAATGTTATATTTGAGACGTAATGCAACAGAATGTTTGCCTGCTGTATGGCCTCTCGGCTTGAATAAAGAACAGAGATTGAGAATATTTGACAACAGGGTGCAGAATGCAAAAGAGGAAGAACAACAAGACGCTGATGGAAATTTTATAATGAGGGGCCTCATTGTATAATTCACCTGATTAGTTTTATTGTTGTCATAAGATAAGGTAGAATTATTTTGTCTGGGCACGTAGAATGAATGGAAGAAATTGTAATGTATAGAATACTAACGTTCTCTCGGAAAGCATTAGGATGAGACATTACTTGGAAGATGTATGCGTAGCTTATATTACAGACCTAATATTAAAATTGGTCTTTAGGAGGTGGAGTTAGGGTAGTTTATTCTGGCTCAGACTGATAACCAGTGGAAGGGAATTGTGAAAACGATAATGAACTTTTGGGCCCCATAAAAGGAGCTGAAATTCTTCATCGCGTTATTGACTGTTAGGTTCTCATAGAGGTTAAATAGTGATAATACAATACTTGGTACAGAAATTATACTGTCTTTTGTTTTGAAAAGTATTCCTTGACCTTAAGAGAAGTCAATATAAGCAAAGGAGCTTATTCTTATATTGGTTTCCATGTTTTTGAAAGTGTGTGGTAACTTCTGTGGAAAGAAATCCAAACGATGAAGCAGTTGGTTAGTTGGAATATCTCAATATTGAATTACAATATATGAATATTTATTGGACAGATCTAATGCCTAAGCCATTTTTCAATATCCTGATATTCTGACATATGGCAAGGAAAACAAAAACCTGATATTTGTGTAGCAAAGTAACGCCGAAGCAATGGCATGTCAGCGGCTGAACCTCAAAATATAACTCATGTGTTTTGTTCTGTGTAGAGGTGGAGGATACAAGGACGAAAGTCAATATTGGGCTGTAATATGTAAAACGAAATTTCTTTTTGCATTGGAAAATGGAAATTTAGAATATTACACTACATTGATCTATCAACGAATTTTAAAATCTGTTTTATACAATTTCAGCTAAAATTTTTAAGTTATGGACTAACTCTTCTGTTTGAGGAAATGCAAAATAGGAATATAGTTAAAACTTTATAGTACTTGTAGATCCTGGCAGGTAATGCGCCTCACTTATCTTCTGCTGGTGATATTATTGCATTTATTTAGGACCGATTTACCTTCATTCTTTTGTCGCTATGGTAAAGGTGACAATAAGAACACCGCCCTACGACTTAAATGTTTTGAGCATAAACAAGAAGTAACGCGTTAACCGTAAAGCAGCCAGGAGTTACTGATACCGTGTTGCCATATTCCATTTCTTAGACCAAAGAAGCGACAATGCCTTACCTTATGAAGTGTGCACATCACAATGTAGTCAATTAAGCGATACCAACACCGCGTTACCTCATTCCCGCCCGTGAAGGGTGAGTAAGATAATGGCGAAGCAATGTCTATAAAGGAACAAGGCAATCGATTTTAATATCCTGCAGGAGTTATTGAAAGTCATCAGAAAGGCGTTGGAACGGAACACGGCTCAAATTATACTTCCAGTATTGAAATAACAATTACTTGTGACTCTAATTTGTCAGCTGTCAAGCTGTTAAGCCTTAGGAGTTTGGATTTGTCTTTACGACACAGCATGAAATGGGACTGTCGATTTAAGTGTCGTACTTTAAATTTTGTTTTGAGTAATATCAGCAAGTTCAAGATAAAAATTATAACATTGGTTATGTGTTTATTCTGAATAAAACATTTATGTACCCTTTCATTCCAAGCATATCTCCCTTGAACATTCTACAATATTCATCTTATAGAAATCATAGTACATAATTTTAATCTGAAAACCTGGAGGAAAGGGGCCGCAGTCAAGACTCAGAATTTTGTCAATATTAAAATGTATCTTTAAAAAGGTTATGAGCGAATATAGACTTGGTTTTCCTCCTTAACATTGAGACTAGTGAAGGCGTTTGTGAACATGGTAATGAGCCTTCCCATTACATGAGTAATTGATGTGAGCGATTACCAGGAATAAATTTGCACTATCGGCTTAGCCACTTACGTAAGCAAAGTTAAGTTACTGGTTAGAAGTTATCGTAGCTTGATATTTATAATTGAAGTAACTGCTGGTGGTAAACATTTGACGTTGCTATAAATAATAAATATGTATTTTTTTAATTTACAGATAAAGACAGTATAGTTACCAAACGGTAAATAAAGGTAATGGTTTAATTAAAAAATGAAATTTTTATAGAAAGACGCGCTATTGAGCCTGCTACATATTAACCAGTTGAATTACACATTAATGACGTGAATTAAGATAAATATATTTTAGTTGTGCTGATAGATGATTTGAGATAACCATAAATAAATATTAAGGCCAGTTACTTGTGCACAGTAAAGTAAATAACTTGGAAAGTAACAGCTGTCCACTATGCACGTACAGCAGCTTTGCAAGTCACAGCTGGAGAGACCATTTAATTTGTAGCCCCCAGTGTTAAACTCAATTATATCCCGCAGTATTAGGACCTGTCTTCATTGATTATCCTTCCTACAGTAAACAGGTTTAGATATAACCGTAGCCGTATATCGAAATTCTAATGGAAGGTGCTGATTGTAGCCTACACGCAGCAACATTAGACGCAGGAAGAGATTGAAGGCGTATTTCCGCCCTCGTCTTGAAATGAAACTGCCATTGTCTCACCTACAGCGACACTGACGTCGTGCCTTTGCTATCATTTCCCTATTGGTTTAGACATCTGTTATTTGTCTTCTTAATCGTAGCAATCATTTGTACAGGAAATTTATTTATGTCCATTCTGTGTATATCTGAAGACCAGAGTTTCCTGTGACTGCATTTATATAATGAATAATTTATTACTTTCAACGAAAGAAAATACGTCGTAAACACGAGTAGAATACACTTCGAATAAATTATTATCTTCAAAATTTTTGATATGAGAATTTCCTTCATAATGTTGAATCTAAACATGCTGAAGGTTAAAATCTTCTTGGTTGTTTCGAGGTGTCGACTGGTAAATGTTACCTTTTCGCAATACGATTGTCTGCATTGTATTAATGTACTAAGAGATATGGACATTTACACCGACGAAGTACATATAATTATTCAACAAGTCCGTTGTTTCTATTATATATGTTCTTTTAATTTACTGCATATACAGGGCATACACAAAACAATGGTGCGGTTTTAAAAGTGAATAAAATATTTATTTCTCACCTTAAACGGGCACAACATACACCGCCAGCGGCGGCCACTGTCCAAGTTTCTCATTTGGTAATTACAATCCTTCAATGTGTGCACCCTGGGTCACACGACACACATCCACACGGTAATCAAACTCATCCCAGACCCGGTGTAGCATGTCCGCTGTAATGGCCTGCAGTACATGCGTTATCCGATCACGAATTTCATATGGACGTGGGCAATGGTGGTACATAAACGCTGTCTTTAACGAACCCCCAAAGAAAGAAATCGCAATGGTGTAAGATCTGGCGAACGGGGTGGCCAATGGAGAAGGTTCTTGTCTCCATTTGCAGCAGCACGTCCGATCCAGCGCTGTGGAAGAACACGATTGAGAAGCACTCGTACTTTTCTGTGAAAATGGGGGAGAGCTCCGTCCAGTTGTAGAATGTAATCGTCATAATTGGTATTCAGTTGGGGTAACAACCAGCTTTCCAACATGTCCAAAAATGAGTCGCCAGTCACAGTTGCTTCAGCGAAGAAAAATGGGCCGTGCACTTTCTCTTGGGACACCGCACAGAAAACGTTGACTTTTGGAGAGTCACGCTGGTGCTCTATCTGTGCATGTGGTTGCTCGGTTCCCCAGATACGGACATTGTGTCTGTTCACCTTGCCACTGATGTGGAATGTGGCTTCATCGGAGAAGATCAGTCTTTCTACGAACCCATCTTTCTCCATTTTCAACTGCATCTCCTCGCAAAAGTCACGCCTTTTCACTTTGTTTGCTGGTTTAAGGGCCTGCACTAATCGCATCTTGTACGGTTTAAAACATAGCCGCTTACGCAACACCTTCCACACTGTCATTTTTGGCATGCCCAATTCCCTGCTTCCTTTAGCCACTGACTTGCGGGGACTTCGCTGAAACGCCTCACGCACTCTTTCAATGTTTTCATCAGACACACGAGGTCGACCAGGACTCTTGCCTTTACACAAGCATCCTGTTTCTACAAACTGTCGGTACCACCTGCTTATGTTATTCTTGTGTGGTGCGTCTTTTTTAAACAGTGCACGAAACTCACGCTGCACTGTAATCACAGATCTGGACACCTCAAAACGGAGCACACAGAAAGCCTTCTCCTGCTGCAACGCCATTCTTGAAACTGGCCCCGCTGCCACGCAGTAAGCATGAGAAGCGAACTGCTGGTAGCGCATGAGAAACTTGGACAGTTTCCGCCGCTGTCGGTGTATGTTGTGCCCGTGTAATGTGAGACATAAATTTTTTATTCGCTTTTAAAACCGCACCATTCTTTTGTGTATAAATATATTGCTGTCCTGCAGATCGGGTTCTGTAAAATTGTACACCTTCTTAAATTGATTTAGCTGTATATTTCCTTAAGTATCCACCACATCGAAGGATATCAGCAAAAAAAACTGTATGGATTATAAGGATACAATTAACAAACGTTATCTTTTCAGAAGCCAAAATCCCAACATAGCGAAGACATGATTTTGAACAATTTTTACCATCCTCCGCCCTTGATAAATCACCACCCCCCCTCCGCCTCTAAGGTAAGATTGCATCTGCCTGCACTTTGAAGGCAACTGGAAGAGTAGGGGTTTAGCTCTACTAATTCTTGACTTAGGTTCTAAGTGGGAATGAGTGATCAGCTTTACGCTTCGGAAGTTTTTCTCAGGAAAATCCCCGGTACTCATTAAATATGAGACTGGGTGGGTTCCAGAACCGGTTGGATTCTTTGGAAGAAGAGAAAAGTCGTTTGTACCTACCGGAAATTCAACCACGATTAGCAGGTCTTCGAGCCCGGCCAGTAGTTGTGACGGGTAGGATGACGAAGTCGTGAACCCTGAGTATGCCAGACCAGTCAACTGCCATTACGCAAATGTTGCACAGATGTAAATAACTTGCATCACCATTAGCTGTCAAGTTATGGGAATTACACATGGTTTGATCACGAGCTTCTGGAGTTTCTTCACGAAGAGTTAATCAGCTAAGAACAGTTTAAATTCCGGAATTGCAATTCAGGTTAGAATCATTTCTCTTCCCACCTCTTCTCTTAAATCCTTATGATTATAAGGAATTAGAATGCTGCGTGTCCTGTGTGGGTGTAAAACGTGATCGTTTACCGCTATGAAAAACGTAACTTGCTGGTGTTTGAGTATTTATACGGAACGGAATATATGGACCCAAAACGGAAGACGTAACAAGAGGCTGTGTGTCGCTTCTAATTTGTACTATTCACCATATTTTATTGGAACGGTTAACTGAATAATGATGGTATGTGAGGTACTTGTAGCACGTCTTGAGGGGGTGAAAAGTGCTGGCAGTACTGAAGTTACAAAACACAGAAAGAGGAGCTCACTTGAATGACAGGCCTGAAAGTGCATGGTAGGACAAACCATACATTAAAATGTTTGTGAATAAATAGGCTGTGAGAAGATGGGTTGGATTCAGCTGGCTCAGGACATGCGCTACCAGCAGTTCGCTTCTCATGCTTACTGCGTGGCTCCCCCCCATTTTCACAGGAATGTACGAGTGCTTCTCAATCGTGTTCTTCCACAGCGCTGGATCGGACGTGCTGCTGCAAATGGAGACAAGAACCTTCTCCATTGGCCACCCCGTTCGCCAGATCTTACACCATTGCGATTTCTTTCTTTGGGGGTTCGTTAAAGACAGCGTTTATGTACCACCATTGCCCACGTCCATCCATGAAATTCGTGATCGGATAACGCATGCACTGCAGGCCATTACAGCGGACATGCTACACCGTGTCTGGGATGAGTTTGATTACCGTGTGGATGTGTGTCGTGTGACCCAGGGTGCACACATTGAAGGATTGTAATTACCAAATGAGAAACTTGGACAGTTGCCGCCGCTGACGGTGTACGTTATGCCGTGTAAGGTGAGAAATAAATTTTTTATTCACTTTTGAAACCGCGCCATTCTTTTGTGTATGCCCTGTATATACACGAATTATTTAATGTGATTCCCTGTTTTAGTACAGTAACCTCTATGCTGAGATGTGAATCAACGCTGTACTACGCAGCTCAGTACTTGTTACTGTCAATAACTAAACATGTAATCCAGTCTTACGACACTCCAAATTCAGAACGCTCGCGTGGGTCGACCGAAATTCGCTCTATGTGTTTCCATTGCCAATACGTCAGTTTGGCTTCCTTCCTTCTCCCCACAATACAATGCATTGGAAATTCGGCTCAGAAGATATTTTGTACTGCCTCTGCTGTGAAGTTAACGAATGACGACGCGAACGCTCTACTAAATTCTCTTTACCTTTACAGATCCTTCCGCAAAATTCAATATAACGCTGTACAATACGTGCATGTAAAAGAATTCAGGATGCCTTTGAGGTTTCGCTTTTACCAAACCCGTGTTGCTGGAGGTTTCCCACGACCGATTCTTGTGGCATCCATCTTCGGAGAGGGAAGGTAGAAGAGAGAGTTGGGGGAGGGTGTTTCTGTTTGAAATGCCTTCCACATCGCTAGCAGAGCTGATATGGTACTTTATTTTAAACATTTGGAGGTTCATTAAGGCTCTGTGTGACTACCATTTTCTATTTTATTATTTAGCATAATATTTAATATTATCTACATAAAATGTTAATATAAAAGCACTTGAAATTCACGTATGAGGTAACGCTGAGTTTCTCTCGGATCATGGCAACCTGGACACTTCTCAGATTATCACACCATTTTATTGAACCCAAAGCTTCGTGAAAATGGGTTCGATGAAATGCATAAGCTAACTATGGGCATAAAATAGTTCCTATCCGAATTTTCTCTATTTATTTTAGGAGAAATAATGTGTGTTCAATATGATAACAGTACGAAGCATTTAAACAATACGAAGCGTTTAAGCAAAGCGACAATACAAAGGAGCATTGTTATGGCTGTTGTTGAAGTCGGGCTGATATATATGTGAATTAGGCATTTGTAGGAATGATATGAGTGATATTCAATTTTGGAACGTTCAGTTCGTTCTTCAGATGAAATTCGTTGATTAGTCGTACATATTTCAGTGTTCCAGTGATGGTGATATTCGGTCCTGGAGGTTTACAGACACATAATGATGTGATACAAGCACGAGCTTCATAAATATCCGTGCAGTAAAACTGTACTTTACTGAAGGTCGTAAATGGTTTCTTTACCATCATGTCCACATTTTTTGATAGAGTTAAGTCGAATTTAGTGTTGAAATAATATACATCTGTACAAATAGTACAGACTGTCCGTTCATAGTGTACACAGGTTGAAGTGATACAGGACTTTCCACTCAACATCCTCTAAATGAGAGTATATATTTCAGATGTGTGGATGCGCTTGATTTTAATTTCAGTCATGTATGGTTTTAATCTGTATATACTGTCAACAGCACATATGCATATTGTAATATTATAATATATTATAATGTAATATAATATATATGTAATATATTATAAATTATTTACAATGTTTTTTCAATTTACTACCGGCGAAGTTAAATTTTAAATCTATATACTATATGCATTGTATAAATGCTCCCTGAAGATGGCTATAAGAAGTAGCATGTTGGCCTAATCTCCTATATATATATATATATATATGGATAAGTGCAGTGTGGTAATAAAACTTACCACTGATGAAGATCTGCATTCGATGCCGTTAAACGGATATCTTTCGTAAATATCATTGCTGCGGAGTCCACACTTTATTTCAGGGTGTCACTGTATTTTCAACCGTAACTTTCATATTTATTGATCGAATTAGGTGAAATTTCGCAGTCCAGGTCTACATGTCATTCATTTAAAGATCATGACATTGATGAAAATGTTTGCAGTAATAGCCATATACCTACTTCAATTATTACGCAGAGGAATTTCTGAGCACCTACTGTTAAAAGTATTTTTAGAAATTGGGAAAACATTTTGTTGTAGAAAAGTGTCTTTAAATTCTGTTATGTTTACAAACCGAATCAGCTTCAATGAATATTATGTTCCTATTAGTTGTCTAATACGTTTTGCCAGGAAATTAAGGCAGTGTGTGTTTTGGGGTGCCTGCATTTATTGCCTTGTTGGGCCCTTCAGTGTCAGTGATGTAGACTTTTAGCTGTTTCAGCTGTTTTTAATTCGGAATTCGCTATAATAGTAACATAGACTGTTTATAAGAATGACTATGAGGGGTTCTCTGAGGAATGCTTTTTATTTTAACCTACAAATTTTGTTATTGCATTATAACCATGCTCCTTCGCTACCAACGCAAATTATTTTTAACGTGTCTCTTTGATCTGATATTACACCTTTTATTTTGGTTATTCGAAGCATCTAGAACCTTAATGCTGTTTATTTATTGCTTGTGTCAACAGTCATGCTTGTTTTTCTCCATAGTTTTGGGCTTCTAACAGCATTGTGTGCTGAATAATTCAGCTTAGTAGGTTTATTACAAAACACTGCACGATAAATTCATAAAATATTAAACATGTGCAGGTCGGATGTCAGAGATTAACTCAAACAAATGAGCTGCCTATATAAAGCAGTAATTTGTTTGTTATTACAGGATATGCCCATGTAAATAATGGCTAACGTGGCTGCATCATTAGATATTAATTGATTATTCGTTTTGTATATTTTCAGTACAGTTTGGCTTTAATTTTAATTTAAATGACATATAACCGTGTCACATGAAGAACATAATGCAAATTGCATGTGTAACTTTAACAAATTCCAAAATCGTAATGAATGTTTAAGTACATGCTATTACCGTCTCTATAGCGTGAGCAGTCTCCCTAGTCCCTGCGCCCTCCTCTTCGAATGGCGCTGACAAAACGTGACGAATAAGAAAGCTTAGTACATTTATATACGTTTCTAACGATCGTATTTTGCACTTAATATTATTAGCTTCAAAGTCGTGTCCATCGTCAAGTTTTTCCGAATTAGTAATACTTAAAAGTACATGGTAAATAAAACTGCCGTTTCGGACAGGACCGAAACAGTCGTGCCCGACACGCAAAGCTGCTCTCAAACTCCGGGGCTTTTTCTGTCGGACCAAGCCGAGTAGGTCGCATTATTTTAACCTGAAGAAGGGGACCGATACTGTCCCGAAGACTACTGTTTTTTTGGTATTTATTTGTTATTATTCATTAATTTAAAAACACCAGAACATGGACAAAGTCAACTAAGCTAATAATCTTATGGAAAGCATAGCTTCAGAGCTGTGTTTCTATTCTCCCATCCTCAGCTCACGTGGCATCAAATTAGGGAGAATATAATCAGAGTTCACTTTTGATTTCATAGATTGATGTTAAAAAAACATGTACTTTTATAGTTTGTAGTTCTTCGGTCTGTCATTTTACTTCTTCCTCACACCAGACCCACAGAACGGTGTTTATTAGAGCTGACGTTGGAAGAAGCATTTTGTTGTGGATAAATTACATTTCGGTTTGTGTCGATTATAAATACACTCCATTTTACATGGCCTCAAAGTTAAATGTATCTTTTCTCAGAAAGAGCTGAATGTGCAAAGCAAATGAATCAGATTTTAAAACCTAGCTTATCAACACTTGGTAGCATCAAGTTCCCCTAAATAATGTACATCAATTTGATTCATACTTTTCGGAACATATACTTTAACTTCGTCACGAACACCGCTCGGTTAATAAGCTGCAGAAAAAAGACGCTGTTTTTTGTGATAAGCAAAACAAACTCTCAAATGCAGTATGTGGCAAAATACAAAGATATTTGTCGTTAAAGCAGTTGTTTCTTATAGATTGTCGACGACTGTACATAATGTTAATATTGTCTTCCTTTGTAATAATTTTGGATATCGTGAGAATTTAAAGGAATAAAGAGTCGGCGAATTTCTGACAATAGCTTTCAAGAGCAACGTACCAATAGGAACAAATGGAATTCCTTTCTTTATACTTCTTTTAGGGCAAATAGTACTTAGTGTGTGTAAGCAATATCCTTGGATCAGAACTTGGCCTAGATGCCGCTTTAAGGAAGGATGGTTTGCGTGACTTAACTTGGACCACCACCGCCTCTTCTGAATTCCTTATTCTCTAATCTTCCTACAATTGGATGCTGTTTACTGTGAGCAATTTAAGCTAAACACACTAAGAATAGCATTAGTGTTGTCACTGAATTTTTGTATCGTAATTCGTGGCAAATAGATGATTGACTGAAGGAAAATAAATTTATTTGGTTTCTTGTAACTGAACAAAACGCCATAACTTTTGCGTTTCCGTGCGTGTTTGAGTGACTCTCTGACTGCCAAAGTAACACATGTAACTTTCCGTTCATAAATATCACATATTATAACGAACCCATGTAACAATCTAAATTATAGTTCTATTAATAGCTGCCGATACGTGACTTGCGTGCCATCAGCTTTCTGTTTATATAATTTAGAACATCGCTCTTTCTTGTTATTTTTTACGTAGACGTCGGCGTCGCTGTGTTTCTGCTGCGTATTTCCAGAAGTATGACTTTTGTGTACGTCACAATGATGGAGAACATCATTGTGAGCACAGAAATTATTACGGAACTCAATTTTTTCTATTGATTTGTTATTTTAGATTATGCTTAACATGACATTACGTCACACTAAATCATGAACTCTCTGGCATGAGGTCGTGTGACGTTTATAATTGCTCAATTATTTAAATGACAGTTTTAGGTCGCTGGAATAAAGGTTCCATATTTATCATTCAGATTCATCGGCAAGTTGGAATCTCGTTTATCACGCGAGCCTGACGCAGACAATGACTCTTAGATAATGCAGTTCCATTCACTGTTCTATGATGCTGAAATTTATGGACAAACTCTTTATTGTGGGCTCGATTTTATTTATGTATTTGTTTTATTTATTTACTGCCTTTGGATGTACATGTATTAAAGTTTCGTAAACCTACAATCACAATCATACATGAAGAAGTTAGAATTATCACTTCACAACTTTCTACTTTTCGCCATACTGAGAATTTAATGTACTGAAATAAATTTTATATATTTTTTGACGTCTGTTTTGCTACATGTGTTAAGGTTTTTCTCACGATATGGAATTTAATACATAACTTGTCTGTTGTGCGTAGGGCTGTAATTATATGCAATTTTCTCTTATACTCTTGCAGTATTTAAAGTAATTAGCACAGTCCTTCTTGTGAAGGTAGTAGTGCCTCAGCTAGTGAAGAAATCCCTTGTATGTATGGGAATCCGAACGTTCAGTGTTGTGTAAACAGGACCCTGAACAAACGTGCACTAGCCTAATCCACATGAATCCACTACATGTGCTTCCAGCATATTTCTATTAACAACAATTTTACGGTTATTTTCTGTAAGCCTTTCGGTTTTTCAAGTAATGCTTTATACACATTCAGTCTTTTCTGACTTTTAGTATATTCTCATCCGCAAACTAACATCGACCTATGTTGCTTTAGTTATCTTGATAATTTCTGATATGTTCATTGTTAGCATAAATATCTATGCCATCATTATCTAAGCTTAAGTGTTGATTTTAAATTACATGTGATTTCGCCTTTTACATTACAATTACGGAATGAATTTAACAGGAAAAAGCAGAAGCTTTCTTGTATTGTTAAGGATTTAGCCCGTGTCGAAGCCTTGGTGGCAAGTGAAAGGTGATCAAAATACTGGCTCTTTACCCATCTCTAGGGAACACTAAGTCGCCTTCGGTGGACTAGTGGTTAGCGTGCTCGCCACTGGACCCAAGGTTTGCGGGTTCGATCCCGGCCGAGGTCGATGGATTTTTAAGGGTGATAAAAATCCGGAGGGGAAGTAAAGCCGGCGGTCCCATGTCGTAGATTTACGGCATGTAAAAGAACCTTACGGGCATGAATAGAGATGTTTCGTAAGCAAAATTCAGCGGCCATTTCTCACCCGAGTCTCCTGACTTGCTGCTAGATGGCTCTGGCAGTCACATCAGGATTGAGTAGAACTTGTGAAGTCAGTGGGCTGGTCACTCACTACACCTATGCACACGATCAAGAAACCTCCGAAAGGAGGCCCTATGCTCCGCAAGGAGCGAAAGGAGTAAATAAATAATAATAAATAAATAAGGGAACACTAAAATGTCTTCTGAAAGTAAGTAGGATGCGCCTCGTTACAAGCTGCAATAAAGATCCCTGGGTTAATGTTTGAGTATGAGTCAGCAGCGACCGCGATGAAGACAGAAGTTTGACCGGTACGGGATTGCAATATATAGATACGAGGCCCCAATATGTAACTCAAGTGCGTCCCGCTTGAGACTTTGAGCAGAAAGCTGGTTGGAAACTAGTAGACCAGTAAGGCATAATCACCTGTCACTCGACTTAACTGCTTTTGCCCTCTCTTTATAGTCCCGCGTATAAATCCTTATTTTTAATTTACTTACGTATTCGATTTTGATTTTACGTCTGTTAATATTACAGATCTATATTTGTAGTCAGATTTCAAATTCACCTTGTATCAAGGGAATTTGCTTTAATTAAAATCATATTTTACTAAACATTTATTCATTAATTTTATATTATCTTCATCGTGCATTTTTAACAAATCACAAATTACACACCAACAAAATTCACTATAATTTTTCACATATTTTATTCTTCAGCCCCTACATATGTTTCAACCCTTACAGTCAAGTAAATCAGGACCTGTTTTACTTGACTGTTTACCCATATATACTGAACCAACAGCCAATAACAAGCTAATGGTAGAAGATTCATCTTTAAAAACCAATTAGCTTCATTTTATCTTTTTACTTCGAAAATATTGACGAAACTTATTTAAGGATTTTATAATCTGTGTTTTATATATTTAAAGTCAAAATTGTGAATTACTGTATATGAAACTTGACTATATGTGATACAAATCATAATAGCAGACAACAATGTATGCAAAGTAAATGTAGACTACGAGCCCCTGAAGATGACCCTGTAACAGGTTGAAACATATGTAGGAGTTGAAGAATAAACAAAGTGAAAAAATATGTCGTATTTCGTTGGTGTGTAATTTGTGATTTATTCATTAATTAATTACGTGTTCTGTCTTGCGACAGGTACGTAGCCTCTTCCAAAGCGAGATCGCGAGAGAGTGCGATCTAGTGATTTCTCTTTTTCTTAAATCATCCATCTTCTTCCTCATATTCTCTTGCATTCCATTTTCTCTTCTATAACGTGTTTTAGAAAGCAGTTGCTACGCAAACTTGACCATAAATATAGATCTATAATTGTAATGGAAACAAAATCAAAATACGACATACCTACTCGTATGTAATATTTAAGAAGGCTTTAGCATCCAACATACAACACATGTGTCAGTGGTTAGTAAGCTATTGTAAGGCTATTTATTCCACTGAAGTTTGTATAAGTGTGTTCCCGATGATGGTCCAATGGACAGAAACATGTCTGAATGGTAATAAAAAATGGGTTGCTATTGACACCCATAAGGAGATGGTTTGTATTCACAGCTTTGTCGTGGAGGTACACGGTGGAACACGAACCAATTAAAAATAGCTTCGACGTTCTGTTACGTTCCACCCCACGTGACACAACTTCTTCCTACTGTACCTCCCCCGAGAGCCATGCAGTGGACGTAAACAGATAGCAGCAGCATCAGGCTCTGCTAGCTGTACCTTCCCGATTCTGCTTACAGAGACAAAAGACACACAGGATAGCCAGTGTTGTGCTGGAGCTCCTTGTTTTACTCACTCATGTCATAAATTCTTATTAAAATAATGTTTAAAATATGTTACGAGAAAGCTAGCTAAATAAGCTTACTAAATTTTTTCTGATTGATACACAGTCTGAAAGCATTCTCAGGGAGAGTGTACTGTCACTTCTGGAACTTTACTTATGTGAGTTATATTTGAAAAATTTGACGCCTGTCCATACTAACGAAAATGAAGACAAAAATTATGCTAAATATCGGAAGTATATTTAGACTTTTTTGGGCGGGCGAAGGGCCGCCCCAGCAGATGCTACGAAAGCACCGCAGCCTCGAGGTTTATTGTGCAACCCTGTGAAGAAGATGAAGATGATTTTTTTCATTTTTCCGTGTAATGGAGCACCGGTGGAATGAAATTGACAGGGGAAAAGCGAAGTACTGGGGGAAAAACCTGTCCCAGTGCCACTTAGTCTACCGCAAATCCCACATGAACTGACCCGGAATCGAACCCGGGCCTCCGCAGTGGGAGGCCGGCGACTGAATGCCTGAGCCATGGCACGGCTCTTATATTTATACTTTTGTTACGAGAGCTTCCCGTATATGTGAAGGGATTCTTTCTGATATTGTACATTTTTATGTTAACGTGCCACAGTTCAAAATCACATTCCAGCATAATGTTTCCATAACTCTCTTGCTATAGTTAAATCTTAGCTCCGGAACTTTAAAATTAACAGCAATTAACTAAAAGCAACTCTGCTGATATACCCAGAGGCGTTGTTTCGAAATCTCTTTGTGACTTTCCATGTGCCAATTGTTCTTGCTAAAATACAGGCTATTCTGGGGATTTAATGACGAATGTTGGGGACTCATTTGTACGTCTGATGAAAGGTGCGAGCAGAGTTACACTTCTGCATTAATCTTTAGCTCTAGGATAACCTTGCGGGTAAATACGGCTGTAGAGTGCTTTCTGGCATTTTAGTATTTTGGCAGGAGAGGGACTTTCTCCTTAATACAGTTTCACTTACGAATATGAGATCCATGTTAACTTGTTTCACGCCATCAGTCTTCTAAATAATTGCAAAGAATATGAAGATCAAATAAAACATGACTCATGAGATTCTATATTTATTTTTTTAAATTTTCATTCTTGAATTGTTTTGGCATAATGGTAATAAGTAAAAACATTTGCAACATTTGCTCTTGGATTTGGTATTTAGATTTAGCAAGAACTGGGTTTGGTATGTTGAAAAAATTAAGCCGTCTCTAGCCTAAATCAGTGGTCACCAAACATTTCGAGTTCTGCCTGTATGCTTTATACCACCATGCTCTCTAGGGTCACCTAGCAACACACATCGAACTCATCATTTTACGTAAACAACATGTACAAAGAAGAGGTCACTTCAGTGTAATAATCCAGTACCACTTTTCACTATCCTCGCTCTAAGCGGACTGTAATATCATTCCGGTTGAGTAATGTACCACTCCACACGTAGCTTCAGCTGTATACATGTCTGAACAAACCGGCATGTATCCATATTACATAGACATGATATTTTATAAGGAAGAGTGTATGAGAATAAAAGCTGTGAGTTCAGTTTTTAAAATTATGTAAAAAAAAATGTACATATTTTTTCAGTACTTTCGCGCAGAAATTAAATGCAGTGGGTGGAAAAGAAAAGGGCGACTGTCTATAGTGCAGGTACAACATAACGTAACGTAATACGAGAGTATCAAATACTTATTTATTAGAAGGGCACACTTTCGGACATGGAACTTTGCAAGATACGAGTACCTGTTTTGCTGTTGGTAAGATAGGAGAGCGGGGTTTCCAGTTTGAGTCGTCGAAGTCGGGGGGTTTACTCTATACGGCTGAAAAGCATTCTGCTCTTTTGTCATTAGTCACTGCATAACAAGTTGGGAAAACATAAACAGATATGCTAGGAATAAACTATTGCACAATTTGCATCTGTCATAATTCTTGGTCGCAAATAGCTTCTTCAGCACTCCGTTTTCAGGATTTGACTTCAAGCTCTTCACTTTTAGTGAATGATTTAACTTCTAATATTTATAATATTACAGTGTTTATTTCATTCGCACTGTACGAGGAAGACGACATTTCAGATATAAGCATTAAAAATTTGTGGAACAAGTTTGCTGGTCTGTTCCTAAGCAAAACTGTTTTTTTTTTTTATATTTCACCACATTACAAGTTATATATTGCCGGTATATACGAACAATAGGAAAAATATGTAACTGTGTTTTAATTTGAAACTGCGATTTGATCCTGAGAAGTGTTTCCCTGCACCCATTTTACAGACTGCATTCATTATACTAAATAGTTTAACTGATGTCTAGAGTAACTTCTCTGTGTGTCTGAATATTACTCTTATACTGTGCATAATTTTATTATTAAATCTTTTAGGCCTTTGAAGGGACTTCTCCCTCCTTATGACACTGCACTGTAGGACGAAGAAACTTTTCCCAATCTATAATTGTATCTCCAAATAAGTAAAGTTGGCTCCAATACAAACAGGAAGCATGTCTACTCTCTGCTTTCTTTAATCAGATGAACGGACAAGATAGCAGAGTCTTCTTCCCTGGTAACTCGCTGTCCATCCGTTACCACCAGCCAGTTCGATATTGGCCGAAGGAAGCACCCAATCAATACCCTTCCGACTGCAATGCAACAAATCGTCACAACACGACTGCGCTTCCAACAACAGTTAATACTGTGTTTCTTACGTTTGGGATGGAGAATTGTAAACTGAAGTTAACCAGTTAACTATTTGAAGGCCTAGAATATATGTTTTATGTGGGCAAAGAATTTTCATTAAATGTACACATCACAGTATATTATTAGGATGAGAAAATTAAGAGCAACAGTTTGGTTTTCGCATCTAAAAGTTATGATAGAGACGAGAAATGCATATAAAATTTAGTTTTGAAATTCATTGGTAATAGGGTACTTGCGAAAACAAACCGTAGAAACGAGTTTAATAATAAGATGTATAAGAGAGAAGTGCTGGCTGACACTGTAGACCGGAAATATTGAGCCGGAATAGCTCGGTCGGTATAGTGACTAGGCTACGAGCTGGACAACTGAGGGATCATGATTTGAATCCTGGGAGAGGCAAGAAGTATTTTTCCTCCGTCGAGTCCAGAAAGGCTTTGGGGCCCTTAAGCGCTTTCCTCAGGATTAAAGCGGTCAAGACGTGAAGCTGGCTACTCACCTCCATCTTGTACGAGGTAAAGAATGAGTGGAGCTGTATTCTACGCTCCCATATGTCTCCTTGATGTGTAATGGAACATCTTCGCACGGAAATGGCGGGCCACTTTTGGCACGGTAATGAGCTACCGTTTTCGATAAGAGTTGCGGAATTTATAGACTGACCGATAGGCTGTTAATTTGGAAATTATTACGCTTTTCTATGGAGATTGTTAGTTTCTGCGTCTGGTTTATATTCTGTCCATAACTCTTGAGCCCAAAGTTACAACAGACAAATGTATTGAAAATGTCGCCGAATAGCTTTAGCATCTATTATAAAAAAATAATTTGTGGTTGACAGAAAGAAACGTGAAGTGAAATGAATTAAGAAGAGAATACAAAATTCTGAAACGTTCACAGCCAGAACTTCGGCAGTCCCAAAACGCCTTAGGAGAAACCTTTGTTTTTCCCAAAAGACAAACTCTGAAATTGATGCTACTCCCTTGGCTACTGCAACCGTCACTCCAAGAAACAATTCCTTTTTCTAATTAAATGTTTAAGCCAGGGTTAGCCCAAAGTTTTGAGGATCCAAATCTTCATATTTCTTTGAAGTTATGCTTCAGGGGAAATAAGTTTACAGAAACTGGAGGCAGCTCTGAAAATCTCCCAAGAGGAAGAACATTATAATTTTCAACCGCGTGTGATTCTGTGGCTTGTATGTGTGCATGCATGTGTGCGCGTGTCAAGTCTGATCCTTCCTAGTTTTACAGCTTAAATAAAATAATAAGTATGTGATACTTGTTAAAGGACGAAGAGTTAGGTGTAAAAGTGATTGTTTTACCCTGAAGTCAACATCTTTCCGGATTAGCTGAGAAGTGTCTTGCTGAATTGGGGATGGTTTTGGAAAGGATTTTTTTTTAAATGCACTACTTTTAACATAGGAAAATATTCTTTCTAACAAGGCTGATAATTAATTCTGTTGTTTTGAAGGTACTAGTGGCTAAGGTAGTAAAAAATTTCCCCCATATTATGGAACTCACTGCCCCGCTCACGAGCTGACGCAACTCCTCAGCTAGTCTGCAACCTCCCAGCCTGTTACTTCGCACATTCTCCTCAGTATTATTGTTCTATCTGTGCCTAGGTCTTCTAAGTTATCTGTTCCCTTTAGGACTTGTAACTAATATTTCGTATGCACATCGCAAATCTCACACGCGTGCTCTATGTCCCGCCAAGCTTATTCTTCTTGGTTGGGTGATGATGGTGATAATGATGATAATGATTATGATTATTGAAATTATAATGCTTATAAAATGCAAATTATGAGGCTTCTCATCCTACAGTTTCATTCAGCCTCATCTTACTTCCTCCCACTTAGTTCCAGATATTCTCACAACCCTGTTCACAGCACCATCGACCTATGTTCTTACCTTAATGTGAGAAGGCTTCCCACCCTGAAAAGTAAATCCGATTCTTTAGCCTTACATGTACAGTGAAATTAAATTGATTCCACCTAGTTCAAAAGTGAGCACAAAGGGACTTACCGGAATCGAGTCTGTTTCAGTAGAGCTTTCTTTGCGGCTTCTTTACAACTTTAACGTTTGACTTAATATGAACTGAGATCCAAAGAGGAAGAGAAGAAGCCTGATATTATCAAAGCAGAAGTAGAAACGTAAAATTGAAGTTGAATTTGCTTTCTGCCTATAATTTGGAAGAAATCAGATATGTAAGTAAACAGTGTCTCTTCTAATTCATCTGTGCATTGCAAATGTTTGTGTAACGTGTTGACTTTCAAGCAGATAAGCCATATTCTTGTACAGTTGAGTTAATGTGCTGCAGTTAAATTCAATCCTCTAAAGAGCAAGATTATACTGAATTATATTTAAAGCTTTATTTCTTAACGTGCAGTCAACACTCCATTTTGGATATAAAATTTAATAATTTAATGCTGTGTAGGTAAATAATCGCTGTTCGTTCTGAAAACCACACAAGACACATAAAGTGTATTCTGTCGGCAAAACATAGGATTTGAAATATTAAGCTTCGTGGCATTTAAAGTATTAAAAGGGATGAACATAGTTGGTTTAGTAAGCGAGATGTTACTTATTCAGGAACATAAAAAGTTAACTGCAGATATGTAAGTGATTATCAGAAATTACGAATAAAAAGAAGTAGTACTACACATATCATTATCATATAGTATTTTAATAAGTACAGTTAGAATTATGTTTCAGTCTTGTTCATTTGTAGTAAACATGTTACGTTGTGTAATAAATCTATTGTCGTACAATAAGAAGCACAGTAAATTTTTAGCTTATTGCGACAATGATTTTTTGTAGTTTCATTTTGAGGACTGTAACACCGTGTAGTCGTGTAGACTGGTGCCGACGTTTCGAGGAAACTCTCTGCCCTCATTTTCTGGGTTAAGTCAGTATGGCGAGGATCAATTTGTTTTATAGCCTGATTGCAAGACACGCTGTCAATCTGATCTACGTCTGAAGATGAAAGTAGTGTATTTCTCCAAAACCTTCGCATACAACTACAAGACTAGACGGTGTCACGGCGCAGATGATGATAGTATGGATAATCATTGTTACCTTCACTTACCACTACAATATAAACATAATAGAAGATAAGTCCTTTTATTTTATAAGATAAGTTAGTCTTACTTTACCGTGACCCTTATATGCCATTTAAAAATTTTTGACAAATTTCACGGATTTTTATGACACCTTATACGAATGTAATGGCAGTAGGTACGGCCCAGTATTTATGCTTTCTCATTTCCTACCACCGTTCATAGTAACATGTCGGTCGTGCGAATAGCCGAGGTGCTCGCAAGAATAACACAGCTGGATGGGGGATCTCGAAATTTTGTGTGTTCTTAGGCGTAGATATTAGAAAATGACTTAACACGTATAGAGATAAATTTTGTGTAACATACAATAGTAATATGATGGTGCCGATCCCAGTGGCCGTGCGGTCTAAGGCGTGGGTCTGCGGCCGCTCGCTTACTAGAATCGTGGGTTTGAATCCCACCGGGGGAATGGATGTCTGTCTCTTGTGAGTGTTGTGTGTTGTCAGGTAGAGGTCTCTGCGACGAGCTGGTCCCTCGTCCAGAGGAGTCCTATCAAGTGTGGCCTGTCTAAAAAGCGTGATCGTGAAGCCTCGAAAAATGAGGCGGCCTAGGCCCCCAAGGGGCTGTCGAGCCATTAGAGAAAAAAATATGCTGGTTGTGTAAAATCGCTATTTGGGTTTCGGTTTAACGGCGATTTATCGTGAGCTACGGAAGGTAAAATTATGACACAGGAAACACATAAATACAATGCTCAGTAAAATACAGAACTTCTGAATGTTGCAGCATATGGTACCTACAGTAATCAGTGATTTATATTTATTATATATAATTCCAAATAATTGCACATTTGTGACAAACAGAACTTGTTTGCGCTGGTTGCGTTCGACATGTATACATTCATCTTCGGTCCAAATGTGAATCTAATCAGTCTAATTTTGATGCAATTTGCAGTGTATGAGAAAACAGTCTGTGGAAAAAGCAAGGACAAAGGACAGTGGTTTGAATGCAGCAAGCGCATGCAGGTATAAATAGGAATGAATTATACTTATATGTGCTTAAACTATATATTTTAACCTAATTTTAGCGTCATAGATAACAACATTAAACGCCAGTCTTAATAAACTTTTAATTAAATTAATATACTGACATCTGGCTGCTGCATCTCATGCATATTTTTACAATATTTTTGACGACAATGTGTATTTATGCTAATATAGAACCTGTTTTCCTTCGTGATTGAGTCTCGCTGAATGTGGCTTATTTTACGCCGAAACATGTAGAGGAATCTAACGTGTAAAATAGTATAATATATATTTTCTCACGAAAGTACAATTATTTCGAATTGTATATAATAAATTTATGTCTAATGCACGGGGAATCACTGATGTTTTAAAGGGTAGTATTTTTCCCCAGTCTGCTCCTGAAATAGGTGGTGGTTGTGTGGTTTGTGGAAATTCTGGTTTTAAGTGAATCTGTCAAACTGACGTACAACCATAAAAATGAGTGTCACAGTTGTATTTCCCAATTACTCACACACGCACACACACTAAAATGTATTATAGATCTAAACTCTGGACATATTATACTACTTATTATCCATAATAATAATAATAAGCCAGGAGTGCTGGGAGTGTTGGTAACATTCAAAGTAACAGGTTTTCTATTATTTAGAACTGTTACTATCATTACTCTTTTCTTCATTACTGTGAAAACTATTGCTTAAATACAGATTCTTTGTAAACTAAATTTGTCAATATAATCTCAAATATTCTTAATGCCGCCGTGTTTTTACTCTTTTACTTAAAAAGAATATTCCATACACAATACGTAAATACGTAAATACGTTTTTGATGTATTTTAATGCAAAATTTCAAGTGATTGTCTCCCATGTTTTTTATTTACCGATATCAAAGCAAGAATTACACAAATTTTCGCACCGCCGCACTCTGTCGTTTTATCTTGTACAGAAATGTTACCTTAGCGGAAGTTTAATCTTTCCAAGATGTATTCCTGTTACGTCATTCCAGTGCCTTCAAACACGTGTCGCTATTGTGGGTTTTCGCCTCGCGCATTCTCTTGCCTGCCATGTTGTTGGTATTTTTTGTGGGTAAATTAAGTGTGTACGGTGATGGGATGCCCTCTACCAGCACGTCTTCCTTGCCGAGGTTCATGAAAGTCGTTGAAGTGATGCCGAATTTGAAATGTGAAAACATACAGAATGGCGATCTCACAAGCCTGCTTTTTCCCTCTTTTTTATGAAAGAAATAGGCTAAAAATAACAAAAAGAGGAGATGCGTAACCAGATATTTTACTCCAGGAGGAAATTTGAAAATATTTATATACGGTGCGCACTGGTACATAGAATATTCGCCCTTAGGGAGGTGGAGCAACAAGAGAATATTTAAAACTTCGTGATATAAATTCCGTATATTTTCTCTCACGGCCATTGAAACAAGCAGGATTTTATGAATTTCTCATGTGGAAACAATACAGGAATACAGAAATACAGGACCACTGTGCAGAAAGGCCGAAGTTTCAGCGGTGTGGATTAGATTCATCCAGATAAATGTTGCGAAGTAAAGCCAGGCTTTTGTACTTAGGCAAAGAAATTTCGCATTTTGTACGTCCAGAAATATTATAAGTACGGAATGGCTAACTTTTACAGTATGTGAAGGCTACTGTACCTGGTGCAGATCTACGTTATACTGCTTCGGAAAACGAAGGAAATCTGACATGTATTATTTTCTGAGATGGAATGTGTGTTTGTAGTCATAAGAAATAACATGCTCCATTTCTTGGGTACGTGACAGTACGATAGAAGACCTGTTTGTACTGCAGATAGCGTGAGAGCCACGTGGTAGGTAGGATTCTTCATGTCAGGGGTCATCTCCAGAAAACAATTGCCTGCCGAGCAACCTACAGTTGCAGAGATTCAGAAGAGAAAGTTTTCGGCACAATTCATAAAGTTAATGTGGGAATCTCAACCAGATGGCTCCGGAAGTTTGGCTGCCTCCTACACTGCAGAAAGACATGCAGAAGATATGCGGAAGTTTGTCGATATGTGTTGAGTCTGACTTTGCGTGGCGTAGTTTGTTTAGCAACGATTTTTCTTACTAATTGTCAGTGACGAGCTCCCACTTTTGAAATTCAAGTTGCATAAAATCGTATGTTCCGTTAACTTTATAACATTTAACACGATCCATCCCGCTGTGAGAATGTAATCAAATAAACAATACAATATGTTCAGTTCAGCACAACTTGCATTTAATATCTAATATCTACTCATACACAACATGTTTCGGCCCTAGGACCATCATCAGGTGTGCCATATAAGATTCAGTACAAGGCGAAAAGTCTAACCTTTGTGAGATCCTACACAGTATCAAACAATCTCTGAGTAGGCCTATTTGTTAAAATAAAATATTGTAACTTGCAATATCACAATAATTTTGTAAATAGAGTATTTTAATTAATTAATGTAGCTTTCATAGTCGCCCATTTTTCAGCCACGCCTGTTACTTCAGCACTAAATTTAAGTAGTAAACTGATGTTTCTATCACTTGTAATCCTATTAAATAGTCCTTCTGTGACAACAGCACAAGCGATTCGAAGGGCCTCTAGCCATTCGTAATACTGAACTTACGACACAGAATTAAATTTACAATTGTTCTTTCAACCAAGTCTCGTTGTTCATAATTGGCTATTTCATTGTGTTTGCCATAAAAATTTGTTACGTATTTTTTCATTCTGAAAGTGATATTACATTCCGATTTATTTTAAAGCCTTCACAACGGAACGAATAGCGCCACGTTAGCAACAAACTCATATTATTTATATAGTTTTAATTAATTTTCGCCACTTTTTCGGTTTATGTTCGTTGTTTATTTGTATTAGGTTTCTGTTTTTATTTTTTAAAAGTCACATTTTTTAACTGCATATTAAGGTGCAGTATTGTAAATCATGTATGGTGCTCTTTAGGTTTGTTCAAAATAAAGAAAATTTCAAGATTTCCGCAATTAGTTGTGAGGAACAGATCTAAAATTAAATCGAATTTTAATTTCCTTGCTTGCGACAAATGACTTTCAAAATTTAGTTGTCAGGGAAGTGTGACGCACTGTGAACCAAATCTCATTGCTGTGCTACACTGTTTGTAACTTTAATGATCTGAATATTGAAAACAGTCTAATAAACCAATGCTTTGGTGCGATTGGAAAGTCAAAGCAGAGATTCATTCATATTTCATATGTAAAAGGAAGTATAATATTAATCCTTCCAACTGTGTGCAGGAATGCTTTGAGATTATCTGAAATATTGAAGCGATGCAATGTGTCGTCCTCTGTATTCGAACCGCTGTGCGATAGAAGCCTTTTCACCTCTGGGCACAACAGAAATCCCTGTTTTGAGTGCAGCCTGTTTGATCACGTTTCTTAAACCTGTGCTCTAAAAGTAAAGAAAATCATGAGCCTGTCAAAGTTGAAAGACCAAATCTGAAATTTATAATCTTCTAGATAAGGTAGAAATAATCTGGTCAAGTACGAGAATTTGTTTAACTTTTTTTTTGCAACATGTTACATTGTACTGTCAGGGATTACTAATTTCTCAATTAGTATCATTATTTTTATTATTATTATTACTATATTCGTTTTTTGTTTAACCTTCATATGGTTTTCGAGTCGGCACGTGCATAAGCAAGTATGTAATGTAACATTAAGAAATTTTGTGAGGCAGACGATATAGCATGTAAGTCGCTTATCTTGTTATAGGTTTCGTGTTTCTTTTTTATTCTCCTCTGTTATATTTTTGTTTTTTGAAGTATTTCGGTCGTATTTGTATATCTGTGCTGCCTTCTAATTGGGCTCTGTCCTTCAGTGCCTGTAAGTAAATAAATATTGATTTTTATTATTGTTGTTGCTGCTAATTCTGCTTTAATATTATCCAGCATAGAAGCCCCCCTATTCAGAAACTGATACCCACACAGCCACACAAAAAAATTCCCCGCCTCTTGGAACCCAACATTTCATTTTCATAATCACAGGAGCTCGTCAGTGATCCCGCTCTGATCCACTTTAACGCAGTGAATATTCTCAGCCTTTGTACCTTCCACGACAGAAACTGTACTGAATATTCTAGTGTTTATTCTGAAAATTTCTTCCTATATTCGGCCATGATGCTATAAACATAAAGTTTTCTTCCCGCGCTCCACAGGACCCAACAGCTGAAGTCTGTCTCGAACAAACCCATTCCTTTTAACACTATATCTAATTTACGTCTTCACCACAGCTGGTATCTCTATTTTCGTATCAGCGCCACGTCAGTAGCCCATGTTACATATAGTGAATTTTCTCTGAGAATATTATCACAAGTTCCTTGTTCTGTAATTTCTCGTTTTCAATTTAAGTTTTATGCCACACATCCCTTCGGTGCTTTCGTTTTTAATTGCTTCCACATCCCCTTCCTCCCTAAAACAATCATAACATATCACAACCACACAGAACAAGGGGGTAAAATTTATTGCATATTTTTAATTTATCTGTGTAATATTTTGAAGTTGAACCGCATGGTGTAGCTTGTGCTGTATTTTTAATTTTTTCTGAAAGAAGTCCGCAATTTATTTTTATTCCTGGAAGGGAACTACCTCTACGGATCATAATCATCCTTAAGAAGCTGTTAGTTTCTGAGCTGGTCAACATATTTTCCGCCTTCTATGTAACTCGTGTAAACAAGAGCTCATCACAGCGAGGTGAAGCCAGTCGACAATCTCACACCATATATATTTAACGTATTTTTTATTATTAAAATTCGGGTTAATATTTTGCTTATGACGATTATAATAGTCATAAGCAAATATTATCCCGAATGCAATAATTATTGCAATTGATGCGCTAACGTATTGCAGATGACACCTCTTCGCTTACTGCTGCAGAAAGTATCTGTCATTTTAGGGCCCAAAGATGCCGGGCAAAAATACAACCATGTGTTACTCTGATGTGTACAGTTTATGATTCCTGGGAAAACCAACAATTTTCTGAGAATTTTTTTCCGCGCCTTCTTTAAATTACGAGTCTAATTTCGCGATTTTACAAGAAGTCGGAAATGTTCTGTTTTATATCTGTCGCTCTGTGGTTGTACCTTTTGCGCCAACCTACCTGTCTATATTTCGTTCTGTGTAACTTTAGACGCATCTATCTTTCTACATACAATCTTGACCTTTTATAAATTTTTATATCTAACGGAAACATAAGAACCCTTGCAATGAATATTAAGAAGCTTTTCCTATGTTTATGGTCCTAACTCTGTCACAAACTCTTTAAAACCTATAAAATTTAAATGCTACGATTTGTTGCCTATAGTGTGGCTAGCTTCCCGTATTTCACGGTGTGGGGGACATGCTGCCGAGCGTCTGTAATAACCCGTAACCATCATGCTCTTCCGCTCTAGGGCCCACAAAACATTTCCCTGGTCAACAAATGAAAAGCGAGAATCGTGCTATGTTAATGCAATACAATTCTTTTTATTGCACGCACGAGTGTCATTATCAAGCTTTGTTCATTTCGTAAGTTTCAGTTTTAAACACAGAACTGTAACCTTAATATTGGTCGTAGCCTTTTTATAGATTAGATCCCTGTGTATTTCAACTGTACTGATTGTTCAATTTGTCTGCGCCTATTTCTTTAACGCCGTACAGAGATTAAAGCAGGGATAAATGACAGTCAGCATAAGCAGGTTTGTTCTGCAGTTCCTGTTAGCCCGTTTCGGTTCTATGTCAGCCGAGTGTCACTGTCATCATAATTAATTATCACAGTACATAATTAAAGAAGGAGTGGTAACTTTTATTTGGAAATGGCGTGTGCATATTAACTACAGGCGATATATGTAGCGTGTGAAGGCATTTAACCGTTGGTAATAGGAGGAGTCGTGTTTGCACTGTTGCGTATGATGTAATAACACATGATGCAGTGTTATGTGCTTTGTAATACAGTCCTGACACATATGTCTGTTGGTTTCAGTATTATTCAAACTATCATTTGCTTGTTTTGCGATCATGTTATTAGACATATTACCATACCCTTACTTTTGTGGTAAATATGGAATGAAATTAATAGGAAAACTCTACTGCAGCTGTTTCATTGGAAACAGAAAAACAACTACACTGCAGCTGTTTCAGTGGAAACAGAAAAACAACTATACTGCAGCATGTTTCTCGTTATTGTAAACAGAAAAACAACTACACTGCAGCTGTTTCATTGGAAACAGGCCAACAACTACATTATGGCTCTTTCCTTGGAAAAGAGACCAAAAACTACATGTAGCTGTTTCATTGGAAAAGAAGCATCAGCTAAAATACATCTTTTCATTGGAAACAGGCCAACAACTACACTACAGCTGCTTTGACAAAATGTTCTCTTCTGATTCTTACTTTAATAAACTCTTTTTTGTTTATGTATTATCAGCATTAGACGACTAACACATGAGACTCAATGTACTGTATCATATTTCGTAATTTGTAATATTTCCTTGGTAGTCCTTCACTGTGTGTTCATTTCAGCTTAATGCTATGATTAGGCTTTCACTTAATGCTAAAAAACATATATAAGCGAAACAGAGGTTTAATACGTTATTTAAGGCATGACCGTATGTAACAACTGTGCGAGTGCAGCAGTACGCAAGCGGTAAAATTATATACAGCAAGCACCGAGGGTAATTCTATGGCTGTGAAAGGCATAGGCACAGTGAGGAGGAAAACGGTGATGACATGAAATTTAAATAAAACAGAGGACTGTGTTATTGCCTGTTCTTCTAAAGAGAAGAAGATAAAGAATGAAACAGCAAAAGTAAATTATTGCAAGTTTTATAGTTTATTTCGTTTTGAGGGTAAGTAATAATCGTATATGTATGTATTTTTATATATATCACCTTTGAAACTAGCCGCAGAACAGATAACTGTGTAGAGAATAAACTTGTCTAGTATAAGCTCGAAAATAAGGCGAATTGTTTTGGAAATTGCCACCTCATAAGCGATACCTAAAGTCATTTCCCAGCGACACGTCAAAGACACGTAATTTCGATGTAATTAGTGACTAAAGCATGCTATAGCGCTGCTCTTTCTAATTCAGTGTTCCAATGAAATTTGCATTATTAGTCTCAGTGTATTGCATAACTTTGCCTAAGTCACACTGTGAGTTTTCATTTTTACTACATGTTCTAACTTTCTGATTTTTTTATCTAAATAAACCAGTGGGAAGCAGGGAGTCGACTCATAGCCGAAACCGATTTATGTGTTGGTAAAAGCGATGATTCCATGATTTGATCTATCGTTATTTTATTTAAATCACGAAGAATTTCAGAAAAATGTGTGAAGACTTTTCAGTAACTTAATTCTGTCAAATCGGAGCAAGATAAGATGGCACAGCAGGAGACATGTGTGTTTACAGTGCGAGGCAGTTCGTATTTTCCAGTACGTCTTACGCTCTTATGTCATATTTTAAGGGTAATTTTGTTGGGCTTCACTTCTGGCCACATGTGAAGTAGTATACTGAGTTTGAAAATTGTTAAAAGATACATCCCTATGTCATACTTAACTTCGTTTTCAGACACCCACACATTTACAATTTTGTGTCAAATATCATATAATACAAACACTCCATTGGCTTTGTGAATGAAATTAATATATACCAATAAAGAATGGAACCCGGTATCGTTCAGTCGGTGCGGTGACTGGACTAAGGTTTAAAAATCGAGGCATCTTGTTTCCACTTCCGGCTGTGACTAGATATTTTTTATCTTCTCTTTTCTCTGACGCCCTGCCAACGTCCTATTTAATGGGTACCAGGGGCCTTTCCCTGGGGTACAGTGGCCTGGACGTAAAGCTGACCGATCACCACCTAGCGTCGACGTTGAGAATGAGTAAAGCTGTACCTCCACTCACCCATACGCATTCGTGGTGTTTACAGGAAGAATTTCTGTTCATTTTTCTTTATCTACACAACAAATTGAAGGCCCTCAATTATGTTAATTGACTCATGTACATACCTATACTGAGCGTTGTTTATCGTTTCTTTTGGTTAAAATGTAATATTGCGTAAACTGCTCTGCTCGTATGGATCCAGTCTTCAAGACTTCAGATTATATAATTTAACAAAAATGAGACTATATGTAAATTTAATAAGACGTCTTGAGAGTAAGCTTCTCTGGAATTATCCTGAGTATTTTTAAATATATCTAAATAAAAAGGACATTCGTGTAAGTAATACTTAAAAATTACAAATGGGACCCACAACGACTTCGAAAGGAAATAACTGTGACCCAATCTTTCTAGGACGCGTTAAATTAAACCATCATTATTTTGCTACCACCCGTCTGTTATTTATTATCGTAATTTGGAGAGTGTATAAATATGCTGTGCTTATTTCTGCTCTCATTAAGTACTCCTATATGTGCAGTGACGTTTTGCACTCAGTAACGTCAAATTTTCCGCTGTATCTCCCCCCCTTCCATTACAAATTGAACGAAATTACGTGGTCCAATCATTCTTCGTTCGTTCCACGCTGTCACCTGACGAAAACAAACAAAACCAATAACATAAACTACTCCTAACTACATACAAACAACAAAACACGAAGTGAGGATGATGTTAAATTTTGAATATTCGTGTTTTAACTATTTATAAAGAATAGTTCTGCCATTCACGTTAAAACTATTAACTATATGATAAGTAATATATGCGGCACTGAATATACTGTAGTTTTATTCGCTGTTAATTCACAAACTTAAAAATATTTTACCCAAAATTAAAACCAGAATAATTTAAATTTTTTAAACCTTAGTGGTTATTGTACGCAATGCAGGTTTTAACTCTAAAAAGTCTACTTTTTCGTACGCACGTTAGTTCTATGTTCTGTATGACTCTTACAATAAACAACAAGAATTTCCCTGTTCAGCATTTACGGATTGTTATTTATAGTGAAAGCTCATTGTGTTCTGTGTGACCTGCTAACTGAATCCTTACGATAGTTTTCGCCTTCGAAGGATTAACTGGTTTTGCGCTACAGAATTTAAATTTTTTTCCCTGTGGCGCTTCCGCCCGTATTCGGGTCATGGCCTCCCTTACGAGGCTTCGCGATCACACTCATTTTTGGCACACCTCACTCGGTAGGAGTCCTCTGGACGAGTGATCAGCCCGTCGCAAAGACCACAGAATTTGAATTACTCTGACTAGATCCAAATAGCAGACATTTTATCAAGAAATTAATGGTGACAGAATGAAGTAACAGATCGCCTTTACAGGACGTGAAGTTTTGTTAATATGGAGCCACTACTGTTTACGTCATCATATTTCAGTTTTTAAAGCTTGATTTTAAAATTATCATCCAAACTATTACTACAAATTATCTGCTTGAATGCCTCTTCTCATTTATTCATACGAACTGCTTAGTTTGCGCTAAACATTCTGAGGTTGCTTCTGTAGGAAATACAATTGTTCCTGGGAGCTACGTGGAAATCGATTATGGTTATATGTAATGAGTCCGCAATTGCTGGACATGTAACTCGTAGACAGATATAAGAAGTTGTTAGAGAAATAAGATGGAGAAACATCGTGAAAATCAGCAAGTTCATGGGGGAAGGAAGGAAGGAAGGAGGGAGGGGAGGAAGGAATAAGAAGAAAAGTTGTAGGATATTATTAAATTACATATTGGAAAAATAAGTGGTGAATTTAAGAGATATAAGGAGCTGGTTCAGGATTCCTGTCCTTTGCGGTGTTCATCGTTCTGGTCTTGATATCAGAGAACTATTCATAATTAATTAAACTATGGCAAAGGAACAGATGTTTATAGGAAACAGTTTAAGTATCCAGTGGCTAGCAACTGATCCTTGAAAGACGAATGTACGACATGAGTACTTTGCTGTGTAAGGCTCCATGATGTCCGAGAGAACATCACTGTTTGAAAATTCCCAGTTTTTCCAATTTGTTCTTCTGATAAAGATTACTATTAAGGCGAAGTGAGTATGGAAGTTGGGTGGAGTTATATTAAGAGGAAAAAGCCAGGTACTCACAAAACCGTGTCCCAGAACCATCCCCCCACCCTCACAAGTCTCATGAAGACTGACTTGGGACCAAAAATGACAGGAAAGCGACTAACCGCTCTAGACCTCGCAAGGCATTTTTAGAAACCAAAGTTAGCCTAAATTATATTTCAATATTCACTTTTTACCACGCAGTAAAAACTACCGGTCTCCATTTGAAAGCCCAATCAGTTAATTTTGCAGAAAAAAGTAATTGCTATTTGTTCAAAGATCCGTACAAAACACAGAAATACGATCCGTGAGCAGGGCGTAGAACGTCTAGTGTTAAATCTTTTAGTACATAAAGTAAACACTGAGCTTCAGAGGGCTAATTCTTACCTACACCGCAATTGTACTCCCATGCATACCTCCATATACGTGTTAAGTGCATTCATGGAAAAGAGAAAATACTCCTGTTTATGTAACAGTGCAAGTTGATTCCAGGACCACACAAAACATAGCGGAAAGGGTTAGAATTGTGCGTGTTTCTTGTAAATCAGTTAAGTAAATATAAAATTGTTGGAATCTGCTGAGAGAAGAAAACCGTACATTGTTATAGTAAGACTCTAAGTCAGCTGGATAGATCCACAGTGACGCTATTCAATGAGATTTGTGCTGTTGAAAAATTTCGGAATTTTTATGTCTTTTATAAGCTCGTAGGATCAGCAACGAAAGTGTCTTAAATTAGCTCCCAAAACGAAGACATTAAGTTGCTCTGACGTAAATTTTGGCATTACGGTGGTGGTGTGGTGGTGGTGGTGGTGGTGGTGGTGGTGGTGGTAGTGGTGGCTGTGGCCGTGGTGGCGGTGGCGGTGGTGGCGGCGGCGGCGGTGGCGGTGGTGGCGGCGGCGGCGGTGGCGGTGGTGTTGGTGGTGGTGGTGGCGGCGGTGGTGGCGGTGGTGGTGGTAGTATGTGGATAGAAGAGAGCAGAGTAAACACTAAAGAACGGAGAGGTAGAAGATGTTTAGTGGGAAAGGAATTCTCTGTCACTCGAGGCCGTCATCCTGTAATGTCAACAGTAGTTAACAAGCGGTGACACCTCCCCTTACTACTTTCAGCACTCATCTCAAATGCCATCTCTCTGGAAAGCTCCGTTCTGTTAATGAGCTTGGAAGCATTAAGGTTTCAAAACTTTACTTCATAATGTCTTAGAGCAGCTGAAGACTAAAATGTTGTGTAATTTGATATTAATATTATTTCAAATATTATGAAAGACATAGTTTATGGGCCAGTTAATTCAACTGAAAAATTTGTCTATAATAACTTCTACACCCTGTAGTAAAACGGAGAAACCTATTCAAAACTTTGGTCGTGAAAACTTAAAAGAAGAAACCACTTGGGAGACTACGTAGGTGGAGGATGATATTAAAATGGGCCTTTAAAGAATATGATATAATTACCAGAATTAGAGTCATCTTGTTCAGGAATCCAGTAAACACCATAACACACATTCGGATTGCATAAAAAGTTCAGACGAACGGTATATTACGGACATATATTTATATAGATTACTTTGTGTTCCATTCAGCAATTTACCAGTCGTCGCACGAAACTTCGGAGGGGAAATTTAGTTTTTGGTTAATTTTAATTGTCTTGTTCTTCAGATTGACATGTTAAATACTGAAGCATACATTTTTAAAACTCTTTGTCAAGTATTCTGAATTCATTATCTTTACATTTCTTTTCTGGAGGAAGGCCGTAAGAGAAAATATTTATTACGTGTTTTCCCACCAGACTTAACGATAACAAATTGCTCAATATAACATGCAGCTGATGATCACAAGAAACGCCCTTTCTTGGAGTTTCCTCTGAACGCAATCTGTATCATTAAAATGTATTTCTGTTGCCTCATATCTCTGAATATTTACTCTTTCTCCATGTAGGCACCCGTGTGCCAATTATTTCCTTCATAAACATCTCAACGTTTCCAAACACATTGTCATATGGATTTCTGGTTTGCTGTCGATGATGCACGAATCAGTCATTCTTACGTAACTAACTAACCAACTAACCACCTAACTGTAAGTACTGAAGCCCTAATAGTAGTTTCTCAGCTGTCAAGAAATTCCCTGCCCTCTATGGAACACAAACGTTCAACACCGTGCTCAAAAGCGCCAACTAATTCCCTCTAATTTGAATCAGACATATTTAGTGCACACCCATCCTTTCTATTTCTGTAATGTCCAATGCAGTATTTTCCTCATCTCTAGTCCCAGTTCTTCCGAATTGTCTCTTTCTTCAGGTTTCCCCACCAAATCCTGTATGCATTTCTCTTCTCTTTCATACGTAACACACTCTGCCTATCTGGCAACCAAGAACTACTTTCTGGCTCCCCTGTAGCTTCTTACTTTAACCACCCTTACTAAGAGAGGGAACAGTAAATATTACGTATCTCCTCGTTTTATATTTTTCAAAAATCTCCTGTTACTTCAACTCCAGATTTTCGCCTCCTCGCACTGGTTTCAGAAAACTTCGATCTTTGGCTCCTCTTCAGATGAGTATAAAATTTCACACCCAAGCGGAATTGAATATTCAGAAAGCAACAGAAATTATTTTCACAAGAGTTGCCTTGATGTTGCAATTCGAAGCTTCACTCAGCTCTTCGTGAAACTTTGTGTGCGGTTGCCTTAATACGATACGCTCCTGTAATTTCACGTCGTTCTGGATTTTCCATAGAACTGACTAAAGTTATAATTTGAATTAATCTTACACGTTGAAATACACACGTTTCAGATGTGAAGACATCTGATTTGTGCTGCAGTATGTTGTACGCTGATGCTTCCTCATTCGTGAATAAACATTCATACTTCGCTTCTGCCTCCAACGTAATTTATGCTCCAAAACAGTGTCAAAGTGTGACAACCACAGTCTTTCGGTTTAATATTAAAGTATTCTGTAATATATCCAATTTGTATAATGGTCTATTGCTCTTACGCAATAACGTTGCAACCTACACAATGCAGAGTGTACGTGTGACCTGTTGTGCATGGTGACTTATTACAAGCGCATGTCCAACTATCCTCTGGAATCAATGGTGCACATCACTACTCAGGCTTCAAGTTTAAGGTTGTAGCACTTTCTTTCTTAGTGTATGATATTCCCAGTATAGCTGTGTTTTTTTGCAAAATCTGTTTTGTGTTTTCCTCTTGTTATTTCCACATACATTGGACCTCTTTAGTGTCAATTCTTGTGGCCCCAGTGATTACTGGTACAATAAAGCTTTTTATGTTTCACATTCATTGAATTACTATACTCAAATTTTTGTATTTGAGTTTATTTTTAGCTGCCCTTTTTATTACATTCTTATCCAATGGTATTGCTACACCTACCAGGAAGCAAGTTTTGTGTTTATTATTATTATTATTATTATTATTATTATTATTATTGTGGGACGGTATAGCGTAGTCAATATAGCGACTCGATACGGTCTGTACGGTCTGGGGATTGAATCCCTGTGGGGGCGAGATTTTTCGCAGCTGTCCAGACGGGCCCTGGGGCCCACCCAGCCTTCTACACAATGGGTAACAGGTCTCATTCCCGGGGGTAGAGCGGCCGGGTCGTGGAGTTGGCCAGCCACCCCATCTAGTGCCACTGTTAAAGAAAGAGTAGAGCTATACCTCTATTCCCCCTCTGGGCCTTCATGGCCCGTTTTAGGGTGAAATTTACCTTTACGTTTATTATTATTATTATTATTATTATTATTACTCTTGACTCATTGACAGAATTATTATTCTTGTCATTGTTGTGGAGCAGGCTATGTATACATGTGTGTATTATTTGGAAATTGTTCAGCCTGTAGAGACAAACTAATATTATATTCTTCAATTTATTGAAGAACACCTCTGAAATTAAAGTTTGTCGTGTTTAAAATATTCGTTTCTCTACCACCGAACGGTGTGTTGTCCTATTTATCAAAGAGATATTTACCTAACAGCGACTATAAAGTTTCTGCGCGGTGGAGTATGAGTCGCTCCTAGCCCAGAAACTCGTTTGTCTACAATATAAATATTGTTTATTATAGAAAATATGAAGCACGAGATATCGGGAGACGTCCAATATTTTATTGCTGTAACAAGTTTCTTTTTAAATCGATCATTTAATACAAAGAAAACTCTAAGAACTCCCCTTAGTACTCATACGTTACTGTAGAAACATGTCATTTTTTAAGCAAAATGGTCTAGCCATGAATTTTAATATGGGTTCGTACACAAATTCCGTATGACAAATAGTAAATCAGCTCTGTACTTGTGGAAAGTCCAGTTTGCTCCGACTTAAGTGTATTGCGGAAAAGGATATACTCGAATGGATTATACATATTTCTGAACAATACGTGTCATATTGGCCTGATAAGCTGACTCTGCTTCGTGTAGACGTGAAAGGTTTCACTTGCCCAAAAAAGAGTCAAAATGAAAACCAAAATGCAAAGACTCTGACGAAGTTGTATCCTTAGTTTTCCATAAAACGCAGCTATTCCTGCATTTGACCCATAGTTCATGCAAACCAAGAAGCTAGTAATACATAACCTAAGTGTAATATAAGCAAATTAATAACCTTTTGCTGGTTCAACCGATAAAATTTTTGTTTGAATAAATAAAGATAATGTGTTTCCCTTATGAATGCTCTTAAGTGCATATTTTTATTAATTGTCTCTGCTTTCCATTCTGTTATATTCTTCTTCTTTGGCATTCGGTCCTTACATTTTAACTAGTGCCCCCTCAGAATGGTAGCCCATGAAGATCTCTCTTCTGCTTTCTTCCTGAATCTCTTGACACCCATCGATATTAGATTATTCTCAATACAATCTAGCCACCTTCATTTTGTCTTTCTGCTTTTCTTCTTCCGTCTGGTTTCCCCAAAAATACTTTCTTTACGGACCTATCGTTAGACATTCTTACTATATGGCCAGCCCATCCTATTCTTATTGCTTTTATTGTTAAAATATTTGGTTCTCCAACGCATAACCTGCAATTAATCATTAGTTCGGATTCTCCACCCTTTTGATCTTTTATTGGACCACATGTCTTCTTAATATTTTCCGATCCCGTGTGTGCTGTTCTATACTGCATTAAAATGCATGTGGACACAGAAATGAGGACAGACGTAAACTAACATGACCAGAAATTTTGTCGTAGCCTTTCCGTTCATAAGCAAAAGCGAAACACTTGTAGAGGCCTACGTCAATAGAGCATCCGGAATTCACCTGCAGTTTGTCTCGGTTAAACGAAATAAAGCTAACAATCACGAATGACCAAGAATACGGTCTAGAGCTCTGTCGAAATGCGAGCGTGCTTGGTGCCAGACAGTTCCCGAGTCATAACAATTTCTATATACGTTAAACCATGTCTGCTTTTACATAAAGTAAAAGTATATTATAGTATATAATTATAAAACGCATTACCTATAATACGTTTGATGAAGCTGTCCCCTTTTTCTAGAGCTTTCATGTAATAAGGGCACAAGTCACAGAATTAGAAGACAAACAAGAACGCAATAAGGTTTGAAGACACTGCATCTTAATACGTGACGACAGATTACTTTGAAGGACCGGCAGTAATTATAAAGTCTTCAAATTATGACTATATGTAAATGAAAAATTTGGAGGTGCAACATGGAAAATATAGTACATATATACGTGTCTCTTTTACGGGAAAGAAGATGTCTGTTGTGGGTTGTGAGTAAATAAATTCTGTGTGGCCATCAACATTTTGTTACTGTAAACACACGTGTACTAGTTTAGCGTGGCGGTCCCTTACTGGGGAGTGTCGAGATATAGCTCAGTTATAGCTGACACTCTGCCGCACTTGTCTGTTCCTGTATCAACTGCACAGCAAACAGGTTCAGGCACTTTTAAAGTCCTCTAACTCCTGTATCAAACTCACTTCCAAATACGAACACCAGGTGTCTAATCTCAAATTAAAGCTCTACAGCACAGTGTTATCAGAAACATAGCTTCATTGTGCGAATATTATGGACGTCGGCCATTGTCCGCAGTATCGTATCGATTGACACTATACTGACATACTTCTTAATGTACTCTATGGTGTCATGACATCAGCTTTTGGGATAGAAACCGAAACTTTTTGAATGCTAGAATACGAATCAACGCAGTTCCTTTGTTGAGAGTTTACGCTGCGTTGCAGTTTGGAAGTACAGGGTTTTATTCTTGCCCGAAGAGCAGCCATTCGGACTTAGATTCTCGTGCTTTTCTCAGCGACCCCGACAAGTAGGCACGGTTGCTTCATTCCATGTCATACTCGATTGGGAATGCATAATTGCATGTTTTTCAGGCACTCGGTAGCCTTTGCGGTTAGACAGAGCCCTTAGATAAACTAAGGAATACTAATGCACAAATTAATAACGAATAACATAGTTAAATATAATGACAGAGTTTGAAGTTATTTATTGGTCTATTATTATTTATTATTATTATTATTATTATTATTATTATTATTATTATTATTATTATTAAATCACAGACTGAACTAGGCCTGCAGGATTTTTGAATCAGCATTTAAGAAAGTTGCCGTGGTTTCATTTCAGTGACACAGACCAACTCCGAAATATAAACTTAAAATGCCAATAGACTTCCACATCTAAAATAATAAACCATTCGTCCTTCACACAGTATTTCTTTCATCACTGTGTTAATTCAGGGGCTAATATTTTCTTCTAGATTGATTGGTTGCAGTAAAAAGTTCATTGGCTTTAGTACTCTATAACAAAATAATCTAAACATTTGTAAAATATCGCCAAGAAAGCGGCTCTCAACGCCTATTCCAAGACACGGCCATGTACGTAAGTCTCAATGGCACAGCCCATATCTTTAGAACTTTTTCAGTTATATTTTTCCTTTCAGAGCTTCGTTTCCAAGTGACCGGCTTCAAATTCATCTCCACCCCACTCTGCACCTAACAAATAATTCTGAACTTACTGTTTGCTACTGAGAACGATACTCTACAGGGGCAGTCAAAAAATAAAGGCAACTCTTTGTGTGTTCTGACAAAATGACATACAGTAATTAGATGTAACTCATTTTCCTGTGCAGTTGACCTGATTTTGAAAGCTGTGCGTCCAGTATAGTGTACAGGTTTCCGGAGTTTGTCGAGTCTTAAGCTGTCCTTGAATCGCATATTTTCTACGAAAATTATACAGCTTCTGAAATGTCAGCTTTCTTAGTTCATATTGTCAATGGAGGACTATAGTCGTTCTGGTGATTGTTCGGAATTTTTTTGCAGAATTGAGTAACATGAGGAAAACTAGACAAATTCGGTTTCGTATAAGGTGGGTGGCTTATTAGGCGTGATTGTCCCCTAAGCCAACCGAAGATTTTGGTCCTAACGGTAATGCGTCCAACATGCTTTAGTTAGCATACAGCTATTCACCGAAGCATAATGGGTATCCAGAAATTTTTATAAAATATACCACGATCGCTTTCTTCTCAGTACTTTTCACTCACCTTACATGAGCATGGTATCAACAAGTTTGTTACGAAACATGTATCTAATACAGATGTGTTAAATAATGGATGAAGTATATAAAAACCAAAATTCAGCAACAAAACAGTTTTCTCGAGTTGAGGCAGTACAGTGTCGCTGGTGGAGCGAAACAGGTGCGGATCCAAACACAAGTTAAAGTTATGAGCTAGTGTGAAGCCGAGCAGAGTAGCAGATGTGTGTGGCTTGAAGGCCGTGAAATATTGTGTTATGATAACTCAAGGTACTTGCACGGCAAGTAGAGGCGTTCAGCATGATCTAGAGAAAGGCTGTTGCAATTCGCATGGATTCTTATGAAAGGGGAATTGAAGACAGAGCTTAATCGCTGATAAATCAAGTATTTCTCGATTTTTGGTCATAAGGTGTAAAGAACACGACATTTGACACGATCATAAAAAGAGAGTCATTTGGCTAATACCACTAACCCTATATAACGCTTGACCGTAAGACAGTACGACAGTCGACAGTAAGTGCAGTAGTACTGTTAAAGTATACAAAACAAAAACTAGGTGACTTAATGCTCAGACTCCTGTAAGTATCTTTTTTATGCTAATCATTTGGTTTATTAGTACAAAATTCTGTTTACATTATTAGTTAGTAAAAATTGGTTTGTAATTTATAGGTAAGGTATCCACACAAAATAAAACCTAGTTTTTCGTAGGTGCGTTAATAGTACATAAAATACCTGGAGTGCAAGAAAAATGTATACAAGTGGTCTAGTTTAAGAACAGTTTATCCGTTTGCACGAAGATCCATCTGTAACGTACAGGATTGACACTGGTTTTTTACATTAGTACTGCCGCATATATCCACACCTTTACGGTCTGACTCCATTTTTGTATCTACATTTTTATACTTACATTTTTTATATTTACATATTTTATATTTACATTTTAACATCTACTTCTCTTAGGCAGTACATTTAGACATCGATATACATTTTATGTATATAACTGTAAAAGAGAGAGACCTTTCACTTACCAAATGTATGGAGTTTCTAATTTTCATAGTTTTGTGTCATGGCCTGATGATGGCTCTTTGAGCTGAAACCGGTAGCCTGATTACGTATTACAAGTGAATGTGATAGCTGTGACTGTAAGATTGATAAGAGTAAAATATACTTTTGTAAAGAACAAGCCTACAATTTCTACACAGCCTTTTTTGTACGTAAATAAATTGTATTGATAATGTATAAAAGCGAATTACAAATATTTCTATAAGCTTAATTTAAATTAGTAATGTAATAAATATCATGAATTATTTCCTAAACTTATTTTTGAAGATATTAATGATATCCAAGACATGGCTACTTGATATAAGCAACCAATTTCTCGATGATTATAATTCTCTTTGGAGTTCTTTAACGATGTATTCCATAATCTGTCACCATACAACGTTTTTTGTACTTATCAATAATAACCCAGCGGCTACCATTATAAAACAGAGAGATAAATATATTATGGGTTTCAGTGTTGAAATGCTGGCTCGAAGTAGGGTTACATACAGGAAAGTCGTAATGTCTTTGAGGTACCTTGGGGTTGCCTACAAGGAAACATAATGAACACAGTAACGACTATTGATTATTAATTAGAGTATGTCGGCCGATCAAGAGTGTCTGATGGGATGGTCGTGTTTGTCATGAGCATGAATGGTGGGGGCTGAAAGACGTGATTGCATATTATTTTATACTCTGTTTTTTGTTAAACTCCTGAGCAGGGAAAGAAGTATTTAAAAAAAACTATCCACTTTTAAGTTATAAGCTTTTTCTGACAAACGGTAGAATAACAAGCAAAATTGTGACAGTGACTGCAGTTATATTAAAAGCAACCCCATTACAGGCCTGGACAGGCCCTTAAGGTCCCAGGAGGTTGAGGCTCACAGATTTTTAGACAATCGGCACATGAAGGTGGTAAGGTTGTCAGCCCTACGCACCGACCGCCTTAACCCCCCCAGGAAAGATTCCTGGTACTCATTTCTGTTAGAGGCTGAGTCTACCCCAGGGCCATAGTGCGACCGAAATGATTCCAGTGACACCATCGGGAATCGAACCCGCGACGTTCCGGTTTGTAGCGCAGTGCCTCAACCAACTGCGCCACCGCGTGCCCCCGCAGTTATATTAACTTCAGGAAAATTAAAAGTAAATACAATTATGGAGGCATTTCTTATTGTGTGGATATCTAATGGCGAATATTTGTGTCCTGGTACGAAGAGCTCGAAAAGTTACAAAGACTTCCTTATAGAACAGTTATTCCCATTGACCCGTAGTTCACATCGCAACGTAAGCAAGCATGCCATCATTTTGTTTTCAGTCACGCAACGCCAAGAAAATTAATAAGGAAATGGAACGATGATTGAACAGCGTAATAATGGAATGGTTTAAAGGAAAATTAGACAAAGGGATGTGAAATTTATTTCATAATAATTAAGGTTTCGGTAATACACGTAGACGATTGGTCGTTACGGTTTCAGCGAATTGCAGAAATTGTAAGGGTGTTTCTGCAGTATATTTCTGCATCAACTGATTCATGGCTTGGCTTCAAATAGCTGATGGATGGTAGCCGAGAATGTGCTGAATATGAAGTGTCATGGACAGTCGATAATCTGTCCTCCAGCTTGGGAGCTTGGCGAAGTGTTTATGAACCCTTCACCGTAAAGTGCTTCATGTCATGAAACCTTTATGAAACACGCGGAAGTGGACGGATGTTGAACAAGACAATGATGTGGGTCTGCCACAGGATCATGTCCACAGGCTGATTGTGGCACTAGCTCTTTTGTATACGGCATGTGCTGCCACAGCATCATGTCCACAGGCGTGACAGTGGCACTAGCTCGCTTGTCTACGGCATGTGCTGCCACAGGATCATGTCCACAGGCTGACTGTGGCACTAGCTCGTTTGTCTACGGCATGTGCTGCCACAGGATCATGTCCACAGGCTGACTGTGGCACTACCTCGTTTGTCTACGGCATATGCTGCCACAGGATCATGTCCACAGGCTGACTGTGGCACTAGCTCTTTTGTCTACGACATGTGCTGCCACAGGATCATGTCCACAGGCTGACTGTGGCACTAGCTCGTTTGTCTACGGCATGTGCTGCCACAGGATCATGTTTACAGGCTGACTGTGGCACTAGCTCGTTTGTCTACGGCATATGCTGCCACAGGATCATGTCCACAGGCTGACTGTGGCACTAGCTTGTTTGTCTACGACATGTGCTGCCACAGGATCATGTCCACAGGCTGACTGTGGCACTAGCTCGTTTGTCTGTGGCATGTGTTGCCACAATTTTTATTTACATCTAAACTTCGTGCATGTATGGTTATTAGCAATATATCACTTTTCGATGGAAAAACAGAATTCTTCGTAGGCCTATTTTAGTAATTCAGTGTTCCACGTTTTCACATAATCCACATATCTCAATACTGTTGTTCTTCGGAAAAGTGTGTGTAATCGTCGGACACTTTAAAGTATATGTTATAATATTACGTATTGAATTTTAGTATTTGTGGTACTAAAGGAAGGTGTCTGTGTGATATCTAATTATGTACTGAGTCCAGTAATGTAAAGTAAGTAGAACGGAAACAAAGATTTTTCTGTTATTTCGAAACTCCAAGATTTATGTATAGAAAACAAAGAGTAAGACTGAATAATTATTTTGTAGTTCAAAAGGGCTAACTAGTCGTGTATAATTTTGTAATAAATTACAATTTAGTAAAGTGATAAAAACCGTCAAATACAAGGTTTTATGGAACAAATTACTTTGTTGCCATTAATGTTGCAGATGTGGATACCCATTCCGGCCTGATTTCCATTGAGCTAACTTATGTGCAAAAAGTCTCTTGTGTTGCTATATACATTGAGGTTAAAACATGATACTTTAAGTCTCAATTTTAAAGTCATGTCCAAGGTTTGTTATCGATTAATAAGATGTATTATTATCAAATTTACTGCAATTTGAATGGACGGATTTGTAATTGTTTGCGGTGCTCAATTCAGGCAGTTACATAATTAAGCCAAAACACATAGCTGCCACAGTTAAGACAACAATGTAATTTCTTCAATGAATTGTTGTTTTGACGGTCTATGCTGCTTTATGTTGTACATAAAGCACAAAAATGCCCACATTAAAACAATTTAGGGTTTATTAAATGAATTTTAGCAACGTAAATATATGGAATTACTGAACGTCTTCTAAAAATTCCGTGAATTTTGAGCGCAGATGTCATTCTTACTTTCCTAAATGACAAGACTCCTGCACAATAAGCCTCAGGCTGCGGTACATCCGGAGCTTCTGCTGACGGGCACTTTGGGACGAAATGGCAGACACAATTAATTGCAATGTATGTCATGTGAGGGGCAAAATTTTGTACGCTTTATTTCAAAGTACGTTATTTAATTTACCGTGCTGCATGCCTACTTTAGGACTCTTGTGTTGGTGGATACTTTTTAAAGATAAAACTAAACTTGGTAAGTAAAAATAATGCTTTTTACAACTAAGGAATTTTATTGTATCCGACTTTAAAATTTCACTAGACTAAAAAAGTGTCTGTCAAATAGCGAAACAGCCGAAACAGTAGACGTATATTAGTGTGTCATCACCTAATTGCAATAAAGACTGAGCTTCTAATGTACCTAAGTCACCTACTGACTGAAGCATCGCAAAACAATACTGGACTTTTGGTTTTATTTTTATCCTTGCTTAAAGCCAATTAAAATCACAGTTTGCTTCTTTCTGTCTTTCCTTCATCCAGCTATGATAAAAAGAGAACTAGAGAACCGATAGACCGATTTTTATGCAATGTGACATTGTAGAACTTCGCGTAGAATTCTGAAGTCATTTCAATTTCACATTATATCGGATAATTTTAACGACTACTTTGAATGAAAACTTGCATGTGTTTCTGGGTGATTATTGAGCGCAATCTGCAAAGTACTTATCGGACCAAAAAATGTTTTGAACGTGTATTGTAGGGAAGAATAAAACACAAATGTTTGTGGGCATATGTATTTTGCTCGTTGTCCCAACCGAGATACGAATCGGACATCATCCAGATTCAATCCAGAAGCTTTAACGCTTGAGCAAGTTTGCTGGTTGTGCAGGACTGCTTGTAACAATTAAAGTACCCATTACTTGGTGTTTCAGAATTGCATTATACTTGGATATGTTGGACAAAGTGAGTTCGTATGCAGGGTGAGGAGTTGAACTGTATTGTATTTATCAGCATTTCGGTTCTTAAATACAGTGGTAATGTCGCAGATCTAAATCTTTAGTACGGGGTCTTTCGTCCAGATATCAAGGTCTGAACACAAAACAACTCTGTGACATAAAATACAGAAGCGAGGATAGCAGAATAGTACTTATGTATAATATTTGCCTTGTAATAACTTCTTACCAATAGTTTGTTTTCTCTCGGACCCGTTTTTGTAACACGTATGAAGAATGGCTGGGATTTCACCAATCCCTGTGAGTGGTGGACGGAGATTTCATGTTGGGGAAAAGGGGAGGGGGGGGGTTTGGGGCGCGAGATGGAGAGGCCACCACAACGAAGCAAGAGACAGAACGAGACATGAAAAAAAGTAAAATATACAGAGAAGTGGAAAGTAGCGAAATGTTTTTGTACACTACGTATGATTTTAAGTAACATATGGAGAGAGTTTGTTTGGGATCACAGCAGGTAAAGAAGAGAGCAACAGTAGCCGAAGCTAATCTGCAAATTAGTTACACAGTATCGTACTCTAAAATACACACGACATGCACTAAGCATGTTCACAGTATTTTGCTAAACTCAATCACCTTCACGATAGTTAACAATGGCAGCGACAGATATAGCGTATGGTCTGCAGACCTGACACTTTGCGTGAGACCGGCCTTGTATGCATGTGTACATATATACATATATATATATATAACACACTCACACGCACCTGTATAGGTATTCCATTACAGGCCTGGACATGCTCTTAGGACACCAGGATGTTGAGGCTCACAGAATTTATGGACAATCGGCACATGAAGGGGGGAAGGTTGTCAGTCCTACGCACCGACCGCCTTTACCCCCAGGAGATACTCTTGGTACTCATTTCTGTTAGAGGTTGAGTCGACCACAGATATACCTATTACAGACTATAATCCATAAAAGTCAAAATGGATAAACATTTCATTATCTTAAAGGAGAAATTAACAGAAAGTCAGATGCAATTGCAAAGTAAGGATTTTCATTATTGAGATTGTTCATGAATTATTACTATGGTAAGGATAATCAGACGGATGTATAATGGAAAATGTTTAAGAAATGGGTTAAATATATACAGACATTTGGAAGCAAGTCTAGAGAGCAACGCTTAAGATAAAATATGTGCCTGTTTTATTTAACAGCGCTGTCAGTGGGTAAGATTATTATAGCGTCAGTGATAGGCGAATGAAATACGAGCATGAAGCATCACATCACAGTGACAAGGGAAACAGAAGTACTGGGAGCAAAATCTGACCCGATGCCACTTTTTTGCCACCATAAATCCCACATCGACGGGCCTGAGATAGAATTCATGCCTCCACGTTGAGATATTAGGTATAAATGTGAGGCTAATATCAAAATTGTTCTCTAAAGAATGCGATGGAAGCCTGTGGATTGGATACATCTGATTACGAAGAGAGACCCAGGTTATCCTCTGTGAATAGGAGAGTAATGTTGAGGTCGAAGCGGTGTTTCTGAGGATTCAGGTCGTCTGGACTATGATGCTCTCTTGTTGGCTGAGTGTTACCCGACGTTTTGAAGGCACTACATTCCGTAGACACGTCGGGAACCACTCAGCCGATGACAGAACTTCTTATTCCAGAAAACGTGAATCCTCACAACAGTAAATCTTCCGGTTCCAAAAGAAAAAGTGGGGTGTTTCTTGGCCAGCTAATTAACTCTCGGCTTCACAAAATAGGACTCTAGCGTATGGAGTTATTCAGACTTGCACATTATTAAATATTAACCCTTCGAAGATTTTCGTTTATTTAAAATATACATAAGGATTCATTTCGTAACTCACAGAAAACACACTTCGTGTTCATTATGGAGATCACTTGGCTGAAGCCGTATACGTAAGAAATCGGTACTTATTGAAGATCATATGAAGCACACAAATACACTGTGTGTTCAAAATGTAGAATTTCCTAACGTTACAGCATGTGGTACATATAGACACCGCTGGGTTTTATATGGTTAAACCGTTCACTTTTCGACTTGTTTCTTATCGCAGCACTTTTATAATTTCAGTTTATTGTCACTGCGACGTTTTCTGTGTGAAGACAGGCGAGGTCACTGCAGCATGAAGCTACGGTCGCGAAACGTTTCGGGGTGTAAAAATAACAGCACATCGGACGAGAGAAGGGAAATTGAAATGTCAGATATGTAAACGGCATGAAGATTTACGCGAATGCGTAAATAAACCTCTCAAGAATATTTTCTGCCCGTGGTAATCGCATACGTTTTGATACCATGTTTACAAATATGGACTCTCCTCTATTGTAAAAACAACGTATCCGTTTCAGAATACGAAATTTTTAATTACGTACAGCCTACGTTTAATATGTATTAATAACATACTTCCATAAAACAGAATACATATTTCTCAATTTATGATACACAGTCGTCCTGTCTCTGTGAATTGTGCTACTGAAACGTTCGTTAAATAGAATATAAATAAATAAATAAATTAATAAACATTGATTTCAGGCTTCCGCCGCGATATTGATATAATCTGTGGTCTTTTGGGTGATTACACGGTGTCGTGTGGTAAATAATTACCACACGACGCCGTGTAATCACCCAAAAGACCACAGATTACATTTAATAAACATCTTTTGAGGCTGTTCTATAATCTATACAGTTTGTGACGCGTCATTTAAAGAAGTGTAAATATTCTTTCACTGGTCTCAATTTAAATATTCGAAATAGGTATAGAGGTTTCTGGGCGTAGATTGGAGGCTAATGTCAAACTGGATCTTTAAAAAATAGGACCGGGGTGGGGGAAACGGTCTTTATTTCTGTCTCCGGGTGGGGACGAATGGCAGGCTGTTGTGATTGCAAATTCGGGAGGCCATAAAATGCTGGGAATTTCTTTACTCTGTGAGAAACTAGTAGCTTCTCAAGAAAGACTGCTCAGTGTAGTAAGTGAGTGTTAATGTTGAGGTATTACAGTAAACTTCCGTTAATGCGGCACCATCGGGACCGAGGTGATGCCGGACTATCGGGAGTTCATAAACGAAAGGTGAGCTAACATTGCAAATTTTAAATGTCTTCTATTAAATACCCAATAATATCTCTTTGCTCAACTGCATGTGGTACAGCAATGACTTATTTGCTTTTCATTTCTCATTCGACTAACGTTTGTGCTTATATATCAACATCTCTAACTTGCCATGCAGTAATGATATCACAAAACAAATATTGAGTAAAATATAACTAGTTTATTGTTTATAAACTATTAAACCTACAAACATATTGAAGTCCGCATCTTCCGGGATGAATAATTTACTCATTTTTTGTCATACTAGTTTCATTCAAAACCATAAAATCTAATTAAATTAAACTATCCCAAACTCATGCCCGCATAATACAGCGTGTAATGTTTTATCGGTCGATTTCACAAATAAGCAAAAACGATGTTCTGGTGCGGGTCATAGCAACTGAGGATATGTATGCTCTGTTGTAATGAGCCCACGAGACCATCAGCTTTATGGATATTAGTGGCAACGGCTAGGGTTCATGCTTTTTGCTTTGCCTTTCGGCCTCATTTTCCGAGATGTTGCTTTTTGTGTTTGTGCTACCTCTACCTGCCTTTGTGGTAAATTAGAATTTCACTATTTAGTGGCAGATTTTCAAGACGTACAAGCAAGAAAGGTTGACAGCTGTAATTTGCTATGTGACGGCGAGGTATACAGCCTGCTGGTAGTTGTATCTACTTGTCAACTAAGCTAGTTTACTTTCATATCAATTATAAATAGCAGACCAAAACGTGGAGTGAATTTAACACTTAAAATAAATTGTTTCACTGTAGAACTTCTGTGACGTTCTGAACAACCGCTTTTGTCTTACAGCTGCTATTAATTTATAATTATTGCTTTTCCTTTCTGAGCTTACCACCCACAGAGTTTACAGTAAGTGAATTAATATGAACGTCATATCGAGAAAGTAAATATAATTATGAGCACATGAAATTGTTTTCTTTCTCTTTCTTTCTTTCTTGATTTCTTTCTTTAACTTCTTCCTACATATTTATTGTAGGTGTAGAGGGTTATCATTGCACCTGATCACACTAAATGACACACAAACATACATACACATACGCACACGCACTCGGTAGGACTCCTCTGGACGAATGTTCGGCCCGTCGCCTAGACCTCTACCTGACAACACACAATACTCACAAGCGACAGACATTCATATCCCCGGCGGGATTCGAAACCGCAATCCCAGCAAGCAGCGGCCGCAGACCCAAGCCTTAGACCGCGCGGCCAGTGGGATCGGCCAAACGAAATCTTATGATCCCTGCATTTAATTAAGTAGTCCCTCACATGATCGGCGTGCCCGTTCACTCCGTGGGATTACACTCGCGTGATTTAAGAAGGCGTTAGATTCACATCACAAGTAGAAGAAGTTTAGCAGACATTTTTATGTGATATTTTCATTTATTCTAATGAAATATCACTAACTAACCACCTTCATGGAGCAGAGCAATCAATGAGAAGAAGCCAATATTTCTTCAGCTAGTGGAAAATTTCCGAGCATTCTATGCGACCGCAGTGACACATTTTGCTCTATCATAATCATGATTCTATGAATTCATCGGACTTAAAGGAAATCAATATATGATTTGGTGATTAAATGACATATAATTAAACCAATAAATAAATGAAGCAGGCTATTTTAGGCACATCAATATTCTTAATAGGCACTGACCACTAAACTACGTCGACGATATATGCCTACACTGTTTTATGATGCATTTTTAATACAGTCGAACCCGGTTATAACGACATCGGTTTATGCGAAACCTCGTCTATAACGTCAGATATTCTGTGGTACCAATTAATTCCTCATGTTAAAGCATAAGATTATACTCCTCGGTTAGGAAAACACAAAATATTCAGTCACTTACATGACATTATAACCGAGTTCGACTGTATTTTCTCATACACTCGTAGTAGTAATGGAAAGTGAAATTGGCATTTAGAACATATTATTTTAATTTTATATCTGTGACGATTCAGGGTGTAAAAGCAGACTAAGACTGACAGAACAAAACATTGTTCAAAATGCACCTTACTTCAGGATGGTAGTAATCAGAAATGATTTACATATACTGTCTGAATGCCAGAGAAACTGCAAGTATCAGAAACTTCAGGGATGAAACTTGATAGCCTGTTAATTTGTAATTCTTTGCAGCGCAGTTTACGACGACTGCATTAGTTGAAATAGGGGGGAAACCGGGATAGCTCAGTCGACATCTTGACTAGACTACGAGCTTCATGACCGAGATATTGTCGGCAGGGCCGAGAAAGTTTTCTATTCTTCAGAATGTCCAGACCGGCTCTGTAGCCTATTCAGCCTTATATTCAATCCATGCCAGGGAGTCCGTCCCTGGTGAAAAGCGGCTGGAGCGTGATGCTGTCCATCTAGTGCCGAGTTTAAGAATGCATGGAAAATACTTTTCCCCAATACGTTTTTCTGGTATGGTGCTTAATTAAGAGTAGAGACATTTTAACTTTAAAATTACTTATTAAAAATTATGGAAAAGCTTTTCTGTTGCAGGTGTCCTGGGTTCGACACCGCGATATACACTTGCTGACAGTTGGCCGGTACACATACACAAGCGATCAGAGATTCGAAGCCATCCATTCACCACACACCGAAGATTGGACCCTGAGGATCAGATACCCACAGCGAAAAGATTCGGGAATATACGAGTGCCAGATAAGCACCACACCTCCCATTGGACATCCTGTATATCTCACCGTCGTAGGTAAGTAGTCGTCTGTGTGTTTTAAGTGATTTGAGACTGGTCGTTGTAAGGCTAACAGGATCACTCTGCAGGAATCGGAAGTGATAACATTAATACGGCCGAAGCTTTATTGTTTTTGTATTACGTCACTGCACATCTTAATGCTGATAAAGTGGAATTCATTTATATTGTCATGTACTGGAAATAAAACAATCATGAATCTAATCTTTGATTATACAGAGTGTCGCACAAGTTACTTCACACACAATGTTTAACATGTTTCCTCTAGTGTCAAGTATCTTATGCGCCACTCTGTATATGATTTGGAATGTTTACATGATCAATTTTCGATCCTCATTAACTTGGCTAGCGCGAATATTAGATCAGTCCTATTAGTTTTACCTTTTTTGTGTTTATGCACCTCAGAGTGCATGTGATGTGTTCAAGAAATATTCTGAAGCCTTCGCTCTTCTGGGACGCTACACAGCGTAGGTTGGTGTTTGGATACGAAGTTTCGGGATAGCCTGTAGGTCCCATCTTCAAGGGCCAAGCTGCATTATTCTTGGACTGCTTCAACCTTGAAGATGGGACCTACAGGCTGTCCGGAAACTTCCATAACCAAGTACTACCCTAAGCCTCGTAACATCCCAGAAGAGCGAAGGTCTCAACTACAATGCGGCGGAGCACTGAAATAACACAAATCTCGCAAGGAAGATGAAATGTGATGGGCGCGTGGCATGTATGGGGTATAAGAGAAATGAGTGCGGGGATTTGATGGGGAAAATTGAGGTAAATAAGCTCCGGAAGACGTAAGCGTAGATGGGACTCTAATATTAAAAATATGTTACAGAAATCGAAAGAGAGTGGACTGGATTTATGTGGCTTAGGATAGGTACAAACTGCGGGCCGTTTTGAGCACGGTAATAAACCTTCCCATTTCGTAAAATGTGGAGGATAGAGATCTTCGCTCTTCTGGAATGTTACACAAAGTAGAGTGGTAGTTATTGACGTCCCGGACGGATAGGTTGTCCCGAAACGTCTGTAACTAACTACCAATCCACGCTGTGTAACATCCCAGAAGATCGAAGATCTCATGACATTCTGGCCTTCGCCTGAAATGACACATATGGAGGATTTCTCGACTAAGTGAGGTACCTGTCGCTTTTAAAAAATAACTCTTTTCCGTGTAGTCAGTTAATTAGTTAGTTAGCCAGTTAGGTAGTTAGTTAGTTACTTGGTTAGTTAGTTAATTACTTGATTAGTTAGTTACTTGGTTAGTTAGTTATTTGGTTAGTTAACTACTTAGTTCGTTAGTTATTACTTGGTTAGTTAGTGAGTTACTTACTTGGTTAGTTAGTTACTTAGTTAGTTACTTAGTTAGCCAGTTAGTTACTTAGTTATAATTTCGAATGAAATCGTCAACTTATTGTTGCTGGGCCTTGTATAGTTCCCACGTTATTCGCCACTCTTTTAGGCGTACGTAGTGTGAACAATATTCCACTCAAGAAAGTATGTTAAATAGTGTATAGTTACTTGAGCTCCTGAATTTACAAGCAATGCAGTTTGACGAATATCATCAAACACCTGGAGAAACCACCCCTTATGCGAATTTTCTGCCTTGCTACATACGCAGTATTCTATCTATAGCACAAACTGCCGTGTGAGATGTGCTGTGACCTATCAGTGGGCACTGCTGCTTTTTGCTCAGAATATTCAGTTTCTGATTTTGAACTGCTGCTCATTTCCAGCAAGATTCTTTATGCTATGGCCAGTGGCAGAACCGTGTTTCAGATGAAAGTTACAAAGTAAGATGCCAATTATTGTCGTGGTATGGCAAAGAATTATTTCAGAGAGCATATATATTATTCAAAATTGTTTTGTGTGTCACGAGGAACAAATATATTTTCTAACTACAAGAACTGGTTAAACCAGCTGTGTATTATACTGCAGTCAGAGAGAGCTCCTTGTTGATTTATCCTGTCCGAATATTGGGCAACTTAATTTTTAGTTCTCTGGAGACCTGGACGGAATAACAACTGCTAGGCCAAATACTACTAGGATTTTGTGCCTTGAGTCTTATACAGGGTATACACAAAAGAATGGTGCGGTTTCAACAGTGATTCCTATTGAAACCGCACCATTCTTTTGTGTATGCCCTGTACTTCCTTTCTTATTAAAGACAAGGGAATGAATGAATATGGTCACACCTGAAACATATATGAAGTTCAGCAAGTCTGTGGCTCTTCTTGGTTATCATCTGTTGCAGAATATAAGCCATTGTAGGCTTGTTTCGTCTTCATGCGTATTGGCCTATCCACATTGTTCTTGGTTGACCTACGTTTCTTATACCGGTCGGAATGTATTCATACACTAACTTTGGAATGAATGTATCGTTTATTCTTAATACATCTCGCGTCCACTTACCTCCAGAATTAACAATAATTTATTTTAAATTGTATGTATTAATTTTCTTGTTTTTAATTAATTTTCCGGACTTGCAATATTCATACTGCAACTGATGTCAAACATTTCGTCTCCTTCCTTCATGCTGCGTTATTAAGTCTAATTCTCTCACCCGAATATGAGCAATTTTTTGCTCCATTTTCTTATATAATTTCGGCAGTGATTCCCTATTACTTGTTTTAAACATGTTTAAAATTTTTTCGTGTGTGTATTGAAACCTTTATATTTATTACATCCGTCGTTATTATTCATATTTGATATCATACATCAAAAGTAGTTAAATCCTCTTACTTATTGGATTACTTTTCAATCAGTAATTAATTTTGCTGTAATGTAATCACTTCTTTTGTTTTAACACTAGAAATTTTAATGTTGTGTTTCTTACAAATTATATGTAATACAGCCTACATAATTCTTAATCTTTGGCCAAATGATGTTACAAAAAATAACAAACGAGATAGAAGTAGAATTGCTACTGTATTTAATATTTTTCTAATATACATTGTAAAATCCTTATGTAATATAATCTTATAATATCATTGGATGCACATCTTATGTACCTCTAATTACGCACTAATTGCGCATAGATAGGCACTCCTGCATGTATCTGTCCGACCCATTACTTACCTGTGTAAATGGGTGTTTGGCGACTTAGTTGTGAATACAGTGATGGGTAATGAAGGATCCATTACATCCTAGAAGGTACTGTGTTGAATGCAGTCGATATATTGAGACGGGTACAAGGTTTACATCTGTCTACACCAAACTACAAAGACAGCAACAGCAATAAGCAAGATAACGTAGAAAGAAGACAATTTAAACCGGCAATAAATTTTGTCTTTGTTCGTTTTTTGTAGTTCAGCTCTCCACGTAACGCGAAATGCTGTGCAGTAAAGTAGATGCCAGCTTTGCCTTACGCTGGTGCATCGACATAGACGTGAAGTGCTGCATTTCAAACTATACAGGCAGATTTAAGCTTCAAACGAATGACTAAAGTATACTGTGCATTTGTACCAAAATATATTCACTTATAATTTACTCCAGTAAAATACTTCACCGATAAAGTTTCCGTCGATTGTAAACTACTTGTGTTACATTGTGTCTAAATCTTTAATGGATTTTCGTTAATTGACTGCGCTCCAATATCACTGAACTTGTGTTTTCAGTACGAGTTTCATATTTGGACCTACTACAATCAAATATTTTTCAAAACTTTAAACGTTAAATCAGCATTTTGGAAAGCATACTTTTGCAAACCAGTAGCTGTTGTATAAGCATGGGCATTAAAATGGATAATACGAATAATAATATTAATAATAATAACATTATTATTATTATTAATATAACAACGTTCCTTACCGGCGTAGAGTAGTCAGTATAGTGACTATGCTATGTGCTGGACCGTCTGGGGATCGAATCCCGATAGAAGCAAGAGATTTCTGTCTTCTCTCCAACGCCCAGATCATTTCTGGGCCAAACCAGCTTCCTATTTAATGGGTATCGGGATTTGTTCTCGAAGGTGAAGCGGCCGGGGCGTGAAGTTACCCACTCACCTCCTTCTAGTGCTAAGGTTAAGAATGAATAGATTTTACCCCTACTTCCCTTATATGCCTTCATGGCGTGGCCAGGGAAAACTTTACTTTTAAATTAAAATTTCTTACCGAAGACGCGTTGTAAAAACCTCTATCAATATTCAGTGTCATATAATGTGTTATCTTTTTGCTCCCATGCTTTAAGGCAATCTGCCTTTTCAGGTTATGGCGGCATTTTTGTGTTGAACAATTGTTTGCATGGCAGTTTTGCTCCTGTGATTACAGCACTACACAAGCCCTGTGGCGTGTACTGTCGTTTGCGTTACATGAAGGCTAACTTCAAACAAATTTAAAAGTTGTCGTGAGTACAACATAGCTGTTCCATCCAGTAAGCTTTTTAAAACAGCTCACACATTTAACCGTGCGTTATACACCACATGTATTTAAAGGACTTCATTGGACTAGCTTTATTTTTTAAATTAAGTGATCCTCGTCTCCAATTTATGCTTCAGGACATTTTGTTTGCAAACAGTTGGCGATCTCCCTCCCTCCAACCTTCTCTTTCTCTTCATTTTACCTGTTTTGTGCATCTCTATGACATCTGCTGGGGGCATTTTACCATGCTGATCAGTTCCATGTAACAACCAGCTCAAAATGTTCGTAAATAATGTACTCCAAATCCCATGGCCTGGTGTGCATATTTTATGGCTTGTAAAGAGGACGCTACTGCATATAATAGTAATTTGGGCGCCAGTGTGAACACATGAGAGTTGCCTCCTATCCGTGGATTTGAGGTAGGGCATGCGTAGGCCGAATTATGTGCCAAGATATTTAAGGATGTAATTACGTTTTTTTTTCAGTCTGATGTGTATGGATATGGATGTAATGATTACACTTTGCAGATAGTATGAGTTTGGTCCCAAATTTCTGCAAAAGACATTTTTTAGCGCAGTTTTCTCTAGACGCGTCTTTATTTGGTGAATTTCTGTCCCTATTTCTGTTGCAATACGTGTGAAGCTTCTTTATAAACAATTTTCACTTCTCCGCAATGAAGACGGTAGGGAGTTTTTAGAAAATTAAAACTTTCTCTTTACAGACGTCTAGATGTTTCAGAACCATAGGTCTAGTGCATACACACTTAAGGTAAATATTCATGTTTTTTTCCATTGAATAGTTCAGAATTCCGTGCCATTCTGCGAAAAATAAAAGTTTGTGATAAGGTATGTTGTGGTTAGAAATGTTCTGCAAAACTGTGGCGTTAGGAGGCTTCTGTCAAGACCCAAACATTTTGTTTTAGATTCGTACTGTAACTGTCCTGGTTCGATTTACTTTCATGTTAAGTAGTGTGTTATTATGAATGAAATAACTTCCTTCTGAAATGTGAATGCAGAATCTGCCGCAGTTCATGTAAGTGCGAAAGTTTTAGGTTTGAAAAAGGGTCGAGGGATGGGGGGAAGATATTCAAAGCGCCAACAAAAAAAAAAAAAAGGAGAGAAAAGCTAGAATTCAAGTTTTGTATACCGTTGATACACGGTGGAAATATTGAGTGCTTTCTTTACTGTGAAATTATTCCTTAGGATGAACTTAAATAAGATTAAGGAGAAAATGGAGATACTTTAGCGTTCATATAGACCTTACTGTCGACTTTACAAATAGATAAAGGAAACGGATAAACAAAGGAAGACTTAATATAACCAGACACTTCTTCGGGCTTGAAGGGAAAGACAATCCGCAATTCACAGCATTGGTATGTAAATTGTATATTTGTATTGTTACTGCATACAATGCCACTGCTTTAATGGTTAATGGTTTATCTGAACTGCGAAATGAGGAATTGTGTCACTATCAAAAGAGAAAAATTATTTTCTTAATCCGAATATAGTCTCCATTTATAACTGACCGTCCTGTACTGTAATTGTTTATGAATAAGATAAAATGTAAGGTTGGCCCGCTATATAAGACACTGGCAGTAGCACTCGAAGGGCTGACACCAAGTCACGCCATTATACACGACGTTCATGGGCTATGTCCCATCTTCAAAATACACTTCCCCAGATCTGTCGTCATGATGTCCTCTCATTTTCTTTTCCTTATTTTGAACAATTTCCTTTCGAAAACGTTTTGGTATACTCAATATGAAACATCCTAGACATATGTTTGAATAATGTTGATCTTCTCTTCCTATCCTGAATGTGCTAAGTGACCTGCATAAATCAGAGACCTCCTCTGTATAACGTGGTCAATTTCCAAATTTCTGCATTCCTCATACATACAAACACTTTGCACTTAGTATTTAATCTCTTTAATGCCAAAATTAATCAAAATTGTTTTTTAGGAGTCATTCCCTAATTAAATGTTAACACACTGCCTCTCCATCACAGACACCAACCGGTTACGTGTGTTTGGCAACGTAACCTCTAGTTATCCTAAGGATCTGCGACACACGTAAATATATGCTGTAACAGAAATGCAAAGTGTTTGGGTGTTAAATCTGGTGGTACATAGTGCAGTAACCACTGGACTTCAGACGACTTAACTGTTGCATTTACCTTTTCCTGTCTTGTTCCTTCATAATTAAATGCTTAGTTTTCAAACACATTTCTTACGTGTCAGAGTATCTCTATCAGTACAGCGGCTAGTGACGGCCTGTAAGACAGGAGTTCGATGACTAGGCTGTGGGTTGAAAGGCCAAGGAATGGTGGGTTGATTCCCGGCATGACCAAGAGGATTATTTCTTTTCCAGAGCGTCCACGTGGTCTCTGTTTTCCTCCCAGTCTCCTATACAATGGGTTCCGGTTGCTGTTTCCCTTGAGTTAAAATGACCCGCGCGTGAAGCTGGCCGTCCACTTCTATCCATTTACGAGGTCAAAATTGTGTGTAAATCTGCCCCCCCCCCTACCATACACCCTCATGACGATCACGATTTTACCTACAACTAAGTGTAAGCATTTAAGCTAGAGGACAAGCGATCGGTTGAAAGTCCCAAGCAAAGCCATCGAAACGCTTCATGACTCCTGTCCTGATCTAAGAATAAGTCGGCTCTCGGCCAGATTCATGCTGTGTAAGTCATACTTTATAGAATTATTTCTTCCCAAAGGAAACGTTTATTCCACAAATAAATTCTAAGAAAGAAGAGGAAATAAATTCAATAGCCACATGACAAATGACACCTTATGAGCCAGAAAGAGATAGATGTTATCGATGGACATTTGAAGGCTCCCGAGTTTTCTCCTTCTCAGTTTCGAGAATTCCCCGAAGCACTTTTGCTCGCTAGAATTAGTTAGTACATCACAGGAAACTGTTAAAATGCGTACATTACTGAGACACGGTTTTGAACTTACGACAAATAAACATTGGCATGAAACATCGGCTTATCTAATTTTAAGCTTAATGATTTAAATAGGGAAGCGATTTTAAAAATAATTCATGGTAAGAATGGAAGAACGTAGTTCGATGTTCACATTTCTCTTCGTCAGCACGTCCAAACACAACTGATATTCAATTCGTATTGAGTGAGCTTTTTTGATATAAATCAGCCTAACCATAAAATTGCGCATTGACCTTCGTATAAACCAGAGGTTCTGTTTACACTCACCACGTACGGTATATAGTGTGGTCCTTAGACCCATGCCAATAGTCAAATTCGCATTCCCCATTTCCGAAGTATGTAAATTCTGTATAAATCTGAGCAGTTTTGGAGTGTTTTATCAGGAATCCGGAACATATCTGGCTCTTAGCCCACCCTTCGTCCGCGTGGATAAAATAAGTAATCTGCCTCCCTGGAAAAGCGATTGGGTTGTGAATGTAAGGCTTTTGGCTGCGCCTTTATTGCAGCGCCACAATAGTCTGTCCGGTTTTTGTGCTGGTCAGTTGTCAACCACTACACAATAAAAGCTCATATTCTGCCGCAGACAAAATGGATGCTTGACCAAAGTCGGTGCCAGAGTCAGTTTGAGTGTTTCGTATAATTTAAGGAGACGTGGCTGTACAAAATGGTCATGTGGCGGGTACCGTTTTGTTGAAGTCCCCAACTACTTACATTGATTTCTGCCTCTTTTGCGTACTATGCGTAAGGTAGATATTTATACATTGTGTATTTTATTTGTCCCTTTATGCACTTTCTAATTTTTATATTGATAAGAAATCAGCTAATAAGCTTACAAAATATAAATCAGCTGTGCAGAGCCCTTCTTCAGAATGTAACTGTTGTCAAACTGATCTTCATTGAATTGTATTCATGGTAGACCGTGCATTTTCACTAATCAATGTCACACCACCAACTAAATGCACTTTATTTTAAAAAAACCAATATAAGGTTTCTTTAAAATCGTTACAAAAACCTTATATTATTTTGTTTAAATAAAGTGCATTTAGTTGGTGGTGTGACATTGAACTTCATTGATTTGATTGCCCTGAAAATAGGGGCCTATATGGTGAAGAATATCAGTTGTAAATCTCTTGAGGATTTGGGGCACATGGCATATGATGCTGTGATACTGGGCGAGTGGCTTCCCAAGTTTCGAGAGAGCGTAGTGCATTCACCTTTAAGAGTCCAGCAGTCCAAGACGAGTGGAGCTTTTCATTACGCAATTTTGTCCAGCCTTCTGTTTCTTGTTGTACTTTGCTTGTATTACCAGGAATATTTAAATGTCATGTATATTAAACATATCAGATCCCATCCATGCGACGGACAGTGTTTAAACATTGTTGCAGTTCAATACGAAACGCATTACGAAATCATACTTTTCTTTTATGAATTTAGTTTGTTTATGATTTCTGACTCAGTAGGATCTTATTGTGAAGTTTGAATTATGACAGAATGTAGTCGTCATGAGGACAAAGGTAAAGTCTTCGCCAAATACCAGCCCGCCCATTTCCACAGTGCGTAAAGATCACAATACGAACTTACCGCTGTAACAGCCCCCCCCCCTATATTTCTTTTAGCCTAGGCAGTATGATATTTTTAGACTGGTAATACCTGACGAAGTAGTTTGTTTATTTCTTTGGTATCGATCTCCGACTCTCAGCGAACGAGGAGACGCATCCTGCTGTCTACTGCTCTAGCTACAGCTGCTGCTTGTCGCTTGAGCCTGCCCGCCACTTGTTTTCATCACAGTTTAGGTTTACAAGGAGACGAGGGCACGGTGTTTTAACTGAGGATTCTATTAATGCACTTTCGTGGTCGTCTAACATAATCCATATTCATATTACATTGACTGAAGCAGAAGTGTACGCGGTCGTGTCTGTTTCACACCTCACGGTAAATGTGGTTGTGAGAAGCACTAAAATAAACTTAGATAATGCACTTGCATCAGTTTCAATTGCTCACACTAAACAAGTCTGTCAGAGGAGACTAATGTGCAGTAAAGTTGTAGTATTTTATTGGAGAGGAGTCTGATTTTAATCTCTTCCGGGACATATCTAAGTAATTTTTCTTAGTCCATTCATTAAAACATCAGCATAATACCTCAATTAAGTCGTGACGTATACATTCCAAATCATTTGGAATTTCATATTTCGTCAGTCACTTAGCCATTAATGGTACAAAATCTGAGCCAGGGGAGCACAAATCCCGGGCGTCAGGTCGCCATGAGGAGTTAAACCTTTGCGGTGGCGCCTAATGTATTTGGGTCCGTATTTTGGAACTTGCTTCATGTAACCATTCTACCGCCTAGAAGTTTGAGGTGGCTTCTCGGGGTTGGGGAAATTTGTGCATCCCCGGTGTTAACTAGGGACGGCGTCGTGAAATAATGTGTTACAGGTTGAACGCGATATTTCCTTCAACTCACTCGCATGTCTCCTACAAGAGAATTCTAAATTTCCTACCACTTTTAAACAAGGAGTTCAGTAACACACTGGCACAAAAATGTAACAGACATGAATTCACTTAACGATGTAAGTTGTAATTTAATTTAATTTAATTTAATATCCGTAATGTTGTACCTCCTTGCGCATTGTGCGGTAGATAAAGGATCTATTTCTTAACTTCTTCCGCATCTTATTCTTTTATCACTTAAAATGCTTCTATATGAGTCAATTCTTTGGTGAGTGTAAGGAAATTCGAAAATAAACGTCAGAATATAAGGGGAATATTTGTGAACCAACCGGCCATTTAGTGTCTTTGGTATATACAATGGGTAGATGAACTGAATTGTAATATTTGTTGGAATCCTTACACCGAAAATATTCGAGAAGAAATAATTTACTTATGTGCTTTGATACAAGAGTTTTGCATTGGTAAGTGGGAGAGGTAAGAAATATAGATTGATAGGGAATTATGTTTATAATGTTTCTTGTGCTGTAATTACGTCTAGATAAATTGTAGTATGTTTCTTTTGAAAATATGACATCTAACTTTCTGTATTGCCCACATACTGAGGCATATAAAATTGAAAATTTTGAACACCAGAGATTGTGACTTCAGTTGTCGTCCACAATTATTTTAAAATCCGTAGCTTTGTGTAGTTGTGTTTGCAAGTATAAACTCATGCCGCACGTCCCGCGCAAGGGCTGCTGCAGTCTGTGTCTTATATTAGATATCCGACGTCAGTAGCTAAGAACTGATGGTGTCCCCACGACCATCAAAACCTGCGAGTAAAGACTTCTGTGCATGCAGACAAAGTATTCTAATTAAATTACACACCATATGTTTCTTAAAGTTACACGAGGAATGACAAGGGGCATGCTTACGCGCGTGAAAGGCTTGGACAAGAATTTTTAACCCGAGGCTATTAATCCAGAATACATTTTTATATGATATCTGGCGTCATAAAAAGGGCAAAATAAAGTATCTCTGTAGTGTCAATATATTCAATCACAGTCTATTAGCAAGCAAAATGTCAAAGCCCGTATACTGCTATGCAGAAACACACTGGAAATTGATTGGACTGCGAGTGGAATTAAAAGCTTGTCATTGATATGCCTATGTAAGTGCCAGTAATTTTTAATAAAAGTCATGCTTTATTTCGACTTCAAAGAACAGAATTTTTCAAGCATTGTCACATAGTTTTTATGGAGCAACTTGAATGCATGCACACCTACAGTGGTTTTGTGCAGTCGCATTTCAGTCATCTCCACTTCTGAAAGAAGTGGATATAACCATCATAGTTGTGCGTTATGAATTGTCAAATTAAACAGGAAACAGTAATTCCAGCTCTCTAAATTCGAGCAGAAATTGGCAAAAATTTGTTTCCTGAGAGAGATAGGTGTGAATATTTATATTCAAAATTACAGGCTTCGGAATTTGTACCTTCATAAGATTAGTCGCCTAAAGGATACAGTCTTTTTAGATATTACGTCACGTAAATGCCACAGACCTGGACTCTTCATAAGCACCGCTGTGATAACCTCAAACCTCGCATTAGTTCTAATGTAAGTATGGCGTAGGTACTTTATTCACTCACATCATTTCTAACATTAATAACTTAACTTTATGGAACATTTTTGACTTGAGAAACTGGTAGTATGGGGGTTAATGTGTTCTAATTGTGACGCTGTGTCATTGCGTGAGTGCTTTCCGACGTTTCGAAAGCAGTGTACATCTTCGAAGATTCCGGAACCACTCACCTCAATGACACAGCGTAAAATCCCAGAAGACTTGGATACTCAAGAACACCGCTGTGATGACCTAAAATCCCGCAGCTGGTAGTTTACTCAGCCAGTCAAGAAACTAAACACCTTTTATGGAACTCGAGTGTTCATTAATATTTTCACGAGAGCCGTCCAATGGTCCGTGACCTGATCTAGATGAACCCTTTCCAATTCGCCGAAACATGTTTCTTTATTAATAATGAGTATTGAAAGATTCAGCAACTGTGGCGGAATGAAAACATTCCTGCTCACATACATTCCGTTAGCAACGTAAAAATTCACATTTTTCCCTGTTCACACTATGAAGGCATATGGGGGAGTAGAGGTATAGCTCCACTGATTCCTAACCTCGGCACTAGATGTAAGAACGTTATCCATACCGTCTACGACCTAACACTACAGGGCGCCACAGACAGCTAACGTGTTGACTGAACGCCCACGCCGTCGGCTATCACTCGCGTCCAGTCTGCCGAACATGTCACGGAACAGCGATATCTGTACGCTAATCCTTTCTATTGGTCTCTCAGTCATGAATCGAGAGTGAGGGGAAGACCCGGCGAAGGTGGCGACACGAAAAGAGACGTTTGGGACGGCAGGCGGAGGAAATGAGAGCGCTGTCTGTCGAAATGACTGGAACGACGGAATTTTCCTGGGCTAGACTAAGTACAACGCAGCAAACGCGTGTGTCTAAGTGACGATACAGCTTTACGCGTTCTTAACCCCAGAGGTACGTGGAAGTGAGTAACTACAGGAACTTGGTGATGGTAATAACCGAGAGGAACCGAGCATCTCGGCAAGGTCAAGGACACGAATCAGCCAGTCAGTCGGCTGTCGTCGTTCTTCATTTGACCATTTGACACTCAATTAGTGTTTGACGCGCATACTGCAGACCCCTGCACATGTCCTCAGTCACTTAGATCGTAGTTAAGGCTATGAAGAGTCGCCTGGTAAAGGGTTACCGACGTTTCGAGTGATTGTAGTACCTTCGTCTTCAGGACCAAGTAACAATCTGCTTGAATTGATTCATTCTGAAGAAGGCGCTACAGTCATTCAGGACATCGGTAACTATTTACCATTCGACAAGGCATAACGTCCCGGGAGAATTTAATCTTCAGCAACAGAGCAACGGGAACTTTCAGTATCGCAAGGTTATTATGTTTTACATTATCGATGTAATTCATTACATTGATATTGTCTTCACATCTTTGCGACCATTGTTTTGAAACTTCATGTCACTCTATTAGACATTTAGGTACATGCACAGGCCTACATGTCCTACAATAATCCTAAATAAAATAACTCTACTGTTATTGGTCTGCATTACTATATTGCACCTATGGCATGTATATGTGTATTTATGTGTGTGTATGTATGTATGTATGTACTTATGTACGTACGTATGTATGTATGTATGTATGTACTTATGTATATATGTATGTGTGTATGTATGTATGTATGTATGTACGTATGTATGTATGTACGTACGTATGTATGTACTTATGTATATATGTATATATGTATGTAAATACGTATGTATGTATGTCTGGCCGTCTGTGCATCACCTTGGTGCTGATGGAAGAACGATTTTGGAAATGAGACGTTGCCAGATGCATTCAACACTCATTAAGTTATTGCATACACGTGCACTGAACTCTGAATAGCCTTAAGGATTACCATTTGCGGGAAGGGCAAAATAATTTCACGTTCTCGTTTGACAAGTATTTAAGATTTAATTACCATTATGCGTTTATTCAAAGTAAGTTTGTCACAGATATGTGAATACTAATGTGAATTCTTAATATATCGTGTTAGAAATGTACTAAAATAAAGCTACAGTCTTGTTATTTGTCATGACCTTCCTAATAATGTTTAGCAGTCAAGCGTCAGCAGGTTTATGTCTCAGATTGGATTCGAAATTGTGAGGCAGTGATAGACGGCCTTAGACTTTGCACAATCTGAAATGCGAAACACTTGTGACTGGACCAGTCAACATAACGCTGCTTCAACGTATTTGTTAAATTACTCTATAATCTTAGAATTTAATTAAATTTATGTTGGGATGGATTCCTGGAACACCATGCGGGATATTGAACGTTTCTGCTGTCTGTCTTTCCATTTGTTCCCACAACGGAAATAGCTGTGTTTCTGCCTGCGAGATGCAATATCTTACGGAACTGCCTGTAATTTATTTGCAGTTGTACTGTGGGAACCAAATCGTGGTACCCACGCTATGGTGACATACCTCGTCTCCACGTGTGAGGTAATCTCAATGCGGTTTTCTGCAGAATGGTTGTTACTTGCTATCGAGTAATTACGCTCTCACCACGTTACATTTTAGCGCCCCACGTTCCCATTAGCAGGAAGTCCCGACTCCCCTCCTTCCCTTTGTCATTTCTTGAAGCGTCGCATCTCAGGAGTAATGGGGTTTCATAATGACACGTCACACTCCATATTCGTAACTTGTTACTATTCTAATCAGCTTGCAAGCTTCCATAATAAAAGAGCAGCTTTATTTTGTAGTCGCATTTTATCCTTACCAAAATAAATCTGGAAATTCAAACTCCGAGTCCATAAACATGTATTTTGGACTATATACTTACCTGTAGTTGATAGAATAATATGTCATTACAGTTTTGGTAGGCGTATAAGGTAGCCTACCCAGGATCGATTCTCAGGGTCGGAAATTTTACGTAACTGTGTATCAACTGCTAACTCTCATTATGTCGCAGCACGAGTTGAACGATGGAAAACTGCTACTGTCTCCTTTTAGGTAGGTTTACGAAAGCTCTTCCTATACGTGTATTCTTTAATCCTTTAAGGCTTTGTGGTAATTATAAATACCTTCGGCTGTAGCGTTACAAAACGTGAATTTTTGCCACACAGAACTTTTATGTCTTCCGCATTTTTCTCACAATAACTAGCGATTATTTCTAACCATCATTAACATAATGGTCTTTGTAATGGAGACGGAGATTGTTCTCTGCGAGGTGCGAACTGCATTTGCTATATAATTTAAATGAATTTTAGTCTGTATTTTGCATTGCGCTGTATATCGCGAGGGAAATCGTATTGCTTTTGCGTTTTTTTTTTCGCTTAGCTAGAAGTCAATATGTCCGTTAAGTTCTGCGAGCGACCATTTCGACGCACGTCTTTGTGGTTTACCTCTTTGCTTCTGTATTCATATGGTGATATGGTTTCCAAGTTCCAAGTTGCTGCTTCACGCTTCTATGCTCAGTTTTTCCCCTTGCTTCTAAGATCAAATTATATGTTATTCAAAATATGCTCTGTAACATTTAATTAATTAAAGGCCACTTTTTATATACGTGTGTATGAAAGTGTATGAATTTCTTAAGAATTTGTCGACTGAATCCAATGAAATTCGACAGGCGCACACTTATGTACGAACACTGACGTGCACAAAATTCGTGCTCTTTAAGTCATTCTAAGTCGTACTTTACATAGCAGTCTGAAGGAAATGGTCTTGTCATATTTCACTAACTACTTACGTGAGATCAATGCCTTTAACGGAACAAAATACGTAAATATGCGTTACAGCTTTCACTCTATTTGCAAGAACACCAATTACTGGGAAGCCATTAATGTAAAAATAATAATAATAATGTGTATTGAGCATCTGCATGCCCGAACTCTTGCAACAGATCTGTAATTTTAGCCTAAATTTCTTAAAAGGAAAAATTGTGCTTATGAGATTACAAAGCCGTTTTTGTGTTCGGGTCTTCGAAAATGTTCTCCAATTTTTATACCAATATGGAGGACGCGCGAAATTACAAGGTCGAAATAGACCTAGCGCTACTGACTGTATGATCCTGAAACATTCTGCGGTAGTCGAGGATGGAAAATACGCATAGCCTTTCAAGGTAGGATGTATAACTGTGAAGTTACGACTGTGGTAAAATACTTCTTTAAGTTTCCTGTTTCTTTGCGATGACTACTGTGTCACGTAAGCTGAGTGTATGGAGTTCAGTAACAAGCTGCGTCGTAAACAAGCCATCGTTATCCGTCACTAATTTTAATTAATGGCCAATAACAAACATGACAACAGTGTGGATCTCTGAAGTTATATTCGATCAATTTAACTTATGCAGAATTTGTATGGATGTAATATAGGCCGATTCTTCCTAAAAATAAATTACTATTCAATTCAACTCAATGGTTTTTTAATATTAAGGTGATTCAACACCATTGTGTTTGCAATGCAACCAGACGTTGTGTTTAGATTGAGTGTATTATACGTCTGGTCAACTCAATAGCTGTTTATTAGAATGCTGGCTCAACAGCACAATAACAAACACAGCGCAATATAGATTTTGGACCATATATTGCTGCAGCAGAAAAATCAGCTGCATGCATTCTCTTCAGAGTCCCGTGTTTCGTAACTGCTTGTTATGCAGCACATCGCATGCACGTAGAGAGCAGACAGACGGCTTGCGTGAAGGACATGCACTTTTTAATTACACTCCGTGGGTTCGTTTATTCATTCTTGTTTTATTCCTTGAGCAATTAATTCTCATATTCTACTATTAATCAGTAGTCATTTGTCATGTAAAGAAGAGCGTAATTTTCAGCGTTTGTGCCGTCCAGATTAAAGATGATAAATATTACGTAATGAATGTGGTTTCAAGGGTCTTACTTGTATCAAGGCTAAATTTGAAGCGTCGCGGAGTTTTCTTATGTTCTTTCCATGTCATGTAATTGTTTACTTTCACAAATCCGTATTCGAGCTTGTAAGCTAAATCAGACTGTTTACAAGCACCTGCAGATTTACATTTGTTCTTTCAAAAAAAAAATCAGGCTTCTCTGTTTCTCTCTTAGTCTCACAGCGATGATGAATTCTAAGTACTTATGTTCCCTTCTTTGCCTTTATAATAATTTTCGTCACTGCTCAAAAGGTTTTTGCATTAAATATGTGTCTGTGTTTTGTACTTCAGCGAAGTTGTGTTCTAAAGAACGTGTATATGTAGACTATAAACTCTTCATGTAATATTTATGTTGAATATTTCTTACATTTGTCACTACGAAGAAGCGAGGTTGTATGGATGAAATACTTGCGACCTTCCTCAGCGCATCCCGAAACACGGCGAGAAAAGACTGTAAACAGATACAAAGTGTTCACGGTACTATATTTCCTGGTTCATGATTGATAGCAATCATCGTATCCAGTGCAATATCAGATATTGTTAGCTTTTCAGACAAAAGATGCTACCCTCAGTACGAAGGTTGTTGCTTGAAGGTTTAAAGGTACACGGTATGGTAACCTGCCTTTTCCGTTTCTTCCCACTTGCAAAGTGGCTTCTATTTTGAACAGATTGTAACACGGGGCTACAAGATTTCGGTAACACAAAAGAAAACAAACATTTTAAATTTTATCTGATAATGCAAATTTCAAATCTGGACACAAAAAATATTTTCTCGAGTAGCATTTTTAAGAAACTGTAGTGACCAATTTCCTACGTGTCAAGTTTCAGTGTTCACAAACTTCAGTACCAGTCAACATCAGATCTACGTTCCTTGTAACAATGTTTCGGAGTCTACAACTTTTCACCTCTTCCACAAACAGTCACATAAGTATTCAGAGCCTTCTCACTTACTCTAATCATCTCGAAGATGCACAATAATAGTGGGCGCTACCAGTTCAAAACTGTGGACAAGCTTAGGGCCGAAACATTCAAGTGCAGGCTGCAACATATTGGAGGCTTATATCCAGCAGCCATTCCCCGATACCAGTTTCTGCCAGCAGTGTTTCTTCTCTATATATCACTTGGCAGATACCGAGCTCGGCTCTGCCGTTTAGCTTCCGCCTGACTGGTTATAACTGCCCGGCTTGCAGGCTCGCCCCCATACCATTCCAACACCTCAACCCTCTAAAATAACGTCCTGTTCTAACTTCACTCTTTTCCCGCCACTCTCCTGTGGAATATTACCCTTTCTAGAAATTGAAAAATAAAGAAGAAACGCATTTTACTTTAGGTGACTGCTCTGGTGTAGACTACCATCAAGATTTTTTATAAATAAAAAATCGGAACCTGAGAAGAGTGAATTCAGAAACACAGGTTGGACTTACAAGGTGTTCCCCTAATATAGGTCGCCATATTCGGTAGTAGCTACTGAATTTAACTAGGGTTGAGTTTAAAAACGCTTATTAGTTACCTAAGCTTGATGTAACGGATAGGTTTATCGAAAACTGTGGGCTTATTTCCTACTTCATGAACTTAATATTTCAGATATTACTAAAGTTAAGTTATTTCGCAGCGTACATTTGAAGGCGAGTCGCCTTAAAGCCAAAAGCAAGGAATGAAAACGTGCACATATATTTTTATCATGGCTCGACAGCCCTTGTGGGCCTAGGCTTCCTCCATAAGGTTCCTCGATCACACTCATTTAGACACACCGCACTTAGTAGGACTCCTTTGGACGAGTAATAGGCGCGTCGCAGAGAAATCTGACAACACTCACAAAAGACTGGCATCCATGCCTCCTGCGGTATTCGAACCCGCAATCCCAGAAAGCGAAAGGGCGTAAACCTAAGTCTTATAAACTTGCATATAATACCAGCGACAACCAGACTGTTCAGGCGTGTACTGGTACAGTTATGCCATTTATTGGAACAAAGGTACATTTTTCCTGTGCTTAATTAAGCATTAAGCCATATGGAGGCGATGAGATACAGCTCAATGCATTCTTAACCTAGGCACTAGATGGAGAGACGTGGTCATCTTCATGCTCAGGCCGCGTTACCCCTATGGAAAAAAGCCCCCCAAGTGAATTTGATTTAGATCCTTGGGAGAAGGGACACAGACCCATTCTTGACGTTTTGGAGGAAGAAAGTCTTTTGGCTTCGCTAAATATTAAACCACGATTCCACGGTCGCCCGTCTGTAGGCTGGTCGCTGCACAGCCTGAGCTAAAAATATAGAGGATGGTTGTGAACAGGACAGAATAAGTGGCAGGGTGTTGGGAAAGGATGCGTAAGGATGCAATTTTTGTGCCATTAATATGATTAAGGCTATCACGTGAAGGAGGCTGAGATGAATGGGGCATTGGGCACGAATGTGGGAGATGGGAAATTGAGTCACTCCTTTAGTAGGGAAACCTGAGCGGTATCAATCACTTCAAAGACGCAGTTGTAGATTGGAGAATATTATTCAAATGGATCTTACGTATGGTGTAAGGTTGTGGGCTGGACGCAACTGGCACAGACTAGGACCCAGTTCACGTTGATGGAACTCCAGGCCCAATTTAAGGCGAGATACATCTTTACATTTGTTAGACTCATAAGCGGCCTCTGTCGCATGAAATTCGAAAATAACTGAAGACCGACCGCATTAACCATTGTTTGTAAAACCCCAAAGAGCCGTCGCATTGACAGAGAATGCCTGAATGTATGCGAATGAAAACCAATTGGTATATTAGGGACAGACGGACAGTGTTTCTGTGTGCCAGCCCTCACAGTGTGTGTCGCCACTCCACTCCCTTGAGACCAGCGCTCCTTCAGTCTGTGTGCCAGCCTTCACAATGTGTGTCGCCACTCCACTCCCTTGAGACCAGCGCTCCTTCAGTCTGTGTGCCAGCCTTCACAATGTGTGTCGCCACTCCACTCCCTTGAGACCAGCGCTCCTTCAGTCTGTGTGCCAGCCTTCACAATGTGTGTCGCCACTCCACTCCCTTGAGACCAGCGCTCCTTCAGTCTGTGTGCCAGCCTTCACAGTGTGTGTCGCCACTCCCCTTCCTTGAGACCAGCGCTCCTTCAGTCTGAGTGCCAGCCTAGACAGTGTGTGTCGCCACTCCACTCCCTTGAGACCAGCGCTCCTTCAGTCTGTGAGCCAGTCTTCACAATGTGTGTCGCCACTCCACTCCCTTGAGACCAACTCTCCTTCAGTCTGTGTGCCAGCTTTCACAGTGTGTGTCGCCACTCCACTTCCTTGAGACCAACGTTCCTTCAGTCTGTGTGACAGGCATAACAGTGTGTGTCGCCACTCCACTCCCTTGAGACCAACGCTCCTTCAGTCTGTGTGACAGGCATAACAGCCTACATGCAGAAGTTAATAATGCACGCTGATCTTCACTGGGATTTGAGGCCCAGTGGAAAACGTCCTCCATTATGTGGGGGGATTTCTCTACTCTTGTCTCGACAAATAACGGCTCTATCTCTAGAGCACGTGGATAGACATACTCACGTATTCCTTTCATTGCAGAGTTTAGGAGCAGGTGAAAAGCGTTTAAGTTTAAATATCACCCACGTTTAGAAAGTTATATTGGAGAACGCAGATGCGTGTATCGGATGGAATTATCGACGGAAGCGCACTAGGGAAATATGCAGTAATACGATTGTTTACTGCAATGGGCCAATAATTTATTGTCAAAAAATGGAAATTTACCTCTTTTTGCCGTTAAACTATTTCTATTTCTTTGCTCATGACGTATGTTTGTGTGCACTGTGTAGTAAATCGAGTGAATATGGACGACGTAACAGAGTGATACTGATAACAATTTCGATCTTAAAATATTTATATTTTTCTCTTTATTTTTTACATATTAGAAACACAATATTAAATATTTAAAGAACAAAATAAATCTAATTTGTATGTAACCATTTAATTCGTACCTCACAGAGAACAAATTCTCTCTCTCCATTATAAAAGAAATCAGTTAATTCTGTTTAGGAAGACAGCCGCTCTTTATTTTCATAATCCCACAATATAGGTAAATAGAATGCCTAGCTTTTATAATAGCCGTGGCAGTACATGTAGCAACCAGGGAAATTTAAAGGGCTAAATGTTTTTGCTTTGAAGATGGGGACAGCATATTATGTCGAAAGGTGTGTGACCATCTATTAAAGTCACGTAAACCGGAGTCAGTGAAGGTGGCATTAGATAGGTAACTAGAACCGAGGATCATGAAGCAGAAATTATGCCACTTGACTGGCTATATATCTTGCGCTTTCAATGATAAAAGGAGGAACAGTGTTGCATTAACGTGTTCCTGAATCAATCCCGAGGTTCCATTCCATGTTATTAGTTTGTGTAATCTGTTATTAGCGGCATTTTGAGTAGTTATTTGCCCTTTTCAGTCGGATGTTGATGTCTTTGGGAGCATTATTATTATTATTATTATTATTATTATTATTCGTCATCATTATCCTAATCGTCATGATATTTTCTTTATTTTCAATACTGTATTTTTACAAATTTTATTCCTACTCATCCCGAATTGTTACGTACTTTGATAGCAGTGTACTTGTGATTACGTCACTTGAATTATTTTTGTGCATATGTTAATTCAGAAACATTTCTTCACCAGGTAAGAAATTACGTGTTCCATGCTGCATCTGGCACACAAAGTCACCTACGATTTTCCTATTTTCTCCAGAAAGAGAATGCTAATTGCATAAAAGTTTCCACGTAAGACAACCAGCATCTTTCCACCACATCTAAGTGGGGTTCACTCTCTCCCAAAGGAACTCGGCATGTCCTGATAGGTGGAGTTCAGTTTAAATATGCGTGTACTTTATGGAATGAAGCATGTACATTTTGTCACAGAGTATAAAACAGTATTGGAAATTGGCATATAGGTCTTTGTATTTGCTTTGGACATTACATCACATTTACCTACAATTATTTTCTCTCTTCTTGGCTTAATCATTTTGTTTTTCGAAACCCTGTCCTTATATTTCTAGAACAAGTAGTGTATGAAGTATCTAATCAAGACTTTGCCATGGCTTATCGATTGCTTGAATGACCACGTGACCCACTTCTTCTGTTAAGTTGTATGAACCCCACAAACGTTTAGTAAGTGGCGAGCCGTTCTTAAAGGTCACCTTAATATTATGTTTTTATGACCTTTTGTCTAATCTTTGCCCTAGAAAATTAGGAGACCTAAATGCTATTACGACACATCTTACATTATTAGATCACCAAAGCTTTAAGTAGTTAGTAACCAGTTGCAGATGGTTGTAAACGGTCATGGAACTTTGGGTTTCACAACAACCAGAGAACTGTTTTATCAGCTGAGAGATAACCATCATTTTCCCAAGAGTTACGTAGCATGAAAATGTTTAAAATGTTAGCTCCCTGCTCTTCGTTTTAAGAACAGTATCACTTCCGTGCTTGTCTCGGTGCACTCTACGGAACTCTGTTTACCTGCTGGCGGCCTGTGCATGCCTTTCCGTATCATCCTTTCCGTTAATGTATGCTCCGGGAGATTTTGGTTGCAGTTTTGCTTCATAAATGGAACACGCGATTTTATGGTCTTATTTTAGCGGAGATTTTGAAGTTGTTGTGCATTAACAAAACATACTACACTTTGGTGCTTGCTGGTCCGACTAGAACAACTCCCCCCCCCCAACTGCTGCTCAGCACCGCGATCAAAAACTCACGCACAAACTTCAAAGACGTTGCTGGTCCAGTTTCAGCTTCGTGGTCGGTGGATCTCCTTTCAAACGTAGCAAAATTTTAGCACGTCTTTGGAGAGAAGCTTAAATTTTGTTGGTGGAATAAACCTATTGACGGAACTTTGTAACTGAATTCAATACATGTGCTATGAATGTGGTGATGTTGAAAAATTGAGAAAGTCTATAAGTAACAGCGTGTGTGCTATTCGAGTGGGATTTCGGACACTGTCCGTCATGTAAAGAGATAAAGTTTCGTGCCGGAAGTCCGTTCTGATTGGTCGGTACACTGAAAGGACCTGCACTGGACTGTACTGAAGGAGCATCATGTGGAGATCGCTTCGTTCACTGAAATGCATCAAGATTTTACAAAGCAAGTTACTGGCAATTCAAGTGGAAATCCATTTAAAGACATACACGTAGTAAAATTTATAATCACAGTTCCTTTCCGATTAACAATTCCTTGTAGTTAATTCCTTTGTGTTGTATTCGTCTCAGTAGTCTTATTCTCAAATCAGACCAAAACATCTTCCAAATATTTATGTTAATTTTGCAACTTTGGATACTTGAATTATTTTTCGAGTTTTGTGTAAGTGATTTTTAATTAATAACTTCTATTTTTGATCCTTATGTTGCTATTAATAGGTTGTAATTGTACTTCTTTTCGTATATTTCCACTCAACACCTTTGTAATTTAATACAGCTATAATGGGCCAGCAGTTATTTCATGTGTATTGATTCCTATCTCGTTAATTTTCTTCAATTTTGGGAGATAATTTCCCAAAAAGAAAATTCTGCCCATCACTTTTATAAAATTACTGCTTTAGAATGAAGAAGGATGATACAGATAGAATACGAATGTGGTAGATTATGGATTCCTGTCTATAACGGAACCGTAAGAGACAGAATTTTTTCCGTTGTAGAAACGTTTCCTTTAGTACAGGTACTGTAAAATCGACCACCGGGACGGCATATCATCAGGACTGTAAAATATTTTCGCTAAACACAGATTTCGTTATGCTTAGTTTGCGTTTAAGACAGGTTCACTGTATCTGTATCTGCTTAAACTCACTTCCGTGCAGACCCTTTGGCATCGATGTTATCTTCCTAATGTTAAAGTTAAATCTTCCTATGTCTCATCTGAAATTTCGTGCTGGAACTTCAAGTACACTTTTAACCTTTATAAGTTTCTTGTTTGCCCGTGTATTTTGTATGTAAATTGATGTCATTAGCAACTTGAGCTACACACTTATTAATATATGCGATTCTAAACAACTTCCTTCTTTACAACTGGATATTTGAATTTACATACAATTCACTTAATCTGCAGGACTTTCTTCACATTAACATGAACTCGTGTAAAGTTGTGCAAGCTGAACTTGACTGTGTACTTCCTGACAAATAAACTGGCTGAACTGTGAGATGCGTTTACGTGGATATTACAGGAACGTGCTGTGGAAATATCTGCATTTCCCACGATGAGTTGAGACTTTGGGCTTTATGGCAAAGACCGTCATAGATGGCGGAGCACAGACTGTTCAACAAAGGACGTTTGACATGGAATAATGACATACGGTGTTCTTATGTTGGACATTCTGTTCTCGCTAACGTGTCAGCACGTAACGTATATTGTACTTACTGCACCTGCTGGTATCGACCCTTGTGCTACCTAATCGACTCGTATCTTGTTAAATTGATTCGATTTTTATTGGTTACGGACCAATGGCAATTTTAAAGTTCAGAAGTGATTTACACATTACAAAGCTGTTGCTATGAATAAGATCTTACCTTGTCCATTTTACTTTCCAATAGACTTTCGAAAATGACACCTGCAACTTGGACATTTATTGTGATCCTTTTCATTTTAAACGTGGAATTTTTCTACTAAGTGCAAGGTCCTTTCCACACCTTGCAACATGAACACTTTGTCGAAGCAGTACAGCTCTGCTGTCTGCTTAATTTCCGTTCATAAACTGTTTATTCCCTGCGAGCCCATGCATGGAAATCTGAAATAAATATTTGCTGCCCATGTGCGAGGGGTTACTTGCGTGTGCATGGAGTATCAACACCGCCTTATTTTTGTCTAAATCACTCTTAACTTTGAAGTGCCCGTGGCTGCCTTACCGCTGGAGGTCGGACGTAATAATATGGCATTTCTGACTGAAAATGTCATCAAGCAAAAAGTTCTGGATTGACACAAAGGCATGAAGCATCATCTTTGTACCGTGTAGAACACTGGCCGGTGACAATAGCATATGGCCTTCACAAGCATGTAAGGTACTTCCTTCAAGATGTCCTTTTCATTTCAGATGTAAATTTAGGACATTGTACACATCTAAATGTCAACAGTGGATTTTAAACTGGAAGCAGTATTTCAAATGTGGTTGGCGAGAAAATGACTTTAATATCGTAGTTATTTTTAATGATGGAATATTTTACAAGCATTGAAAGCCTTATTTTGTATTTTTTTCTTTACCTCAAACGGTGTGCGGTAACCCATATTGTGGAGGAATATTAAATTCTGAATTGTCCTCCGAAGCCTTCAAAGTTATATGGGACCCATGAATATCAGTTTGACACATATGGATGCACCCTCTTTTTCAGATTAAATGAAAACAAATGTGTGACAGCTCCAGAGGCTTGTAGATACACTGCGTAATCCTTCTATCAACGTTTTGTGTAGAGTATTGGAAAAGCTTGTTTTTTTATTGTTTATTCTTGTTTCGATACATCCTTTAGGATCTATATATGCACAGGATTTGCACAGATATCGTCGAAATCACATTTTGGTGGAAATAATGTCTACCGGTTTTTAGGTGACCACCTCTTCTGTGGAAGTGGGTGGTGCAGTCATATTTAGTGAAGTCAGTGTACGTATTTGGGAGTACTTTTTAAATACAGTTTAACAAATATTTCATTAAAGTAATAAGTTGGGTCTTGATTGGTTAAATAGTCTTTGTGAGGAAAATGCTAGAAATTCTTATCAGCTTTTTTTATACAAAATGTAACTGCAGTGTGAATGCACCCATAGTGTTACTCTTGTTTTGTCAGTGTCCAACAGGTCTCACGGTAACATACTCCATCCGATTTAAAACCAGAAATGAAAGACAATATTTTCCTTACATTTTATGAGATTTGAGGCTGTCATGGTAATGATTATGAAAATTATTATCTACTGGAATGTGACGCCATGTAGTCTGTTAGATAAATGCTGACGTTTCGGATGACCCTGCTGCTTCCATCGTCGGGCAGAAGACCCTTCTGCAAGGTCTGGACGTGAATACCAAAGTTTTCAGGGAAGTTACAAACTGTCGACTGGTAAATGCTTACCCCAAAGGAGCTTTTGAAAAGACAGTCACTGTGTATCAGTTGACACGGCGTCATATTCCGGAAGACAGTAATTATTCTTTATAACCTCGTTTAAATGACAGTTATAATGTACAAGTGTGCGTCAAGATTTATTTAGAGAAGAGTTTAATGCAGACCACTTTCGATTTACTTGGGGGTTGGTTTATTGAATAGTAGAGATAAAGAGAAACTTTGAGTCACCAGATCGGTTTAATATTTATTGCAGGGAACTTCTAAACAGGCCGCCGGTACTTCTTCGAAATGCTATCCATGACACCAACACTGAATGATATCTTCCCAGTAGCCCATACAATATTACTATAATAGGTTTGTGTTCTTCTAAATTATTCGTAAATATTCCTACATTAATCATACCTACATACAAGGTATATATAATCTGTAACTGTGAAATCCACCACTTATTGCCACTTTACTTGCCAACACACACACACACACACATTATATATATATATATATATATATATAACAGCAACGTATGAGGCAATAAAGATAATTTCGTATGCCTGCAGATGGCTAAGCTACTGATATTAAACATATAGGATGGTCATTTAAAAACAATCCCATCTGAATGGAAAATCAAGCTAAATAATGTAATAAATGTGTTCTAAATGTTAATAATTTTAATAATATGTGTAAAGTTAAAGGTAAATTTCACCCTAAAACAGACCATGAAGGCCCAGAAGGGAAGTAGAAGTATAGATCTACTCTTTCTTTAACCTCGGCGCTAGATGGGGGTGAGTGGTTAACACCACGCCCCGGCCGCTTTACCCCGGGAATGGCCTGGTACGCATTGTACTGGAGGTTGTGTGGGCCCCAGGGCCGGTCTGGACGGGTGTGGGGAATCTCGCATATAGCCTATATGAAATATGCCTACGATGCAAGTGCCCATACATTTACATTAATAACACATTTAAACTGTGAAAAAGCGCTGTGTTTTAAGCGTAAAAATAATCAGAGTTGTTGGAAGTAGTTGCGTTATTGCATACAGCATATTACATATTGCATATTGCAGGGTTCTGCCCGATTTTACAAAAGCTGCTGAGTAAAGCATTTGTCTATGTTGCATTGAATGTCAGAGGAGAAAACAGAGACGAAATATTTTTTTAAAACTGGAGAAAATCACAAGGAGACGTATGTAAAGTAAAACAAAAATTCGTAAATTTGCTGATCTGCCGGAGAGAATATCATTATCTCTTTATGAAATACTCGTTTCATTCGTAAGAGTTGTTCCTACAGAGCATTTCAAACTAATCATTTCGGACTATGGAATGATGCAATAAATAATAAAGCCATCAATTAAAACTACAGCATAACAAAACAGCTTTTGGTGTGTCATACTCTATCCGGCCTTTTGTTTGTAATTTACAAATGGTATTGGCGAGGTTTGTATATGTGTGATGCGAATTTCAGTGGCTCTTTGTGACCGCAACATGAGTTACTGACAGTTCGGTGATATGCCACGTGTATGTACACCGGGTGGCTCAGCTGTATTGGTAATTAGTATTCACCTTACTGTGTAAGTAATGGCGTTGGTGTTGTTATGTTTTTATATTCAGTGGGAAATGTAGCTATTTTGGAAGGAAAGTTTGGTCATTTTTAACACTAATCAAATTAGAGACGCTGGTTTAGGTGTTGTAAGTGTTCCAGTTGCGTCAACTTCAGGTTTAGGACGCCAAAATTTTTTAGAAATCTCATCAGATCACATCACTGTCTGTCCATTTAACTAAGTAACTAACCACGTGCAACAGAGTTTTGCTTCAACTCCGAAATTGCTTTTCCGAAAGTTATGGCACCCTAAGTTTTATTTCCAAGATAACAGGGATTCGTCTCTTGTCCCAATCCTCAGCCAAATGAATCCAGTTCACGCCATGAAATCCTATTTCTTTAACTTTCGTTTTAATATTATCCTGCCATATACGCCTAGGTTTCCAAGTACACATTTTCCTTCAGATTTTTCGTATCAAAGCCCTTATACATTCTTTTCTTCTCAATACGGGTGCCCCACCTGTCTATTCATGCTCGATTTGATTATCGTAATAATATTTGGCAAATTGTAAAAAAACATGAAATTTCGTGGTTATTAAATATTCTCCAGCCTCGTAAAATCCATACTCATAATTTGATACATTTATCTCATCCAGTTCAACTGGATGATGCTAAATTGAACACTGACGCTGACGATTTCTGTTCATCCGTTTCAGGCAATGTCTCGAGTTCTTCTGATGCTATTTTATATCTCCTAATATACTGGCCACTTGTAATCTATTGCTGGTGTCAGCGTTTCTTTGGTGATCCCGTACTGTAGAGAGCAGTAGCGGTCTTAAAAATCTCATTTGTGCCACTCCCAGTTTTGGGGGAGCGAAACATGATATATGTTACAAAAGTGGCTGTGATTAAGGGCGGGCTAAAATGTCTTGACTACAGAGAAACAAGTCTGCCTGGAAAGTTATAAAAAGTGTTGTGATAAAGTGTATTTAGACAATTTCAAGAAGTAATTTTCGTTTATTTATCATAATCGATCATCATTAACGCTATCTTTCTCTTCACAAACATCACGCAATAAAGTCTTAGCCTGTCTTCAGTAGAAGCATTGCAACCGTTTCTTCTTCCTTCTTCTTGGAGACCCTTCTCAGATTCTGTCCCCTTGTTTATGTCTTTACTTATGGCAGTAGGCATTTCACCATGACGACTAAAATTTATGCCGTTGGAAAATTCATTTCCATAACAAAACACTTTTCTCATACATCCTACCAGGGTTTCGCAGTCAAAGGTCAACTTTTACGCCCTAAGGAATGTCTCACATGCCTCTTAATCTGTGCTGATGTCCTAAAACATAGAAGTATATTCTAAGATTAAAAATGTCGTATTTATCCACTTCTTTATACGAGATTAGAATGTACGTGTAACTGCATAAGTGTAAGTCCCCTTTTAATTAAAGCGACAGAGTAACCTGTGAAAGTGTACAGTGCCTCTCCTTTTTGTGTCACAAAAGAAACGAAAATTCCTTCATTGTCCGCAATAAAAATGACACACGAGGTCTGTGAGCACAAATTAATAAACAGAGGTTGGGACATTTGCAGTAATTTTAATGATAGATGCTGAGTCACTTGAAAACTGAATGACCGTTGAATATTAAAATAACGAGTGGCCTGCTACAGCTGGAGAGATATTCGGCTTTAGGGACTGCGTTAGAGCACTTCACTCCGGTTGTTTGTTTTATGCCTCGAAAAAACAAAGTTTTGGAAATTGTTTCCGTTCCAAATTTTTGTAGAGAAAATAACTTCAAAAGCTGAAGGATGTGCTGCTGGATGAATGTGGGAATTTTTGTGTCATTTTTTTATTCAAGTGGCAGGAAATTCGGTTGAAAAACAGATAGTTATATAATATTTGGACAAATAAATGCATCTGGTTCCGAACAAGGACAAGTGGCGTGTGTAATAAGCTTGCGAGTTCCATAAGTCGCGGGAAACTTACTGACTAGCTGAGCGACTAGTCGCTTCTCAAGAACGACTCCTTTGAGTGAAATTAACTAGTTTTGGGAATGTAAATATAGGGCGCGTTCATCAGCTGCACATATCACTGACAAACGGAATGTCTTAACCTTGAATATAGGCTTCCGCCGCGACGTTGAAGAGATCTGCCCTCTTCTGGGACATTACGCTGCGTCATGTGGTAATTGTTTACCGACATTTCGGGACAACGTATCGGTCCCATCTTCAAAGGTCAAGAGTCTTGACATTTGAAGATGGGACCGATACGTTGTCCCGAAACGTCGGTAAAAAATTACCACTTGACGCCGCGTAATATCCCAGAAAAGCGCAGATCCCAAACGGAATGTCGTCTTCAACCAGATAATAACCATCACAGTACACAAATAATGCCTATTTATTACAGCTTCAATACATTTTGTTCAAATTTTGAAGTCAACCGTTAGAAAATGAATGACATGAAAAGGTGAATTATAAAAGATGAAGGAATTTTTACGTGTAAGTATTAATAAAGGGACGGAAAAATAAAAGTTTATGTACTAAATTCTATCAAGAAAGAGCCTTACATCCTCGTGATATAATTTTTATTTTTTACTAGCTCTTACAAGAACTTCGGCTTTGCCACATTTTGGTGGATTTTTTAGCTCTGCTCATTACAAATTTTCTCTTAATTTTATCCATAAACATAAAAATATAAACAGCTTCTTCGGAGTTCATTTGGAGCATCTTCCACACTACATTTTAACAAATATTCTGTGTTCTTTTTACTGTATTTACGTTTCTCTTAATAAATTAACCTCAGCGCAGATAAGAGGCTGGCATTTTCAATTCAGTTCCAAAACATTATGATTTTCTTCGACCATTCCAATGACTTGTTCCAAAGCAGAAATAAAAACCAATAGCAGAAAAGCACTTCCTTTCAAGATGATGCTGAAGAGGAAATGTGTAACACAAATGACTTGCTTACGTGAACATTAACTGGCGTTTGAGCTACTTTTAATTACCATTGTTCAACAAGAACCTTGTAAAGTTATTCTCTTCTGAGTCAAGCTCTTATTTAGGTGTTCTATACGCAGTAAAATGCCTCAGTGGAGGCCACATTCTTTCCTCTGTCGGTTTGTAACCTGTTGTTAGCGACTAAAGGTTTTGCCGGAGTTTCATAAAGGTCGGTATAGGAGTTATTTTTAAAACGTTTCGACGAAGCATTGAGTTTCGTGAAATATCGGCCAGTAATTCACACTATGTTTAGAACCTCGAATAAATTTCTGCCTCTAATTTTCACATTTCTTGATCGTTGCGGGTGATATTCCGTATTGAATATACCCATATAAAACTGCCGAGTGCTTGTGAGTGCAACCAAAATAGGTGCAGTGAAAGGTGTACTTTACTTAAAGGCTTACATTAAATTTTGTAAGTATTTCCTACATTTTTCTTCCGATTTGGATAAATGTTGTTCAGGAGATGTCCACAAAAATTTACTAAGAGATTGTGATTTTCGTGAAAATTGGCGCAATGAAAAAATTTTGATAAGGGCTTTAAAGGTACTGTTACCCGTATCCTGCACATTTATTTTCCCACTTGGGGGAAGTTCAGTGCAAATGATCTGCACGTAATGATATCGGTTTGTGAGTTTCCTAAAAATCGGATCATAAAAGGCCGAACGTTTCTTATCGGTATACATCAGGTTACACTGATTTGTTACTATGAGCCCGTATGACATCTTTAAAGTACCAAAAAAAAAAAGTCCTGGTAATGTGTATTTACTGTGATACATCACGGAACACAGAAGTCTTTTTAAGTCGGCAATAGCTGTTGTAATTTCCCTTTGTCCTATCATTAGCCGTTGCAGTATCACTCAAATGAAGAATATCGGATCAGAAGTTGATATATTATGTCGAAATTCACATTGATATTTCTAAATAATGACCTTTGTGCTTGGAGCCCAAAAGAGTGATGCTTAAGGTTTGCATGCTTCTGATTGGAGTGAAGTTACCTGATAATTAATGCAGACAGTTAGATCGCCCTTTGTATGAACAGAAAAAATTCGTTAGTTTCGAGAAGAGATAAGACTGTATGCCGAATAAAATCAGCAACTTCCAGTAAGTGCAGAATTCATAGTAATATTTCTCGCTGCGAGGCTGTGGTGGCTGCTAGAAGGCTGTGCGCGATATCGTCACATCATTTGGAGATATCTGCGCACAGAACACCGCAGTGCCACTTTCATTTTAACAGTCTGTAGTGCTTAATCATCTTATCATTGCTTTTGATAGTGAAAGACATCCACTTGATTCAGCGCCACCTGTGAACCAAATTACGTAACACAGATTCCCTCTGCAGTCAGTCATGTGAACAATAACAGCACGCTAAATCACAGTGATGGGTATAGTATGATGTCAAAGTATTGTGACAAGTCACATTCGCTTCTGTCCCCCTGTTTGCTTAATTCTGTCATACCGGAACGTATATAAACCGACTTGTAATATGACATATTTGAATTTTTTCAGTAAACCTTTTCCAGTGGTTGAATACGGTAGCAATAATACCATTACCATTTACTACGGAGCCTATTCAGAATTATAAACAAGATTCTTATGGTAATTTAGTTAAACAAATATTTCTATTTCTATGTTTATTGAGATGGTGAGAAAGATGTCTGTAGGCGTGCCAACTGGTATATAAATTGGTGACGTTTTGGTCCATCCGCCTTAGAAACATTTCCGAAAAGAACGGCAGTCGTCTAGATACATTTGTCATTCTTGTGATGGCTGTTAATTAAAGGGCATGCCCTGATATAGGTCATAGAGGTCACACTTTAATGTTCCTAATCCGCCAGAAAAATAAGCCTGGATTGCATAGTTGTTATAGCGATGGGTTACGGGTTGGAAAACTGAGCAACCTTGGTTCGATTCCTAGCAGAGGCAAAATATATCCACCTTATTTAAACTGCCTAGAATGGAACGCGAGCCACCCAGTCTCCTATTGTGTAAGTACTGAGGGCACTTACCCCGGGAGCAAAGCGGCAGAAATGTGAAGCTGGCCAATCACCTCCATGTAGTGCCAATGTTAAGCAAGAGTGGAGCTACACCGCCGCTCTCCCCATACGTCTTCATGGTTTGTAAAGGGACAACTTCATTCTAACAGGAGCAGTATGCGGCAGACCTTTGTTGCTTTCTCTGAACTGACTTCTTGGAAACATAATTAAATGGCTCTTTACGTTAGTGAAGAATGTAATAAAGGAAGAAAATAGCTCATTAGAATTTAAATATAAAAAATTATATTCGTGTTATATATATTCAATTGAACAGACTTGGCGGTGTAGGAGGGATGTCTACATTTCATATACCTGTGTTAATTACGTTCTAATTTAAATTCATTGAAATTTTGATGGCAATCATTTTAAAAACATCAGGCCACGTTAGTATTATGTACAGAGGAAGAGTAACAGACTTTTTTTACGTATTGAAAGATGCTGGCAGATTCTAATATAATGTATATCATATGGTTGCCTAATTAACAGTCCGATTATTTTTAATCCGTTGCAGAACTTAACTTGAAGACAGTGGCGTGTCGCAATACACAAAACGTGCATTTAGCGTTTCATGCAATGTGACATTCCAATTATGCAATCTAGACCAAAATTACAGTTGTGAATTCAATTTATGGAGGGCTGTAAGACAACCTTTCATCAGAACTCTTTTATATTTCTTATTTCATCCGTGGATGAATAGGCAGTCACACGCCGTCTGAAAAATGTGCTCGAATGCAATAACAAACACACGTCTTTTTCACGGTATTTCAGTTCATATGTCATTGTTGCTGATTCGAAAAAGCGTCCGCAAACCAATACTGTCTGGTTTCATTCAGTAAGTGGAAACTTAGGTTATTTGGAAACAAGATGATAGTTAAATGCCACTACACCGGTTTTTAAATCTCTTTATGTATCAGATACAATATTACCATGTATAAGGGTCGCATAGATTTTGTATATCATTAATATACCTACTTGTTTTAAAATAGTAACCTTGTGCAAAACAAAAGTGTATGTTCTGTCTTAAGTGTGTAAATTTAAGGCAATCAATTATAATTTTTGTCAAGTGTCAAGTGTCACAGTGTGACAAGCTGTATGACGCGGGTCTGCTTAGTAACATTTAGTAGAACACGGTTCACAGTAGCGGGTGACCAGTAACGTCGTCTTTATGTCGAAAGTGCAGTTTGACTTTGTGTCTAGCGATTATCAGTAATTTAGGAAACGGGGAATTTTAACTTAAACAAATTCCAGGTTTGGGTAAAAAAAACATGGAGAAAACTACTGGAAAATATACACGGCATGGTTTACAGCTTTGGAAATTAAATAGTAATCTTTAAAGGCAAAAATTAACCTGAATTATATCTATAGATTCAGATCTTACGGCGCAATAAAGACATCGCCTATGGGTTATACGAACCCACCAGTTACTTTTTTTGTAGGGAAATAGGCATGGTTATTTTTCTGAGGCCCATAGAAAACACATAAATGCACTCTATGAGCAAAAAGTAGAATTTTTGAGTGCTAAGCGCGGTGGTACATGAAGTAACCGTTAGGTTTAAGCAGGGTTAAGGTAGGCGTGTACCCTCGCAATCAAACAAGAGCACTGCGTCAAGACGCATGTTGTCGCTAAGTGTGTAGTTCCGTTATTTCAGAGAATAACCAGGTATTACATGTATCAGGTAAAATTTTCAGAATATGTAATGAAGAGAAAATTTCCTGCTTCAAGTACATATTTTACCGACGGATTCCAACCTTGAATCTCCTGAAAACAAGGTGGAAACTTTACCGCTGAAGACGACTTGCTTCATACTAAGTATTTTATTTACAGTTATGCCAGCCACGTGCTCGTCACATGACGGGCTACCATAAGAATCACGTGCTGCTCCACCGAATCTCTCATCCGTAATTTCTTTATCCTTATTGCAAACAAAGCGTTAATTTCGCCCATTTTGAGAGCTACTGTCTGGTGTATTATGCTACATGCTCGATGTTCAACTGTTTCTTCAGCCTCGGTTAGTATATCAAAGAGAACACCGCCGATGTTTAATAGTTTCTTCGGACTCAGCGTCTACTCAGAAGACATGGCAACTGGGGTGTGACTCACTCACACCAAGGACATTATACTCTATAGTGAGATACTGGTTGCTAGTCACTGTAATTTAATCTGCGAAAACAGTGGAATTATAGAAACCGAGGCTTCTTAAGATCACAGTTTTTTACATATTGTTATAAGCCTTTTTTCAGTCATTACCTTGATAGACAATACACATAACCATAAAAACACTCATTTTCGACCCTGCCAGACTGTTTCAGCAATAGACCTAATAACTGTGAGATCTCGCCACCGAAGTCTGCAGCCTGCTACGCTCTCGTGTGCACACTGTAGTGTGCCTACACAAGTCGTGGCAGCGATAAGGGCCTCATTAATCCTGTAAGGAACGTGGCAGTTGATTGATTGTTAGCTTAAAGTCTCCTTGAGTTAATCAGCGCTATTCTTGCAGAATTCAGGCGGACACTTTGCATAATTTTCTATGAAAAATAAGGTCAGTCATGCTTTATGATTAATTCGTTTTATGATCATGTTCACTAATATTATAAGAATTGAGACCATAGTATATAATAGGGAGGATCAATTTTATATTGATGTGTATATTTTATGCAGTTAAGTGACAGCCCTTAGGACAAATCCTATTCTGTTTTATTATAAACGCACATAAGCTTGTCAGTTTATCGCAGTTATCTTCAAAATCTTTGTTACTGCCAAGTACAGTATTGAGTGTGGATGCAGTAAGTGTATTTACCATGTTACCTTTTTAAATCCGAGTGGTTTCTTTATGCACTGCCAGTTTTAACATTAAAAAATTTTACGTTCTGCTTTCAGAGTGTATTTTTGTGTTACGTACATGGTTATCAGAGCAAATAACCATGATTTTCCTCTACAGCATTAAGTGACTCGTTTTTCTAACCGAGACGGAGTGCGTTTACTGCGCTGTACGTACCGAATCTTTGTACATAATAGACATTAATCTTGGTCTTCATTGCAGTAAAAAAAAAAGCAATCCAATTACAGGCCTGGACAGGCCCTGAGGGTTCCAGGAGATTGAGGTTCCCAGAATTTCAAGACAACCGGCACATGAAAGTGGTAAGGTTGTCAGCCCTACACACCGGCCGCCTTTACCCCAGCAAATATTCCTGGTATTCATTTCTATTAGAGGCTTAGTCGACCCAGGGCCGTATTATGTCCGGAAGGATTATGTCAGTGAAAATCAATGCAGTAACACAAGGTACAAAACTTGAATGCGGGGGAAGTCAGCGGCCAACATGTTTTCAAATCAACATCACGCTCTTTCCTTGTTCCTGTTAAATTCTGTCTATTTCTGTGTCTGGGTAATTTCTTATGGTGGTTGCTCCACCCTCAAAAGTTGATTTCTTCTCCTCTTCATTTTAAAATAGTTCATAAAATCCAGCAGATTATCTAACTCAGACTTTATCAACAACTTTATTGAGGTTTTTTTCGCTTGATATTTTTAATCTAATTGTTCTGAAATAGACTATTCATAACATAGATCTTCATAGTACGAGTTATACAATGTTTATACGTACACGTTTGTCCTTCTGAGTGACATTAGATGTGATATAACCTTTTGAAAACTAGACTAGTACACCGACAAGCAGAACACCGATGTTAGCCGAATTCTAAAACAGCCGTAATCATTATATTAAAAATAAAAATGTAATAATAAAGTGTCAGTAAAATGACATACAGTCGCCTGCAAATGGGAGTGATGTTAACTTCTGAAACGTCTTCTATCTGAAGCTTATTTCAGGCACTGAACACTGAGTGACATCATAAAATTCAGTACTGTTGCTGGCTTACAGAGAATCACTTCTGTGTAGTAATACGGAACATGTGAGATAATAGCTAACAACAATTCCCTTGGTTATGTGAGGTAAACACCGGAAACGTTTCTGAAGCGACCTGCGTGATTGTGTTAATATTGTACGAGTCCCAGATTATAGCCTTCCTCTTCAGATTTATTGGTGCTGCTGCGGTTCTTCTCTTCGAGTAGTTGAATAAAACACCGTATATTTCAGTCACGTTCCAGCTGACAAAATCTTCATTTATACACTCCTCGTCATTTCATCATTTTCTCCCGCCAACTGTGTATAACACGGTAGCTATATATATATACATTTGTCTCGCTAGATGTCCCGACATTTGAATGCATCACGCACAAAAATGTTTCACTGCAATGAAACCAATTTTGTACGGGGTATAAAAGTCACATTTTTTCACCGTTGTGCTGATCTACCATTGTTAAGCTTACGTATGAACTGTATTAAATTCAGCTTCTAACAGAGTTGATCTACGTTTACTGGTGGTGGATTTCTCTTCACAATACAAAAAGAAGACACTTACATGTCAAGGTGTGTAACACAGGGACAGTATGATAATTAATACCACGTGTCAAACACTGAGAGTTCCTTATGTGTGTATTATATTTTGTGTATGTAGAGGCCTTATGATGAACGCCATCTGTCGGATACTGACGATAACTACGCCTTCTTTTGGTAAATAAAAGACTTATCCTAATAATAATAATAATATTATCATTATTATTAATAGTAAAGATAATCTTTCCATTCTTGTTTATTAACGTGCTAAGTCAACAGCCAATTTGCCCATAACAGAAACTTCACAACATACAAACACAAGTGATGATGCTGATGATGATAATATGGAGTCCGATTCTGTACGTAAATTGTGCATTAGGACGAAAATTGAAAATCTTTTTCCAGTAGGTAACCGTCTTGCTATGCATTTTGCAGGTTTTTCTTTAAATTCTAGATCCGGATGCTGGGTAGACTGAAATATTTCGCAGTCTTTCTCAGTCCCTCCAGGCAAATGCTGATACTGTAGACTACCTAATATTCAATTACTACTTCTGTCTCCCATATATCCCAGTTTGTAATTAAAAATAGCCCTGAGAGCTTTAGTGAAAAACGCACCAACGCAGCTGAAAGGCCTTACAGTAACAGTTGTCAGATCTTAAATCGCTGGAACAAAACCGGAGGTTTTTGCCCCATATCTTGCCTTCCCAAATTCCCTTCATGCAAACAGATGTTCACGCAACTGGACATCTGATGTAGCGGTAGGTCTCTGGACTACAGTTCGGATGATGGACTTCTGCAGCTTCCACCACGCTACCGTCTGTCATAATCATGTCTGTGATATTCACAAGCCTTATCGTCGTCAGATGTCGCTGTGATAAACATGATGTATTACACACTCCGCATGATGTCACGTCCTTTTTAATTTGACTAACCCAATTTATTGGTATGTAAGAATAATGAAGCTTGGTTTTCATTGCACATTAATTTGCCATTTTTTAGGCAAAACTATTTTACTAGTCTCATATTATTAATCGAGTTTTTTAAAATTTAATGTAAAATATTGTTTTATTATGTACCTAAGTTTCACAATAATTATATAAGATTTTACTTGACACTTGTGACATAAGTACAGTTTATTTTAATGAACATTCGGGGATATAACGGGTGCTTAACTGCTTCATTGCGGCAGTTCTTCCATATGCGTTTTGAATTACGTGACTTTTTATTTCCATCTGTCAGAATGTTACTACAGAATGAAATCTAAAGGGTTATTGCGCTCTAAATGGTTCCAGTAGCGGAAACCGCATTCCGCAATTACACGTCATAACATGTCATGTACATACAGCGGGGAGTAGCATAGAGCATGGCTTATTGTGTTCCGAACTTTCTGGTTATCCAGTCTGAGTTAACCGTTCGCCGTGTACTTACATTAAAAGGGTCGGAGTGCAACTTTCGACATCTTAGCTCAAACTAATATGAATTCAGGATACTTTTTGTAGATTTCACAACCCGAACAGAGAATTAACTTTCCTGCTTACATGGAATAACGTTCATTTGATCCATTTTCCATCATATTTCATTTGAAGTGAAAATTAAAAAGACGTTTCAGAAGCACGACTTGCCCCGTCTTCAGGTAAAAGAGCATTGGACAGACCTATTCAGTTTAACCCGATAGGCTAAGCTAGATTTACAATGGTTTTGCCCGTCTGATCTAACTAAACATACCTTTCCCTTTTGCCTCCTCTCCGCGAAGTACTGCTTTAGTGTTTGTTTTGAACACGGGAAGACGGACGAAGCGCAAACACTAAACTTTAGTGTTTGTTTTGAACACGGGACGACGGACGAAGCGCAAACACTAAACGTTTAGTGTTTGTTTTGAACACGGGAAGACGGACGAAGCGCAAACACTAAACGTTTAGTGTTTGTTTTGAACACGGGACGACGGACGAAGCGCAAACACTAAACGTTTAGTGTTTGTTTTGAACACGGGAAGACGGACGAAGCGCAAACACTAAACGTTTGCACGTGAGGTGCACCGTGAGGTGCCTGAACCGTGCACAGACAATTTCGCTTCTTATTGTTGACAAAAGATTAACATTCCTCGGTCTATAAACATTGTTGCGGTTCTTGTAATTGGGTACTCCGCGCTACAACAGATATTGTGCTGGCTTTTTTGGCCAGATGCATTTTCCTGAACAGACAGTCTATTATTATTATAGAAATAGGCCTAATTAGGAATTTCATAGTTTTTTTGCCTTCCTATAAAGCATTAGGCAGGGTTCATGTGGCTTGTAAGGGGGAGACGGGAAATACACACAGGCTTTTGAGGGGGAGACCTGAAAGTGAAAGACCACTTAGAAGGACTAGGCTTATATGAACTAACTAACTAACTAACTCCATGGAGCAGAGTCCTTCTTGAGAAGCTAGCAGGTCGTCAGCTAGTCAAGAAATTCGCCGGGTTTTATGGAACCCGAAGATTCATTACCGCACTCACAAGAGCCCGCTAGGCGTATATGGCAAAATAATATTAAATGGATCTTAAAGACATAGGATGGGATGGCGTAAACTGGATTCATCTGTTGTGGAACAGGGACAAGTGGCTAGCTGTTTTGAAAAGGTAATGGATTTTCGGGTTGCATAAAATGCGGGGAATTTGTTTAATAACTGAGATACTGTCAGTTTGTCAAGAAAGTTTCTGTTTCTTGGAGTTTTTTTTTTTTTTGTTGGTTGATTGGTTGGTCGGGCGGTCGGTCGTGTGGTCGGGTGGTCGGTCGGGCGGTTGGTCGGTCGGTCGGGCGGTTGGTCGGTCGGTCGGGTGGTCGGTCGGTCGGTTGGTTGTTTGTTTGGATAGTTATTTATTTAGTTACCTTCTAGTTAGTCGGTCTTGAGTTAGTACGTGGAGAGAAAGCGTGAAAAAACTATAGTACGTTACCAACAAGGAGAAATATTCGTTTGATTTGGAACTTCAGCAACACAAACAAAGTATCACATGCGTCGTTGCTTAGCGCATTGCATTATTATGTGTTTACACTGTTCCATACAGACATATTTAGCACAACGTTTTTCTGGGATATTAATTAGAGAATTTTTTGTTTTAAAAATGAACGTAATGAACCCATTTTACGAAGAAACAAAGGAACAGGAATTTTACTTGAATTAAGTAACACACCAGCATCAACCCTTCCATTTTGTACCTATTTAAAAATACTACTAATTTGCTTTTCTCTGCCTTCTTTCGTCCTTTCTTTTTCGTATGCCGGAGATGAAAGCCCTGCACGTATAGAGTCTTAATGCGACCTGGAATTAATTTTCTCCATTATCATGCCTCATCGCGCTTTTAACGTAGCCTGCACCATAGGTTTTTCAGGCCAGGATTTTTACGTGGGCCATTTCCTTTCCTGCCAAGAAAATTTAGTTCATTTAGACCGAATGAGACATGAACACGAAAGAGAGATATGAAACAAAGTAAGGAAAAAACGATAAATCCGCAGTTGCGGGGAAAAGAGAATTGCAAAGAAATTGAAGATATATGTTAGAAGGGCAGACTGTGTGTGAAATGTGATCATACAAATGTCATGAATAAAGTGGCTGGAGTTAGGCAAAATGAAGTAAGTTATGAGTCTACAACAGGAGAGGTCGTGTCTGTTTGGGGTATGCGCAATGTCGTTAGGAATAACTGCTTTTTAAGTGAATTTTAAGTACTCTGAATGTTTTATCATACTTGTAAAAATTATTGTATTTGATAGTCAAACGAACTTAACTGATTCTTCGTTTCTGAGACCTGGCACTTATGAATACTCGTTCACAGGCATTTCTGAGAGTTACTCTTGGAATGAAGCCATGCAACGTGGGAGCAGTTACACAAGGCGAGAATGGTATTAGACAAACACTGTTAAGTATTTGTCATTGATATTTGCAATAATGTAACATGAAGCTATGAGAAAGTATTAGACAGATATGGGTCTTGAGGCTCTCATGGCATGCAGTATGAACATCTCTGTCTTCAGGGTTGTGATGCCAGATGATAGAGAGTTACCAGGATTTTGGACAAAAGTCTGTCTGCATGTTCAGCTAATACTCTGAGAATAAACGGAACAGGCTTACCGTGAAACAGTGGCACATGTCTACCAGAAGAGGGCAATCCACAATTGATTAATTTGCTTTGATTGGTGTCGAGTGATAGAAATTATTTCTGAATTGGTATCACGGAATCGTATTCCTATATAGTATACTTAGGAAAGACACTTAATTTTGTTTATGTCATTTATGTATAATTTTTTTACTTAATATGGTGTATTCAGCGTCAAGTTTGATACAGATTATTTAATAAATATTTTCTTCAAGCACAATCAATACACAGATATGCGAAGTTTGACTCTTTCGTAGCGGTTTGTGATAATGGTTGACTCGTTTTGCCGTTGGCCATTTTCCGTTGCGCGAGGTATATTTAATATGAACGACGTTTCGGCATGAAATCAAAACTGCAGATGGGAGTAGAACCAACTCCCGAAACGTCACGTGAATTAAATAATCTTCAAAGATTGGAGAGTGTGCGAAGAAATAAGGTTAAAACCTTACAATATTTATGCACTGCATATTTCTGTTACAGTTGCCATCATCACGCGAATTGCTTGTAGCCTGATGATGGCAGCCGCTGCCGAAGCACGTTGTGCGTTAGGTGTAAACTAATATTCATATATTAGTTTATTCGAGGGAAGAATCTAGTAAAACATTTTTAAATTGAGGCCTGCGGTTTATTTGATAGTGCTCGGTAGATCTGACTGCGAAGTGGCGAGTGGTAATATGATAAGTGAAAAATAAATTGTAAAAAATGTTGAAGCCAGTTGTTGTTTTCTAATTGAGTAGACTAATATTCCCGATATTTCTCTGAACAGACTGAGGAAAACCACAATAATTCCCCGATAGTATAGCCTATTTCCGGGCCAATGTTTGAACTCGGGTCCCCGTGAATACGAAACAATAACGATACCCTAGCAATCGATGTAAAATACAAATACTGCTGTAGAAAGATCAAGAGATACTTTGAATTCCAGATGTATGTAGTTCATTCATACACAGTAAATTATCACACTCAATACCAGCTTTGACAGTTAAAGACAGTTTCGGACACAGATTTTTCCTTTCCAATCTCAGTAATTCTTTTCTGCTTAAATGTTGATCGCCACCAAAAAGAAATGAAACATGGACACGCGAAGTTGAAGAATCCAAAACTGATTATGTCCATGTCCGGTTCATAAGTTTCTATCATATTTTTCTGTTGCTGTAAAGCTATCTTTTCTTTTTTTATGGTTCGATATCCCTAGTGGGCCTAGGTCTCCTCACTGTTAAGGTTTGTAGATCACACTCAGATACACCACACTTGGTACGACTCCTCTGGACAAGTGATCGGCCCGTCGCAGAGAACTGTACCTGTCAAGACACAACATTTACAAGAAGCAGATATCCATAACCTCGGCAGGATTCGAACCAGCAATCCCAGCAGGCGAGCAGTCGCAGACCCACACCTTAGACCGCGCGGCCACTGAGATCGGCTTGGCGTAAAGTACTTCGTGTATAATGTAGAATCGCAGAATACAAACCTCATCCTATAGGATAACTTTACCTCCTGTCCCCCTTTAACATTACCACATTTTATGGTATCCTCTTATCTATTAGTTGCAAAACGAGTGAATTCAATATTAAACAATATTAACAATTACCAACGGTTTTAATAAATAATCTTACATTTATTCTTTAGCATACGGATGCCAAATTGAATATCTGGAAGCAGTTCTGTTGATATCGGCAATTTAGTGATATAGGCTAGTAGTTAGAGTAGGAACCTTGCCAAAAATTCAAAGAACAATAATTTAATTAAAATCTGAGTGAGGGATTTGAATAGCATTGGCTAACCCCTTGCGTGGTAACGAGAGACAGTTATATAAAAAATAATAAGTAAGGGGATGAGAGGGCTGAAGGAGACACTGAAGGCAAAACGTAAGTTTTAATGATTCTAAGCTGACCTAAAGCAAGCAAACTACTGCAGATATGCTTTCACGATCGGATAATTCCCCATGACCATCAGTTTTGCTTAATGTGACGGGAAGCAGCAAATGCTGCAAGTATTCCCAAAAATCCGTCGCATTTGCCGGTAAAATGACTCGGTCGGACTTCATGAAATATGTAACGACAGAGCTGTATGGTTGTGTCCTAGATTGTGTACACAAATGACTGTACACAGACCGCAGGAAAGTAAAGGAAGTAAAATAACATTCAATTTCATCCACGCTGTGTTTCCGCTTCCGCTTGTAAGAATAGTAAGCAGTTATAGGACAATTCTTTCAGCGTGACGTCACGTATAAATGCTGCAGTATCTGTATCGGTGGCTCAGATGTAGCGCGTTCATCTTTAGGAGACCAATAAATAAAATCAGTGTATCTGAATTCTTTGTGACCTAAATCGTTGGTGGTCGAACCGAGTGGGCTGACACTTTGTACCATAAATCCTATTTTACCTAATCGGAAATTTAACTAATTAAGATTCTGTACACAACTTTGCTTTTTGTGACGCATTTTTAACTAAACATTTCAATCTTACTTTCCAATAAAAATTTTAATTAAATCGAAGACCTATTCCTTAAACATTTGACAATCTATTTTGCATAACAGGTCACGTAAGCGGGTGTTAGACAGGTAAGAGTATTGACATTTCTTGTTATATTTTGTACGTATTACTTACTGACTCTGTCAATTTATAAGATCATATAGTGTCGGTGGTAGATGAGTGATTGAGTATGGAGTATTGGCGGAATGATAATGACAGGGAAATGCAGAAGATTTCGGAGAAAACCCTGTTCAAGTGCAACTTTGTTTACCACAAATTCATATGGATTACCCAGGGATTGAAACCGAGCCCCAGCGATGAGATGCCGGTGAGTCATGGCACGACCCTTGAAACTTACCCAGGCCATATATGAGTAGCGTCCAGAAAATAAATTCAATGTAAGTACAACTTTTGGTCTGATATTTTCAGAGTTTATAATAAGCTGAGACGATGGACAGTGTCGACACTTTCAGCCACAGACACTGAGAGCTGTTCAGCTTTAATTGCACTGCTATCCCACTCCTTTTCCACTTAGTCCCCGCCACAAATCAGGAACTAATCACACGGTAGCACGAGCTTCTTCTTTTCCTGTTGATAAAAATACTGATACTGTATTATCCATCTTGTCACAACCGTTTCTACTTTGCGTTCTTCTAAATTTATGACCGTCAAGATTTTATTTCAGTGTTAGAAACAGATGACTGTCGATCGGCGACGTGTGTCCCTGAGATAACGAGCAGTGCAGAGTCTAAGTTACGAGATTACACGCAATGTAAACTTATTTTCTGAACCACTGTCATATGTATGTGCAACTTTTCCTTTCCTTTTTGTAGTGTCACACATGGAGTTAGTCGTTCATTCTCTCTACCGGACATTTATATGATTCGTTGCTCACAATCTGAAGAGACAGCACGATCTGGTCTCTGAAATATGTAACGTTTATGTATGAGCGAGAGACTAACGCGTATAATTTCTTTTTTTTACTTTCGGATAGAATGCCGAAAATGGCAAAGAAATTACAAGCTCACTTCCTGTTTCGAAACGTGATAAAGCTATCCTCTCTTTCTTATTATTCTTATCTAATTAACATTCTGGCTCAGAGTAGAATGAATAATTCAACATTTTTAAAATCTAATGCAGAACGGATGAAGAAATTTTATAAATAATAGGTTTTCTATGCCATGTTTAAATTTTAAATCTTTTGTGCTAAAAGTAATTTTTATGTGGATGTAGGACTGTGATCAAATAAGAAGGATGAATTCAGAAAACTCTTTTATTATTCAGATTACAGATTTAAAATTCTTTGTCATCCCAGATGCTTTCCAAAAATACATTTTCTTTGTACGGATATGAAATATTATCTTATACACTGAGGACATCATAAAAATTGCAAGCGTTTGAAATCCAAGTGCTCAAGAAAATCTTCCGACCTAAGAAGAAAAAAAGTGCGTTTGCAGTAATTTTTATTACACTAGCAGGAGCGTAATGATTAAACATGTGTCCAAGTAATTTTAACATAATCAATTAGACAGATTTTACTAGGCCCGTAGGTGGTATGGCGAGGAAGTTAAATTCTGTTACGATACTGATGCTGACATTTCTGGAGATGAGAGGCAGAACGAAATATAACTTCGAGATGTTTGCATGGGCGGGAGATGGCTGAAACCGGCTAATGATCGTGGCCAGTGGAAGCCGTCGTGATGAGTGTTTCGAAAATTCTGGTTCTGCTCTCTCCCTTTTGAAGTACTGATGTCACGTGGAAAATGCACTGTGTCTGCCGCTTTGTTTGATTGTTCATGTTGCTGTCCAGTCTTCAGTACAGAGCGGACCTGCTCAACCTTTTGTGTGGTGCAGGAAACTTCGGCAAAATTTGGTCTGCATGCGGGCAAAGTGAAATTCAATACACAGAATGAAGAATGAATAAGTGTACTTATAATTATATGTATAATTTTAGCTGCGTATTTGTCTCTACATCATGTGCAATAAGATTATACTGATAAACGCAGAAAAAATTTTATAATATATGCAGTTTACAGCCTAATGTAATGTGTCTCTATTTTAGCACATTTTTGCCAAACGAATTACAAATATTTTTCTTCATAAATAAACAGCTGATACGTTGTCGCAATCAGTGGCGCAGTTAGTTAAGACACTGCGCTACAATCCGGAAGGTCGCGGGTTTGATTCCCGATGGTGTCATTGGAATTTTTCATTGACATAATCCTTTCGGTCGCACTATGGCCCTGGGGTCGACTCAGCCTCTAACAGAAATGAGTACCAGAAATATTTCCTGGAGGGTAAAGGCGGCCGGTGCGTAGGGCTGACAACATTACCACCTTCATGTGTCGATTGTCTAGAAATCTGGGAGCCTCAACCTTCTGGAACCCTGAGGGTCTGTCCAGGCCTGTAATGGGATTGTTTTACCTTTTGCTTTATGTTGTCGCAATTGTTTCGTCGTTCTGTTTCGGATTTGTCAGGGAAGGAGTTAAAGATGTTTCCTCATTTAAAATGTATCCAGAGGCATGATTACACTGTGCCGCCCCTTGAGCGACCTGATACACAGGTTCATTTACAATTGCAGAAATGGAAGTGCCATACACTTTACTGAAAATATGTTGGTTGTAAAAATTCTTTAAATGCAAACGCCAGGTTTATTGAACTTACAGGTTAATTGGAAACCAAAGCCGGTAATCGCAGGTAACTTCTTGTTTCCTAAGAGCACGGCAGATCTACTTTTCCATCAAATATTTAGACATGCGTCATAAAATCGCTTAGATTACACGTGGCTGAGTTTGCGTTCCATTCTGGCACACACTTTGTCGAGAGAGTAATGCAGTTCAGCGAGTTGTGTGCGGTACAACGAACTGACGACATGCAAAGCCTGCTGGTTAATTATCGAAATTCCCTTTTAGAAATTTGTACGTATGGGGTGCATTTCAAAACACTGAATATGTTGTTTTAACAATTTACTGTTCTCAGTTCATGTTAATATAACTGCCAATTCGAGCGTCATAAATTTACTGTTTGGAATCAAGCCAGTAGAGACCATTTTATTCAAAGTGCTGGGAACGCTATGGAATTGAATTCCATTAGAATAACATGAGTGAAATTATCGTGAACTTAAAATTTGCCAAACAATTAGCGACGGTAAAATAGGCGTGTTTAAAATAAGCCTTATTCACCGAAATAGTGGGCAGGCAGTGGACACGTGTGGCCAGGAATAGGACTGAATGGAGAAGACTTAAGAAGTCACTAAGAACAGTTCAGACACTATAATTATGTAAACTGTACAAGTTATGGCAAAATATCAGGCTAGAAGCAGATCATGCTAGAAAATACTCTAGGATAAAGTCAAACACTAATTGTAAAGAAAATTATGCAAGCTATTTTCTGTGGTCAGTCTCAGTCCTCAACTAGTTTTAACTCATGGCCACTTGTAATCCAGATCTGGTAGGATCACGTGTTAGTACCCAACATCTTGCTAGGACTAGCTCACCTAGCGAGCACTCTGAGAGCTCACCCTGCACATAGCAGGAGGCCTTTGCCCTCATGGGATGTTATAGGCTTATTTTATTTATTTTTATTTTTTTTAAATAAGCCTGATATCGGTTTTAAGATAATGGATGGGCCATACCATGGCTCAGGCGGTTAGTCGTCGGCGTCTCACCGCAGAGGCCCGGGTTCAATCCCAGGTCTGTCTATGTGGGATTTGTGGTGGACAAAGTGGCACTGGGACAGGCTTTTCACCGAGCACTTCGGTTTTCCCCTGTCAATTTCATTCCACCAGTGCTCCATTACTTGGAAGAAATGAAAGAAACTAATCATCTTCATCTTCATCACAGGGTTGCACAGAAGGACTTAAGGCTGCGGTGCGTCCGTAGCATCTGCTGCGGGGCCCTTCACCACAAAAAAAGACCATCGATACAGTTGAACCTTCTCTACAGAGAAAATCAACACAACACAACACACAACACAAGACAGCATAACACGAAGCAACACGGCACAGCGCAATATGTTACACGCCTTGCTGCTTACATGCACTTCCCTTAAGCAAGTCCCTTAATAGCTTCACAAGTAAAATTCCTCGGATAAAGTTGAGTAGCTTCTTGCGAATTTTTTGTTTGGTCTGAAATTTCGGAAATCTATTCAGTCAGCCCCAGTTTTTAATCTGCTTGTCTGTGATGTTAGAGTTTAATTTATAGCGACTTACATTTCTGAAATGAAATAAAGAATGTAATTGAATCTGCTTGTTAGGATTAAATGTAACGTGTGTCCATCTACACTGCGTAATGTAATTGCACTTCGTACGTCCTTCCGTTTCAGTGAAGAACGTATAGGTTATTCAATTTCATTTTTTCTTGGCTCGACAGCTCTAGAGGGCCAGGGCCTCCTCACTGTTCAGGTTCAGACAGCACACTCAGTTAGACACACGACACTTGGTAGGACTCCTCCGGACGAGTGACCAGCCCTTTGCAGAGACCTCTAACTGACAACACAACACTCACGCTAGACGGACATTCATGCCCCTGGCAGATTTGAACCCGCAATCCCAGCAAGCGAGCGACCGCAGTCCTACGCCGTAGACGGCGTGGCCACTGGGATCAGCATGTTATTTAATACATCGCATAATAAATTTTAGGCCGTAATTTGCATCAATTATTCCAGCTGTATGAACAAATTAAGCAGATTTGTATCGATCAAACATTTCTCACACATTCTGGACTCTTAAGGTTCATTACCCTATTAACAAAATGACACGAAGCAACCATAAAGGAGTAAAACACGTGCAATACGAGGTTTTCACAGCATTCTTGCTGAAAGTTACATTTTTCTGGGATATGACATTGTCTATATTGGTAATTACTTACCGACATTTCGACTATAAAGTGGGGTAGTGAACTCCTCCAAAATACCTGTAAAATTACCAATAAACACGGCGTCATATAGCAGAAGTCTGTAACCTTAATGTAACATAAGCCTAACCTGGTTCTAAGGTCAGCGAATTTCGGATAGTGACATTTTCTGACAGCTAGAAACTAATTTATAAAAAACAAGTTGCACCGCTGGAACCAGAGTGGTATTAAGGTAGCTATCAGGGGCTTTGAAGAAACGTCAGTTCGGATTACGCGCAGAGGGAAAGACCCATATGGCAGAATGAAACGTGAGAAATCAATAAACTTGACAAACTGTTTTTTACACAAGTTCTCTGCCAATTCACTTGTCTTGAAGCTTACTGTTCTTCCACTGCTTTAACCTTAGTAACAGAATAGCCAAAATTGTGTCAGTGTTATATTCTTGCGCATGTGTTTGCTAGTTTCAGTATCCGGGAATTGAAAATCTTCTTACATTAGCTCAAAGTTTCGCCCAATCTCCATGTTTATAACAAAAAGCTTACAAATTTCATAAAACATTAATCGGTACGTTTCTTTGTTTTCAGTGTGCTAATTACCATGTCTCCTAAAAACAGAATCATCGACTTGCTTTCTCACTTCGAACGTGATACTTTATATACAGTAATTACCTTAAATATTTCCAGCATTTTGACGGATCTGTAAATCTCTTTTAGAGTCCAGCAATATCTGTCAAGTGTCTTCAGCCTCAGAATTACAAAATCCGCCATCGTAATTTATAGATTATTAGTAATTAAAACGTGAGATTTAGGAGATTGTTCTCAGATGCATGATATTTGCGTACGTTTTCCTAGAAGTAAGTTAATTTTATTAAATAAACCGTAAAACTAACGCATTGCCTCGATTAAGACTTCCAAATGGATTGAATGTGCTCTAACACACCCGAAGATTGCATGGTAGCCTGTCTGTTTTCATATAGTGCTAAAGTCAGAATGGGTATATTTCACTTATCTCAGAATTAAATTTGAAGCGAATGAAGAATAATTTGTTTCAGAAGGTAATGCAGATTTTTTTCCTCAAGTCATTACGAGGTGTTTAACTTGCGGTAAATTGAAAGTGGCACTTGTCGTGAGAGGAAATGCTTGTAAGAGCAGCTGGCATGGGTTGGCATCACTGCGCCTCAGAACTGTAAACATGATACACTTTGTTTCCAAATTGCGTATTTTTCGCAAGTTTTATATCATAACTGGAGAGATTGTCATTTTAAGCAATAATTATGCTAAGGTCTGTCACATATAAAATGGCGGTGCTTGTATCGGGAACCTATAATGGATGCTTTCCTTTGCGCCAATGAAGGCCAATATTCCGATATTTTCTTTTTCTAAACAAACCCTCTCCTGTGGTTTTCTCTTCTCTAACCTGCCTCAAGGGGGAACACCGTCACTGATTGCGAAGAGTGAGATTCAATACCAGCAACAACACAGATTGATTATCCAATTTAACAGCTGGAGGACTGAGGCTTTTACTTTTAGCAGAAACGGAAGCTCATCGCACGCTTTTCTATGTGCCGGATAGAGAACTTGAGACCTATCTCTTGTGTAGGCATATATTTACTTGAACTGATATAGGATTCAGCAATAAATATTGAGCAAACTCAATAACTCAAACACATTTGCAGCACTGAAAGACCTGTTTGACAATGTGTACTGCGATAGAACTTTGGAAGTTGTTAGAGGTAGTAACAAAACTTCAAACAAAGACATTTTACGGCATTAAAGCAACATAAACAATAACTTATTAGAAATGTCCAAAATTATAATATCAAAGCGAGTCATTTACATTGAAATTTACAAAACGCAATTTAGGCGAGAGGACGTAACTTGAACGTTGTAAGGCATGAAAGTAGTAGAGTTTCGGGAAGTAAAGAAACTAGTGGTTGGAGAATATAGGAGGACTGGTACCGAATTAAAGAGAGGAAAGTTTACTGAAAAAATCTGGAAAGAAGAGACTGCTTGGGAGAAATTTGTGTATAAAATGTTATATAGGCTTCACGTTAAGTGTTCTTAAAAAAATGTGGTTGAATATTTGGCCAAATGCTGCCTCGTTTGAAACTGTCAGATATTTACAAGAAAAATAAGAGAATGTAGAATTTGTTGAGCGGTTTGTGACATGAATTCGCAAAGCCAACCATAGTGGACAACCCGATATGTCAATACTGTTTCCGGTTATAAAGGTGTGAAACATTAAGCTACCACGGAGTAAAATCCCACATACTGTTGCAGTGACAGTTGAACACCACTGTGTGCATTCCGTTGCTCTTGAGGGCGGTGAGTTTACAGCACCAGGGATGAGTGGTGTGTTGTGGTACTTACGTAGTCATGGATAGTGTTAGATACAGATAACAAAACTAATTCCATACAGTTCTACCTGGTTAACAATTCCGACATTTGTAATTTCAGTCCCCTTTGAATAACTCTTCATGATTCTGTCTGGGGTTGAGTTGTGAAAATTAAATAGCCTTAAACTCAGTGATTAATTCTCATGCTTCTATCACATAACCAATGGAAGGCAAGAAATATAGTACCAATGATGAGTGATCTCTATTTAAATTTTCATAATGTGGTATTTCTCTTTATGTCGTTGTACACCACACAGGCCTATAGCATTTGAAGTTCCTTTTCCTGTTAAATTCTTGAGACATGTACATACTTCCATACACCACTTCTTAGCTGTACTTTAAAATTTGTGTAATTATTTGGACACAGTGTAGGCACTGTTATGTCAAGTAATAGGAAAAAGTTCCTCTTCTTTCCTTTTATACATAATAATTTTATCAACTGGAAATAGTTCATAATTATGCAGTTATTGGAAGGGTAATTAGATATTTTTTAAATAAATCAAGAGGGTAATAAGTTGATAGTTTGTTCGACTATTTACGAAACTTTTCAGGTAATCTACTTGTCTTTATTTCGCAATAATCAAAAATTAAGCCACTTATTCCCCAGTTCATGTTCTCTGTACGATTATTATCATTCCTTCGTAGTCTGGCAAGGAGATTGGAATGTACTGAATAAACCAAGAACGGACTTTCAGCACTACGTCAGTTATTGTCATTTTGTCTTCGCTTGTGTATGTTAGCCATATATTGTGTTATGTCCGTTGAGCGACCTTGTGAGACACAACCTTTCTTAAAAGTCGTAGCCTGTAATCAATATCCGTAAGTTCCAATAAACTTGGAGTGAAAGTTTGGAATGGAAAGCTGTGTCATTAATCAATAATTCAATACAAATGTCTACGTAAAATTGAGCACGAAACATAATGTATGGAAAAATAAATTCTACCTTGATGGTATCTATAGATACATTAATAAATTTTATATTTTTATGATACTTGTTCTAAAACAGACTAAACTATACATATTTGATTATATAATACTTAAATAAGACTCGAAATTTTCTGTTTGTCTGTACCAATTTTATGTTTCACAGTTCTTACAGAACAGTAATGGGTGTACTATTTTTTTCTAATGGCTCGACAGCCCTAGTGGGCTTAGGCCTCCTCATCATTGAGGTTCCGAGATCACACTTAGACACACCACATTCAGTAAAACTCCTCTGGACAAGTGGTCGGCCAGTCGCAAAGACCTCTACCTGACAACACACAACACTCACAAGAGACAGACATGGCATGCCTTGGCGGGATTCGAACCCGAAACCCGAGCAAGTAAGCGGCCGCAGAGCACGCCTTAAACCGCGCAGCCACTTGGATCGGCAAATGTATATTTATACTCTATTAAAATTCTGTAGAAACTTGGAATAAAATTATTGTGTTTAAGTAAAACAAAAAGTGTACGCTGTAACCTGCCATGAAGGCATAGAGGGGGAGTAGAGGTATAGCTCTACTCTGTCTTTAACCTCGGCGCTAGACGGTAGTGGATAGGTAACGCCACGCCCCAGTAGCTGTACCCCCAGAAATGGCCCTCTACCCATTGTACAGGAAGCTTGTTGGGCCCCAGTGCCGGCCTGGACTGGTGCGAAAAATCTCGCCACCACCGGGATTCGATCCCCAGACCGTCCACCCCGTAGCGAATCGCTATACCGACTACGCTATCCCGGTCCACCTAGTAATTGTGCTGACGAAAAAAAAATCCACGATCGTTATTGAAGTACTTGTAAAGGGCAGTGGAGTGCGTCACATGAAAACAGATTTAGGCACATGCTATCGAGCTTGAAATAATTGCTTCGTTGTGAAGAAAACACGTAAAATTAAAAGTATTAGTGCCCTGTGCTGGTATAATGAAGTACCAGACCAGCAGTGACGTGCAGCGTGTGGTAGCACAGCGCAGTCTTTTAACCTTCAGCTCTTACTGCGTGCTGTTTGCCAGGGACGGCTTTAAACCTGCGAAATAGCGGCCGGTACAAACAGTTAGAAGCGTTGCTCGATCCAGAGCCACTGACGACGCAGTGGCCAAGACAAAATTTTCTGCCACTGCCGGAAATCAAAATCCGGTTCTTCGTTCGTCCAACTTTTAATAGTTTTACTCAGTCACCCGTCTCCTAAGAGAAAGAGAGAAGTGTTTTGTTTGGCGACGCTGGCAGTTTGTAGGTTTGTACAACGTCGGTGGTAGATGAATGAAATATGAGTACGGAGCATTAGTGAAATGACACTGACAGGAGAAAACGAAATACTCGGACATAAACCTCTTCCATAGCTACTTCTTTTACGGCAAATCTCACACGAATTGAGCGAGGATCGATCCCGGTCCTCGACGGAGAGGGACAGACCACTAACACCATCCACCATCTGGTGTTAGAACACAGTATCAAATCAATTTAACCATTATAGCCTGTAGTCATAGTTTCTTAGCTGTTAATTGATAAAAATTTCACACATAACCTTGCACAAAGTGCTTCAAGTGGTCGAAAATCGAAAGGTCTACAGACAACCTACGTGGCCTTCTCCTGTATCCTGCTGACTTAGTGTATTTGTCCTTCCCTGCACCCTAAAAACATAACTTCCTTGGCCTTCTGTTATTTCGTAGAGAACCTACATGGCCTGCTCCTGCTTTCGGCACACATAACGTATGGAGCCTTCGTATGTGTCCTGCAGACATAGAGTAAGTGGCCTTGGCCTGTTAATCATACGTGACTTCGGACTGAAAGTGGGAAAATGAAGAGAATGTGTCAGCTGTTCAGTAAACATAAACAAGTCAATTAAATTTCTTGGCTTTAAATTATTTTGAGGCAATTGGATGCTGACGCCGTTTTGTTACCCTGTAGCACCAGTGTCTGAGCAGTATCAGTGCGCTGTATGCGGCAGAGTGACGGCTGTCATTCCTGTTCATTCCACTTAACAAGTATTCGCGATGACAAGAGTGCTTTAAGAGGACGCACACTGTGTTATCTTGCCGAGCACAGGTACTTGCATTGCATGAAATATTTGAACGGATATTCGGTTCTTAGCCGTGCAAAACTTTCAGCAGTGTTTGGGCTTTTGTATTACATCGTACATTTTTTTAAATTGTTCTTTTGATGTTATGAAACTCTAAGATAAAAATATTTTTTATAGATCACACAGTGTTGTTTCCGTCACTTTTTAATTTAAGTAGCAAGCAAATTTAATTGTACTGTTTCCAGTGAAACAGACAAGTCTGTGTACGTATCTCAAATTATTATGCGCCATTGAAATGTCTTTTTATCTCAACCCATTAGCTCTTTAAACAGCAGATTGATGTTATAAATAATTATTCACCTTTACATTGTTATAAACATCAGAAGTCCCCGCTGCAGCCGTATCATAACTCTGTACAGAGTGTTGCGCCAAGAAATTGTTTCCTGTATACGGTAAATTTGTATTTATTAAAGATGCATTTATAACGATGTACGCGAAACACATTTCCCCCAGTCGTGAAGCAGGTTATGGAAAACGAAATATTTGAAGTTATTTTTGTCGTAATAATTTTTTATCGAGTCACAAATGAATAGTATCGATTAAATCGCCTTTATGGCTTGAGGGTGGTAACACTGAGGGACCTGCTTCTCTAGAACAAGGGTCAATTAACGGACATTAACTTAAAGTCTGATGTGTTTATTAAGTTCACTCTTTATGTGAAAGTTTTACTTCTTGTGCTTTGAAGAGCGTGCCGATATATTGAGAAAGTTTCACAGATCGTTGTCTGCCATCTGAATCCCGCATTTAAAGAACTTTTTTTTGCTTATCCGACTTTTTAGTTCAACAGTTTGACTTCGAGTGTGAATGACCGCTCTTTCCTATCCCCAGAGAATAGAAACGCGACGTTTCGACCAATTTTTGACATATACTCTTTACGTGGAATACTTTCAAGTGATATGTGGTCGGTCAGTTCTCAAAATAAAGCAGCCACCCTCTTTGTAACTTCAAACTCCTATGAATCTAAAAAAAACTACCCCACTTGTTCCCTCTTTATTCATTGCAATTTAAAATAGATCACTGTTGTCTACAGTAATTGAATTCAGTGCAACTCAGACAAGTAATGTATTTACAAATAAAAAATTATTCTTACAAATTAATTTGTGCTTTAAATTGAATTAAATTTTCCACATATTGATCTAAAACTGTAAAGTCTGAGACTGGCGTGCAATAGTGCATCTAGACCAGTAGAGCCTACAGAAAGCAGATAGTAATGGTTCGAAATTATAGGTTCAGTCGAATTCTGGGAATTCCTTATTTATGCCACCTTCTTCGTCACCTGTCAGACCCAGAAATGTTTTTTTCTCTACCATTCCTGTGTTACTTCCTAAGCCTGTTCACAGCTATTTGGAAATCTCTAAACTGTTACTGTAGCTACGAACTTTTAATTCTACACTACTAAATATGTAAGTGATTAAGACTACAATGCCACGCTGTACATTCTTTGCCGAGTCATAAAGCTTAGATCAATTGAGTGACAGTGTTTAATCGGGAGGCATATTAAATGGACCGCCTGGCGGAAGTTCTGAGAATATATATTGTCTGCGTGTAATTGAATGTAAAGATGAAGTTCAGCACAGCGACAAATCTCGACAATAAAGTATTCCTTTAGCAAGATTAATTTTAATGTAAAAGCAAATTACTAGAATGTGCGGAATAAATGCTCCCTGAAATTCTGCGGTGGCAGGCACGCTTCTGTAATCCTCTGTGATAAAAGGTGCCTGAGAAAAATGTGGGATTTTACTTGTGTGCCGATGCTTTGTTACGTTATCAGCATACAAACATAGAACACTGGACTAGATGGCAATGCACAACTGAATGTTATTACTCATATTATTGGACCTCCAGTCTGAGAAGAAGAAGGCCCGCTGGAAAGCCGAGGAATAGCTGGAACGACGAAATGCAGAAAGATGCCACCAGATTGCTCTGTACGAAATATTGGCTCGCAATGGAAAGAAGCGGTAGTCGTTGGAGGAAGAAAAGAAAGGAGGCCATGGTGAGAACACGGGCCGAAGAGCAATATGAAGTAGAATAGAACAATTACTGGGCCTCCTTTTTCTCTCTCTGACTCTTTCTGTCGTATATATACCTATATCTAAGTAAATAAATAAATATACAAATATAGCTATATAAGCATGAATTCCCACTTTTATCTTAAGTTGTATGTTGATGTGTACACCATTATATGTGATGGTATGTATAAACGTCTGACACTTCATCATGTTTTTTTTATATTTATGTACGTGATAATGGTCCAGACGGGCCGAAACGTGTTGAAGACATGATAAGATGTTAGGTAGCCCCAGCTTCAGTGTGCGTCGTTGGCTTTGATGGCAGGAATAATTAAAAAGGCGCACAGTGAAAACGTAACTTACAAGAGAGAAATTTCTGTTGTTAAGAAATGTAGCATAAAATATTTGAGATAAAGATATTTTAATTAGTACTTCATTACATCAAGATATTATCTATTGTGTGAGGCAGTAATAACACAAAGAATGATGACAGGTTTGCAATATTTCAGTGTATAATATTATGATGTTCTACAGACACTGTCCATTGTCTGGAGTAGGGATCGTGTCTGCAGCGTTCCAGACGCTGACTTTGTCACCGTCTTTAAGCAAAAGTCGAGGAGATGGAGGGATACTTACTGTGTCAGTCCCTCCTTGTATTTGCCTGCAGACCGAGGCAGAGGACCAGGCTTCAACAAGCTGTAGACATGATTCCTACTGCAGACGACAGACAATGTTTAGGAAACTTCCTTAGACCATAATAAGAGACCATTGTTACAAACCTAAGGAACTGCAATGTAACTTGTCCTTTTGTATTTGAATTAGAGTTGCATCTGTGTAATCCACCTGCTTTAACATTCTGAAACTTCACTTTATCCGCAAAATCATTTCTAAGCCTTGTATTATTTTCAGAAGGAACAGTACTCTCTAAAGAGCGCTAAACAATTTATCTTCCTAATAGAAGCACTGTGTTTTCTGTGAGGTAATATTTAATTTTGAACGCTATTTAGGCAAATATTCTCGTTAAAATGGAATGAAATTATTTCAGAAAGGACAGAAAATTCCAGTTTCCACACAGGCTGCAAAATCTCACAACTGCTTTTCAGATTATATTATTTTACATGACACAAAAACTCACAGAGTTAAATCCTTCGTTCTTTAGCACACTCCTGTTACAACAGATTCCGACAGACCTATTATGTTATGAAAGCAGGTGATGACAACATCTACTGCCACTAAGGGCGCTGAGTTATTCTCAGTACGTATTTTAGAAAGGAAGGATGGTGTTAGTGGAGGGTGTTAGCGGCTCCAGATATCTCGTCCACTGAATACTTCTCTCTTTATTTGTACGGATATTGAACAGATAGTGCAGAACATTCAGTGATTCAAAGTGGAGTCCAGTTGCGCAGGTTCAGTTTCGCCGATCTAAAGTGCTACTTTTTTTTTCAATGGCTCGACAGCCCCTTGGGGGCCTAGGCCGCCTCATTTTTCGAGGCTTCACGATCACACACTTTAGACACACCACAGTCGGTAGGACTCCTCTGGACGAGGGACCAGCCCGTCGCAGAGTTCTTTCCTGACAACACACAACACTCAGAAGTGACAGATATTCATGCCCCCGGCGGGATTAGAAACCACAACCCCAATAAGCGAGTGGCCGCAGACCTAGTGTGCTATACCCGGCATTTAATAAACGCAGGTGACAGATTATCATTAAATTGATGACAAAACATTTAAACTGCAGTTGTAATTAGATGCCAGAATTTTTTCAGCGTCTGTTAATATATTACATATGTCAGAACGTATTAATGAGGTTCTATCATCTCAAAATCGTAAATTATTGTAGAGCCTCCAAGAAACAAAAGTTTTAATATAGTGACCCTATAAAGTTCAAAATAAATAGTTCATTCTATAAGCGTTGTGAAAACGACGCCTAAAACTGTGAAGAAGTAACACATAAATTCAGGAAACTTAGAAAGTACTGACCGTATTCTCCAGAGAGCCACTTGTAATTCCTGTCAGCTACATTTCAGTGTGCATTCTTTGTTTCAGCATGTCTCTAATGGGGAAGTTTGACTGTGGACGGTAGCCATAAAAGGAAACATCTTACAGATGGAAGTGGAGCCCCTATATAACCTTTGTCATTATCCACAAGTCCAAGATGACATCTCATTTAACCAATACAGCCATAAAACATTAGATCATTTTCTGTAAAGGGAATCATAAACACTTTAGTATCCGTTTTAGTACATGCCTTTATAGGAAAGGTTCTGATACCCAGTGAGGTAAGACATTCATTCCCGTGGGTAAGAAAGAGAGACGACATGGCAGTTTATGATATTAAAATGCTCTCCATAAATTCACTGTTTTAGACATTGGATGAGGAATGGTCAAGGGTATAATGATGTCAGACATGAGCTATATGTTTAGCAAAAAAGGCCAAAAACCTTGAAGAGTTAGGGGCATTATTTTCTGAAAACTTAATTTGGAACTTTCATTGGTCGAATGTGTGTTTCACTCGTTCCTTACTGGCCGTTTTGTTTAAAGTCTAGTTCTCACTGTCATAACTGAAGGTATTCGCGTGTAAAGACTGCAGTGCATATATTTTGAACTCTGTCAATGAAATAAAGGTGCAGACGATTGAAGAAGATAGTACAGTAGCTCCACTACTCTTGTTCCTTCTTAAGAATATGTGTTTAGCCTATGGGCTTTCTTTTATATCATACCTTGAAACTGTTCCGATGGATTTATCACCTTTATAGCAAATTTCCATTACTAAAGGTAACAATAGCCTATTATAACCGTGATAACGTAGTCGGTACAGTGACAAGGCTACGAGTTGAGTGATCCAGGGTTCAAATTCCGGCAGGGGGGAAGAGATTTTTTCTCTGCTCCAAAATGTCCAGACAGGCTCCCGGGTCTCGTCCAATTTCTTATTCACCTGTTACAAAGGGCTTTGCGTCGGGTAGTAAAGCGGCAGGGTCGCGAGACTGACCGCTCACCTCCATTCCAGGGCCGAGACTGAGAATGTGTGGAGCTGTACCTCCATTCACACTATATACTTGCATGGTGTGTACAAGAACAACTTTACTTTACCTTTGACACAATAGACCTATAAAGATCATCATACCCTCTGTGTGAATCGGTTCGTGTTCTTTTCTCAATTTCTTAAACAACTCTACATCTCCGGTAGTGTCCGCGTCATGAGACCTGATTATTGAAGACCGGAGTATATTCGGCTCCCGAAACGTCACAATGTAAATTTATTATTGATATATTCCCCCGCATATAGTCTTAAGACTATTGAAACCGTAATTTTTATGAAAAGTGGCAGACGCTGTAGTGAAAGTTAACCCCTTAGAGACCAACATTTACCGGAATTATATTTAAAGATTCTGTTCGTACCGCGCAGTAAACACATTTCGTCTCAATTATAAAAACTAATCATTTAATCCTATATATGGAAATGATCACTGTTTTCTACTGAAAACCGTAAAAACACAGAAATGCAGTGAGAAGAACGTAGATTTTTATGTTGCACCTGGATTTATTTGCGTGTTATTTAAAGACACTCTCAATTTGTAAGATTATATAACATCAGTGATAAATGAATGAATGTATTGGAGCACTGATGTAACGATACTGACACGAGGAAACCAAAGTACTCGTAGAAACCCCTGTTCGAATGGTGCTTTGTCCACCACAAACCTCACAAGTACTGGCCTGAGACTTAAACCCGGCGTCCGCTGTGAGAGACCGGCAGCAAGAGCCTGAACCATGACAGGTCCGTTGGTGGTATACAAAGTAGCCTTTGAAGCTTAGAGGTGTAATGCCAATATAACCTTGTATACGGCGCACGCGGTGGCGCAGTTGGTTGGGGCATTGCGCTACAAGCCGGAAGTTCGCGGGTTCGATTCCCTATGGTGTCATTGGAATTTTTCGGTCGCACTATGGCTCTGGGGTCGACTGAGCCTCTAACAGAAATGAGTACCAGGAGTATTTGAAGATCACGTTATTATGACAATATCATGTACTCTGAAGGGTTCTTAAAACGGCTTGCTAAAGTAGGCGGTGCTGCAAGGTAGGTAAAGTTTTTCACAAAGGTCAGGATTGCAATACAGATCGAAGAATAAGAAGCTGTTATCGCCATTTATTGTTCATTGTCCGTCTACTTCTAGCAACGATGGCTTTTTACGTAGCAAATTATCAATCCTTAGAGTTTTGTGTGTAGGTTCTGTACGCAGGGGCCTATATGGGTCTGCATTAATTTTGAGCCAGTGTAAGTCCAGCCTCTTCCACTCACTGTCCCATAGGACAGAACGGTAACGAACCCAGGCAGCACATTCAGCTGTTCGAGAAGGAAGGAACTACTTGCTTGTCACGGGGGACAATAGACGATGGCGACGCAGACCCGCTGGGGCCATACGGTGACTCTGTCCCACGGCGTCGTTGCTGTGGCGTCGGATTTCCGTCCCAGATAACCGACCCGTCCTTACACTCACTTCAGAATTGGACTAAAGAGAAGATAAATCTGTTAACAAAATGGGGGAACAACAAACCGTAGCGAGATGCGTCTGGAAAGTAATTGCTCCCATCGTCATGCACTAGAGGCTTGCTGAAACATGAATATTCGTTTTATCGTCCGCGGTTTATTTCACAAAGGAAAAATAAGAGTAGCATTGATTGTTACTACAGTTCGTTCATATATTTGCTTGTTATGATATAACGTTTGCGTCTAAATTTATTACCACATAATAGAATTGTTTTAGTTCACTATTATTATAAGCGTGTATAAAGAGCTACAGCTTTGTGTTCTGTTGTAATAGCAAGTAATTACGAATATTATCGGAAGATAACAACAATGGAGAGTGCGTTTGGGTCAATGTTAGAGTCCTTATATTTATCGCCACATAATAAATATGTGTGAACCCACTACTTTCATACACAGAGACCTACAACCTGTTCTTTTATTTCCATATTAAGCAAAGTGCACTCTCGATTCTCCTAGTCCTAATTGTTCGGTTTTCCGTCTCGACCGAGCTGATGCGCTGTAGTCTTTCCTGTGTTGATACAGAGTTCAGTTTATGTGCTTAGAACAGTGACAAGAGGCAGCCGATGCGCTGTAGTCTTTTCTGTGTTGATACAGAGTTCAGTTTATGTGTTAGAACAGTGACAAGAGGCAGCCGATGCGCTGTAGTCTTTTCTGTGTTGATACAGAGTTCAGTTTATGTGCTTAGAACAGTGACAAGAGGCAGCCGATGCGCTGTAGTCTTTTCTGTGTTGATACAATGTTCAGTTTATGTGCTTAGAACAGTGAAAAGAGGCAGCCGATGCGCTGTGGTCTTTTCTGTGTTGATACAGAGTTCAGTTTATGTGCTTAGAACAGTGAAAAGAGGCAGCCGATGCGCTGTAGTCTTTCCTGTGTTGATACAGAATTCAGTTTATGTGCTTAGAACAGTGAAAAGAGGCAGCCGATGCGCTGTAGTCTTTTCTGTGTTGATACAGAGTTCAGTTTATGTGCTTAGAACAGTGACAAGAGGCAGCCGATGCGCTGTAGTCTTTTCTGTGTTGATACAGAGTTCAGTTTATGTGCTTAGCACAGTGACAAGAGGCAGCCGATGCGCTGTAGTCTTTTCTGTGTTGATACAGAGTTCAGTTTATGTGCTTAGAACAGTGACAAGAGGCAGCCGATGCGCTGTAGTCTTTCCTGTGTTAATACAGAGTTCAGTTTATGTGCTTAGCACAGTGACAAGAGGCAGCCGATGCGCTGTAGTCTTTTCTGTGTTGATACAGAATTCAGTTTATGTGCTTAGAACAGTGACAAGAGGCAGCCGATGCTCTGTAGTCTTTCCTGTGTTGATACAGAGTTCAGTTTATGTGCATAGAACAGTGACAAGAGGCAGCCGATGCGCTGTAGTCTTTTCTGTGTTGATACAGAATTCAGTTTATGTGCTTAGAACAGTGACAAGAGGCAGCCGATGCGCTGTAGTCTTTTCTGTGTTGATACAGAATTCAGTTTATGTGCTTAGAACAGTGACAAGAGGCAGCCGATGCTCTGTAGTCTTTCCTGTGTTGATACAGAGTTCAGTTTATGTGCATAGAACAGTGACAAGAGGCAGCCCGACTGATTTTCTGCTCTTGAAAAGACAGAGAAGCGATTACAACTTCAGCGGCAAAGTAGCCTTAAATACTTCCTTGCGTCTTAAATGAGAGGGAATGTTTAGTGTGACTTGGTTATATACAGGCCTGGACAAGCCCTTAGGGCTGCAGGAGGTTGAGGCGCCCAGGATTTCTAGACAACCGGCCACTCATTTCTGTTAGAGGCTGAGTCGACTCCAGCGCCATAGTGCGGCCGGAACGATTAAGTCAATGAAAAATCTCGATGACCCCATCGGGAATCGAACCCGCGACCTTCCGGCTTGTAGCGCATTGCCTCAACCATCTATGCCACAGCGTGCCCCCAGCTTTGTAATGTACATTCTGCTATTATTCTACTTTTGTAGTATTTTATACTTTCATATCCTATAGCAGTGTTATATACACACTGTGTATTAATACGCTGTGTATATCAGACATACATACTTATATGTTCCAAATTAACATAATTCGTGTAATCCGAGCGTCTCGGTAATTCGAGGCAAACTCGTTCCCGTTCATCTTAAACTGTCGAAAGTTTACTGTCATTACGAATACGAGCAGAAGGTGGTAACAGTGGTAGGTTTTGAGCCAGTACTAGAGTGTCCACTTTTGTCTATGTACAGTGCTTCAGATAGCAGCACTGTAGTGCATGTTTTTGCTGGTGTTATGTTACTAGCAACATCTTATCACAAACGTAACTGTTTGTAGAGAACACTTGATGTTGCTGAGGTTGGGTAGTTCGAGAAATTTGTTTGTAACATATTTTCCACATATTTTCCCAGCCCTTCACCTTCAAAAGTTTGCGATGAATTGAAGAAACTCTTTTGACACTTATAAAAAAATGGTGAAAATATAATTTTATCTATACCATAAGTGTTTGGGCTAGCAGGCAGACTATTACAACCTGTGGAATGAATATTGACAAGCATTGCACGGTTTGCTGCCCACGGTCAGGGTAGTGACTATAATAAAACATGATCAGTACTGTCGTCCGAGAATACACGCGTTAAATTTTCGGTGTGTTTAGTTCTATAATATTTGTTCTAAATACATGTAGCCCTCGCTTTACGCCGGGGATGCGTTCCTGGACGAATCGGCGTAATCGGAATCCGCGTAAATTGAAAGGATTTTATAAAGCAAATCAATGGGAAGTCAATGACATGCGTTCCCGGCACCCAAACATTGACGAGTAATATAATGGCATTGCATTTAAAGCTCTGAAATAACGCAAATATAGTGAAGGGAATTTGAAAAGTATATTTGTATACTTACAACCGGCAATGGCGTAATAAAGCAGCGTTAGTTCTCTGACGAAGTACCTGGTTGAGGATCGTCACGTTTTTTAAAGAAAGCATGCAGTGTGGACTCTCGTGATTTCTTCTTTCTTTCTATCCAAATTTCATGGTAAGGCCTCATGGATGCCATAAAACTCCTCTTTGCTGTAGCACTCCACTGCCAGTCGCGGTCAATCTCGCAGAGCTCATCAGTGAGTTTATCTGTGTCTGAGAGGATGCGCTGGAGTTGCATTCATGTAAGACGCCGAACTATAGAAAATCGCGTAATAAAAATAACCCCGGGACCTCGGCAGAGATTAAATTTGTCCTTTGATAGGGTAAAGCGCCGGGAATGAAATCTAATAAGAGCAAACTCGTATATGCAAAAGTTTACATTTTACAAGCACCTTTTACCCATTAATCGATCTCATTAAAGAAAATTCGCTTTAACGAAACAAACGTAATTCCAGAGATGACTGTATTTATAATTTTTATTCAAAACCAGCGATGTAAGAATTACGATTTAGTATAAGTACGAAAGAAATTGTAAAACTTTATAAATAATAGCAAAATATATTTTTTTCACTCTCTGACCTCCTGGTTTCAAAATCGGCGTCATTCTGAATCGGTGCAAATTGGCCCGGCGCAAATCGAGGGCTACCTGCAATTAAACAATATTTTATTAATTGATTTATTTATTGTAATTACGATACACAATTTTGTCGTCATTTATGTAATCCAAAATAACAACATACTACTTGCATCAGTATGAAGATCACCCGACAGATGTCTTTTCATACCTCCCCTTTTAACTACGTGTAACAAGCTTACCCACGTGGCACCAAACATCTATTAATGCAGCAATTTTTTATTCCAAGAATATGAGTTCAGATTACTTATTATGGTTTACCCTGAAAATGTATATCGCTTTTCAGGCGCGTTCTCGTAAGTCGCAAAAAGCGTCTATTAGTTTCATGATGTCTGTCCGCCGTCTGTCTGTCCTCATGTATCAGCGTTGCTACCACCGGCAGGATTTTCGTAAAATTTGATATTGGGGACTTCTACAAAATTATGTCTATAAAATCCAAATTTGGTTAAAATCGGTCAAAAATATCGGTCACTTGTCATGAAGACCTAAGTGCGTTTCATATTGTCGGCAGCGACGTATGCAGCACAACAATACAGAGAAAGTCTTATTGTGCTTCCATGACAACGCTTTAAATATTTGTTACCTTACAGGCAGCGACATACGTACGTCAACAATGCAAAGTGTAGGCATTGTTGCCTTTCCATAGCAACTAATTATGCGAAAGCGCCACGCCATTATGTTGTACGTACATTGCCTACCTTGTGCTCACTGCACCAGGAAACCGTTTTTCAGCAAACAGGCTTAAAAAGCTTCCTATGCTATGTATTCACTTGCACGTAACATCTGCCACAGACCATAAAACATTGCTGGTAGCGTCGGTAGTTTGGAATCTCGCAAACAGGATTGGTGCAAGCTTCTAACTTTACACTGTTACATTTTGTAATATGTTGTGTGACAAGCAAGCGTATAAATTTAAACCAAAAACTGTTAGATATACTTCATTACGCAAAAGCGGAGAAATCCTACCCATCTATTCAATTATGTATTACTTAACCATGCATTTGATGTTGTAGATGCAGAAATTGATGAAAACTGAGCGGATTACCTCAGCCCTTTGTGGTGAAATGACAAACAAACTTGTCAGTTAAAACAGAGCGTGACGTAGTACAAAATTCATCCATTTTGCTGGTGTGGGACTTAACGTTGATCTGCGCAGCTAGCACTTTACATTCGTATTATTACGAGACGTGTTTGCATAAATATCATGGAAATAGATAGGATTATGTCCTGAAACGTGTGTCTGTGAAGGCCTGCAGGTTGACATATAGCAACAGCAAAAATAATTTTGCTGTCATGAGTGCTGCATTCATTAGAAAATTCGAAAATACATTTCCGAATTCTCAGAACTGAAAATTTTATTTCAAATTAAAAAAAGGATATTTCATTTTTTGCTTTAATTTATTTGAAAATATAAAATTTCATTTTGTGGCTGTTACAGATATCCACATAAAGTGTTAAAGAATGGAATACGAATAATAATATATAGCTTGTTTAATTAGCTAAGGTAATGGCGAATGAAAGGCTCAAAGTTCAGAAAGGGGTGTATTTACAGCATTCCATTAACTAACTAACTAACTAACTAAGTAACTAACTCCATGGAGCAGAGTACTTCTTGAGTAGCTAACAGGTCCTCAGCTAGTCAAGAAATTCCCCGCGTTTTATGGAACCCGAAAGTTTATTACCGCATTCACAAGAGCCCGCCACCTGTCCCTTTCCTGATCCATATCAATCCAGTCCATGCTCCCCCATCCCACTTCTTGAAGATCGATTTTAATATTATCTTTCCATCTACGCCTGTATCTTCCAAGTGGTCTTCTTCCCTCAGGTCTCCCCACCAAAATCCTGTATGCACCTCACCCCTCCCCCATACGTGCTGCATGCCCTGCCCACCTCATTCTTCTTGATTTGATCACCCGAATAAGATTTTGTGATGAGTACAGATCATTAAGTTCCTCGTTATGTAGTCTTCTACACTCCCCTGTTACCTCGTCCCTCTTAGGCCCAAATATCCTCCTCAGCACCCTATTCTCGAACACCCTCAGCCTATTTTCCTCCGTCAGTGTGAGAGAGACCAAGTTTCACACCCATACAAAACAACAGGCAAAATTATAGTTCTGTGTGTCTTAATCTTTACATTTTTGGATAGCACACTGGAAGACAAAAGATCCTGCACCAAATGATAAAAAGCATTCCCTGACTTCAATCTGCTCTTAATTTCTTCCTGAATGGAATTCCGATTTTTTAGGGTTGTTCCCAGATATTTGGACTGTTCCACCTTTTCAAAGTGTTTATTGTCTATATTTATGTTATGATTTTGTTTTGCATTCTGATTGCGAGACATTACTATGTACTTAGTTTTCTCAACATTTGCTTCTAGACCAACCTCCTTATTAGCGACTACTAAGGCTTCTGTGTTTTTCTTTATAGCATGAACGCTTCCGCCCAATGTATTAACATCATCAGCATAAATTAGAACTGATGTATATCATTCAATTCCAATCCCTCCTGGTTTGCCTGAACCCTCCTAATGGCTTATTCCAAAGCAAAATTGAAAAGCAATGGCGAAAAAGCATCTCCTTGTTCAAATCATTCATACAAAAAGTTTGCCTACCCGGACTCTGCTATAGGTTTCATTTAGACACATTTTTACTAGCCTTACTACTTTCATGGGGATACCAAATTCAATGAGAATATTATACAAGACCTCCCTCCAAACTGAATCATAGGCTTTCTTGAAGTCTATAAATAGCTGATGCACTGCCTACAGCATTCCATTGGTGTGATATAATTACAATGTCTTCTTTGAAAAGAAAAACCTTTGATCATTTACTTTCTCAATAATTTTGGGTTTTTAAATTTAGTGTAAATAGCTTTAATAATATAATTTATAATTTATAATCTAATGAATGTTGTATATATCTCACAACAATAGCAACTCACTAGGGGCTGGGGGTCCGGGGTTCCAACTCCGGTGGGGACGAGACTTCCCAGGCCCACCCAGACTAGCCCTGAGGCCCACCAAGCCTTCTATAAAGGGGGTACAGGGTCTCCTTCCCGTAGGTAATGCGGTTGGGCGTGGCACTGACCCTCCACACTCTTCTAGCGCCTGGGTCAAGTATGGGTAGAGCTAACCTCTACGTCTCCTCTGAGCCTGCTTGGCACGTAACAGGACAGCTTTACCTTGCATTAGCTTCGAACTGATATTCGAGTCATATTTTGTAGTCTCTTGGTACATGTATCTTTTTATCCCAAGAAAATGTGCTGCGACAGTTGTGTGCCAAAAAACCATGCGATATTTTGAATCAGTTAAATTAAGTTATAAACCAACCGATGCACACTAAAACCACTTTTTAAGTAGCTTTATTTTTAACAATTTTATAATAAAGCTACTTAAAAAGTGGTTTTAGTGTGTATCGGTTGGTTTATAACTTAATTTAATATGACGAAGATGCACGGTATCAACAGTGTGAAATTTTGAATCAGTTTAAACTTGCTGATTATTCAGATGATGCCTTATGAGTAAGGATGTTTTGTGTGGTAGATATCAAGCATATGAGGAGCAACCAGTCGATAATAATGGACTAGGGCTAACAACAGACATGTGTTGTTGAGAAGGCAGCCTATATTCAGGTAAGACGGGGATGAAGACTTCGACGAACGTACAAAAAGATTCCAAGTTTAGAAGAATCCGTTGTGCGGTAACAAAGAAAGGAGAGGGATGATGGGAACTGAAAAGAAACTTGCTGCAAGAAAACCGCAGAAGCAGAATAGCTAACAAACCAAGGATCAGAAAGGTTTTGTCATACGAAAGTCCACAAGTTAGAGATGGAGGTTTATGATTCTGCTTTTAAGGTAATAGAAACTGCATGTTATCTCAGTATGATGAATATCAGTGATGAATTTCAGGGGCGGAACTTGCAATTTAATTTTGTTTTTCTTGGGGTTCGAGTCTGTGGAATACATTGTCTCTTGTTATCCCAAATGTTGGGAAACATAAATGTTGATAAAATGTTTTAGTATTTCACGGCGGTTATTGTTCAGATGACAATCTCCTGGGTTATGTTAACATTTGGAAGAATCAGCGCGTTTCGACCTACAAATTCTGATATTTAGAAACTTCTGAGGGTCACAGACACTCTAAAATAATCAGTTTTCTTTCAAAATAAATTACGGTCTACAGGTCCGATTTATCTTTAACCTTTAAACACTTGCGTTGCGAAACGCGAGCATACGTACGGAAACACCCCTAGTAATTAATTTGGTGTATATTTTTGCAACGAGGCAATTTACTGCATTTTTAATACGTGCTGCATAATCTCTGTTTTATTTTCCATGAAATGTCGTATAATTCATAATTTTATCTTCTATCTTTTTGTGTCCAAGTGCGTTTTTCATAAACCGTGCCCTAAAATTTAAATGCACATTCTGGTAGGGTGAAGGATAATTTGCAATGAGAACTATATTTCGCAAAATAATATTACAAAAGCTAACCAAATGCACAATTTGTCTCTCACAATTATATTACATAAAACGTTAAAAATTAAAAACTAAAAACTCCAAATGTTTCGGTCTCTGTAGGATCATTATCAGGGAGGACCAATCAAATAATTACGTATAAAACACTACAGGCAGAGTGGTAGGTGCGTGAATGAGGCTGTTCTTGCAGTAAGGGTACTCTGAGGGCAATAAATATTGCCGTAAATGAGACAGTTCGGGGAGGTACTGCTGGGAACGCAGAAGGTATCCTTGTCCCACAGCAACTATCAGGATTTGCTGCTTAAGCTTGTGAAGAATGAAAAAATGTGAAAGTACTTCTCTGTCACATGCTGCGCGGTGTTGGAAAGAGCACTCCTTTGTTTTTTCCTTTCCGAAGATTCACAGGCTTCGTCTTCCTGTCCTACTAATAAGGGTAGTATTAATATGTAGATGTGTATGTAGATATTTTTACTCTTTTTAAGTTTTCGCTCACGAATGTCATCTGATCTATATGGAAGGTGCATGGTATCCGACACGTGCACGCAAGCTCCTTAATCGTCTATAAAATAAAGGCATTTACTTTTCAAAGCTCTTTCTACGTATTTCTCCTCTAAAATATTCCTTATAAGCACTAAAGTACTATGCATGAAACGCACACTGCAGTATGACCACGCACCTGAACACTTTAAACATACAGTACACTACAGTATTCAGAACTTTCAGCTTAAACCCCTCCTGTCTACGTCCCTATACAAAAATGCCTAAGCCTAGCCTTTCTGCCACTATACATCACTTAGCGTTGTTAGTAGTTACATATAATATCAGAAGATAGCAGCAAGTATCTTCAGTAAGGCACGCTGTGTTTCTGTAGGTATTACAGTTTCGACCTTTTCCGAAGTAAGTCCATAGCGGGCTCTTTTACTCAAAGTTACACTGTATAATAGTGGATGAATAGAAGGACTGCCCGTGAAAGGTGCCGTCAGGGTGTGGAAATGTCAAATTTACCCGTTGAAATTTCAACGGCTTTTATCCTAGTGAACATAATAAGTAGTACGTATTAAACTTTAATGACAACCAGTCATCTGAGGCCTTTAGTCGTGTAAAGTTCTGAAAAGCAGCATATATTGAATGGAGATCAGACATTGTGCGATGTGCAACATAATTATCGTGTAATAAATGAAGTACAGTCACAAACCTTTAGAGAAACAACCATCTTTGTCTCCATAACTATCCATTAAACGTCTTTCTACATTCATGTTCTTATGTATTTTACGATTATGCATCACGGTGATTAAATCGTTGCGCCGGTTAAGCTATTGTTCTCCTCAGAATTGTTAGGCTTTATGCCGATAAAGTGTTTCACCCCTCTTCTCTTGTCATTCATCACCACCCCCAACCCCTACAGCACCGCTCATCAATCACAGCAGTAGCGAGATGGCGTTACTTAAAGAGGTTTAGTCTTACTACTATAGGAAAACACCCTGTACCCACCCTTAGCGCATAAACGAAAAAATAATGACGTGAAGGTGTCAGTCTATAACATGGATCGTATGTGGGGGTCAGGCATTGTTTCTTTGTTCTCTGATACTTAACACAAACAAAATTACCATAGTTTGGAGACGCCTTCAATAAGAGCACATAACATTATCGGCGGAGGGTTGAAATTGTGGCCCTCACACACACATAAATCACCATAAATTATCATTTCAACAATATGAACCTATCGCATAGAATGTACGTAAGAAATAACTTCTATTAGAGGTCCTAAGTGCTATATGGTGTTAGGGTCCCTGCTCTTGTAGCAACGACGTAACATGTTACCAACCACCATGAGTGAGTGGCTGGATCTGTCAGTCCTGATTCATATGTATAGGAGTTTCCGTCTTTTATCCTCAGCTCGGAAGGTTGATTTTCCCGACTGGAACATTGCAGGGTTTTCCTCAGAGCAGCCAGTTACGTTCTGGAGTAATGCCTTAAAATTTGTCACGACACTTAATTCCTTGCCTCCCGGCCAACATTCGAACCAGTCATCACCCGAGTGTAAGTCGGAAGATTTGCCTCTTGGGCTGAAATACTCAACATACACAATTTATTTAAAATAGAGTAGAACCCGGTTATAATGACATTGCTTTATGCGCCACCTTGCCTATTGCGTTAGATATTCTGTGGAACCAATCAATTCCTCACTCTTAACCATAACATTATACTCCTCGGATAGAAAAACAGTCGTTTATAACGACACAAATATTCAGTCCCTTTCATGACTTTATGATCGAGTTCGACTGCATATCTTAATATTATTCAAGCCTGTATAACTCAGGTGGTATAGTAACTAACCTACGGGCTTAAGGACGGTTAGATTTCTAACAGGATTAAGACTTTGTCTTCTCCAGAGCATCCACACCAACTCTGTGCTCACCAAGTCTCCTATTCAGTGGGTACTGAGAGCTCTTTCACCAGGAGTAAAGCGGTCGGAGTGTGAAGCTGAGCACTCACCCGCATTAACTACCAATGTTAAGAATGCATGTAGCTATTACAGAGAAAACTTAACATCTACTTTTTAATATTATTCTCCCGTCTACTACTAGATTTCAGTACCATGACTTAACATATATTAGGCCTAAATGCACCCTTATCTCACCCTCCTACATTTGATCACCTAAATAATATTTGTTAAAATATAGACATTACTGCGACCTTAATTACGTAAATTTCTCTGATCTCCCGTCTTATTTGTAATTTTCTAAGCCGTGTTCGCAGCCCCTTAGTCTAAATGTCTTCACTAACCAGATATTCGTACTTCTGAATTTAATTCGTTATTTGACTTTAATACTGTCTGTCGTTTCTTGTCTTACTGAAGCACAAATGTAGATCAAAGGAACGTAAACTGATGCTGCAGGAACCGCTTTACGAATCCGTTATATCACGTCGGGTCACGGAGAAAATCAGACGAGATTACATTCAACCGTCAGTGAACGTCCTTCAAAAGTCAGCAAATTGCTGGCACTTCTTACTTCAAATGAACTGTCGGTCTGTGTCCAAGGTACCTGAAGCTGAACATTCACAGATCTTCGCAATTAGTTTCAAGTTACTCTCACGTAATGTTAGACAGCAGAACAAAGTCAGGAAAACCGAACAAAGACATTCATTTGTTTTATGCATGCCTCCCGTCGACTTTACCCGAGATCAGACGTTATGTAAAAGAGAAGTGAGGTGGATCTTTGCTCAGTTCTCATGTTTCTTACATCACTTCAGTTCAGTATCGAAGTTCGCGGACAAGTACAAATGGGACTTAAGTCCAATACTGTAGTTAATTCAGAAATTTCGAAGTATTCTGTAATCAAATTACTAATATACAAATATTAGTGTAATTGTTTCTGTTCGTTTTTTAAATGTTGTTAATCCAAGAAACGATTACCGTTTATGAGTTTTTATTATTATTATTAATTATTATTATTATTATTACTTACTGCAATTGGGTTTTCACCCGGTGGCAGTAGTCCTTACACTAGTACACACAATACAAATGGACATATAAATATACATAAAAGTAACAATACAATACAAACTATACACAATTACAAAACAATACATACAGTAAATACAAGTACACACATTAGAACACCATTCACACATTACAAAAACATCCACACCTTAACAAAAACATCCACTCCTTAACAAAAACATCCACACCTTACAAAACCACCCACACACAATACAAACAAAACACACGCACATTACAAAAAACAACCCCACAAATTAAATAATACAAAAACATCAAAACACACATACTGCAAAAAGAAAGAGTTGTTAAGCCTAACCTAAAACCTAACGTAAATGAATCAGAGTTAAAAGTAATTTCGTATACCAAGCAAAGACTCAAACACTATACAAAAATAAAATTCCATGTTTTCAAAAAATGATACACACACATTTCAACTGCACCATCACTTCACTACGCTTATATACACATCACGGCATTCCCCGTTTTGCCTCCCTTTACTTCACTTCACTTCATTTCACTTCACTGTATTATTAGATATTTTTTCCCACCCTCTATACCCTTCACTTCACTTCACTGTATTAATAGATATTTTTCCCCACCCTCTATACCCTTCACTTCACTTCACTTATCACTTTCCTAACCCTCTAATCACTTTCCTAACCCTCTTTCACTTTCCTAACCCTCTAATCACTTTCCTAACCCTCTTAAGGCTGTCTGACAGTTCTGAGTCTGCACGTACAGTAAGCTTATTGCAGCAAGAAGTTTTGCGTAACAAATCAACCACATCTCCGACTAGCTCAAAGAGCGCTTTATATTTTGGCATATAATAATCTAATTTGCCACCACAGCGTATCGTTGGTCCCTGTGCTCAGATAGGGCAGCGTATCTCTCAGTGAGGACTTCCTGTCAATATCTTATAATTTCCTTGGAATTTGCGCGATTTCGTTTCTGTAAAATGACTACATGAAGAGCATGAATTATGATTGTCAATGTTGCAGGAATACCTTCACCCGTAAAAGAAGTAATTCCTTTTGAATTTTGCAAGACTTGCAAGTCTGCGAAGAAATTTAACGAGAGAGAGAGAGAGAGAGCTGCTATAATCCGAATATAAGTTGCACGCCGAACTACATATAGAAGAACGTCAGATACTCGTTATGACGTCATTGGTAAATTAGGATGTTGAGGCTTGGGAATTTTAAGGAAACTCGCAGTGAGATTCTTCTGATAGAGATTCGAGAAGGGTGCCTATGTGTTAAAATACAAGCCACTGCGGGTGGAATTTTCTATGCCCCAACTGAGTTTACTCGTGCTTTTTTAACTCTTAGTCATTAAAATTTGGTTATTTGGCTGTGTTTTTCACAAGAAAAACAAAAAATCGTAATTCTTCTACTCTTTCAGGCCTACAGGGATATCATAATTTCTCTCTTTAGAATATGTTTTGTCCGATTTTATGTTAAAAAATACATGATTTTATTTATCTTGACTCTGATTTTATTGTAGAATTTTGATTAAAATGTCACTAGTCACATTTATGATTCGTAACGGAATTAATCATTGGTAAAGAGTTGAACGTTTTATCAGATAGAAGAGGCTAACATTTTTCGTTTTAACTTTTTAATGAAAAGCATAATAAGTTCAGTACTGAAGAACTAAATGCAGACTTATTTATCTTCGTACATTATATCTCCTACAACCCGTTTTCATATAATGAATAAATAGAAATCATAAAGGAAAATGTTAGAACAAAAATTGAATAAACGTATTAGAATATTCTGAAATCTCTGGCACACAGTTGTGAGCTGAACAATTGCTGCAGAGCATTACGTGTGTAGTTGGAAGTGTGTTGTGGAGAGAGGTTATGGGCAAGGAAAAAGACTTAACATTGGAGGAAGAAAAATAGTGGTGGCTAAACACAAAAAGTGTTATTTAGAAAGTACTTGAAGACAAAAAATGAAGCTACGCTTTGAAGGCTCCGTTAGTGTTAAGCCAGAATGTATAACACCGAAAAATTCTTTTGTGGGCGGAGTTAGCCTTCATATTGTTAATGTATTAACGAAATTATTGTTATAAAATCTAATTTAAAAAAAATTGAAGTAGCATGCCATATTAGGGGGGAAGGCTAATTATACGAGGATCTGTTCAGAAATACGAAAAAATAATTAGACAGTAAGTGGGTTAGTCTGCTGAATGGCACTTGTGATAATAAGTGGAATCACTTTTGCAAATAGAGCATAATACAATTAGTTCTAACACAAAGCTCTTCTTTTCTCAGTACATTTTTTACACAACAGGTAACGTTGTCGATAGAATTTTTAGGCTGTCTCCACGGTTAACTCCAATGTAGACACTGTTTGTAGGTAGCAGGGTCGTATAAATGGTGGCTGCATTACTGGCGTTTCGGAGATCGTAACTGTTTCCATCTTCAAGGCGAAGTTACATCATGGTCTCTGCCAGTACTCCGTGGTATAGTTCGGAGGGAACTGCTCCGTTGGAACAGTAATCACCTTTTTGGCAGTTAAAATTGCTGACTTGTCGGCAATAGAGCCATACTGTGCACTGTACCATCACCTTGAATGAGAAGCATCAACAATGTTAGTATTAGTTCCTAAATGAATTCCTTTGTCGTATGTAAGAACCGCCAATTTTATACTCGAGTTATACTGGATTTCTTGATCCCTGAAAGCAAGTAGATTAATTGCTTGATATTTTGTAAATGCAAACTTTAATTAATAATGATTACAGCGAGCTCATGAACCTTGTTCCGCATCACCAGTTTTCACATCAACGCCATTTTGGAAGCCTAGGGTCGCCTGCGGTTTCGTGGTGGTGGCTTGTGAAAAGCATAAACAATGTTATTCTTCTCAGGATTCCGATCCTTAGCGGAAGAATTTAAGGACTCTTGGAAGATGGTCGGTTCCTTCGAAACGTCGGACATTAATAATGCTGCTGTTCTACGTAACAGCCCAGAAGACCGGACTGCTCGGTGGTAGGTCACATGTGTTGTGAAATTCGAAGAGCGGGCAGCTGTGACGTATCACACGGGAGTAAGGACAGTGAAGCTTGTTGTTAGAGAAGCGAAATTGTCTCATGAGGCCACAGGATGGACGCAACTTATGTCAGGCCCTTTCGTGGATTTCCTCGATCCTAGACAAAATGTGAGTCGTTTCCCTTATGTCTCGTAGCTTCGTGTGCTGCCCAGCAGCCCTCACAGCATTAACATCAAAGTTTCCGCCCCTTCATAGCCTTATAAAAATTTCGACATAATGCAATTCTCTCAACAAAAATCCAAAATTAAGCCCAGTTGCTCAAATTATTTTTTTTTCGGAAACATAATCAAGCAGTCCGCTTGCTATCACCTTACCTTCTTCATTTTCCAGCTCTCTGTCTTGCCTGAGCGTAACTTTACCAGGAGGAAAGGTCACTGCCTGGGAACCTTCAGAGAGGAGAAATATTCTCCTTCGCCAAAATAAATGCATTGTTCCTTACGAACTTGCCCAAACGCTTCTACTTCTTCTTTTTTCTTCCTCTGTGTCTTATTCTTATTTCTCTTCTTCTCCTTCACCTGCTCCTCTTCTAAGATTCAATCACGTCAAAAAGGACTCAGACAACGGCAAGAAGTGTGGTCATAGTGTGTTGCGATGCACAGGGTTCCGCTTTTATGACCGGAGATAACATTCTACAGCAATAAAATTGGTGGCTCGGATAAAAGAAGCCACAGGCTTCGGCGGCAGTAAACAGCCAGTGTTAAGAATTCGAACTGGAATGAAAAAGTTTCGAGTTTAAAAGTGACAGCTTTACGCTTGTAGCAAATTCCCGCAGATCTGTTTGTTTTCTTGAAATACATGTTTTTGTTTAGTTCTGTAATAATTCATACTTGCCTTGCTTCACCGTTCGCACTGAATTGTTAATACGCTGCCGCCATATTAAAGTGATATAATTACTGATATAATCATCCAGACAAATGATCAATCACTATTAATTGACTAATTAAGTACACTCAGGTTTATTGGCAGTGACTGTAGACGGGAACAGACGTCACTAATACGTTGGTAATTACAAGAACAACAAGGCTGTATGCTGCCACGTTAATACGACAGCCTTATTTTTATTGTTATTAGACGGCGTCGGTGTAGGAAAAAGCTTAGTTTTCCTTGTGATTGAATTTATGCATGATTAAGAAAACGCTAAGTTCTTTTATTCGTGTTTGGCTCCTCCAGATATAGCCAAATGCAGATGTTGTCATTGCACTTATTATGTTGATAATAATTCAGAAGTGTCCATATGATTAACTAACCAGCTGAGTAAATAAAGAAGTTCTCGGCGAGAATTCCTTTTTCAAAATCTAAGAGTCTCGAAGTTATTCAGGAACTTACCAGTATATTTTGGAACACAAAGTAATCTAATCTAAAAGCTCATACCTTTAATCATGTAAAATACGTTTTAATATTATCCCCTCCCCCAATTCTGTAACTCTAACTCCTACATGACCTCTTTCTGTCAGGTTTCCAGTCTAAAATTTTGTATTAATATCTTCAGCTACATAGTTCCATAGTTACATAGTAGATAATTCCATCTACGAACCTTGCCAAACTTTTGCTGTTCGAGTATACCATTCAAATTATATTTGTGAATTAGAAATGAAGAAACTCCTACTTATGGAATTTCCCCCCACCTCTTATTAGCCCTTCAGCTCAGATCCACATTTTAGCAACGTCCCGTTCTAAAAACCTTCAGCCTACTTTCATCTCTTGGAGGGAATGGCAAAATTTTGTACCCTTATAAAACACTCGAAATGACAGTTATGTACTTCTTTTATAGGACATGGGAAGACGAACTATTGTAATCTGAGTGCTACGAATCTTCGTCAGGATGCCTTGCCTTTTTAAGGCGCTTCGGGATTGAATTAATATCTAAACCTCTTCCTCATGGTACAGGCAAAGTAGACAAGGCGCAGGTCCAACGCGGTGTAGTGTCTAGTGCCTAGTCTTCGTAATTTATTCTAACGCTTCGTGTCTTCTCGCGAGTAATTTCATTTTAGAGATCTTTAGCATGGAAGAGAGGCTGAACATGCAAAGCAATTACTGCACTGCATCTCAGAATAGAATGTAGTCTTTGCTTTCAACGATCGCAGGTTATTTTTGATTGTGTGGAAATTTATTTTTAGTTATTGCTTGAAAATAATAATTATAAACCTGTTTACTGGATATACTTTTTTTTTAAATTATAAGATTTTACTTTCAGTTTTCCAACAATTATACACAAAAGATCTACATTTATTTCAAGCCGTGCCATTTACCAGCTTCTGGAGCCTCTACTTGGGGGGCCGGAGCCTCCCCTGGCATTTAATTAACAATGAACAACTGATAAGTATTAGAGTAGTGAAAATTAACAAAATAGCATAAAAACACTACCTGACATCCATCTCTATTCAGAGAAAGCAGTGTTTAGGTCGTTTATGCTTATATTTTTTATACTGTTTGAGTAAATCACAGAGAGTATAGTGGCCTATAAATCTGACCAGTGGGTTTGAGTGCATGTAACACTTGGAGTAAAAATCGGCAGCTATTCGTTTAATATATGTTTGGAGAGGTGGAATATCAAATGTTGAGTGCAGTGTAGTAATGGGTGTCCCGCGCGGGGCGTTTGCAATCACTCTCAAGCATTGGACGTACTTGATTTAGAAGCAATAGGTGTTTGATATATGTTGGGACAAGATTGCAAATATTATCTTTATATTAAGTTGTACAGAAGATGTAGTTGGCTTTCTGTCTTAAGAGAGTAGTAGGGTATCATCATACTATGTGTGTGTGTGTGTGTGTATGTGTGTGTGTCCTGCTTTAAGTTTTTGATACACTTAAACGATTTTCAAGAAAACTGCGATAAACGTATCGCCATTTTAGTTCGCCTCAACCTTGTATCTTTTAATTTCCCAAAATAATAATAAACTATAATTTATTATTATTATTAATTTCTGATTTAAAGGTCTATCCTAGTGGTCGCAGACAATGTGTTTTCAAATAACTAAAGTGTTGCAGTTCTGTGCACTTTTTTCTTATGTCTCGACAGCCCTAGTGGGCCTAGGCCTCCACCTTGTTGAGGTTTCGAGGTAGGAATCCTCTGGAAGAGAGATCGACCTGTCGCAGAGACCTGTACCTGACAGCACATAACACTCATATGCGAACTCACAATCCTAGCAAGCGAGCGGCCACCGAGATCGGCAGTCCTGTATACTTACGCCAAGTATATGAGGTGTAACTATATACAGTAGTTAATGCCTTTCTTATTTATTCAGTTACAGTTTATTAGTTATTCAGTTACACTTACTGCTCTCTGCTTTATCTAATGAGTAAGTAAAAGGAATCACTGAAAGCGACTGATAACTCATTTGGCGTAAAAGTTACATAGTTAAGAATGATGGAATGTATTTTAATGCAATTGTTTTTAACACTTGGGAGACTAAAATTATTTTACATTATAGGTGTCTATAAAAATTCAGTCTGTTCCTTACAGAGAACACGGTTCGGCTCCATTGTCGAAGCCTACCAGTCGATTAATGCTGATTACAGTAATTATCAACATATTGTGAGAAAAATGCGGAACGTACGAATATTCTGTTTGATCATAATATGAAGTCCTTAATGCCAAAAAAATTTGGTCTTTAGATATCATTGGTCTTTAAAGAGTTATGTTTGCCTTTATATTCCCTTGACTTGAATATCCATAACTGGACACAATAGAGCAATTATTGTATTTTTTTCTTTTCTCCTTTATTTTCTTTTATAATGTACTTCTTAGCCCTTTAAATCTTAGCAGTTACTTAACGCACCATTAATTTTACATTTAAAAAATTGCGTTCTTGTCACCGAGTGAATTTTTTGTGTTCTGTTTAATTCTCAGAGCGGACAGCGAATACTTCCTTGCACAATATTCTGTGTAATTCTCAGAGCGGACAGCGAATACTTCCTTGTACAATATTTTGTGTAATTCTCAGAGCGGACAGCGAATACTTCCTTGCACAATATTCCGTGTAATTCTCAGAGCGGACAGCGAATACTTCCTTGCACAATATTTTGTGTAATTCTCAGAGCGGACAGCGAATACTTCCTTGCACAATATTCTGTGAATTCTCAGAGCGGACAGCGAATACTTCCTTGCACAATATTCTGTGTAATTCTCAGAGCGGACAGCGAATACTTCCTTGCACAATATTTTGTGTAATTCTCAGAGCGGACAGCGAATACTTCCTTGCACAATATTCTGTGTAATTCTCAGAGCGTACAGCGAATACTTCCTTGCACAATATTCTGTGTAATTCTCAGAGCGTACAGCGAATACTTCCCTTCGCAACATTAAATTAATCGTTTTTATCACCGAAATTGGGTGTGTTTACTGCGCGGTACGAATTGAATCTTTAAATAAATAGAGGTTAAATTTATTCTTCCAACTACGCTGCCGTTCCAACAAAGATAAGGCTTGGACTGGCAGAGAGCATGTGTATATTGTACATATCTATGCGTTATTGTGTATATCTGTTACTGATTTATTGTGTTAGCATAGTTTTTTATATGAATGTACGTAACATGGACAAAGACTGTGACTCGTGACAGCTGACAACCCACCCACTCGTCAGAGCGGGTGCATGACAATGAGAAGATAGGATGTTCACTAGCAGACAAAATTTGATGTCGAGTCCCAACGGATCAGTCGTAACGTGACTGTTACTCAGACTTTGTCTTCAGAAGTTTAAAATGTAAAGACTCCTTTCCTCTTTGCTGTATATCTGTGGTAACACATCTTTTTAATCCTTCATTCTGTTTCATATTGAATTCAGTACAATAAAGAACTCTCAAAATCTACGAGCAGACATTAAACTTTTAAATTCGGTAAATTTCACTGTCGAGTACTTAAGAGTCAAGTGTCTTTTAAATGCAGAGTGTTTCTGGTACAATTCGTTTTATGATAACTGACAAAGAGGATAGCTGTGATCCACTCTACAATCAAGTGTTTCGACATAAGTGCTCTATTGACAGGCATCATGTGACCAGCCTTGACGTCACTCAGTCTGAACGACTTGTTACAAGCACAAACCAAGAACAAACACACTGCCATCTATGTTGATTACTGCAGCACAGAAATTTCTTTTGTCTGGTAAACATAGCTGTTTAACGGAAAATTATCATCTCAGACATAAAACATTAACCTTTTAAAGCCCTCTGGTTACTTGATGCACAAACAGGTTTAACATTCAAAAACTGTACACCTTGCCCACACTCTATTTATGTGTTTATCTAGTATTATCTCAAAACAGATAGTGACTTTTGTCCTACATAGCATAAACTGTTTTTTATAACCGAGATGAAAAGTGTTTACTGCGCGGTAGGAACTGGGTCTTTAAATAAAACAGTTTTCTCTTCGTTTTTAAAGGGCTAAAACACCCCCAAATCAGAAACTTTTCACCCTGCTTTGTGTGTACTTTCAGTGTAAATGATGGAGCGTTTGATTTATTGCATGTCGTGCTGTGTGGATTGTAATCGGATTCACATATAAAGATGTCCCTCTGATTAAAACAGCACCACGTCATAAAGGGGTGTATATATCGTTACAAGCATTCTTAACTTCGAAACCAGATGGAAGTAGGTGTCGTAAAGAGTTACAGGAAGGCGTGACTAACCAACTCCATGCAACTGAAATCTTCTTAAGACGCTAATAAATTCCCAGGTGGTTAAGACATTCTCTGCTTGTAATGGAACCCGAATTTCATTATCGTATTTACAAAAGTCCGCCACTCATCCCTATCCTGAACATCCAAATCGATTCCTTTAAACCCCATTTTATCGTTGTCTTCGCAAGTACATTTACATCTTCGAAGGGGTATCACACCTGTATATTTCCCTACCAAAACTGTGCACCATACCCCGTATAGCTACATTTTCCGTCTTTTGGTTACTAAAATAATATTTCGTGAGGAGTACAAATCATGATACTCCTATTCTGCACTTTTTCTCAGCCTCCTCTTACTCCCTCAATCTTAGGCCTAATGTCTTCTTCAGCACCGTATTCTCGAAAAACCTCAGCCTAAGTTTTCCCTTAATATGAGAGATCAAGTTTTACACCCATTAAAAACAATGGGAAAAATTATATTTATGTATATTTTAATCTTTATGTTTTTAGACAGCAAACTAAAGATTCTAGACCAAATCGCAGCAAACATTTTCCGAATTTAATTCCTTCATGCATGCTATTTTGATTACATAGTGTTTTTTCCAAATATTCTAAATTTGTAACATTTTTGGAAGATTTCTTAGCTGTCTTTATGTTGTGATTTTTCCTACACCCTGTTGACGATACATGAACATAAGCTTAAATTTCTCAGCGCCTGTTTCTAAACTAAACCTACTACTAGCGAAAACAATTATATGGTTTTTATGGTATTTATATTTTCACATAATAATTCAACATCTTCAGCGCAGACAAGAATGCGATGTGTCCAATTTAAGGCATTTTCTTCCCGTTTGTTGGACACTCGTAATGGTACATTATAAATAAAAGTTTAGAAGCTGTGGCGATAAAGCATGTCTTTATTTCAAAACATTCTGAACAGGAAATTTATCATATACTTATATACACATTAATTAATTATTTATTCCAAAAAATGCACTACACTATTTTAGTGTTTTCTTGTCCAAGAAAACACTTGGACAAGAAAACACTAAAATAGAGTAGTGCATTTGTTGGAATAAATAATTAATTAATTACTGAAATGCACTGTACAGATAATATAAAAAACATATAAACACGTTGGAAATGACTATAGGTTACATTTTAGAATGTAAACCCAAATACTTTTATGGAATATAAAAGTATATAAAACTAAAATTTAAATGCAGTCAAGAAAATCATACACATATTCGTATACTCTTGAGTTACATTATCATATATTTCCCCTAAGTCATTTCCAGGCTCTGAACTCAGTGTCTACATCTACATCATCACAGCATTGCGTACTGATTACTGCTAAAACTTCGTGTTACGGGAATCTCTTGCCGAATAGCTGGAGCCAACTATACTTATTTCGGTGTCCATGTAAGTGGCGTACAATATATTAAACGCGGACAGATATTCTGATTCCTCTGCAGCATTTTGCAAATCATTTTCAATTGTATTTGACTATTTTTATGGATTATTTATAAATACAAAATTAGAATCTTTGTTCAAGAAATAATCGCTTAACTGTGTTCCTAAGCCATAGGCTATTGGGATTATTTTGTTAAAATTTGTATAAAAATCACTGTTAATAGCATTAATAGCAGTAATAAAGTTATTACCATTATTAGTGTAATATTGTTGTTGATGATGATAATGATGATAACAGCGAGCATTTTATTAGCTCTAGTCCAGAAGAATACTATAAAACGCCACCACCTTATAAAATTCTCAGAAACCCAGTGCATTGAAGTCTGAAAGGTGACACAAACTGAGTGCAAAAAGGCTTTAATTACTAACCACGTAGTCCCGGTTGTAAATATGTGAACCACCACCCTAACATTAAGAGAGTATGGTTTTGCAACTACCTGTATTTGTGTGTTTTGTGTGAATCTCATAACAGTTCTGATTATTCTCCTGAGCAGCTTTAACCGATTGGTCTCAAAAGTGGACGTGGACTTTTTCCCTTAAGGCGGGAATCGAATTTTTACAATATTATACAATTTAGGTAAATATCAGTTTTCAAACGTTTAAATTATACTTTGACATTTATTTTCTTTAAAAGTTTTCGGTGTAAATTCCAGTCTTAGGCAGAAGGAGGAAATCAGTTTGGTCATATTGTTAATAAGAATAAAGGAAGGTGATATCTAGCTTCTTTTGCGCTTATGTTGTTTACCAAAACTTCGACAACATCAGACAGAAAAGGCAGAAGGGCTGTGCTTGTTATTCGCATTGTCGGTCTCTCGCCAGGCAGCGTTATCAAAAGCGACAAGAGCTAATTACTGTGCTGGCGTTGCATGTGTAACTGACACACCTCTTTGTTGTCACGGCAGGCGAAAATATGAAGGTACCTAATTCCACGGATGATATAATTTCTTACAGAACTTGTCACAGTAAAGGACATGCACCACTTCCGTGACAGTACACATTTTCTTCGAAGAATAACGTCCGCAGAGGTTTGCTGCTAGGCGTATGGTTTTGATAGTGAATGATGACTGTGTTTTGTGTTGAGACAGGGAGGGCGCAGTTATTGCGTTTACTTTGTAAACTGTGAAATCGCTGTGTATAGCGTGGTTCGAAAAATGTACCTCCTTCATTCGATGTAGTGCCTGAATGCTGGTCAGTTGTCACGAGCCACAAGGCCAAAGTCCTCCAAAGCGTGATTATGGTGATGACGATTACTTGTTACATTTACAAAAACTTATGTCTATACCGCCTAATGGCCTATTATTTGTCTGAAACGAAACTTAGGAAGCGAGTTAAGAAATTCGGAAAATTGTACCGCGAGAAAATAATTTTGTAACTTTCGAGTCAAAAACGTGATTGACAATTCTTTTTTCCTCACAATTCGATGTATTGTGCCTTCTTGTTATTCGTATCGTAATAGTCAGGGTCATTACATATTGCCCATTAGCAGATTAATATTCGTAATGTACACAGTGTATTCTGTTCGAGGTAGGGCCTGCAGTTTCACAAAGAATCTGAAAGAATATCACACTTTAAAAGGTTAGATATAGCCAGTATGTTTCATGAAGAAGAGGCTGTACAGAGTTAATGGGCTTACTTTAGCCAGTGTGGTAGCATAGTGACACCAATGTGTCTTTCATATTATTACCTTGTAGTTCAAGAGTCTGGCAAAGAGAAAACTTTTATATTACTACGTTATATGTAAAAATGGGTAGGCGTCTATGACTCTTGATTTCTACCTGGCACCGACGTTAAGAATTTGTAGTTTTATATATTAGTTGTTTCATTCGTTCTGTAGTCTATGTTACGACAGGTCCTTAACCTCTTCCAAAGCGAGATCTCCACAGTGTGCGATCTAGTGCTTCCCTTTTCAATTTCCAGTATCTTCTCTTTTCCTTAAGGTCATCCAATAGATGCTTACGCCCTCTTCCTCGTCTTCCCGTCATTTCTATCCTTCCTTCTAAGTTTCCTTCAATCACGAGTATTATTTATTTATGTGTTTATTGCTTAAATAAGCAAAGTGGAAATTTTGAATCCCATTAGTGCATCGTGTTGCACTGTATATACTTGGAATGGGTTTCCTGTCGTCATTCGTTTTATAGAAGAAATTAGGAGATAACAACGTTTTTGAAACGTAACACGTTATAACACTAAAGTCCATTGCTATACTTCTTGATGCTATTTGAGTTACTTTTTCCTCATGCAGTCGACTGCTATGACCACGCTTGTAAACAACGTCCCTCATGGGAGCTGATTTCCTTTCACGCGGTTTTCTTTCTCTCCAGTGGAACTGTAAGATATTGTGGCAGAGCAAACTGAGGCGGAAGATTCGGGCGTTCCACTTGTCAATTCGGAACGACCCGTAACGCATCAACTCGCTTCACGGCTTTGCGGTCTCGCAAAATCACTATTAAATTAGGTACTGGGAAGTCGTCAGTAAACATAATAATATTGCATTTTTGTGACTCACGCCAGAGGAGCGTGAAAGAGGCATGGTGGTAATATCCACGCATCCGTAACCATGAAACTTCTAGGACGTAAGTGGTGAAATTTGCATTTCTGAAATCCGATGAGCTGGATGCCGTGTTGTTTAAAGGCAGTGTTATGGGGACAGTGGCAAAGAGAGAAATGTTCGTGCCACCCCCCCAGGAATTGAATCCCGGCCAACCAGCTCGTAGTCGATAATGTTTCCGTTACAAGCCTGTAAAGCGGTTCCTATTTGCGCACATGTTGTTGATTCAGAACTGTAATATTTGCTGTCACTTCTGAATGACAAAGAGATATCTGTTTGCAGTGCATGTAACCATTCATGAATGTTGATACCACTACTTGCAATTAAGTTTTGGCATTGTAGCCTAACTTAGTTAAATATTCATTTAAATCAGATACGGCTTGCAAATATGAAATCAGATTTAACGTATCGGTGTTGAGTTGTGTTTATATTTTACGGCATTTAGAACTCTGCTCTTCATGCATTATGTAATATTTTCAAACTTTGCAAATTCATGGGCCTCTAAATCGGCAAAAAAATTCTTTAAATAACACAGAGGATTATAAATGAATAATGGTGTTGAAATTGAAAATTAATCGGGATTGAAACTTTCTTATGAACACGGCGTATATCATTACGGAATTATGTACAGTCTTCAGCTGCCCACAGGTGTGTAGACTTCTAACCAAGCTCGGTCACCACCTGTGGGCCTTAGTCAGTGTTGATTGCATTGGATCAGTTTAAAAGGATATGAGATGGAAAGGGAAGAAGATATATCAAGATTGTTTCTCGGCTTTTGCCTAAAAACGACTGCGTCATATATTGCAAACACAGAACAAACTGAGTACCAAACACTCTTTGATACAGCGGTACTAAAACTGTGTAGCCACGTGATGCAACACGCAGTTAATTGTCAGGTTACGTAGTTCTTCAGATCAGTGCGCTATAAATTCCTCTACCTAGGCCTGTATATGGGATGTGTCGGGTGTGCCCAGACTAAAATCAAATGCCTCAAAAACAGCAAACATTTGGTATTTTGTGCCTCCTTTTTAAGTTTGGTAAATAAAAATTATGTGCTTCGTGACTGAGTATCAATAAACGTTCGTCTTAAAAAAAAATAAAAATGAACTTCGTAATGAAACGCGCTGCTAATGTTTATGGCCTATATATGTGTAAGATAAGAATCATTTTAAATCTTGTCCTTGTTCTGTCTCCACAGAGCACGTTATCATTATAGTAATTGTTACGTTCGCCAGGTGAAAGTAATGGCCGTAAGAAATCGTACCATTTTAAAGCAGGCGACATATACAAATATTTGGTCAATATTGCGACCTTCGCCCACAGAAATTTTGGTGTACGTAGCAGCATCGCCTACCTACCATGTTGTCTTTCCAGAATACGTATTTCAATTTTGTTGCGTATGTAGCTCATGAAATTGTGATTTCATAGTAAACCTGATGGGTGACCGTGTTTAAAAATGGATCGTTTGGTGGGGTGTAATAGCTAGAGATGGAAATATTTAACTTTTTACCGTTAAAATTTTAAATGGGTTTATAATATGTGATCATAGATATGTAACTATATTTTGTGAATATGTGTTTTGCTAAGACGTGAAATTATCGGCTCCACCCAACATCAAACCTGGACTATCAGGCCTAGGCGCGTGTTTGACAAACTCGTCTGAAGACACCTTTCTTCCATCCGAACCTAAAGAAGCCCTGTGGATGGAGTCAGGTCGGACTACTGAAAGTTATGTAGGTCGGTAATGTTAGTGTGGTCGTCCGTAAGCAGGTCGCGAAGATATCAGTAGGGCGTAACTAAACGAAGTTATAGCCCAGGTGCCGACTGACGCGTACAGTGACGGTGATGATCACTTCGTTAGACAGAGCCGAGAATCTGATTGTCGCCCGTCTGCTCAAGGACCCCAGAAGGTATTTACAGTTTTCAAAATAAGCAGCCACTGGAATCTATCCCGAGCGAAATGAAACCAATCCACATCTGAGTATCCACTTTAAGACGAGCTTTGATATCGTCCTCCAATTTACGCCTCCTTTTTCCAAGAGATCTTATGCCTTCAATTTTCCTTACTAAATTATATGCATTTGTCATTTAGATAACCTACAGCAGACAGCTAAATAGAGGATTTTCTGCTTTTTACAGAGCCAGTCACGGAGATTCTAGGAGGTTCTGACCTGTTCATTAACAGAGGCAGTACAATTAACTTAACATGTTTGGTGAAATTTGCACCCGAACCTCCTCCCATTATGCTGTGGAGTCACAACAGAGAGGTGAGTTAACATGAAATGACCATCTGATTCTGCAATCATTAAAATGATTTAACATAGCCAACAGAGTGTGTTTAGGAACAACTGTAAATAAATACCTGGATAATCCTCTTAGTGATATACTGTTATGTTAAATTTACAGTTAAATTCCAGATCTGCATGATCACTGTAGCCACAGTTTTCGGATGTGATCTCAAAGATTTTCACTTATGTCCTTCTTCACTGTCACATATTAGGAGGCCGTTAGTAGAATGACTTGGATCATTTCTGTGGCCTTAGAAGTCATAACGCAAGGACGTTCCTGGGTGTTGTCAGGTAATAAACTTCGACTCACCGCGAGGTGGCATCAGCCTGGTAACGGAGAAGGGTCCCGTCACCACCAGTCGCCTGCTCATTCAGAAGGCGATTCCTGCAGACACAGGACTGTACACGTGCGATCCTTCGAACGCCAATCCTGCTAGCGTCCGCGTGCACATACTCAACGGTAAGAGAGTCACTCTATCACAACTGACGAGAAAAACCGTCAATGTAATTAACACTAAAGTGGATTGTGAGAATATTTTTAAAAAACGTTAAAGAAAATATGGGTACGCAGTAGCGCAGTTGGTTGAGGCACTGCACTACAAGCCAGAAGGTCGCGTGTTCGATTCCCAATCACTATGGCCTTGGGATCGACTCATCCTCTAACAGAAATGAGTACCAGGGATGTCTCCTGGAGAGAAGGCGGCCGGTGCGTAGGGCTGAAAACCTTACCACCTTCATGTGCCGATTGTCTAGAAATTCTGTAAGCCTCAACCTCCTGGAGCCCTAAGGGTCTGTCCAGGCCTTATAGGGATAGCTTTAGACAGCTTTGTTAAGGAGATAATTTGTAGATACCATTTGGCTATGTGTAGTACCTTTCGATGTTCGTGTGTAGCGCGTTGTTTCTACCTACCTATTCATAATAGAACTAATTGTACACGATCATTGACCAAAGCTTTCAGAAAACAATTATGTATCTTTACTACGTATGGTTTATAAAAATATTTTACGACATTAACAGTCAGTCACAAATACTCTATAAAAGTCGTGTGGCCTCTGTGTTCATTTTATTGATTACCTCTTACTGGAATACACATATTGTAATATAAACCCCAACAGTCGTTGTGTTTGTGATTCCCTTGACAATGATTGTGTGAGATAAAAACAATTGGCGCTAGTTATAAAGATCGAATAATTGATGAGTTGTGAGATGTTTTGGAGGTTACTTGAGTAACTGTTTTAATTATTCTTTTATTTTATTTAATATTTAAATTTACTTAATATTTAATCCATTCAGATTCGTATAAAATTTTGTATTTCTGTGAAATGTTTTGCATTTGTTACCGATAGGGAATGTAAATTTCTTTTACGACGTAAAATTTACGAGAGCTTAATGAAGTTCTATACGAAATTCATATAAAGTAGTATCATATTAAAACCCATTTAAAGTTAAATTAAATTCATCTAACGAATTTTGGTGAGTAGATCCCAAATTTAAACTTTCAAGCGGGGCTATTTGTTCATTAGCCTCAGGGAAGAAACGTGTGATATGGACAAAGGCGATTACCGTATTATGCATTCATTTCACGCATTTTACACAAAGCACACATAAAAGCTCATGGCGGGCTTTTATTATGGCTGAGACGAACGGTACGGTTCTGTTTAGTTAGGAACGTAAAAAGGCGTGTTTGTTTTGGCCAGTTTCATTGTGTGCAACATGAGATCATTAATCTCTTTGCTTTCTGATTTACGTGGGATTTATGCAGAAAGCTCTAACCTTCTGCGTGAAGTAGAACCTGCTATGAGTCTCTGGTTAATTCTTCTTCGTTACTTCCAACTGCCAAGAAGGAGCAGAGCTGATGACAGTATTGTCCCCACCTTATCATCATCATCATCGTCATCTTTTGTTTTTCTTTTTCCCTTCTTTTTCTTCTTTATTCAGTGCATTGCACTCAATTGTGGAAATGTTGCTATCATAATATCGCACTCTAACTGCAGTTTAAGTAGCATTTCTTTCTGCCTTTCACTGATAAATGTAATTTTCTTCTGCCAGGTCTGCGGAAATGGTTCACGTGAAACGCGAAGTAAAATAACTATATAAAATAGGAAGGCAAGAGAAGTAAGATAAAATTTGAAGCTATTCCTAACACTAAGGATGCCACCATCTTGCTGTAGTGGTTGGATGTTTGGTGCAGAACCCTGCAGTCATGAGTAACAATTTTTATTGTAAATTTTATAATGGTCTCACCTTGCATATTTCACAGTTCACTGTTAATAAAACACCGACAAAATGCACTTAACTTTTATAAAAGTGGTGTTAATCCTCCCATTCAAATAAACAGAAAGCTAAACCCTGAAATAAGCCACGACTCCCTCCTTGAAATGTATTACATCTCCCATTAGACTTCTCTAACGAATTCAGCTAAGCAGCCCTCTTTCAAAAGCAAATAGTTTCTCAATAAATTTCTCGTCGTTTGTGAAACCAATAATTTCATTTTTGTCTTCAAAATAGCTTGCGAGTAGTCCCTACCCTGAGCCAGATGAATGCAATGCACATCATCAGCTGTAATATTGTTCTCCCACCTGCCTGTGTCTCCTAACCATCCTTCCTCCTTCACGTTTTCCGACCAATGTTTTGTGCAGGATTCATTTGCCTTTGTGCACTCCATAATGGGATACTTGAGAGTGGAGACGCCGACCCAGCCATTATAACGTCTGCCGCTCTGCCTATGGGGAATCAGCCTCCAGTTCCCTCTGAATAGGAGGCTGGGTGGACCCTGAGTCAATCTGTTCGTTTTGTATGAGAGAAAAATGTTTTGCCCCTATTTGGAATTGAACCAATATTTCTCGTTCGTCTAATGCGTAACCTAGACATTACAGGCCCTATCTACTATGCTATCCCTGCTACCAAAATATTTTTTTCATATTTATCATGTGACAGAATAGTACAAAAACATGGTGAAGAACTGATCAGTTAATCACCGAACTTCTTATCACGTTACATGAAATCAGCAGCGTGTTTGTATTTCAGGGGAACACCCGGCTGCCATGTACCACGGGTCAGCCAATATTCCCGCCTGCCCATCACGCAGTGCCTTGGTAGCACTACTGCTTCTACCGGCCTTGATGCGGGCGGTGGCCATATAGCATCTCCAAGTGTAACAACGACAACGGGACAGAGTCCAGTGAGTGAGAGAGCGTGTGAGTGAGCTATCTTCACGTAACGTTTACCCCTCACCCACAGGTTTCTTCTACATATCAGTGTATAAAGGAAACCGATATCCAGAGAACACTAGTCGTCTTGCACAAGAAACATTCCGTATTTTAAAACATCTTCCCAAATATAAATGACTTTCGGACGATCGATGTGAGAAAGAGCACTTTTGTGTGACGACTATTAATATAGTCGATACTGAGATATTGCGAATTTTATTAATACGTATGAAGTAACTGCATATTGAAAACGCCTCAGACTTTAATGATATTTCCTATAAGACGTGGTTCTTGGAATCTGTTTTTAATTCAGTCAAGTTCTTGACAGGTTTCTCTATGAAGTCAAGCTGTCATGCAGGCCTAGTGCCTTGTAGCTGATACGAATTAAGTAACAGCTTTTAACTTATGCGCAGTAAATGGAAGATGGCTTACAGTTGATTTTTTAAGGGCGAAAATCCGTTGTTGCTTTCGTGCTGACGCCATCCAGAGCCATGAAATAATAATTTTTGAAAGGGAAGTAAATTTATTCCATGTAAGTGTCAATTTTCTTGTGATGTGGAATTAGATCGTAATAACGGTTACGGATTGAAATTCTGACAGCAACAGAAGAGTTGGGTTTAATTTATAACTTTAAGAGGATTTGAGCCTAATCTGGGGTCTATCGATCTCAGCCTACAGTTCTGTAAGTTCTGACACCCTAGCATTATTTTCTCAGAAGCATATAAGTAAACAAGATATCTGCGGCTATTGCAGTAATACGGACACTCACATATTGTATATCCTGTGGATCTCTACTGTCAACAACTACTTTACGCTAAAGAGACCCGAATATTCATATAGGAAGAGACAAACCAACTTTGAACCTAACCGCATCTTACGTGACAACCTGTCGTGCCCCGTGGAAGCAAATAAAAATTCTCCGTGTTCCTCACAGTTTCAACCTCTCTGTTCTTCTGTCTTTCTTCTGTAAAACTTAAAACACATCTCAACAAAAACCTAAGGGATGCACATTTTATAACAGTAAGTGATTAGCATGAACATTTGTTTTAAACATGGGGCATATAGAAGAAAAATGCGTTGTTTATCGCAGAATTTTCTACACGTAAAAGGACTAGTGTACTTGATGTAGAAATACTCTCCATTTATGGACAACAGCTTTCGTGGTGACATTTTAATAAGTCGTCTTGTGCAAGAAAATTATTTTATCTGTTTGGAATTTCGATGCGGAGTCATGTTGTGGTGGCAGAGTAAGAACATTAAGTTGTATAAAAGGTGTTAAATTTGAACAAGTTTGGAAACATGACGAGGATTCGAGGAGTTTGCAAGTAAACACCCTGTGTTTATGTAATTTAAATTTTCTTGCAAAATTTTATTTTTAAGTCAGACCACTGTTCCATGTTTGTGAATAAAATACATTAATATTATCTATGATTTATTGATTTATTCAGAGTATTTAAAGTTGGTGCATATACTTGTATTGTACACTAACCATTCAGTTAAATCTGTATAGATGTTTGTACTGATACTTTTGAAGGCTTAAGGAACTCAGTAGCAATTAATATGCGAAGACAGTAAGCATAAGTTAAGTATCTTTTACTTTATTCTACAAATTATTGCTCAAAACGCGAGTATCTTTAATTTTATTGATGAATATTTTAAGTTTTATTTCGAAAGTGAAATACTTTTAGAGAATGTACAGTCTCAGAAATAAACACTGAGGTTGAAAGAATAATAATTACATGTATTCGGCATTCGTCATTTTTTTATTTAAGATAATCGGAAGACACGCAGGCACACTTCTGCTAAATTCATAGCTTAAAAATAAAATAATTTATGGAATTAAGAATATGATTATTTGCGCTGTGACACCGTCTGTTGTTGTAATGTTGTTTTGAAGATTTTGGCGGCAACTGCTGCCACAATTATCACGGTAATTTGTAGAAACTTCAAGCAGGTTTATATTGATAAGAATTAATTCCGCCGTATATCATTATTTCCATTTGTGTTTATGTAGAATTTTACGAAATACGTTTGCCAAGCGGTAAGCTTCTGACTTCTTTACAGAGATGTCGATTTTTAATCTTGACAGTGACACCGATTGCCCTTAGACTATTTACGTAAATTTATTCAGTCCCTCCAGGCAAATCCTGGGATAATACGTCAGATTAGGCCAAGAGGGCTTCCTTCGACATTCATTCCAATAAATTATTTACTGATCACCGTGACATTTGAACCTATGTATTCTAAAGTACTTAAAGCGTCGTTAAATAAACTAGTACTTGATATACTTCAAGTGTGAATGTCGCGCGATGCTGTGATAGCTTAATTCGCAGTGTTTATGATGTATCTGTAGTGATGTTAACGTTATAATATTCCTTGCAAAAGAATAAAACGCCCGTAGTTAGTTCTAATTGTTTCTGTAACGCAGTAGTTGACTGTTAACTCGTTGACTTGCTGAAGACAGTGATTTATTCATTCAATCATTCTGTAGTCTGTCGTACGACTGGTACGTAGACCTCTTCCAAAGCGAGTTCTCCACAGGGTGCGGTCTAGTGCTTCCTCTTTCAATTTCTAGTATCTTCTCTTTCCTTAATGCCATCCACTAGCTGCTTACGTCTTCTTCCTCGTCTTCCCGTCATTTCTATCCTTCCTTCTAACTTTCCTTCAATCACGTGTTTTAGAGAGCAGTATCTACGCAAGATGTGACCAAACCAGTTAGCCTTTCTTCTTTGTATTGTATGTAGGATATTCCTCTCCTTCTTGACTCCGTGTAATACTTCTTCATTTCTCACACGATCGGTCCAACTGATCTTTTCCATCCTTCTCCAGCACCACATTTCAAAACTTTCCAGATACTTCTGATCTACTTTCCGAAGTGTCTATGTTTCAGCACCATAAAAAGCTATGCTCCAAATGTAGCACTTCACTAGTTTCTTTCTTAAATTTAAATCCAATTTGCTGGTGAAAAGAGTGATAAAGAACTTAAAAATCTTTCCAGCTGTTTCGTACGTAACGGATAATTAGCACCGCCAGGCCAAGAATTTTGAGTAAGCCTAACGTGAAATAATAATGTTTATTATTCTCCATTTAATACATGCTCCGCTTCGCCTGGTATCAGCTTTTGGCCTATAATGTGTGTACCTTAAACACTACTGCATTTCATAATTTCCCAAACACTGGGACTGAGAAGTGGACAGATTCACCGCTCGACTGGAGATTTCGAAAATATTCTCTTGTCGTTGCATCTTCGTGAAAGAAGAAAGAATACTGTTCTGTTATTATTGCCGGTCGTACAGTTGCATTTCCGCACGACCGGAATTCTAGACTACGAGCCTGCGACTGTTGCAATTTTCAGACGGGGAGGAGGTTTTCTTTTAGGACATAAATTGCTGATTTTCCCGCAGTAGATCAAGCGATTCCTTGGGTTATACAACATCTGAAACTGCGGGAATAAATAAAGACCACTAGGAACCGGATCGTTTGTGCTACTGTAAATGAAAAATGCCCTGAACCGGTTCGTTTGTGCTGATGTACGTGAAGACCTTCATTAACTGGCTCGTTTGTGCTGCTGTAAATGAAGAAAGTCCTGAACCGGATCGTTTGTGCTTATGTACATGAAGACCGTCATTAACTGGCTCGTTTGTGCTGCTGTAAATGAAGAAGAAAGTCCTGAACCGGTATCGTTTGTGCTTATGTACATGAAGACCGTCATTAACTTGCTCGTTTGTGCTACTGTAAATGAAGAAACATTGAACCGGATCGTATTTGCTGCCGTACAGGACTATAATTTGCAGATTGCGTGATGGTTCTGCGGGTGCAGTGTATGGACATGACAGAGTATATCACTAATTTCAGATACGCTGTCTATATCATTGCTTAATATCCACCCCGTAATGATTTGTCTGTGTTTATTTTCCTGTTCTGAAAGTAATCAGAGAAGTAATGTATCACAGCATTAATGTTTTCTTATTACAATTCATATAACGCGATAATCAAGTTATAACCTAATTTCACTTTTTCCCCTGTGTCAAGTGTGTATATGTGAGAGTATTACAGCATTTGATGTCAGTGTTGATCCAGTTTATGTAGGATGCATACCCTCAATGAAGTCGTTGAACGGATAACAAGAAAGCCGTGTTCCTCATTTCCGTATGGATGGCAGCAAAATACTCAAATTTCAGTTTATTAGCCAGATACCTTTCCTATAGATCTCTGAATATAACGCAGTCTTCAGGAGGCATACAGTGTGAGTTGCTACAGGCCTATCGGATCGCAGAATAAGATACGTTATCTTGTAAAGCTATGAAAAGAGAAAAAGCTTATACCTAAGCCTTCTGCAGTACGGCTGGAATCAATATCGTCGGCTGCTGGTCTCAGCAAAACGGAGTTGTGTACAGAAGTTCTGTGTACGTGGTGGTTGCATCCTCATTATATTCACGAGGGTGCAAGCCTGGAACGTGCAAGTTTCCAACCAACTCACCACGACTGCGGTTCCTCACGCCGACGACAGCCTCTTGGCGATTCTGAAACTATCCCTTAACACTAATACTAGTGATCGGCGTCTCTGCTTGTATAGCGACTAGGCTAAGAGCCGGACGTTCCGGGTTCGAATCCCTGTAAATGAAAGAGATTTTTCTCTTCTCCAAAACTTCCAGGCCGCCTCTGAGGCCTACCCACGCCTCCTGTTCAATGGGCACCAGGGTTCTTTCCCGGGTAAAGCTGTGGAGGCGTGAAGTTAACCACTCATCTCCATCGAGTGCCGAGGTTACGAACTGAGTGGAACTATACTTCTGTTCCCCTATATGCCTTCGTGGCGTAGACAGGAAAAACTTTACTTATTACTAGCAGCAAAGATAACTGTAGGGCATTAGTATAATTTGTGTTACTGTTACAGTGTTTTATGATACCAGTGCAGCAGAACACTCTTTGAGAAGTTGCTAGTCGCTCAGTTGGCCAAAATTTAGCCCGAGAGAGCCAGAATAATGTAATTGCAGTCGAACCCGGTTATAACGACATCGGTTTGTGCAGCACCTCGTCTATAGCGTCAGATATTCTGTGGCACAAATTAATTCCTCCCTGCCAAACATAACATTATCTCGGTTAGAACAACACTCATTTATAAAGACACAAAATATTTTGTCCCTTTCATGACGTTATAACCGAGTTCGAATATATAGCCATGCAGACTACGACACGATCCGGATGACCAAGCAGTCTTATTTTCATTCCCGGCCGGGACAAGAAATTTATCGCTGTCCATTTTGCAGACCCGCTGTTGGGCCCACTCAGCCCTTATTCTTTAGGTAGCAGAGGGCAGTTCTCCTGGGTTATGCAACCAACTGCTCTCCCTGTATCTGTTGCCGAGGTTAAGAGTGACTGAACTATCCGTCAACATTCCTCCATATGCATTCTTGGTTGACAAACGGACATACTTATCTTTGTATTTCGCTGCCGTCTTCACAAAAGCGCGCTACTGGGTCCTGTCTTGAACCAACAGAGCGTGCATTCTCACTCCCGCTTTGTTTAAGTCACACCTATGTCTAAGTGACCTTAGTACATAGTAGAGTTTAAAAGGGCTTTTGTTCTTAATATTTTGGGTGCATTTCTTATCTTTTCTTTGGTGAGTTTCGATCGTGTGTTTATCTCTTACTTTTTTTTCAATGTTTGTACTTTACCCAAAAGAAAAGGAAGTTATTTACTTTATTGCGCCCCGTTCTGGTTAATTCGGTAATTAAAAATCACCCCTAATGACTTTTTCCCACATGTTCAAAATATATTACCATCTGATAAGACATTGATTTATAGAAAGGATGCGAAGTCCAAGAATAACATTGAACTTTTAACTTCGAAATTTTAAATGCATATGAAAAAATATAAAATTATTCTTCTGTACGTATCAGTCATCCTGAATTAAAGTGTCATTCAGGTTTCTCAAAATACAAATTTATTAAATTCTTAGTATATTTCTGATTATGAGTGTATGATTCCGTGGATCTCCTTTTATGTGTTTAGTAAGGAAAGCACGCTACAAATAACTCATACATTTCTAAATGTAGAAGACCAATGTACAGGTCTCAACAAAACTGTAATTATAGAGGAAAATTTGAACATGCCGACAGAGAGGTATAAAAATCCCTCTGCCTATACATTTGTGCTCACACAGCAAAACACTAAATAAACACAAGTATAGGCTGCAGTTAGTTCCTTGTACGTACGAATCATTTCAATGTAGGTGCAGATTGATAAAAAGTAAACAGAACTTTTAACCGAGTTTCCTATAATTTTAAGCGAATTCATTTGTCTATTAACACAGACATCCCTCTAATTAGTAAAATTTTCTTCGTGTATAAATAGAACATTATCCACCCTGTATACACCAAACGCGTGATGATTTAATAAACATTAGGTTCTAACACGATGTATTGCATTCATCCATTTTTACTGAAGCCATAGGTCCAGATACTGAAATTTGTACGTAAGGTGATTTAATGTTTAAATAGCAAAATGGGTTTAAGAATTGTATTTGTTTTGTTAAGATTAACAGTATTCTTTTACGTTAAACACGAGCCCTTTGTTAAGAGTTTATGATGTGAATTAACTTTTTTAAATCACACTGGCTTATATACTTGTATATACAGGTTGATTCGTGAGTTACGGACATATCTGTAGGAGATAATTTACTAGGTCTTTCTGATCAAGAAAGGTCCTATCAACATGGATCCCGTTGTCAGTCGTTACGGGGCTGTGAGTGTTTTTTTTCTAATTTTCATAAATTCACCCTGTAAACCGCATAACACTCACGCGACCTTCAACAAGCATTTTTTACTTCCACTGAATAGTCGGTGATATAAACGACTGCAGGCTTATCTCTTGCATTTCCACGCCTTTCTTGTCACCCGACTCTGGCGGCCAGGTTATTAGCCTTTACAGTTTAGAAGAATATCCCGCCAATTACGACGGTAGTTTCCTAATGGAGGAGGGGGGGGGGGGAGAATGTAGAAGCGACATACTGTTCAGTACTTATAGTTCAGCAGGTATCATTGTCTTTCTGGTACTTGGACTGTTACCTATCAAACATTTAATTAGATTTTCTGTAATATTTTCGTTTGTTTAATTTAGCCCAATGAAAAACATACTTTTCTGGTGAAAACTGTTTTAAATAACGTCTAGATTGTATTATGGTTTATAATATATTTTGGAGATCAGTCGGCTGAATTAAAGTACAATAGTTAACATCTAAGAACCTAAGAATATAAGTGTAAATTTTGATACGACTACACGGTAATCTCGCCATATTTCGTAATGATACAAATCACGTAATAACATCGATGTCATTGTGAAAAAGGACTTCCGTGCGCGATTTCAGGCTTCCGCCGCGATGTAAATGAGAGCTGCGCTCTTTTGGGATTTTATGCAGCGTGGAATGGTAGTTACGTCCCGAAGTTTCGGGAACAAACTATCGGTCCCATCTTCAAGGGTTAAGCAGTCCAAGACCCTTTAAGATGGGACCGATAGGTTCTCCCGAAACGTTGGTACGGAACTACCGTTCTACGCTGCGTAAAATCCCAAAAGGGCGCAGATCTCAAGGCTACCATCTTATCTCTGCAGGGATTTGGATATAAGAATTTTTGTAACTCCCCTTACGTGTATGCTACATTGGTCCTGTTTAGTTTGATCATAAAGATATTACATTGTGGAACACGTCATGACCAAGAAATAGATATACGGTCTACTTATAACATTTTGTAAGAACGTAATAAGTTAAATCATCGTCGATTTAGTTCTCCTTTGTGCCTCTCATTTTTTATTATCCCAGCTTAAATATCAATTATGTACTTCCATAAATACTTTGTGTATAATCAGGGACTAGATATTTACCTGGCTGGCTGCAAACAAGAATGCTCCCCTTCTCAAGGTAAATAGAGGTTTCCAGCGCGTTCCATAATTCTTTATTGCTCTGTAATAAGGTCTTAAGTCTAAGTTTGGCAATACTGACTGATGTAAGTTATGGTGCAAAAGATTAATTCTTTTCTGACGGTACTAAAATTTAAGGCTATTTCTTTTACTTGGCCCCAAGTAAGAAGCGACATCTCATTCATTTCATTGCTGTAATGGCTTTAAAACAAATGTTGTCCTTTATAATGAATTTTAACTTAATCCATTCTTACTGAGGTTAAAAGAATTAGCTTTCCTTTGCCTTTCATTGCAATAGACACAGATAGGAACGTCAAAACTACAATTTTATGTTATTAAAACTTGTATCTTATACTAATTAACTAGAGTAAAGCCAAATAATTGTGTGTTTACAAGACATACACGTTTTACATACATACGTACGGCGTGTGTGCACGGTCCACTCGAGTGGGTAAATTGGGGAGAGGAAAATTTGTTGAAGGAAACTGAAGAATATTGCATCGGACAGCAAAATTCATAACATTATGCTTTGAAGGCTACATTTAATCTGAATTATATTTAAAGTTCCACTTCGTACCGCATAGCAAACAATCTCCGTCTCCATAATAAAAATAAATGAGTTAAAGTTGTATAAGAAAATAATGGGTGTATATTGTTAGAATCATACGAATCATAAATACACTAACAATGTAAATAATCGGAATATAGAGCTTTTAATGTTAAACCTGATGATGCATATAGTAACCACTGGACTTTAACTTTTAAAGCGCAGTGGTAAATATTCGCAACGCCTGCTGTTTTATTAACAACTTCTACGCTTTTTCCACAACTTGTATATATGTGTTTCATACTGTTGTCACAATCAATACCGCCTCCCCACCAAGTACCATTAACTGATTGGTCTTTATAATGAACAACGACTGTATTCTCTTGGAGGTAGGAACTGAGGTTTTATGCGAGGTTAAATGAAAGCCAGTCCTCAGAATGGTGCGATTTAATGCAGCTGCACTGCATCAGTTATAACGATTCACCTAGACAGTCAGCCCAAAACTCTTTTAGTATAGAGTAAAACTTTGCACGAAAGGACAAGTATGAAGTTTTGATGACTGCTGCCGTTACGGCAGTTTACTTTCCATTTCGCCAACGACTTCGACCACAAATTCTATCCATAGGGAGATGATGGTTTTACATTTATATTTCCTTCCGCATAAATTTTTTACCGGGTCATGGATTTCCAAAACTTTTTAGATTGATGTCTGAAAATAGTTTCTGGCTAAATGTAAGACTTAACTTAAATCGTATAAATCTGATTTCTAAATGTTATTGAAGATATCCAGTTTTGCATTTACGATTCATGAGCAGAGACACAAAAATGGGGACAAAGAGAGAGTAAAACCTTTTCATCCTAACTCAAAATTTACATCCCGCATTGTATGCAAAGTTTAGGTAAAATTCTGTCTCTGTTCTTCTAGGTCCATTAACGCAAAATCTTACATCAGAGAACAATTTGCTTTGAATTTAAATCAGAACTGATATTTTTGCAGGCAACGCCATCGTTCTATGTGTCGATAAAATATTCTGGGTGCTCATCTGGTTCATAAAACCGTTCGTTTATCAGACAATTTTCTTTATTCTTCCAGATGACATTTTGTGGTTCTCTCAAAAAAAACGTAACATCTCTTTGGATGATTATGCTTCTAAAACGCCAGCCACTTGCCGCTCGCTCGACATTTGTTTGCATAACTCGGTGTATTTTAACTGTAGTTCCGACGTAAAAGTCTGAACGAATGCGTTAAGGCCATCACATTTCCATGTACACATTTAGGTCTGCTGTTGAAGTACATTTCGAGTGGAGCAGAGAGTGCTTTCACACAACTCGTGTGCACGAGAGAGAGACACTGGAATCTGGTATCATCTTCATGTGATGTGGACTGACGATGGTTTCCAGTCGTACGGTGAAGCGAAAGGGTAGCCGCATTCAATTAATCCTATTGAATTTATGTTCTACCGAGACGAATGCATGAAGAGTGTGGGGAGTGAGATACTGAAGGAGTGGGTGACATTCTGAGAGTGAGTAAATAGATAATGTGGGAGACCAAGCAAGTTAGCGAGCCATTACTTTAAGGTGGCATAACCCCGTTACGGTATTAAATACAAATGAATATCGAAATCGATCAATACATTATGTTCAGAAAGAATAAAGACCACATATTTCAGCTAAAAATGATTAGCCATCATCAGGCCTAATTACAAGAATACAAAAAGAGTTATATTTCACAAATGTATTTTAGGTTAAAGCCCATCCCAGTGGCCGCGCGGTCTAAGGCGTGGGTCTGCAGCCGCTCGCTTGCTCGGATTGCGGGTTCGAATCTGCCGGGGTCAGGGATGTCTGTCTCTTATGAGTGTTGTGTGTTGTCAGGAAGAGTTCTCTGCGTCGGGCTGATCACTCGTCCAGAGGAGTCGTACCGAGTGTGATGAGTCTGAGTGTGATCGTGTAGCCTCGATAGTGAGGAGGCCTTGACCGACTAGGGGCTGCTGCACCATGAGAAAAACGAAATTAGGTTAAATGATAAACATACTGTAAATCCGAACAGAATATTTGTGGCTATAATGAAGAATAGAATGTTGCTTAATTTAAGTTGTACCACCCTTTTATGCTAATTTCACTGGACTCCGTTCAGCAGGCATTTAGCAGGTATTCAACCAAGAAGCAATTAAGACTAATATTGTGATCTGTAAAAGTGGCATATCGCAGTACATCAAGATTTAAGCAATGTTAAACAAATTTAAACAATTTTATCAACATTCATGTAAGTTACAGATTTCATACTATTTTTGCCTCATCAATATGTATCCCACCATATACTCCTAATTTAGGTGTTTTTATGTGTCACAGAATAAATTAACAGTAACAAAACTTCGCGAAACAAAATTAAAGATTTGAAGCTATTTCTACATGTCATTGATCCGACTGCAATATATACGTCACTTGCAAGAATTTTATATCTAATTGCGTAGGCCATATTATTTTATTTGATATTTTTTAAAGTTTTATAAACTTCAAGCTATACACTTCAAGCATACTACATTTTTACACTATATGTATATCTTCGCTTTTAAAGGTAGTGATCTCAAACCTGAAGTACATTTCTAATATATATCCCCCTTTGTATTCTTGTAATTAGGCCTGATGATGGCTAATTAATTTTAGCTGAAACATGTAACCTTTATTCATCCTGGATATAATGTTGTGTTGACTGATTATAGTATTCATTTGTTAGAGAGCGTGTTTGTCCGTCTGTGAGCTGGTAATGGTGGAGTGAGTGGGAATTAAGAAGTGAGTCAGTTAGTGATTGAGTGGATTTGTGAATTTGTCAGAGAGAAGAGACGGATGAATATTAGTGAGAAGATTCACTACAGAATGAATAAGTGCGTGCGTGATTCAGTAACGTGGATGCGAGAGAATTGTTTGTAGAGGAGGTGAATTTATGGATTTCTGAAATCTCGGTTAAAGAGCGGGTTAATACGTGGGTAGAACAGAGAGTACGGAGATATGAGTTATTTGGACTGAAAATAAATGACGAAGAGCCGATTAGTTTATGAGAAGCCGACGGAGTGAAGGAGTGAGAGAGCGACTTTCAGAGGGAGGAGAAGAGTGACTGAGAATTGACAAATTAATTAGATTGTGACTAAATAAGGAATTAGTACACAGTAAGTGTGACATTTGGAGAGGGGAGTGACCATGTTACAGAAAGAGTGTGAGTAAACAAGCGAATAAATGCGAATGATAGGCCTAAACGTGAAAGGACTTCTATTTCATAAAATAGAAGATTTTCAGTGGGGAGCGAAGTATTCTTCTTCGCTTGAGGAAACCCTCAAAAAGCAAAAGCACTCTCTGATTCATTCATGCAGAGAAGCTGCAGACGCACTTTCAAGTAACGAGTAAGTTCGCAGCTTTTTGAAAAGTTCAGACGAAATTGGAATTGTTGAGAGAGGATCTCCATTTATACGACAGAAACTTGACACAGAATTCGTAGGACATATATATGTAGTGGAACGAGCGTCACTGGATCCGGAGGCTCTCTGTGCTGATAATGTTTGGCAGTGTCCGTGTTGTCACAAGAACACCGCCGTATAATTTTCATATTGAAATCCACATTGACTTTGCAACTGAAATATATGAGTATATGTAAGTGACGTAAAAGAAAACATGAAATAATTAACAAGTATTAAATATGAACAACCTTTTATGCACAATTTCCCGCTTTCATTGCCATTTTCCCAAGATAAAGACGGAAGGACGGGAGGACACTTACTTCCCCGAGGAATGAATTTTTCTCCGAATTATAGCAAACGAATAATTTTGGGTTTTAAGCGTGTGATGGATGCTGACCGCTAAATGACTCACTTCTTCTGGGTTGTCCCGGGCCTTTGAATTCATATTTTATGGAAAACCATTTATTTTTCTTTTATCATAGCAGCGGCGCTACTTTTGGATTTCCCGAGCGGTGAACCCTTGCCCAATTTCCGAAATAGAAAATATCAATGATGCCGATGTTGCCTCACCAAGAGGATCAGACGTTGTACGGGGGGAGGGGAGTGATTCTTTTCACACTATGACCATGTGAATTCTGCGGACGAGTTCGTTGGCTTTAAAAGCAACCGCAGTTTGAAATTGAGCAGTCAGTTCCGTTTAGATCTTAGATCGAATAGGCGCAAATTTGTTTTCAAGCGCATTTACACACTCCGGAGTCATGGTGCTGAAGAAGAGGAAACATCGCAACTGAAGTGTTCCGACTATTGACTGTGATACTAATAGAGCCTAGTGGGCGTTAGTCGCTGCCTTCTCACTGCAAAGGCCCGGGTTCATTTACCAGGCAGTCCATGTGAGACATGTAATGGACAGTATGACACTGGAGCAGATGCGTCCAAATACATCGGTTTTCCCCTGTCAATTACTATCCCACCAGTGCTCCTTAATCACTCATCTGTCATCCGGAGGACGGACAGTGTGCTCACTGGTGGCTGGAAATTTACAGAGATGTAGTTTCTGCTTACGACAAGAATACAAGTTAAAAATTCTTGCAGCACGTAATACTTCTGGACCCTTCGTTCTGTTATCGTCTTTAGAGTTTAAATTCGTTATTAATTTTGAGAGGATCTCTGAAAACGAATTAAAATGCGTTTTTACACGTTTTGCATAACACGCACTATTAGTGTTCTCCGTGTCTTAACAACAGATTGACAATGAAAAATGCCTGATTGTAATGCAGTTGCTAGGATACGCAGAAAATGTACAGTATGCTTATGTGTAATAATAGTAGGGTGAAACTACACAGTCGTATTTTAATAGATCAGGATACTGAAATAATGAAACAGATTACTCTTCAGTGTAGTGTAATGCTGTCGCCCCTTCTTTTGTTTCTTCGGTGATGATGATGATGAATGTGTTGCAGTATGTTACGTTGACTGTTTCTTTGGCCTTTCCGGATTTGCTTTACCTACCCTATGCACGGCGGGATATCGTATTTCTTATTCTTCTCTTGTAAATGGTGAGATTTTTTCAGAAATATAGGTAGGTCGTCATGTTAACTCTTTTCCTTTGTATTTTAACAAAACTTTTATTTGTTGATATAATTTAGTAAAATCCGCCATATGGAATTTTAAGAATATCCTTCCATTGCGAGCCGAAATGTTCAGTGCGAAGGAACAGACGGATGGACAGGCATGACGAAACTTAGCAAGAGGGCATAAAAAGTACTCAAACTTTACATGAAGAAGACTGATAGAAGGGACAAAGTAGTGAGCCTTGTCGGAATTTGCAAGTGTCTACTTTGTTATCGACATTTCTACCTGGTCTGCGTCACTTCTGTGAGGCTTCGGACGTTTTTCACTCCCTTTAATACCGCATTGACTAGAGGAATGAAAATGCGCATACATTTCCAACTCGAATGGCTTATAAATTCCGAGCAGTTGAGGCATCTTGAAACATATGGTAATGAAATTCCCCACCAGTTCACTAATATTCTCTTACTCTCTTGAACCTTTTACATGTCACTTTAGTCATCTCAAGTCATTCTGTTGAATAAAAGGGATCCTGTCATCCTGCATTTAGGCAGTGTAGGAATAATTAAATTCTAGCTCTCTGTTGCTAAAAGAGTTCTTTATTCGCACATTTTCATCGCGACAGTAAGAACACTGCAGTATGACGTCACAGCGCGGAAGATGCGTGTCGGTCTTCAGTAACTCTGACACCATGAAGTGTCATATATATTGATATTACTTGAGAACGTGATACTGTGGAAAATATTTGGACAAGGAAAGAGTAAGTATCAAAACACTGTAGTACAATACGCAATAGAAGGCTTATTAGTTCTTAAAATACTTTTTAGAAGATATTATTAGTACAATAAAATCAAAGAGGATGAGCTGGATGGGTCGTGTGACAAATATGGGAAAAATTAAGAATAGTTACAGAATTTTAATCAGGAAACCACGGAAGCAACATACCATTTGGGAGACAGAGTTTTAGGTGGGGGATAATATAAAATCTGACCTTAAGATAGTAGAATTTGATGGTGTGATACGGATTCATCTGACTTAGTTTAGGGTGTGGTGGTTGTCTGTTGTTGTGAGGTTAGTAAATTTTGTGTTCCGTAAAATGTGATGAACTTCTTGGCCCCCTGAGCAATTGTTAATTTCACACGAATGGTTCTGCAACATGCATTTGGTTAACTGCAATGACAATCATGAAAACTGAATCCAGTTGATTTATTTATCACCTAGGGCCACAGTTTTCTCGTGTACCTACCTCTGTTGTCAAAGTGCCTGTAGTTCCATACATTACACCAGACCAGCTCGTAACAACTGTTTACTTCATTTGACGTCTTCTTTTTCTGGCATATGACGCCTCATAATTGGTTCCCGGCGTTTCGAAAAGACACAGTAGTCCCATCTTTAAGGGTCGACTCTTGAAGATGAGATATTATGTTGTATCGAAACGTCAGAAACCATTCACGTGGTGAATCAGTCTTAAGTTTCAGAAGAACGGATACTTCAGCCGGGAAAACCTAAAAACGAACTGTGTTTCACTTTCTTGAGTAGTGAAAGTGGGTTGTATTTTGCACCGCCTTACCTACCAACATATTGAACTAGTATAAAGTGGTTTTATAGCCCTCTTGTTCACCATTTGTCTCTAGATTTCAGTCAGACAGTACTCTGGTGTTATAACTTCACGGGCTGTGACGCTGCCTTTGCTGCTCGTGTTACCATGCCTTTTGTACTTCTTGGTGTATGGCGTCCCATTTTCTCTCGTATGAAATGAAAAATACATTTTTAAACAGTTCACACAACTTTATTGTTAAACGAATTTGTTTTGTTTACAAAAGCTACATGTTTCGGTTTGTATGTCAAAGGTATCATCAGGCTAAACTTTACTGAATACAAAAGTATTCTTGGTTTCTTACTCTTTATATTCCATCACTTACCGCCAATAGGGAACCGATAGGGACAAAAACGTGAGAGAAATATTTTGTAAGCAATGCAGATGAATTAACAGGAAACTTGCAAACTTGGGTTTGTTGCTGTATCGATGTCTGAAATGATGTGGGAGAATTGTCGTATGCAGTAATTGGGTCACATTTCGATTTCACTGTCCTTAATGTACCTTCAATAGCGTGGGTTAATCCTATTACATTGAATTAGACACGACACTTGTTAGGTGATTTGTGTAATTAACAACTGGCTAGTCGATGGTAATGCCGGGAAATTATGACGATTACTGGTGTCATTAATGTCGACCACACACGCACACACACAAACACACGCACGAAATCAGGGTCACAGTCTCTTTACACCTCCTGCATCATCCTCGGCACGTCCGGGGTTCAAATCATAGCCAATGGACAATCTGTCCTCTTTGAAGTTGTTCTGATTTTCTTCAGTACCTCCAAATAAATGCCAAGATAATATTTTACATCAGGCCACGAACACTTGACATTACTTTAAGCTTACGTTTCAAAAAACAGTCTATTATTAAACACGGCTTACATACACAGACACTCGCCGAAAAGCGCAGTAGTTACGTTTTGGAAGTCTGGGGCATGTCGAATTTTGTGCAAGTCGGAAATAAATGTACATATGGTAAGCCATATATACGTACAAACAAGGGAGTCCAGCTGAAATCAAAACTTCAACACACTGGAAAATTGTCGGCCGCAGCGTGGCTGCTCTGCCGCTTATGTTGTCGCCCAGCAGTACTCTTCCGCCATTTTCCTCTCATTGCATTTTTATTCCCGCAAATAAAATTTGGAACGCGTTTCAAAAATTTCATTATTCAACTTCTTTTTTACTTTTTTTAAATCGTGTAATTCAGAAGTTGCCTAAGTCAGAGAGTGTTGGTAAATTTAAATTTGGCGGCTTCGATAGATAAACCAAGCATAAATGAATGAATGAATAAATAAATAAATAAATAAATAAAATAGTAACACGCAGAAATACTGGCTGTGGATAAGATTCTATGTAAAAGTTGCCTACGAAAAAATCACTACAGTAACATCTAACCATTTTCAATTGTTTTACGTAGGATGCCGGCGAAGAACGCGTGTAGACGTCGGGCTGGCTCAAGCTAACAAATTGGACCGATGCGGGAGCAATACTCCTCAAGCAAATAAACAGAATCCCTTAATTGAGTTTCCTGGGGTGTAAACTGATTTGCTTTGTTTGTGCCACATGTGCTCTTACAACCGAATCGCGCTGCTCGCTGCGCAAGTCCACTTCCTGCATCACACTTCTGGGTATCCCCCCCCCCCCCACCCCGACCCCAAAGTTCTTTTCCAACAAAACTTTACTTGTTCTTTCAGCTCTCGCATATCTACTATTTCTGATTCATAGCCGTGCTTTTTCCTCAAATACTCCCGTATTCACTACAAATCCTACTGTTTTTCACTGCGCATTTTCACACTTTCTTCTTGTTACTTCTTTCAAAGACAAATGTTTGTCGTCGCTCGAGAACTCCACACGTAACGAAAAACTTTTAAATATCGAGAGCCTATAACGTCATCTTAGAAAGCTGAAACTTGTGTTCTGCAGAAGTAGAAGTAGATTTTACGTATATTCCAATATTTTTACTAGGAAATGGAATAGCTCCGTCAAGCTAGGCAACCAGCAATAGAAGGAAAGTTTCTCTGTATCAACGTGGACACCCAGCCTCCTATTAATTGGTATGGGGGCTTTTCTCGGGGCGGTAAAGCGGCTGTCACGTGGAGCTAAGCACTGCGTGAATTTATGCATCTGCCCATTAATTTCTGTTCATGTTGTGCTGTGTGATTAAGGATTACGACGAATTTACGCTACCATTAGTTCGCCTGTTTTCAATTGCTTCTGGTCGCAAAACTTTTCAATATGAACGAAATTTCGGAAATTTTTCTTCATCCATAATCCATGGTGATGTTTTCGGACACATTCTTCGAAAAGATTGAAATTTATTTCATACCAACATGGCCGACGGATCGGGAATATTTCATCACATTCATTCGCCGTGAAATTTTGAATTATTATTATTATTATCATTGCATTTCCTGTTCACTGTTCTGCCAAAAACTTTCTAATTATACGGCATGTATTAAGTATTGCTGCTTTCTGCATTAGAATATATAGAGCAGGGCGGACATTAAGCAGTTTTAAACTTTCGTGTAATTTGTTTGGAATAATACCCGTTGTGGATAGTATTAGTAGTATTATATAGGCCGTTTTCATTTGCCATATACTTATAAGCTCTCCTGTCAAGTCTGTATTCTTCTGGAACTTCTCGGTGATAGTGCTGTGCAGGCTGTGACTGTTGGGAATTGCTACGTCTATTAAGTATTCTTCTTTGATGTTTTTGTCAAGTGTAACTATGTCCTGTTTACTCTTATGGATAGTTCGATCAATTCTTATTATTTCTATTATTATTATTATTATTATGTAACAGTGAAGTACAAGAAAAACTTTTGCACCGCATAACGGCAAGATTAATACACAGTAGGTAGCTAGAGATAGTGTAGTAGGAAAACGTGGAAAGGAGGATGATGGAAGTATAAAAATATGAAGAGAATGCTCATGAAGTGGGAACGGATAAGTGGTTAAAGAGACAAAGAGAGAAGAACAATTAGGCATAGAAACGCTACGCAAATAACAGTTTAATAAAAGAATGGAGATTGGCTAATAATAAGACTTCATCTTTCGCTGTTATTACGTTTTTACAGTTAGCTGAATAACAATTAAGTACGATGTGAAACGTAAATTATAAAAGTGGCACCCTTACCGAAAAATTTACACTGGCTTGACAGTAAACTGAGAACCCTGTCCTTTGTACTTTTGGTTCAAAAGGCACAGGTGCAAAGAGCGAACGGCAGCCAACGGTCATCCTCACCACTACAACTGCTTTCACTTACATAGTTACGCCAAACTCAAATCTCAGTCCGCAAATTTTGCTTATCCAAGCCCACGCTTCGTACGACGTAAAGAAAGACACTATAAGTGTGAGGCTAACATGTCTAAAGCATTATATTAGTGGAACACACGAGGCCAATATTTCAGCCTTTGCAATTTTTATAGTTAGCATTTGCTGTGTCCATTTCCTTTTTCTTTTACCTCACGTCTCATCGTAATAAAAATTCAGTCCAGTTCTGAAGTGCTGACGACAGTTGAGGCTCAGGGTGAAGGGAGTATACAATTGACTGTTTGCTGTATCAGCCCTGATTATTTGTCAGTTTGCTAGGCAAGCTGACACACACAAAATTTATACACGTGTCTGACGACGAGACACTGGCTTGTAAACCATTATACAAGTATATTTGCAGTTTAGTTGTTAAGATTCAGTTCTGTTTCTAAATTGTATTGCAGGGGGAATTATTTTAGTGAATTTGCATGTGGAAACCCCTTAATTCTGAAATACGTTGCGACTTTTGTTCGTCCGGGCGAAGACCTAATTTGCAGGTCACCACACAACGTTTTAGCTTTGTTTCAGGTTCCCAACGACCCTCACTAATTAGTTGCAATTAATAATACACGATTCATTAGTCAATCAGTTTTTAACAGAACAACCGAATTTCGCTACACATGACTGTCTTCCCATTAGCTGACAAAGAGATCAAGCAAGGGTGGCAGTAAGTGATGCCAAAACGTCTACATGTGCGAGACGAAAAATTTGCCACCCTAGAAGATTTGTCACTGTTAACGTGCCATTTCTAATTATTTTAACATACGACTTCCTACAAAATTTTCCTTTTTTGTTTTACAGAAAGCGTTTATTTAGCTACTTACTGAATTAGTTATTTAGTTGCTTATTTTGTCCTGACCTGCTCTTGGGCCCAACCAAACTTTCTTTCTGTAGAAAGAAACTGCCGAAACGTGAACCTCCATCTCCTGCCAAGATTAAGAATATACGTAATTACATATCTTTTTTTTTTCATGTTTCGGCAGCCCTCCTCATCGTTGAATTTTAGAGATCTCACTCAGACACACCACATTCGGTAGGACGCCTCTGGACGAGTGATCAGCCAGACGCAGAGACCTCTACCTGGCAACACACAACACTCACAACAGACATACATCCATGTTACCGGCGGGATTCGTACCCACAATCCCAGCAAGTGAGCGGCCGCAGACCCACGCCTTGGACCGCCCGGCCACTGGGATCGGCAGTTATATATCTGCTCCTTTATATATCTTCATAGTGTTGTGATAGTTAAAAACAGGGACATTTTCTGCAACTTTTACCTTCATTAATAGGTTTTCAGATCAAAATACGAGTAAAAACCGACTCAACTTACATTTTCTTTTCAGTAGGTCTAATTGTCAGAGACTTTCTTTCGTTCCGATATTAAAATATGAAACCACATGCCGATTATCCTGACGTCGATAACGAAAATCGAATTGGGAAAGAATCCCGCCCGGGGCAAAGATATATGTCTATAACTGTGTTGTTTACCCCTGTGTAAGCGAAAGCCTTGAGATGGTCCGATCACTATTGATATTATTTCTACTAAATGTTCAAGTGATTGTTTAAGAAAGTAATATATGATTCTAAACCATAACACGCCAGAGTTCTATTCCATGAAAGCACATGAACAAATTTATAGAACAAAAATAGAAGAAATACAGAACTCCGAAATCCTGCCTCCAGTGTACACCTGTAAAAAAAAGAAAGAGACATGCAGTTATAAATGTGATGATTATTTAATAGAACATGCCTGTATGAGTAATGACAGCTGTATATCCAATTACCATCATGAAACTAAGCATAATCTTCCATGCTATAAAAATAGTAAGTTTCTAAAAATACTACAGTACAAATTTATATTTAACCCACACAGAATGTCAAGATCCCGTATCTATGCTCAGCGTAGCGTAAATTTCAGTCCCCTGTTTCAGTGGTCATAATTTTCACAAGAAAGGACAGAAAAAGCGAGAGAGAGAGAGAGAGGCATAACACATCCGCCTGCCCGTTCCCATATTAATGATCTGATGATAGCAGACCGGACCAGATGAGACCAAGCCGCGCCCGCCCCTCGTCTCATGCACCGCCAAGCATCAAAACGCTGTGATGGTGTGACGCTCTCTTCCCATTCAACCTCACACCGTGACTATAAGCAAACACTCTCTTTGAGGATACCGTCGTCACGGCTGTGGAGTGCCCCTCGGTTCCTAGACTTTTACACAGTACTAGAGCAAATGGAAGCGTCTAGATCACGCCTGAAAGGGACACTACAAAGGAAGCAGCGCATCAATGGTACGTTTCGCAAAATGTGGTTCTGGAGCCCATTGGAGATGCTCGAAGTATTTCGTGAGATTCACAGAGGAACATGATGCATCAGTAAAAAGGAGAGAAGAATTACGTATGCGAGATTTCGGGCTTCCGCTTAGGCGTGGTTGAAGTCTTCGCTCTTCTGGGACGTTGCGCTGCGTGGGTTGGTAATTGGTTACCGACGTTTCAGGACAAATCATTGGTCCCATTTTCAAGGGTCAAGGAGGCCAAGAAGAATGTTGAAAAGAAGTGGGTGCATGAATATTTAGGTTATGGTGTGAGAGCGACTGGTTCCCACGGAAGGTAAGGGAAACCAGTCAGGTTGCTGAAGCCCTGAAAAGGGCCGTGCTGCGGTCAGTATGGGTGCCCTCTACATCACTGCACCATACTGACTGCAGCAGGGGCCCTGTTTAGGGCTCCAGGAACCTGACTGGTTCCCTTACCTTCCCTGGGAACCCATCGCCCCTCACACCGTCCCCTATATACCCACGCACCCCACGGGTTCCCTCATTTTTCTTGCGCTGCTTGAACCTTGAATATGGCTGCGATGCTTGTCCTGAAACGTCGGTACCAACTACCAATCTTCTCTGCGCAACGTCCCAGAAGGGCGAAGACTTAAAAAATTACGTATATTTTGATGATCACTCTTTGCTGTACGAAATGATGTTTCCTGTAGAATGTTCCACTATAACAATCCATATGCAGAATTAGTTTTCTTTTATTTGTGGTGCAAGGAGCCGGGATAGCGTAGTAGGTGTAGTCGCTAGGACACGATCTGGTACCGAGGACTCGTGGTTTTATTTCCGACAGTGCTTAACATAAGCTATTGTTCGTCGCCTCTAAGCATTCACATCGTTCATGTGGCTCACTATGCGTCGTAATTAATGGGTATTCGGAGCTCTTCCCAGGGGGTAAAAGGGACGGAATGTACAGCTGGTTACGCACCTAAGTCTAATACGGTAGTTATGAATTAGTGCACCTATGTACGTACCTGCCCTCCTATATATATATATATATATATATATAATATATATATATGCCTTCATGGCTTACACACGGATTTCTCTTTAACTGCTGTCTCTTGATGCTAATATCCATCTCCCATTATGATGGATGAAATCATACATGTGCTAATACCATGACAGAGAAAATCCTGAATATTCGGAGTGACGTCTGTGCCAGTGCCACTTTTTTCACCACAAATCCCATATGAAATCTCCTAGAATTGAAACCGGTTCTGCAACGTAAGAAACCAGCGACTCACCACTGTTGCAAGATTTATGCCCGGAGCTACACAAAACTTCTTTGAAGTCGGCACGGCAATTACTTTTAAACGCCATGAAATGTTTTACGTATAGCATGCAAATTGTGTAGGTGAAATGGATATTGGAAAGAAAAGAAAGTGGCTAGGACCGTGAAAAAGCCGTGCAGATGGTACGATTTCAGAAAGCGTGTCTCACCTTCTATCATTTATAAGCATGTTGATCGTCAACTAATGAAATTTGGAAAAAAAATGAATCAAAGAACGTTTGTAGGCAATTTTCGTGACTTGTATGTCATTGGTACAGGCTTAACTTCTACTACCTATAATTTTAAAGCCCAAAGATTGAGATCGATTTTTCATTTAAGGATACAATTCATGATACGGCAGGAAGATCGCTGTGTTCTACAGTGATGCTGTAGGTATTTATCTGACAATGTACCAGGCGTCATAACCCGGAAGACCGTAATTCAAACTATAACCGAAGTAATATCGTAACTTTTAGGAAAATATGCATTGTTAGGAATCTTGACGAGATTTATTAACAAGGTACAATATTCGCTTTTTTTTTATGGAATCGAAACAGGGACTCGTTGTATGGAACTGACAGGATGCATTAATTTTGTTGATTTACTCTTACACGAACGACATTCAAGTTACGCGAGGATTACATGCATAAATCACACTCACTGTAATTATTGTGATTACATTTTTGTATCTCATTCTTATCTTTTTATTGTCCAGGAAATCACTGCACATTAATCACGCTCATAAGCTTTCATTTGTTTTTATGAAGTAAATCCTGTGGGTTTGCTTGTGTATCTTTACTTTCAGTTAATTTTGAGTGCCTCAGGCCAAACAATGCAGATTAGCGGGAAGAGAGTTTGGATTGCATAATAGTAATGTTCTTAGTGCCGGAGAATTTGTTATTCAGTATCTCGTTATCTTCCCAGCCACAGAACCTTCACACAGTTGTAATGAAATGCATAGTTGCGTTTTATAACACAGTGGTACAGGCAAATAACTCTTACTTTCAAAACCTTCTTCCTTTAGATGTTAAACGGAAATATTCTTAAATATTAAATCATTCCAATAGTTTACGCAGAGTGAAAGATAATTTTAGGCGCTGATTATGCACAGTCACGAGTAAATCGTACTTATTAAGGCCTACATAAGATTTCTTACACACGTATTTTCTCCTATGATTTAAGTAAATTTCCCACCATTCTAACATATTTTGTAACTATATTGATTACTTGTTAAGAGTTATTAAATCCTGGCAAGTATCGATATACGGAAAATCAGTGAAGGTTTACTGCGACATCTGTTGACGATTAGAAACATCTGCATTTTTCCTGTACCCTGTTATGAGCTGAGGATTACTGTGCAGCTAGTTGCACGGCAGATTTCTGTGGCGGAGTGAAACAGGTGTTCGTGTGCCAGAAGGTAACCTTGAATGTGTGTCCATGTTTAGTAGAGCGTCGTACTGGGTGTCTTGTGGCTGTCGTTAAGTGAAATGTGTACCTTCTAAAATTTGTTGTGGTTATGTTTGTGAGGGTGTGATGAATCCAATTCGGAGCTTTCATGAATCCAGATTTGGAGCTTTCTTTCCAAAAAGGACGACACTGAAGCCAACTGTAAGGTAAGTGCTTCTTATTGTATCATGTTTGCTACTGATTTCTAACCCATGACATTTGTAATTTATTGTAACATTAAGGGAATCAATTTTCAATAATATATCGTGAGTGAATACTGTTACTACTACCGCTCTAATAGTAGTAGTGGCCAGTACGACCACTTCTCTTACGTACCTACGTAATCGGCGTAGCTTGCATATGGCCTCTAGTGTCAAGGTTTTCGTATCTGTAAGGAAAAATGGGGATGATATGCAACAATAATAATAACAACAGTGATAAGAGTTTCTGTGAAGTGTTGTATTCATCATTATTTACTTTAAAAGCTTTCCTCTGTAGTTAGCATATCATAAGGAGTAGGGAGTTTATTAATAATTTAGCTCGAGCTTCGTTTAGGTAAGTAAATATATCAATAAAAATTATGCCAGGAAACTTCTGTCGATTTTATCATCTACAGCTTAAGCAGTTGATGTGCCGGAACTTGCAGCACCATATGGTTTCTGTTTTCTGAGATGTGGCGCTGTGTAGCCTAACCATACCAGCTTTTGAAAGGAAACTGCTTTATCAACCATAAATCTATTCTGATAATGGAGACAGCGGCTTCTCCTGGAAAGTCGGTATACTTACACCAGACTGCACGGTGCCATATCACAGAAGACAGCAGTCTTCTTAGTTATTGCCGTGAGAACCTGAATCTCAATTATTATACAAATCTGCCTCCCATTGTGTGCATAATTTCGACTTACAGTTTCCACCATGTTTAAGTTTTAGAAGTGACATCAAGTGATTGTTATTATAGTTACATTTGTAGTGTTACCAACGACCCAGTCTCCTCCGCTTTTATAATCTCCTTGCATCTAGTCTGGCCCTTAAGTAAATGCTGAAAAATATTATAGGTATTTGGCAGATATGATTAATTAATTAAATTAAATATTTTATTTATTTATATGCTGAATTAACAGCTTGATGGCCATTTATAAAGGAACAGAGTACAAAGCGACGACACATAAATAAACTCAAGATAAGAGAAAAGACCGACTGAAAATAAAAAGGAAAAAATCATTGCAATTATTTGTAATTAAAAGTCAAAATTAAGAAAAAATAAAGAGGAACGATTATACATAATTATAATTGGCACACAACCAATAATAGGGGTATCTTGATTGAAATTAAGTTCTATAGTAACATCAAATGTAACCTCAAGGCTGCGGTGCGTCCGTAGCATCTGCTGCGGGGCCCTTCGCAAAAAAAAAAAAAACGTGCAGGCATTTTCCTCTATAAATACACAATAATATGAAACAATGTTATCGCCATTGCTATTCACCTGCACCATATAAAACGTAATTATAAAACAAATGTCCCTTGAGAGGTAAGATTGTGCGGGCAGGCTGGTCACATTTCATGCGCAGTAAGAATTCGACACGCTCCATAATATAAAATAATTGGCATGTCAGTTCTTATAATGTCATTTCTCTTGGCTGGAAATACCGTGCTGTCCGTAATAATTTACATTACATGGTAGTTCTGTAGGCCTACTGTTGATGTAATTAAAGTTAAAAGCTTCAGTAATACGTTTAGTGTAAAAACTAATATTTTAGGGCCATGGGAATTGATTCTCTAGCCAGGAATTTAATGTTGCATCATATTGTCAGCAGACTGTATTATCGGCCTATATCGTTCTTCTGTGAAACATCTTGAGCCTGCTAACAAAAACTAAAGTTGTGGGCAAGGCGTGCGACATCGTATTGACAGTACGTCTGTATCGATGTAATTGTGTAGCTATAAGCCGTATTCCTCATTTGCAATACATTTTTTATGAACATTTATACCACAGAATTTAAAAACACCTTCGAATGTTGACATGATACGCAGCCAACAGTTTCGATTCAGATTTTATGATACGCGATAAAACTAAAAAAATCTTTAACTACTTTTGTTATACAAAAATTTATATTCGTAATTAAGACTGGCCAAAATCACATACCAACTATTTCTGATCCTCTTTGCGATTTTAAGGTGCACATAGCACTGTAGTTGAGAATTCGTTTCTTCTGTTACATGACGCTGAGTCCATGGATATTCAGATCCCGACGTTTCGGGCAACGTAGTGTCATCTTCAAAGGTCGAATTTTCCAAGAACATTTTATCTTCTTGGACGTTTCGATACGATTGTGATATCTTAGGAAGTGGCTTCATGTAGTGGCCTGGTCAGTAAATGAGATCAGTGCAAAGAGGATTTTATGGAACTATTTTGTGAGAATGCTTGGTAGATAGAAATGCTTGTGGTCGTATCCTGAGTTGGTTAGTTACGTAACTATATTCAGGTCTCACTTATCGTACCGAAGCAAAATATTACAGATTGTAATTACGTATCGTTTTGACGATGATACATCACACGTAGAGTCACTCAGCGCTTTGATGCCTGTCGTCCAGTTTTACAAAAGCACAGGAACGTAACAGCGTCATTCAGCAGCTAGGCTTCTTTCCCCCGTCATGTGTAAACATGGACAGGCAAATATTCACCTGGTTCTGTTAGAGCTCTGCTCTGCGAAACACGTGTCTGTTTCAACTGACACAGTATGGTACATGCCCAGCATAGGCGTGTTTATTGAAAATTGCTGCACGTTGTTGGACTGTTTTTAATATAGACGGTATTAAATAGCATTTAATATACACGTTGGACTATTTTTAATGTAGACTGTATTAAATAGCAGTTAATAAAGGGTGTACATTTGTCGGATCACAATTTTATATAGTCAAGAAAAATGTAGGGTACAAATAACATAAAACAAGGGGTTACTTCCACAATTTTCCTACATCAGTATGGGGAACCTTTAAGGGACTGAGTGTCATAACTGCTACAGATTTCAAATAAATGTCTGGAAAGTGCATGTACGATTCTTGATGAGCCGCGGGAGAGGGGGGTCCTTCTGAGCTGCTGAGATATGCAGACATTTTTAACGCCATTGTTAATATGTAGTAAAAATATTATTAAAGTAAACAAGTTCGGTAAAAACATATTTTATGAGTTTTACATTATACGTTGCAACAACATTACACACGTACACTGCAGTTACAAGCAATTTTATGCTTATGTATAAAGTTTAACAAAACTGAGTCAGTGAAGCCTAGTGAAATATGAGTATTTCTTTGCCGCTCTTAGCTTCGAGTGACTTTCGTTTCGATATAAATAAATATAGTCACGCATCGAATAGGCTTACGTGCCGAGCAAACTGCGAAGTCGGTATAGCGCGACTCGCTATAGGCTGGACGGTTTGGGATTCGAAACCCATTGGGGGCAGGAGATTTTCTGTTCTCCACACCCGTCCAGACGGGCTCTGGGGCCCATCCAGCTTCCTGTACAATGGGTAACTCGGCTGTCTGCCGGGGACAAAGTGGCCATGGCATGGAGTTGACCATCCACTCCATCTAGAGCCCCTGGTTAAGAAGGAGTAGAGCTCTACCTCTACTCCCCCCTCTGTGTCTTCTTGATATGTTGTATCTTTACCAAGCAAACTAAGCTGCGACTTTGTGGACCTGCCATAGGTTTTAACCCCCTCCCCAGTGCTAGTCACGCTGAAATTATTTAGTAAATGTTCTTCATTTTAATATATGCTTCCGATAATTTCTTGTTTGTTATCACAAGTTATAGGCTTTCTTTATATGTTTATCGCTGTTAATCGCTGTGTGATTTTGTAAACAAAGACACTTGTAGTGTAAGTCAATAGCGGCTATGCGTTCAGCACTTTAATTACGGAGTCCAATTAGCGTGGCTGTGTAGAGCCTCGCTAATGAATCATGAGCACTGCGGAGTTCGTTCCTCACGTAGCCACTAGCCTGGTTACGTTGCAATGCAGTTGTTGGTTACTGTTGTTACTGCTGCGCATTGCAGGTCATTACTGTCTAGCCTACGTGTGTTGAAACATTGCTTCAAATATGAACAAGAACTTGTAACTTTCAAAGCACTCGATATTATTTCAAAATACACAATTGTTGCTAACTCCATAGTCCGGTTTGAGAATTTGAAAATCTCTTAACACGCCAAGAAATTCTCTGTATTTTAGGGAACCGGAAGCTTTATTTTTAAGTTTACAGAATGGTCAGCATTGAATCCAATCATGAAAGAGTTAAATGCAGTCCGCATTCTCCCGTCTTGTTGCTTTGAACTTTATTTTAAACCCTTTAATGCCGGCCTCGGTGCTCTGTACGGACTCTTTTAATTCTTCCACTATGCCGGCTTCGATGCACTGTGCGTTTTGTGAATGCATTTACATGTAGCCTACTGTAAATTAAAAACCCCTCTGTTCTAGTCAAAAACTGTAATTTTAACCCCAGAGTCAATGAATGGTTAATGCTCTTCTGTCTGGGCCTAATATCTCACTCTGTCATTCACGTTGGCATTTCGAACTGAAATCGTGTTGTAATAGTCTAAATTTATATCTGTATTAACATAAGTTTTAAATTATGCTTACTTGCAGCATATGCGCCCAGACACACTCCACAGCTGTAGAGTGCATCAAAGCATCAATTAATTCTGAAGTTTCAGTAAATGTAGTCCTATATGGTCGCTGTTTGTTGGGCCTGTACCTGAAGTATTCTTTGATATCGCAGTCTTGAGTAATATCGAAGATGTGAGCTCTGTTTTTTTTTAAAAACAAGTTATGTTAATTAGTTGAAGGATAGCCCATTGCGACGACATTGTTTTGCCCACACGCTGACAGTTTTTTCATATGTAATTACGAGCTTTTGGCTTTCGGTCCTGTTCCATGGAGCATTCTTCACTGGATTAAAATTATTACAAAAGGGAAAATTTCTGGCTTGTTCACGTCCATATTTTACGAAGAAAGGAACGTGCGTGTGCTGTTGAGAACACGGCTACATGCTTTCGTTTTCCTAAAAAATGCGGAAAATTTCCTGAATAATTAAGCAATTATTAGCTTAACAATAAGAATTCTTCTCAAAGGAATTCACTAATTAATTAGCCATTATAACATGCTTTTATACTTATCATTCTCCTCGTCATCTGTAATAATAAATGTTATTAGTGAATTCAGTATCTATCAGGAGATAATCAGATCATCAGACTATTTATTCTTGTTACAAAGTTTTTGTGACAGTCGAGTTTAATGGTATGGTGCATGTTGCATTTTTTATCTACAGTAATCTAAATGAATTACCTGTGTAGACTGTGTACATGGGTTACAGTCCTTTGTCTGTTGCAGCGTAATGGCACGCCGATATATAGGTATGGAGCTTCAACAGTTGAACGTGCAGTGCATTATTGATGCCGGTATGTAGGTAATTGATTTTAAAATAAATTCTGTAACAGAGAATCCGATTACATTTTCAAACTGTGAAAAGGAAAGAACAATGTATACAAATGTATTGAAATGATACATCATCAAGTTTCAGTTCCCGCCCATTTAATGTATTTTATTCTCCGAATACAGCATTGCCGATATTGAAAACTCATCGATAAGGAATGGATATACTTTCTGCCTCACAGCGTGATACATTAGGGTTTTTAAAACGTCTTCTGCTCTCAGACTCTTTGATGGTAAAGTAAATGGCTTAGGCCAGCTTTCTTACGGTGCAAATTGAAGTATGTAGTGAGCTGTGACCATGATTACGCTGTCAGATCCTACTTACGTTGTGCTTAGACCGAGCATATTGTGAAAGGAATTTTTGTTTCGAATTAGAATTGAGCCTTCTTCTTATCTCATTACATGTTGCTAGTAGGAATTCGTTGTTAAAAAATTGTATCGTGTGAAACTGTAGACAGAAATTCACCGATGTCATTTAAATATTATGTAACTCTGAAGTCGCTACAGTTTGCGTGCACTGTTTCCAAGTAAAACACAAAGTAACCAGAAAGGAAAGTTTTAATCTATGCGACCGAAATCCCATACAAAATCACGTTACCAGTTTGTAATTTATATTTTGTGGCTATTTCTTTGGGTGACGTGAAATCTAGTTCTACGTGAAGGTTGACTCCTAATTTCAGAAAAGTTTTATATGCCACGAGATTGAACAGTGGCGTATTTCGCCTTCACAGGGTGGTTTCAGAAAGGAATAATAGTGATAGAATCAGAGCTTTCTCTCTGTCCGGAGGGTTTTTTTTTCATGATATTTAGTAATAATTTAATGCCATTCAACGCTTTGCCCGACAGAATTCACACGCTTTTATCAAGAATATGCTGAGCAGTTTATTTCTGGACGTGTTGGAAAACGGAGACCACACGTTTACCGCGAGACTGTGCCACCTTGATCAAACATTCACAGAACCTGTGTGTGTGGAACCTTATAATTACAAATAAATAGTTTGGAGCAGTGCAGTATTCGAGCGCCTCACAGTGGTGCTCATGAAAATTCCAGTCTTGTGCGATATTACACCGTGTAGAGTAAAGCATAGTTACCAATGTCTCGGATCAGATTTCTGCCCTAATCTTCAGGGCAGTCCTTACTCTTCTTGGATTACCCTTAAGATGGAGACAGAAAACTCTTCCGAAATGTTGGGAAAAAATATCAGTCTGCACAGTCATAACGTCATGACCCAGACAACTGGACTATTCATATTTGAAAAAGAAGATGCTCAAGGAATTTTATGCAGGAGACTGCAGGTTCACATCTCAAATGGGTACAGGAAGAACGAACTTGAAGCTTTCTCAAACATTGCCTCAAAACTGGGGCGTCAGTGCATCTGTGCACAAATGGTTTAATAGTGTTAAATTTCATATCATTCCCTGATGTTAGGGACAGATTTTATTTTCGAAACACCGGACTCCCATTCCGGCCCGCAGCGGTTGATGCCCATTAGTGGTCTGCTTATTTCGTTTTAAGAGCCCCTTGTTGAGATGTGAATTTGGGCTACAGGTTTGATTTCCGCGATACACAAACTAGACAGCCCGGATGGAATTAAACTGAATATTTGGATACTTCACAACAATTGCTGTATTTTCCTCCAGCTCCCTCTAGCGAATTTGACTTCCAGGAAACCCGCGTACAGAAATTGCTCAAAAATCTAGTCCCCACCTAAAAATTCTAAGCTCCTGGTAGGTGACATGGATACCCACAAATATTTAGTTGCACGGGCGACATGACGCCCGGGATTTGTCCAACCCTGCACGAGACTATAACTTCTTCCTTCGAAACATTCTCCGACCACATGCATGAGCTTTCTCGTATCTGAGTCAGCGTTATACCGTGCCAGAAGTTTACATACAAGTCACTGAGATTTAATGGCGTTGTATCAAATGCTGTCTACAGTGGAACGTGAGTTATTTATTGCGTAGGACCAACTGGAAGTGATGCAAGCGTAAGAAGTCAGGGCTGTCTAATTTCAGAGGTAGCAGAAAATCTAGAAATAATCCTGATAGACGATAGCCGAAGCCGAAAATAAAATCGAAAGTGGATAGACAAGCGACAAAAACATTTGATAAGCTAATGTTCAGTATCATTCGTATAGGTTACATAATACGTGCTGTATATGGTAAGTGACTACATAGACACAGAAACCACTCTGCATGGCTACTGTCACGACGGCCCAAGTTGCAACACTTTGTCATAGCGCTTCAGGTGTATATGTTACTGGACACTAGTGTGTATAGATCCGTTGTTTCGTTACCACGTAATTGTTTTCAAACTTCATAAGTAATTACGTAGTAAAGCGGATATAACCATGTTAGTATAACGACTCGCTACGGACGGGAGGTCCATGGTATTAACCCCGTCGGGGCAAGAGATTATTTCTTCTCTGTAACATCCAGCCCTGGGGCCCACCCAGCCCCCTGTATAATGATTACCGGGGCCCTTCCCCGAGGGTCATGCGGCCGGTGCGTACCCCCTTTGTCCAGTCATGGCATGTTACGGGTTGACCTTAACCTTTAACTTTACCTCACGGTTATAACCAGATTCATAGGTGACGCATGTGAGGATATGCGTTTGGTTTTGCGTTTGATAGATCAGGGGTCTTATTGTAAATGCTGTCAGCAAGCAGGAGCGACACACTGATCAGCTCAGATCTTTGAGAATTTAAAATGTATTAAAAATTTTTAACTCAAGAGATCGCTCAATTATTAACGTCTGGCGGGATTCGTGATTGTAAGCTTAAGAAATATGCGAAGAGATTGGGTCGATGCTCCTTGTTCGCAGCTAATAAGTTCAGATTTAATAAGAATATTAAGCTCATGAGCGTTGTTATAACGAGGGTTCCTATTATAAATACTGCGCTTCTTCTTTTCAAAGGTTTCTCTCTTTGTAGCGAGGGGGATGGGTATTATAATTAATAGTTATATACCGTTGAGATTATTTGGACCTAAGATGGAGTAAGTAACAAGTCGCTGGAGAAAACTTCATCTTCTGCCTTCATAATTTGTACTCTTTCCCAATATTATGACGAAGATGAAATCAAGAAGCATTAGATTGACGGGCATGTAGCATGCACAAGGAATATGAAAAATATGCACAGCATTTCTACCTCTTATGTAAAGACAATGTGTAAGCTCGAATACTTCTAGATCGAAGCACCTTTCCATGAAGGCATTAAAGAATTTGAAACATTGCGAGAGTTGTACTAATCTGAAGGCTCTTCATATGTATCTCGGGGAAAGTACCATATAATAATATTGAATACGAAGCTGTGGGAGGTACAAATCCGTATTTGACTCTTTATTTTTATGAGAAACATGAATCGTCGTCAGAATCGAAAGAAGACTTCTAAGTGGAAGGTTACTCTGCTTGTAGTGTATTAGGATATGTCTTTCATGGTGTGAAAATCAGTTTAGATCTAAAGTAATTCATTCCTGATCTTTAAATTTTTATTTTAAAGTTCCATTTATTTCGGACACGATGTAAACATAACGTGCTCTTTGCTCCACATTGCGGGACATTCCCCGCGCTCAGTTATTCCTTTCAGACACCCGTTGTTAATTCCATACTCTTTATTTTTACCGTGTTCATTGTTCACGCTCTTGCATTTATTCCATCAAACCACACGTCAACAAACCTTTTTAACTTTTTATACACATATTCGTAAAATATTTTAAGTTTTCTAAAATTTGATGTAGTAACATTACTGTCATGTAGGGTGCGGCTGCGTATAATTTGGTAGATAGATAATAATTTGAGGAGGAAAATGTTGCCTATTTTTTGGCCTAAACACAATCCTGAAGATGGAAGCATGGATTTTTTCGAAACGTTGGTACCTATCTACCAACTACATGACATAACATTTTATGAGATCGTGATCTTAATGGGCAGAGAAATGTGAAATTCCGTGATAAAACTTTTATTGTACATAATTTAGCACTATCCCTGAAGACATTTTATCGTAAATATCAGAGCTCAGGTGTATTAAGGCGGGAAGATTGATTTTTGCACGTAGCATATAACCAAGTCAAAGAGAAAAGAAGAGGAGATGAATTAAATTACCTGCAGGCGATGAGTAGAAAGAGGTGAGAAAAGAACGAATTTCTGAATATACGAAGAAACGAAACGAAAAAAGAATCAGAATGAAGAGGAATTATGGGGCATGTGGTGGAAAGGGGCGAGAGGAAGAGGCAAATGGAATAGCAATGAGACAAGTTACTCGTTCATTTACCTGGAGGCTTCCTCTGCAGGCTTTTCCACTGTTCCCTTACTACTAACGGCACGTCGGTTCGAAACTTGGGGTGCATGTTTCATTGAGTGCCATGTAGCAATCCTTTCCATTGACAAAGGATACTGTATGCTTTCGGAACGTTTCTAGATCTATTTCCGGCTTCAGCTGCCTTGATCAGTGTTCATGGTCGTCCTTAGTTCGTCTTTATTTTCCCGATACACAGATGAAGCCGGTGCAGCTCAGTGGGTATAGTGACTAGATTGTGTGCTGGGCGACCGAGTAATCGTGGTTCGATTCCCGGTACGAGCAAGATATACGAGTGTTTATGTATTCTCAGTTGTTTCAGACCGGCTCTGGGACACACCGCGCTTCCCATGTGATGGATATGGGGGCTCTTTGCTCCAGGGGGAAGGTCATCACTCACTTCCGACTAGTATCGATGTTAAGACAGTATGGATCTATGCTTCATCTAACACATACTCTCTCATAGTGTGCACAAAAACAACTTGTCCTTTATGTTTGTAGCTGAACTCCAGAGATTTGAGATTCTTACGACGGTGAGTGTGCAGATTTCGATCAATAGGAATTTTACACCGTGTAGTTTGGTAGGTAGGTATGTAAGTAGTAGGTACCAAATTCCTTACTTTGCAGATGGAGGCAGGAGGTTTCTGCAAAGAAATGGCGTCAATCTAACAAAGTACACGGCATCACTTTCCAGGAAACCGTGATCTGGAGCTGAGTTCATAAATGCTTCGCCTAAACGTACAGAGTGTTTCAGTAAAATGTACACGTCAATAATGCTGGTAGGACAACCACCCTCATTCTTTTAAACAACAATTCGATTAGTGTCGGTTGGAAAGTGTCAGCAATTAGGTATTCGTTACGTGGCGTTAAAATGCTGTCTTTACAACGTACATTTGGAAACATTTCCCATGTCACACCTAATGTCGCGGTCGATTCAAAGGCTTCCTTCTTATTCGGAAGGCCTCTGCCTGAAATATCGGTCTTGAGATAGGTTGTTTTGGCATATTTCCGTGGTTTTATTAAGTCACTCCGTGCGAGATAGTACCTCACATTATAATTCGCCCGCTTTCTGTAATACTCTGGTTCATTAATCCCTGATGAACTTACCTTTCGAAGATGAAAAATCCGAGCCTCTTTCAACGTCCTTACACTAACAAAAAGTAAATAAGTTGCCTATTGAAAGGCCATAACTATTCAATGTAAAGTGTCAACACAAGTTGTGGAAGAAGGCCATCGAACTTAAGTGAAGTTAACTTCAGACGCAGCCGTAAGGCCCCTTATCGAGTACAATGGAGGGTCGGATTTCTATCCGCCTGTGGGAAGTTTATCCTTCACCACGAAGTCCAGGAGCATTCATGGCGTTGTATTCATTAGGGGCAGAGAGGCTTTCAGTGGGAGTGAAAAGGCCAGGTTGTGTATTTGACTACCCTACTTCATGCAATAGAAACGCTGATGATGTCTAAGTTTTACCTCAACGCCTACAGTGCGTAATAAACATAACAATAGCATGTTCTTTAACAAGCATACAGGAACACTAGTATTAATTGCCACAACAACCGACACATGTTAAAAATAAAGTAATTTATTTTGTTTTGAATATAAGAACAGACAGGAAATGATATAATGTCTAAACCTGTCACTGTTTATTTTTAAATAACTTTATATTTGTAGACCATATTTGTTGTATAGGTGGAAAATAAAACACAGTAATACATATATGTGTATGTACTATGTACTACTCTATGTTTTATGTATCATATATCTTATTCTTGTGTTTTATTTGCCGTCTACACAACAGGTATCAATAACAGGTATTGGGTTATTTATGAATCAACAATGACGTGTTTCGACATTGCTCTGTCATTTTTTTTTGCTTTTACGTCCAAAGCAAAATGGAGTAATTTATTTATATATGCGAAAGGTATTTTTCAGTATGAGTTTTTCGTTGATAGTAGCAAATGAATATAACCGGGAAAGCAGTCTCTGTTTTACAGACGTTATTGTGTGTAATTGTCTTACGAAAAGTGTATTGTACTTATCGGCTCTAACGTATAAATCCACTTAACTCCATGACTTACCTTGCAAACTTGAGGTGTGTGAAAACCAGCCATGTTCGTAACTTCATGACAGCAAGCTTATGCGCTGTCACGCACTGATTTGTAGAGCACAGAACAATTGCATATTCAGGAGAGATGCCATCCTGGGTCTACAGCGAATATGGAAATTCATGAAGAAGGTCAATGACTCTGATGAGTAATGTGAGCACACTATTAAGGAATTGATCTTAATGGATGGATTTTTTCCTCTTTCTGTCTTCACAAATTTTATATTTTTACATATATTGCTAATATAAATTGCCTTTCTTTTGGGAGGCATGCGTACATGCAGAAAGAAAATTATATTAAGAATTTTGCATGAGATTTTCCGATGAAACAGCGAGATGCTTATTGCAGTTTATCATTTCTTAACGCCATGAATTAAAGGCTAAAAACCTGCACGAAGATAGTGAATATGTATCAAAGAAATTCAGGACGTCCTTGAATTACGTCCTTCAGAAATGATCAGAGTCGCTTCTACCGTCAGCCAACTCCCTGCTGTGCATTCAAAACATTAATGTCCTTTACTCAAGAGAATGCAGTTTGCCTGCACAGCGCGGGCAGAGTCCCGCAAAACTCGCGACGATGGTCAGGGGAAAACGTCATTATAGATCCTGTCAAAAATATTAGTCTCTGTCACTGCATGACCTTCTTTCCATGGTCTCCATTTGTGAGGTGTTTCTTTTCTAGCAAGCCTAGAGTCAAATTTCTGCACAGCCCTAACCACATAAAAGACTACAGAAAATAACTGCATTATCTTACACGCAGAAAACGCGAGTGCACTTCAAAACAATGTATTTTTAACTGGAATATATAGGTTACTGATTACAAGCAAATAGATCGGCTTTCCCCAGCGTGAACCACTGTCAAGGTCAACTTCAAACTCCACAGTCACTATTTGTACGTTCAACAAATGTTCACAGAACAGGTCACTGGTACGGATTCTGAGCCAGAGTAATTAAACAAACACCTTCTGATTATGTTTAATATTGATTCTAAGTTTATAATTCAATCCACGTCTATGACTCCCAAGTGGTGTCTTACCTTCAAGTATTCCAGTTTAAATTCCCTGTGCTAAACAAAATTCACGCACGGCCCATCACAGCTTTCTTCATTGACAACATGAATAGCATTCAATAAAGTGTATAATTATGAAATTTATCACATAATGTGTAACAGCCTCTAATTCCCGACAGTCTGCACATTATTTTAGAGGCTTGCATATTTTGTGTAACTTCTTGTTTCTTCTGCAGATACGTTTGAACAGTTTTTGTTTTTCTCGCATTTTCTGACGTTACGTACAGGCCAGCTACCCTGTCCTTCCACGCCAACGATGCTGCAGCTTTAGGAACGTGATGAAGTCCTGCTGGACATGGGCGCAGACGTAATTCGGGAGAGAAACGTTGTGCTTTCAACGTTAGACGTTCTGCTGCGGACGCGTAGAGAAATGGACAAATTGAAAGCTCTCCAGAAATAAGCAATATTGTTAGACATTGCACGTGATGCGAATTTCTGAAATGTTAGGCTTCATTCATCCGTTTAAAGGCCTCCCTTCTCTACATCAGGTTACAGTTTCGAAGCCGTAAAGCAAAGGAAGATACCTATTTGTCGTGGAGGGAAACTGGAAACTGCTCTGCTGCTCACGTTCCCTGTAGTATCAGCTTCTCGCGATTTTCCCAAATGTATCTCTGGCCCACTCACATTTATTACGTACCTGAACATACCGAATCGAGCTAGACCGCCCTGTATAGTAACTGGCCGAATTCTGAGTTGCATTTTTCCTGTGCAGCATGAGTCTTCTTTTTAAACACGCGTACACACAGGATCTGGTACCTATTTAACAGGAGGATTTCTGCTTGAGGATAAAGCAATGGGAGCGTGAAGCTCAAAACATACTTGCTTCTCTTTCCGAGGCCATTCATGCAAAGAGCTAAACTCTTATTTACCCACACGCTATCATATTGATGTGTTACATTATGCATAGGGATAACTTTATTTTATATGCCGAAGAATCTATTGGTAAACAGTCTAGTTAGTACTAGTGGTATAATCTACACATTAAGTGGCGTTCGTCATTCCTGCAGCGGATGTCGAGAAAGGAGCCTTAAAATAACAGCGGCTTTAAAATTAGAATAACATTCATAAATCGACATACAACGCACTGCATGCATATTTCATTACTGGGATTCCAACAGAGTAGCTGTATTTAGCAGCAGAAATCTAGACATGTGTTCGCGAGAAAAATGATTCGAATCTGGGACGATCTAATACGGGGTCATTATTTTATCTTGTTACTTTTCGCCGCTATTTTAATTTGCCGCAAGTCGGGGTCCACGCATATTAGTTGAAGGTATTGCACATAACATTAGGGTCGCCGTATGTAAAGGCGGTGTTGGGAAGTCTTCGTTCAAAGTATTGAAGTTAATATTAAGTTTATTTTCACCAATTTTGAAGGTGCTGTAACTGGATTGCTTCGGCTCGCAGGTAAAGGTCACGGCTAACCAGTGTTTTGTTCTTTGCACATAGACATTCTGCTAGTGAAACTGAAGACACAACATCAAATATTTTTCAAATCATCTTCAGTGCCAGAATTATTACAGTAGATTTTATCCTTTAAAATATCACACGAGTAAAAAATCACATGGGTTCAGATCTGACAAATGAGGGGGCCACAATCTCCTTTTTAGTGTCCCCAAAACTGTCCGCACATAATGCGTAGAATTATTTATGACGTGAGTATCTAAATTGTCGTACTTTAAAAAAGGCACCGAGTTTTCTCTCAGTCGGACAGGAGTTTGAAAGAGGCGTCAGGATGTATCTCACCTATAGGTTTCAGTTTGTGATCTGAGAACATGAGCCTAACAATCCTAGTTTCACTCATAATACAACACACGGCCACAGTAGCGTTATGAAATATTTTGTGTATTAACACGGAATTTTCGGCAGACAAATATCTGTTATTCTAATATGTCACATATTCACTGAGATGACGCCAAGATTCGTCGCTAAACGGGACTGTGGGGCCTATTTCGCCAGCATACATACTATGGAGGTACAGCGCACAAAATTCGCTTCTTGTAGGGACTGTATTTACCGTACGTATCATACAAAAACACTCGTTTCGCCCAATGACGTACTCATTTCGAATGTTGCCACTCATTACGTTTGCAGACCTTACAATCTCTCTGTGCAGGCTGCAACGTTCCTTCTGTTTGTTTTACAGCTGCGTGGATCTGCTACTATACACGTCCTGACGACTGCGCGGCACTTGTAAAAGTTTTTTGTAATATGCTTAAAAAGGATATTTACAATGAAATTTGAAAAATTTCAGCTCCGCGGCAACAATTCAGTGTGCGCGGGAGCATTTAAGTTACTGCGCTGCCGTGCACCCGCGCAGCTTAAGAGGGAATATTGATAGTCTGGCCAATGAATGGTCTAAGCTTTATAAGATATGTGAGCCGACAGGAAGTGACTAACGATATTGGTCACATTATATGGTGTTCCTGTATTTAGCCTAGGGTATCTTTGGTTTTTGTCTCACTACTTGATAATTCGGGCATGGTGCCCTGAAATGTGTGCAACTACATACTTGTAAATATTTATCTATCCATCAGTCACTACTGCATTCCTAACTATCTTGACTAAGAATTTCTTGGTTTTATTCAGTCCATAATCTCCTACCAAGTACTTAACTAATCATCATTCACATATTATCTTCCCATGTCAGTCCATCCTTTCTGGAACCAAAAGGATGTCCTTCAATTATCCCACAATGGTTCAATGCACAAACTCAGTTTCATCTTTCACAATCGTTTACTAGCCCATTTGCTTAGCGCATAAGTAGGGCACGTCCTGAAATATAAAATTAATAATTCGTGTTTTGCTAGTATTTCTGACGTGTCACTGCGTCCCTACACGTCCTGATTGTGTGACGTTTATGAATAGATCTATGGTTCTGTCGCTTTTTACTTGTTGATTTCGTAATATGTTTACCCCGCTCTCATTAATTGTTTCTGCTGACTTGGGTGCATGTTCACACCAATAGTCCTTCCTAATTTACCCCTATTTTCTTGCATACTTTAAATCGTATTTAGCGCACCTCTATCATGTCGCTTTATATATTTTTCTTCTGCCGATATTGGACACGATGATAAAATGTGGTCTGTTGTCAAGTTATATTTATTATTATTATTATAGTAGTAGTAGTAGTAGTAGTAGTAGTAGTAGTAGTAGTAAGAGCAGCATCAGCAGCAGTAGTAGTAGTATTACAGAATCGTTATTAACTACAATATTTTCCGCTAATTTCAACGCGCTTGCCTTCTGTAAGTAGCAAATTTTATAAGACATAAAATTCAGAAGTTTTATGCTGCTTGTTTATACAACGTACACGCAGTGAATGCAACGCCCCTGTAGGATTGCTATCACAAACAAGCAGTAAGTGCTGTGACACCCTGTTCTTTATATCTGAAAATGCGTGTGCAGAATATATGAGTGGTGACTTTAAAGTATGGTCACGTGGCTTAAGCAAATAAAGCGACAAGTTTATCTCACTGGCTGGATTAGCATCGCCGAGTAATTTCTTCATTTCCTCGATACAGCCTTAATGCCTACAGGGTTTCATAACCAAAGTCCTGCGGTAAATAAATTATCATCATCTTGTATGAGATTAGGAGCTAGACTTCAGCTCCCAACTTCAACCTTAATTAATCCTGTCTCACCCACATTCCGTTTCAACTTTCTGTTCTTGCCACAAAAAACCTAAAATTTTTGAACCGCAGCCACACCCCAACCTCTCGGCCCTATCCGCATGACACTCTCTCACCTTCGTAATTCACCCACGCATCTCTCCGCCCACATTTCGTCCCGCGCACTGCTCAAGTAGTCAGTCATAAAGTCGATGTGACAAGCACGTAAAGCCGTGTTACTTCAAAAGTTGGCACGGGTTCTCGATTTTTTTTTCATCTTCATTTTCAGAAAACTTAACACTAACAATTCTTTTTCTTAAAATTCCCGATTCTATTTATGATTTATTGCACTCACTCTCGACAGATGGGGATTCTTAAATTCATGAAATTTTACAGCTATTCCGCGTTCTTTTGCACGTGTAAATTATTTTTACATTTACGGAACTAAGAGTTAGTGCACAGATAGATAATAATTCACTACAGGAAATCGTGAAAACTGTTTTATATTGAATATGTCCATTTTTTAAAAGAAAACATTCTAATGTGCTGTGGTCAATACCTCTAGGTCTAGTACCATCATTAACAGTACTACCGTCACCGACATTACTACCTCTACAACTTCTATTCTCTTACTACTAATTTTATGTAACCTTTTTCTGAAGAGTTGTCGTGGATCTTAGGGAAAAGTCGATCTAAGCTGCGGTGTAGGCCACCAGTCTCGGCGGAAGATCAGTGAAGTGTACTGAGAAGAGCAACGTGGATTGATATGACTGTTGTCCTGCATGCGGGATCGGTCATATACATGAAGGTTGTAGCAGTGTCACCTGAAGATATATTCTGATATGAAAATAATTACACACGTCGAATGTTCGACTTTAGACGTCGTAATACCACGCATGTGACGCAGTATAGTGTCAATGGAGCGGCTTTCTTCTTCCTTACTCTTCTTCCTCAAGACCTCCACTTTGTGTTGTGAAGGATCTTAAATGAGGTAAACACTTGACACAATACTACAAAAAGTATTTGGACTCTTCTGGAGTGTCATTTGTATTGCCATCAACTTTGCAACAAGATATTTGTATCTCTAATAAACGCATATATTCTTAAAGCTGATAGCGGCCTACAAAGTTGCAAGGACAGCATTTGTAAAATAACCCCAATGTAGTAACTTTGATTTCAGGCTTCCGCCGCGATATTGATGAGATCTGCGCTCTTCTGGGATATTACGCGGCGTCGTGTGGTAATTGTTTACCGACGTTTCGGGACAACGTATCGGTCCCATCTCCACCCGTGAAGATGGGACCGATACGTTGTTCCGAAACGTCAGTAAACAATAACCAAACTACGTGACCCGTGAAGATGAGACCGATATATCGTAAATATACCCGAAACGTCGGTAAACAATTACCACACGACGCCGCGTAATATCCCAGAAGAGCGCAGATCTCAACCCCAAAGTATTGCAGGTTTGAATACCAGATATACCTGCGTTCTTCCTCTATTTTATGCATATAATGTTGAAAGTGTTAGCAAGCACATGAAGTGTGTACTTTATACGGCAAATTTACTGGAGAGTTCATCCTGACTTTAAGCGCCAAGTTCGTGGTTCGACTCTTGTCTGGGACACCAAGTATTCTGATTTAGGTTTATCGTGGTGTTTCTCAGTCCTTCCACACAAATGACGGCACAACACCTGAGATTAATTCATGACCTCTCGTTTCAGTATTGCCTTAGTTAATTTTTTATTAATCATGCCGTCTTTCTATGTCCTATAGTCTCAGGCGCAGTGTTTTTAAATAAACCACAAATGAATAAATAAGTACTGAAATGAATCGATTATTTGGAAGTGATACAGATATATATAACAGTGGATGTGTCTTTATATGAGTGACCAAGTGTTGAAAACTTTACAGTCTGGTTCACTTCATAGCAAGAGCCAGCATATCTCAGTATGTGTGATGTCTAGACTACAGGCTGCACGGCCGAGGAAACGTGGTTCGGTTCCCGGTAAATGAAAAAGATTAATTTTTCTCCAAATTGTCCACAACGACTGTGGGCAAACCCAGCTTCTCTTCTTCTTTATACCGTGGGGCCTTTCTCCGGGTATCTCGAAAGGAGCGTGAAGCTACACACTCACCTCCATCCAGGTCCGAGGACAGATGCGTGGAACTCTATCACTCCTACCCATATAATTTTACGTCTTTGTGCTGGATTAAAAAGCGGATAATTTTGCACTTTATTTCGCTGAAGGAGATGAATTATTACTTTAACCACTGCATCACAAACCTAATATTTAGAAACTCTTCGATTTCGGTCTCAGACAACAATTTCAAAATAAAATAATAATAATAATAATAATAATAATAATAATAATATGTAAGTACAACAATTTAAAATCACTTGAAAAACTGGAATATAGGACATTTCGGAAACATCGTGTATATCAAAATACAGGTCTACTGTAGACAAGTTACCATGCCCAGTATTCTGGTGTAATGAATCAACGTGTCACATTTAAATTCTCAACCAAGTAATTTTCACAGCAAAACTGACAGGCAAGAACTGCTCTTGTCTTTCCCGCGACATGCCAACGATGTGTAGCCTGTGTCACAACTTCTGCAGTTACATTTCCATGTACCGGCATACATTATGTAAATACACACAACTTTGCATAATAGACACCTGAATGCTGCAGCCCGAATATTCGCATACAAAGCTGGGAACGTCTCCTTCAGGTGTTCTTCGCCATGGCTGTAAACATGAGTTCGGTATAATCTTGTGAAATATCACGAACAATAGTTCACAAAACTTAATCAACAACTATAGTAAAACAATGAGTCTTGCTAAAAGAAAAGTTGCCCCTATGCACGCCATGAAGGCATTTCGGGTTGAAAGCACAGCGCCTTTCTTTCTTAACCTCGGCGCTAGCTAAGCAGTCAACTTCATGATTCCGTCGTTTTACCCTTGGTGAAACAACCCCTGGTTCTCATTGAATAGGAGGCTGGGTTGGCCCCCAGACCCTGTCTGGATATTTTTGGGGAAAAATGAGGGCTGGGTTATTAATAAGAAAATGAAATATTTATATATCCGCAGTGGTTTAAATGATATGACCATCGAGGATGGCCCAGAATGCTAAGATCCGAACTTGTCTCAAATGTTACATTACACGCACATTTCCAGTTTCCTTCAGACTTACAACGTTCTGATATTAGTTGCTTATTACAGCTGTCTTATGTAGTGATTTTCCTTTACAAATCGTGGAAATGCATTCAATGATAAGAGCATTCTATATGTTTGTGTAAGTTTCAGTGTCCTGGGCAAGGTTAAGCAGAGCCATTGTAACATATTAGTCAAATCCAAGATTCATTAAGGATATTTTGATGGGGCGAAGAACAAAGGCATAATTTATATGTTACTTTGACATCAACTACTGTGACTTCAATTGTGGTAGAAAACCGCAGCCTTGAACATTAATGTACCCATTTTGGCTTCCACTTGTCAAAATCCAGTTCTATCTCGGCATGTTGTCAAGAGGGCTGTAAATAAATGCAATAAAACAGAACAAGCACAAAGCCACGTTTAAACTTTGCAACATCGGTACAGATGAGCATACTTCGTAGGGACTTGCGGTAGTGGATCGCATTAATATTTAATAACTGCGTGCTAGTGTGTACTCCAAAATGCACATCCATCCTCTCTTCCCTTATATGGCGAAACTTCCCACTGTCAGCATTCATATGGTAATTTATATACCAACCGTCGTGGTAAGGCCTCAAACGCTAATGTAATAGATAAAATGAAAGTACTTGGAAAATAATAAGGTGGATGTGGTATTTGCTGATAGTTCCTGATGTTCAGTGACAAAATGTGTAATCCGTGCTCGTATAACTTTCATTTTCGTAGGAAAACAGACTGATTTATGCAAGTCTTCAGCTTAAGTTGGATGGAACTTGAAGTATAGATACATTACCTCCTTTTAGTAAAAAAAAAGCATTCAATAGCACGTAGCATATAACGTTACCAAAAACTATTTCTTAAACGTCCCATTGTTTCGTCAAGGAATTAAATTTTATATTTTTCGCTTTTTGTGTTGAAGTATAAGTTTGCCTTACGAGGCGATACCTTGTAGTCTAGTCAAAGTGGCGGCCTTTCACTAAAGGTCTGCCTGTCTCCACGGAATAATAACAATTAAACAACATTCTTCGTATTCAGACAGTGAGAACTTTACATTTCACCGTGAAAAATGAAGTTAGACTGCAAAGTAATCAAGTTAATTTTTTTTGTAAATAAACGGTGGCTGTATGTCACAGAATAACGAACAACATTAAGTCATAAGAACTTCACATTGTCACTTCCAGCGTTCAGGTAAAATCTGACGTATTAATATCTAGACGTATCTAAATATTATCTATCTACACCAATATTCTCATGGGCATTTAACTAGCCATATCCCACACAACATTGTGCTTACTCTTATTTTACATAATTCAGATATTAAATATTATCACACACTATCTAAGAGAGGCCTAAATGAGACATTCCCATTGCATTTCAAATAAGGATTCAAGCCTCTTTCAGCCCCTTTCGTTTATTCATGAAGGTTCCCTAGGTCGTGAAAATAAGGGACAGGAATTACAGCTTCATTGTTTCTCATTTCTTCCAAGCAAGCATCATTATATTTCAGAATAATCCCCGAGCATGTCTATGCATTTTTCCCCTTCTGGTACCCTAGGAAGAACCAAAGGCGGAGGTGGCTGCCGGACTGCAACCACCCCCCCCCCGAAATCACCCAAAACCGAAATTTAAAAACAAAGATTTTGTAGACACAATGATATCAAACATTTTACGTAATTCACTCTTAAGCCGAAATCAGCCACTGAAATCTGCTGATGACTAGTATATTAAAATTCTGAAAAATAAATTAATGAAATTAAAAAATCAAGAAGATTGGACACTGCGATTGAGTCATGGAATATGTAGTTATATTTGTATGTATATAAATGCAGTTGCAAACAGTGTTATGTTACACTTACGACATGATTTTCATAACTATTTTTTTTAAATCAAAAATAAATTATGTATATAATCTCAGGGTCAGCACCCCCTCAGTGAAAAATTCTGTACGCGCACCTGCTGGTACGAGTTTAAAATTTCCGTTGCTGTAGAAATGGCGCTCTTGATTTCGAAACCGTTCACGAACTGCCGTTTGCGCTTTTTGTTATTTGCGGAATGGCTGTCTTCAAGCGTAGCAGTAGAGGCCCCAACAGATAGTCTCAACACGATAATGCAACCCCTTCAACTCACACCGGACGAAAGTGTTGTTGCGGACTTTTCTCTGGGCACTTCTGAACCGTCCACCGCTTTGTTTGGGCCGCTGATGCAACACTTGGAAGGTCGCCGTTTCCACAATAACGAGTAAGTAGAAGTGGAGTGTTTGTCGCCTGAATTTATTGCGAATGTAAGAGCCCAGTTTCCACCGTGACGGAAGTTTTAACAGGTGCCTAGACGGACAAACGCATGTGTTCCGGGATTACGCTGAAAGATAATGGTACTTGGACGAAGAAATGAGTTACGTGTAACATTGTCGAAATTTCTTATTGAATAAAGTCAAAAGTATAGTACCTTTCAGTCTAAACACAACTGTTTATTTACTGCACACAACAGCTACATGTTTCGTCTGTAGAGTATAACCATCATCAGGCTGTCTACAACAATAAAGTTAAATAATCACAGTTGCTTGTGTTATTCTTGTAGACAGCCTGATGAAGACTATAATCTAGAGCCGAAACATGTCGCTGTTTTGTGGAGTAATTAAACAATTTTGTCTATACTAAACCTTTGATTGTACTAAGAACGCAAGGGGGATGAATTGCCTTAAAATTTTCATTTAATGTTTTATGGCCTAGGAAACCATGCATTTCGAACGTCCGTCCTGTAATATATGTTTTGGAAATTAAATGCCTGGCATTTACTTCAGGTGCATATTTATTTTTCGCCTTGCGAACTTTTATTTTAAGAAACTTGCATTTATTTACGGGTTTAAGGAGGGTGTACTTACTCGATATACACCAAGGATATAAATATACGATTTCAAATACCTTAAGTCGAATCGCAAGACGTATACGTTTTAATATATATTAGGGCATACATTAAACACTATAGAAGAAATACATTTCCAGTGTTTGAGATTCTGACTCATGTGTTTCATGAAACTTGTTCTTACACAAAGGGCGTAGTTGGGGAAAGGGGGAGCAAGTGATGCGGCCGCCCCGGGCAGCACAGTCGAAAAGGCAACAAATTGGGCAGCAAAATAACCATTTTAAATGACAAATTTGATTTTCTGTTCTCAATAAATTCTAAATAAATGAGCCGAAAATAAGAAAATTCAATAAATGTGATTTTTTTTAAGTTCATAATTTCTGTTAGGGGCGGTCATTGTGATTACTCGCCCCGGTCGCCAAAAACATTAGCTACGTCACTGATTACACAGTAAAAACATTATTTGTTAAAACATACACCTTATGCCTATTAAATGTTTAGAGTGGTTATTTTCATCACCACAATGATCTATAGAATATCACTTATAACCTGTATAAAACAATCACTTTTTGTGTTCCAAGATTTCATTAGTTTTATTGTAGAGTATTAAAATATTCCTGAACAATTGAGTATGTTGTTGTGGTTAATTGTTCTATTGTGTCACACTACAACAGTCGTGAAAACTTGAGGTTCATTTCGAAGTTTTAATACTCATGAATCAGACAGAAGTTCTTCATAATGTTGTAGCTACTTTGTACAAAATTTGTACTAAAAATGCTGTCCTGTACAAAGGCCGTAATTAAGTATTGTGCAGTTTGGAGGCAGACTAGAGAGCGCTTTAGATCTCACTCTAACTAGAGCGTACAACTTCTGCAGATGTTATTTATAGAAGGCAAAGTCCACAAGTACATTGCCCTGCACTGCTACAGTAAGCTTGTTCATTCCTTCCCCCAGTCTTAGTTCAATTCTCAAGTCTTTACAATTAATTGAGGAAGAAACTTTTTGCTCTTTCTCTCTCAAGGTTTTGTTTTAAAACTTCTGATACAATTGATCTACGTTTAAGATGGCTACATGGAACATTTCCTTTGAGGTTACAAGCTCAAAATCCACCCAAATTAGACGATTTTATTTTTGGGTGAGAAAATGTGTTCGCCTTTTATAAACATTGTACTGAATTTTAAAAAGCACGCGAAATATATGATTAAAATGTGTAGGACTGGGACGTCTGATGCTTATAAGAGATGATTCTTCATACCCTTCTAATTAAGGAAGGTTTAATGTTGCATGCTTCGCGAGTTTTAATTTATAATTAATAAGAACGAAGCTGGATCCCTGACGAAAGCTAAGAATTTTAATTTCGTACTGAATGATCATCTGAAAGTTGTAGTGGAAATAAGCAAGATACACAAGATCAAAGCCACAAAATTCAAAGACATTTGTTTGAATATTAAATGTTATTATAATATTTTTTTGTAGAACTTAGAAAGATTTTTCTTTCAACATATTTAATTTCGCCTGTTAAAGGAATGGATCTCGGTAGAATTACTACATTCTTTTTGGCACTGTGTCTTAGCGAAGTCATCGAAAACCTGAAACGCGTAAAGCAGAATGGAGTAAGTCGTAGATCGGTATATTAAAGTGAATGTTGAAATCAGAATGAATGCCTGGACCTGTCGAGAAGACGCTAAAACGCTGTCGTACGTGGGTTCATATCAGACTCGACTGAGGTCATATAATGGGAGATTGCCAAGGCAGGCCGCACGCTGCAAAATTTTAGTGTTTGTTTGTTGTATGTAGCTCTGTAAGTCTTTCATAGCTAATGTTCTGACAGTAAATATAACTACATCGCAGATACTCTTTACTTTAGTCACTTTGTAGACATATAATACAGGTTTTGTCGTGTATTTGGAATTTCTGCTCCAGCTCCATTAGTGTACGAGCTACGGTATACGACACCAGGGCTGCTAGTACATGATAGAACCAGACTGAAAATGTATTTCGTACGTAGTAGACACACCTGATTAGGCGTTCTTTACTTTCAAAATGTCCTTAGTTTTTACAAAACCACGTAAATATAATTTAAATTACGCCCTAAAAATTCCTACCTTTCGTTTCTTGAATTTCACAAAATTCACAAATGCTCACCAACCCTATGTGTAGAACTCTTGCTGAAAGTCACCAAAATAGGACAATAAAAGCTGAAAGCTATGATAGAAATTCATTACGCCAATAAGTAAATGATGGCTTCCACTGCGCTCAATTTCACGTAAATCGTCATTACTTATTATCTTGTGGATAAACCTCCTGTACTAAATTTGATTTAAATCGGTAGAAAAATATATAAAATAACGTAAAAATGTAATTTACGCCTTTAAGTAAAGTATGGTTTTAACAAAACCAACTTTTACGGAACTCACAATTGCTCAGCAGAATTTCATGTAAATCTACACCGAATTTCACCCAGGCCGGCCCAGATATATGAAAGATGCGGTCGAAATTCATTTACGATTGAAAGCAAAGCTTCACTTTCGCTTATGCGATGTTGATTAAACTCTTGCTTACTCGAAAAAATGTTATAAGAACTGCTACACCGTATTTCATGAGCATATTACAAGTCGTTTAGGCTGTGGTTACAGCACATCTTAGACGACAGATGTATGTTGTCTGCGCATAAGGCGATGTTTGTCTTCGTACAGAATGCTTAATAACTGGTCGATAAATATCTTCAGGAAAGTAGGCATTGTCGAAAGAAGGCATCGTCTTTGGCGTGATATCGTGACAGTTAAATATATTTCTTGCCGCTAGATAAGGACAGTCATTGCCCTTAATCCAATTATATAAAATTAAAAATTAACAAACAGCCATTTTGTAAAATAATTAAAAGAATGTAGTAGGCTTTTGTGAGTGCGGTAATGAACCTTCGGGTTCCATAAAACGAGGGGAATTTCTTGACTAGCTGACGACCTGTTAGCCTCTCAAGAAGGACTCTGCTCCATGGAGTTTAGTTAGTTAGTTTAGTGTAATAATCTCAGTAACCTATCCCGGTGGCCGCGCGGTCTAAACTTAGGTCTGCGGTCGCTCGGCTGCTGGGATTGTGGGTTCGAATTCTGCCGGGGACTTGGGTGTCTGTCTTTTGTATGTGTTGTGTGTTGTCAGGTAGAGGTCTGTGTGACGGGCCGATACTCAACCAGAGGAGTCCTACCGGGTGTGATCAGGTGCAACAATAACCCTCTACACCTACAATGAGTAGGAAGAAGATGTCAGACTGAAGGAAAAAGAAAAGAAAAAAAGAAAGAAAGAAATAAAGGAAGAAAGAAAAACAAATTCTCACTAAAGATATTGTACAACACCATCCATTATAAATGTAGATCAGGTCTTAATAACAAACACTCATGGCCTACGATAGAGTATATATATATATCGACCAGGGAAAAGATGAAAAGATGCGTCTTCGAAGAAGTAAAAAGTAAACACGTGTATGTGTATGTAACGTCCATGACCTGAACTGTCAAATTGAACCTACAGCTGATTTAATAAAAAGCATCCAGCTTATCGTAATGTTCTCAAGACCCTGATTAGTTCTTTCGACACTTCCTTGGCTGTGGCAATTTTGGGCTTGCCATGCACAACCTCCATTTCTTTAAACCTTCTAGAACTTTGTTGCAGTACTCTCTGCCGTTATCAGACTGCAGAACACAAGATGTCCCAAAGAGCAAGAAAATATGCAGAAACTGATATGCAACTTCTGCTCTTTTAATTTCAAGATGCCTAAGCACAACAAATTTCGCCTGGTGATCCTGATTAAAAAGTCTTAACCTATACTTGACATCTGAAATTGATCCCTCATTGTAAGTTGTCCTTAATCTAGGAGTAATTAGGTATTTCATATCTGTATGACACTTCAAGTGTAAAATATCTGTTGGCTCCTTTGACACTAATTAGTTAAAGGGTAGAATCTTTAAAACATTCTACGGATTAACTGGGATCGGTTAGTTATTCTGTGGAATAACTAGTTAAAAGAGTTGAATGGCCTCTAATTAGGAACTTTCACTGCCCTTTCCTTTAATATGTGAAGTGTCTAGCAGTCCTTGAAATAACGAATTTCACGCTTTAACGCCGATATGTACATTACACGGATACACTGACACATACATAAATAAGCTTATCAACGTGAAATCTGTGGTCTTCTGGGTAATTACACGGCGCCGTGTGGTAATTATTTACCGACGTTTCAGGACAACGTATCGGTCCCATCTTCACGGGTCAAGATCGGTCCAACATCGCACGTTCCCCCACCCCACTATGCTGCCAAGTTTCTTTGCTGGCTTTCTTTCCTACTCGAATCTTGACCCGTGAAGATGGGACCGATACGTTGTCCCGAAACGTCGGTAAATAATTACCACACGACGCCGTGTAATTAGCCAGAAGACCACAGATTTCATCAACATCGCGGCGGAAGCCTGAAATCAAGCTTATCAACGTGCTGCAAAAGATGTTTTAAGTTTCGATGTCTACCACGCATAGTAGCCACTAATTGTCGGCCGTGAAATGATTTCTTAGTCCGTAGATAAGATTATAATTCAAAAATAATTGCGCAGTTTAACACATTAGTGACATTAGCTTATTGTTTCCAACAACATATTTATAGCAGGTTGATCGTGGAACTTCATTAAAATAAACATTAAAGGTTGAAACATGTCATTTATTGACATTTTATTTGACACGTACACAGTAATTAGTGAAATTACTCCTGTATGTATCTCTAATGTTACTCGCAGTTGCCTGAAACATATTGGAACTTGTTTGGGAATGCTGCATTTCAGTATTATCATGTTAATTTCGGACGTTTATAGTAAATAACCCAATAATGTTAATGAAATAGCAATTAGATACGAGACATATCTGTTCTAATTATTTCATGTACAACATACAAATCTGACTGTATTAAAATCTGTTTATTTTTGCTGCAAGGTGATGACCGAAAATAACACAATTGTATGACTAATATGAATATATTATGTGTGCCTTATATTACAATAACGTGTTCTTATATGATGATTTTTGGTAAACAAATAAGAGAGTGGAATGAGAGGCTTGGTATTGAATTTTATGATGATTTATTCACTAATGTCCTAAAATTTATTTTGGGAAAACATGTTCATTCTGCTCGGCACCTTGTTCTGTTATACCCTATTCATGCTCGATATATTTTGCTGTGTACCTATGATCAGACACACTAAACACAAATCCGTACAGTTTACTTAGTAGGCCTAACTTGTTCTCACACACCCTAACGATATTCTTCTCGGCAACATGTTATTAGAAACGTAGATGTAGGTCCACATATTCTACTCAGCAATTTGTTCACTAACATCCAGAATGGAGAAGATCAGTTGGACCGATCGTGTGAGAAATGAAGAAGTATTACACAGAGTCAAGGAGGAGAGGAATATCGTACATACAATAAAAAGAAGAAAGGCTAACTGGATTGGTCACATCTTGCGTAGAAACTGCCTTCTGAAACACGTGATTGAAGGAAAGTTAGAAGGAAGGATAGAAATGACGGGACGACGAAGGAGAAGACGTAAGCAGCACTGGATGACCTTAAGGAAAAGAAAAGATACTGGAAATTGAAAGAGGAAGCACTCGATCGCACCCTGTGGATAACTCGCTTTGGAAGAGGCTACGGACCTGTCGTAAGACAGACTACAGAATGAAATGAATCCAAACTGTGTTTTCTGTCAGGGAAGGTATCACACTTTTGTAAAGAAAGACATGACTTTACAGTTATGAATATTTTAATATTTCAGTTCAAGACAGTAAAAGCGAATGACGGAAGATTGTGATGTGAACAGCAGCAAGCACTTTCCGGAATTCGTCTCTTTAATTTTTAAACGAATGTCATTTCAGTTCCGTACTGTCAAATTTAAATTACGGACTTAATATGGGTGCTTCTTTCAAATTACGCAATTGAACGTAACCAGTCTCTTGCACATGCGCCTTAAGCACGAAGTAAGTTCTTTCCAATTACAGCTACTGTGGAGACCATTCCATTCTATTTTCATCGGCTTCTTCTGATTGAAACTTACTTGGAAACTCGGTAAGTAACTTGTACTAAAGCAGAACAAGAGGAGTAAAAAGGGAATTATATGGGAGAGTATTTCCTAAGACATGCTTCTGTACGAACAGAGAGTTGTCCATTCGAAATTAAATGTTGTGAAACTAATAACACGTCTTTGTACGAAAATTTGCAAGTAACACTTTTACCAATTGAATAAGTGAAATGTCAATTGAAGGAACCGCGCGCGGACAATCCACTTTGTAGCTCAGCTAATACCTGTTATGGTCTACATTGAACAATATGGACTGTGACACAGTCATACCACATCCATGCTACAACTTTATGTTGTAATCATAGGACCAATGTGTTCAGTGATACAGCATCTTGAAACCTGAAGGAACGTATATTGGAAATGGACTGACACGTCTCCAGCATATTTGCAATTCTTTCAATGTAAAAATACATCCCCGCTTTAGCTTACATTGCACATGAAAAGTCGGATGTCTGTTGATGTGATTTTCCACGAGGAAACCAAGCCGTGCTAGAAGTGGGTCATGTAAATCTAAGGTAGATCCGGCAGAAGAAATCAACTTTTATTCCGCCTCTCTGAGTAAAATTTTTATTCCAGGAAACTTTTGAAAACCAACATTTTTTTTACCCAGATATAATATAACAGAACATCGTTATAATTTAAGGGGTTATATTATAAGTAATATTGATATTTTATTGTCCTTTCTGAGGAAATTATCAATGCATTTATAATGATGTCAGTTGAAAGTATATATGAATAATTGTAAACGACGAACAGTAAGCCAAAACATTTTAAGTTGGAATTAATTAATCCGTATAAATTTTCAACTTACTGACTTTTATTCCCAGAGAAGCACAGATGCCAAGAAAAGAACATAAATTTAGGGTGCTGCAAAATATTTGTACTTACCAGGAGGTTGAGGAAAGCGGCATAATGAGGACCTCAATAATTTTTAATTCTAACCATATGTTTTTTGATGATCCTATCAAGGCGAATGAGACGAGCGGGCGTGTACCATTCATGAGAGAGTTTATAAAAAGTACAAAATTTTAGTTTGAAAACCTGCAGGCAAGGAACGACTAGGAGAATTATACATAAATGAGGGGACAGTAATGATGTATTTACTTGAGGAAATGGGCTTGATTTTGCTGTATTGAACTCGCTCAGGTTACGACCCATTAGCGACCTTGTGAACGTAGCAATGAATCTTTAGTTTCCACAAATGTCTATAGAGTACTTGAGAAGGCGTCACTCTTGGTTTCTGAATAACGACTGTGCTTCATGCAGTTGGTGCCCGATTGTTTAGGGAAAGTAGTTATATATTCAGAACGCGTGGGCGCGAACGTCTTATTGCATCCTTTTTTGTCCAGGGTTTAAGTAACATGGTCGAACACTGAGTACATGTGGGTTAGGACGTCGTGACTCTTTAGTTCTTCTTACACTTGACGCGTGCTACCCGAGCCCTTGTCATACCATCAGAACTAATGCCAGTGTAGTTCACTGAAGCTACAACAGCTTCTTTCGCACTCCCCTCTCAGCGTAATCGTATTGCAGTGTCATATATGATTAGTTTTGACTTCTTACTTAATAGTATTGTGATATTATAGAACACAATAACATTGATATAAGTATTTTAAATAAAAAGGGCAAGTAACTAGGTTTGGTCACGTGTTCAGCATACCTAGATAAACAATTCTAAAATTTCATTACTTGTATCTGGATTGTGCAATTTTAAATTCTACCCTAGTTGTCTGGTTCGCAATTTAGTACATGTTCATCGCACAACGAAGGTTTGTTACCTTGTGTTAAGAGTACCTTTTATCCATCCGCTAATGAAATATCTAAAATATCGGTGGTTTCTGATTTATGGGTCGCGGCGTTTGTCGCTGGATCACAAAGTGTAAGAACGTGATAAAAATGTTTTGCATTTTGTGAAATATTTACATGTGGATTCATTTCTGTTGCTAGAAAAAATCAGACTGGTACACCAAAGTCATTGCTCGTGCACTGTCGGAATAAGCTTACGGTTTCAATCCTTCCCGTACTACAGACATATGTAGAAGTACGTCTTTCGGAATGTTACATAAGGTTACGTTGCTTTATATTATGTATATATTTGTGTCTTTATGTTGTCTGTATTTAATAACGCTGCCGGTATCTCAGATTACGTGGATTTTAATGGTAGTTTTATCAGTGAACTGTTAACTGTGAAAAAATGTGAAACGAAGATGTGGCCTACTTAAATGCAAGGTGATATTCGACATGAGGAACTGACAAAAACTACACATAGCCTCATTCAGTTCAGTCAGAATTACGACCGAGATTTGCTTTGGGTTCCGCCGTTAGACAAGTCAGAACCACTGCCTTATGGGTCGCTTTTCTTCGTAAAGTAGATTAATTGTAGTTTCCGTAAGCTGCATTAAGTTACATTAACTTTAGTTTAGTCAGTAATCTAACGTAAAAGAACGCCCCAATATGTCGACACGAAAAGGACAAAAGTCTTGTCAGTTCACTCGGCAAGAGGGGATGTATCATGCTTAAGTAAGGCTTCCGTCGACTCGATTGTTTGTGTTTAGTGTCGCTCTTTTTCCTTTTTATAAAAGAGTGTATTTATAAACATAACAAATAGACTGAACCGTAACGACACATCCACAAGTCTTAGTTCAATTATAAGTAAAGCTACACAATTAAGACCCTAGTATTAAACTTCGTGATGGCCCATATAATTGCAAGCTGTTTTGTGCAATGTAATAGACTGAAACTATGCACCTACTAAAAAGAGCAGACGTATCTTTTAAAGCTGTATAATTTTGTAACAGTTTTCCTCTCGTATATATGACTGATGAGTTACAGCTTCATGCAGATTCTCCTTTCAATTATTTAAATTCTGTTGCACGCTTCAATGCGAGCTTTCAACAAGCATACGCTCTGAAGGCTTCCATCAAGCTTGCCCGGTCCTTTACTCTTAATCTTGTTTGTAAGTCCCGGGTACTCTAGTTACAACATGGGTTAGTCCAATATGTAAACGACCGTAACTTTACACATGTTGCTGGCAAGCAAGCAAAGCCTCGAGTCCTACCTGAATTTACTCCTACACAAGGCAAAGGCTAGTCTTATTGTACTGTGTATCCACATGCATTAATTCGGCCTGCCTCTTTGTTACTGAACGACCGTTGGCGTCATTATGAAAAACATTTAGTGCTGGTTTTTACTCCGTCCACAGTTTAGTTAGCAGTTTTTACATAAAACAATTAATTCCTAACTTCTTCGTTATATTTTCAAATAAAAATTATGCTGTGTATTACGATATATAATCCCACGTAGATTAGTACTCTGTATATTAGCCGACGTTTCGGAAGAATTTGTTGCTTTCATCTTCAGAGTTGTCCAGATAGCAAGGTTCTCTGAAAACGCCGGTAACAAAATTTTTGACTTTAATTGGTACTGGTATTTTTTTTTTACTTTGATTGGAAAAGCCCATGTCTGGATGCGGAAGATTTGAGTCCGTGTATATTTTGTCTAAGTTGAGTCCTGTATACATTTATCTACAACATTGTTTATACTTCTATATATACACACGTATGTTTTACTCTTAAATTTTAATTACTTTATATTTGCCATCGACGAAGTCATAACTATATCCTGTATAACTTTGTGTGATATGTACTCCATGAATATGGCAAGAAAAGGTGGCCGAAACATGTAGAGGTTACCTTTATAATTAAATTAATGCAATAATTTGGAAATAAAATTTATTCATACAACATATAATATAATATATAATATACATTTTATATTACATATATGTGTAATATATATATATATATATACATACATTGCACGGAAGATGTGCAACATTAAATTTTACGTAATTGTTACAAATGGGCAAGTCGATGTTCGAAACTCTGCCTCCTGTATGAAGGTTAAAGGTGTAACTGAATTCAACGTTTCAACGGATAAAGGCGGGAGGTAAAGACACAACGTGAATAATATAAAGAATAACGGGTGGCTGAAGAAGTTATGAAAAAAGGACTTCCCTTTAAATTTCAGCTGGTTTTTTAAGTCAGGAATATTGTCTGATGTCCTGTGATTTACTGGCATTTAATCCCGCAAATATGCGTAATTGTTGTATTCCTGCCAAAATAATTACTTCCCCTTTATTCTGTTACGGCCAGAAATTGACACCATTGAATTATATATTCTGCGCTTCTGCTTAAATTCTCTTCAATTTGATCTTTAATCGCACATATTTTCTTTTTCTGTGCTTGTTGTACTCTGATACTCCTGACAGAATTCATTAAGCTTCCTATTTCTGGCATTAATGCACTGATTTAACTAAGCACTAGACACGATCTCCACACCCTCATCACCATCATATTAGCAGACAGATGTGCAATTTGTCCGATTTTTTGAGGTGTATTGCATGGCTGGGTTCAAATTTTGCATAACTCTTCTTTCGAATTTCTCATGCTTTCATTATGAAATTTGCCTTTCTGGAATTATATGAACGCAGCTGTAAGGAATCCGCTGACCATTTAGCACAGAATGTATAAAGGGGCGCATTTGGTCTGTTCTGGTGGGGTGAGAAAGGAAGCATAGTGTTGCAGTAACAAGGCTGCTGGCTGACATGCACTGCTATTGTAACGCTAATAAATCTTAGGAATAGTCAGACTTACGCGGCTCCTGTGACGTCAATTCCTGCCTGCAATATATTTCCTTTAAAAGTCTTTAGTCCATATGTTTCCAACAGTTGCCAACTTAATGGCATGTATATAGTTCCCTTAATTCCAGATAACGGTCGCCAATCAGGCCACTAACTCTACAGACAGTTGGGATTCTCCTGTTGGTATTATTAATTTGTTCCTTTATTTGTGGAAATCTTCTCGGTTACAGGACAACGGGGATAGCTATTCAGCCTGACAGCTTGGACAAATGTTGTCTAGGCTAAGTGCTGCCACAGAGGTACAAGATTTATCTCATGCGTCTGACGTTATTTAGCTGAGAGAAGTGCTGGATTTTCAGCGCTTCCTTGACAAAATAGAAGGATCCACGTGAAATATTTCCATTTAAAATTACCGGCTAACTTATTAGTAAGGTGTTCGAAATGTCAATGCATATTGACAGCTAAGTTTTAAAGGAACATAAATTCATCCATCAACGCCAAGGTGTGAATTCGTATGGTCTTTTCAATTTCTGCTCAAATTATGTAAAAAACGTAGTTTGACTCGTATTGTCTGATTTTAAAATTGCTTTCCACTTGTACGAAAAATTATACTTTGTTTTTGGCAGGGAATAAACTAACCCCGTTGAGTACAACCCTCCACTGAGACAACTACTAACCTCTAAACTGAGCTGTACGAATCGAGTCCACATTCAGCGATATTATGCTGAGGCCCGTATAATATTTTGTGTAATAACGAAAGGAATAACTCGATCCTGAATTTCAGAATATTGGAGCCGAATTTTATAAAACAATGCTGCTTCTTCAGGGTTGGTTATGTTTACTGCTTTACGCAAGCAAAATATACTCATAACCAATGGGACGGTATGAGAAATTTATTTCGGCATACGAAGGCACAGTAGGTCAAGTATTGAACAAAGAGCTCATCAGAATTTACAAATGCATAGTTAGGATAAGTGGAAAGAAGCTTCGCAAATTGCAGAAAGAATATTTAGAATAAACATTAAAACACCAAAATTACAGTTTGTGCCTGTTTTTTATATAGGATTTGGAACTTGGTCTGTCACATTAGAAGAAGAATATAAGAGTGTTTGAGAAGAGGGTGCTGAGGACGGTATCCTGACTTAAGAAGGTGGAAGTAACTGGAGGCTGGAAAAATTTCGTAGTGAAGATCTTTATAAAATGCGCCCCTCGCCATATGTTATTCGGATGATGAAATGAAAGAGGATACGATGGGCAGGATATATGGCACGCACGGGAGAGGAGATGAATGCATAAGACTTTTAGTGAGAAAATCTAAGGGATATGAACAACTTGAAATAATTAGGCGTAAATTTGAAAACAGAAAAGATTTTGCTGAAGAATTAGGATAGATAAAATGTTATCAACTTTAATCTCAGAATATGTGCCAGTGACGTGCTGTTGAAGAAAGGAAAAAGAGCCGTCGGTTTTGTAAAATGTTAGGAATGTTTTGATTAGACGAACAACGGTTAACTTCGCGAGGGGTCCTGCCCCATCGAGTTGAAATTATTATGACAGATGAATCAGGAGGCATGTGCAGGTGGGGTCGCTTGGTCGCAATATCCGTGCGTTTGTTTGGTGGAATTAGGCTCTGGACGCATGGCGGCTCTCCTGGCCGATGTTTGAATTCATGCGCTTCACACTTTGAAAAGAATTGAGAACCAATTTTCTTCTGGACTTTGTCTATCGTCCAGATGAAATATTAAAATATAGTATTAAATCACGACGTTTCGGAAGCTGGTTCTTCTTCCGTCTTCAGGTAATGGGAGGGGAAAAACCTACTCAGATGGGTCCTTTTTTGACTGAGCTAATCTCAATCACTGGACGAAAGAAGAACCAGTTTCCGAAACGTCGTGATTTTAAATTATATTTTAATATTTTATCCGGGCGATGGAAAAGTCCAGAAGACAATTGATTTTCAATATTATACAACATCGTCAGAATCTTTTAGAATTTACTCTGAAAAGAAGTGTTAATAACCTGCACAATCTTGTTCGGGTTTAATTATCATACTAGATGTGGCTATTGAATGAGAGACTACGATCAGGTCCTGCGCTTTACCGCTGATCACCAAAGTAAATACACACTAGTCACCGCTGAACTTTCCCCCAGGCGTTTGCCAATACACGCTTCATTATTTTGAGGTAGTGGCTGGTAATGCCTTTTTCCTAAATGGTTTTGTAACTTGCCTCGGTTATGGCTGATAAAGAATTGAGCAATGTGCAAAGAGACATAACAGAACAACGACGATTTTTTACTTGGTATGTCAAGTTTACATTATATATTTTAGACCGTATATTAAAAGATCAGTTAAAATGATTAGTTAAAGATATTTATAAATAAATATATATGTGTATGTATACGTCAGAGAGAGAAAGAGAGACCATTATAGATGTTCCGTATACTTCATAAATACATGTTGCTCTTTTGGTTGTGTGGTAGGCAGCTTTCGTTTGTCGTGTCTGTATTTACATGTGTAGATCATCAGTTTGAGTAATACACTGATACTTCAATATCACTTTTGTTTTAAGAGGTGCGTGTGAATCATATTTAGAACTCATTGTATGCCCACTGGGTGTTTTGTACCTTCTGTGTTGTTAGTATTTCAACTGTATGTATCATGATATTTCCTGGCCTCTGTTTTGCACATGACTTTGGTTTGTTTATGAGCTTCAAGTTCTTTCTTCGGGTGGCGAAGTGTGCGACTTCCTAATGATCCCGTAATTGCAACAGTCATCTCTGACATCAGCATAGTGTAGCTGAAGAGAGTTGTACGGACCTAAGCCCTCTTCAACAGAAGAGCTTAGCTACAAACTAGGGTAGAGTCCTGGCTTGCATTTTGTCCTGCCAGGGAGCAGATAGTGTAGTAATGGGCGTTCTCGGCAAGGGGCGGATTAGCCACGTGTGTGTGGGTGTGTGCAGATGTGTTGCTGGTAAAGACAGCAGGAATTGCATAGCAACTAAAATGAAGCCATTGACTATACTCCATTCATACATATGATTTTAAAACACAGATAAATATAAAACATGTATCTGTACGTCAGTCTGTTGAAATTAAAGTCTGTGTGATATGTTTCCAAAATAAGAAGCGTCTGTTTGTTAATTTCATACACATACATACATAGACACATACATACATATAAACATACATACCTACATATAACATACATACATGCATACACACATACATACATACATGCATACACACATACATACTACATACATACATACGAGTACATACATACCTACATATAAACATACATACATACATGCATACATACATACATGCATATATACATACATGCATACATACATACCTGCATATAAACATACATACATACATACTACATATAACATACATAAACATACATACATACATACATAAAATACATACATACATAATAAACATACATACATACCTACATACATACATACATACATACTACATACACACATAATACATACATACACACACAATCCTGGAGATATCACAACCTGAGGCTAAGCCAGTTTTTAGATCCATCAGATAATATTGAAACTTACATGAAGCTATCCCGATTAATAAAAACTGCATTTATTTCAATAAAATATTGGGTCATGTTAAAGATGCAGGACTTCATTTCCGTCTTAGTTTCATTCTCGTTTCCGTTGGGCAAGCGTGAAGCAGTATGACACATGGACCACATCAGCTAGCAGAGTGTGTTGCAGTCTCACATGTGTCATTCTACTCGTGTAACGTTGTGAAGAAAGGATTGCCGACTGTTCTTTAGGACAGCGTGGGATTACTCAAGTACTTGGCTCGGTCGTTAGAGCAAGACGGTTGACGATGCGCGGACACGTTCCAGGCAAGGAGAAGTTAAGGAAATACGGAACACGTGTTGATCAAAAGCTTGATGGGGTACCCAGACCTAGGTATTACAATAGTTAGAAGGTTCATACAGGACTGAGTTGTGAGGAAGTTGATTAAGTTAGTGTCCAGTGGTGGGATCTTACTGTAAGGAACATTTTGTTCTATAAATGTCAACGATTTCTCGAGAAGTGGAGCAACTACGAACTTGCAGAAAGGACTGCACTACAGTGAGTGCATTGTGAAATAAGTTACTCAAAATTTTTCGAACACAAACAATTCTTAAAGCAACCTTACGCATGTAGCCTTTATTTCAATGTATCGCACATACTCATCCGTGTGTGTTCGTGTGTACCGTCTGTTCTAATACCGGCAATCATTATTTCTGGTTACAACAACCATTAAATAAGAAGCCAAATAAGAACATCGGCATTTAGGACTGGAACGACGTCAAAACGTGCTGTCACTTAGAGTTAGAATTACCAGAACAATTGGCAAGATGTAAGTGATAGAAAATGGAAAATAACAGGTAAACGAGATAAGTGCATAAGCAGATAAGCAAAAGAAAAACTACACAATTAAATGCATATTCTACACAAGAGCATGAAAATTCCTTAGGAGACCGATATAAGTCCCAGGAACACAAATTCCTTGTAATAATAGGTTTTTATAAACATTGAAGTCCTACCTCATAGGAAACACACTACGTGGTCATTATGAAAACCAACAGGTGAACGCCGTTTAGGAAAGTAGCGGCTCTTTATTGTGAGAACCGTACGTAAGGCATGAGCACACACTGCGGACAGAATGTGGGGTGTTGTTGAATGTAAAAACGGGGTTAAAATGTAAGAAGTTTCAACAGTGGGATAGGTAATGATGTGAGACATGAGTGTATCGAACGGAAGTATCGGACTGCCATCAAGGAACTGTAAAGTTGTCCCTCTGCACGACTTGACGGTAGGCGTATATTGGGGGTTGGAGGCATAGCTCCGCTCAATCTGTACCTTATCAGTGGATGGAAAGTGTGGTCAGGTTCGTATACTGCCGTTTTATCCCCAAGGAAAGCCCCCCCTCCTTCTACCAGGAACAATTTAATAGGAGACTGGGTGGTAACTATAGATCCTCTTTGGAGAAGAGATACATTTCTTGCGTCTGCCGGGACTCAAGCCCAAGATTCTTTCATTGTCCAACCCGTAGTCTAGTCATTATACCGCCTACGCTATCCTTGTTCGTCTCTACCAGTAAGTAGTATCAAAAGCCCGTCCAGGATTGACGTTTGACAGGGCTGCTGTACAAAATGAGTCCTGTCTTTCCACAGTGCAAATTATCTTACTAGTAGAAGTAATTAAACATCCACTCCTCACGGAGTCCTATATTGTTATAATACTTTTGTACCTATCTACCAAACTAAACGTCATCACGAACTAGACGGCATAATAACGCCTTTAGCATCTTAAACCTTACAATATACGTCATCATAATTTGTGTCCGAAATATGAATTTTTTCATCTACGCCTTCTTCTATCAGTTATCACCTTTACCAAGTACTTCTGTGTGTTTCTATTCCCTAAATAAAACTACTGTGATGGTCACTACTTGAACGGTAGAGTTTTTGTTTTATTTATTTATTGTAATATGAAGAGTCGATATAGCGTAATAGGTATAGAGACTAGAAGAAGGCCTGGTAGACCGAAGGATCGTGGTTTGATTCCCGGCAAGGGTAAACGGATTTTTTCTTCTCTAAAGCTTTTTTTTCCCGGGGTTTAAGGAATAGAGATATGAACCCAGCCACTCAACCCATTTTAACAAAAAGATGAAGCTATTCCATTAGAGGCCTGGACAGGCCCGTAGAGCTGTAGGAGTTTGAGGCTCCCGGAAGTTCTAGACAATTGGAGGTGCCAAGGTTGCCAGATCTACTTACCGGCCACCTTTACCTCCCAGGAGATATCCCTGGTACTCATTTCTGTTAGAGGCTGAGTCGACCCCAGGGCCATAGTGCGGCCCGAAGTATTAAGTAAATGTAAAATCCCAAAGACCCCATCGGAATCTAACCCGCGACCTTTCGACTTGTATCACAGTGCCTCAACCAACTGCGCCACCGCGTGCAGCAACCCATCTTAGAACCTAGTAAAAAAATGATTGGAACCATTTATCTACTCTCTTATGTCTTCACGGCATGCACAGGGCAAATTTACCTTAATTTCTTGTAGTTTTCACAGATTTTCCCACACTTCATAAGAGCTGAAGTAACCACCTGTCATAAGTTCGATGTTTTTATTGAAGAAATTAGTAATAATACACTAAATTGTTCCTGAAACGGAATTACTCTTTTTACAGTTGCATAGGCTAGTTATAATCGCTTGCGTGGAATGCCAAAGTATATTCGCTTTCAGTCACGTGGCTGGAAAATATTAAATGAGCCACTGTGTGTGTAGGCACTCGACGTGGATGAAAAGTGGAGAGAACATAATTCTACCAAAGGGCATTTCGTTTTTAAATTTTACTGTTCCTGGGCTTCGACTTTTCTGTCCCCCCTCCCTTCCCCCCCCCCCCCCCAACATTAGTCACTAGAGGTATTCCTGTCCACCCAAAACCGGACGCTTTCGATTAGCTGGCGTTGTTTGCCTCAAACCGTGCGTAATTACAAATCTGGTGTCTCTGGTAGACCTCTCTTGTCATTCGTGTCTACTGGCTCCTCACGCTCATCCACCCTTCATTTAATTTGAATGTCTAATGAACTCTGTTCCTCTGTTCTACACGCTACTTCATTCATCCAGTGACATGTCGAAATTCATTTGCTCGTGTTGGTGGCATAGTCGGAACGGCAGACACTCTTCTGTTACTCGTAGTGAATCACAGGCATGTCAGTGCGTGTGTGTTGTAATAGAAATTTGTGGTGAAATCCTTTCGAGAGGATGAGTTTCAGGTCACACACCTCGAAGCCGTATTCTTCATTTGTTTTAGAACGCGGTGTTTAATGATTCGTAATTTGAAGTTAGCCGTCATTAAAGTGTCACTAAATGACGTACGAGCAGTGTTAGCACACTGTTATTACAGCGTTGCCGTTTTCTCATAAAAGAAGCCCATGTGTTAGACCTCCATATTTTAGTTCATAAACTTAGTACATGTTACAATAAATTTTCTCCCTCTTTTGTGGCAAGTTCAGGATATGAGAACTATGCACAGCTAATTACAATTATTGACTGAATTGAAATTTTGGACTAATTTTGAACTGGAATTTAACGGGTGTAAAACGAAAGTCGGATCACTGCTAGGAACAAGTGTTATATTAATAATATATGACAATAGATAAATGCATTATAGCAAAAGTACTTTATTGTAAAAACAATATATTTTTATACAAATTTATGAAGTCCAAACAGGTAGCAATTTTACATAAAAACAAATCTGTTGTTTTTAAATAAAATAGTTCTTTCAGGTTGTATTTCTCTACTGTATTAATTTATGAGACACAACGGTATGTCGTCCCTCAACAGGTGCAGCATAGACAATAAACAGTGGAGTTTATGCTAAATAGTTTTCCGCAATGATCTGAAAAATGTCAAAATCTGAATATTCCTTTTATTTTGCAGCCCATTTGGGTAGTAGCTTGCGGCAGTCTGCCTAAAGGTGGAAGAATACAGTAATGTTTATTTAATATTTTGTTGCCTGTCAGAGCCATTAAGTCACAATTAATTCTCCAAACACATGCTCAGAAAACCCCTGTCTGTACCTTATCTGTTCCCCAGTTCTCCATATTTAACTTCGTGTTAACACTGCAGATATTGTCGCAAGTGTAAATGAACCAAGTCTTGAAACCTTAAAACAAAAATACTATACCACATGCTGTAGGGCTAACATATGGAATTCTGCATTGTGCCACAGGGTGTACTTGTGTGTTTCGTGTGATAACGCATATCTGGTAACACTGAACATAAAAGGCGTTTCGTATTTTTTATCATTCTTTACAGGGTTAAGTAAGGGACGTTAAAGGCTTACTGAAGAGGAAAATGCAATGTTGTGTACTCCATGAAGCACAAAATCAGTGTTTTTCTTATGACCCAAAATGAAATATTATTTGAAGTTATATAACATGCTCAAATTCATAATATCACAAACGTTTGTAGAATTTTAATAACTTTTTAAGTAAGCAAGATGTCAAGATCAAAAGTTATTCTTTAAAGGTTTTTTTTTATAATTAAAATTGTAGGCCTACACTAAAACGCCTGTAGGAAAACAGACGAAATTCAGCTCATGTATACAGTGGGCACAAAAATAAAATATGTAACTTATATTCGATATTAACGTGTAGAAAATAACGGTAATTATTTGAAAATACAGTTTGAAGAGTGTACAATATAAATTATTCAAGAAACGTAATATACAAAAATGAGTTATTTTGGCTGATTTTAATGGTTTCTCTGTATTTTATACATGTTCTTTCCTAAGAAGCCCATATTTTTATGGATTTAATTTTACATTATAATAAAAAGAGGCTATTCTTTTTCACACAGAAAATATCAGTAGTCAGATTGGAGAGATATATACTTAGCTTAATACTAAATCTTTTGCTTGTAGCGAAAACTTGCTTGTAGTATGTGAATGTTAATGCTTGTTACAGGGAATTGATATATGTACGGGTTTGTGTACAAAAGATAGATTTTCTCAAAGGAAGAGAGAGACTCTATGTGTGTAAGGGTTTGTGTATAAAAGATATATTTTCTGTAAAGGAAGCAGAATGGAAGGAGAAAGCTACTCCCACGCCCCAAACGTGGCCTCCAATTTCTTTGATGTTATCACAAACACTCAATTAAACGAAAAAAACTTACTTTTTCCTGGGAAGGATTTTCTAGAAGTAGCACTATTTTCTGCGCCGTTATATATTTCAGCTAATAGACGTAGAGATTCCGTGATGCAGATAAGTTTTTGTCGTGAAGAAGGTTACATTTTTGGATTGTACTGAAACATGTTACAGCAACACTGCCACACTGTGGTCGATAGCTCTAATCGGATCTAACCGGTTGCCAAGGGCAGAATGAGTATATAGAAATAAGTTTACTTTGAAAAAAAAACGGAAATGTTTTTACTAGATGATTTTAACAAGGTGTACTGTAAATGCAAAAAAAAAATATCCTTTAATTCTTAGGCAAATATCTGATTTCGAAATCGGCATTTTTCATACGTCCTGTCTGGCAAATGGCACGTAGTGATGCTGTACGCAGATCCTGAAAGTACCAAGGTAATAATGTATTTCATATTTCATGAATTTCTCCAAGTTTTCTGTGCTGTTGCATCATTTAAGTTGTTTTTCAGACCTCGCAAAACTGAAACAAATTTCTTGAAGGTGCATGAATGTGAACTGACCCGCCGTATGGAAATGGTATTCGCGTGTTCTTTTCGGAACAAGCCTACAACACCAAAAAATGTGTTTGTGGTTTGATAATTCATTATCATTGCATATTTTGCTGTTCCTAGACTCCGTTTTGCAATAATATTTCGTAAAGACAGAAGCTTTAAATCCATTTTTTATAATAGAATTTAGTAGCAGTTTTTACAGAGCTTCCATTGTCCTGAACATTATGCAAACGTCGGTAAGAAAATATCTTTGAAATGCATATATTTTGGGTTTTTGATTTTCAGCTTTAATAAGAACAGTTCAGATTTAATTGTACTGATATCCCACTATTTTCAACCTAGTTTTTTTTTCCAAATATCAGGCATTTTTATCGTAGGACTTTATTTTGCTTTCCCTGCTGATAAAAGTGCGTACCTTCTGTTATCACCCATCCCGTCACAACTTTTTCCACCTGCGAAAATCTGTAAGTTTTCGGTCAATAAGTCTGTGCTTTAGGGCTGTAACCAAGTGACAATTGCTAAGGGACGAATTCCCCTGATATAATCTGAGTCATTTTGGGATATATAGATACGAAATCGCACGCCATGTAAACTACTTTATGACCAACACTCGTAGCACAAAACATGGTACTTAAATTTTTATAATCGCATGCGGTGAGTGTAATGAGAAGCGAAAATTCGCGCAGTTGAACTTTGTAGCAACTGGCTGTGATAAAAAGGGATGGCATTTGGGTGATCTGCTCCTGAACCAAGCCTGAGAATTTAAAAGTCCGCTTTTATATAACACCACGAAGAGAATCTTTTAGTAGCTGAACTTTTCAACACATTCCCAGCCTTTTGATGAAAGCTGTATTTCATTTTATGTGTAAAATTTTGTAAAAATCTATTATATTCGCTTTGCGTGCTGAAGTGTCTCGCCTGACTGAGGTGATACTTGTTTTTGATCCTTTTTCTCTTTACGAAAAACGAAACTAAGGAACTATCAGGTATATATCATCTCAATGTCTGCATGTCCGGCTGTTTCCGTCTTCTACTATTGTTTTAGAAAAAATTAACCCTTTATTAGCATAATTTTTGTATAGTTACGTTCCTCCGTCAACAGTGGAAGCTAAGCCTCCTGTCCAGTGTATATTCAGGTGTCTCATAGGATTTAAAACGACTGGAGCCTGAAGGTATTTATTAACGCATAGTGCCAAGGTTAGGAAGACCTGTGTGGAGCTGTACATCCGCCTCCCCCCCATACGTCTTTAGAGTGCGGCACGTAAAGAGACTGCCAAACTCAATTGCCTGTTTAGTCCATACCTTCTTCATTTCAATGACCGAAGTTACTAAATTGCTTCCGCGCGGTATATGTTGTGAACTGTGTCAAGCCGCTTGAAAACTGGGGTACTGGGTTCGAATTTCACTCAGAACACGCATGTACTTCTGCATTTGTTGTGTGTTTGTGGTGTACCATGTATCTGGAGGGCTTGCGACAGGTCGACCCATCGACCAAGGAATCCTACCAAATGCGTATGAACACGAGTCGGAAGGTCTTAAAATGCATTGGCCTGTAATGCCATACAGGTACTAGATGGTTGGATGGATGGAAAGACAGAGTGAGTTTTAGAGGGATGGACAAATGGACAGATAGATGAATGGATATATGGATGTATAGAAACAGAGAGAAACATGCAGGTAGATCGATAACTATCTAAGTGGTAGATGGGCAGATGATTTGATGGATGAATAGATACGTAAGACATATTAAACCATCTGTATCTATCATTATCTAATATATTAAAGCCTCAAAACGTGTTCATCTAAATTATATATAAGGTTTTATTTTCTACCACAAAGAGAACACAGACCATGTCCATTACAAAGACTATTGCTTATGCGAGAATCATAGGAGACGCATATACATTGTATAGCAAAATGTACAGTTTCCTCATGTTACTGCATGTGGTACACATAATTACCTTTGTGCTTTAAAGGATTGGTTACGTAAAATTCGCCCTCATTATAACAGAGGTTGTGGATGTGGTCCCAGCAGTTTCTAATTCCATTCTCGGAAGCCTGTAATGTTCTAATACATACGCTGAAGGTAATGAAGAGCTTCAAGGTTCTCAAAGTTCGAAATCGGCGTCATGTCAAGGGCAGGTTCCGGGTAGCTTGCTGTTCCCATGTTCAATGAAATTTAATGCAGCTTTGTACTTGGTTTGGGTTAACAAGGCAAACTGTCTTGGCTTGTCTTGTCTGGTAATAAAACCACTTGCACAGCTACACAAAGGTATGGCTTTGTTTATCACTTAGTTCGTGCGGTTTGAAGGCTACAAATGTGCCTCGTAGCGTGCGACCGCGTTATAGTTACAGGGAGTTCATCTTGCCGCATGACTCGACTTTAAACTTACTGACATTATTTTAGCGGTTTTGTTAGCGCCGCAGAAAATGCGATGTAGAAAATTATATTTGTGTAATATTCCTTTTTGTCCACACATAAGAAGACCGATTTTTATTAAATTTCTTATTGTAAGTTTAGAGTAACTTTTGTCAAGGCATTTGGTTTTTGCTTAGTGTGAGTTGAGTGTAAATTTATCAAAAATCTCAACAAATTTATCCGGTGTATTTGTGAAGTTTTGTCACTTAGATTATAGCACTTATATTAAAGCACTTTGAAATTTTAAAGTTCTCTCTGTGGGAACCACCCAGCCTCCTATTCAAAGGGTACCAAGGGGAGGGGATTTTTCCCGAAGTAAAGCGGCCGGGGTGTGAATTTGACCGCTCTCCTTTATCTAGTGCCGAGGTTAATGAGTGAAGCCATACTTCTGCTACACCTATATGCCTTAATGGGGTGGACAGTGAAAACTTTATCTTTACCTTTTAAAGTTGTCTGTAATGTACTTTTCCATAAATGTACCTGCTGTAATGTTAAAAGAGGATCATGACTATTTTATGGACTTTCCTTACTGCGAAAAAATAACTACATGGATCTGTATAAAACGTCGTGACTCATTTGAATGTCAGAGTTGGTATGTGGAATGAATTTTACGGAAGCTCCTTGTGCCTTATATTCTTAGCAGTTGAATTTGGAGATGTTAATAACTGATTTCAAGGAAGTCATTTCAACCTCCTACTTGCTTCAGACGTTTGTACCTCTGTCACTCAAGCAGAACGTACTAAAGATGGCTTCTTATTCCATTATCGTCCTGCACATTTTTTCAGAACGCTACTCTTCAGTGAATTAAATAGAAACAAATACTTGGATCCAAAAACAAATGTGAAAGTGAAAGTCTATTGTATCTGTTCCTTTTGTTATGTCAGATCTCATCCACCCGACTTACTTTTTACCTTTCCGAAATATATCTCTGTGTTGTATGTATTTTACATAAACAAGTTGAAAATAATTCTCTCTTTAACAAGCATAATGAACGGTGATGTGATTTTTTCCTTTCGATTTCAAAACCCTTTTTTCCATCTGTACATCCTTTTTTCCAAGCGGAGTTATACTCGTACAATTGTGTTCTACTACAGTAAGGATATATCTTACATTCAGGAGTGTAGCTCTCTGTTTCGTGGTACCGTCTGGTCTATAGTTGGGTACTGAATTTCAGGAGAAAAGCTGCCCGTCCCTTTAGCGTCCGTGACCCTGAAAATGAAAGCGATATTTTACTCCGAAACATTCGTATCCATGTACAAAATACACAATGTCACACCTGCAGAATTAAGTTGTAAAACCACTAAGTATCCGTCGAACAGAACACATATTTGTCACAGAGAAAAACCAGCTACATGTTTCGGCTTTAAAATAAGCCATCAAGAGGCTGTAGAAGATTTACAAGAAGTTGTAATGTGCAACACTGCATGTAAAGTTGTTACTTTTAGTATTCGTAGATGTCATGAATATAATATATCATCGTGACAAATGTTTAGGAAAACTATCTCATTTTTTAATAATATTATTCGGATTGTTGTATTTTAAACGGCCTTTAAAGTAATGTTTATTCTGATTATCCTTAGCTAAATGCCGAAACATGTAGATTTTGGGTCTCTATAACTAATATATGTGGTGTTCGAAGAATACTTATTGTTTTATGTAATTAGCGCAACATGACGGGTCATATTAAGAACCGAGTGTTAACTGTTACGACCGTTAAAACCTTAGAAATTAAATCGTTTTTAAAGCACTGAATCTATTCCATGTCCGCTAACTGTAGTTTTCATTCTGCTTCAAAGACCTTCGTGTTGCCCTAGGAACACTGTAATTTTGAAAGTTTCCTAGAGCTCGTTAAGCTAAATTACTAGAGATCACATTTCTTCTCATGTTACATACCTAATTGCTCTCAACACAATATCGTGTATTGGTAACTCAGGAATTGGTCTTCTTATCCTGTAGGTCTTGGATCCTTCCTTGGCTGAGAAGCCGTTTATCCTGACACGTTTACCTGGTTTCTCGAAGCCCACAACATAAAATGTTTTGGTAGTAAATTAAAATGTCAAAGATCGCTTTTATAAAATTCTTCAGAACTCATCACGCGCAGTAATTTTCATTCCAAATTATCTTCTCAGAGAAACAATTCAGAAAGTGTCGATTAATTAGCAGCAAATAATCACTTTTGAATGTTATCTCCATTTGGGATATGTAACCCGGTAGAAAGCTGTCAACGTTCGGAAAAGCCTGTTGCCCTCACCTCCAGGGTGGAACAAGACTAAGAATGCTTATTATATGTGCAAGGATTTGGTTACAGGGTGCTAGCCAGCTTGGCTATCAGATTACACGGCGTCATTCTTCATAAAGCATCGATTTTCCGTCTTCTGCGTCTCTATGCCTTTTGGTTTTGTCATTTTCCTTAAGGCGGCTTGAACTTCTTTCTCTCTACTCATTTATCCTTTCGTGTACCGAATAAGATTTCAATTCCTTCTGTATATAGAATACACGCATTTCTTTTTCCTTTGGAACGCCCTGATACGGCTTTGACACTCTTAAATATTCTATTTTCGCTTTTTGAATTTTATAACCTTTTTTCCTATCTAACTCTGCATTAGAATATGAGATATTTAGTGATATTTATGCTTGTTCCGCATACTGTATTGTTAAACAGTGTCACTGGCATTCCATGTATACCAGCGTTATAAAGTTGTTTTTGGAGTGGAATTTTGTGTGATTTTATATAATTTATTTCACGTTTTAATATTTAAATGAAATTAAACACACGTTTGGGGAGGTGAATCAAATGCCGTACTTAGGTGACTGTCTTTATACTGACATTCTTAATTTTACGGCAGAATAACGACAGCTGTTCCGTGTTTTAAAATAAAATCTTACACGACGTTGCGGGAGTTGCTTCTGTAATTAATATTCCAGGATCACAATCCTTTTTACAATTATTATAAATTATTTATTGAACACATAAATTACACAGAAATAATGACATTTGAAATTCTTAATGAATTTTAAATGTCTGAGCCTACATGTGGGTGTGTAAATAGGCGTACGAGTATGTATGTATGTATGTATGTATGTATGTATGGTTTCTGTATAACTGTCTGTATAGACGTGTGTTTGTGAGCATGCGCACAATCAAGCTTTGTGCATTCACCACACGTGATCTACTCAAGCTCCTATGTAAGCAATAGGCTCGAAACTATAATGCTATCACACATAAGCGTGCACAACTGTTATGCGTAAAGTGCCTACAAATGTGACCACATAATTCAGTGTGTGTTTGTGCATGCCCCAATCCCTTCAGGGCCTTACTGAATCATTCAGGGTTGCCGTAAAAACTTTTCAGAGGGCAAATGAACTTAAAAGCAGATATAACATCATTAAATAACCTAAGAAAAGGAGCCCGCTCATACATGCCATTTATATCTTATAGAAAAATTATACACAAAATATTGTACGTGCCAAAAAAGTCTAAATTTTTTGTATTCCACATTATATTGGGCAATCAACTCAACGATGGACAAATTAAACATGAAAAATAGTTTTAAAGGACTAGAAGAAAACAGTCTTCCGTTACTAACCGAAAGGACAGTAAGGCTTAGAACGAAAAAAAAACGGTGATTATTTATTAAGAACACCTTGGGCTTCATAGAAACAAAACTTAAGAGCTTAACCCTACAAACTTAATAACGGTGATACTAGTGATTAAAAAATCTGGAATGATGAACGGACCGGACAAGATGCATGTATAAGGAAGATAAAGTCTGTGTGGTCTAATCTATATCTATCTATCTGTCTATCTGTCTGTCTATCTATCTATCTATCTATCTATCTATCTATCTATCTGTCTATCTATCTATCTATCTATCTATCTATCTGTCTATCTATCTATCTATCTGTCTATCTTCTGTCTGTCTGTCTGTCTGTCTGTCTATCTGTTTATCTATCTGTCTGTCTGTCTATACTCATATATCTGTACCTGTTTTTCTGTCGTTATATATCTGGTGATATCTGTCCGCTTTCTCTTGATGAAAGCAAGTAGCTAATTGTATAGTTAGTGAATTAATTGTTTAGGTAGCTCCATAATTTGTGAGTTGCGAAATAATATGAAACTCCAGTGACTGTAAATGCAGCATCTGAATGTCCGAACTAACAAAGCCTCAGACTTTCCTTCTCTTTGCTTTGCTGGAAACACACAGTTAAATGAGGTGATTTATGCAAGCGTTTGGAAAGGTGGTTATATATTCTGTCTCCTTTAGAAGGATGGTGGAAATTTATTAGTAACCAGTGGGGAAGTAAGTATATAACAGGATAAATTGTTGGTGATAACAGAAAAAGACTGTGACAGGAAGCATGTCGTGTTGATACGGAAGACACTGTCTCAGCACTTGCTTGTAGAGTTCATGCTCGTTCTATATGTTACGGCTTAAAATAAAAGCCATTTTCAGGCACCAGTTAAATTATATAAGAGAAAACCCTTGTAAATAAGCGATGATGGCTTTTATTTAAGCCGAAACGTCAAGCGCAATTGACAATAAAATACTGTCAAATCTGTTGTTTTGATGGACCGTCCCCTAGTATTCTAATTTTACACATAAGAGCGGAATGTTTAACCCTCAAATTATAAACGTTTAAAGTCAACTGGTAACTGTACCTTTCAGTTATCATTCAGTTTGCCCACACAGTGCATTTATGTTTTTCGTAGGATTCGCGGGACATGCAGCGATTGTTTCCTTATATAACATTAACTGATTGGTGAGATAAAGTTTGTTCTCTGTGAAGTGTTAACCGCCTTTATTTTTATAGAAGTTGGATGAATTTCAGTATCATAAGCTTTAAGGGCACAATTTTTCTGTTTTGCACAGTATAAATCTTTAATGCAGTCAATAAAGTACTTGTCGTAAACGTGTCTTTTAAATCCCGCTCATGAAACGCCATGCGTGGTGTAATGAAAGAAAGCTTATTGTAAGCCCTCATATCAGCTTGACCAAGAAAGCGACGAAAATAGAATTTGTAAGGGGTTGGTTTTATTTTCGTTCCTGTGAGTTGGCATTACGTCGTGTATATATACAGTGGACCCTCGAACTTCGAACGGTTTGATGTTCGAACAACTTGAAACTCGAACAAAAAATTCGAGGAAAATCCGGTTTTGAAACTCGAACAAAAACTCGAAAGTCGAAAGTCGAACAAAAGAATCACGTGGTCGCCTTCTCTCTCTGCTTGGTCGCACGCGCAGTTGCTCGGTCAGTTCTCCCGTGACTGGTTCAGTGAGCATCTCGCAAATTCATTCTGTTTTTTAAGCGTTTTATTTATTTCTTTGGGTTATTTTTATATTATCTTTAATAATACCCATTCATAATGGCACCAAAGAAAGTTACTAGAGGTGAAAAGCCTAAGAGAAAAATCGTAATTTTGACGGTAGAAATGAAAAAGGAACTTATCACTAAGTGGGAAAGTGGTACACTTAAAATGTTTTATATTGGGTAAATTCTGGGGGTCTGGAACGGATTAATTCAATTTACATTATTTCTTATGGAGAAATTTAACTCGAAAGTCGAACAACTTGAAAGTCGAACCGTCTCCTGGAACGGATTGTGTTCGAAGTTCGAGGTTCCACTCTATATGTATATATATTATATATATATATATATATATATTGTAAGGCTGTGTTATGTAGTTGTAAACTCTGTAGTAATATAGAGCTTGAATTGAGGTGCATAAACGTCCATGGAAAAAGTTCGATGACGTCACATGAAGCAAGTACAGCGGGCCAGATGAAACTTTCTAAGTTAGGTACCGTATACTTCACAAATACAAATTCAGTTTTGCGAAATGTCCGTATTTGAACTTCTATCCACCGGAAATGTTTTCTATAAAATATGTAGACAGATTTATGACGTTAAGTAATATATTTCCAGATACACTGTACGTTACTCCTATAAATAGGAAAAACGTGTTTATACTGTAGATTTGGAAGTCAAACCCGTATGCTGTGGACATAAACAGTGGTTCCTGGAAGTTTCATATATGTCATTTACACGATGTTACAAGTGACTCTAATCCTGTCATCAGCTAGTGTTTTCTCATTGTTCTGACAGCTGATAGCTTTGGAAACCTCCTATATACCATACTTCACACAACATGACCAGGGCATTGGACATTTGTAATAGTTATGGTAGAGGGGAATATAGGAGGGTGACGTTAAATATATTGGGAGGATGATAAACGAACCTGGGATCTTGTAATGAGGGAAGTAACTACTCTACGGGCTGGATGTCGAGGAATCAGTTTTCGATTCCCTGTATAGGAGCAAAAGATTTTCTTTCCTCGGAAGCGTCCAGAACTCTGGCCTATACAGGTTCCTAATCAGTTACTTCCTGAAGGCCTTTCCCCGGGATTAAAGCGCCCGAGCCTAAATTGACCGCTCACCTTTACCCAGTACTACGTTTAAGGAAGTTTGGCGGAGTGTGAACACATATCCTTACATGCTGTCATGGCAAGGAGCTTACGCAAGCAATCAGTGGCCGGATCTTTTGAACAAGGCAATTAAATTTAAGATTCCATAAAAGCGGGTAATTTCTTTAGTAGCTTCAAAACTATTAAGTTCTTAAGAAGATTCTGCTCCAAGGAGATACGAAGAATGGTCATAAAGAGAAGATTTTGATGTCCATACAACTTTGAGAAACGTGTTTCCCTTTGACCAAAATATAAGTTTCATAACGCCGAATTACTGCGTCTTTGAGAAGTAAACTCTTCATGAAATCTCCGTTTTCTCTGTCGCTTTATGGCTAAGAAATCCCATATTAATTTACTGACTTGGTTTATAGGCACTTGTTCGATTAAAATTGTAAAGGAAATATCATAATATAAATGAGCCTTCTTCATGCTTCCTACTGAGATGTATAGTAGAAGGAATCTGATATCTTTCCGAAATGTTTTGAAAGCAAGCTGCCTGCTGGTACAATACAGAGTATGGTGTAAAATGTAATGTTACAGAACCTACAGCTACATATGGATTTCATATAATTGTCGAAAATTTGTTGAAAATTAAAATATATTTGTTAGTAAAATCCTCTCGTGTTATATGCTGCGTCATTTCATAACAACAACCTAAGGCTACCGAGACAGGGTGCATATATGAAAAACTAAACTGTTTTTGTGAATTGATCTGGCGGCCAGCCCAGAAGTATTTTATTACTGCTATTACCTGAAATGACTGAGTTTTGTAAAATAAGTTGAAATACTGGAAATAAATTGAAGAGTGCATTTGAGTATTTTGTAAAATAAGAGATATTTAAAATTGCAAAAGACATTGTGATGGATTACGTCTCTCCTTATATTGCCACATCAGTGTAGTAGTTTGTGAAGACTGTAGCGCTTCGGAAGTAGTAATTTGTGGAATTTAAAGGGACTATACCTGAACAGGACAGCGCAAGCCTTCACGCTTCTGACTTGGTATTCAGGTAACTTTTCTGATCTCATCTGTCAGGTACTGTGACAGTAAACTCATGATTTTACTCAGTAATTCCGGCAAATTCGTGGATAATACTTCAAATCAGGTCACGATGGCTTCTTTCCATATCATTTCCAAATCATTTTACGAGTCATCCTACAACCCAACCCTATACAACCTGAGATACTGAAATGAAATAAACTGGACGGTGGAACAATTTCATTCCCACGAATAAAATATATCTAATTTTTTCAAATGTTTAATTGCTCCATGTCTCCCATCCTGCCATGTTGTTTGAGACCCTTTATTTTCAAGGCGACGTTAATTGCTCTTGCATTTTATGTTGCCTTGATGTCGAAAGATAAAGAGGAAGTGCTCTGGAAGTTAGTTTTAGTTAGTTTTTCTCCTGTCGCTCCTTGCGGAGCATAGGGTCTCCTTTCAGAGGTTTCTTGGTCTGGAGCTGTGCATTCTGTAGTGAGTGACCAGTCCACTGACTGCACAAGTTCTACTCATCCTGATAAAACTGCCAGAGCCATCTAGCAGTCAATCAGGAGACTTGGGTGAGAAATGGCCGCTGAAGTTTGCTTACGAAACATCTTGATTCATGCCCGTAAGGTTCTTTTACATGCCCTAAATCTACGACATTTACTTCCCCTCCGAAGGATTTTTATCACCCTTAAAAATCCATTGACCTCGGCCGGGATTGAACCCGCGAACCTAGGTCCAGTAGCGAGCACGCTAACCACTAGTCCACCGAGGACGGAGGACGACGGTCTGGAAGTAACGGATATAAATGTTTCTAAAATGATGTCTCAGTATTTTCTTGAAGAGCCTAAATGTAGCCTGTTCTCGAAGCTTCCGGACACAAACTGAGATTATTAATCACTTCACGTCTGTGTCACATAATTGTTACGTTTGTACTTGTGTACATGTTGAGCATACACTACGCAATGTACAAGCGGCAAGGCCATGTTTCAGAATGTGAAACTCTCTCCGCTGTTACATTACTGTGCTGACAGTGTCACCAGTATCTCCTATCTTGAGCGAGATGACTCCAGTCCACATTGTTACAGTTCTTCCTTTAAAACTCACATTAAGTTTTCCCTCCTACTTACGCCTATGTCTTCCATGCCGCGTCTTTCCTCCGACACCATTGCTTCAGTTTTCATCCAGTGCCTGAATATAAGAGAGCAGTGTCGCAATTTGATTTGTGCGACATTGACTTTGTGACGCTTTAGGTCCTTCGCTCTTCTGGGAGTTAACGCGGCATCGGTTGGTAATTATTTACTGACGTTTCGGGACAGCCTATGGGTCTCTTGTTCAAGGGTCAAGCACTCCAAGAATTAATTTAAAAATGCAATTTTTTGCAAGTTAAGATACCCCTACGTTATTCCTCAATGAAAATATTTTACTTGTGTCTGTACTTGTGTTATAACCGTACGTATCCTAACATGCTGCACACGTGTGTATCTACTTAAGCCAGAATGTACATTTCAAGATTATTAATATTTATATTACTTCCTTAAAGAAAGGTTCAAGTTTTTCACCACTGAGCGTGTTCAGATCATGATCTTCTGGGTTACGACACTCTGTCGGACTATACCAAATGTTCGGTGTAACATTTCAAATATGCCCCGGAAACTTCGGTATCAAGTAAAGGTAAAGCAATCCCATTACAGGCCTGGACAGGCCCTTGGGATTCCAGGAGGTTGAGGCTCCCAGATTTCTAGACAATCGGCACATGAAGGTGGTAAGGTTGTCAGCCCTACGCACCGGCCGCCTTTACCCCCCAGGAAATATTTCTGGTACTCATTTCTGTTAGAGGCTGAGTCGACCCCAGGGTCATCGGTATCAAGTCTAGAAGACCATAATCTAAAGTGTTTTATTATTTACATCAGGTGTCGTTGCATTTATTATTGTTATTATTATTAATATGATTAAAATAATGTTATTTGTTTAAGAGAAGTAATTAAATACTAATTCTTGATGATTGTCTTCTAAAAGTACGTATGTTTACATGCATATACCATTTGTTTTATCTTTTACTTAATTTTAATTTTTCTTATTTATTATCAATTTTTTTTTATGTTTGTTATTGTCAGTGTTTGCCTGTAAATGGCTTTACATGCTGTTTCCAAACAACGTAATAATAATAATATTATTATTATTGTTATTATTATAATGGTGGTGGTGTTGGCGGCGGCAGCAGTGGTGTAGTAGTAATAGTAGTAGTAGTAGTAGTTATTGTTGTCGTTGTTGGGCTGATAAAATTTTCTCTTATAAATAGGATAATCTTAGAAACACAGCATTACAAACAGGCAGTTTACATTTCTTTCCCTACACGAGGCAACACCAGTGCAGTGCCTTGATTCCAGACAGAACATCTGTTCGTTCGCAGGTTGTTAACAATGGCCGTCTTGGTATGGGAGAGCCCGTGCTTGTAATACAGCAGGCTAATGGAGACATTCCTCACAAAAGGCGACTCACATCCATGTCTTTTGCACAGAGTGAACTATAAAGACCGTGCTTCTATTCCTCTCGTTTTCTTCGCAAGAACCGAAACATTTCCTATTCTGAGTTAATTAAACGTTTCTTGATTATCTGCGAGCTGCCGCAGTAGCAAGTTGATAGAATGACATCATTTATTGTAAAGTTACTGAATATGGTAATTATGGCCGCAAGCCCGATATTTAGGGAGAAAATATTTCATAAATGTCAGCTCTTGTGAAGCGAAGAAGTCATGTAGAAATTTTGGTTAATACTCTTTTGTGAGGAACTCTGATTCTAACTAAATGCTTCCAGCATCCATGACAAATGAATAACATGTAAATCTGAGATTTATTCAATGCAGAAGAAACCATTCTGTACGAATGTTAGAAGGATGGATGATTATGTGGAATGAGGAAGTGACAAGACGCTAGAGGCAGTTGCATAATGAAGTGCTGCGTATCTTTTAATATTACATTATAGTACTGGGAGCATTAAATCGAAGGACTAAGATGGAGGGAGCAGTTGATGTGCGAGAGACTAGAAGAAATACATGCAAAACCTCAAGCGAAAATCGTGAAGAGGTCATGCGGACAGAAGCGTGCTTACGTGGAAGAAAATTAGTAAAACTGAATGATTCCTCTGTCTGGGATAGATATCATGTGTACTGTTATTAATTGAGGTCTACACCAATATGTGGATAGTCATGCCTTTACAATTTTCATAGCAACTTCTCTGAGAACCTAAAACCAAGCAATATTGAAATGGCTGAATTATAGCTAAAATAAAAATTTCCATTTCTACAAAATGCATAAATTTTTTTTGTGCTGTTAACGGATTCTTCTCGACCGATTCAGTGTATAGTGATATTTCAAGACGGCCCCACCGTGAAGCGAATGTAGTGGTTGTGATTTGGCTTGACATGACGGAGCGTGGGACTGATTCTACCTTCTGAAAAAGCGCACGGTGAAGATTTTCTATTTTAAGTGTTGTTAAACGATGTTGTCATTTGCTAAAATAATATAGCGTCTGTAATAGACAAGTGACTGACAATGTGGCGTTGGTTGAATGATACTGACACCGGAGGTAATCGAAAACGTCGTCTTCCACAAATCCCACTTGGGTTGGCCTGGGATTTACCCAGGAACTCCTCCGTGAGAGACCGGCGCCTACTCACCTGAGTCATTGCATGGCCCCTCTTTGTGGTGGGCAACGTTTTTGGTACGTTGGGTATATGGTGGCCAGAAATATAAGGAAAACCAAGAGTTGGAAACAGTTGTGGAACGATGGCTGATAAACGACACGGAATGACGTCAACAGGGAATAGATAAACTCGACCCACGATATGATGAATGTCTCAGTTGTGGCGGGAAGTATGTGGACAATTAGTGGCATAGCAGTAAAATTAAATCTGCACTGTTCTTTTTAGAGACTAAAGCAACCAAATTTGTACATTTTGCAAAGATGTTTTGTGACCAAAGCCCTTATGTGCATAGGAAACTCAGTACATAGTACAGTTGATTTTGCATTGTTTGTGGAGATTCATTGCGGTTCTCAGCGCGAGTCACTCATACCGTCAGAGTCTGAATCTCCCTCAGTGGGAAGCACCACAACAGTTTAAGTGACGTCTCATTGTCTTAATTATGTCACATTAACCCGACTGACAATTTCTCTAACCTCCACCTCCAAATAACGTGGCTTCTGCCACTTAAAGCAAATGTTCCTTGTCATGCCAGAAATTCAGCGTTAAAATAGCCAAGGTGCATCTTACTACAAATGAGTACTTCAGTTACATTGCCACAGATTAAATTTTAATATAACGTTCTTCATATGAGTTTTAGCTATAAAAATCAGTAACATAGTATCAGAAAGTAGTAGGCATATTCACTAGACTGCTCAGTTTTCTTTACACATATTAAATTGCTAGAAAATAAGGTGTAACGTCAATAAACGTGATCGCAATATGATTGTTTAGAATCTGGGACAGTGAAAAGATCAGCTGACACAGTAACTTCTATTCGGGAGGAGGCCTTTTTTTAATCTCGGTCAGAGGACCCAATATCCTGATTGACATTTTCATTTTCTCAGATCCCTCACGCAAATGCCAGAACTGTGCATTAAATTATGTAAGGACTCTTCCTTCCGTATCCTTTCCAGACCATACGAACATTCGATTGTTTGTGGTCTAATTTGCTGAGAGCCTTATGCACCACAAATAAACACGTCCATTCATACGTACCTACATAAGCAATCTGGAAATCAAAAGAGACAGCATTCGAGGATGAATCTAGCGCGTAAAATTGTTATTTCTATAACAGCCGGCAAATTGTAGCCTACTTAACATAGATTTTCTGGTTTGCTAACCTGTTAGTCCCTTTGTCTGTTTTGGACACATTATAAAATTCACATTTTTTCGTGTTGTTATTAAGTAATCCACTAATTAGGAAGAACGTGGTACTGTTTCTCATTTATAGATATGTGTATGCAATTTCATGTGTTTTGCCATTTCTGCACGTTCCAAGTGAGCTTTATGTAATTGTTCATTAAGCATTTGTTTCTTTTTATACAGAAATTTTAGTTCTTGATTAAGTCTGTACCTCATTGCTGCATTTTAAGTATTTGTGCTTTGTGGATTTCTGTCACTAACTGGAACATGTATTATGTATGTGGTGTTAGACGGTTAATCGTGCAGATCATTTTAAACCGTATAGCTGCATTAGTTATACAAAATTTGTCCTTATGTTCTTATAGTTGTGCACTATTTTCCCCTGTTGGGCACCTACTATTTTAACGTGATTCATTCCATTCATTGTGATTCTGCACGGAATGAATCACGTTAAAATCCTGGTATTACGTTTTGCTGAGATCTAACAAAGGTAATGTGGCGCTGGTAGTGGAATCATTCAATAGCTGATTAACTTTCAGACTTCAGGAAAAATGTATTTATAGAAGTCCCTTTTTGGCGCCTAATCTATCAGTGGTCACAGAATTTTGTAATGTTGTAAAGCTTTACTTTTTGGGCAGTGACTTAATACTTACTCTTTCGGCAGTAAATATGGCTTCATGCGATGGCCGTTTTGACAGAAAAAGCCATACAGTTATTTAGTCTTATTTCTGTTAAACATGTAAAACTTATACGCTAAAGAGACGCGTTTAATCTGCATGCGAAATGTTAAATTGGCCACTTTCTAAGAATGCAGAGGTAGAGGAACTCTTCGAATGAATACTGAAATGCAGACAACTTGGCTGAAGAGAATCTAAATAAACTTGATAAATATGTAAGACTTTGAGTCTTGTCTGATCAGGGAGATGCTTTATTGTCATTGCTTTTCTGCTTTGCTTTAGAATATGTCATTAGGGCTTGCAAAGAAAACCAAGACTGATTGAAACGGAATGTGACTTATCAGTTTCTGATCTACGTGGGTGGTGTTAATTTACTGAGTGGAAAAATAAATGACCCAAGGCAAAACTCAGGGGGTTAATTTACTACTGCTTGTATAATATAGGGAATTTTTTGAATAGATGAGCAACTGTTTGACAGTTTAGACAAAGAAGGGTCTATGAATGGCCCAAAACTTTCACTATTTGGTAGTGGTGGTGAAAACGCCTCAGAATATATTCCTAATATTAATATATAGGTACTTAAACACATTAGAAATTTTTATGACTGCCAACAGCTCTATTAATAATTGGTTGATACTCAAACTTTTCCACTCTTTTATTGTATGTTTTAAAATGCGCAATGCGGAGAATGTTACATCCTTATTAAATGCAATATAACACTGAAACATCATGGAAATTATAATGCTGAAAATAAACACTGCAAAATTGAGGGCGTAAGAGACGTAGACTTTGGGCTCCACAGATGCACAGAAAGCAGCACAATATAGAGGTGGTTGGTCAACTTCAAGCTTCGACCGCTCCAGATTTTTATTGATTTGGAGACTGGGGATTTTGGGGAGTGGCAGTTAAATTAAACGGAACACTTCTCAGCTCCTTGGGAAAGTATCGACTCCGGCTTTTCGTTTGTATCCAATCGTCTCCCTGGAACAGACGGATGGCGTGTTGCAGCTGGCAAGGGGAAAGCCCTTGTGAATTTTTTGCTATTTGTAGCCAAACATAATGAGGCAAACAGTAAATAATGATCTGATTTAGAGCCTTGAAAAGCCATTTTGAGTAATATTATTTTAATTTGTAAAGGCCTCATGCGCTGTCTTAAGCTCCCATTTATCACACAAAGCTTATTTTATGTCGCAGCCCTTCATGCAGTGCCAGTAAAGCATTTTGATGTCCTTTATGCGGTTCAAGTCGCCAGAAAGCACTGAGCTTAAAGTTAAGTATTTTAATCGTGTATATTTGCATAGCGACCGTAAACTTTTAATGCATTAATTATAGCCTAAACAGTTTAGTAAATATTCGCAACACGAGACAATTCTGCTGTTGTCCCTATTTTTCTACTTATTCGTTGCTGTTTTCAAAGCAGTCGAAACGCAATTACGACTTTCCTTTTTTCCACGTGGGATGACAGGTTATGTTTCGATGGACAGCTCTTTCTTCGGCCTCTTCAGCTATGCTGCATGTCTTGTACTTGTCTCATAAAAGGGGAGATATCTTTTTTCTTGTACTTATCCCGCAAAGACAGGATAGCTTTTCTTGTACTTGTTTATTTAAGGGTGAGATATATAGACGTCGGTCGTTTCTTAGGCCTCGTATTTCAGAGAGGAGTCTTTCTTCATTTGAAGACCAGTGACATAAGTGTACGTAAATGTACGTAGGTCTATAAGTAAAACGCCCGTTATCTTGATCCCATTTTAACCAAAATCGGAATGTACCAAGAAATATTATTACATATCACAAGCATACAATTTTACGTAAGTCCGTTCTGTGGGAGTCTTAGTTGTTCCATGCTGACAGACAGACGGACGGACATGACGAAGCTAATAGTCGCTTTTCCCAAACACATTTCAGTCGTGCCTAAAATGAAGTATTTCTGTGATTTTTCTTTACAAGCTCACTTTTGGTAGCTGTTGATATTGATAATCACTTTAAATATCCTTACTTACCAAACAAGACTGCAGCGTAATATCTGACTCCTTGGAGTGGAGTCCTTCTTGAGAACCTAAAAGGTCCTCAGCCATCGACAGTTTACCCATATTTATGGAACCCGTTGGTTCGTTACCGCATTCATAAGCACCCAACTCCTTTCCCTATTCTGAACCAGATAAATCCAATCCGTGCCCCCAGTCCCACTTCTTGAATGTCCATTTTAATATTGTCCTCCCATCCACGCCTCCGTCATCCAAGCCTTCTCTTTCGCTCACGTTTCCCCATCAAAACCTCTTACCACCTCTCTTCTTCCCATGCGTGCTCCATGTCCCGCCCATCTCATTCTCTTGATCTGATCGCGCGAGTAATATTAGGTGACGAGTACAGATCATAAAGCTCCTCGTTATGTAGTCTTATCCACTCCCTTGTTGCGCCGTCACTGTTAGGCCAAAATATCTTTCTCAGCACCGTATTAGACTGCAACGTATTAGAAATAAAATTATTATTCATATAGGAAGCATAATTATTATTTCTAATACGCTGCAGCCATTAATGCCTTGCAAGATTTTAGGTTCTCACAGCGTATTGCTGCCATGTCAGCTGGTAAATAGTTACTATACTTCGAAGTCGCTACAATCTTTCGAAACGTCGGTAACTGTTTACCAGACGACACGGCGTAACAGCAACAAATGTTCAGAAGGTCACTTATTCATAAGTGATCATCATTTTACCACCTCATTTGATGTCATTAAACTTGTACATTTAAAAGACTGTATTTATATTGCCGTAGGATCTTCTTATCGTTTGATAAAATTATGTAATATATAAGGATCATACAAATTTAACCACTTGTAATCTATGAAGTAAGTTAGAATGAAGAGCTGCTCCATGGAACATTAATGAACTGGTTTGTCTTCAGCAGTGAGTGAATGTTCTGCAACTAAGCGCATTCTGGTGGCTTGCTAGAAATAACTGCTGATTGCACTCATGCAATTACCATTAACGAGAAGTGACAAACGCTGGATACAAAATTATATAATCGAGAAAGTTAGTTCCGCAGTGAAACCTGCCTGTGTTGGTGGTTCTAGACTCGCCAAAAATGGTCAATTTGAGCCGGACGCCAACGCAAGCAAAACCTTCCATATCTATTGGATGCCATATTTCCCCAAATGCTTATTATAAGACTATATGACAGAACAAGTTATTTTCGCAGTAAAACGTGATTGTGTTGGTGGTTTTGAACCTCTTTTAAGTGGCCAGTTTAATTAAACTGATGGCCAGCCCAAACCCTTCCATGTACACTAGACGGCACAGTTCGTTACACCTTCGTTACAAAACTAAATTTCTCCACTAGTACACACTGCGCTGTACAACTTGCCTGTATTGATCATTGTACACTTGCTATAAAGTGGTCACCATACACAAAATACTCTGATGCCTTTTGGATTTATCGAGCAGGGTGGCTCAACAGTAACCTTTACGATTTGTGTTCGAGAGGCCCCCGATTCGAATATCGGCCGAAGTACCGACTATTCTCACGGTTTATTCGTGGCGACACTTTTCCCGTCAAAAGGCGCCAACCGCATATTAATACATGACGACTTTCTACCATATTATTTACTATCCATTCCGAATTTATACACTGTAGAGTATGATAATACCCGTGCGGTCTAACCGTGGGTCTGCGGCCGCTCGCTTACTAGGATCGTGGGTTCGAATCCCACCGGGGGCATGGATGTCTGTCTCTTGTGAGTGTTGTGTGTTTTCAGGTAGAGGTCTCTGCGATGAGCTGGTCCCTCCTCCAGAGGAGTCCTACCGAGTGTGGTGTGTCTCAAATGTGTGTGATCGTGAAGCGTCTTAAAGTGACGAGGCCTAGGCCCCCAAGGGGCTGTCGAGCCAAAAAAAGAAAAGAGTATGAAATACAGATGGAATCTATAAATGAATCTTAAATAGCAAATCCATTAGACGCAATATTTCCTCAAAGGCTGCTTACAAACTAGATAACCGAGCAAGTTTCGCAGTAGTAAATTTTAGCCAATTTCCACTCTACATGACATGTTTCGTAATTTATTTCCGGTGGTTTCTAAAGACTATCAGTGATTTAGACTATACAGTGACAAATTATCGACGTTCCCGCAGACAACCTCCTGAGTACAAGACGAATTCGTAACATCTTAAGCCAGCTGGCTCTTTGAAACTTATAATCTGCTTGATAATATATTTACTGAGATACTTAATTACACAATTACCGAAAAAATGGCATTACATTCCCCCAATATATGGGCTGTGTTAGTAGGCCAAAGTTATTTTAAAAAATCTTAAAGGCTTCATTTCATAAATTAGGACTCACTTGTGGCTCGTAAAGAAAACGTGAAGCTGCAGGAAACATAATGAGAGACCTGATATTCTGAGAGCGGCTTTGCTGAATATTCAGATCTTGAATGATGTAAGAAGTATATAAAGAAGGCAGTAAGCTTCTACGAAACGTCGGTAATTATTTTGCAGCCGATTCACCGTAACATCCCGGAAGACTTGAAAATATTCATGAGGAATGATGTTGTTAATACCATAAAGCACGGTTTGTCTGTTATTATTGCTTATATTATTATTATTATTTATCACTTATTATTATTTGAAATTAACCACTCACTAAATCTAGTGCCAAGGTTAAGAATGGGTGAAGCTATACCTCTACTCACCTTATATACCTTCATGGGTGTGGCAGGGACATTTTAATGTTATTATTATTATTATTATTATTATATTTATACAATTTTCTACGTTGTTTTTTGCGTAGCTAACCCGCGATTCTTTGTGTCATCACCTATTGTTCTGTGTTTCTTCCCTCTCCAATGAATTGTTTTCTTTGTCGGTGTTTAGACGGTAGCAGATTGCTTATAGGCTACATTCCATATCATTCTGCTCTCATTAACTCATGCTACAAATTTTGGTTAGTAATTACTTTGTGTTTGACACCGAAAGAAAGGCTAAAGGATGCAAGAAAGGTTAGGTCTTATTGCTTATTTAGGTATTTGAAGGGTGGGCGTTAAGGAAGCGGATGGAGAGACGAAGTAGAAGAGAGACGGAATTTGAAAGAGGTAAAAATTCAATAAGAGAAAGCGAGATGAAGGAAATGTGCAGTAAACTTGAACTATTCAGAAGGAGTGATGGGTGAAGTGGGTAGGGGTTTTCAGTAGTTACAGCAATACTGCATTACGAACTTCGACGTGCATGTCAGGGTTACGAAAGACCGGGGTGTAGCATGCACTTTGCATGTGTGAGGTTCCAGAATGCTCTATGAAGCTAAAGACGTGAGACGGCAAGTAGCGTGAAGCATCACTTGTAACGGCAAGTCAATCAAAACTTAACTACACTTCTACACAGATAGCGTCACAAGAAATTCTGGATCGTTAATGAACATTTTGGTGGTGAAAGAGAATTGGATTATCTAAACGTTCTAAGTGCTTCGGAGTTTAAGAGCCACATTAGAGACCACGATTCTACACGTTGTTTTCTTTTTCGAAGAAAGACATAATTCTTATAGAGCTAACATTACAATGGTAAGGATTTCTCTGTCTAATTCGAAGCTTAAAGCTTCGACACAGTGTTAGACTTGAAATTATCTGCACAGCCTTGGAGTTTTTTTCTTTTACTGATGCCTCTTTACATAGTGATTTAAAATCCTGAAAATAATTCTTTGGCCATTTTTAAGTTAATTTTCTTAAAAATATCTGTAATGTCAGATGTCACTGTTAATAGAGGAAAAAACTCTTACAGCTGTAAAAATAAGCTTCTAAAATGGATTTAATATTTTACCAGTCAAACATGTGAGCGAGTTTCTACTTGTTTATAGAGTCACACAAAATTACTTGCAACGATAGGCTGGTTTAGAGAGACTGCAATATGATTGGAAGTGCTCAGTTTAGAACTCACAGTCATGTATTTTTATGACGTGTCAAAATTATTTTGTTAATGTCTGAGGAAAATAACCGAATGAATGACAAATAGTATGTATTTTACCGGACTTTCCTCATTCTCACTCCTTCAGATAAAATCGTCTAATATGTGTTGTAGAAGTGTTTCTCAGCCGGTGGAAAGCGTCCCGCTGGTTGGTCTTGATTGTCGGCAGGGTGGAACCAGAGATCATGAAAATAAAAATAATCCTTTATTAATTATTTTCAGTACACATTTACACAACCGTAGAATTACACCTCATGGAAAGAAAAGCTCCATTTTAACTGGTGGAAGTAGGTTGCTTTTAACAAAATAACCGGAGGGACGAAAGACCCTAAAGGTCTAGAATCACTACCGTAAAGAAGTCACATCTGCCGTAAAGCCATGAATGGTTATTACTTTGTGTTATGACAAATATGAGCCACCGATCCCCCAGGGTGCATTGTCCATAGACGATGTGAACGTGGGTCGTTTTCCATAAAATATCGCCCACTTTGCGGAGACGGAAAAAAGGCAATACCTTGTAACTGCAGACGGTTTATTTTTAATGTTGCTTTTTAGTTATTCTGAACATTTCTTTTGCTGTGTTTATACAGACTTGAAGACGACGTCATGCTTATTCTCGACGTAACGAGACACAGCAAATGAGTACTTAAGGGCAACGTGGCATTTCTTTCAAAGTGAGTCAAATTGGTAGCTGCATTCTGACGGATGGCTTCGGAAAATCGAACTGTATCATGATTTAGGAACCATAAGTAATGCATAACCATTTCGTGTTCAGTGGATATTATATATACAGTCACGTGTAGCACTTACAAGATGGTCTGTGCACAAATAAGGTAACATGGTGAGGGATTAGGGACTTTGCTGTCCTTGAGGCAAAAATGAGTTTTGTTTTGTATTGTTGAGTTACATATGTCACTGTCAGCAGCATACAACGCACTTAGCTCTTCATGTACAGTGACCTATATTTTTGTCTTTTTTAACCTTGAATTTTCTCGACAGATTTTAATAAAATTACCCAATATAGAATTTCACGAAAATCCGTCCAATGGGAGATGAAATGTCCCGTAGATAAGGACGGACAGACAGACGAACACAACGAATCTAATACCCGCTTCAGCAAGTTCGCGAACGCTCCTAAAAGCTCTGCATTTTGCACACACTCTGCATTTAGAGGTTTCATGTATTCTCAAAATAAATAACAATTATTTAACTGTGTTCTACTCGCCGAATGGTTTTTATGATGGAAACACAATTTGTCTTCTCTGAGATGCGAGCTGAGTATTTATTTACATATAGGGTAGGTTAGTTTCAGTCTTCAAATGTTTAAGTTAATATTTCCAAATAACCTCGATGGTAAGGCAGTATGGCGCTTGTCCAGGACGGCATGCTTCTAGCCTACATCGTATTACCAAGAATGTTTATGGAAGCGACTCGCTAACGTAACGCATATGATTAGTGTGCCCAATAATTTTATTAACTTATCATTTATCAATATTAAACCATACATCCTACCCTGAACAGTTGTGCTTCCTGTAGGCCTTTCACAATCGTGGAAAATTGTACCAGCGTTCAAAATCTCTCTGTTGAAAGGTTTAAAATTATAATTTCCTGTCCATTTCTAGTCGTAATATTATCAAGTCCTTTAATCCTGTAAGGCCTAGTCGTTAATATATATATATATATACTGCCAATATACACACGTGTTGTACGTATGTGCATTTTCGTTTTTAAGTATAAACAGCCATTGTTTCACTATATTGCATTCACTGATTAGCATTTAGCATTGAAGTACCTTGTGTTACATTTGAGATACGAATGGAATATTTATAAATGATGTCGATTCATACTGTTCTTCTCCCCTTCTCACATAATAAATCCCGGCATTGGTTAATCAGAGTGTTATGTATTAATTTTCTCTCGAGGCTCGAAATCTCCTTCCTTTGATATATCATCCAGTCAAAATATAAAATTATGCTACAATGGTTACTACTGTTGCTGCAACTACTAATAGTTCTGCTACTACTACCACAACCATCACTACCACAAATAATAATAATAATAATAATAATAATAATAATATTTTTATTCAGTTCTTTATTATTATTAATATACTAGCAAAGCAGTCATAAGGCCAGTTACAGAGATAGCAAGGAACAGAACAAGAATACACAATTAACAAAGGGCAAAAGATAAAAAATAAATAATAATAATGTAGTGGGAAATAGCCTTTCTTGAGCAACTGGTAAAATTCTCTGCACAGTTATTGAAGGAATTCCCCGGCTCATACGAAAGCCGAAAGCTGTTTACTTTGTCCCAAACTACGCGAATGAATATTAGTTTCAGATAAATATTGTTAGCAAAAGCAACAACTGATAAATGCAGTAGACGTAACTAAAAATACGCCTAAAACCAGATTTGCACGGTTGGCTTCACGGAATTTATTATGCAGTTCCTCACTGTGGGGGTAATGTCAAGCGGCCTTAAAGCGAGGCAGAGTTAGCTAATCAGCAATTATACGATGAATGGTGACGTGTGTGATATAAGAGGGAGAGGTTCTGAACACGAACACATAGTCTGGTGAAGCTGAATTAGCAGTCTGAGCTGTAGAGCAGAGAGGGAGGGCAACAAGATATATGACCCCACGGAAGTTCCATAAACCCTCAAACCCTCACCCTTCAAGGCGTTTACACCGAAAAGTACTTAGTATATTCGTCAAGTTGCAGTATCGTCACACATCCTCAAGTTTATCGTTATAATTAATGGACTGCCGAGAACTCGTGCATGGCCACTGTGACAACAGGCCACTTAGTTCATAATGGGTTTCACGTTTAACTACGTTTGGAGAGGTAAGGACAGTGGTGACCAATATCTTTGCCATCACTGCTACTAAAGTCGATTATTTAACGTGATAACATGAATTAGGCCCATTCGTCACTGAAACTAAAGAAATTTGCTTCCAGTGTTACCACCACAATACATGCAAAAAGTGTTATTTGTAGTGTGTAAATATAGGTCATTTTAGGCGCGTTCGCAAAATTGCAAATAGCGACTATTCGCTTCATCTGTCTGTCTCTCCGTCCGCATGGAACAACTCGGCTCCCACTGAACGGATTTTTATGAAATTTGATATTTGAGTATTTTCGAAATTCTGTTGAGAAAATTTTAAATTTAATTAAAATCTGACAAGAATAACGGGTACTTTACATGAAGACCTATGTACATGCATGATAACATCTCTCTCAGTTCTTCTTAGAATAAGAAATATTTCAGACAAATGTTGTAGAGAAAATCAAAACACACATTTTTTATTCAATAACTTTTTTTTTTCGAAAATCTTGCCATTTATGAGATAATGTGGAAGAACATGAGAGAGGAAGACAGTCCACAGATGACAATATAATACGGCGAATGCGCATTGCATGCTGGATAACTACAGACACACAATGAGAATATGTAATACTTATTGCTTTTCCACGGAACAATGGTTACACGAAAGCTCCTCAGTGTTACGTTTATACGTACATTGCATATCTTGTTACGTTTAGTACAATACACAATATTTATGTTTTATAGTTTGAGCTTTACCACTGACAGCATGAGTTTTCCGCCCATTTCGTGATTTATCAATGTGAATTTAATATGGTTAAACATGACACATTAACTGACTTCCTGAAACCCTTTTCACGAGAATCACAGGGATGTGCACAATATAGGTTTTGGAAAATCACTTTCAGGAAAAATGCCATTAATGTGGCCATATTATTTTTTTTGAAGGTGAAACACCAACATTCACTGGAGGTTGTTGTCAGTTGTAAGGTGATGGTTATCTAACTTACCATCTGGAAGGGACAGAGTTATTTCTGTTGAATCTTGTAGTGTGTCAGCTACGATTCTTAAGAGTTCGAAGGTTACTTACCATATTATCAACGGACGCGCCTTTCACTAAAGTACCGAAAAAATTTTGGGTAAAATTGTACGACAAAATATTAACACGGAGACCGACGCATAATGAAATGGGGTAAAGACGGATTGAAAATCCTGTTACTGAGGTGGCACGGAAATTGTTTTTTAAACTACAGCTCTGCGTAACTGACAAGAATAAGATTAATAGATTGAAATTATGGGATAAACAGTCGAACTGTGCAAAAAGAAACAAATGAAGTACTTCAATGGAATACGAACAATATATGTAGGATACTACGAACGAAAGTGCAGAGATTAGGTTTGTGTTAGGCGAATATTAAAATTATGTAGTTAAAAGTAAAATAGTAAAGTCACCCTACTGCAGCCCATGAAGGCACACAGTGGGCGTAGATTTATAGCTTCAGTTTTTCTTTAACCTTGGCCGTAGACGGGGGCGGGTAGTCAACGACACGCCCTGGCCGCTGTACAGCCGGAAAAGACCTCGTACCCATTGCACGGCAGGCTCGTTGGGCCCCAGGGCCCCTCTAGACGAGGGCGGAAAATTTCGTCCCCACCGGGGTTCGAACCCTGAATTTCCAGCCCGTAGGGAGTCCCTATACCGACTACTCTATCCCGGCCCATTTAAAATTATATTCATCTCCCTCTAGTCTATCTTACAACAGGTAAGTAGCCCCTTCCAAATCCAGTTCCCCATAGGGTGCGACCTAGTGCTTCCTCTTTCAATTTCCAGTATATTTCTCTTTTCCTTAAGGTCATCCAGTAGCTGCTTACACTTTCTTCCTCGTCTTCCCGTCATTTCTATCCTTCCTTCTAACTTTCCTTCAATCACGTGTTTTAGAAGCAGGTTCTACGCAAGATGTGACCAATCCAGTTAGCCTTTCTTCTTTTTTTATTCTTTTTTCTTTTTTCTTATATATATTTTATATAGGCCTAAAAAAATTATAGACGGTTAAGAATACGTTCGAAATTATGACAAGAGCCAATTAAAATAGCTAGGCGTAACAGTTCAAAATAATGAAGGTAATATTTACTGTCATCATCATATTCGTGATGGTAAACATGATAGGATTATCATCTTTGACATAATTTTTCAGAGATGTTTTAACACATGATTATGTTCTTCTTTTGTCATTGATCAGTCGTGTGACAAGCACGTGACAGTGCGCGCCACTCAGCAGAACAAGAACAACTATTATATGACGTTAGGAGACACAGGGTATTGCCAGTGTCTGAACTGACACGGTGCTTCTAACGGAGCGTCAAGGCATTACCAGTTACCTTCAGTCATGCAGAATATGAAGTTTAAAAATCCGATAAACTTACTGGCGTCATTTACTTTCTTAATTTACCTGCGATAAGCGCGTATAAATATTTAAAACGTAGCTTGAACTCATCTGATTGTTACAAGTATATAAATTGCTTCAATGCCGGATTACTATTATTTTACACAGTGACTGCTATTTTAACCTGATTGTATCTAACAGAACAAGAGTTCTGCGTTTTTATCTTGAAGAATTTAATCTTCTGTTTGTCACAGTAACAAATAATACCAAGAGTTGAGAATGTTGGATTTAAAAATCGTAACTGACTCAGTGTATCAAACTTCCTCTTCATAAACTTATATTTGCTTAGCTAGTCAAAAATACCTCTTCCTTTGTGATGGTGACCGATGGCTCATTATCCTGTGTACAAGAGCCTATAAATGGTCAACCAGATAAGTGCAGATAAATGTCGTTTTGGCCTTATGCTTAATTAAGGATCACACCATGAAAACGTATGGAAGAATGCAGGTTTGGCTCCACGGATTCTGGATGGTGGTGAGTGATCAGATTTCGGCCACGGTAGTTGTGTTCCAGGATTGCTGCTTATTCATCCCACATCTGTCGCATTCTTACTCTCCGTTTCGAAAGACGTGATTCTGCCTGAAGCCTAGGAAATACAGTACTGATTTAATACTTGCACTGTCCCCGCAGATACACATGGAAAGAGCCTGTGACTCAGATGGATGCAAAATCGCCAGTTCATGTGTCCCAGACAGAGTAGAACACCCCATTTCGAAAACACATATTGATGTTATTCTGTTTGTTATCAACATAGCGACGTCTGCCAATATGAAAACTTTAAATGCTTCTTTGATATGTTACGTAATTACAAAATATGGAACGCAGATGGAATCATTGTGGAAGAGGTAAATATATTAAAGAAAAATATGATCTTAAACACAGATAAAACAAACATATGTAGGTATCATGATTAAACCTAGCATAAATTTCCAAAAATTAAATCATAAGTTTATTAATTTTAAAATCTTACAACATGACAGGTATGGAAATCAGGGCGAAATTTTCACTTAGACTTAGAGCACTAGGGGAGTATTCTCTATAAAATAAAGCGTGTACAATATTTTGCAGTAGCGGCTGGGAGATACGAAGAGTTAATCACACTATAGTAGTAATAGTAGTAGTATATAGTATAGTAGTGTATAGTATAGTATAGTAGTAGTATAGTAGTAGTAGTAGTAGTAGTAGTAGTAGTAGTAGTAGTAGTATAGTAGTAGTAGTAGTAGTATAGAGTAGTAGTAGTATAAATAGCGTGTGGTTCCATTACGGATTCCTTCATATCTCATCTCTGATTTTGTGGGGCTAAGAGATAATCACGAGCCGAACTCAGTGGCTGCGTGGTCTAAGACGTGGGTGTACTCTCAATAAAATAAGTAGGAAAGAAATTCGGAAATTAAGAGGTTGGAAAGAAAATTTAAGGTTTATAGTAGAATTAATGATTCATCGTAAAGAAATCGCCCACCTTCGCTTGAATAGTTATAAGCACTTCATATAATTTTTTGCATATTTTCGGATTCACAGCGACAGTATGTTATGATCTACAAACTTGTGACATAAAAGAAATTTCTGCCCTTCTACCTAGTCTAAGTACCCCACATTAATTAGCGATTGACTTCGCAGCTCTGGATATATCTGCTTAAATACAAGTTTTAATATCTGACCCTTTTCCCTGACACTGTAGCTTACAGCAGTAACACACACGACATGTATGTATAGGAGCTTCCGTGGAATTAGTCTCGCCTGCTGCATGATGGTATTATTGCAGCTTATATGTGATTTAGCATACACAAAACTTGTATGTTATGTACGGAAAACAGAGAAAATATATTGGGAGAAGGGGGCTACTGACTGTGTTGTATTATGGGACATGTTGACGCTGCATTTTTGTTTAATGCCTTATTGTCTGTATTGCAGGTATGAATCCCTTTGCATGCCCTGCCTTTCTTCCTCTCATTGTGAGTTTAGCTGCTTGCCTAAGACCCTGAGTACTAACAGCATTCGAATGATTTAGACGTCATACGGGGTGTGTAATACGTAATATAGGATACAGATTTTCTGTTTCTTATTTGTATAATAATGTGGGGGTGGCAATGCTTAGATTTGTTTACATCAAGGGCTGCCCCATTGATAGAGGAGATTACTGAGAAATCTTGTGGGAAGTAACGGGCGTTTCATAATCGCGTTTACAGAATTTTCTGTTCCTTGTCAATAACTTAGAATCACGTCATTCAGTTTAAAACGCATAATTTTTATGGTAATACTGTAAATGCTCAGAATGTTGCATATGATTAAGCATATTTTTCTTTCTTAAAAACACTTTATTCACAGATTTATTCAGTTCAGGTATTTGGCCCGTGATACCTTTCAAACACCTTCAGTCAGATATTAAAATTTCGAATTTCTTTCTGTAAAATTTCCTTTTGCTCACTAGATAGGCCTTAATGGCTGTCATTCTAGCAATCGAAAGCTGATAACTTTTTAACCATCGCTTATCAATGTAGCTACCCACAAATATAAAATTATACCAAAAAGAACATATGTATTGACATCATCCATCAAGAACCTATCACTGTCACACTGTCACTCAGGGTTGCTGGACCTTCACTGCCCAAGGTCCACATTCCAGCCTGCAGGAAACCTGCCGCTCCATACGGCTGTAAAGAAAAAAATTGTGTGAAGCAGGCTATTAGAAGTTTAATTTTTGGTGAGTTTGTTTTAGTACCCGATTTTTGCATTACAAATACGCAAATCACTTTAGAGTGTTCTAGAAACTAAGCACCGGTCTCGTTAACTCTTAGCTTGCTCTGGACTTTATAAATAAACGCCCTAGCCTCGATTTCATGTCTTGAATATAATATTGTTAAAGTTCATAAACGTTTATATTTAAAACGGTGAACCTTGTGACCTTATCTTAAGCGTGTTAGGAGAGTAATAAGTTTGATGCCAATATTTTACACCAAAACATGCAGCTTGTAGTTCATTGTATTCCTCAGTAGTGACCAAGTTTCGTGTATGGCACTTTGCGGCTCTGAATAATTTCTAAGTAACTTGAGGCGACAGAAGGAGCCACATATTTTTTACTCAGCGCCCCCTCTCCAATCGCACTTAAAATGCAATAAAAGTGGGGAGAAAACTGCTGTGCTTTGTGTAAAGTACCAAATGTTTAATGAATCATTTTGGTGAAGTAAACAATAAAACACTTCATTTCATAAATATCCATACCGTATGCAGCATTCAGTTACACAGTACGCAGCTTTCCAGCGCTGAACACTAATTAACGTGTTTACTGGTGTTTTTCCAATGTTCGTAGGCAATGCAAAATTACGGGCCTCTAAGCTATTGACTTTAACCAACTTTTACATTTTCTATTTTACAAAATTATGCTTATATATATATATATATATAAATATTATAGAAACAGCACGTACTACATACTATGTACACAAGTAGCACTTGTAAAGAGAATAATAAAAACATTAAAAAAGAAAGAAGCGACAAAATACAGGTATCGAAGACAAAACATATAATATTAAGCATTAAGTGAGTGTTACTAAAAACAAATACAAAAGCAGATAAAATACAAAATATAAAAGAAAAGAGAAATTGCAGTATTGGAGGATAATACCTAGAAAGCCATTTAAATAATAGGAGCCAGTAGACTGAAAAAATAGGCAACGATTGATAGTGTAAACTGTGGGATAAGTAGAACGTATAAACGAATTGGAATCAAATAGTATTCGATTTAATTATGTTATTTTGCGAGATAACGTAATAATAACAATAACAATAATAATAATTTCATCGAATAAAATGCAGTTAAATATATATATATATATACGTTTACATATTACTTCTTTTAAAATAATTGACTACATCTTTGTCAATCCTCTACAATTTGTTCAGATTCCAGTGCACACAAACTTCATCGACCTCGCTCCAGTTAGTAACCTCAACTTTGTCCTGGTATAGCAACTGAATTATAACTTTGCCAACTCAAATTACCCGAGGACATACACTTAATTATCGCAGGAAGTAAATCAATTCCCATTTCCTTAGGTACCTGTAATGAATACTGTCATAACAGTTTGATCTTTTTTTCACCATTATGTGCTGCCAAACCCCTTGCCCGTGTTTTTAATATACTTATAATCCGAGGAGGTGCCAATCCCAGTGGCCGTGCGGTCTAAGGCGTGGGTCTTCGGCCGCTCGCTTGCTAGGATCGTGGATTCGAATCCCACCGGGGGCATGGATGTCTGTCTCTTGTGAGTGTTGTGTGTTGTCAGGTAAAGGTCTCTGCGACGAACTGGTCCCTCGTCCAGAGGAATCCTACCGACTGTGGTGTGTCTCAAATGTGTGTGACCATGAAACCTCGACGAAACGAGGAGGCCCAGCCCAATATAGGGCTGTCGAGCCATAGGAAAAAAGAAAATCCGAGGAGGTGTTATGAAACCTGTTCAGTGCAGAGGATAATACAGTGTTGGTTACTTTGATCTGTTTCTTTGAATTCAGCACGAGGCTTTGCACTCCTTTGTTCCGATTTGTAACGTATCTTCGTCAGGACGATGACTTACACAGAGGTGTGTAAAACAGCACTCTCCGCTCTGCACAAAGCTCTCAGTATAAAAAAAATTATTTCTAATTTTTAGGCCGGCTTCTTCTCTTTTGTGCTGCATGTTGGTGTTGTGTCTAAAGAACAAGGTTTAAGGTCAGTTTAGACGAAACGAGCCAGCTGTCCGACAGTTCACAAGACAGTAACTCGAAACACGTAAAAGTGTTTCAACACCTCTCAGGCAGTTCATTATACCGTTTGGGGCCCTGTCAACGCGCTCACCGCCTTTCTACCTTGGGACGGTGGCAAGCAGACGGCTAACTAAGCGCCGTATAAAATGCAAGTACCGGCAGTCGTTAATAAAGCTTTCTTGGTAGTGAAACTTCAGCTATTGCGCAGCATTATGAAATAAATTATTGTTGCCATAAGTTCAGATTATTTTCAGTGAATGTGGGGGAATAGTGTCAATAGGAGTTGATACTGGCACAGCGTTACTGCTGAAGGTTCCGTTCTTCGAGGATGTTAAGCTGTGTCGATTGATAAGAAACTTCCGACGTTTCAAAGGTTAAAGGATCAACCATGTTAAATACACTTTTCGACTTATTGACACTAAAGGTGAAGACTTCACGATCGTTCGAAACTTTGGCAACATTTCGCTAATCGACATTTTGTAACATCCCAGAAGTCTTGAATTTTCGATCAATATCCACTTTGTATTTTGTAACATACAAAATAACAAAAAGACAAAAGAAGCGATTCGTCCACGTTTTCCACCTTCATTTTAATTTAAATGTTTGTATTTGCTTCTTGAAAAATTGTCAAAACAAAGTATTATTGAGCTAGGATTGAATTTATAGCGAATAATTTCACTGTCAAATATTGTTTATATATTTGGCTACGTACACTAGATTACCCAGACATTTGTCTAACAATTACTACGAGTATATATAGCTCCGTCGACGCGCGTATTGTATTTGATAAAAGTGTCCTATTTTCATTAAACTCGGTACGACGATGGCTTCACCTAACGTCGGGCGACGTTACGCTAACCTTTAAACTAGCTCGACACTTTGACGTGACGCAACTTAATGCTGTTTAATTTCAGATCGTGAATGTTGGAATGTCTGCTGCAGGCCAGTTACTTCTCTTAGAGCTTTGCTATTTTTTAAGGATTCCTACATATAGTGAGACATGTGAATGATGACTAATTAAGAACAGTTTTTTTATATTAGTCTCACCGTGCATATTTCACAATTTACTGTTTATAAAACACCGACGAAATGCACTTCACTTTATCACTTTTTTATTGCAATAGACCCCTACGTATGTTTCGGTTTATGCAAAAACCATCATCAGGGGGTTTCAAAACTACATACATTTACATCCAATGGTATTTCTGTCCTTATTGTTATGCAATATCTTAGTGTTCAATTGCCATTCACTTATAAAATCAGTTTAAAATTAGTTTTTTTTTAAAATGTATATAGACGCACCAAATATAAAATCGTTGAGAATTCATTAAAATTCGTGTCAAGAAGGTAAAATGTAAAATGGTAAAATGCTGCAGTACGGATCGCTGTGTTACATCTGGTTATTATTTGTTCTTGGTTTTGTATGTCTGCTGTTGTCTGCTGCCTATTTCGTCGGTGTTTTATAAACAGTACTTAAGAACAGTATTTCTTGCAATGTTAGAAAATTATGAATGAAGTTCTTTCTGTGGCACAACAGCCCCAACTCGGGCTCAGGCCGCCTCATCTTTGAGGTTCCTGGGTCACGCACAATTAACACACCACACTCGGTAGTACTCCTTTGAGCGAGGTATCGGCCCGTTGCAGAGACCTCTACTTAACATACACAACACTTACAAGAGACAGGCATCCATGCCCCCGTCGCGATTCGAGCACTTATATCCCAGCAAACAAGCGGTTTCAGACCTACGCCTTAGATTACAAGGCCACCGGGATCTGTGAATGGAATGCTGGCAGTGTTCTGCCTTCAGATTTCACAGTAGTGACTGCTGAGACATTATGTTACGTATGTAATGTGCGATATGGAAGAATACTACAAACTGCTGTACAAGTGGTTTATGAAGGTTGCGCCTACAGCTACGTCGCACCTGTTAGCTCTTATGCCTGATGTTTTGGAGTACCAGCTTTTAATATTGCCAAGAGGAAAGGACATTCTGATTACGCTCGTCGGCTCTCTCGCCATTCTTCCCAGATGACGTTACAGTATATGGCTGGGGTTATGTGCTAAATAAATCTGCGCGACGCAGACGCGATAATTTAAGAGCCTCCACTGCTCCACCTGTCCCACTTATCAACATTGTTCAACATTGTTGCTACATTGTCAGTACACTCTTCGCCACGGTGTTAGGGGAGTTATCTTTCCTTCTTGCCGAAGTGACAACGCTCCTCGGAAGATCTGTATTGTACCATTCATTTGTAACTGCGGAGAAGTGCAGAGCTAGTTGGGTTCAGCCTATAACACTTTTAAATAATGTCGTTAGTACGGGAACTGCAAACAGACTACGTGGCAAACGGGGTATGCCCTTCTGTACGCAAACAGCAACGCCATTTGCTCGAATATAAATACTTTATCAAAATTATGACACTACCAATAGATTTTAGTGGAAGTAACATACGTAAATGTTGGCTAATGTCTTTAGCACGTATTATCGCTAGAAATGTCTTGTGTATGTACGCCCCCTTCCTCGCACTTGAAATTTTCTCTCTTGCGTGTAGCGGAAAATTTATACGTCCGGGCCTCTACTTCACAGCACGAATTCTCCATTTCATCACTCAACACTACATAACGCATGCAGTTGAAACAATGCTGTCACCAGGGTGAGGTTTGATCAGACAAAAATTACATTTTAATCTCGTAATTAATTTTCCCGAATCGTCTTACCTTTCCCCTGAATCTACAGTTTTTCTTATTCAACTTTCGGATTCCATAAAATGCGGGGAATTTTTGACTAGCTGAGGTCCTGTTAGCCTCTCACAAAAGACTGCTCCATGGAGCTAATTAATTGGTTAAACTCACTTGCGCTTTACTCAGGCGGATGAAATTTTGAATACTGTAAAGACAGCCAAAATTCATAATCCATATTTTCTCCGTGAAACGGACCAGTACCCAATCCACTACAGCAAGAGGACTTTTAGATTAACCGGTCGAGTGACATTAGTTTATCAGATATCGATCTTAATATCTTTTCTGTTCAATATATCGCTTGAAACACACAGCGACAACGCCAGTCGCTACTCTTCATGATGGCCGTACCTATTGGTAACTTATTATCCGCAAAGTTCGTGGTAGTTAAAATACAATGAAACACCTACACTGGTTAGCTACTTCTTAAAGACTGATCGTTTTCAGCAGTCACTTACATCTGGCGTTTATACGTGTATATATATATATATATATATATGCCGATCCCAGTGGCCGTGCGGTCTAAGGCGTGGGTCTGCGGCCGCTCGCTTATTAGGATCGTGGGTTCGAATCCCACCGGGGCATGGATGTCTGTCTCTTGTGAGTGTTGTGTGTTGTCAGGTAGAGGTCTCTGCGACGAGCTGGTCCCTCGTCTAGAGGAGTCCTACCGAGTGTGGTGTGTCTATCAGTGTGATCGTGAAGCGTCGTAAAGTGACGAGGCCTAGGCCCCCAAGGGGCTGTCGAGCCATAGGAAAAAAAAATATATATACATATAAATACATTGTTTATGTAATAAAGACTTGGTACGAGGGCACTATTATGACAGTGCTTCATATACGTATTTAGCTCGTGTATGTGTGTGTAACTTCACCACCAGATGTCAGGACATATAAGCTTATGCTTCACCATGAAAATGTATGCTCTAAGGGTAACGTGCGAGGACTGATTATAAGTTGCCTACACAGCGCAATGAACTGCATTAATGAAAGTTATTCGTACCAGCCACAACTATGACAATTGTAAGCTCTGCATTTGGTTAACATCTTCATAATTCCGATAGAGAGATTATAATTTCCATGTAAAATATTTCCATTTGTATGTGTAGCTGGATTTATATATGTGATAAGTGTTACATATAGAAACCAGAGGTAAACTACAAAGCATAACGTGGAAACAAGCCTTTTAGGTTATTTGCTCCGTTTTGAAGCAGATTTCTTTCACGCAAGCCGATTATTACGGTATTTTATCTCGTTCTCGATGTTTTGTAGATTTAAAGCTGGAAGCCGTAAGCTCTGAAACACACGCATATGCAGGCAAGGACATAAAGTCATTTTGCAGGCCTGAACTGAATATCTGGTCTAGAATAAGAATTTACCTAATTAACAGAAAAAAGGGAATGACTTTTACTAAAGAAATACAAATTAAAACACATTATTAAACTAATTTTCCGAATATTGGAACAGTTTGTTTTGCGAAACTGATCTATATACGCTTTAATTGTAATATGTGGGAGACTTACTGCTTTCAAAGACATGTGTGTGTCTGAAGAGAGAAAACACAAGCACTGTACTTCATCATCGCCAGAAAATAAGCAACTTTATATTCACAATTACAATTACAGTTGAAACTACGGAGTATTTAAAGTGAGGGATAGATATATAGCAGCTGTAATTTAAGTATGCACACAATAAATAGACACATTTTATTAGAATTCTTTGTGAAAAACGAAATTGTTTTTACTCAGATTACGTCTTGTATTATTTTACAACAGTTTCAGGGCGTGAATTCGACCATTAAACTCCTTATATTAGATCAATTTTAAGTGGAAAACTGGATGAGGAAAACTGAATTGAGGTTAGAAGGAGAAAAGGATGTATTTGGTACGCAAGATGGACAGGCTAAAGCCATATCATTGACCAAGAACATAAAAGTGAGGAGGAGAAATGAGAACTATAAAGTAATATGTGATAAATAATATAAAATTTAACATTAATATGAAGGTGAATGCCGATACCGGTGGCCGCGCGGTTTAAGGCGCAGGTCAGCGGCCGCTCGCTTTCTGGGATTGCGGGTTCGAATCCCGCCGAGGCATGGATGTCTGTCTCTTGTGAGTGTTGTGTGTTGTCAGATAGAGGTCTCTGTAACAGGCCTGCCACTCGTCAAGAGGATTCCTGCCGAGGATGGTGTGTGTTTGATCCCGAAACCTCAACAATGAAGCGGCCTGGGCCCGAGTAAGGTTGTTGCGCCACAAGAAAGAGAAATGAAGGATGACTACTGGAGAAGACTTGATGACAGCAGGCACAACCCTGGAAATGTGTACTATTGACTCAACAAACACATTATTTGCTTTCCAATAAGGCTTCCAGTTTGTGGAGTTAGTTACACATTACTTGCCAGTATATCGCAATAGACGTATGAAGCCGTGTAATTCCAAAGCAGATTACATTTGTCTCTAGTATCAGAATCGACATAGCTTTCCGACCGAAATTTGTTTTCAAATTTCAAGCAGAAACGTTAGGATCTCTCTGTGATTCAGTTACTAAAACTCTCACTCTTACTGTCTTGTCCACATGTTCATCTACTTTTCAGGCTCCGTTACACCTGTTTCTTATGCGTGGGGTATTCAGGTAAAAACGTTCATGTTGGCGTTTTAAACTTGAAAACATTTTTCTGCATGACCCTATATAAATATCCTGGAGATTTACGACATGTAAATTTGTTGTGAAACGGATATTATTCGGCCACACGAAAGGCGGAAAGTATGCAGCATGATAACCTTTCACTACGTACCAACACGTTTAGCGGTAAATGTCTTTGTAACAGGATTATAAATATATAATAACTTTATGTCGCAGAGTGTACATTCTTTCAAAATGGAAGCATTGATCGTTTATGGCTTTGCACTCGCACCCATTTCACAGTCTATTTCTGTAGATAAGGAGAAGTAAAAGATAACTGAATTATGAAATTTGTAATTTAACTAACTGCTTTACAATATAGTACAAGGCTAACACAGCTGACCTCGCAGAAGCAAACACAATGAACAAATTGCAGAACATATTAATTAGCTTCCTTAATTATTGGCGATGACTTCTGCTCAGCACTGTTAAAATTCGTTAAAGAAATCCTCCGAGTGCAGTAGTTTATATAATGTGAATTTATAGTTGCTATTGCTGCCGCACAGTGAAGGGCACACATGAAAGAAGTAGAAAATACAACCTGGTGGTCACAAAACGGACCGTGATAATGTTCACGCCGTACTCCACAGATACAATGTAACCATAGAAGCCAAACAAAGCAATTCGTGACGTCAGGCACAAACCACACACTGTCGCAACTAAGGGTGTAAGGCCATCCGGTAGCGATTTTTTTAAGGGCCCCACAGCAGGTGCTACGGACACACCGCAGCCTTGAGGATTATTGTGCAACCCTGTGATGAAGATGATTAGCATAGCATTGTGTTAGCTAAGGCACATTGTCGTGTGGAAACTATTGAAACCCCCTGTTGTGACGTAGCGACGGCAACGGGCATGTGACCCACTCACACAAGGTATTGTATGTCGGGAGACGACGACACGGTAACTACGATAATAATAATAATAATAATAATAATAATAATACATTGTGGAATTCAAGTACTTCAAAGTTTTGAATTTCATTTGGAAAGACACGTTTATATTTAGATCAATTCCCTTTTATTATATAACATAAAAGTTCTGTCATCAAAATATGTTTGTTACGTCTTTCTGTTTCTGTAACCGGCTGTTCGGAGCAGTGAATCCCCTAATTCACAAACCGAAAACAAGATCACAATGGGCTACTACACCAGAAAATGATTGGATATTATTTACATGTAATATGTAATAATAATTTTATTGTAATGAATACTCACCTTCATTATTCGAGTGGTGTGACGTAAACCACTTCTGCACGCAAGATCTCAGAACCAGACGATGTGGAGTAGGAATGCTTAGTTAGCAATTATGACATCGATGCTAATTGCCTATACTGTACACATGGTGCCACCAGACCTGTGAAATTGCCTCTGATTAAGTAAATGGGGCATAGAGTTTGCTGTTTTTCGTTATAAAAAGACCCAATTTTCCATTAGATGATATTTACATTTGGGAAGAGCTTTTAACCCCCCGATAACATTTACTAGACTCGTCGAATCGCCCGCCGTATTAGACTCAGACGCTATGAACATCACGATCAACATCGCCGTTCTGCTGATCTGCTGTATCAGATTTAAATTCTGGCCTTACTAATAACTAGTTTGACTGTGGGTTCTTTAAGATTTCTAAATTTAAGGCCTATAATGAGGCCGAAAACATTTATAATTCTGATTAAACAGTGATGTATGATACTGACATATTGTGTCAACCGATTCCAGACTCAATATAACTAAACGTAATGTAGTTTAGATAGTGGCTGTGTGTGCCTTATTGCGGTAGGCATCGGTGTACTCCTGTTTCACACCAGACCGATGTGTGAGATATTTAACCCCAATTAAACTTAAGTTTTGGGAGGCCTTGACCACACGCAGGGCCTGAGGGAGATCTAGCAGTCATGTGGCTGTTGCTGACTTTACCTATGTGTAAAACATAAAGAACGAAAGCCGCGGTCTTACTGCTCCACCGGCTGACCGGGGTGAAACACACAGCAGTGAGTACTTGGGTGGGGACAAAGAAGCACTGCAGTTAGTTTGTAGGAATGTTACAGTATGTGTCTTTTCGTGTTTGAAATAATTTAGAATAATCTTTAAGATTTTCTGAGAATCGGCGCTTCCGAAACTCATCTCCACCCCATAAATTCATAAAAACTACTACAATAAATCAACCAAGTTGGCTCAGGAAGTAACTAATTTTTACACTTTGTGTCTGAAGGTGTTTATTTGGCTTATTCTGTCTCAAGGTGTTGTTGACAAGAGAGTTCATGTAAACAAAGCATGTCTAACTAAATTTCGTACACCACAAAGTCCAGGAGATTTTCATTGCAGCTCAGAGACTACTAGAATTTCAATTACTGTGTTACATAGAGTTAAGTTTGTTAAAAATATTTTATTCAAGTATGGTGGCTGACGTGCTGTATGATTGTGTATTTTTTTGTTTCTCAGTGTGTTTCTTTCGTTCACCCTTCACTTCATAATTTCTTTGTAGTTCTTATGTTTAACATGCTAGTGTAACCGCTAACTTTTATAAAATTCTATGAGATATTTAAAAGGAAAAAAAAAAGACTAAGTCCGGGTTTATGCACTCATTTTTGCAAGCTACGCAGAATAATTAATAGAGTAATAAAGGTTGTCTAAAGTACTGAAAGGCTGAAGCTTAGTGCATAAGATTATAATGAACCCAGTAAAAGATGGCACAAACGCATTAAGGAGGGCGAGGTTGTTCGCGTATCTAGCTGACACCTTCAATTATGTACCTAGTGTTTCTAGGCACAATAATTGTATATGATGATCTAGATTGGTAACACACTGTTAAGCACACTGCAAGGATTTGTCTGTAACACAAATTAGAAAACTAGGAGCTCCAGCCCGTTTACCACTTCATACCTCGTATCACCTTTAACCTTGGTGTAGCCGGTTATTAAGTGCCATATTTCATTGTCTGTATACAAGAATGACATCTTAAATGGCTTTGTCTCTGTAAATTATATGGACATATGTGTGTCTTTTAGTCAGAGGTTTTATTTCATGTTTATCACTTCTTTATTTTTAATTTGTGACAATTCTGCTATTTTTAACCACTTTCCGTCCTTGAAAGATTTGCACGTGATATAATAACCTTATATTTATAATCAGCTGTGTGTGTTTTCTTGGGCCTCCTCCAATCCAGATATCTTACATTTAATTCCATTAAAAGTACAAACATAAAGTTACACCTTTGACCAATTAAGCCTCAGACATGGAAAAAGCGGAGGTTTTATCTCCACACATTCTTAATGTCAACACTACGTGGAAAGGAGTAAGGACTCTTAAACCTCAAACTCTCACGCCCAAGGAAGGAGGTCTTGGTAACCACTGTATGCGGATTTAAAATTAACACTTCGAATTAATGTTACGATTTCCCTTTGCATGTTTGTTTCTAATATAGCAGTATTTAAGCATTATATTTGGAGGCATTTCGAGACAGACACTATTCTGAGAATCGAATCCAATCTGAAATAATTATATTGATCCTGATCTCGGTGATATTAACCGTGAAGAACCGGGCTATATTGCCGAAGTTTCTGAGTTCCTTACCTTCCCCACCTTCAACAGGAAGTGGCTATTTCACTGCCTTGCTACGTTTGCAGTACACGTCTGTGTTGGAATTTAAAGTGCGAAAGAAATATTAACCTTAGAAATGCCGACCTCCTCAGAGTGAAAGAGCTTGGCCCGTTCGAGAACCATCAGTCTGTTCCGGATTTTGTTGCTGTTCCTGAAATGTTAGTGCTGCTAGACGACAGGACGAGGGCAGATAGCACGAGTAATAACACTGCTGTGGATTTGGGTAGGGTCCCGTTGCTGGATCTCTTCAACATCCTAATGAACGTCAGGTTCCATGAATGGTAAGAAAATTTTGACTAACTGAATGACCAGTATAATCTCAAGGATCATATTCGTTGAAGTGACGCAGTTTGTTACAGTCTGTCTTTCAGTTAGATGCTCAGTTAAAAAAGCCATTCATTCAGTAAGTTAGTTACTCAGCTGTTTGGTTAGACCGTTATTTTGTTTGGTAGCTACTTAGTTCATCTGTCACTCTTTCAGTTAGTGATTTGTGGATTGGTTGGTCGTTGGTTGGTTATTTAGTAGGTTATCTGTTAAAATCAAAACAAAAATTATGTACAATGTTGAACTTAAGTGAAACATGACTGAGGACCTACCAGGTAACACCTGTGCAGATTTTCAGAAGGCTTCAGTACCCTTCACCACAATTATCTCCAGAAATGTCGTAGGAAAATAAACATATAGCCTAATCTACTTCACGTAATTACGTAACAGTAATTATTAGGCTTCATTGTTTATAAATAATTAAAAATAAAATAAGAATTAATAAATCTTAGATTTGTACTGTTCTTGATGCATGTCAAAGCAGTGATGGAAATTATAATTAGAATAATAATAATAATGTTTGTAAAGGTCTTAGTTCTTACATATTGAAATCCCATTATTTACTAAAAAATTTGTAATTTGATATAGAATGCCAGACTGAAAAAGGCAGAAATTGCCACCTCATGGAGGAAGGAAGTTACTAATACAGTCTATTTATTCACGTGTTTAATGGGTGCCATAATAATTATTAACAATTTTTTCAGAATAAAAATAATAATTTGTTTTGGACTACTTCAGACATTAAAGCAATCAAAACATGTATTAGTCTAATCTAGTGTACACATCCATAAATAGAATAAATTTAAAAGCCTAACACACTTCCTCTAACTCCATAATATATGGCACTTAATGCTGATAATTACGTGGGTATTTGTTCTTCAGTTATTCAAAAGAAGATTGAACCTGTTGTTAGTGTTATAATCACTTAGTAACACGAGAAACATTTCTTGTCCTTATGCCTTATGCTCGGATTTACTACTTTCTTACTAAGAAGCTTTTTAAGAGATATCGCGGAACAATTTGTGTCTTCTGGATTAAGTTTTCGTAAAGTTCAAAATCTATTATGTTTCTTGTCGCGTATGCTGCATGGGTTTGTGTATTTAGACATGTACACAGACTACAGGCATGTGTATACAGACTGCAGAGATGTGTATACAGCAATTCCTGCTCTATTCCAGACTCCACCCCTTGGTTTAACTTCCTTACGAATAAACTTGCGAAAGTACCAGCCACTAGGGATTATGAGCTAAGCTTAAGCGGTGAATATTTCGACAAGGAAACCAAGAGAGAGTTGCCCCACGGTTGGATTTTAATTTTCTATGGTAACTGCTACAACTTGCTCCAAGTCTTATCGAATAAGTAGTTTTACTTGCAATTTCCTTTCCTTCTGGCAAAGTGCTCACCTGCATTAGATCTCTAAAGATTCAATTTTCAGTGTTCAACATACCATTATATCAGAGCAATAAGTTTAAATGATGGTACAGAAACAGATTTCTGACAATGACACGGCCCCTTAATATTAAAAAATGAAGCTAATTTAACTGAATATGCTTCAGTGATTTCGAAATAAACCCACCTTTTGCGGAAATTACAGCATTTTATCTTTCGTTTATACATAAATATTGTCCTTTTCTTTCTTACTATCTGTCTTTCTTTAATTTTTCCTTCTCCCTTCCAGCTCCTTTTTCTTCTATCTATGACTTTGTCCGTTAATTTTCTTTTATTTCTTTAAAACCTTTCTTAGCGTGAAATATTATTTTGTAATTTATTAATGTGCTGAAATTTTATATTGAACAGCTACACAAGTAGTTGCTGTATAAGAGCTTTGTCTTTCAACTATATGTGTTTAGATTCGAATACAGAATCTGTGTGACTTGTACTGTGAAGACGCTACAACTTATATTATGCAGTCAGTATGGACACACCTAACACTGAGATTTATAACACATAAAATTATTAAATGACGAAATATGAAATATGAAGGAATTTTTAATTATTTTTCTCTTAATTAACGTAAGTAATATGCCCAGAAATTTTACATTAAAATGTAAGACAACCCACGCATTTAATTTAGAACCACTGAGCTCTTACCCTTTGTAAATCGTCCAGTGTTGCAGAACCATTCTTTTGTGGGCTCTAACCAATGGGCCCCAAGGGCCATATGCCCCCCATCTCTTCAACTGAGGACGGATATGGGTCAAGTTTCCGAAAAGTTGTTTTTATTGTTTTGTGTTTTTGAAATTCTGGACCATGGGTATAGTCCAAAGTCTAACTGATCCAAAATGTGACACAGTACCATCAGAATCCAACGCAATTGAACGATGCTGCTAATAAAAGCCTTTCTTTTTACTTTCCGCTCTTAGGTTAAACCGTGTTATGATTACGAGAAACAAAATTTTCACCATCTTTTTTTACCGACTACTGAAGGAGAAAACTTTTGTGACTGAACCTAAACCGGAATAACTCCCCAAATATGCGAGTACTAGACTACAGTTTGGACTGCTGAAAAAGCGTGATTGAAATCCTGGAAGGAGCAAGATATTTTTCTATTTTCCAAAGTGACCAGACTGAGTGTGAGGCCCACCTAGCTTCCTATTAGATGTGTAACGGGGACTGTTTCTCTAAGGAAAAAGCGAATAAGACGTGAAAATGAGCACTCACTTTCACCCAGTGCCGGAGTTAAGAATAATTTGGCATACACCTCTTCTCCATCACACACGTTCGTAGCTTACATTGTGACAACTTTATTTTCTGCAACCAAGCAGCTTTTTTCCTCGTGTGATAGTGATTTAAATACTAGGAATATAATACAAGCATTTAAATAAGTAGACACTTTATATTACAAAGTTTATCTTTATTAATAGTTATATCTGCCTGTACGTTCTGACGTAATTATCGAGGGATTGCTTCAGGTATTATCTTTACTGTTAAGGGCTTCACTTAAGTTAATAACCCTTTATGAAAAAGAAGGAATTAGCCGTAACATCAAATTGTACATCTGCCTAATTAATTCAGTGAGAAGGGGCCATTAGTTTTTATATAAATACACTTCCAGCAAGGATTGATATTTTGATCGATACGAACTTCAGACGTCAGAAACATGCTGTAACCTAGAGTATTAAGTCCGTTGTACTAAGTATGAAAATCTGCCTGGCTTTCGCTCAGATTTTAATCTGTGGCATGTGTCACTTCCTAGAGCTTGCAACATATATTTCTTAAAAGTTCTAATTATTTGCGGTTATCTTAGGTAATTTTATAAAAGTAAGAGGAAGATAGCCTGGCTGTATTCCATTTGCATGGTATCCAAGCTGCCTACTTGAAACACCGTGTAAGTATGAAGAAGAAGAAAAGAAAAAGGCTATCTTACTATATAGATAAAATTTTATACATAATGTCTATATTAAATTAAAAATGCGTGCCATAACTTATAAAAAATAAATATTCAAGCACATCCAGAATTTATTATATATAAGTTACCCCAAAGTGCCAAGTAGATTAGATTTCTCTTCTTTGACGTTTTGCTTTATTTAACAGAAAGTTGCTTTATTTTCACGTATAAACTGTTGTCCACATAATTACTCCTGGTTTAGTGTCTTATAAAATTTATATAAACGTTTTATTTGTCACATACCAACCTAAATCGTCGGCAATATGTGAGTGGCTGTCCATAGCCTTATATATTCTAAAAGCTAAACCCTTACGTGTGGAGTCTATTGTTGGAATCAGCGTTTGTCTCGTTGCATCGATAGTCACGGCAATGAATAAACCGTTTCCAGTCCTATATTTACAGCCTTCAGGTGCGTCATACTTTTAAGTCTACTAGATAGGGATCAATTTTTCGGAAATGTCTTACTACCTCCATATTCAAAGCCTAATGTAAGAAACAAAAATCTTATATTTTCGAAGATCTTCGGCCGAAGTTGAGACAGCATGTAGACACATACACTTCTAGTTTTGGAATGTCCCTCAGAACCTCGTTTTTAGTGTATAAATACTGAGTCTAACAGTGACTCTAAAATTTTTAAATTCGTTATAATCTCTGATGAAGGCATACTCATACGCACACCGAAGCACATCTCTAAGAAGAAAATCCAAGGCTACGAAAGAAGATAAATATAATCGACCTTGACAATTTGTTGTATTCAAAATATTCTGGGTATTGGAAATCCTTTTGTACGTGTAACACAAATATCCAAAGAGTACAAAGACTTTTGTTATCCTTAACCATAATTTTGTTGTCTATTTCTGGCAATGATATGTTTTCTTACGCTTCCTTTTTCAGTCCTAACTTTCATGGATTTATCTCATATGTTTTCATGCGTCATTCAGAAAATCGGATAGCCTCAAAGTGTTTTTGTGTCTGTTGTCGCTCTTTGATATATGAAGGGATATTCCATTGCTTGAGAAGGTTCAGCTTACAATACAAAAGTTGCGTTTGGGTTAATGGTTTATTGAAGGGTTTAGGAGAAACGCAGGGCTATCCAAAGCTTTCCTCATTTCTCGAAAACAACGCTGCTTTTTACAACACTTCTGGGATGATACGTGGCCATGAGACTATAATAGAACATGGAATTTTGGCATAATGGATTACATGTAAACTCTTGACTAGCATATGTATTCCGTTGTTTTGAGGTAAAGACATAAATGACAGGCATTACAAAACGCAGTATTCACAAAATATTTGGACCGAAGATAGAAGAATACAGCGACATTTAACACTTCACATAACGCGCTACTGTACGATTTGTATAGATCGCCTTGTGCTCCTTGAGTGGAGGAGGGTATGAGCAACAGTGGGCGGGACATGTAGCTCGGATAAGGAAAAGAGGATATGCTGCTGTAAGACAATTGGTTATCAGAGTAGTAACTTTGAAGTCATGTCTTGGTGATATACTTGTAGCATGTAAGGTCGCAGATGATAAATATTTCTGGGAATATACTGCCTCCATATTCAAGGTAAAATATTGTTCTACCCTGAGGATGGAAGCAGTACGTTCCTCTAAAATGTATCTAAGCATCTGACTACGTGGTGCCACGACCCAGAAAACGGAAACCTGCCTAAAATTCAGAGTTTGTTTTGTAGGGAAAGGTAGTGGAAATCTGCTGCTCGGAAAAAAATTGTTACAATAAATTAATATGATGTGAACATGAGAAATAGTTGCTTAATGCGCTAATTATTTGGTAGAATTTTTGGACCGTAATATATATATAGAAGAAAATGAGTTATTTTTACCTTGATGTTTTCTAACTAAAATTTCTTTATTTTTAGGACTCTGAACTTGTCAGCTCTTTTCAATGACATGAATGTACTGCGCTGCTGACTGACTAAATGTCTCTTACGAGTAAATTTTATTTAGGAAAAATGAACCTTCATTTCTGTCAAAATGTGGTGGCACTAAGCCAAGTCAGGACACTTCATGTTATCACATGTATTGTTGTATAACTGGTAGGTTCTACTATGTCAGTTAAAGGATCAGGTAATTAAGGCAATTTTTAATACAGGAACAAATTATTTTAAGAAATTCCCAAAAATAACTAACACTAATTTTACATTTCGAAAAAATATCTTTTCAGCACAAAAATTGAGAACGGGCTGAAAAGTTAGGAAATACACGCATATCGTAACTGCAATTTAGCCTTTCCTCCTTTACAAATCCTAGCAATAGATCTAGTCTTGAAGTACAGTTAATATTACGACTGTGACACTTTTGTTAGGAACAGAGGAACAAAGGGTATGGGGATTGAAATTTTAATTTCAGCATGCCGAATTTGTATGTTATGCGTAAAATTAAATGTGTCTAAATTGATTACCGTCCAAAGAGTGAAACAACTTGATTGTGGTTCAAGTAAGGAAGTCAAAGCTTTGCCCAAGCTCGCAGTACAGGAATGCAAATATTCATGCGCTAGAAGTGAAATAAGTTTTCATTTAAAATTGTGGTTAAATTCATTATCTGAACTAAAATTTGAAGAAATCGAAAAAATGTTGGTAAAATTCTCCAGAATTAGGTTTTATTAATGCCTGATCAGAAGTTTTCGCGTCGTTACATATGTGCGAACGGATAGGCGGAGAGTCGTACAGGGCTCTCTTAATAAGCGCTCCGCACGGTTAACAATTCGCCTAAAAGCTCCTTATCCAAAGTGTAATTCTGGAATACGAATCTGAAATACCGACCCAACAATGTAGATGTAATGAGGAGAGGAATTAAGTATTTAATTTATTCTTCGAAACAAACATATTTATTTGCAATTGTAATTGCGTAAATGGTCTAATTTGTAGTGGCTATTATACGTGGAAATTGTTTTGGAATTTACAGACCCCTGTCGTATTAGACAACACCTGTTCCGACGTCTAATGCTATCCAATGTTACGATAATTGGCGTCCTACTGAACTGAAATCACTCTCACTATAAATGCCTAGAACAATAGATAGATCAGGGGTTGCCAAACTTCTCGAAAAATATTTTTGAGAAACAACTAAATATACCAGTTTAGAAACATATCTTGGATAAATAATTGGTCAATATTCCTAATAAAATTATCCACTGCACAACCTTATATCTTATATTCCACCTTCATATTTTCCTCCCATTTACATCTAGGTCTCAAAATGGTTACGTCCTTACAGATTTATCAGCTGAATACACATTTATCATCTCCGTAATGTACTGTGCAGGTCCTGCCCATATCACTCTGATAGTATGTGGTGAGAAGTAAAAACCACGAAGGTTCTTACTACGAACGTGACTGCATCCTCCGGTTACTTCCTTCCTTATGGTTTCAAACACGTCTCTCAGCTGCCTGTTCTCCATCACCTTTACGCTCTGAGAAAAACGTGCCAAGTGTCGAACTCGTAAAAAGTATTAGATAAAACTACAGTTTTGTATATTTGAAGTTACGATTTTAGAAAGTAGATAAAAGTTGCAGAATATAATTTAGCATTAAAATGTATTTTAATGTCTCACAAAATTTCTAATAAACATATTAAAACACTTTATGTTTATGTGTAAACATACGTTATAGCATTTCTTGAAGGTAATAGAGAGTTTGGTAAGAGGTATGAGTGTTTGAATAATTCCCATAATCTTTGTATCATTTACCTCGTCAACTGACGCTGCATGAAGAGTCTCAAAATCTGAAAATATTGCTATGGGGTGACGAGCGTTGTGCTTGTCACGTTTCGTAAAGGACACTTCCAATTTCAAGAATCTCATCACCTGGGCCGCGCTGGTGTTTCAGTTTCCTTTAGTGAGAGGTTTAGACACTGTTTGATCAAAACCTGCCAAGAATGTTGAAAATTATTTAAGGTAGGAGTTCCGAAATTTTATTATGCACTTAAGCGTGTTTTATATTTCGTTTGTTAAAAGTACTCGGAATGGAGAAAAGGAGATAAAATACTTTTCAAACACTTTATTTTTTTCGTAAGAAATTTCTTTTGTCGTTTGTGGCGCCGTGGAGTTGCGGCAACTTCTTCAGCGCGTAGGCTAAACTAGGAGTTCACCAAGGCGCATGCAATGTCAGCCCACAGCACTTTACCTTCCTTTTGTGAAAGAAACTTGACAGACATGAAGACACAGCATTAAAACTACAGTGCTGCACCATTCTGTTTCACACTGCAGCTAGTCAAGTTACTCTTTGTGGCTACCCCTGATTTAGACACTGCTAGGTCACACTGGTTGGGGGAAAGAGGATTGTGCTGTACAGAAGCAAGAAAAGGCTTTTATTGGTTTTCGAGTACACCCCCTGCTCTGATTACGCCTTTGGTGAGCTGAAAGGATTATGTGGTACTTTTTGCTCTCTATTGGCAATAGTAATCTTTAATCTGTCTCTACACACTACTTACTGCACGTGCTGCCTGTACAGCCATAACACGGAGTTTGAGAAATAAATGGGAAGCTAAAGCCACGACACGAACGCAATAAAAAGGTGTAGAATTGACCGAATTATGAAAGAAGGCTTAACGAACCTGCTTTTATTTCCGTTGTAAAGAAGAAACTCTGCTAAAGTCAGTTAGACTCATCTGGTCTTCAGTGTCTTGTCTTTATTGTGTTTAGTTTCTACACAGTTCCGGATACGTCAGTGCAGGATGTGTGTATGTGTGTGTGGGGGACAAGCGAAGCTGATGATCCTAACGGCCTTGTATTCGTTCCAGGCTTCATGAATTTGCTACCGAAGTAATCTACCTGCTGTCTCATACAACGAATTGTTGCCCAATTATTATTTTGCTCTCACTCCTTAAAAGTTAAGTAAATTTACGTAAACTTATTCTGAGTACGACCAACAGGTTTATATTGAAAATACGAGTAATTGAAGTCACAGAATTAAACCTAAAACATTGACCCATTACCTTAATTTGCTCCACAATAAACTCTTCATTTTACAGTAAGCATAGAGCAAATGCATTAAAGTATTGTTCAGAATGAACATAATGCCAGTTTACTTCGTTGTTACTACTACGAGTACAACGACCCTCCCCATAGGAGCACGACGGAGGACGGAAGCACCATTTTTCGGGCGGCGTGGACACCTGTCAGAATACGCCTCTTTCTACAGTCACCTACTGAATTTATATCACGGAACGTATACTGCCAGAATTATAGTGAATGTTTTGTGTACTTTTTAGCATTAAAAATTTTATACTTATAATCGATAATTTTAAAACATTGTCTTCTTTTTCCTTTTGGCTAATAATGCCATCAAACAGTTAACTTGTTCTGAGGTCCGGAAACATGGGAAATTTGAACAGAAGAAATTCGGTCTTGACCAGGAAGGAAAGCCTCCCGCCCCGTGTATGTGTTTGTGTATGCATGCATGTGTGTGCTTCAACATTCTAATATTATGCAACACGTTAACTTGAATTTTGTCCTCGTGGATTTCTCTTTGGGCTGTTATTTTATATTTCGCCTATATTTACATAAACAGTAATTTTTTATAAGAAGTTAAACACCTAAGAATAAATTTACACTCCAACACCGGTTATGTAAAATGCTACTGGATCACTAGGTTTTGGTTACATTTAATTAATACAAATTTAATTCACAAGATGTAAATTTTATTGGAAAATTACCTCTAGAATTATCAATTTGTTATGGCGCCACTAATATATGTTTGTTTATGTTTATGTTTATATATATACAACTAAATATATCGCATTTTATCGTTAGCACTGAGAAGTAAATCTCCCATTAAACTGAAAAAAAAAAACAAAATTTAAATTAACCCTTTGTGTTGATCCAGGGATTCGGCAACAGAGGCCTGGGCTACATAAAATAGTTCAGACATTCTTAATGTTACTGTTGTATCAGTCGTCAGTCTTCTGTCTTTGTGAGAAATCCTTTCAAACAGAGAATTTCTGCATTTGCAATTACCCAAGAACTGCACCTCAATAAAGTAAACATCAAAATATTAACACAAACTGTCGAGACGACAATGAAGGAAACATTTAAACCCCAGTCGTAGCTATATGTACAACAAATTTTAACATTCCAAAATTCTACATTCTGCCCACAAAGTTTATTTATGTGTTTTTTATGGATATCAGATCAAAAAGCAATTACTTTTCTGTGCAGCATTATCTGATTGGTTTTTATAACCGAGACGGAGTGTGTTTACTGCGCGGTAAGATTTATATCTGTAATTTAGGTAGTCTCAGTCTTTAACGCTTTAAAGCTCAAAGATTACTGCACATAACGCCAGGATTAACATTAACAAGACAGGCAGTACACTTATAATGTAACATTGAGGCCCGTTCACGTCATCATTCTTGCTGTGGAAAAGCAATAAGTATTACATATTCTTTTGTGTGTCTGCAAAGCGCATGCGCCATGTTACATTGTCATCTGTGACTTGTCCGGCTGTATCCTATTTTTCCACAGTATGTCATAAAGAGAACGATTTTCGGGAAAAAATATTTTGAACATAAAATGTGTGTTTTTATTTTCTCTACAACGTTTTTCTGAATCATTTCTCATTCTAAGAATAATTCACCGAAATATTATAAAAAATTTGCATAGGTTTTCATGTAAAGTACCCATTATTCTTGTCATATGTTAATGAAACTTGTATTTTCTCGACAGGTTTTCGAAAAATCCTCAAGCATCAATCTTCATGAAAATCCGTCCAGTGGTAGCCGAGTTGTTCCATGTGGACGGACAGACGGACTGACATGACGAAGCTAATAGTAGCTTTTTGCAATTTTGCGAACCCACCTAAAATTACTTAGTTGTTCCCTACCTTGTCGTAGGTTTAAACAGGAGAACTCCATTGCTAGTGAATGCTGTAACGATATTTACTTGCCGCATTTGAAAATCGTTGTACTGAAAACACGTACAGCAAAGCGTACACATGCGGCATGATAAATTCATAATACCGTACCTTAGTGTAGTCGGGGTGTGAAGATACCCGTCATCATTACGCTGCAATTTCCCCGACACGCATATGACTGATCGCATCAGATTTGTCAGGGAGTTTGAACATATGACTGCTAACTCATCAGTCTGCGTACTCTTAAGCCTCTTCTAATTATTCCATCCAGCTGATGTTTGGAGGAAAAGCGCATGTACTGATTAGCTGCAAAAAGCCTTATACGTTTCAACGCTTTCTTGCCACTATACCTGCAGTTGGTATTTTATTAGAGAATCGAGGAAATAAAGCATAGGCCCTAACAACCACTTTAGTTACATTTTGTTATTATCTGTATTGTAACAAATGCACATAAAATTTTATGTAAGAAGCTTGAAGTGGAGAAAATACTTGGTGTGCGTGGCCTACAGTGTGGAAATTGCATTAAAATTTGCCTTAAAATGGAAGTTGATTGTTTGAACATAATTTATGAGGTTCGTAATACGGCTGAGTAGCGAGTTCTTGTGATCTCGACAAAAAAAGGTCCGGTTCTAGGAAAGGTGAGAAATCCCTTGGCCACCTGAATGATTATTAGGTCTATTACAAAAGAATCTGCTTCATTGAGGTATTTAAATCTTTGCTTACTTTAACGTGGGGCACGCGGTGGCGCAATTGGTTGAGGCACTGCGCTAAAAACAGGATGGTCGCGGTTTCGATTTCCGATTGTGTCATTGGAATTTGGCACTGTGGCCCTGTGGTCGGCCCAGCCTCTAACAGAAATGAGTAACACAAATATTTTTTTTGGGGGGGGGGGTAAAGGCGGCCGGTGCGTGGAAATGACCTTACTACCTTCATGTGCCGATTGTCTTGAAATCTGGTAGCCTCAAACTCCTGGTATCACCAGGGCCTGTCCAGCCATGTACAGGGATTGCTTTACCTTTACCTTACTTTAACGTGGGTTTGTATGGTAATTATTTTATATATATACTCATAGTAGCTGAATTAATTCTGAGTTCTTGACACACAATTTTAATCACATACCATGTACAGGGTATACACAAAAGAATGGTGCGGTTTCAATGGTGAATAAAGGGAAACCGCACCATTCTTTTGTGTATACTCTGTATTTGGATGCCTCTAAGGCCTTTATTTTTGAACAGACATCATTTTGCCTGTTACTTTCATGTCAGTATGAGTGTTGACCCTTAAAATTTGTTTATGACATTACGGTCACTTTTATTATAGGAAGATGTAGAAGTGCTACGACATCAGGAAATACAAATTTGTTTTCTAATCCACTAAGTTTACTTTTCGAAACGGTATAAAATTAATTAACACGTGGCTTCTTCCTGATAAGAGCAGTTAAAACAATGACTGAAAGTTGTTGTTTATGTTTTAAAGCAGCGAATGGGAAAAAAGTCGTGACTAATTTCTAGTCAGTATTAACGATGACATATATTACTTTTAGAATTCTACTTTCTTAAATTTGTACATTGTTTATTCTGATTCGTAAACTGAAGTATTTTTATGTCCCCAGGTGGTAAGGTGGGGAGTAACCTACTCATATGCACTGGAAAAAATTGTGTTCTTTTGGTGAATTACTAGATAAAGGTAAAGAAAAGTAAAGTTCTCCCTAGAACAGGCCATGAAGGGAGTAGGGGTATAGCTCTACTCTTTCTTTAACCTCGGCGCATGAAGATTGAAGAAGTCCGAAAAGCAAGTAATTTTGAATTTATAATTGTTTTTTTAAATCGTGCTAACGTGTATATTATTTTAAAATTTGGCTCTCAGAAGGACTTTAAGGCCGTAAGTAAAGTAAAAATGTATGTAATTTTCATACAAGGTGTTAATATACCTACATTAATTTCTTGCTTACCAATTAGCTTAAGGATGAAAAAGAACCAACCCCACTGGTTTATCTGCTGTACAAAAACACCTTATTGCAATTATCAACCCAAGTACTTTTAGATATTCAACTTCGGGAAATTTGAGAACTGCTTGGGTGCGGTGTCAGTCGTCACAGGCCCATCTGTTACTCAGAGCAGTGGTATTCAACCTTCTTTGTTCGCGTACCCCCAGATATAATTTCTCTTCAACTTTGTACCCCCAAAGTTGTTGGTGCATAATTCAAGTTATACATTGTCTACAATCTACATCTAAAATAAGTTAAATTAATTATTCCAAAATAGTGTATTAAATAATACGTTTTAAATGAGAAAAAGAAGAGTCAAGCTATTAAATAACATGTATATTATTTGCACTATGTGGAATAAAATGAAACTAGCCACCCAGATAAGAATCGCATAAAGGAGAGAGAGAGAGAGAGAGAGAAAAAGGCTCTCCAATGCCCTTATGTCCGAGTCTCTTGTGGCTAACCCTAAATCTGGCCCTGATTATTCAGTGTTTATCATGAAATAATACACATTTTTTTAAATTTTACGTACCCCCTAAAATGTCTTCGCATACTCCCAGGGTTAAGCGTACCCCAGGTTGAAGACCACTGACTTAGAGCAATACGGGAAAATGCAGATTTCCACACACACACACACTTCAGACTAACAGCTCTGTTATCGGTATATATTTTAATGATGTTTCGATCTTTTGGTGCAAAATGGTGTTGTCAGACAAAAGCTCTAGTTTAGGTAATTCTTTTATGTTGAATTATATTGTTGCGATTCTACGCTGTGTTGTACGGTAAGCAGTTATAAACGTGTTGAAGGATATCATTGTGTTTACTCACAAGGTCACGTACTTTTTCTTGAACTGCTTGCCTCTAAAAACGAAGGCATTATGATGCTCCGAAACGTTTGTTTATGTGTGTTGAAATACAGGGCGTAACATCCCAGAGATCTGAAAATTCAGCAACACGTCTGTGAGAAAGTCAAAACTTAACAATATTATGAGTTTTTCTACCTGCCACTTAATGCCTCAACCTTGCAAATCAAAGTTCCACACATTATTTGTCTCAGTTTCTGTTCGCTAGATCTGAGTGTCTTGGTTAAAATAAATTTATACGCAACGGAATTTCGTCCCTAGTAGATATACATAAATTTTAATCTATTTCCAAAATTGACATGTGTTTTAAATACTTGCCTAATATGTACATAATTACAGTATAGGTATAAAATTATGTAAGTTAAGTAAGTCAAATGCATCTTCTTACGTAATTCGTACTAATTTCTCAACTCGCCCTCTGTTTGTTTCTCCTCAGATTTGATTTCAGCATTGCTCTCCTGTGAAACTTGTACGTAAATTAGGGCAGTTTATGTTTCTAGTTAATTTTAAACCTGCTGTATGAAAGTTTTGATATTTTACTTTTGCAGTTTATTTTCCAACAGAATTAGAAAGCAGAATCCAGAGTCTGCAGTACTCCGTGCTTTCGTGTGTTACAGTTAACATCGGTGTCTTAATTGGGAAAGTATAAAGCACTAAACATTAAAAATATTCAGAGCTGCAGGCTGCTTGGGGAATCCGTCTCATTTCCTTTATTGAAACCAAACAGTAATAGGTAGTAACTTATCCACGGAAAGTCTCTAATTATTATTGCTTGTGAGTGAAATTAAAATGTTTATATGAATTCTGTTCTCTGATACCAACAGGATACTGGTATATATTTCGACTGCCCCAAGCCATAATTTTACTGAGATGTATGTACCTGGCGTTCGGAAATGAGGGTAGTAAGAAGGGGGTGGAGAGGGGCGTGGTGGTGAGACTTTGTAGTGATTTGCCGAACTAGGGCCATACAGCAGGTATACCCTGCTTGGCAAGTTGGCGACCATGTACGGAATTCACAAACCTTCTTCCTGTTGTTCTCTTTATTCTTTGCAAACCCGCACATAGCACCCCGTAGCACTGAAACGTAATGGACCTAGTCTTTACTCTCGAACCCAATCTCCCGTGACCTCAACCTATCCCGTATCTTCAACATCATCCTCCCTCTCTTTTGCCGTCGACTTAAAAAGAAGCCCACTTTCAGACCAAAATAGATGGCTGTGATAAAAGCATGTTTTTTTCTCCTCGTATTCTCCTCTTCTTCTTCCCCCATCTTTCCAGCGGCCTCTTTCTTTCAGTGATCATCTTCCCTAGCTTCTTTCAGTGCATTTAGGGTGGCGTTATTAAAAACCCGGCCGACTCAAATATAATCAAGGCTATCCACTTTGATCTGTGGATGACTTATATGTCGTTATCGTACGACAAACAGATTTATTGTTGCACATTTTATGACTAGGGAATTGCGGAGGAAACGGAAGGGTGAGCAACCGTAACTTAGAAATGTTTGTTTAAGCTGTTAGTACATGGTGGCTTTCAAAAGCGTCATATGACTGTGAAATAAGATATCTAAATACTCGTAATTACGACACTGTAAAAGAAATTGTTATTCACGTGATTTCTTTAAATTAATATTTTGAATTGCACACACAAATAATTTTCTGTGGAAATAAACTCTTTTTCCCTAAGCTAATCAGGACCATCCACACTGAATACAGTCAACGCTAAGATTTGCGTTTGCAATCATTTTTCATATTCTGGATATTATTTTGGAAAACGAAGACAATTTCAGTTTTATTTAAAGTAGCCGTTGTGTTTATATTATATGAATGAAGAGCAATTTCATAGATGGCCTTTAGTGTAATGTCCTATTAATAAATATAAACAAAATCCGTTCAGTTTTTTTCTGGAATGTCTATGATAAAAGACGAGAAGAAGGAACACCCTCCCAGGTTTCGCTGCATGAGTCTCATGGAAAGAATTCATACGGAAGATATTTGCTCTTCCTGCAAGCTTTTAGCCAAGAAATACATAAATTAATCTTTACGTTAAATCTGAATAAGCTACGAGTTTTATGTTCCCTTTTAACAGCGTGTAACAGATTGGAAATTAAAAATTTGTGAGCCGTGTTTAGTTGTTATAAATCAGTATCCAGTTACTTGAAAACCATGTCTATCCATGTACACTTAATGCAAGGCTATGCGTTTTGCACTGCCGGACCATCATTATGCGCGCCAGCATAGTTACTATGCTGGCGCGCCTAATGCGTATGCATACACACACAGCGTTAGGAAGTAACTGAGACACACAGTGGAAACTAAATTGGTAGTGCTTGAAACTGCGTAGAACTGGTTGGGGAAGGGAGAGAAAAAGTTAGCTAGGAGCTGTGAAGTTCATAATCGAGTAATCAGGAAGAATTTACCAGGACAGTTGAGATGGTCAGACGGAATCTTTTAATTACGTAACTATTGTCTCTTCAATATGAGTGTGTACAGCCTTTTTGATGGAATCGCTGATCAAATAGAATTCGGGAAATTTTGTTTGTTAACCGTCCGCTTTGTAGGCAATTTGTCAATCAGTAACTCAGTGAGTTTCCTTATTCTATAATTCTTTATGTGTCCATATGGGCTAGCTCAAATTTATTTTGTATTCCAGCACGAACCCTTTCTATTCTTTCTCACTTCATCGGGTATGTGGCCAGCTATGACGTAAACTTCGGAGGCGGCGCATTCGTACATTTCAGCATGAAATGGCCTTTGGTACACGAGAAGCCAGGCCAGGCCAGCCACAAGCACACTGATCAATTAAAAGCTCAAACAGGGAATTTTAAACTAATTTTATCTTTTTGAATTTGAAAACCCCCACGCCTGGACTTCATACGCAAGATGATAGCTTTACCATCGAAACTACGTGGGCAGACTTTGATCGACTTCGTCATATCGCTCTGACTGTTAATTAAACTCAATAAATTTATATGCATCTAAATAACTATAGACAGCACAGTCCTTGAGAAGCTAGCAGTTCCTCAACCAGTCAATAAATTCCCCGCATTTTATTGGACCCGAAATTTAATTACCGTGTTCAAAACAGCCTGCCTTTTTTCTCTATTCAGAGCCAGATCAATCCAGTCCTCGCAATCGTAACCTGTTTATTGAAACCCATTTTAATTTAGTCATCTCATGCACGCTTAGATCTTCCAAGTTGTCTCTTTCCCTCAGGGTTTCCCACCAACAGGGACCTCTCCTCTCCCCCATATGTGCTACACGCCAAGCCCATCTCATTGTTATTATTTGATCACCTGAATAATACTTATTTTTGGTGAGGGACAAAAATCATGACGCTCCACATTGTGCAGTCTACTGCAGTCCCCCTTTACCTCGTGCCTCTTAAGCCGAAATATCTTCCTGAGCGCTCTGTTCTCAAACACCCTCAGCGCGAGGAATAAATTAATATAATTAGTTTATTTTGTGTCATTGCTTCTGTATTTTAATCATGTTTGTGCTTAGGAAAGCGACGTCTCTTTATTCGGTATTTTATAAAATACATGTGAATATTTAAATTGTGATTGTGGAAGTGTGTATCAAGTTTAATTAAAACTGTATAATATATCTTATAGTATTGCAGTCTCTTACTGTGCACTCTGAAATTTCATGCAATACAACTACTTGAACGGCATTTTCTTTCGTATTTCTAAACATAGAAATAGAGCACAGGTCAGTTACGCAGTTTAATAAATGAGTATTTAGCCAGTAACTCAATGACTTAGTTGCTTTGTTACGCAATTATAAAATCGGTATATGTGTTAAAACTTATTTATCTGATATATTTTTGTTATGTATTGTATTTAAAATTTAAAGAGCCTAGGAGTGGATGAAATTCTGCAGGTGTCATAAATATCAGAATGGAAGCATGCCGTATTTATTCCATTCCTCTCACTGCTAGAAGCAGACAACGGCACAGTAGAAATGTATTTCACGTACGTTTTAAGCTGAAAACTACATTGAGATTTCTGTGATGTAATTTACATTCTCCAGTAGCTTTGCTATGTCGAAAAAGTTTTGAAACTTGGCGATGTATCACGAAAAAAAGGCCTTTCAGTTCCTACAAGAAAAGTAGACTAAACTTTTCAAATGTAACAAATTTTAATGCCGCTTTTGAAAAAAAATATATATATATATATATATATATATATATATATGAGCATATACAGATATATACCATAAACTGATTTACGCTAAAAGTACTGACATCAGACTTTCTTGCTGCACGTGAAATTTGTAACTGTTGCATTTCCTTCGTGGGTAAGTTGACTGTAAGTTTTCCACTGAAATTTTAACATTCTTCTACGACCAAATTTAAATAATATAATATAGACATGAAATTTATAGGATTGCAATTTAACCCTCCAAAACTTCAATGAATTCTTATGTCGAATGAGAAAATCAAAATAAATTACATGCGCGAGAATATGACTGGAAGTGTAAAATTTCCGAACCGGAATTATCTGTAAGGAATACATTTTTTATATTTCATTGTAATCTAAGTTTAAGAAAGTTGTATTTTTTGCGTTTGATCCTAACATGTCTTCTGACAACCTACCATAAAATTAACATGTCGTTTAATTCCTTTCGTATGTAACGAAGGGCTTGTAAATGTATATCCCTGGCAGGCAGACAACTTCTTCTCATCCGTTCCAACTTTGTAAAAGCATTCAGTCTGTGGTTCAGTTTATATACTCATTGACTTTGAACTATATATTTATTATTCAAAAATGCTTTCTTTTGTTGTGTAATGGCTCTTTGTTGCTATAAACGTGCGGTTAAGCTGTAGGGCAGTGGTGAGGTTTTGTGGTGAGTACCCTAGGGGTGCTAATGGCGATCGCGGTAGGCGGTCAGAAGCGTCGCACGGAATTGTGGGTAATGGAGGAGTGGACGACTTTCAACTCCCTACAGCTCTTGGGTTTCTCTGGATTCCGCTCCATTACCCTCTCCACGATTTCACCCTCCCTAAACCATGCCCTGTCCATGTTTAAACCTTATCCATCATCTCGAGTTCCTTGCTTCGACAGGAATCTCTAAGGAAACTCCCGTTCTTACCATCTCAATAGACTCAAGCTGAGAACGGGGAACCGGATACAATCACGCTTGTAAAAATGTGGGATTAGAACCGAATAATACAGTTCGGAGCATCGATTTAACATATGTATAGATACATAATCTTACGTACATACATAGAAGGAACGTGATGTATGCATGCATATATACTCCTACATATGTACATACACACCCTACATACTTGTATAAGTACGTTCATACGTATTCATTTCTTCTTCTTCTTATGTCTCGACAGCCCTATATGGGCCTGGGCCTCCTCGTTTCGTCGAGGTTTCATGATCACACACATTTGAGACACACCACAGTCGGTAGGACTCCTCTGGACGAGGGACCAGCTAGTCGCAGAGACCTCTACCTGACAACAACACACAACACTCACAAGAGACAGACATCCATGCCCCCGGTGGGATTCGAACCCACAATCCTAGTAAGCGAGCGGCCGAAGACCACGCCTTAGACGCACGGCCACTGGGATCGGCTCTTACGTATTCACATGCATAAAAAAGTGCGAGAATAAGAAGAGAAACATGTCAATCATGAAGAACCTAATGTACACGTTTTTCTTCACTGTTCATGCTGTTGCTTCTTTTCATTAACTTGTATATCGTAAACAGAACACACAAAATATTAGACTGTTATTTATTTATTTATTTATTTATTTATTTAAATTTAAAGGATTCCGACGATGTTACGTGGTTATAATCGTGACTGAAATTTAGGACTTTGTCAATGGAAGCAGGCTATATTTAGACAACATTTAATAGGATGGATCTTCTTCCGTTTTCAGGCGGAATTTGCGAAGGGGAAAACTTGCCCTGTTGAGCCCGTTAGAAAGAGCTGGTTTCAATATTCAACTCGGGGTCTGAGACTTCAAATGAGGATTGAGACTAAGTGTTTCTAAATGGCCCGCCAGCGTAGTTCTCTACTTTCCTTTTTACATCTGAGGACGGAGGTAGATCCGAAATAAAAATTTCATTAAAAGCTATTACTTATGTTGACAGAGGAAATTCAGTGTATGTTTGTGTCTCATCAGTGTGTTGGACATTCCGTATCATAAAGACAATTAATTACTGTTTTATAAATAAGCAAAATTTCAACCACTTTTCAAAGAAAATAACATTTTGAAATTGTGCTCGCTATGATAATAAGAGTAGGCTAAATACTACAAATGTACTCTTATTATTTACATTTTTTACATTTTTTAGTGCCTCTGTACAAGTATGTAGCTCAATAATAAAGTGTATGGTATTATCATTCTACTACATTTTGTAGGTAATAAATGTGATTTATTCACAGAGAAGAGAACGCGTAGCAGAGTTCCTAAACATATTATACAGAAATATATTTTGACACAAAATGATTAAGCAACAAGGGGATATCGAAAATTACACAGCCATGAACTTTGTACTTTGTACACCATTGACTGCGATGGAATGGTTTAGGGTCAGATGTTGGAGCTGTACAACAGTCATGGGGGAAATGAGATTGCATTCAAAGCAATTGGTCCGAAATTTCAAAATAAAAGGCCACTGCTGGGGATCTAAGTGTGGGTATGAGCTAATATTGTAACTCGTCTTAAAACAAATACAATGTGAAAATTTGTGCTTTTACTGGGTCATGTTACTGTACGGCTGGAGGCTCTGTGAACCTGTAGATAAAACTTCTGGTTTCCTGAGAGCAGAAAGTGTTATGGTCGTTGAGAAAATAAGTTTCAAAATTACCTCACACCAGTTAGTTAAATTTGTTATTTGGCACGCTTTATCATAAAATTACTGTCAGGTGGTTTATGGTCTTTGACGTATGTGAACGACGATGAACGAGACAGCAAATCACGAAATTCTATGTGAAATAAAGTGATAGTATCATCGTCTGGAACCAAAGTATCGTCATCAAAGATTCATCAAAGTTTCCTCTACATATATTTAGGTTTATCCTACAAATGGCACTGTTTATTCGAGCTCCATTTACTCCGTTACATATAACTGTACCCATACATGTCCACGTAAATTTTTCTTCTTTGCGTATATGTGAAATTACACTCGAAATACTAATGGCAGACAAATGTAATTACGTATCATAGGCTGTTTGGTGCGTGTAATAAATTGCAAAGAGTGTAAATGCGTATTATGTGGAAAACATACATTCTGGACCTTTTTATTTGATATGGTTAACATTCCCTGTTTATGATTGTTATTACTGTGATATGTACGCGTGGCTATTATCGCAAGGCCAGTTGCAGTAGACTGGCTATAGGTCACAGTCTAGTATTGGTTTTTCTTCTTATTCATTCAGTACTAAACACATCCAAAAGCTTTAAAAAATTGTAGATCTGACAAGTTATAAACCTTATATCATATAACAAATTCATTACTCTGAGCCATTCTTGAGAAAATGGAAAAGTTCAATTCGAATTTCATGTGATGTGTATTTTACAGGTAAAAATCAAAATGTTAGTTAGTCTTATAATATTAGTGCCTGACCCCAAACATTAAATCTCCACCAAACCTCCTCGACGTCGAAAGGCGAAACATCAGGTCAAATGGATTGGCCCGACCTTACGCTTTGCGATCATTTCATCTAATTTATGTGAAGCTAATACATCACTACAATATCGGAAGGATTGTTAGTTTGGAGACAGCCTTAATGTATTTCTTCCTGTTGCGTTTGATATGCAAAGTTATAAAGATTTCAATTTTTACAACATATTAAATTTGTTTTTACATTTCCCATATATGAATTTATAATAAAATCGTGTAAAGATTGAATATGACTTCATATGATCCGAAATATCTAGTTATGATTGACTTTTGACAATAAAGAGCTGTGTTTGATTGCTATTTATTTTAAATTTTGGAGAACTAGTTATGTCGCAATAAGTGCGATTTTTGTGAAAGTGTACTTTGAATAAATTTGAAATTTATTTCACTTTTACTTCCTGTCTTTTGTTTTACCGTAATAATGATGCAGTTTTAGAATTTCGTTAGCAGGATTAGCAAAATCGTAGAAAATCGGATTAAGGTACTGTGGCAGTGAGTCCCTCCCTGCGGCTAGTGTCTTCATACTATTAAAGCAGTTTAGCAGTTCCGACATAGCCCAGAACTTTAACCACTAAACTGGCTCACGATGAACCACACACACACACACACACACCTTCAGGCACTTGCACGAGGAATGGCCGATATCGGCAGAGGGAGTGAAGTAGCTACGTGCAGCATGCCTTATCTTGATCCTCACATGACGTCCGTACAAAATTAAATGCCCGTGCAGCTTTATCTAAATTTGATATTCCTGTTTTTCATGATGGGAAAGGCAAGCGTCACGGCCTGCATATATATATTTGGCATAACTTGTGCTATCGAAAATACTACATCTTGTGGGATTATAAAGTTTAATTTTGTGTGAAGCAGAACACTATTAAGGGACATCAGTTGTGCATGGCAATAACAAAGAGATACAGAGTAGCAAGAACCCCTCTGAAGCTCACACTGAATCTATGGCAATTACATGAAACTAGGATAATGGATATATTTTATATTTATATATGTCACAGATCATAGTTCCAATTTCAGGATCAATGGCAATCTACAAACTTCTGTGGATTTTAATGTTTCAGAAATTCTAAAGCATTTGTTATGGTTTTACACTATTGTCTGAATGTGGTTTGTAGCCGGCAAGAAATTTTAAAATTAAAAGTAGTAAGGCCATATATTATCGACGGCATTTTTCCCTCTTCCATCTACATTGAACACTTTCACCTCAAAAAGGCTTTATTTTACACCCTGTACATAGGAACATAATGTAGGGAAGTCTGATAAATGTCAATCGTCTTACGTGCTGCTCTTTACAAATTGTGAACCAAATTTCTTTAAATGCAATGGAACATAATTCAATTGATTGCCCAACATATTAATACTGCATTTGATGTTACGAATAAAAATTAATTAGCCAAGAGTAATTAAAATTAAATACGATGGCTAGGAGAATGTTGTCATAAAGCCATCCCATTACAGGCCTGGACAGGCCCTTAGGACCCCGGGAGGTTGAGACTCCCAGAACTTCTAGACAATCGGCACATAAGGTGGTAATGTTGTCAGCCCTATGCACCGGCGTGGTGCTTATTTATGGTAGAGGCTGAGTCGACCCCAGGAACATAATGCGGCCGGAAGAAATAAGTCAATGAAAAATCCAAATGAACCCGTGACCTTCCGGCTTGTAGCGCAGTGCCTCAACCAACTGCGCCACTGCGTGCCGCAGTAGACTGTTGCAGATTAATAAAAATTCTTTCAAATTGTTACCACTTCTCCTCAAGAGTCTGGAAAAATATACGTTTTACAATTTCTTGCATCTCTCCTTATTAGGCAGTAATTGTGTAATTTAATAAATATTTCTCATTTGAAATCCCAGTACTGTATAATCTTGCGCTAAGCTAGAATGGTTTCAGTTCCGACATTACCGTTAGAATTCTGTATAAAGTTTGTATTACAAACCAACCGAGTTATTAAATCAAATTTAATGTGTTATTATTCAATTCCGCCCCCAACTCTTGTCTCCTGTGAAGTTTTTCGTAACAATGCGGTCGATGATTAAATCAAATTAAATTCGCCATTATTCTATGCCGACTTCACAGTGAATGTTTCCACGAAAGAAATGAAGTAACTTATTTCCCTCAACTCTTCCTTTCATGTGATCCATCTTTTATGAAATAGTATTACAGTAAAAAATTTTAATTCTGGCACAAAATTGCACTACACAAAGCAGAATCGCTGGGGTGTTAACAATGGCACGAGCGCTGTATTATAAGGAGTGCTGGAGCTAATGAACAATTTCAATGACAATCTTTTAAACATTTTGTCAAGAAACGTTAACTAGGAATGTTTAATATTTATATTTAATAAATATTCTACCCCATTAGGTTTTATTTCCTTCTTTAAATTGAAAGCCCCCTTGTTTTTCCTACATTTACCTGAACACGTTTTTGTGAATGTGGACACTCAAATTTGCATTAATGTTAATAAGATTAGGAACCTTAAAGATGTAACAAGAAATTACAGTGTTTTTTTCTTTTCATAACAGGATCACTCTTTGAGAGGTTCTTTAAGCCATAATCACATACAATGGGGTTTAGCCAAGGTTCTAGGAAAAATTCTGCCTTTTATACAAGATTACTTTTATGAAGGATATTAGACTATGGAGTTTCAAAGTTATAAATAATACATTAATAATAGACTTTATGTCCTCACAGCAGTGAAACTAAAGATTCAAATCTTATAGCATTTTACTTCCTGTTGTCTGATAAACAGGTACCGAAGTTTCGAAGGCTTTCAATGCCCTCTAAACGTCGGTAAGTATTTCTCCGACAACAGAGCGCATCTCATCAAGACTTGAATGTTCAGTTAATATTCTACTCTTTTAAATTTGGTTAAAATTGTATTGCAAATAATTCGTTTTTTTTTTCTGAGTTCACTGATTTTTTTTTCTCGGTTTTATACCTCAGTATTTTGAGCGGAAGATCTCAGTAAAAATGACCACCCGTAACCCCGAACCGTAAATATGAAGATAATATTTGCGTGTACCCTAGAGTAGTATAATTTTGGAAATCCTTCAAAATAAACATTTGAATGTGGGGTCCAATTAGCTGTGTCTGTTGTGGTAAATGTTCCTCCTGCCTGCTTACAAAATGGACCTGAAATAATTGCGTGCTCCCAATAGGTCAAATGATGCTCTACGCTAGGACATTGATAGGTATGATTTATAATTCGGTGGTAGAGACCGCTTGGCATAGACGTATTATTAGACAACTGACTAAATCCCTCGGAACAGGGTACTGGAGAAGCTGACATTTGTTCACGTACTCGCAATAATCCACGATATCTATGGTATCCGTAAGTTCAACATTATGCTCACACAAACCCGCCAGTTGTTCCTGTCCTGAATCAAATGAATCCAGTCCACCCCACCTCACCCTATTTTTATGATCCATTTTAATATTGTCCTTCCAACTTACGTCCTATTCTTCAACATTGTTTTTTTAAATTCCCAGGCTAAAATTCTGCCTGTCACTATGCTTCTTTATGCCCTGCCCATCTCATTCTCTTTGACCAGATGGCCGTAAATATTCAGTGAGGAGTTCAAATGCTGATGTTCGTTATGTAATTCTAGTCAGGCTTGTTGCCACTTTCTTCTTCTTAGGTCCAACGTTTTCCTCAGCTTCCTGTCCCCAACACCGTCAGTCTATCCGAATTCACATTAATTTACATTAACTGTATGAGCGCCTAAGACGCTTTAAAAATAAAAGTGAAAATATAGAATCCTATATCTTCTCCCAGAATTAATGCGACAGAACAACATACTACACACAACGCCCTTTTTTCGGCAAAAGCGATGCGTGGGCTAATATTTCATCAGCATTCAGGCCTAACTTCGCATTAAGTATAAGAGAATTTGAAGGACTTCCACACATACAGCAACCACAACTTTATGTGCTCTCAAAGCAACAAGACAGATTTAGGTCAGACTGGTCTAAGCTATCGACATGACAGAAGACAGTTCAAACAGGCTTGTGGGTAAAAACGGATGTAGTGAAATTTTTACTCTCTCCTATTTTCATTTTTTCCTTTATCACATTAATATGTGAACATCTTTCTTGTCTTGATTTCAGGCTTCCGCCGCGATGTTGATGTAATCTGTGGTCTTTTGGGTGATTACACGGCGTCGTGTGGTAATTATTTACGGACGTTTCGGGACAACGTCGGTCCCATCTTCACGGGTCGAGATCCAAGAAGGAAAACAACCTTGTCAGCGGCTATCTTTCCTTCTTGGATCTCGACCCGTGAAGATGGGACCGACACGGGCCCGAAACGTCGGTAAATAATTACCACACGACGCGTGTAATCACCCAAAAGACAACAGATTACATCTTTCTTGTCTTTCTTATTTCCTTCGGTTTCTCTTTCGTCTTCTTTCATTTATTAATCAGTTGTTATCCTCTCATGTCTGATTTGCTGCTCGCATTATGTGTTGCTTTTAGTTCTAATAAAATTATGAATTCTAATTCAAAGCCTTAAACATGTAATTTATAGCCCCATAAGAATTTTCTGTGCACACCCTGCGTCATTTCGTATACCAGTTCTCATTTCCCCCTATAATCTGCATCCAACGGCAAAGACTAAAATAAGCTATTATTATTTATTATTATTATTCAATTTCGTGTCTCCACAACAACCTTGAAACGGTATCAAGAATTTAAGGTATATAATACTTTTCATAAAACATGTTTTCAGCCACATCGAATTTCTCAAAATCAGTGTAAAACCTGAAATGATTACTCTTCGTCAGTTCCAGTCAGGACTACATTACTAGTGAGACTGCCTGACAGCAATAAGAGATACATACAGCAAAACTATAAGCAAGTTTAGTTGAACTTCATCCGTGTTAGAATGAAGTAAAGTAGTGCTGTAGTTCTTATTTATGTTGTGTGATACTCCTGAATGTTTCAATGAAAATTGGACGTACCAAAAACTACGCCCCTCCAGTAGTTTATGACACCTGATATCGCAAATGCCTCACTCACTTCAATGATTCGATTACTTTACACGAAAAATATATTCCTCTCTTTTTCGAGATAGCATCTAAGTCGCTAGCTTAAGTGTTGATTACTGAGGATTCAAACTTTTCCATTTCACCGAGTGCAAAGATGGTTTTCCTTCACTGCGGGCTATAGCTGAGTAGCAAGGAATAAGTGGATATTTAGTGTGACACAATATGGCAGATAAACAGAAAACAAAATTTCTCATTCACCCCAAAGTGAAAGCTAATATTAAAGTCCGCATACCTCCTTCGTCTGACGGCCTAGCAGCGTTGGGAGTAAAATCAAATATTGATAAATTTGTGTTTGCAGCAGCCACCTCTTCTCGATCGTGTACAAATACTGAATTCAACTTTACATTAAAATAAAGGAATCTTTATATGCATAAATAAACTACCTGTTGAAAGATCCTTCCTGAATAGTCGGTAGATTCATGGCTCATCAAAGCTTTCAGCTCTCCGTAAGGAATCAAGAACACCGTAAAAAAATGCGTCGCTTTCCACTGAATTCACATCGCCACAGAATAATGAGTCAGGCAATGAGGTAAGTGGAGATGTGTTTTGTGCATCAGCTGAAAACTCTGACGAATTTCTACATCTTTAGATACATTATTAACTTTATATCTTAAGGTGTAGTCATGCAGTTTATGTTTGTAATAAATATTTTATTGGCATGGTGTTTTTCTTTGTTTATCTAGAAATAAAGGTAAATTCTATTGCTAAATTTTAAGCAAGATTTCTGTAAGAATGATGTGAGATGATGAAACTTTGTGCTCCTTGTAAGACAGAAAAATAATCAGTTTAAGTCTTAGATAATTTGAGTCCTCTACAAGAAACAGAGCCTGAATACTTCGTTACCGAGCGCAGACCTATATTTAAGGCGTAGCATTTTCTAATTTTAATTATGTATGTACAATAATGGTTCGGCACAATTGGCAGTAAAATATTCAGCACGTTTTTATGAAAGATGAGAGGTGTCTCAGAACTCCTTTAGTTACCAAAATCGCCACATTCCTGTCAGAGAGTGCTAAGGTTTTCTAGGCGTGAAATGGGATTTACATCGCCGCTGGTTTTGCATCTCTTTATTATTCCTTTCAAAGTCAGCAGGAAGATAAAGCAAATAACAAATATTTCAAGGCCAAAATTTCATACACATACTTACTATTTAAGAGCTGACTTTCTCTTTCACAGTAAACCTATATCATCCCCTTTACGAAGACCAAAGGAATCATGCTATATGGGAAATGCCGATTGTCTAGAAATCTGAGACACTCAACCTCCTGGAACCCTAAGGGCCTGTCCAGGCCAGTAATGGGATTGCTTTACCTATTACCTGTGAATTAAAGGTTTAAGTATATTACATCAGGAATTTTTCTTTCATTTTACGTTGTACATTAATTTCCAATTAACTATTACAAGTCTCAGTGTTAACTTAAAATTAAAGTAAATTCGTATTTGCATTACAAATTAATAAATCTGTAGAGTCAAATGTGCCTGGATGTTTAAACCCAGGAAACGCACAAGTCAGTTTAAAACTTTAAGCCTGTAATGGTCGTACAATAGGAAGTGTCCAAATTCCGTGTGATTGTTACCATGAAATAACTCGCCGTGCTAAACCGGTTTATCAGTGTTTGTACTCTTAAAAGGCACAAAGGATAAAGCTCAATGTGCTTCTACCTGTGTTCTTTACGGCGCTGGGAAAAGAAGGGAAAAAAACCTTGCTGCTTTTCCTTGTTCCTTGTTCCTTGTTCCTTGTTCCTGTGTTCTCTCTTCCCTGTTGTGGGTGGGGGGGGGGGGCGGTTTTCCTTTGAAGAATGACGCAGTAATGGGATGGCTTTGTTGTGGGAGAAACTGCTCAACTGAGCAGGAGGAGGAGGAGGAAGAAGGAATAGTCGTAGAAACTGAAGCAAAGAAGGACGCGGAACGAAATAAAAAGGAAATAACATCTAGTAAGAAAAGAAAGACGAAAAAGTGTTGTATAGTTTTCGTGGTCATTTCTGTCTCTTTCAAGTATTCGTCTAAGTTACTGGTATTGGAGACTTTGAATCTATTCGTGTAGTTACAAAAATCATAACCAAGAAGCAAGGCGTAATAGGTTTAGTATGTATAAGCCTATAGTTTCTTGTCCTATACAAACGTTTTATGAAGATAATAGCTTGGCGCTCCGTTGTCCATTACAAAAGTGTTCAGGTAGGATTCAGAAAGTAGAAGGATTTCTTCCATAAATACTTTGTCACAAAGATCAAGCAAAAATATTCTGTTGTATCCTGTGTGGCCTTTTGTAAACTAAGAATTCGTGAAATCGTTTATCATACGTTCGGTGCTCAGACTTAATAGCTTAATAGCTACAATAATCCTATAAAAGTTTCTTTTCTATTATTCCAGCGTATTACGATTTGGACGTTTTACTACTGAATGTGTCAAGCAAACAGCTTAATGTACGTAATGCCTACTAGAACCAGAAGGAAGGAAAATGCAACCGTCGCTTGAGTCCTGCCATATTACTGTGCACTCTAGTCAACAAGCTTTCGTATTAGAAAAGATCTGGTGCAGAATTTCGCCCGAAAGAAGGGAAAATTTCAATATTTACGTGTATTTCGTCATTGTGTCCAGACAGTTATAAGAGAGGTACCTCACACTAAGACAAGACCACGACCATCCGCATTTAACATATACAAGTAATTGATACTGTACGATATACCACAGATATCAATAAAACATACGTTACATAAAACAACAAATATTCTTTGAATGTTGTTGTTTTGTTTTATTATGTAGGTTCAGGTAATGCAGTCGAGAAGAACATGTATGTAATATCTACATCATCAGTGGGCCGGAATAGCGTAGTCTGTATAGCAACTCGCAACGGGTTGGAGGGTCCGGGGATCGAATCCCGGTGGGGGCGAGATTTTCCGCACCCGTCCAGACCGGCCCTGGGGTCCACCCAGCTTCCTGTACGTACAAATGGTACCTGGTCTCTTTCCTGGGGGTAAAGTGGCCGGGGCGTGGCGTTGACCACCCACCCCCATCTAGCGCCGAGGTTAAAGAAAGAGTAGAACTATATCTCTGCTCCCCCTCTGGGCCTTCATGGCATGTTATAGGGTGAACTTTACCTTTACCTTACATCACATATGATGGGGTAGAGTAGAATGCACACGGGCGTGTCATATTTCCAGAATAATGTTATTGACTGAGTATTTTATTTTTCTTTGCTTTGTGCATAATTCTATTTCGTAGTTACATTGAGCACATTCTTTCTTGAGATGCTAATGAGCTAAGAAATACTCAAAGAAGTCCCTGCTTTTTACAGAACTCGAAGATTCATTACACTGTTCACAATATCTGACCACTGACTCCAGTCCGGAGCCATGTCACTCTCTTTCACAAAATCACACTCCGTTCCTTTAAGGTAAAAGCAAAGGCAAAGTTCACCCTCGAACAGGCCATGAAGGCCCAGAGGATGAGTAGAGGTATAGCTCTACACGTTCTTTGACCTCGACGCTAGATGGGGTGGGTGGTCAACGCCACGCTCCGGCCGTTTTACCCCGGGAAAGAGACCCGGTACCCATTTTACAGGAGCCTGGGTGGGTCCCAGGGCCGGTCTGGAATGGTGTGGAAAATTTTGACCTCCTGGGATTCGATTTCCGGACCGTCCAGCCCGTAGCGATTTGCCACTCTTTTAAAGGCTTTTATTAATATTATCTTTGCACCGAGACCTATATATCCGAAGTGTTATTTCTTCAGTTTTTACTACTAAACATTTATATACAACAGTGAGAATACACCGATTTCCTTTTTGCATATAAGTTTTAGAGACGCTCGTTTTTATTATTGAGCATAACGAAACTTTTAAATTCGCTCGACAACATTTAATGCATGTATATAACCTTATCTTAATTACTTCCGAATAAAGCGATCCTTTTACATGTTGATGGCAGTGCTCCTACTTGTAAGTGGCATTTAATTCCTATTACATACCTGTTATTTACTTACATTATGTATTGAATATCTGAGCACAGATATTCTAGCTGTTGGACGTAAAATTTACAGGCACGCTTTGGCAAGTGAGTCGACTCCAGATACAAATTTAATCAAATATACCACACGCGTTATTTACATTTGTAAGAGTGGATACATTCCTACCTCTGTGTAAGCATTGTCTCTTAAGGTTTGTTATACAAAAGGCAGGCAGAATCTTCCTTCTTTTAAATTCAGAATAAATTTAAGACCTGGGCTTAGCTAAGCTAAAACCTCCAGGGGAATATCGACAGGCCAGAAATCACTGACAGTGTCTTCAGCTTGTCGATTTCGGGGTTCTTTGCCAGAAGATTTAAAGTGCCTTTCCCAACTCTTGTCCCTGCCACTACCGGCGCACGCCTAACGTGAATTTCTCAAGCTCTGACATGTATTAAGTGACACAACTGCGTTTAAAGGACTTCCTTAACTTGTGCCAAAGCCTGTACGTCATAGCCTTACCTCCACTAGCATGTTTCTTTCTGATGTATGTAAGTAGCTAACTTCAAGGGGTAGTCTAATTCTTGATACTCTACTAGTCGTCCAGCTTGTCAAACATTTTCTTTGTATTAAACCTGAACGTTTATTGACGCTGAAAAACCTCATCCACTGGAACTTACCCGTGAGAAATAAATTCACCCACACCTATTTCCTTAATATTTATTTTAATACTATCCTCCCATCTCTGCCTAGGTCTTCAAAATAGTCTCTGATCTTTCCCGACAAAAATTATGTATGCATTTCTAATCTTTTCCAGTGACTTTAATGCGGCGTCCATCTCGTAATCCGTGAGTTTATGATCCTAATAATATAGTAAAAAGTTCTTTGTGTAGTTTTCTCCAGTCTTTTGTTACTCTATCTCTCTCTCTCTTCCCTGTGTGCATTTTCATCACGTTTAACACCCTGGATCTAATTTCTTCACTCGACTTCACAGATCATGTTTTATGCCCATAAAAATATTTTCTGTACACAGACACGCATGTGTACAGAAGAGGCGCTTTAAATTAACTTCCTGAAAATAAGTAAATGCTCTTACATTTTTCTTCTTTCTCTTGTTTATATACTTTCACTACAATGCATGTCGCAGGAAAAGCCTGTCCATTTCTCTACATTCCCAGAGTGCTACTTAATTCCATCCCACCTCTTTCCTTCCTCTTCACATTTTCATAATCGGCTGTCCCTAGTTTGAGCTGATGCTTCCTATATATATTTTTTTTTTGCGGGTTGCATTTACTTTCCTATTCGCAATCCTTTCTTGGGCTCTACATTTATTCAAGTTTTACCAATCTCCACACCAACCTATTTTGTTAGTTCATAATAAGTTTCCCAGTTTCTTTATTTTTCAATTCTCAAGAAATTTTTGTTTCTTAAAATACCCTCTCAGCCTTATATATATGTAACGGAGGTTAGAATGGAGATAATTTTGTGAATGTTGTCGTATATATATATATATGTATGTATGTATAGGCAATCTACCTACACTCTTCAGTGTTTAAGTGATCATTCAAATTCGTTTACACATGACCACTATTCGTAGTTTAGCCACGTTTGTGACACGAATCAGCTCATCCAGCTGGTAAACAAAGCAATTATTTTCTATCCGAAAATTCTCTGGAATGTGGGGAATTTATAGGTTACTAAGGGCACAGGGAATTGTTCTATTATCTGAGTATACAACTATTTTATTCGAATTGTTTTAATTGTATTTAATTACCATTCCTCATGACTTTCCTGAATTTGTTAAATCTGCTTACTTTTACATCCGGCCACGTGCCAAAAACATTGTCTTATGCAGGGATTATCAACCATCGCGTAGAGTTTTACACGAAACATAAAATAAATCTGATACCCTCAAAGCAAACAAGTAAAAAATGTTTGTCATCCGTTAAAACTGATAGAGTTTGAACATTATTTGTGTAATTTGTTCTTTCTCCCACTTAATTTTACTATTTTAGTGACACCTGAGGCTCCCTTTAGGCACGTCGCACTGTATGCTTTTAAATTCCGAAATTCTGTTTTGGAACTCTGCGGAAAAATGAAATGTAAATATGATATTTTTAATTTGTGTTTCGTGTAAAAAGTAGATTACATAAAGTGTAGTGTTAAAGTTTATTAGTTATTTATATTTGTAAATTAATGCAGTTTTGTTAAAGATATTACATTTAACATGCGATGCTTATTATGGGGCGTTACACTAACGGCATATATAAAGTTTATGTTAAGTATAAATGTTGGAAAATTTGTCTTTACCTTACAAAGAGAACTAAAATTTTTGGGGACCATTTATTATGTAAGCAAACCTATCGAAATTTGTTTAAATGTAAGGCGACTGCAGGCAGAATCAAAGTATTTTCTTGAAAAGAGTTACGATTCTTCGGGCGGTGTTGATGAAGATTTCAGTGTTCTGGAACATGACGCCGTGTTCATTTGTATCTTCAAGTTATTCGAGGAAGACGAAAGCTTAGTAGTAATGGATTACCCTGAAGACGCAAGAAACAAGTTTCTGTGGCGCAGTGATACCTGCACACAAATGTTAAAGCTGTCAGCCCAGAAGACTCTAATCTTCGAAATATTTTCAGTTAGCGGCATACAGGCTATTGCTCTAGAACTAACCTATATCAACAAGAAAATTATTTGCTTCGTTGTAAAGGCCAAAGTTTTATGTTATTCCTAAAGCCCTATAGATAAATTCAGGGGCTGTGCCTTAAAACTGGAAGAGCTCTGTCCTCTCACACATCGATTCGCAGGTTACATTACCTATTGTCTTTCAAGTGAAGTCCGTAATTTCAACAACGTGAGTCAAAACAAACCTTCAGATAAAGACAGGACCAGAGCCTGCCCTAAGTACGTTCACATTTACTTTTGCGTATATTTCAATGTTCGCAATACTTTCTCATCTCCCATTTAAATGCATTTGAAAGGGCGACTTACAATGAAGGATAAAGTAAGCAAAGCGACTGCTCCATTATTCAGATATTCCTTAACGCAACATTGAGGGCCAGAATTCCAATAAAGATAAAAATCTTTATCCAAAGCATGATCCCTAATATACTTAGAAATTTATATTCTAATTTTTTTTATACAAAAAAAATACCTTCTATCAGAGAGAATGGTGGCATTATTAGGACACAATTCCACGTAACTTACCATTAACGAGGGCATTTCATCGCAGCCTTGCCCTCGCTGATACCTCCATTGAATTTTCTTTATCTGTCAATTTTTCAAGCCAGTTTCTTTTCCTACGGTCCACCCACAGGTCTCATCCCAACGTGTCGCGCGCCGCCTTTCGGAGATAAAGACTGTTTCACACTCGAAAACTCAATCAGTCGCCTGGAAAAAGAGATATCAAATTATGTGTGGCCTCTTGCAACCTATTTTCTATTCTCCCTCTTGAAATTTCTTTTCTTTTCCTTCATCCACGTCAGTAGTTTGTAGAGATATAAGGATTATTTATAAGTATCACTAAAGGACTGCATTCATACGGTATATATTTTCATAAAAATGACAGAAAAATTACATATTTCAGTGCATAAGAGATCACTATTTTATGTGCCCCTTATTTTTTTTTATTTTCCCGCTTTTATTCCAATTTGCCGTGATTTGGTTCAAAAGCTTTTAATCCAGTGCATTGCGATAAATATTATGTTTTAATCAGCATCTATAATAATGAAGCTGGAAAGTTCATTTCAATACATTGCATTTACTATAGGGTTCTCAATCACCACATCTAAAGAAAGCACTGGAAATGGTTTTCGTCGGCCCGCAGACACGTGTCACATCTGAGAAAATCGTGCTTTTTTTCACGTAATAATCCTGCTGTTGAAACTGACGACAGTACCTGCTGAATGGTTTCTTCCAAATCCTCTTCTTCACTGCGCGGTTTATTACTGCACACTTTACCGTTGGTACTCCCAGCAAGTAACAATCTTAAGGGATTAAATTTGATGAATGAAGAGGCTACAATCCGCTGGTTATTATTATTATCACACAATTCTAAATACAGCATAGAATTCAATTGAATATCATAATATAATAACAGAAATAGCGTCATAATATTTGTATTATAAAGGTTCAAATTTATGGTCTAAAAATAAAAATGGACTGAATAATCCCAGTTTCACTCGTAGCACACAACACACTAATATTAACACGTAATGGCACTTCGTTGATTTTCATGGTAAAAGTGCTAGTGTGAGAGTTCAAAACTTCAATGTCTTTAAACCAAGTTTCAGTGCTAAAATTAATGACTGTGGGGTTTATTTGTCCATCTTGTACTCCGTGAAGTTTTCAATGTACAAAACTCAGTATTGCATCGCGTTCTGTCTTCTGCCTGGGCCCTTACGGTCCAGAATGAAAGTCGCTGCCCGAAAACCGTATTTGTGTTTGTGAACTGTTGCCCAAATTTAAATTGACAACTCCTGTAGCCGCCATTATCTTTCTATTTATCACACGAAACGTCCATGGCGACCAGTAGATGACTCATAAAGTTTCCGGTGAGCAAAATGGAAGATAGCCTGTGAGTAGGTAAGTTTTGTGGGATTAGCGAGCTGACAGGAAGCGATCATTGTTATGGGTCAAATAAAATAAAGACTGTGTACACTTGTCAAACGAGAACACTTTTATTACAGCTGGGGTTATAGATTCGCAAACAATCTGGGAAAGAACTAATTTGAAATGAAATGTGTTTCTTTCACTTGAGAGAGACATGAAAACCTTATTGTAGGAAAGATTTTTAAATTATGTTCCAAACCACTCAAATGTGAAAGTTTGTATACATGAAGAGGGATTCGTTATATTTCCTTACATTATTTCCATGCAATCGTGTAAAATAATACGAAAGCGTTTTGAATATTATAAAGCAAGGAAATTGTCTAAAATAAGGCTTTTAAATAAAAAATCAATCCTATTTACATATGGCTTGAATAGTAACGAGAACAATCGCATAAGGATTTGTTGTGGGGAAAAGCTTTGGAAAGTTAGATGAAGAAGGTCTATACAAAATACTTTCTTAGGAACATTGTATTAAGTTAATTATATTGACTCACAATAGGATTCCTGAAGGGTACTTGGTATTAAGAGCTTTGAATGTTAGATTTCACATAATTAGTTACGCCACTTACGTGAAGGACATATTTAAATTCAGATTTTGTAAGTTCTTTCAATGACGTTATTCTTTATTGAGCCCAGCTACGCAAGTTTTGAAGTTCTTCTTATGGTGCTGTTACAGACAATATTGTTGCAATTGTGTGGGAGAAGTACAGTGGATAAATGATGTACTGTAATCAGATGAACTGCAGGTATCTGCTTCTTGTAGCATCCAGTCTCGAAAGCCTCCGCGAATCTTAAAGGAGGACACGGAAAAAGATCCTCTGGCACGCCCGCACAGCTTAGTTGTGTCTCCTGTTCATTATACTGTCACACAGCACAGACGTACCGGATAAATGCCTAATTATGAAGACACTGTTTTCATACCGGCCTAGATATTGTTACAAGCGACTGCGTGAAATTAGTAAGCGGTTCTCACTTAATCATCTTAGATAAAATTTGGGGAAATGCTGACAGATTTTGAGAAAGATGTTTAAATGGCACTTATAAATCAATCAGAATTCCGCGTCCATCTGGGAAGTGTTTGGTGTGACGCATGGCCGGAATATCAATATAGCCATGTGACTGAATATTAATGTAACATAGCCAATACCGCATCATTCCCAATCATTATCTACCCAACAGTCGGTTCAAGACTGTTTGACCCTAGAAGATGGGACCGATAGGTTGGCCCGAAACGTCGGTATGGAATTACCATTCTGCGCTGCGTAAAATCCCAACGAGCGCAGATCTCATTTACATCGCGGCGTAAGCCTGGAATCAATTTGGTAATTTGTTCGACATAAAGCAGTTTACGGTTAGAAAGACGTACGGTGTCCCGCCTTCGTCAGACTATATACGTGTGTAGGCCTATAACGTTTGTGAAGGAAATATGTTTGCTACACGGAACGAGCTTCAAGTCTCATGAGGGGCATGCATGTGTATATGTTGATTCGCTCAGAGAGAACAATAAATCAAAGCCATGTTCCGAGAGCCAAAGCTGTTGTGCATCTATAGCCCGTACACATGGTTCATTTATCATCGGCGAGCCTCATTTTTTGTCCGTGCTTTAAACCGTAGGCGAACTTTATATTCTATATTATTTTCACGTTAAGGCTGTACCAGTGGCGGCTCTTATAAATTCTGAGTTGAGTGTGATATTCGTAATAAAGTTAAAAAAGGGATTAAATTCAGGGAAGTTTTTCTTGCTCATTTAGTGAGCGTGTACGGCTGGAAAACTAGACAGTGGCATGTGCAAATTATAGCGCTGCTTCTTTTTGGTAAGGACTTAAAATTTTGTTTTTCATTCTGAAAGGAGAATATAACCATAGTGTGTGACAGTCCTTGTATTTTCTAAAATGAAACCAAGAATACATTTTTAACTCAGTCAACACAACTTTATTGATAAAGAACATAAGGTTTTCCGTAACATATTTTATAGTGGTTTAACCTGATTTCTTTGGTATAAAACCGAAACATATTACTATTTCTTGTAAACAAATGAATTTATTTACCAATAAATTCTTGGTTTCATATGAGCGTGTCTGAAGACAAGCTGCTGAGGATAACATATGAAAGAGAAAATAAGAGTATGGAAGTGATATAATAAAGGGCTTATAATTTGTACCATTCGCTTTACATTGTCATGATTATTAAACATATGGAAATAGATGGGCGAAATATATAGCAGGTATGGAATAATTGAGAATATATTACATAATTTTTGTCAGGATATATTATGGCAAGGAGATAATGGCTAGGTGTAAGGGAGGAGGACAATAATTAAATCAGTCTTTGAAAGACTAGGTTTGAAATGAAAAGGCTCAGGGTTTATACACTGGCCAAATCGTATATAAGCAGTAATGAAACCTGCAGTCACATAAAAACAAGAATTCCTTTAATAATCAATTAAGTTTCTGAAACAAGGAACTACGTAACACAGTTAAGGTGTTCAGTTAAGCTGTTAGGTCTGATCATGCCAGATTTTCAAAATCTGAAGTGTCCACTCTGTTCCGTTCCAGTTATACAGAACTTGTACAGATGGAAATTTAGTGGGAGGCCTAAAGTTGCTTCCAGTGCAACACAGGCTTCATTACTTTGGTTTTTCCCCGAAAACGTTTTTCATATTTTACAGTCTACCCAGGTAATGGAAGCTCCAGTTACAAGCAATGATTTTGTGTGCATTTATCCTAAATTCTAGTCACAGAATGCAGTACGGTTAACACATACATTTACAGAATAGGTGTATATCTTCAATACTAAACCTACAAGAGTTGCAACTTGCAGTTCAAACAGTCTATACCGTGAATACCGGTATCCAGCGCAGTGAGTGACAATGCTTTAGTTTCAACAGATGACGTATGGTAACGGTTAGGAAACGCTGTTTGTACCCGACGGTTCAATTTGTCGTGGCAAATGATCGATGGTGTTTTGTTCGCTTTCCAGTCGTCGTCTACACCGCGAGGAATCTTAAGGCGTAGAGGCGAAACTTTTCACAAGTCCAATCACGATTTCTGTTCCTTCTCACTCACTCTCGCTATTTCAACTTCTACTTGCCCTAGACACGGAGAAGTGATGAAAATAAAGTCAAGCAAATGGAGCTTTAAGAACTGAACGACGGGATGTTTTAATTTCATCTTATCCTCCCCTTAGAGCGTCTGCTCCCCCTTTACTTGAGGGGGAAAAAAGTCTTAGAACTTTCGATGTTAGACAGTCTTGGTCTGACATGCAGTAATATCAGAGCTGATATCAGGGTCTGATAGCAAGAGGAGTGGTATGAGGAATACCATGCTTCTTTATTCGTAATGCCGACGCACAGGAGTTTTTGCATAACAACACTTCACGGAGTGAACAACAACGGGAAATATGACTGGAAGAAAATATTTCATGTTACATAATTCATGTCATGTGACTGTGAAATTTGTAATTAACAAATTTCTGTTTACCCTTACAGAATTACAAATTGCATAACGCAGTCAGTACACCTGAAAAGTATTACATTTTATTGCCAACTATTACATGTTTAAATTTCACACTGTTGACACCGTGTATCTTCGTCATATTAAATTAAGTTACAGACCAACTGATGCACACTAAAACCACTTTTTAATGTAGCTTTATTATTGTTAAATGTAAAATTGTATCCCTACACGTGTTTCGATCCTAGGATCATCATCAGGGGGTTTTTTTATAGCTGAAAGCTACAGTCACTTCAAACACATGATTTTAAATATTCATACGGCACATTAAAACTTATATATTATGAGTTAAAATCTTGTTAAAAGACTCGTTGAAAGTTGTATAATTGTAGAAGTATTGTAGATAGTTGATTGCGGGAATGCTGGCGTGTGGGATCGTGGTACTAAAGGCATGTGATATGTTTCTGTGGGGAGAGAAGTATACTGCCTGTCGTACGGTGAAGAGTACTATGGTAACAATTTTAACAATAATAAAGCTACATTAAAAATGGTTTTAGTGTGCATCATTTGGTCTGTAACTTAATTTAATATTACATGTTTAATACAGATTTGTCAGTGGATGATGTACGTTACATAATGCAACTCAACTAAGTATAAACCTCAAGGTGAGACATCCTCTTGTGATGCATCAATAGACTTGTTTTCTCTTATATTTTTATGTCTGTGCCTGATTATGGCTTAGTGGAAGTGCCGAAACATGTAGCACGTTTTGGACAATGAAGGATATTTTATGATAATTTGTGATTGACGGTCCCTCTGTTTATTTTTCTAGGTTGATCAAACTATAGACACATTATCGTTATTATAAAACTGTGTGCTTCATCTACATAGCAGTCGAACCAGAAACGTATATCCCCATAATATTTTATTGTTGCTTTACCTGAGAATGTGTTTCGCGACATCCATTACAAAAGAACTTTACATGCAGTTCGTGAGTTGATATATTTGCAATCCTAAAATTCAGAAAGCTTAAGCAAACTATGAGTTTGTGACAGAACGGATATATTCAAAATCATATTTACACCTTTTAACAGTATTTTGTTTTTATTGTAATTCTCAGAAGCTACAGAACAATAGAACAAATTGTGTATATGAAATCCTTTGAACGTTTGTGTGAAAACGTAAATCGAATTAAAGTATTGTGATTATGCAGAAGTGCATAAACTGATTGGCATATTGTATTTTATCCTAATGAATCCCTTTGTTTTTTAAATTACTAATTTAGCAGAATTCTGCCTTGCATTCATAAATTACTCGTTTTTATGTCAACCACCCATCCGTATAAATAAAGTCTCATTGTAATAGGACCGAACAAAAATGGATATTCCGATTGCTTAGTAATTGCAGATAATTGCAATGCAGCTTGCTGTCAGCACAATTAAACACGGATTAAATATTAAACGAGTATTCCTGCCGCCGAAGTAACTGCAGTCAAAATTAAATACAAACGTAAATGACACAACTTCGTCACTCGAGGACAATAAACAAATTCCTATATAGTACTTTCTCACAGCATTTAATGAAAAGTTTTATGTAACTCTAGATTGTAACGTGTTTGTCGCTAGGTTAAATAACGTAGATTAATTTAGTATTAAAGTTACTGCACTTAGGTTCTCCTGTCGGTGATAACACGACTAGCAAACGTAAAGACACAGCTGCGTCTGTGCACAGTATGAAGACACACATGACAGTGGCGGCCAACTTCTGCGCCACTCTTGACGTCACTACTTGGCGGGGTGAGTGGTCAGCATTATTCCCTGTCCGTTCTATCTCCGGGGAAAGAGAGTCAGTTAAAAACTGAAGAGGGGCCTGAATGGGAGCCAGCGCCGATTTCCATTCTGGATGTGAAAAAACTTTTACACTACCGGAAGTCGAACCACGATTCCTTTGACACCCAGCACGCAACCTAAGCAATATTTGGACTGAGTTATCCGGTTCTAATATAAGACTGGGTGTCGCAAATGTAGTGGTGTAGGAAAAAATACTTCTGCAAATCACTCCCAGAGGACTTTTTGAGTAAATAATGAAACATCAACTACATATAAAGCAAATGTCCTACAAATAGATTACATATAACAAAACCAACAAATACACACAAGTGTATGAAAGTGTTTTATACACACCGTGCATCTCCTACATATTGCGGCCACTCATGTGGCCATCTTCAGGGAGGAGCATTACAAAGGATAGATACATCGAAATATTACAGATGTTAATGGATCCAATGCAGAAATATAAAATATTAAATTTTAAAAACAATACATGGTTTAAAATACATATTAAAGATTAAAATATAGATTAAAAGTATTTGTGATTGATTCTGATGGGTAACGAATTTTATGTGTATAGTAAGTTGCCATCCTCTAAGGAAATCAACTCCTACACACAGATTTTTCTTGTGTACGTGCCCCCCATCTCCGTACACTAAATATTTTTTTAGCAAAAACTGAATCGTTATAACGATTATTTCATGATGTTTTTGTGTGTCGTATACTGTTCTCCACAATAAGCTTTCTAAACCGCGAGAATTTAAAAGGTCTTGAAGTTGATCTTTAATTCTCTTCTCATATTTACGAGTCGCCATTTTCTGTGTAGACAGGTTAATACGTCGCTTGAATCTATGCTGAGAAGTAGAATAACTTCTGGGTGAGGCAGTGGTAATGAAACGTAGATTAACATATAAAGATGCATAAATATAGTGTAATAGATTTTATTTGAAACGACGAATGAAGACGGCGATCTTGCTCAGGTTCTCCGATACTAGCACAGGTTCTAAAGCAAGTGTTCTGGAGTTGTATTTGGGTATACGTAAACAGGTAGATGGCTACCAAAGTGTTGGATACGACGGTATAAAATATCGTAAGCCCTTATCCTCTGCGCTGTTCCTACCCACCCGCATCCGTTGTAAAAGCAATGTAATTTTTTGTACTAGATAGTACATTTGGTGTTCAAACACACAGGCTGATGTGGACGGTTGAGTGGCTACTGCATTTCCATATCCATGCAAATATTTAATTAGCGCAACCGTTCAGCCGGCTTGCTGTGCTAAAAGTGTAGCGTACTTGAAGCTACAAACGAGTACGACTATTTGCATGCCTTCAATACTCGACCAGTCGTTTGTTCTGTTTAGGCTTTTTAATTAAACAAAAGTAAGCCCTTTGTAGAGCATGGCTCTCCAAGCATTTATATTTTAAACAGAGAAACAATTATATGGGATTGTATGTTTCTGAATTGTAGTGAGGGACAATATAGGTGTCAGAATTATTGAAAAAAGTAGCGCATTTCATACGACAGGGGAAAACGTTCAATAGTACCAAGAGTGTAGACTGAATATTTGAAATGTCTAGTCTTAGTATTCTTAACAATATAATGGATGTTACGATGCATATAATTTTTTATTTTCTTAATCCGCTATCCTATGAAGTATCAATACCACACAGGCCTATTATTTCTCCATGACCAAATATCCCTCAGTGCTGTCATAATAATGCAGCAGTTGAAATTATTTCTTACAATTCCTTAATAAACTCCGAAGGGGTATTAGGTAACACTTGTTAGTGGCGTCTAATAGGGTCTAAGTTTAAATCGATAGGAAGTAAAGTGAAGGAATTGTTATTGTAGAAAGCAATTAATTTAACGTGAATACATTTACGGTGCTTCACGTTTCAGTAACGAATATCAGTACCTTCATAGAAACGAAGATCTTTATCTGTTACACGATACTGGCTTCCAACATCCTCATTGTTACATTTTGCCTGAAACTTGCGGGCAGTAATTTGTAGCGTAAATAAAAAGTGTTATTAACAGAAGCGTAATCAGTATTGTCACCATCTTCTTAGACAATGTCAGACGTTGTGACATATTGGTAAGAATTCCTGTTTTACCTGGAGGTCCCCAGTTCGATATCAGTAACTTCATCTTATAATACGTTACATGTTGGGATATTGCTCTTTCACGGTGAAATTATAATAATCTTTTTTTATGTGGTTTTTTTTTTCATTTCGCCTAGACTGATCTGGACGTGTTTTGAAATATAAAACTCTTTCCGAAGTCACATTGCATGACCAGACAAGCATTTCCGCTTCATGTCTGACCAGAATTTTTGTAAACTAAGTAATACCTTTCGTGGAGACATCGTAAATGGTGTCAGAAAACGTTTAAACTAGTGATTCTGAAACTTAATTTTCGTGCCTAAAATTCACAAATCTCGTTGCGATTCAAATACTACCAGCTCCTACTCAACTTTCCATTATTTGGTGAACGTCGCTTGAATATTTTGGGTTATCAATAGACTCTCATGGCCCAGGTTTGCGTCGCGACCCTGGGCCGTAGTTTTTAACTACTGATCAGAAGCAATTCGTTAAGCTATAACCTCATTACTCTCCACAATCAATGACAACTCTAGTAGAGCTGAGAAATGGTTGCTTGAATTGCGATAGATATGCTGCTTACAGTAATTTTTTGAAGACATTTCTATTTTCACGAACATACACATAATCGGCACAGTATTACTGGGTCCCGCGCACTTGCCCTGGTGCAAAACCATAGTCATATTTATACGTGGCGCCATAGTAATTTGTTATTTGTTCATCCCTGTAATATTCCAAAATAAAGGATTTTTAAAGCGATACGCCACCGTCCAAAGCTACAAGCTCATAAAATCTAGTCTATTATCAATAGAGGTATGGAAACTAGGATTAAATGAGCCCTTAAAAAGTGTAACAAATGAGTCGTGATAATAACATATTATAGAATATTAACACGCCATCAGCGCATAAAGAAACATTATCTTACGATGCAATTTATAAGCTCAAGATATAATCATTTTCATAAACGTTCAATGTGTATGAAGCAGTGAGCCACATTTAACTTTTTAACTTGTTACATAATCTCCATAACCGTATATTATTCACACCGTCATAAATAATATTTTATTTTCAGAATATTAAGTTGGCTTTTTAAAGACGTAGAACGTTTCATTCTTTTTGCCTTACGTCTTAAAATTCATTTTTTCTAACTCCTGTCTTCCTCCCTTTTAATTATGTTTTTAAATATTCTCTATAATATTCGTTTTGGAAAATTAATTGTATATGCAATACGTTATAAACATAAACTATCCCTGGTGTAATAATTTCTTAAATCTCCTTAGCAAGTGTGAATATTCAGCAGGAACTAACCTGCAACAATCCGTCCATTAACGTCACTTACCGGTACAGAGGAACCACGATTAATTAGATTGCGTCTAACATTTTAAGTACGCAAGGCAGCGAATATGAAGATTATGAGTTTTTGAGATGTGGCGCCTTGTTGTTTGGTATATACAGGTACCAGAGTACTGGACTAACTGGCTGACACCATCTTCAAGGTAGAGAAAGGAAGCCGCGCGGTAAAGATTTTGTGCGACTTCGGGAAGTAAGGGCAATAAGCGATCTAATGGGAGATGATAGCCTTTATAAGGCTGGTTTTGGCAACAACCAAGCTAGAATAGAAAAGGGAATGGGATAAAATATATTTTGAAGGGGAGGAGGTGAATATTAGAGGAAATATAAAGGGAAAGGAAATGCAGGGTTACATATCTGCTAAATTTTAAGGTATAATAACCGACAGCACTGGAATTTTTGATAACAGAAAATTAATTATTTACCAAGAAACCAATAAATGTAACACACTTTTTAACAGACAGATACATGTTTCGGCTTTGCAGACAAGCCATGACAGGCACAAGAATAAAAAAAGACTTAATATAAAATATGCATAGAGAAAATTCAACTTGAAATGTCAAACTTGAACTTTTCTGTGCATAGGTGTATCTCTCCCACTGCTCTATTTTTTCTTCCCAACAGACAAAAGTCAAGAAACGAATAAAAAGTACGCCGTTAATCAGTTTAGATACACAGATGCTTCCAGATGGGCTTGCTAAACAATTGTTCTTTGTGTCAGAATTGAGCCTGCTTTTTAGACAGACTTTGTGACCTGAGTAGGCTCATTCAGTAGAGTAACTTTGTGACCTGGGTAGGCTCCTTCAGTAGAGTAACTGGACGCGACAGGACAACCGGCAATCAATTCGCTGCAAAGGCAAACATTTTTTCTCCCTCACCATATCCTACCTTACCTTCAGACCCAAAAGTCTCCTATCAATTCATAACAATGGAATCTTCTTGGGGCAAGTGGACTGACATTACTTCCTTCCAGCTTCCAGGTTTACGATATTTGACACTTTAAACTTTGCTGGTTAGGCCAATACAACTTTCATGTTATGGTGTGAAGGACAGGACGATATCACTTGCATTAAATTGTACGTGTAAAAATGTAATAAAATAAGGAATATGAAGATGAAATTTTGGTATAGTGTTTGTTACACTTTTATGGGATGACTGCTGATGTCTTTAGCGTCATCTTCTGCTGTACTTGGGAAAACCTTCGCCTATTGTTTGCATGAAAATTGGTTCCCTGAAACCTCCCTCTGTAATGGTTAGAAACCTCTATGGACCCCTTTGTAACGTAATTGTTAACTTCTTTACCCCATGTCTGTAGCTTCCAAGATGACTTGTCGAAACAGCTTAATACGTAAAGAATCTAAACAGCTCATTTAAAATAATTACTATTGAAATAGTAATTGCTACTTCCTACCTCTATGCATTTAAATTCCCTGTAATCAGTATGGTGCATAATCGGATGTGACAAAGAAATGGCTTTATGGGTTCACCCTTCTGGTCTCGTTATTTTGCGGGAGGATAAAGACGGCTGATCAGGTTCAACCGTCTGCCCCCGGCCCTATACTCCGAAATTATCTCCAGTAGCAGCCCCTCAGATAAAGGCAGGGATCTATTCTAAATGCCCTTGCCACATAAAGCAACATATAGTTTTGTGAGAGAGAAAAAAGGATTACATTTTTAATAAAAGTAAATTGTATAAACGTCAGCTTAGGTAATAAAGGGATTATTCTGGATCCTCTCTTAGAGCGCTAGTCACTAGTACAGTCCTTTGAGAATTGCAGTAGCCAGTATGGTGGTTTGTGTGTGAACTGCGGTGGGGTGCGACTTAATAACTAACTAACTAACTCCATGGAGCAGAGTCTTCTTGAGATGCTAGCAGGTCGTCAGCTAGTCAAGAATTTCCCCGCGTTTTATGGAACCCACATTCACAAGAGCCCGCCACCTGTCCCTATCCTGAGCCATATCAATCCAGTCCAGGCCCCCCATCCCACTTCTTGAATATCTATTTTAATATTATTCTCCCATCTACGCCTGGGTCTTCCAAGTGGTCTCCTTACCTCAGGTATCCCCACCAAAATCCTGTATGTATGTTACGAAACACTATACAAAGCCTCGGAACTGGACTGATTCTTTGGTACAACTTAAGCAACGGAAGAGGGGTGCGGCTTAATAATTGCAAAAATTAATATCTAATTCATGTTAGTACTTTCAATTTTGTTAAATATGGAAAAAACTTATTGCTCCGCATTCGGACAACCGAAACATAAGAGAACAGAATACAATTTCTCCGAATTGTTTAAATATTTTAAATTCAGTAGTTACTATATGTGCCACATTATTTAACATCCAAAACATTTAATTTTTCTCACAAAGATAGGTGTTATTGTGTTTCTTAAGGCTCTCATAATAACTTATACGGTACTTTTTTCCCGGCAGCATTAATCAGCTAGTCAATGCAATGGAAAAGCAAGGCTTTCTGTGAAATTAGATTATAAATTTTAAATATTACTACATGAATTTACACTTCAAATTCTTCAAAATGATTCCCATTTAACCTCCTCTAAGTATTTATCGTGTATTAGGTTACTTCTTTACAGTGGTTTAAAATAGATTAGGTATCAGTAGAAGAGTTGGGTATTAAAATACGTATTTCTATTTCTTCAACTTTCTTAACTTTTAAACTCCTAATATCCTTTTCTGTGAGTAGTTTTTGGAATTTCAGAGTAACAAAGCCTATGTGAGAATTTCTGCTTTATTGTAGGCTGTGTCAGATATTATACTAAAACATTAATGTTGTGAAATTGTAAGTTTCTCTATAGAACGTAAATGAACAATATTGAAATCTTCTACCCCTGTTATGCAGCGGAAGGAAAGAATACTGTCTTTTTAAGACCACTTCCGGGGGCTGTGCATCTTTATGAGGCCTATATTCACTTGTTAGGCGTCAAAGTCCTCCCTAATATACAGATAGAATAAAAAATTATATTCACGTTTTATAATAAACTCATTCTAGGTTAAAAGTTTGTAGAAGTGGTTATGGAATATCGCTTTATGATACGATTTACGCAAAATTTATTTTCACTGGACATATCCTTATTTCTTTGCCGCGCGGCTCCTGTGTATAACTTCCAGGAGAGGGGCCCCATGTATTGGTCTTCATAAGCACTAAAAATTTAAATTACTCTGTTAAAATTAAAGTTATTAAGTCTGTAGTTGCTTAATTTTTATTTTTTCTATTACATGCTGGTTAATAAGTTGGTTTTGTTGTATAGTCCAGTGGCTTTGTTGTCGCTGCATCCATAGGCAGTAGTCCAGCATATATTTGGAATATGTATTTATCATTCTGTAGTCTGTATTACGACAGGTCCGTAGCTTCTTCCAAAGCGAGTTCTCCATTGAGTGCGATCTAGTGCTTCCTCTTTCGATTTCCAGTATCTTCTGTATTCCTTAAGGTCATCCAGTAGCTGCTTACGTCTTCTCCCTCCACTTCCCGTCATTTCTATCCTTCCCTCTAACTTTCCTTCAATCGCGTCTTTTAGAAGGCTGTTTCTACGTAATATGTGACCAATCCAGTTAGCCTTTCTACTTCTTATTGTATGTAGGATATTCCTCTTCTCCTTTATTCTAGGTAATACTTCTTCATTTCTCACACGATCGGTCCAACTGATCTCCATTCTTCTGCAGCACCACATTTCAAAGCTTTCCAGGTAATTCTGATCTACTTTCCGAAGTGTCCACGTTTCAGCACCATACAAAGCTGTGCTCCACATGTAGCATTTTACTAGTTTCTTCCTTAAATTTAAGTCCAGTTTGCTGGTGAAAAAAATCTTCTTCTTGTTGAATGCTGCTTTTGCCATAGCAATTCTGTGTAAAAGTATTATGTTACGAGCGTATTGTGGAAATTATGACGCTAGTTTGATTTTGTGTGTTAAGGCACTTACGATATTATTGTAGGTTTGAATTAAGTTACTAATAAGAGGGACTGCGCGAAGGAAGTGTTGGCAAAACTCTCCGTTTGGAAACAGGCCCCCATTTTCGAATGCGGGTAAACGAGAATTTATCCGTGACCACGCTATTAAGGCAAAGAGCGGGAGTAGAGGTATAGCTCCAATCATTGTTTTCCTCGGTACTAGATGGAGGTGAGAGGTCAACTCCACGCCCCGACCTATTTACCCACTGGAAGAAACACAGGTACCCGTTGAATTAGTGGCTGGGAGACCCAAGAGTTAATCTGAACTTTTGGAAAAAGAAAATGTTCTTGCTCTAAAGGTATTCGAGCCCCGGATGTTCCAGCTCGTAGCCTAGTCATTAAACTCATTACGCTCTCTCGGCTCCTCTCTGTTAGAATACAGACCTTTGTACAATAAATGCATTCCTAATTTCCTGTGGCTGCTGTGATCAATGTTTATGTTACTGAGATTCTTGGATCGCTGGTAGCCTCCTTCCCTTCCGTTCCCTCTGACTATCTCTTCAAATTTATCACGCCCCCATAGCAACAGATTTATGAGTCTCGGTCTTTAAGAAACATTGAAATTATCCCCCGTGAAACTTCCAACTGACATCAAGTTTTCGAAAACCGTTGGCAGAGGTATATGTTGGCTTTGTTATTAACATTTTTTATGTTTGTTCCTGAAGGAGAATATTTACATAAAGCACGGAAATGTATCGCTGAAAATCGGTACGGTGTTTGTCGTGAGGACCACCAGAAGTGCGAGTACAGTACGTGCCTGTGAAAACAGACGCATTCACGTCATCACACAGGATGAGTGTTTCACATTCCTTGGAATGTGTGCTGCACTCACATCCTTTATTCTCTATATAAATTTGCTCAAGTCAGTGACTTACAAACTCTTTTAGTCTGAGGATCTCCTTATGTGAATTAAAACTTTCTGAGGCCTCACCACCTCCCCCCCCCCTCCCGTTTATCAATGTGAATTAAAAGGTAATTTAAAAATTTTAAGATGAATATTAGACACTCATTTTATATAAAATACCTTTTCTGTTAAACTGCATATTTGTAACTTAATATGACATTTGTTGGCAGGGACAGCGTTATCGGTATAGCGACTTCCTACGGGCTGGACAGACGGGGGATCGAACCCCGTTGGGGCGAGATTTTCCGGACCCGTCAAGACTGTCCTTGGGACCCACCCGGCCTCCTTTAGGATGGGTACTGGGTATTTCTGGGGATAAAGCAACCGGGGCTTGGCTTTAGCCATCCACTCTCATCTAATGCCGAGGTTAAAGAAAGAGTAGAGTTATACCTGTTCTCCCCCTCTTTGCCTTCATGACAGGTTATACGGTGAACGTTACCTTTTAATGTGGCATTTTAGGAATTAAATTAATTTAGCCAGCGGCTTCCATTTTGTGAAATGCAGACCCAAATAATTGTGTGGCTAATGTATAATTTAGTGCCAATCAAAATATGTTTGGAATTTTTTGAACAACTGAACAGCACTGACAAATATTCCGTAACAGATACAAACATATGTGTGTAGAAACAACACCCACTAATTATAGTAACAAAAGAAGGTAAGATTGTAACTCCTTCTTCTCCACATGGATGAACCAAAGTTTTGAATCCAATAGTATAGAATTTTAAACTTTGTAAGCCTAATTTTCTAATTTCAACGGTTTTTCGTAAGAATCACAAAATATCAAAATGCTACCCAACTGTTATAAAAGTTAGATTCACTCCGTGCCCGTAAACTCCGTCACTAGAAATGTACCTTATTTTTACGATCAGTTTTAATTGTACTGTCCACCCTTCTATGTCTTGGACACCCAAGTCCTTCATTTCCTTCAAGTTTTCCCACACGACTTCCCACTTTAAAAACCACGTACGATGCTTAAGATTTGTGGATATTGTTTTCAACTCAAATGACGTAAGCATACTCCCATAGCGTTAATAGACATGGTCACATTTTTGCACTGGAAATGATAGGAAGGATTTGCCTTAATTATCTTGCTACTGTTTGACTGTATAGAAAGTGTTATACCAAGGAGCTTGTTTTTGTTTTTTATATATCCTAATAATAGCGCCACAGTCGAGTTTTGTGTTTTCCCAAAGTGGGGTTAGAACTACCTGAAAGGGTTTTCCCAACAGCCTAGAAGAGGCACTTTTTAGGTTTCCTCTTAGCAGAGAACATAAATCTTATTTTTCACTACATGCTTTTATTAGTGATTGCACGAAGTTATAATTTATTCTATATGAATACCTTGCGATGACATTGTAGGTAATAAATTACGTGTAAATCTGTCCACTGATTGAAAAAGTTGCAAATGCCACACCTACAAACACACACAACCATATGATGTCATGTCTACATATTTGCTTTTATGAAATGAAAGTAAACAAATATGGAGCTGCAAACTAAGTAACAGTAAGCATTTTCTTAAGCATGCTACTCTTAAATTCCTCATAATATAAGGTTGATTTGTCATTTTTATTCTCAAATATTGTAAATCTTTCTCGAATTATTTAAGGACTGTCCTTATATTATTGTGTCCTGCAGTGTGCTGCAGTTACAAGACATGTATATGTAGTCAGTTTTTGTGGATTTATTTCCTTGCAAAGGTTTTAAATGTTTAACAAAATATCTTTTTGCCTTTTAATAGCATTTAAGCCTTTTTTTAGTAAATCTACGGATTTTGCTAGTGAGCAGTAAATTTGCACTTTGAAGTTTAGGGTTAAGGAAAAGGTATTTTATTTATTTATAAATTGTGGATAAGGAGTTAAGTGCCCAAAATTAGAAAGGTACGGTGTGCTGTTTAGGAACATTTTAGTTTGGATTTGTCTATCAAACCTGTAGGAAGTGTCATAGATTTTCTCGTAGGGTATCTGACTTGATAGAGAGCGAAGAGTTAGAGAGAACAGGTTTTATTTTAAATGGTACTGACAGAGCAGCACATCAACAGCTATGAATTGCGCGAAGGGTCATTTTGATCTACCAGTAATGAAGGAATTCCCCATATGGAAATCCTCGAGAAGGAAGAAGCCAGGACCGGTAATTATCTAAGGTCCTTCTAATCATTAACTATCATCCTCACATAATCCACTTTTAGATTTTCGCACATAAAGGATATCGAAGTAGGAGTAGGGACCTACTGTATATATACAGTTGAGCTGTAATGATTGCAGTAAAAGAGAAACGAATTTTAGACTGAGAAAGGGCTCATTTTACCTAATTTATATTTCTAGCACAAAGATAATAATGACTTGGTTATTACTGACCTGTACGACGTTTTATATCGTAATGCTCCGAATATAACCTGATTCCTTTATGCTGATAATTTGTTGCTGTGTTAATGTTGGTACTTTTAAAAGTTTAATGGATTTTGTCTTCTGATAAATTGGTGAGTGCATTCGATAAAAAAGAGTTAATGGTATTTGATATTAGGTAGATGGGACGCGTGAAGTACAAGAGGAAATACTAAAGCATTTTATAACCAGCTGATTTATTGTGACCCATCCGTAGCGTAAATGATGTGGTTCTGTCAGATATATAAGGTTATTTCAAAAAGAATATCTTACAATTAATATGACTCCGAATTGCGTGTTCCGATCTGTGTCGTTTTTTAAACAGCTCAAAATTTTTATAGTGATTTCTTTCTAATAACAGTAGTACTTGCGCAACATTTTATTTCATGGTATACGTAAACTTACTAAATGTAGTGAAACTATTTTCTTATAATTATCACTTCTCAGTCGAGGATTTTCAAAACCATTTTAGCAACAACTTTCACATCCTAATCTTCACAATCAATTACACGTTATTAAAGCTCAAAAACACAAAATAGCAGCTTTTAAGTTGCAGAGTTTTAGCTCACTTGGAACTCAATCTCTTTCTTCTCATTCCATTTGCAACATTTTTCTTTAAAAATAAAATTTATACAGAATTTTGGTAGGGAAACCAATTAAAATGCAAACCTTTTGAAACCCCACGTAAAATAAGTAGAATAATTTTAATTTGAGAGTTTTCTATAAAAACGTTCAGGATATAAACCTTATTGAATATACCAGATTTTCCTACGTTTTTCTTCATCTTAAATGACCAGTAAATGCATGCGTACGGGTATTTTCTTCGATTCTAAACTTCCCTTGTTTAACCTCTGCTTTTCCCCTCCTCCAACCAAGAGAGAGACCAAATGATTCTTAGTTTCGATCCTATGTGACGAAGTCACTTTTGCTCCAAAGAATAAATTTTAAGCTGTTCGAAACTGTCTCCAGATAATATTAAAGACATTGCTTTTCGTTCGGAAATAAGTGAATATTGTAATCACATCAAAGATAAGTTTCGTGACATCCGGAAATTATAAACAAAGTCACAGGATTTAATGAAGCCATGGGATACGAATTTCTGCAATTCAACAAGTTTCCTTTTGTAGATATATTATGTCTTCTATGAAACAAAATACTCGCTGTATGTACAGAAAAGGGAGTTCAAAATTTTAGAAGTGTAGATTTGAAATTTACTTGTAACTATTTATTGTTATCAAGAGCTAGAAGCAAGATGGTTCTGTATAACACGTCCGCTTGAAACCATGCCTGATGATAAGGCCATATCTACTAACAAGTCTGATTAAAGTCTTCTGGAACTTGCACCGTATTGATTGGTAAGTATAAACCAACGAGCCAGAGGAGCGTAGTGCATCCATCTTCCGTGGAAACCTGAGAAGAAAGTCACCTCGGACTGCTTGGCCCTGAAGGAGGAGGTAGTACGTTTCTCTGAAACGTCGGTAAATATTTACTGATCGACACGATGTTATATCTCAGAAGACTTCCTCTTCATTAGTTCCGATTTAAGAACGTTAAATCTGGAAGTTTTTGAGTTAGTACAAAATTCTGCCAGGACATTAAGCCAGCCGGTATGCAGTATAGACAATTCGCTGGCTGAGAAGTGGCTTGATAGTTTTACAACAGTGGATTACGAAGAATTTGCACACGTCCGAGTGAGTCCTTGTACTTGTCCTACCGGTGAAGGAAACAATATAACCTGTCTCTCACCTTTCTCTCACAGCTACAGGCAAAGGACGCTAATTGATTGATTGATTGATTGATTGATGAGTAGGTAGAATGATATGAGAGAGAGAGAGAGATGCACGTTTGGGCCCATGCAGTGGGAACGACCTTTACTTTCGAACACGTAATGTTGTGCGCTCAGGAAATCAGAATGTTTGTGCTGAAGAAAAGAACACAGCAGTTAGCTGCACGGTTGAGACTTATTTGATAGGATGACAGGTTTTACGTGACACTTGTACGTTCACAGAAATTTGTAATACCAGATTTTCCAAGTGTAATAGCTCTGCTACTAAGGAAAAAAAAGGAAAATGACATTGAACTTCAGTTTTCGAACTCCGGACTTCTTGAATACAAGACGAGGTCTCAGACACTATCAGCAAAAACCGAGTGAGAAAGCTTACGTTACTGCATTATGGTCTTCATGTAAGTTTCTCAAACATTCACTCTCCTGCCTAGCTCTTCCTTTTGAGTGATTGCGTCAGACACAGACGATGTCAGGTGTTCTCATCCACGAAAATATCTGGCAGTTGAGATAAAGCCAAGGAATCTCGTTCTTGCATGCAAGCTGAGAAATCTTTTCATGGTAAAGTATGAAGAGGGTCAAGTCTCAAGCCAAGAATCGACCGAAGACCGTCTCTTAAATTTTATCGCATTATGACACCTCAACTAGCTTTAGGGGTATGTCATGTGTAGTAACATCACAGGGTCACCGACAAGGAGTGGCAACTTGATGTATGAGAGAGATCTAACTCGCCGAGCTTGAATGCGAGTCTATTCTCACGAACGTTACGCCAGGCTCGTATCAATCAAGATAGAACCGTGATGGGGAGTAAAAATGAAGAAAAGTAGGATGAGAGAGCAGAAAATCTATCATTTTGTCTCATTTTATCGTCAAAAGATCCTGACTGCACAGTCTCTTTAAATCGCCTCCAAACGCCTTCAAAATATCTTTCTCTAACGGTCTGTCGTGATTTAGTTACAGGGTTACTTTACACAGTGTAATTTAAGCGTGTTACATAAACTATTTTAAATCGTACTGAAAATATATACTTTAATTCTTGAAGCTTAAATTTCGGTCGACATATTGGGAGAGATGGTCCATCTATCCAGGTGAATTCCGGTTTGCAACTTGAAATAGGCACAAAAATCCCTTCCAAAATCCCTTCCTGTCTCACGATTAAAATCGTATTATTTGCTGCTATACTCGGATAACCTCCACAGCGTGAATATCTTAAGAAGAATTCAATTAACAACCAACACTGCACTATTGAATTAAAATATCACTTAAAGTTACCCTGCATATATTTCGGTCATTATATGACCATCATCAGGGGTATCTATATCTTTAGTTTTCACTTCACTGTGCGCTATCCACTTTTTTGTTGTTTAATTTATTAGTGTTTTTCACTGGGACTTATTTTGTACACTGCACTTATATACGTATTTGTCTGTTGAGATCGTCCTGCGTCGAATTATTTCACTGTTGTACTATTGAGGATTTTGGTTTTCGTGTCGTGCAGTGTACAAAATAACTCCCAGTGAAAAACACTAATAAATTAAACAACAAAAAAGTGGATAGCGCACAGTGAAGTGAAAACATAAAGATATAGATACCACTGATGATGGTCATATAATGACCGAAACATAAGTAGGGTAACTTTAAGTGATATTTTAATTCAATAGTGCAGTTGTTGGTTGTTAAGTGAATTTTAATACCATAATGCACGGTGAACAAAAAGTAAAATTGATCTTAAGAAGAAATCAATACACTTCAAAACGATTCTGCTCTGAAAATTTAAATAATATTTACTTTCAGTAGCGCCCTTCTTGATAGTTAATATTAGAGCAGCATACCTGAAATTACTCTCCATTTATTAAGAACTGGTTATTAATTTTTACGCTCGCCGGGGCTTGTAATCAGTCCCTATCCTGTACCACATTATTCCCATCTACTCATTCAAAGCTTATTATTTTTAAGATGAATTTTAATATTCCCCTTTCATACAAGCCTATGCTCTCACAGCTGTATCTTACCTTCATATTTTTCAACTAGAATTCTTTATGCTTAAAAATAGTATATTGAGATATAACGGAAATCTCCAATATGAAATAACGCAGTTTGTAACCAATTCGTGCGTTGTGTTTAGAACAATATGCAGGGAAATATAAAACTATAAAATCTTGAAAGTTTAAAAACAGTTCAAAGAATATAAACCTAAGTTTTACTTAGTAATATATGTAAAGGAACAAGGTAATAACAATTGAAATCACGGCTAAAAAGGCATGTGTATGATCTAATATTCAATATGTGAAAACAATGTTTAGTTCACAGTGTCACATAAGAGCCTCTGCAAAAATTCAGTCAGAGCTGAATGCAAAAATTCAGAACCACAGCCTTATCCTATATAATATATATACACTGCATCCCTTACTTCTCTAAGGGTTATGTAAATACCTAGGTTCAATTGCATATAAATTTGTGGCGTTTCCTATTAAATTGTTATTTATGCCAAGAATTGTAATCGAATTAAACGTCATAATCTTGAAACTTTACCTAACAACTAAACCCATGTATAAAGGATATGAACGCATTATACCATAAATTCATGAAATTCAAAATTGCTTATTTAAAGAAATAAATATCACAAAACCGCTTTCGTATTTTATACAGGCCTTTAAAATTTTTAAATATTTTTCCCTTATTTTCTTCTCTTCCGCTTTGATTTTCATCGTCTACTCTCCATTCCTTTATATTCTTCAGTTAATTTCAAATTGTATTATATGACACTGACCGGTACCAGTAAGACAAATTGTGCGTAAGGACAAAGTTTCAGAAAAGTAATTGTTTTAGGAAGCAAAATTATGGCTTCTACCTTCAAATCCTGTGTTTTAAAATTAAAATTTAAAAATGAATAGGACCCGAATCTTGTAACAGGCAGTGAGGTTTGAACAGAAAATTCATCTTCACTGCATTCTCAGAGAATATCAAACTTCTGTTGACTTCAAAATTTGATGCAGGGCACGTATTTATCTGGAACCCAACCTTTAGAAAGTTCCTCCCCGTCTATTATTTGTTAATTTAAATTCGTTTCCTCACACTTCGTTGACTGCCGAAGCTTAAATGGGGAATAGGGTTATAAACTTGGAGTATGACGTAATTAGAGAGTTGTAGGGGAGCACAGGAACAACAAGTCAGTTCTGACAACATTTCGGCATTGTGATGAAAGTGCGCAGCTAGAATTCAGATTAAGCTCTACAGTGAAAACGTGTGTACGTGATAAAAATCGTGTAGTTAGGATCGAGCAACATTACTACCCGATTTTAATCCAAAACACATGAAGGGCAGAAGCACTAGAAGACCTAGACGTTGATGGTAGTAAAGTATTAAAATAACTGTAAAAGAAATAAGAACTGAGCTCTGTACTGGATTGATATGGCTCAGGATAGAGACAAGGGACGGGCCCGTGTGAACATGTACAAAATTGAAGTTCCATAAAATGTAGGGAATTTCTTGACTTGCTAAGGACCTATTAGCTTCCCGCCCAAAAAAAGACTCCTTCATAGAGTTAGTTAGCTAACTAGTTATTTAGTTAGTTAGTTAGTTGGCTCCTTAGTAGTAAAACCTATCTGCCTTAAACTTTTAAAGACTAAAATTAATTTGCATTTTATATAACGATAGGTTTCTTACCCCACACAGAGCACAGTGTGCTTCCATTAGAAAGATTAACCTGTGAATTCTGTACGGGGAATCAGTGGTTGTTTTTTGAGAATTGTGTGGAACGTATAAATACGCTTATGGAGTAACTGCACATTTCTGATAATAAGCCATGTGTAGATGTAGCAACAACTGGACTTGCGGCTATCAATCTCACGGCTGGATGCTAAAATGTGTCCCTTGCAGAGAATGGTCTTTGGCAGAGTAATGGGATTCCCTGCTTTACACAACAATCAGTAATATATGGTATTCTAATTTAGATTATTTTGAAGTACCTGTTTAGCAGAAAACTTTTATACAATTCAGCACCAGTTTCTCCTAATCCAGTAGGCCCAATCAGAGCAATCATTATGACGTTCTTAGACTGACGACTTGCATATCAGTTTATGTAGAACTTCTGAGTCTAACAAAGGTCATACTTCATGTTTGTAGCTTTAAATTGGTGACATACATATAACACGCTCTTTGTTCGACGTACGAAATATGCTACATCATGTTTATGCAGAGATATCTTACATGTTCAGATATGTATTACACTTCAAACTAACTTCTCCAAACCAGACAATTGCTCTCAACTTTATTCTCTGTAGACGTTACTCACGTCATTGAGTAAGTTTCTCATTGTGTCTATTTAGAGGTTTTAGTAAGACCATAATTTTTCACATGTCGCTAAATTAGACGTTCGTTGATAAATTCAGTAATATGATTAAATATACATAAGTACAAATAAGTTTTTGTGTTTTATTTTGCGTCCTTTTTAATGTCTCTGACTATGCATACAGAGGTACACAAATTGCTCAAAACTCTAGGAGCCACCTCTTTAGCTCTAGGAGCAAGAATGACGGTATGAATCAAGTTCAACACTGAGAACCCTCAAATACCAGACGCCATGGTACAAAATTTAATCGTCCTTGATTTGTGCACCCCTCTGTATATACGAGTGTAATTGTACCTATATGAGTGGCACAACTGTACTGCCTGTCTCACCGTCTGGTACAGTGACATTCCGCAACGACACGTATAAGGATTTCAGTGCTCGTATAGAACCCAAAATCCTCTTCCATATACAAGTACTTTATCCTCCGACTCAATGCTCCATGTGGTATGAATGAATATGAAGGTCCATTTCAGTTTTCAAGTAATAATTAATTTAATATTGTGTAACTGGTATTAGTGTTCTTATGCTCTTTGAACGTTATCTGAATTTTAAATTTGTTAAGAGCTTCGGAACTGAAAAAGGAACAAACTGAGAGTCCAGGTGGCAAGACGGTGTACCTGCTCGTGTGCGAGTAAATCAGTAGTAACAGCCTGAACACCGAATGGAATCGGACGTCATAAGTTGGTTTTCCCCCACATCACATAACTGTGAAGTTTTAAGTTACATTTGTGTATAAATGTATATAAAATGTGTTTTACCTTTTCTATCATATCTAAACAGAACGCTCTTTATTTTGTTTATTCAGTTGAATAAATCAGCCATATAGTAAAAGAGCGATACGGACTATTGGATTTCAAGGTTTGTCCAAATTCTCATATTCTGAATACGGGAATATTCTTTAATTACCTTGTCCAGGTTGTGAAATTCCGTCAAAATTTCTTTAAACTTACGCGAAAATGTTTTGATAATGTAATCATTAATGTGGGTTACGTAAACTAAGTCACCACACTTCAAAGCAAACGGACTGTTTATTGTTCTAATGCAAATTCTGCACTGGGACTTTGTATGAAGAATGTTACGTTCTGGGATATGCTACCGTTTAGAAAGATACCAGCAATTCAGAATAACTTGTTAGCATTTGCTTTAAGGTGGAAGACCGTAGGGGCACACATTCCATTCACGTCTTCACCGTTAGAAACTTAAATCTCATATGCATTTTTTGTGTTCTCTTTGCCGTGTGTTTTTCATTTTGTGTGTGAAGTAACTTTGCTTGTTTTCAACTTTCGCACAAGCAAAACTGTCTTAAATGTTTACTTACTACCACTAATGACTTGTTTTGTATTCTGCTGTCTGTTATATTAAATCAATTTTTTCTTTCTTTCTTCCTTTCTTTTTGTCGGACCTCTTCTACCTACTCAGTATTTGTGCAGAGGGTTATTTTTGCACCTGGATCACACTCAATGACACACACATACATATTCTCGGTAGGACTTCTCTGGCCGGGGGATCGGCCCGTCGCAGATACCTCTACCATAAACACACAGCACTTACAAAACACAGATAATAGTGTTCCCGGCGGGATTATAACCCACAATCCCAGCAAGCGAGGTGTCTCAAACCCACGCCCTAGACCGCGCGGCCACCGGGATAAATCAATTCTCCTTGAGAAAATTTATTGCTTATACCTCTTCAAGATTTTTTTCCTTAATAAAACCCCAAATTTCACTTCCATATTCACAAAATACATTCTGTCTTGACCCAGTTTAACGCACCTCACACACATTTACACTGCTTCTCGAAGACCCACCTCGGAGATTTTCAGTTGAACACTTCTTCAGAAATTTTCCACCCAAGACCCCAAACGTTCCGTATTCCCCATGCCCATCCCATAATTTTTAATGTAATTATTCTAAGAGTAATATCGAAACGTAAAAATGCTTACCTCTTTTTGTAACATTCTCCGGCACTTCATCTCACAGAAATTCAATTTTCTTTGTTTCCATAACACGGTCTTTAGCACTACTGCAACATAATGTATGTCTAGAATATATTTTAGAGTCTTTTTTCGGAACTAGCAGCTGCATTACCTAAGTTTTGGTGTTAGTGCTCACATTTATTTGTTTACATATATTCCTTATCTCCGAGTCCACTTTAAGAAATTATCTTGTTGTTGTAGTCTGAAAATGTTAAAGCCCTCAGCAATACTTGCAAAATCCACATACATGAGCCACACGCTAGGTGGTGATAGAGGGGATTTTCTCTTTTATTTCCTTCCCAGGAAGAAACCTAAAGGACGAACTGGTTGTGTGGTGTATGTAAATTATTTGTAGTACACGGATATTACCGTCTGGCATAGAGCGAAATAAAAACAGCTAGAAATATAGTAATTACAGCAGATATACAACACTGTCTCTTGTACACGATATTTTATGTTGTCTTATGATAAGTTTTCGTTAAGACAGACTTCTAACGTAACTAACTAACTACATGGAGCAGAGTCCTTCTTGAGAAGCTAACAGGTCCTCAGCTAGTCAAGAAATTCCCCGCGTTTTATAGAACCCAAAGGTTCATTACCTCATTCACAAGAGCCCGCTACTTGTCCCTATCCTGATCCATATCAATCCAGTCCATGCTCCCCATCCCACTTCTTGAAGATCCATTTTAATATTATCCTCCCATCTACGCCTGGGTCTTCCAAGTGGTCGCCTTCCCTCAGGTTTCCCCACCAAAACATGTACGAACCTCTCCCTTCCCCCGTATGTGCTACATGCCCCGCCTACCTCATTCTTCTTGACTTGATCACCCGAATAATATTTGGTGATGAGTAGAGATCATTACGTTCCTCGTTATGTAGTCTTCCACCCTCCCCTGTTACCTCGTCCCTCTTAGGCCCAAATATCCTCCTCAGCACCCTATTCTCGAACACCCTCAGCCTATGTTTCTTTCTCAGTGTGAGACCCAAGTTTCACACCCATACAAAACAACAGGCAAAATTATAGTTCTGTATATCTTAATCTTTGTATTTTTGGATAGCAACCTGGAAGACAGAAGATCCTGCACCAAATGATAACAAGCATTCCGCGACTTCAATCTGCTCTTATTTTCTTCCTGAATGGAATTTCGATTCGTTAGGACTGTTCCCAAATATTTGAACTGTTCCACCCTTTCAAAGGATTTATTATCTATATTTATGCTGTGATTTTGTCCTGCATTCTGATTGCGAGACATGACCATGTACTTAGTTTTCTCAGCATTTACTTCTAGATCAATCTCCTTACTAGCGACTACTAAAGTTTCTGTGTTTTTCTTTAGAGCATGTACGCTTCCGCTCAATATATTAACATCATGAGCATAAACTAGAACTGATGTGTACCATTTAATTTCAAGCCGTCCTGATATTCCTGAACCCTCCTAATGGCATATTCCATAGCAAAGTTGAAAAGCAATGGCGATAAAGCATATAGCTTTCATAGGTTTCATTCAAACACATTTTTACTAGCCTTACTAGTTTTATGGGCATACCAAACTCAATGAGAATATTATACAAGACCTCCTTCCTAACTAATCATACACAGTAGGCTCCTGACGTAAATACTCGTACATTCCTTATATCACACAATCTTACACTTGAATGTTGTTTATGCCAAATGTGGTTATTCTACACATACGTGCTCCAAACTAATATGTCTATAATTTTGAATCGCCGGGTGTACAGATTGAATTTAATAAATTTCGATGCCATGAAATGAACATTACATGAAAAACCAGGCTTACCTGGGATAATAACTTAAAATTGAACATAACCCCTTAAAATACAGTCATTACTATGCGAACAGTCACCTCATATTTTAAAAACTTTAAGAGAAATAAAATAAATTTTAGAACTATTCATTCCTCTGCAGCTGATTAGTAAATTTGCCGGTCTTAAAAAGTCCTTCCTCCATTATTTGTTACGTAATTTTGTGTCCATCCAGCTCTCTGCCATTTAATTTAATGCGGCAGGCTGTACTTCGTGAGAATATTAATTTGCAAGCAATCCGTCCAGTTTGAATGCCCTCATGCGTCGAATTATTATTAATGGTAAATTCGACATAACGCTGAAAACTTGGAGGTGCTGGAGATTGCTTATTCAACACGTACTAAAGATAAAATTTAGTAGGATATGACACCATAGCGACTGATAATTAGGGTAGTTAAAAAAGCATCACAATTCTTGGACTACTCTAAAGATAGAGGCGGCAAAATTCTCTGAAACGTCGCTAATTTTAATTACAAATCTACGCGATGTCGTATGCCAAGAGACTTTAACCTTCCTCTACAACGTTGTGGAAACTTCAAACCACCCATCACTTACAGACAACACAACGACCAAACGCCTGCAGGACTTTGTTTAGGCTATAAGCCATACACAAGTTGCTGCATTGGCTGGGCGCAAACATACCTGCTTGTATTTATCGTACAATAACACTTCAGCTAAGTGCAGCCAGTAAAGTAGCTGTTCACGGTCAGGACGGTCAGCGTTCGATTCCCTACATGGGTAGTGCTTCTCTTCATCGCGTTGCTACCGGATCTGGAAGCCATTCAGTCGGGTAATGAGGGTAGAATTTGTAACTTACCATTATCAGCCAATCGTTCTAGGTTCTGAATGTTTGGATTTGTGTATTTCTTTTCCCACACGGATTAGTGGCATGGAAGGATGACATTGTAAAAAACTACGCGATTTTAGTTTATAAATGTTCCTTGCATATCTCAATAACACTCGAAACCGAAACTATTACTTTCAACGTCTCTCGAAACATGTCATTATTTATGTGCCTTTCTGCATAAGTATAGATCTTGTCAGAGGCATATCTCCAACTTCAGTAGTCCTGTTTCACTTCTGTATAACAAAATATAATCCCCTGTTATGTCGAATTAATATTAAGAGATGTTATAGTAGCCGTAGCAGAAAGTATTTAAATAGGGCCGGGTGTAAATGTAGCACATAAACTTACGCATTGGTAGTCTCCCAAGAAACTAACCTAACCATGAGTAGAGCATTTAATTGTTCAAATATAATTTTCAATTGAAAATTCCAGGCTATTTTTCAACATACGAATATCTCATAATTAAGATAGTACATCTGGTTAGGAACATCCTGTAGCTCAATTACAGAGCAGTCAGCTGTATGCAGTATGTAATGTAGGATTTTTGTTCTGGCAGAAGAAATATTTCACCACAGTAACTTTATACACTGAGAACTAAGTCTGCCAAGCTCAGATAAGACTCCAGTAGTAAACCTACGCCTATCGAGTGGACACATACAAATCTGCAGCTCATTGGTTGAGAATGTTTGGCAACATCGCTTTCTGCGGACAGTCTTTTCATTCAAGGGTTTTCACGTGACATGTGCTTGTAGGGTGTACAGTCTGTCTAAAAATCTATTTCCGCTAATTATTAAATGTCATTATTCGGCTTAGATAAAGAACGATTTTAACAAATGTTGGTAGTAGGATGCGATATGGATGCAAGCCTCTTCCATTCCGTATCTTAATTTTATGATTCTATAAAACTTGGCCCTTGTCTTCTATTCGCTTTTGAGTTTATTATAGCAATTTTAACTGAATGTGGTTTTATGTACTGTCCACATATATTAAGTTACAATTAGCTACGGATAACCAAATGTATAATCCAAATATTATATTCAACCTCTCGTTTCTAAATCTTGTAAAAAGATGTCCACAAAATTTGCCAATGGTAGAGAATTTATATCACGCACTTGGGTAGTCTAAGCAATCATTGTGTTATTTACAGTATAGTTCGATGTGCTACTGAACTGAATTTTACAGAAACGTCAGTTAGTAAGTCTTTCCATGACACCGGCAAAATAGTAGCGGCAATTTGTGCTTGGTGCAAAGCAGACGTGTTATACTTGTACTCGTACGAAGAGATATGTCTTGTTGAACTTCTTAATCCAAATGCAAAGTACGTATTACAAACACACATATGTAATACATATATACATACATATGTACGTACATACATACATACACCACACACATACCTACACATAAAACATACATAAATACATACATACATGCATGCATACATACATAAGTACATTCATACATGCATGCATGCATACATACTCGTACATTATTACACACATTCATATACACATACATACGTACATAAGTACATACATACATGCATGCATACATACATTATTACACACATTCATATACACATACATACATACATACATACATGCATAAGTTTCATGGATGGATCCGTGAGTCACAAAACAGTAGACTCTGTAACAGTTAAAAATACAAAAATATACACAATTTTTCCAGTGTAAAATATTATAAATATTTTATAAAATGGTATTATACAACGGCTGAAGGTTTCTTTTTACACAGAATAACAAGTTTAATATTAATTGAGAGCTTTATGTGATATTAGGTACGAGTATTATAAAATGCAGACTTCAGAAGCAGTTCAGATTTCTATCTTTCGATGTAGCGTCGTTCCTTCACATTGCTACACATGACACCAAGATTCGGATGAACAAGAATACATATCTGCTATGATTCTGAGTACCAAATATGCGTGTTTGCAGTTCTACGTCTAACAACGTCATTATCAAATCTACAATAACCGACAGCCTTTGTCTTATATACTGATAGGCAAATGCGTTTTGGCGCTTACAGAGTCATCTTCAGTGCCTTCCGCCACACACACACACACACACAGGGCTGGTTCCGGTCCCCTGAATTAGGTTTGTGACTTCAGACCCTAATGATGACACAGTAAGAGTCCAAAACACTTCTGTCTATCAATAAATTTGTTGTTTCATTGTGCTAAAAATTGCCGGTTATTTTAGACAATTTTTGTGCCGCGCGTTGTTAGGTTAAACTTAATTATAGCGGATACGGACGTTTTGTTGACTGATTAGTTTAGAATTAAACAAAGCTTAGGATCCTTAAATGGCTCACTTCCGCTTTCATGCAATGTTTTGTCTCGTCGAATTACATCATTCCCCTCCTTATATTCTAGTCCTCTCTATAGCTCTCCTTCATATGTCCACATTTCCCACCTATATTCTATTCTTTTCTACGGGTTTCCTTTAGCCTCTCCACCATTTTCTTTCCTTCATCTTCCCAAATTTCATAATTCCCCTCCTTATGTTCTAGTCCTTTCTGTAGTTCTCCTTTAGCCTCTCATCCATTTTCTTTCCTTCATCAGCCCAAATTATTCACGCAATTTATTTTCTCCTAAGCCGGAAAGCGGTGGATCCCTTTAAGCGTGTACAAGACGTTGCTTTTAGAAAACCTTGAGGCGGAAAGTAAATTTAATTGAACGAGAGTTTAATACTGTCACAAGGAGGTTGTTTATAAGCACACACGATATTGAAGACCTTCAACGCCTGGCAGGTACTATGCAGTGTCCTGAAGGTTCGATAGCTGTTAATAAGTTTTGTCACCCTCATACGGCTCCAAATACGGCGTAGATACACCTACTGTTAGGTTATCTTAGCGGTGTTGCTGAAGATTTAAGTTGTTTTGCATCTTTACACCGTATCAATTTGTATATAGTTACCAATGTTCAAATGGTCTAAACGCCTTTATTCTCAGGGTAAGTAGCATCCTACTTTCCTACTGTATAGCCCACAGACTAAAAAAGCTAAGTTTGAAATAAGGCTGAAATGAAACGTAACAGAAAAATATTTTTGTGTAATTTGTTGTATATCTTTCGAGGACTAAGGATAAACACATTACACCCTGCTTAATTTACTAGAATAAATTAATGTTTAGTTTTTCTTAAGGAAGATGTATCTCAGATCAATAAAACACACATCTAATATTTCTCTTCTTATTTCATAATTAAAGTGATTTTCACATGTTATTTTCGCGACATAGAGCCATTAACTCGCATAAATTCATCGTAAAACACATAATGAACAAGAGAAAATTTGTCTTCTTATCTGTTCTTTCACAAGATATATTTCCGGAATATAAACGGTTTCAAAATATATTTAGTATTTAAATTACTTATCGGGCGAATTTAATTTTGATTCGCATCATCCAAAGCAGAGCCGTCCTACGAACTTTGTAAGTAACAAAAGTATACAACTGCGGTGTGAACAACTCGATTTGGTGACTGACTAAATAATTATATATAACTTTGGATTCTAAGTAGTGTGAACAGCTGTGTTATAACAGATTTATGTCTACAATGTAATATAATGGATCTTGGCTATATTGCTTTCTTATTTTGTAAATGTATAATTCAGAAAAGATACTTCAAAATCAACGTTGTAAATAAAATTTCTGGCAAATAACATTAATTAATATAGTAATTTAGATTTTATTGTAAGTGTATTAAGTTGTTAGCAGGATCTATAGACCGAAATTCACGACTGAGTGGTTGGAACGCCTGTTTGTTTGTCTGAAGTTCCCGGTCTCTACCTGTATTCGCCTACATAACATTTCTAATCGAAGCACTTTCTGTTCTCTGCTATGTACGTGTTGAACGTTTATATATTACATGATCTCATTTTAATATTCAAAGATTTCATTGTCATAATAATACGTTCTTTTAATAATCGTATGTTTTACCACCTACGACAATTTACATCAGAGCGGAAACCTTACACAACATCCACAAATTTTAGCGATTATCAAGGCCTACAAGAAAGACATTGCGCAGAATTTTATAGCAGGACACCTTCTTTAAAAATTCATATTCCACCGGATACACCGCCACTATTCACTTCTACTCTGGATGGATTCCAAATTAAAATTCGCATAATGGTCTGGATAAAGAGAGCAGACATAATTTATGAGTAATAATTTCGCTTATCTGTGTAGAAAAGGGAACAAATTTGTTTGAAGAGGAAAGTGGAAAGAAAAAGAGGAATATTTTTCTTGTGATGCTACTTGTCTGTTTGAAAGGGTTCTTTCAGACGGTTGCTCCAAGTAGGTCACGCGATGAAAACAAGAGACCATGATTTAAGGAGTAGGAGAAATGCACCTACTGTTACTTTCAACGCGAAGCACTTTACTGATATCTGCAAGTAAGAATTACATTTCATTCGGGCGAATGGCTGTAGTTCTTGTATCCGACATCCAGCCCTGTATGCAAAATATGTTTAATTTAAAGTTCATGTTCTGATGCCTATCTTGTTTTAAATATTTTCATATGTATAATGTTACTGCTATAAATAAAAATTAACAATGATGCAGTTAGTAATTTGTATTTCTCCGCATTATCTGCAATCTTCTAGTCTCAAGACTTTGCAAATTCAAGTCAAGCTCTAAAGGTCACGATGTCAACATACTTTTAGCCTGAACGAACAATTATTCATAAACGTTATCGGAACATTTATTTTGTTCCCATTTATACTTCACTTTCTAGCTTCATTGTCCCATTAATTATTGCCACCATGCCGGAAACTAAACAAAGGTTTTGCATGACATTCGTATTTGTTCTTCACCATGTAATACAAAATCTTCAAGGATAGTTCCATAATTTTAGAATGTATTTACTAAAAGAATACAGAGACCCATCATTTAGTGTCTTTTAAAGTTATTCACACCTCTGAACTTCGCACGGAGGCCATGCTGGAATTATTGACGTGACATAGAAAGTAAGAAAGTTGGCTGGCCTCGCACATGAGATAAAGATAAGTTTTTTTGAAAATCTGTCAATTAATAAGTAATTACATGACATCGGCTGCACATGGGTGTTGTGATACTGCATGCTTAGACGTCCTTGCAGAATAAAGTAATATCGAAATAAAACTTTATTCTCAATTTTTATCAAAGTTGATAAAAGGGCATTTATCAAAGCAAAATTTGTTAAATTAACGACGTTATATATCTGCTAACAACTTAATATTTCGTTCATTCAGCTGTGTAGGGTATTAAGTTTCTGCAAAGGCTTCTCAAGTATTGTCTTCTTCTTAGAGGGGTCCCTTTCGCTGCTACTGCCAGTTAAGTGGCAAGATTAGGAGTTACGAGTGGAAATAGATTAAATTTCCTTTGCTATCGTCATCGTGGTCATAATCATCATTATCAGCAGCAGCGGCGGCGGCGGCTGCGGCTGCTGCCCCTCCCCCTCCCGCACGTCTTAGGTCTAGTGAGCTCTTTTGTCTAGCGTAAGCCTTCGTCTTCAGGTTAGTAACGGAGAGTATGCAGTGCGATTCCTGAGTGGGACATTTGAAGAACATGGTATTTCCTGTTAGGTCTCTGATTGTATCTAGAGTACTGATTTTTCTTATACGTAATTTCTCTATTATTTAAACTTTTCTCTTAAAAACTTAGAACTTGTATCTACCTGTTCACTTCAAGAACGTGTCTGCCTCTCTTCATTGCGTTCAACCATCTGATTGCCTTTCAAGTTGCACTACTTCAACCTGCATGTATCGCTCTCAAGCACCTTAATTTTTGTGTCTTGGTTTAGCATTCCTGTTATTTGTTATACATTTAAACATTTTGCTGGCGACTTTCGTGGTTTCTTGTGTTGCAACACACGTCACAATATGTCTTTCAATACTGAAAATTTTCTAAATCATAGAAAAAATATCGGTTTTTATGTTACAGAAAACAAAGTGCATCACAATTACAAAAATCGATCAGTTGATACTATATAGGGAAATAATCGGTTATGAGTACGAAGATAGTAAGAAAAAAGTGAGATTTAGAAAATTTAGAATGTTCGTATCTTACAGTAGGTAGAAAAGTAAACTTCACCCTAACACATGCTATGAAGGCACAGAAGTGGATTAGAGGTATAGCTCTACTCTTTCTTTAACCTCGACGCCACACCCCAGCCGCTTTACACCCGGGAATGACTCGGCACAGTAGGTGGTACCTATAGTTGTAACTGCATTTACACTTCCTTACTTAATTTATTGCCCGGTAATTAGAACCACTGTGGATTATAAATAGGCGGTACTAGAAACCATCACCTCTATAACCCGACTGTATTTTATCTTTACGCTTTTATCTTACCGATGGTTTCTTTAAACCTCTTTTTCTCCTAATATCTGTTTCCGAATGGATTACACGGATACTTTGTAGGATTCAAGTGACGCCCAGAGTTCAAGTTGTTTTGCAGCACATAAATGTGCGATAACCCACACATCACTCATACACACGTGCTCGGCGGTTTTTGTGTCGCTGTCAAGAAGTTTCTTCTTCTTCACAAATAAAATGATAAATCGCTCTTTTCCAACGTGTTCAACTTTGCTTTCCTTAGTCTCGACTTCCTTTTTCTGGTTCCACTTGGCTGATCATTATTTATTTTGCTTTCTTATAGCTTACTTCCCGCTTGGGATTTTCACCTTTACCTTGTTTATGGCATAGTTAATCAGTTCCGCTGTGATTTTCCTTACATAATACCCAACTAGTTCGCGTTACGGTTAGGAAATTTCATTACTAAAACCCTCCTTTGCCTGATCGAAATGAGAGACGAAATATTAATTCGGGTAAAGGCGCGTGGTCGCAAGGTGCTTTTTCCCTGGCTGTGAACATGAACGTTAATTGTTTATTCTTTCGTTATAACTACATATTTTCTAGTGATGGAAAAATTTGTGACGAACTGATCCACCCTCTATGGAGCCCAAAAATGTGTCGAGAAATTCCGTATCGCGGAACTAATTACGAGGTGAAAAAGAACAACATGTGTTATCACTGAAAACAAGTTCAACAAGGGACTGAGTGGTTAGGGTTCTTGTAAAATTTGAAAACAATTGTTCAAAATTTGGCACAAGAGATTCGAAGGTCTGGGTTTTAATCTCCGTCAGAATACTTACTGTCCTTAGTGATATTTTTGTGCGTTTTCTTAGTCCATCCAATCAAAGTAATGCCACGAATTTGCCATCTTGAGTAGCGTACAGTTTCTTAGCTAGTCAAGAAATTCCGTTAAATTTGCGAAACCCGAAGTCTCATTATCATGTTCACACCAACCAGCCATTTGTCTCTATTCTCCTGCAGGTCAATTCAGTTAGCGCCTTCCCATCCTGTTTCTCTATGATACGTTTTTAATATTATCTCCCACACGTCTAAGCAAACGCAGGGAACTTGAACATAGCCGTGACCGATTCATTTTCTGCCTTTTCCAATTCACCATCCTTTCATTCAAAGCTAAATAGACTAAGATACGTACAGTGTCCTTAAATTATACACAAAGTGACAATTTTAAGCTTGTTACCTCGAAAATTCTTCACAGTCGTCATTGACTCCTTAGGTGATGCTTTTATGATAAAAGTACCTGAATGGAAGTGGTAATTTAGGAAACTTAGGCTTAAATAAAAGAATGAATTTCAATATAAATATGATTTGCGAGTCTATAAACTGGGTTCGTGTGAGTAAGGGGATAGCGTCTATTTGCGGGCTCGTTTGAATGCGGTAATGAAACCAGATTTCATAAAAGCTGCGCCACTTTGCCTGTTGAGCGACCACCAGCTCCAGCAGAATATATTTGACCATGAAATTAGTTAATTAATATGGAAAGAGCACTTTGTATTTTTGGTGTAATTCGTGTTTTTATTGTCATGGTCATGGAAAAGAAGTATTTTTGTTAGGTTGAGTCGTGTTACATTTGATGGTGACGTGGAGCAAACCACAGCCTGTAAACAGCCAGTGGTTCCTGTCGAGGATGGACAGCTCGTCATAGGTATTTTTGTGCCTGCCACACACAATGCAGTCGCGGTGTGACAGACGACGGTCATTGTGCCCCAGACCGCATCGTGATGGAGAACAAATTGGTGTGTCTGTCACTTCGTCTCTTATCTAATAATTGTGTTGTGCCAGAATTACCTATATTGTTACTTACGGGAATGATTGATGATATATTGATTCTTCGGTAATTTAATAACAATTTTTCAACTGAATGTGTTACATAGCCTGTAATGTTGTCTGAGTAGTCATGTGCAGGTTTCATGTCAGAAAATGGCAGTAATCTGCTTAGCCAAGTGCATTTAGGTATTAATTTCTTTATTAATTTCTTCTTAGAATGAGTGACACGCAGTGTCACCTCCTGTCTTTTTCTTGTATTACTTTTCTTTCCACAGTGCACATCTTTCTGTAAATCTTCGTTTCTGTCCTCAGAATGTACCAAAACGTGCTTCTTATCCATCTGCAGTGTCACTCACTTCTGTCCGTAATGCGCAAAATGTTGCCGTCCGTCTTTACTATGTGCGATAATTTTATGTATTCTGTATTGTCACTCTGCCGTCTGTCTGAACGTAGTTAAAAAAAAGCTAAAAAATTTACTAAGAAATTTATTAGGCATTGTTTTTATCAAAATCATTCTTGAAGCTCCCAGTGTTTTGGGATGTTACACTGTCAATTTGTAAAAGTTACTGACGTTTCGGAAGATATTAATTTCTTCATATTCCGGGTAAATCAGTTCAATAAATCTCACAAACCTCTTTATAGCAGTTTGTGTGCATCACTGGCATTGACGTACATTTGTTGCAGAAACAAATAATTCGTTGCAGAGTCGTCTATTTGGTTAAATGTTTATTAAATTTAAAGACGCTTAATAAATTTGGTTTGCGTTTAAAAGGAAGTGTTATCTGTTAATCAGTATGATACAAATTTAATTTCTCCTTACCAGTTTTAACCCTTTAATTTCTAGCAGTTTCTGTTATGTACCACAAGGTTTAACAATCAAAAATTCTACATTCTAACACAGAATGTAATTCTACGTTTCGAATTTATCTCAAAATATAGAGCGACTCTTTTCCTATACAGCCTTAACTGATAACTTTTTATAACCATGAGAGTGTATGTTTACTGCGCGGTACGAAATGGACCTTTAAATGTTATTCCAGTTAATTTCATATTTACGGTTATTATGGACTGCCAATTAATATAGTTTATTGAAATTCATCAAGTAATGTCGAAAAATGAACACAGGAATGACGGGCAACAGACCTTTTATGTGTTTTCATTTACGAGTTCTTTCCTTTTTTCGGATATCTAAAAAACGGCTACGTATGGGAATTTCTTCCGGATTATATTTTACGTTAATAAGTGCAGTGCTATCCCATTCACAAATCGTAACTACCAGAATTTCATCTCAATGTAGAAGCCATCTGACAAACTTTAAGAGATCATGTTTTACCGAAACACAAATGCAAGACCTGCACGACATCACTTTTGCTTCCATAGTGATAACACGGAGGGTATTTATGTTGTAACAGCTAACGGGAATTTGTCAAAGACTGCATTACTCACACCTTACAGAATCACGTATTTTATACGATATTTATGAATCATTATAAGGCACACCCATAGCCAAAATTAAAACACCACACAAAAGTTCTGTGTCTTGCATTTTCTTAATAGTGGACGCAGAGAACAGAAATATATTTGCATTACATTTTTTATTGGCTCAATAAAATGAAAGCCAGAAAGAAAGAACTACCTTGAAGACATTCTAAAGTTGGCACAGAAGCCATGTACCTGCTGTCAAAATAGTGAAATGGGGTATCATTCTTCGTGTTGACAAATTTTAAAATGTGCAATATCAGAACATTCTTTAGTGATTCTGAAGACGTACTAAGATTCCCTTGAGCAAACTCAGTAATATAACGATGGAAAGTAATGTAGAAATATCTACACCTAAACACAAATCTACGTCATTTTGTAGGCAAAGCCACATTCAGTGTAAATTGGTGCTCGAGAGGGAGTTCACTGAATAAATTCACCACTTAAGTCATCTAGAGTAAAATGTCTCATACTGCTGTAAATTAATGTCAACATTGAGCTCAGGAGATTTGAGAGCAACACGATTCGGTTCATGTATAAGGAACCATCATCACGCTGACAAGGTACCAAAGAAACTTGTTATACATGAGCCGAAACATGTTGCAATACAATATTAAAACACAAAAAGATTTGCTGTGGTTGACGGCTACTCTCCTTACAACTGTATCTATATATTCATAACGACGGGACTCCCAAGTAAAAAAAAGGGTTTCAGAGCTTTTTCGAAACCCTCCTAGGAACATGTTAATAAAAGGAATAAGACAACAACAATAATTAATTTTATAAAATAATGACTATTCCGTATTTAGTAGGTAAATTGTGAAAACTAGATAAATAAATAGAACCGAAATACGGCAACGGAAGTTCCAGATATGAATTTGCCGAGTGATTTACGTGGCTACAAATGGGTAGATTTCAAATATAATACTGGTATAGGAAGAGACTTAAATACATAGCGGCTTTGTAGCAAAACAGGAAACCAGAAATGTGAGTTGTATGAAAATACCATGAGCATGATGCATACAGACCAACCGTATGTAGGCCGTCATAAACTGGGATTGATGACAACCCATGAAGAAGGAACAGGCAAAGTTGACTAATCTTTGAAGCTGATAATTCTGTTTTGTGGAGAAGGGCTCTGCAGTAGACACTACACAGCCTTAAGGCTTATTGTGCAACCCTATGATGAAGATGAAGAGAAAGATGGTCAGTTTTCTTTTTCATTTTTCCAAGTAATGGAGTACCGGTGGAATGAAATTGACAGGGGAAAACCGAAGTACTCGGGGAGAAACCTGTCCCTGTTCCACTTTGTCCACCACAAATTCCACATGGACTGACCTGGGATCTAACACTGACCTCCACTGTGAGAGGCCGGCGACTAACTGCCAAAGCCATGGCACGGCCTGAAAGTTGATGTTTTGAACTTTATGACCACACGGCATGTTACCGTGAAACTGCAAGTTTATTACTGTAAATGTCCGTCCTTCCTTTGAGGGCAGTTAATGTCTGCAGGTAAAGTTACCTTGCTCAGTGAATGACATTTTTTCGTATCGATGTACTGCCAAGAGCAGACGATATGCCTCGAGGCTTCTGGGGTATGTATATGAAATTCGTTTGCAGATGGATAAACACGACGAGCGCCGTACTGAAAATATCTTAAATGAAATGTTCCGGCTCAAAATTAGATCTATATTCACATACTAGGTGTCTTTTCGACTTATTATTCTTTAAACCCCGTTAAATGTGTAATATTCCTTTGTGTAAAGAAGAGATTATGTTGGATAAAATTTGAAGTGAGTTATCTGTATTCACTGTAAAGAACGAAACGAAAAAGCAGGAAACCTGCCTACAGTTAAAGAGATAAATCTTGCAGAAGGATGACTTCTTATGTAAGAATTTCATAATCTCTGTTATTATTTTATTAAGCATCTGTGGTTTTTGCGGCGTTTCAAGCACTAATAATTTTCCGAATCAGGCCCTGTGTACACATTTAACGTACTTGATATAATTAATGCAGTCACACTCAAGCAGCTCCTGCTTCCGTATTTATACAATTCCCTATTTCATGTGCCTATAATCGCTCAGGAAGTACGCTTAACTTCCAGGAATACCGTGTAAAGGTTTTCGATTTCCTCGACTTTAATTAAAAAATTCCGAGTTAATCTTCTTTCCTTTGGAACGTGGAAAGTGGCAGAGTGCCTATTGACTGTCGGTCGCTTTCTTTGAGACCACTGCTCTTATCGCAGCGGCAGTATCTAGTACATACGCATAACACACGTGGACCAGTGCATTAAAAATTTAAACACGCCGTCAGCCTACAGACTCTTTGAAATCGGCCTATGTATACAATAAAGTTTAGGGTGTATATTTGCCTCTATGTGGAGAGGTTAAAATTATTTACTTATACAAATTCAATAGTACACAGATATTAATCACTTGATATGAACTAAACCTCCCAAAATTTCCTCTAACTTAAGCACCTTCTTTTGCAACGTATGTTGTTTCCCTCTCAGAATTTTGTATGCAAGAAATGTATTTCGTTCTTTGCTTCTAAGTATGAATTTCTTTTAATTTTCACAAAACCGTCTTTAGTCTTTCTCCTGTAATACACACTTTTTACTTCACGACAATAAATCTCATGCTTTGCGATCAATTAGAGTGCTGCTACAGCTGTTTATGTATCCAGGGAGCACTAAGAAGCAGTGGCACTGAGACTTCGCCTCCTATAATATATCACCGGCACATGTTGTGCTGTATTGGGTTTACGACAGTGAGACTTTCCTTGAAGGTTGTCAATATCATTAAAATGTCGAACTCTGTAAGCCAGATGATTAAGGTTAAGGCACCCTGACATAATAGGAAAAATAATACGTGCTACCTACAATTCTTGTATGAACAGGCCTTTCTAAGGTAATCTAATGGGACTATTGGATGAGATTCAAGAAAGGAGAGCTGTTAGGTTTAGCAAAAAAACTAAGAAAGACAAATTTCCTAATATTGATAAGAAAATTGAAAACTTTACTACAAAAAAGAAAACTCTGTGTTTTCTTTATTGCCACTTAATTAAAAAAGCGAATTTAATTTACAGCACGAAAAATGCATACGGATAATTATAGTTTGTTAGGGGCGGATTCTTCGGAAGCAAAATCCCCGTAAGGCCTACAGTCTTTCCTAAATTTCAGACATATCAGATGTATAGGCCCATATAACGTATAGCAGAATTGCAGTAAAACAATTACTGAATCCTGAAGCGTAAGTCATGCATGTTTTCTACTTTACTTAAGATAGAGATGTATGGAAGCTTCTGCAAATTAATCCAATTACTGACAACAATTTTGTCGTACCCTACAATTGAAAATTAAATACACGTAAGAATTTTGAGTGTAGAGCACCTGCCTAAACGTCGTGTATATTAATATATATTGTACATTGGACAATGGCCAACATAGCATTTGACTTCAGATCCAGCATGCCAGAAACTTTGACGTAATCCTGTTTATATCTTTCATGTGTTTCGCCATCTGTGCATTTACCTGTGATTTGCCTGAGTGTTGCTCTCATACCTTGAGGTCTGTATGTATGGGTGTGCAGTTACTTATCCGCAATTTGTATAGAGCTTACGCCATTCCGTAACTCACGGTTATCTTCTGTAACCAGCCAGTGGCACCCACACATGCCAAGCTCCTCTGTTACAGTTACAGGCTGAAGGTCCTTTTGTATCCCCCTCTTATTTTTTCGCCAGGGTAATGGAAGCTAATTGTCCCAGCGTTTATCATAATTTTAAATGCACTCTCTGTCCGGACCCTCTTGTTATTTTTCTATTTTTATATACTTAATTTTTTCTTTCTCGTTTTTATGTCTCTAATACGCTACTCGTCGCCCTCGGTGGACTAGTGGTTAGCGTGCTCGCCACTGGACCCAACGTTCGCGGGTTTGATCCCGACCGAGGTCGATGGATTATTAAGGGTGATAAAAATCCGGAGCACCACTTCCTTCGGAGGGGAAGTAAAGCCGTCGGTCCCATGTCGTAGATTTACGGCATGTAAAAGAACCTTACGAGCATGAATAGAAATGTTTCGTAAGCAAAATTGTGGTCATTTCTCATCCAAGTCTCCTGACTGCCTGACTCCTGACTCTGGCGGTCACATCAGGATCGATAGAACAGCAGCGCGGCCAGTTGACCAGTCACCAACTGCCACGAACGCGCACGACCCAGTAACCTCGGAAAGAGGAGGTCTGAGCCTATATAGGGCTGTTGAGCCAAGGTTATTATTATATTATTATTAATACGCTACTCACTTATTCAAAAATTCATATCATTATCCATTGCATTTTTTTAAATTTAGGAGCACAGTCAGTTTCTTACCGGGTGTATGAAATCAAATTTTATACTCACGGTCACGTGATTATAATAATATTAATAATAATTTAAATTCTATTCTCATTAACGTGCAAGTTTAACAGAGCAATGACCAGCTATAGAGCTAGAACAAAATAAATATAAAACAAATTACATAACACACAGAATGACACAATACAAAATCAGCAAAATATTTATATTTTAAAAAGGCCTTGCACCTAAATTAATAGTTTAGACGGTATTTCTCAGACAGTTATTTACATAAAACAGTAACATAGAGTATACATATAATGAAATTAATTATAAATTACCCAATTACATTAGCACCATAAGTCACACGAAATGTCAGAGAAAGCTTTACAAGCTTTAATTCTGTTTCAGTGTCCTGATTTCTTTACTGAAAATGTCGTGTCTCATTGTATACCAAATTCGCAACTGTTGCACATCTATTGGAAAATTTTTGCGTGAATCACCGAAGACAGTAAAGTTACTAATGTTAACGAGGCGAATCTCTTGAGACTTACGAATTTAAACAAAGGAGGACAAGTTTTCAATCCCACGAAAACGGGAATTAAAAAAAGAGCAACAAATTGATGCCTTTTGTCTTGCAAAATGTGTAACATCAGAAGCCCAAGTACGTTAGTATACCTGTAAGGAATGTAAGATGATGACGATGATAATCTAGTTACAAATTATAAATCCCGCCGTCAACGACCATCAAAGTGAGTGAATGAGATCCTGCGTTAGCTAACGTCTTACATTCCAGGAAATTCTGTTTCAGTCTATTCTGGCCATTTTATAAATTATACACGTGTGACTTCTATTACTGTGTTAATAGGTACTGTAAATCCAATGATGAAGTTTCGCTGATCTTAATTTAGCACCAGTCCACAAATATGTAAATGGAAATTCGGGTGTATCTCTACGAATTTTAACCTCAGAAGTAGATTAAATTTAGTAGTGCGCTTCACGCTCCGGCCGCTTTAAACACGAATTAGAAATTCCTCGGTGCTTATTGGGTACATGTATGTCTGGAATGGTTATAGGTTTGCATATATATATATATATATAAACACTTATTTCTTGTAACTGACTTAAACCTTAAAATCTGCTATTAACAGGAATTTATTTAAGGATAAGATTTACTGCGCAATAAACATCGTTCATCTCAGTTATAAAAAGCAAATCATTTAATGTTATATAGATAAATTACTCGCTGTTTGATCTAGGAACAGTTTAAGAACGCATCAATGCGCTTTGTACCTAGGAAGCAGAATCTTTTTGATTTAAAAACTGGTGGCACATGAGTTCTTTTCCTTAAAACCAGTTATGCTTTAAGCTATATGTTTTATAAAACACTTGAAGTTAACTAAAGTGGATATTTTAAAAATGCCTAAAATATAATTCCCTGTTGAGGAGAAACAGGTGCTCCTCTTAATTACATAACACGTGACGTATTTTATAGAACACAGCAACTGCTCCTATGTAACTTCTTGCCAAATCACTTATAGATTTTTCACACGTCTAATTCTTAACTTACTGACTTACAAGTGTTGCCGCACTCAGGTGCATTAGTTCATGAATTTGACTGAGCAAAGTTTGTGCTTACGTCGTCACCTTTCTGTGTTACTCCTTACAGACATCCTTCCATTATACGTGTCGCAGTTTCAGCTACATAATAACGCGTGTCACTTCGAATGTCTCAAATAGAATATACCTGCCAACTTTCTGACAAGATTTAATTACAATTACCTTAAAAGCATCAACTTTCCCCATCTCCACATCACCACGAGTATATTGTTACTTCATGCGCTTTGCTTAACCTTACAACAGTTCTTCCCCATAAAGCTCTCTCCAGGATTGCAGAACGTGCATTATATTTACACGAAGTTCGTTCGGAATTAGTACGTGTTTGTTAATGACTGATATCTTAGTTACTAATGTAACTGAATTGAAAGCAGTCTGCATTAAAATTTCAAAATTTAGCTCACATTTACCTTAGGCCTTTAGGTGACAGGAAGTGTATTGGGCGGGATTAAGACATTTTTCTATTCTGTAACAAAATCAAATAAATGAAATGTTATGTAAGCCTTCGAGATACTGTACAATAGAGTGCGTTCCCGTTATTAGTATATACAATGAATTAAATATGTTGTATGTAGACCTCTTTTTCCTAAAACTAATTATGCTTCACGTTATATGTTCTTAAAGTGATCAAAATTAACACAATTTAAATATGTAATTGAAGGCTTCCGCCGTGGTCGTAATGTTGCTTAAAAAATGACGCCGGGCAACGACCCAAAAAATTTTAAGCAACAATTTAAATACTTTTCACAATTATAGACCCTCTTTTCAAGCTCAGTACCGAAACTATTCTCCCGAAACGAATTTCGAGTTACAAGCTACAACACAGAGAAACGTGTCTTCTGAGTCACCCACTGTGGAGACATATAACACAAGGAACTTAAACACGAATATCTGAAATTTTCCGTAACTAATGAACGGTGTTTAAGTACATGTTGAAGGATTATTAGAGTAGAGTAAAATTTCGAAGATTCTGTCATGTAAACACATTTCTGAAATGTATACCTTCTTGTATGACCATCAGAATTGGCACTGCGAAAGTTCATACAGCCTCCAACATTTCGGCTGATATATTCAAACATCAGTGCCCCTAACAAGAGTTTCTGTGCAAAGCACAAGTCTTGCAGGTATCCTAATAAAATATAATAACATAGAGATCGGTTGGCTAGAAATCAGCACCTTCCATACTGAAGACTACTGAAAAATGTTTATTTGTTTTAAAAACGAGTATCTGCATTTGTAATAATGAAGCATATCGAGAAGGAACACACATAAAATCTCGGAACTGTTTGTGGAATCTTATCAATTAAAAGTGGCATATAGAATTATAAATAGCAAGATATTACATGGCTACTTTGTCCAGGCTTTTGTATTCTTTAAAGTAATATTTTGTGAACTGCAAAATTCATGGAACAGTTTGTATTTTCGGAAGTATTGCTGCCTTCTGAAACTTATCAAAATATTTTATATATTGACTTATATTACTTGGTGAAAACAAATACATCGATACGATTTTGGGCCTACAGCGGGTAAAATGATTTGCGTTCCTGGGGCAAAGCGCGGGGAGTGAATTTGCCACCCACTTCCACATAATTCTAAAACTTAATGAGTGGACCTGAACTTCTACTCTCCACACTTCTTCATGTCGAGCACAGAGACATCTACAGCTTTTAATTGGATTGCGCATATTCTTAATAAACATCATAAGCTCTACAACTGCGTGTTTATGTATGTGCATTTGCAAATTTTCGCAAATATCTAACCGAAATTTTATGTTAAGTGAATTGACGTTTTGCGTTCGAAGCCCGAAACTTTTCAGTGAAATTCTGTGTCTTCGTCCAGTTACATCAAGTGACGTTTCTTCATTGTAGTCATGTGAATAGCCGAGCCTGACAACTCAGTATGTGACATCAGTTGTCAAAACGGAGGTCACATATTATGGATTAGAGGACTCGCTTAAGAAACTGTAGGTAGAAAATTTATCTGCCTTCATTAGCCTTTGACTTTCTTTCTCTTCGACAAAGAAATCTAAAGTCATTTATGGCCGAGGTGACACCATGCATTATAATGTGCTGCCACACCACGTGCAGTCTGCATTTCCGAAAAAAAAAACATTTGTTTCATCTGCATGTTTCTTGCTATATATACAAATCCAATTTCTCTTTGGGGCCCTTATCATTCTTTCTCTTTCTTCTCTCTACTCGATTTATATGTAAATTATCTCTAGCTTCACATTCAAGGTAGATGTGTCAGATGCATTTGTGCGAAAAATCACATCTGAATTCTTTAAAATATCATAAAGTCGAGAATCTTCACATTTAAATGCAGGTAAAATATCTCAGTTATTAACAATAATTTTCTAACATTGATTCATTTCTTGGAATGAAGACATCGACACAGACATATATATTTTCTTTACGGTTTGGCTGGAACGCTGAGGAATGCTGGGCGAAATTACGTCTGTAATCTGACAATGCATCGTAGTTCAGTGTTAGTTCACGTTGACAAGGGAACTACAGGGAACTAACACACTGTGGCAACATTTATGGCACTTCCGTCGCAATAAACTGATAACTGTGTGTATATACCTTAATACATGGCATCAATCCTTGAGTAAAATCACCTGAAACTTACAGCTGTTCTTGTAAGAAAGGGTATTGGATATTTTTAAGCGTTTTTTCCTTCATGATATTTCGACTTTTGTCATTTTCGCGTTTAGATACAGAAAATGTCCTGTATGAATTAGCCACAATTGAGCATAGAAGTTGGATGATTTTTAAAAATGAGTACATTTAAATTATAACAAATCGCATAGTATAAAGTTGCTCATAGCTGAAGTCAGCAATTAAGACGTTTATAACACGTGTGTCTTCTTTACTTGGTAACGAAACTTCCCTTATTTTTACAACAGTTGTGAACGTCTCACATTTAGGACATTCTAACATTTATCTCAGGCGCATATATTTGAAAAATGCTAACTATTCTGGAATGGTCTTTGTAGTCGAAAGAGGAAGCGGCAAGAGCCACTTCGTGCAGTAGGCACGCTGCGCGAGTGATGGCACTTTAGCGTGATCTATGGATATAACAACTCGTGTACAGCTGTGCTTACGTATGAATAATATCCACTATTATTGCTAAAAGTGTCGCGTGTAGAATACATTATTTCTGTCCATGATCCTACTCTTAAAACTTTATACAAATTTAAATGCAAACGTTTTTATAAACTTTACAGGATATTCATTATTTCTGGACTTCCTCTTACACAGAGAAGCATGTTTAAGCTACCGTGAATTTGTATTTTCTTCGCCATACTTAAAACTGTATTAAATAAGGGCGTCTCAGGAAAGAGTTTATGAAATTTTATTTAGAAGGTATAGTGGGTAATATCAGTGGATAAAACAATTGCCATTTTCTACTTAATATTCGTCCACATGCGAATATTTCTCGTGAATTTAAAGTTTACGTATTTCCCTACTAGAACAAAGTAAAGGCTCTTGTGATGTGAGAAAGCACTTCGTCGGGAAGGCAATGCCTACTTTTTGTTCTTGGTAATATATTTGCGATATCAAGAACGACTAGAGTCTTAATTAAATTAGGTCTATCTTTTCACGGCGAGTTTTTTTGACAATAAAGAGTACACACTTGCTCGCTCTGAGCATGCATGTCTGGCGGCGTCATTTGCCAGCGACACAATATATTCAGTATTTGTAATTAAACTACATCGCATTCCAAGAAGTCCAGAAAAAGTTTGTACGTATCTTCTTAATACATGTACATACTACTGACGGCTTAGCAGTTCTTGTAGCGAAACTAGCCTCTGGGTGAAACCTGTGCAGTTAGAAAGGAAATAATTGCAATTATGTTACAGTGCACGCTAATCAAATGCAGTGACTGATGGACAATATCTTTGCCTAATAGTGAATGTAAACATGTCTAAAAAATTTTATGAAAATTTGGTGCTTTAAATTACGAATTTTACGTCTGCGAAAATGTATACCGGGGGCGTAAACCACACTCTTTCTCCCACTTGGCCTACACATTCCAAACGTTTGAAAATTTCACTGGTCTTGTGATAATAAATTACCTACGAAAGCTAAACGTATATTGAAAAGGAGATGAGATGAAAATGTATAGGTTATCGTGATTTGAAAATGAAATAAATTAATTTTCCTGAAGACACGAACGAAAATTACGAACTTTTTTAGTGATGGAATTTCGGTTTTGTATCTTCATCTCTGATGTTAAGGTAGAGCAATCTCATTACAGGCCTGGATAGACCCTTAGAATTCCAGGAGGTTGAGGCTTCCAGATTTCTAGACAATCGACATATGAAGATGGTAAGGTTGTCAGTCCTAAGCACCGGCCACCTTTACCTCGCAAGAAATATTTCTGGTACTCATTTTTGTTAGAGACTGAGTCGACCCCAGAACCATAGTGCGGCCGAAAGGATTATGTCAATAAAAAATTCCAATAACAGGATCGGGAATCGAAACCGCGACCTTCCGGCTTGTAGCGCAGTGCCTCAACCAACTAAGCCACAGCGTGCCCCTTCATCTCTGATGTAGCATCATCAAAATGCGGATGGATAAAATGGCTTCTAGAATACAGACCACCGTGAAAAGTCATGGAAGTTTAATACTTAGGTTTTCCAATTGGTCTCTTTCCTTCATGCTTTCCCACCAAAACTTTATCTGTATTACAGGTCACCCTCATACGCGCCACATGACTAGCCCACCTTATTCTCCTTGAATTAAATTGACAAAACTTTTTATCTGTAGTTTTTAAACAATATAAGTTTTATGTGAATCTTGTAAGTGTGCTAAAAGAAGAAGTGTTTTACACGTAAATTAAAAAGAAAACTAGTGATATATATGGTAAGTCAGTGCAAAGCACTGGACGAATGTTTTATTACGCTGACACATAGAGAGCAGAATGTTCATTAACAGTGTACACGTAGCAGTGTAAGCCCTAGAAAACAGTGCGTCATCTGGCAGAACATGAATGCAGTAGGAATGAGGTTCCTTAAGTTTCTTGCCTTTCCCTTCTTCATTCATCTTCTTTTGAAGGTACGTTGATAAGATGGGTGGAGTATTTTAGATAAGAGTTCTTCGTCGTAAATATGTTTCATTGTGAAAAGAGCACAAGTATGAGGGCCGGAAACACAGGGAAATATGAAGAAAGTGGCTTGCATAATAATAGAAAGAGGTGGCTTAAAGATTTTTATAAGGGAACCTAGTTTGTTCTACGTAAGAACACAAGAAAAAATAATTTAAATTGATTACTCGTTTCTAGAAACATTGCAGTTTAATTGCATTTATGTAAAGTATGGTCTGTGTGAGGAGGGTAGCTATGTCAGTATAGTGACTAGGCTACGAACTGAAAGCCCGAAGGAGTCTTGTTAGACTGTCGGAGGGGCGAAGATTTGTCAGTTCGCTATCACTTGCAAACTGAGTGTGGGTTCTACCCAGTTTCGTATTCAGTGCAATAAAATGGTCATGGCACGACGCTGGCCACTGGCCTGCATCTATTTACGAAAGGTACGGAAAGTAGAGACTGGCCATATACAGGTAAATTTTCCATGAGTTTCAAGTTTCATAGGGGACTGTGGTAGCAATCCTCTATTTTTATGAATTATAGATCAGGAATCTGTTATAATATTTATCTCTTTCAAAATTGACAATGTTATTGACTTCTACCAATTTTATGATTTTTATTTGGATGGATGGATGTTTTGAAAATTTGATTATGTAAATTTCAAATGGCCTTGCCGTGGCTGAGGCGGTTAGTCGCCGGCCTCTCACCGCGAAGGCCAGGGTTCGATCCCGGGTCAGTCCATGTTGGATTTGTGGTGGACAAAGTGGCATGGAACAGATTTTTTCCCGAATACTTCGGTTTTCCCCTGTCAATTTCATTCCACCGATGCTCCATTACACGGAAAAACGAAACAAAATCGATCATCTTTCTCATACGGTTGGACAATAAGCCTCAAGGCTGCGGTGCGTCCGTAGCATCTGCTGCGGGGCCCTTCACAAAAAAAATGCATACTAATAATGAGAAATGGCCTGTTCTTATATGAGCTTTGCTTCTTCCATTTATTTACCTAATATAAGAAAGACATTTAACATGTTTGTTTTTTTTTTTGTTTGTTTGCTTTCAGAAATCGAAATCACTTGGGCATTAAAGCAGCCATCTTCACTTTAGGACAGCAATTCAGCAAGAATATTCTCTAAAAGCGTTGAACATATTTGGAATTTAAGTAATAACTTCAAATTTTAGTAGCAAATTATAATAGGCTGTTACACAATGAGACCAGGCGAATTATGTAATTTCTACTGCTGTTTGCGGGTTACGTCGTAAAACATTCTGAAGATGAATGTGTGAAATAAATAGGTTGTGTTTAAAAAACAGTTGGTTTTATTGACTTCACACTGCATTTTGTTTTTATGTAGATGTCATATAGGAAATAGTATTCAATAGTCATGTAACACTGAAGTATGTGATCTGAGCTACAGCCGCTGTGAAAGACTGAAACATACATAGGATGTAATAGTATTCGTGGCCGTGCTGGCTGTGTGAAGAAACAAGCTCAGATAGGCCCACTGTACAGAACGTACGTTAGAACTACAGGCCGCTCAAGGGTCACAATAAAATACAAAATGTGCAAAGATTTTCGCTCTTTTTTGTCCCCTCATTTGTGTATATGGATACGTAAAGAGAAGCTCCGATTATGGTCCTTAGTTCTGAATTAAAACGCCAAGAGCAATAAATAACAAAACGTTTGTCGACGACAGTGAAGTCACAATGCAGTATGCTTGAGAAATATGTATGACCCCACAAAATTAATGTTAATACTTATATTTAAATGTTAGTTCACCTAGTAATTTTGAAGGACTGAAATTTATGTTACGACTGTATGAATGTGTGTCACAGAAGTGATGGGTCGGGATAGCGTAGTCTGTATAGCGACTCGCTACGGACTGGATGGTCCGGGCATCGAATTCCAGTGGGGTCGAGATGTTCCGTTCCCTTCCAGACCGGCCCTGGGCCCACCCAGCCCCCTGTACAGTGGGTACATGTCATTGAGCTTGGCGTTCACCATCCACCCCCTCTAGCAACGAGGTTAAAGAAAATGTAGAGCCATACCTACTCACCCTCTGTGTCCTCACGGTATGTTGCAGGGTGGACTTTACCTTTTTATTACAGATGTAAGAGACAATACATATGCACAAAGTATCTAAGGCACCTTAAGAGTGGATAGGAGTCCCTTTCGGTACCCAGGTTTAGATCTACCCACAAATCTATATTATTTTCTGGAGTTTTCGTAGTTTTTCTCAGACTCGCCCTTAAAATACCGATATATATTACTTCAAATCAGGCCACGGCCGCCCTCCTAGTTCTGCACTTCTTATAGTTTACCTTTTCGTAATCATTCTACCGTGTGCCCTATACACACTTAGCTCGTAACGGCTGTGTTAAATGATCCATTAAAAAGTATCATTCATTAATTACAATAAATAATTTAACCAGAATTTCTCCCCTGATTTTCTTCTAACTGCAAGTGTATTTATTTGAATTGGGACAATTTCCAGCAGCTAGAAGTGTTTCACAAAGCAACTGTAGTTTAAAGGGAAGTAATTACCATAATATGGACGTATCGGAAAATCAGACTCTAAGACTAATATTCCTACTGTTAGAACCTAAACATAGCTAGAATTGTGATAATAATTTTTTCCTTTTTAAATTGCCGACATTTTATATGTGGATAAAATTTAAGTGTTGACTTTTAAGTGTTGACTTTTAAGTGTTGACTTTTAAGTGTTGACTTTTAAGTGTTGACTTTTAAGTGTTGACTTTTAAGTGTTGACTTTTAAGTGTTGACTTTTAAGTGTTGACTTTTAAGTGTTGACTTTTAAGTGTTGACTTTTTCTTGACAACCTCCTGATATCTGGGCTTAACCTCCAGCGACATTCGAAAGACAGTATTAAGGAATGCCCAGGAATGGTGTACATTCTACGCAAAAATGCATTAATAATCGCCTTCTCTAAATACTTTCATGTTCACAACAGGGTGTTATTGAATTATGAATATAATTAAAATACCACCTCTGAAGATGGAACAGTGGGACTTATTGTATCTCAAGTATTCTTGACAAAGACATTTGTTTAATATAAATTTTACCTAATGTTTCCAGATATTTAATCTTGGTGCAAACTTGAATATGGAAACAAAGTAGACCTCCCTTTGAAAATACCTTTTCTCTCCAGCTTATAGACACTTGCTTTTAACTGTGGATTGCGTATTCGGTAACGGTTTTGTATGGCTTCACGCGTCTTCTGTAAGTCCCAGTAATTTCTTATTCCTCGAAGCAAAACTAATTTAATTACTCGCGACAGGCATGACATCAAGGAATATAATTCATGCCAGCGCGATAATCTTGTGAGGGTTGAAACGAAACGGAATAAGTTCCAATCGTTGTAAAATCTCGATTTCACGCCATAGCGAATACTTTGTCCCTCGTATTCAGGGCACGTTGCTCCTCTCTTTGCTTTTGCTTTCTTCGTACTTCCAACTTTGCAAGTTCGAGAAACAAACGCGGCCTAGGTTTCAGTTTCCGATATGTTTTCTTCGTTATTCGAAACTTTGGAAGAGGGACATATTGGACAGATAATTAAATATTTGACTTCTGTACTTACGGTGGCAGAAATGACTCCCAACATTAAAATAAGTAGAAAAAATTACATTTAATCTGCGGCCGTTCATTTTGAAATAAATTTTACAAATCTTTGCCTGTCAGTATTGAATGGCGGAAATTTATTTTAAACTTCAGTGTTCAGACGATCCTAGTCTGTGGAGACTGTAAGTCAGTGGTTCTCAGACTTCTTCGCTGGCGTTCCACTAAGTGAAGTTTAACAATTTCAATATACTACCAATATATTTGTATTCAAGTTAAAAATCTGCAATTGGAAAAACTGGCTAAGAGATTGGATGAGTTCTACATATGTATATATATAGTTACCGTCATTGCTGCTTATTAACAAATATATGTAGCTTTTTATTCTTTTAATGTGTAGTCTGTATTTCAAAAATTCCATAGCCTCTCCCAAAACGAGTTCTCTACTGAGAGTGATCTAGAGCTTCCTCTTTCAATATCCGGTTTTATCTTCTCTTTTCCTTTAGATCATCCAGTAGCTTCTTACGTCTTCCTCCTCGTCTTCCCGTCACTTCTATCCTTCCTCAATTATGTGCTTTATGACGCAGCTTTTACGCAAGATATGACCAGTCCAGTTGGCCTTCTTTCTTTTTAGTTTAGGTAGGGGTCTCTTTCCTCCTTCACTCTCTGTAATACTTCTTTTTTCACACGATCGGTCCAGCTGATCTTCTCCATCCTACTCCATCACCACATTTCAAAACTTCCCAGGTGTTTCTGATCTATTTTTCGAAGTGTTCAATCTCAGCACCATAAAAACTATGCTCCAGATGTAGCACTTTACTAGTTTCTTCCTTAAATGTAAGTCCAATGTGCTGGTGAAAAATCTTCTTCTTTTTCTTCTTCTTGAATCCTGCTTTCGCCATGGCAAACTTGAATTTAATTTCATGTGTACATCTTGCATCCTTTGTTATCGTGCTTTGAAAGTAGTTGAAATATTCCACATTCTCCAGTTGTTTTTGATAAATCATAATCTGTTTAGGGATTCACTTCTATCAATAGAATCTTGCAATTTCAATTAGCCTATCAATCATGCCCTGTAGTGCCGTCTGCATATTTCAGAGTGCGAATTACTTGTCCACATATTTTGAAGGACGGATATCGGAAAATAGGACGGATATCGGAAAATTCTCCTTTGTAAATAGGACCATCCAACTCTGGAACAAACTACCTGCAGATGCTTTAGGGACTTTCCCTTGTAAGCCGAGTACTTTTAGGAAGAGGGTTAGGAAAGTGATAAGTGAAGTGAAGTGAAGGGTATAGAGGGTGGGGAAAAATATCTATTAAGACAGTGAAGTGAAGTGAAGGGTATAGAGGGTGGGGAAAAATATCTAATAATACAGTGAAGTGAAGTGAAGTGAAGTGAAGTAAAGGGAGGCAAAACGGGGAATGCCGTGATGTGTATATAAGCGTAGTGAAGTGATGGTGCAGTTGAAATGTGTGTGTATCATTTTTTGAAAACATGGAATTTTATTTTTGTATAGTGTTTGACTCATTGCTTGGTATACGAAATTACTTTTAACTCTGATTCTTTTACGTTAGGTTTTAGGTTAGGCTTAACAACTCTTTCTTTTTGCAGTATGTGTGTTTTGATGTTTTTGTATTATTTAGTTTGTGGGGTTGTTTTTTGTAATGTGCGTGTGTTTTGTTTGTATTGTGTGTGGGTGTTTTTGTAAGGTGTGGATGTTTTTGTTAAGGAGTGGATGTTTTTGTTAAGGTGTGGATGTTTTTGTAATGTGTGAATGGTGTTCTAATGTGTGTACTTGTATTTACTGTATGTATTGTTTTGTAATTGTGTATAGTTTGTATTGTATTGTTACTTTTATGTATATTTATATGTCCAGTTGTATTGTGTGTACTAGTGTAAGGACTACTGCCACCGGGTGAAAACCCAATTGCAGTAAGTAATAATAATAATAATAATAAACCCTTCAACAGCTTCCTTGGTAAGGTACTCGCTTTATAAATTTATTACAATACTTATGTAGCTTACATTTTGTTTATTTTTTAATCCATATCAATTTTTTATTCCGATTTTTTTTATTAAGGCTGCATACCAGCCAACAACGGTTGTCGTACCATTAAAGGTACGCGTACCACAGTTTGTTAAGCCATGCTGTAAGTCAAGGAACACTTGGATCGACAAGTTTCTCACTTATGATACTTTTACTTTTACTCCTTATGTGATAAGAAAAGCTAAGGGAATGTATGTTGCTTAATGTACTTATATACATTTAAACACGCAACTTTATCTTTGCACGTATTATACAGCTTCCAGTCGGATAGTCGCGCGATGTTCTAAACTTGGATCTCACAAATTGCTGTAGACTCATTCCCTAATTAAATTGTTAGTGGCTTCCACTATCTTCAGCCATTGTTCATTGGATTCGACGTTCAGAACCGAGGGTTTAACTATTCGTTGAAAATGGAAAGCGTCTACTCTTTGGGGACGGCTATCCGGGTCATCATTTCCTACTCCCTGCCGGGCATGCAAAATGCTTGCAAAATGACAGAACACAGCTACAAGACTCCCCATGGAATTCCTCACATGCTACGTTATGCATATTGCAGCCTTGATCCTGAAGCTGCTCTAAGCGTTGCTGCTGTTCCACATGTCGACTGCGTGTTTTGTTTATGAAAGACATGAAGTATAATAGAAGAAAGCTGGAAAATATTACTAATTAAATAAAGGAGTTTTTATGTAGACTTGCACGAAAACAATCAGCACAGTGAGGTAAATAACTGTATAAATTCAAAACTACGAGACAACATAGCAAATAATTCAAGCGTGCTCCAACCAAAACCCAAAACCTTATACCATTATTTTATTACTGCTCTTGTACTCTGTTGTGAACATTGTTTTTGTTTGTTCACTTGAAATACTCTTGTTGCATATGTTACAAATCAACAGACATTCTTGTGGCTTCTACATTTAATACAGAAGGAAGAGAGCAGAATACATTGGAATAAATCCTTTTTAGGCGTTTCAGAGTTAAAGTAAAGCTTAAATTTCACCATGTAGAAAAATGTACTTTAACAACCCTCATGTGCAGCCAGCTGATTGACGTAGCAAAGATGAAAGGAATATAAAATGCTCACAAACGTTTGCTCCCACTGGACGGATTTTCATAAAATTTGATATTTGAGGATTTTTCGAAAATCTGTCGAGAAACTTCAAGGTTCATTAAAATCTGAAAAGAACAACGGGTACTTGGCATAAATACCTGTGTACATTTATGATAATATCGCTTAGTTCTTCTTAGAATGAAAAATATTTCAAACAAAATTTGTAGAGAAAATCAAAACTCACATTTTATGTTCAAAAACTTTTTTTCCGAAAATCGTGCTATTAATGAGATAATGTGGAAAAATATTGTACAGCCAGATTGGTCATATATGAAAATATAATACCGCGCAGAAAAGGTGCGCTTTGCATGATGGATAAGTAAGGCAATAATGCAGACACACACTCATAATATTTAATGCTTGCTACTTCATAATTGATTAATTCGGTCTGATCTCGGAAAATGTTTTACGGTAACACAAAAACTGCAAAACTACGCACCGACTTAGTGTGTCTGACATTACGATCTGTTTAGGCCAGTTGTACGTCTAAAGAAAGCCATGAGCAAACGAACATTCTTGCATTTCAATGAAGCATTTATGTGTGACGTGTGACAACAGTGCAAATTAGTCGGAATATTATTTCTTTGAAAAACTGGTACGTATAAATTGCGTTGTTGCCCGTGACCTAAATTTACCAGAAAAGCATTTTTGTGCAACACTAAATATTTTTATATATTTGACATTAACATGTACAGCAACAACAACACAGAAAATATTGTTGTGTTTCCAATGCAGAATGGTTACGCGAAAGCGCCACAATATTATGTTATACGTACATTGCTTATCTTTTTTGTTTAATAATAGTCAAACATATCTAGCGTTTATGGTGTCGAAAGTTAAATTGTACGTACTTTCTTAAAAGTTCAATTTGGCTGAAGCGGTAATATTTTCACATTAATATAAATAAAAGAAATTAATGAGAATTGAGAGTTGTAGTTCCCAAAAAGCATAAACATTTCTTACTGGTTGTGTTTCGTATTAAAGGCTGTGTTACTCTGTGTCATTGCGCCGTAAGTTTCACGGTAAATATTAATTGTACCGAATATAGGACAAAGAAGCAAAAGAACAGCTAATAAAATTAGAATTGTACATAGCTTTATCTTCAAGAAAGGCAATTTGGATTGACTGGAAGCTGTAAGTTGTGCATGAAGAAGCCAAAATATCATTACATAACCTTCGGGAATGTTTCACATTTCTTAGAAAATTAATCACCTTGTAAACTTAATTCACTTTTTTATTCTTACACATATTTCACAATGGAAAGAGTACCTTATAACAGGAGTAGTATTAGTAATGGTAGTGGTAGTAGCAATAATAGTAGCAGTGTTTATATTAGTAGTAAGCATGAACACGTTTATTTGAAGGGGTTCAAATTTTGGGAATCTGCAGCAAAAATTGAAATTTAATTTACGAATATATTGAAAGCAGATTACATTGAAGATTGCTTCCTAAATTTCAGCTCCACGTATTGTGGCTTTGTATCTCCTATCTAGTTGGCCAATTACATGATTTTTATACAAATAAGTAAAAGTCAATTACGAATTTTTTCTCCATTTTACCTCAAATACTTTCGATAAAATCCATAATATATACGGATATCAAACATATTTCCGTAACGTCATTAAATCGGATAGTTCGACAAAGAAAGCAATATCCAACAACAGAGAAGGCTGTTAAATAACTTCACACCAACAAACAAGTTCAAATAACCATTGCAAAAAATAACTTTAGAATGTAAATTTGGAAGGAGAAAAGTATTTGATTTTATGAAAATATTCCTGTGCTCAGGTGAAGGTAAAGAGACATTACACGAAAAACGTCATTTAAAATAGTTATTTGCTTCCAAAATTCGAAATTCTGAGTGTCAGACACCAAAAAGCTATAGAAGTTCAGGCGCGTGAGATAGATTTCAAGCCAAACGTCGTTGCATACTTTTGTAAAAGATATTCCTTCACTCTGGGGCGGAGTCACCCAGGCAGAGGAGCCAAAGTGGTCGAAAGAGGCACGGAAGTGAAACAGGTCGCTTTGCTTCTGGACTTCGTATGGAGCAAATCGCCTCGTAATAGTTAAGTACAAGAATAGAGCGTACTTACTGCCTGCACGCCGAACTTACCGCAAAAACGCTACTGCTTGCGCCCTCATTTTTCTCTTGCTCGCAGACACGTACCGTGACACAAGGCACGAAGTACAACGCCCTCATTGTTCCCTTGCTCGCAGACACGTACCGTGACACAAGGCACGAATTACAACGTCCTCATTGTTCCCTTGCTCGCAGACACGTACCGTGACACAAGGCACGAATTACAACGTCCTCATTGTTCTCTTGCTCGCAGACACATACCGTGACACAGGCACGAAGTACAACACCCTCATTGTTCCCTTGCTCGCAGACACGTACCGTGACACAAGGCACGAAGTACAACGCCCTTATTGTTCCCTTGCTCGCAGACACGTACCGTGACACAAGGCACGAAGTACAACGCCCTCATTGTTCCCTTGCTCGCAGACACGTACCGTGACACAAGGCACGAATTACAACGTCCTCATTGTTCCCTTGCTCGCAGACACGTACCGTGACACAAGGCACGAAGTACAACGCCTTCATTGTTCCCTTGCTCGCAGACACGTACCGTGACACAAGGCACGAATTACAACGTCCTCATTGTTCTCTTGCTCGCAGACACGCACCGTGACACAAGGCACGAAGTACAACGCCCTCATTGTTCCCTTGCTCGCAGACACGTACCGTGACACAAGGCACGAAGTACAACGCCCTTATTGTTCCCTTGCTCGCAGACACGTACCGTGACACAAGGTACGAAGTACAACGCCCTCATTGTTCCCTTGCTCGCAGACACGTACCGTGACACAAGGCACGAAGTACAACGCCCTTATTGTTCCCTTGCTCTCAGACACGTACCGTGACACAAGGCACGAAGTACAACGCCCTCATTGTTCCCTTGCTCGCAGACACGTACCGTGACACAAGGCACGAATTACAACGTCCTCTGTCATCATAAGTTCACCCCCATATTTTCACGTTATTTGCACCGTGCATTTTGATTCAATTAACAGTATTATAACCAACAAATGCACTTTTTGTATTTCCATTACACTCTTACACTACATATGTTTCGGCTGTGGTACAGCCATCGTCATGCGTAAACTAGTAGGTTCACTTCACTGGCACTGGTTCATTTAGTATTATCACACGTGATCACAATGTTTTGGTTTTTGTAGCTTCTGTTCACTCTCAAATGCAGGTTGTGTTCGTCTTGCGTTAAAAGCTTGAGGTATAATACTTTGTGTTGTAGATATAAGACAGTATCTCGTTGGTAGTAGTTAAAACATTAAAGTTGTTAGAATTGTTAAAAATTGTTGAAAATGCTGGCAGATGGTTTTTTATTAGATGTTGACATCCGCGTCCTGCTGTTCACCCCCATAGGTCATCATAAATTCGCAGTCCATTTCCTTCCCTAGATGTTAGGGATTACTTGTGGACATGCAGTACATCTGACATTTGCAACTGAGTGAATATAAACGGAAAATAAAAATGTATACTAATACTACGTTGGCTTTGGAAATATTTAAATTTTAACGGGTTAAAGCGAACATCTCAGTCGAGTCCATATTATCGCTGCTTCGTAATGCCGAAGTCCCGAATTTGATCAGCCCCCAGAAGTGTTATCCCAACTACGAATTTTCGTGTTGCTCCACATTCTCCCTGACATATTTTACGGCAGTAAATTCAGTTGGTGAAGATCCTTTCGTCCATATCCTTGTCAATAATAATTACTCAGTTACAATCTTTAAAACAATAGTCCTAGCATTCCACCTTATTCAACCGTAAATTACTGACAGCAAGTAAAATTGCGTAAACCATAAGTAAGTAAAGAAATAACAATGACTCGGAAAATGCAATTTCCTCTGCTGTTTCAGAACAATAAATGTTTTTATTATTTTCTGTATTCCATCTTTAAAAAGAGCACGTGACGATATTTTATTGATTGCAGCTGTAAGAAATGTGTCGCGATAAGTGAGTGGTATTTATGAAACACATTGAAATGTGCAACACAGTAAGCAACAGCTGTAAAGCAGATAGTTGGAAGCGTTTGAACGTGAAGAGTAAAAAAGTATTACGTTTGGTGTTTATATTCGTTGATCGGTATACGGTCATCCAGTACGACGAATCATATGTAGTTTAGGGTTTTTGTGGTAATAAATGAATGGCAGCATTTAGTATCAGGATTGTTGAGGGTCTGTAAAAGTTTTGCAATAACGTAAGCTGTCATTTTTACCAGCCAGACTATAAACACAAAAACGAGAGCAACATAAAAGGCTATAACGACTCAATATGCTCGTGCTTAATGTGTGTGGATGAAGATTTCCGAATTCGAATTTAATGCAATTTGTTTTCGACTCTTTCGTCGGGAATTTCATTTGCTGGCTCTTTGAAGTAAAACAAATAACACGGGCCGTGACATGTCGCCGATTTGAAAGTAAAAATTTCGCTTTTGATATCAGATCATCGTAAGTGGGTTTTGACGTGGAAAGTGGCACTGCTACAGTTTCATTTCACGGGTATTTTTATTTCACTTTCCAATCACACTTTGACCAGAGTGTAGTATTATTAGCAGTAGAATGTTGGAAGAAAGCATCGGTCATTTTTATTGCTTGACTTCTTATCGAATTAATTAAGAATAAGAATTTTCAATTTGTTAAGTAACACAATTCTGCGTCTTTCATGGAAAGACATAAGAAAATTTATTGCATACAGTTTTATATTGTGACACTTTTCTATAAAGTATCTTATACTCGAATACTTTAGTCTATCCAAGTCATTCTGCAACCGACAGTCTGTCTTTTAATTGTAAATGTTCAGTCCGTGCATTTCGGATCAATTTTTCTTTTATTATACCGACAAATTTATCACATTAAATACATCTAAATAGCGTAGTGTGTATAGCGACTCGCTACGAGCTGGACGGTCCGGGTATCGAATCCCGGTGGGGGGCGAGATTTTCAGCACACGACCAGAACGGCCCTGGGGCCTACCCAGCCTCCTGTATAATGGGTACCGGTTCATTCCCGGCGGTAAAGCGGCCGGGGTGTGGCGTTGACCACCCACCCCATCTAGCTCCAAGGTTAAAGAAAGAGTAGAACTATACCTCTATTCCCCTCTGGGCCTTCATGGCCTGTTCTACAGTGAACTTTACGTTTATTAAAAACATTAAACTGTTTCGGTAAAAATATACCGTCATCAGGTGATCAGGAAGTACAGTGTGCCAATGTTAAAATATTAAAATCCAATCCATTTGCAGTTTGTTTTAACATTGTACTCTCTAATGACTTGGTGATCGTGTATAGCTTGGAGTAATGCCTTGACTGTTTATACATATTTGATGTGGTGCATTTGTAGGTACAATAAAAGAAAAATTGACAGTCAGTCTGTCTTAGCCTCGAATAGGCCCCCCTCCCCCTTTTGTTTCTTGACCAGATGTTATTAAGCAGTGTAAACCGAAAACTGCAGATCGTCACGTTCGGGCGTCCTGCCTGAGTAGACAACTGTGTGTCTTAAGTCTAGTGTCTCGGTTTTTGTCAAGTACACATATATAAGACTGTACATTTTGAGAGCACTAGGTAAACGCAGTACTATTTACAGTGCAGGGCTAAACGTACACAATATATAGTAGGCCTCTGTGAGTCCAGGCTTTCTGAAGCACATTAGCTCGTATTTATCTGGCATATACTATATATATGGCAGCTTAGCTCCTCCGCTGCCAAGATTAATCCTGTTATATTTCTTGATTAGGCTTCGCTTTTTCCAATGTTACGAATATTTCTTCTGTCATTATTTTACTACATTTCTGTCTTTTTTCATTGGCTCGACAGCCCCTTGGGGGCCTAGGCCGCCTCATTTTTCGAGGCTTCACGAACACAATTTTAGACACACCACACTCTGTAGGACTCCTCTGGACGAGGGACCAGCTCGTCGCAGAGACCTCTACCTGACAACACACAACACTCACAAGAGACAGACATCCATGCCCCAGGCGGGATTCGAACCCACAATCCCAGTTAACGAGCGGCCGCAGACCCACGCCTTAGACCGCGCATCCACTGGGATCTACTAGATTTCTGTCTGCCTGCCTAAATTTGTGATAAAGTCATACAGGTAGGACATTTTGAAAGCCAAATGCATATCGTTGATCAGTGTGAGTCTTGAAAAGCCTTGTCAGTCGCTCGAAGACCTTTGTCCTGCAGATATTATCTCAAATATCTAAGTCTAGTTTCCATCAATATTGCATTTTACCTCAGACTACAATTATTATGTCCTCAACTACCGTTGATATTTTATTCCCTTTAACGTATTTCGTTTTCTGCCTTATCCCAAGTAACAGGAGTTTCATTACTGATTTGGGATGCACAGAACCTCTTGTCTGCTTTTGTTCATCCCAAGTCAGACCTTTGAACTAGACAGTACAAACACTTCCAAGGTGCTTCTGGAACAAAATTACCAAACCAAATACTATTCCACCACGAGGTGAGCTACGAGGGTCTTCAGACACCTTCCTCTCTTCTTGCTATATTGGGTTTAATTTCCATAAGAACACATTGTGCTAAATGCTTCAGATGATAATTCAGTCAATAGGCAATCTTAACACAGTACGTCTACACTTCTGTGAACACTGAAACTACATTTTTTTAATTTCCATTTCTAAGCACGAAATTTTTAAAATTAGGTGGATGGATTAATGTCCTTCACTATCTTCCAATACTTACGCAATGAAGATCACAGCACAGGACGCATGCCTTCCTCTTCATTTATAAATGAAAAGTGCCCTTGTTTTTACCAACGTTTTGGGATTCACTTGCTGTGAATGAACACATTTTTACGTGAATGCTAACCTTCACCTTTGAGTCTGAGATGACCTATGATATAAGACTTCATTTAATAAAAATGCCAGGAAATATAAGAGTAAAGTAAAATTGAGACACCTTCGGATCTTTCCATCCTGGACCCTTCAAAGATTATCACAATATTTAATCCAGTGTTTTAACTAGGCTATTAGTGGGAATGTTCAGGTTTCCATTCCAGCCAGAAGCAAGCGATTCTTGTTCTGTGAAACGTCCATACTGGCTCTGAGGTCTACCCAGCCTCCTAATCAGTGAATAACGGGGACTCATTCCTAAAGGTTAAATAGGCCGGAATGTGAACCTGACCGACTATTCACCCCATCTAGTGCCAAATTTAAGAATGATTGGAGCTATATCTCCATTCATCCATATTAATTCATTGTGTTCACACACATTTTACACACATTTTACTTGACTGCTACCTGGTTTGCTTTTTGAGCTGTACTGGTCCGTCCACATCGTCACACAGTAACTAAGCCATATTTTAACCCCTTCATACCCAGTTTTAAGTATATATTTATGCCCTGCTGTGTAAGGTTTAAAAATTTCACACATTGTTCTTGTGAGTTTTATATAGTCCTTGCAAAATAGTAATGACTTCACTAACAGCATTAACTAACTGATCTTTATAATGACGTTGAACTTCGTTCCCTGTGATGCAGGAATTAAATTTTATATGCGAAGTACATTTAGATGAATTCACTTTTCATATATTTAATATTGTTCTCGCATCTTTTCTTGGTCTATTCCTGCCTTCTACACCCGTTTTTCATCCTAGCTAATTTGATAAATCTAGCAGCATTTGGTGGCCGTAGTAGTAGTTCTGGTAATATTTATTACATCCTGTCCCCAGTCTCATTCCGTAATAATAATAATAATAATAATAATAATAATAATAATTTTCTTCGGATAGCTTCTAGCGAAACCTAAGAAAAATTTCGGAGAGGAATCTTAAAATGTATTTTACAGAAGTAGGGTAAAGTCATTTAAAATAGCTCAGGATAGTATTAAAATATACTGTAAAGACGTAGGGTGTAAAGTAAATTAAAAGAGCTCAAAATAATTTTAGGGACAGGATTCTGTAATCAGCGTGACATATCTTAAACTTTCCACAGAAGAACGTTTTTCCTTAATCGCTTGAATTATTTTATTCCTTAACTGTTTGAATTACTCTGTATCAGTCCCTGAAAGAAAATTCTGCACATGGAGCTTGCTATTAAAACGTAAGTTGAAGTATTCAGATTTTACCGCAGATCCTTCCAATAAATTCAGAGGTGTCTGTAAACAGGCCACGAGAGCTTTGTCGCAAAACCACACTGATTCACCATTTATAGTTACCCCTTCATTTGTCATGAGATTATACATCATGTCTTCAGCTGGCACAAGATCTTTGGGTGAACATGGAAATACGAACTCATCATTTCCACACAATTTCTTATGGAGCCTTCGTACTTTGCGGACGTCTGACTCTAACAAAACTGCGTCTTTATCTTGCTCATGTCGCTAAAGAAATTTATATCCTTACACACCACACATCATTTACACTTCCACCATGCCACGCCGTGTATCTGTCTTGTAGAGTGTTTGATTCCAAGTCCAGGTCGCAAGAAACTTCCAGTAAAGCGAATTTGTTAGACATAAAGTTTCACTGCATGTGACGGGCAATTACTGTCACGAGCTTCATGCAGCCTCCAGTTTCAGAGAGGCTAAGCAGGGAAAACTTCGGGATTAAGCGAAATTTTCATAAATTAAAAGATGTGTCTATTAGTTTGGTTAATGTCTCTTCACAAGCTGTAACTTTAAAAGTAAACTTTCCGTGTGCTTGATTAAGCAACACGACACGAAGCATAGGCGGAAGTGGAGATACAAATCTGATGCATTGTTAGCTTCGGCGCTAGATGGGAATGAGTGGCCAGCTTCACAAAACGGACTCTTTACTAGAGGAGAAAGAGCCCCGGTAGCGATTGGTTAAGAGGTTTGATGGGTCTGAGTGCCTCTGGACTCTTCAGAGAAGAGAAGAATTTTCTTTCCCCTGACGGGAAGGGAAATATTATTCCTCGGTTGTAAAGAACGTAGCCTAGTGACTTATACTCTTACCTTTACAAGGCATGTGTCAGATAATATCAAGTATGAATGCTTAATTGGGAAATAATTTTTAGGCGGTCTAACTGACTGGGCCCTCATACCGTAGTCATGGGATGGCGAACCATTCGCTTCGTTGCAAAGATTGGCATCAACCGAGATACAAGCTGGCTCCAGTAATTTACAGAATTGTTTTATATTAGTGTTTGCAGCCGCTTCATAGTCCAATAGCTCACGAAGCCATTAATGTTTTCATAACATACGCTGTCCTTTTTAAGTTTCGACCCACCAACACCGTGAAGAGAAAGTTACAAGTATACGCAACGCCGTGTGTGTGATGTTGATGATTTTGAACCATAAAGTGTATGAAATCGAGTTTAAGAAGCCATCTTACAAAAGAAATTATCGGTTTCACAACCACAGCCAAGATAAGAACAGAAAGTGTGCTAACTAATGTGCAGGATAAGACACGTCATTACGCTTATCAGGCACTAATGCAGCAACAGTGACGCCTTGCACAAATTATCATTGGCAAGAACTTGTAATTTAAATCTGGTACCAGACAGTTAAATTTTTGCTGCCCTTTTTCTGGTAGATGATGTGAGGTAAAGCTATCCCATTACAGGCCTGCACAGACCCCTAAGTTTCCAGGAGTTTGAGGCTCCCAGATTTCCAGAAAATCGGCACATGAAGGTGGTAAGTTTGTCAGCCCTACGCACCGGTTGCCTTTACCCCCCAGGAAGTAATCCTGGTTCTCATTTCTGTTAGAGGCTGAGTCGAGCCCAGGGTCATAGTGCGGACGGAAGTGTTAAGTCACTGAAAAATTCCAATGACCCATCGGGAATCGAATTCGCGACCTTCCGGCTTGTAGCACAGTGCCTCAACCAACTGGCCACCGCCCGGTAGATGAAGTAACCGAATACAAACTGAATGACAAAATTCGGCCAACCTGCACAACGGCTAGGAGGGTACTCAGCCTCATGCTGGGGGTATTTTTCTGGGATTAAGCGGCCAGAGTGTAAACCTCACCACTTAACGTTAGGCAGTGTCTGGATAGATTATCGATTACTCTTATAAGATACGTTTGTCACATGCGTTTGTGTTTCTTTTAAAATAATTATAGGTTTATCATCGGTGGATTTAAAATTTGGAACATATTTTGTACTAGTAGATCTGCTTTACATGTGTCTATTTCATAGATAAATATATGCCGTCAACTGTTTAAACCCCATTGGAAACTTTAGACATACATCACCTACTGTAACATTAACAAACTCTCTAGTATGCCAGCAAAGTGTGTTTATGTGCGTGAAACGATGCTCCAGTTAATTATTATTTATTTTCCTAAGTGTCATTAACCGACTGTATTTATAATGCAGATGGCCCCTATTCACTGTGAGGTAGGAATAGAATTTGTATATATGTAGGTGTAATTTAGGCAGACGTCGGTCTTCAGAGAAATGAAAAAAATTCTTCGTAAATACACCATTAGGAACTCGATTTGATATATAACTCAGGCGAAAGCCAGTCTACAAAGAATATTAATGCTTCTAAAGTTTCAAATGTTTCACATGCTTATAGCCACATATCTTACCAACAACAAATCTGACAATATTAAAATTGTGTGTCTTCACCGTCTACATGACTTACACATTTGTTTGTATGTAGTATGTGGCTCCTGTAGAATAACTGCCTTGTCACGCAACACCATCTTTATACCACGTCGATCACATCTCGTCAGCAATTTAACACTAATACTTTTTTAATATTCTAACCGTCGTTTCAGTCAGGCACAAATACGTAGATGCATATTTTTTCCTAACTTACATAAAATATGCTTTATTGTGAATAATAAGTTTCTTTGTGCTGATAAAAATATTTTGCTATTTAGAGTTCAGTAGAATATTTAAAAAATGTTGACATATCTCAAGTACTTTAGAAAAACAATAAGAAATCGGAACTGCATTTATGAATAAATTAGGAAGGGATTTAATTCAGGGAATGCTGTAATATTTGGTCCAAAACTTTTGTCTTCTCATTTGTTATCTATGTATGTTTTATATAATCATTAGGCCACATAGAACTATAATTTTTTCAGCTGTTATATTTGTGAAACTTGGTCTCTCAAATTAATGGAGGAAAAGAGTGTTTGGGAATAAGATGCTGAGGAAGATGTCTAGGACTAAGATGGAGAAAATAACACGAAACTGGACAAAACTGCAAAATGAGAGGCTTCACTATCTGTGCACGTTACCACATAATATTCGGCGGGTCACGTCAAGTAGGATGAGATGTGTGGGGCATATGGTACATAAAGGGAGAATAAAAATGCCTACGGGATTTTGGTGGGAAAACCTGAAGGAAAAAATTATTTCGAATACCTAAGCGTAGGCAGGATTATGATATTAAAATGAAACTTGATGAAATAGGATGGACGAGCTTGGACTGGATTCATCTGGCTTAGGACAGAAGCAAGTGATGCGAAGTTATGGGCATGGTAATTCAACTTCGGGTTCTATAAAGTATGGCGAATTTCTTGATTGACTGAGGAAATATTAGCTTGTAAAGGACTTTGCTCCGTAGAGTTAGATTTTTATTAAATGTGATGATGATGACGACGAAAATAACAATAATTTAATTAAATTATCATTTAGTAAAGTGCTAGTTTAACAGCACAATGACCAATTACAAGAGTATCACAAAATAGTTAGGGCACAACTTACACAAATAAGCACACACAAACAACAAAACAATCAACAAAACGTAGCCTTATGACTTCAATTGAAACACAGGTTAGCTAAATAATTAAAACCGTAACTCATATGAAAGGTGCTATTGCCTTAAAATATGTTTCAAAGTATAATTCGGTTGCTAAATGTATCTACGAGTATATCACTGCTTACAAAAGCTAAAATTTCACTTAGTTAAAATAATTGGAACCATAACTGAAATGAAAGGTGCTACTGGGTAAAATCTGTTTCAAAGATCTAATTTGCTTACTAAATATATCTCAACTAATATATACTAATAGGTACTATTACTATAAATAATAATAATAATAATAATAATAATAATAATATTGTCACTGACTCTCAGAAAGACTGCCTCCGGTATATAGAATTTACCTACGATATTGTAATTCGCCATCGCTCACAAAAGCCCATCCTTCTGATGCACCCAGTTACTGAATTCTGCATACTGCAAGTCTCGAACAAACGGCCTATGAAGAAGCAAGCAAGCCGACCCAATTAAGACGTTCAACCAGACATGCAACCATAACGTTGTGTTCGCACGCAAATCCTTCCTGATATTTCTGGAGTGACCCCCGCCCCCATTCCCTTTAGGCTGTTGTGGGTTAGATTACAAAACCGAAACACAGTAATAATCAAAAATGAGTGAAGGTTTTATCTGCCTTCCTTCGCTGCCGGATATACCACTACTGAATGCGTGCTACACGCCCCTAAATGTACAGTTTCAAACCAGAAACAGGCTACTGAAGGCGAACCTTACTTCGAAGACTTAAAATCAAGGCCAATCTATATGTGGTTCCAAAAAAATATATGTTAACATTAATTTTAAAACAATATGAACAAATATTCCCTAAGCAATAGAGCATCTTTATAACTTCAGCTTTCATTTTCATTAATGTTCTTATTATATTCCTAGTATATTCCTATATTCCTATTCGAGACGCTTTTCAATATATGGCACCTTTATCCTGAACACCAAATAGACAAATAAACTGCAGTTTTATACACACTTAGCTTAGCGATTGAAAGAAAGACACAGACAGCGCTTCTGTTTGATACACATACTGTAGGCGTACACGCGAGTCTAACGATCGCTGGCTGAGGTGCAGAAATTTGCTTTCTATTTTGAGGACTCCTCTTTTAAATCCTACTTAAGCACAGAGATTTTTAGGCACATTATATGTCGAATATATATATTAGAAGTGACCAATGTTGTTTCGCGGTATAAGAAACTCTAGGTTCTGGTTCACTGAAACTGTGATCACATGCGCAAGTCCCTCTCTTTGTGGTGTTTTGTGACCACTTTGCTGAGACATCCCAAACATGGACCCCGTTTAATATGTACCCAGTTCAGTGAAATAATATTTTGTATCTTTCACCTACTCAGTATGAACTTATACTTCCATCAGAATTTTTAAAAAGTTTTCAAAATTAGCCGCAAATACAAATATATACGACATTAATGGTAGGCCTGTTGCGATCTTTACGACTACAGTATTTTGCAATGTCCCTTCAATTCCCAAAATCATTATTTAACAACCTGAATAAAAGTTAATGGTTGCACACAAATGTATTGCAAATTAAATAAAAAACACTCTTGATGGCGTACGATTCAACTGCTAAGTTTCTTCTGCGTGAATTCATTTGAATGTTAAATTTTCTTAATACCCATCTTTTGCCGTGCATAGAAGCGTACTTCGTTTCTCTAATGTTTATATTGTAGAAGACAGAGACACACTTCATTTGTCAGATGTCGTACATTACTCTTCAAATGTTTCGTTCTAATGTTAATAATATTATGTTCACTTAATGACTCAGTAGTTGGAAACGAAAATAATACTTTAGTTTTAAATCTGCTTACAGATGGCAGAATAAGGCGATGTGGCGATCTTATGAAGTAGCAGATTCTACCAGCAGATGGCAGGATTAAGGCTTCTAGTGAGGCAAGTTTGTTTGCACACTTAGAGGGTAAACTGGATCCTTTCCTTAATAACAGCTCAGAACATGACAGATGTTCCGTTCCTGGCCAAACAAGTATATACACTGCTCGTATATCGTTAATACCATGTCGAGTTTCATTAAAAATGTAAGAACACGAAAAAGCTGAATGAGGTCTAAAATGATGAAGTGTAAATCAACATTATATTGCCTGGACAAAATAATTTCACCGTTACCTATAAAATATGGTTCTAATTTATTAGGTATTGTGGAAGGTGTTGATTGTAGACAGATAGACAGACAAACGGACAAACGGATAGGTATGACGATACAACCAGGTGATGAGCTAATCTGCAGCAGGCCCCTTTCTGAAAATCCCATGTGCATTTCTTTAAGGCGTGTTTGTATTTTGCCCGAGAAACATACCAGTGAAAATAATTCATTTATAGTAACTTTGCAAGACACATTTAAATAGAATGGCGAAGATCTACACCTGTACGTAAGTTATGGCAGCTTTGATAAAATTTGTTGCCGTACGTATATGTTTTTGTGAAGTCTAGAAATTTGTCGCAGCGCCTGAAAATGTTGTCCTGAACCGTAAAATATTCCAAAGTAATTATTTATGCCCGAGTTTGAATTTTGTGGAAATCAAAGCCTAACAATCGTTGGGTTACAACAGAGTTCAACTGAGACAGTGCACAGTCAGGACAACAATCTTTATTTAGGGTCATTGTCATTCGTGTCTTTTATGGCAATTTATTGGTGGATATTTCATTTGCGGTGTTATTAGGCGGCGCGAAATTCGACTTGTGTGTTTATTAGAGGGTGCAGACAAATACACACCGATTCCCTATGCACTGTTTTGCTAGAAATTGTTTTTTTACCTGGCTCATACTCCAAAGAATGCCGTCTTTCCTTTGTTATAGCAATTTTCTTTGGGCTGCTTTAGTCGAATTGAATTCCGGTTTTCGAAACCACAACAGGACTCTTGTTGCTTACATAATTACGCGTAATATGTCCCTAAATGATATTTCTTTCATTCGTATCTGCACCGCCTCTATCGTACTCGTAGTATTACATGAGCAATAATTAGGGGCGTTGTCACGTTACGTAAAGCATTCATAACATTTCTACCTTCCGGGCTGACAAATGGTAAACCAAACTCAAGGTTGCTGGTTGATGTTTGGCAGTAGATATTCGACATGCAGCTAGAAATTAACGAATCGATAATAACAGACTAAGACAAGTTGGACATCTTAATAAAGGTTTTCGATGTTTGAAACTTGGAGTCTGCTCTTATGAAATAATTAACTGTAACTAGCTGCAGCTGTTCTTCGTTACATCTTTCAAGCACGATATACGATCAGGGCAGTATAAAACAGAATCCAAGCAGCATTTAAAATCAGCAGTCGGAAGTGTGAATTGGCATATAGCTTTCTGCATAACAACAAGCCGTTCCTAACAGGAGAAGCAAATACTACTTATCTTTTGCATAGATTACTAGACCAGTAGATCCGCTACTGTATTATCATTTTCCTCTTACTTTGCTTTTGGGGGAAAAAATCCTCTTATGTACAAATTCCGTGTACGTTGATTTGTCGGAAATGAACATATAGATCCACATTCTTGACGTACAAGGAGTATTTTCTCGTACAGCATGTGTTTATGCTATATCTTTGTATCATATTTCACATGCCTAGCTCAAATATTATTACTTACAGCAGCCAAACCTAAAGCTAAAGGGAAAAAATAAATTTCGGAGAATCTCCAAGTTGTTATTTTACGTTCAAAAAATATTACCATAACAACAGTCCACATTTCCCCAAGACACATCAATTCAGAAATCTAAACTAAATTGGCCCAATTTTGCTCCCGGCTCAAAAGTTCGTCCATCCACTCTGTCGTAATTACTGATTGCCTCAAACTGATCAGTACTTCAATATGGCGACCTACAATGGCGCGTTTTCTTTGTGGATGTGAGTTACTGTACACTACACAGTAACTATACTGTGAATATTATCATTAGCTGTTATACATTCTTTACAAAATTCTTGATTAAGCTAGTCACAACAAGACAGTCAATGTGCGTATAACGTAACACTGAGGCGCATTCGCATAATCATTATTACCGTAGAAAAGCAACAAGCATTAAATATTATGAGTGTGTGTCTGTATTCTTGCCTTAGTTATCCTGCAAGCTGATCGCATCTTTTCTACGCCGTCTTATATCGTCATCTATGACCTGTCTGGCTCTACTATGTTTTTTCACGTTATCTCATAACTGTCACGATTTTCGAAAAAAAAAATTATCGAACATACAATGTGTGTTTTGACTTCCTGTACAAATTTTGTCTGAAACATTTCTCATTATAAGAAGAATTCAGCGATACATTATCACAAGTGTATGTAGGTCTTTCTCTCAAGTGTCCGTTATCTTTTGTCAGATTTTAATCAAACTTAAATTACCTGGAAAGATTTTCGAAAAATCTTCAAATATCGAATTTCATGAAAATTTGTCCAGTGGGAGCCGAGTTATTCCATACGGATGGACAGACGTGACGCAGCTGATTGTCACTTTTCGCGATTTTACGAGCACACCTAATCTCACAGCTGCTGTTTGACGTACTCATATACGTAAAATAAATAGAAAGATTACAGCATTCAATTATGAATTTTGTCCCTTGTGTAAATAGAATTTCCATGTCTAGTATTCAGTGTCTGAATTTAACACAACAGAATAAAAAGCAAGAAGGCAAGTGATTGAAAGTTTGCAAAGTATGATAAGGAAGCCAGTGCTTAAAATAAAATTTTACAATGAGTGTATGTACCATATTTGGTAAATACTGCTGTTAGAATAATAGGCTTGTTATTAAACAATAATTTTTGTAAAACCAAATAGAAAGATTGCGTACTGAAAATACCGGGGTTGGGGGACGTAATCGTATGTACAATTTCGCTCAATAAATAAATGTGATATATTTTGAACTTATTACGTAAGTAGCATTTATGTTTCGTAGTTATGTGTATTAGATGAAACCTCATATACTGTGAACTAAATCACTAACTTCTGAATAATACAACATTAAAGTCGCGGCTTCAGGTGCCTTCACAACTAACCGTCTGCATTGTCAGCCAGATAACTATGAATCCTGAACAACATTAATCGAAGGCTGTTCATTCAAGCGTCATTCCTGCGTAATTAACTACTATTATTCCCGCTGCCTAAGACTTTTACAGCTTCTAATTAACTCTGTGTGTGTGTGTCTGTCTGTGTGTGTGTGTGTGTGTATAGGAATGTCATATGCAATCGATCAGTATCTAGTTATACAAAACAAATGCAACAGTGCCATTTTTTCAGGCAAGGTATCTGTGATGTTTACTGTTTTCCCGTAAGTCTATTCTAGTTTTAAACTCAGTATTTGTCAGAGTAATACTTTGTCACCGAGGTCTATCATCCAGTGTTCATAAGAAATGCTACTTTGTTTCTGAAGTAACTCTGTAGACCTGCATTCAACTACAGATCGTGTTCAAAATGACTTACTAAGGGTAAGGTCAAATACGCGTAAGCTATGCGTAATTTCAGGCTTCCACCGCGATGTAGACGAGATCTGAGCACTTCTGGGATATTACGCAGCGTCGAGTGGTAATTCTGTACCGACGTTTCGGGTTAACTTATCGGTCCCATCTTCAAGGGTAAGGAAGTCTTGTTGGACTTCTTGAAATGTAAATATAAAATATAAAATGTAATGGTAAGGTGTACGTTTTGACTTCTTATGTGCTTCTTTCATAGGTGACACCGTTTCTATGCATAGAAAGAAACCGGCACTAAGAAAGTATCATTTTAGTTTTACACCGATATACTAAATCTGTAAAATTTGTACGCCTTATGTAATATTAAAATTTTGTTGCTTCTTCGTAAGAGCTGAATTACCGGGTTTGATTCCTGTCAGTGGCTGGAACTTTTCTCTCAAGCGTAACATCCAGACAAGGTACTTCAATATGCTCCCGTAGCTTTGTAGTCTGTATCTCTTTTGCGATAATGAATTTAACTACATGAATTGATGTTGGCAGTAAAACAGGGAAGTCCTTATGTTGCTCATCCTGAAACGTACATCCCAGCTGTTTCTATTCCAGCTAAACATTCCGCTGTTGATTTGGACCTTATGAAATGTTGCCGTCTTGCAGTACTCCACACAATAGGCGACTTTGTGCGAAACAAACTAAGAAGAGTTTTTCTTGCAAAGAAAAAGCGCTATACGCTGGTCTGCCGTCAACCAGATGTCTTCACTCCTTCGATCTGTCCCCTGCGGTGTTGAAGGCCGGTCGGACATAAATGAAAGTCTCAATGCACATGCATTTATCTGCACCGACTTCTTTATATTGCTATGGGCTTATAAAAAGAACAATGCAGCATTTCCAAGTGCGTCATTTATGTACGGCAAATTGTTGTAATGTATCTGTCTTCTGTCCCTGATGCGCATGCGCAATCACGTGAAACACAAAATAACTTTATGTAAATTTACGTTGGTAAATGCCTATGTAAGTTTGGAGAAGCGACAGTGCCTTGACTGCTTTCGGCTATGTAAAGCCTTAAATACTATACCGTCAATGTTAAACCATCAATTTGTTAATGAGCCTATAACATAAATATTACTTCGCGGTAAATGTGGACATGTGTGTCTGTTCTCTGGATGTGAAACTGCGGCAGATGTAAGGTAACATGAGAGTTTAAGGCCTAAGGAAATGGGTGTAGAACGTGATGAGGAAAATGAGATTAATGAAAGAGCAGTAAAATGTGTGGTATTAAATCTAAAGGCCGCAAGTTGATTGCAGTTCTGAAGCATGCACTAAATATTCGCGTCGAAAGGATTTTTGGAAGAATCCAAAGGAAACCAAATATTATGGAGAGAAGCACGTGGTTTACTTATATTTTTTAAAGGAATTTTTAACATTATGGTATTAAAATAATGAGGTTGCTTTGTAACAGCATCCAAAAGAATTGATACAAATCGTTTGTTTCACATTTCAAGTCAAATTATTAAACTATAAAATACGTTAGTTTACTGACCCTTTTTTTTATAAGAGTGTGAAACTTGGTTACTCAGTATGTGGGGAAGACCATAGATTGAAGATGTTGGTAGATAAAATGCCGAGAAGAATATTTGGACCTGACGGCCGAAGTAACAGAAGGAGAGAAAAATTATGCGAGTACAAAAATTAGCTTAATAATTTGCAGACTACTTTTCCCGTATAAAATTATAAGTCAAAGTTTGATTGACCCAAACAAAGCGTCTTTCCTTCCAGTATGTACAAGAATGGTCTCAATGAAGTATTTTGTAAAGGTGTTGGGTAGAAATGCTGACAGGTTTGACAACATTTCGAAAAAGTTTAAGCTTTTACGCAACAAAGGTAAAGAATGAGCCCTTTTTGGGCCTCAAATCTTGAAACTGTTTTAAGTGAGAAATTTAAATATACAAATAAACAAGTCGAAAAATGAGCATTATTTGACCTAAAAATGTTATTCAGATCGTCTTAGGAAATGATAATAACCAAGCTTATTAAATTATTGTAGGTAACAAGCAGCATAAGCTTCAGAATTTAGACAAGCACACTAACTTGAAGTGTTATTTCTTACGTTTATATAGGTCAATTCGCCCCCCCCCCCCTGCTACCCACCCGCGATCTTGTTAGTTTCAATGATGTTAAGAAGTGAGCAGATTTCACCAGGATGTAAAGGAAATGTACAAGAGATATGAGGAAAGGCGAATTGTGATCTCAGTACTACGTCACTGCTGATCTTTGAAATTGCGGCGAAATCCGTAAATGTTAATGTACAGTAACGTTTTTTCTTAAAGTATTTAGTGAATAAAAAATATTCCTTAGCGGGTCAATATTTTTCGTTTTTACTAGTATATCTTTATATTTCAGTGCCTTTGCAAAGAAAATGTATTTATTTATTAAGACATGATAGACGAATTTAACCACATAACATTATATAACCGTGAAGATGGGACCGATATGTTGTCCCAAAACGTCGGTAAACAATTACCACACGACGCCGCGTAATATTCCAGAAGAGCGCAGATGTCATCAACATCGCGGCGGTAGCCTGAAATCAAGATTATATAACCTTGATTTCAGACAACATTACATGTATTACATTTCTCCTATTTATAAGCGAAATTTAAAGAATTAAAAGTATTGATTTACGACACGCTTAACGCAGTTGCCGGAAGCGACTCTTTGTAACCAATAACTGTTCTAAACATCATAGACAATCCTGTTTACTTACGTACTGAGGACGATAAAAATTAAGTGACGATGCTGCAATTTTGTATGCTTTCCCTATCTTCAGTATTGATTGGTTCATAGGATATTAATTGGTTCAATAGGATATTAATATTAAAATGACATATTACTTTTTCTTTCAATGGCTCGACAGCCCCTTGGGGGCCTAGGCCGCCTCATTTTTCGAGGCTTCACGATCACACACTTCAGACACACGACACTCGGTAGGACTCCTCGGGACGAGGGACCAGCCTGTCGCAGAGACCTCTACCTGACAACACACAACACTCACAAAAGACAGACATCCATGACCTAGGCGGGATTCGAACTCACAATCCCAGTAAGCGAGCGGCCGTAGACCCACGCTTTAGACCGCGCTGCCACTGGGATCGGCGAAATTATTACATTTCAACAAGAAAGTAAAAATTAAGGTTCAAAAGTTTCAAAAGGTACAAAAATGTATTAAGAATTAGAACTTTAAAGAAATTATTTAATTAAATTATTTATAAAATTGCAGGGTTTACGTCACAGAAAAAAGGCTATGTCTACCATAAAGACCAACCTCTTAGTTCTGTACAGGAAAATAATCGTTATTTATTTTGAGAACCATACGAAACGCACAGATGATATGGATAAAATACCGAAATGTTTGCTGTGACAGCAGTTGACATGTGAAGTAACGACAGTCCATTGAGACGTTAAAGGGAGTACCATGAAGTAAGCTGCGCACATATGTTCCCATCAATATTTCTTTGAGTCTAACAGCATAAGTTGTCCTTCAACAGTGCATAAAGCAAATTAACACACATTTCATAGCGTTTCAGATGTTTGCTTTTGGTACATAGATATATAAAACAGTTCTCTACAAAGCAGCACGTTTGGGGTGGGGCAATTAAATTTATTCTTAGACGATTGAGAATGGCGTGATACAAAGTATAATATTCTCAAAGTGTGTTACAAAATGATTCGTCGATTGTTAGTTTATTTGTCTGTAAATGAAGTGCAATTATTGGTGATTATCTTTGTAGTAAGGGTGAAAAAATAATTTTAATATTATAACGTGTCTTGAAACCATTCTCATTCCAAGAATGAATTATGCCAAACACAATATCAACTTTTTTGTTAAGCGGACATGAAAATCAGTACCAGTGCCAATAAAAAGGGAAAAGAAATCAAGCCCCTACCGAGAGAGTAAATTGAACATGAAGTTTCCTTGTCAGAGAATCTGCGCCATGCTTGCGTTCAACTCGCAAAATAATCACTTGAAGGTCTCTTCGATATCACGCTTTTCTTTTATGTCGCTGGCAGCAAGGCGTTTCTGAAGGAAGGGCATAAACGTAAAACAAAACTAAGTGTAAGGAAACGTAAGATGGAAGTGTGCCCTTTAGTTTTGAAAGCAAACAAATTCCTAGAAAATTTTTTGTGGATTCGCAGTACCAAGTTTCATCGAGATCCTTGGCGTACATTAGGAGAAGGAATATACGGATGAGTTAAAGCTTCTTATTTAATGATTAGAACAAAACAGACCCACAAAATTAATCGCACTCCATTGAAAAGAGCAAGGTACGGTCTTTAAAATAACTGTGTAAATTCAGTGTGCTCCATTTTTTGCCCCGCGAACCTCAAAACGTTTTTCGACCACGTGCCAAACTGTTAACGAAATTATTAGCTTGACACGTTGGAGTTTTGGTCAGTGCTCCATTTACGTGAAAACAAACCGAAAGCTGTATCTCAGCATTCTTGAATAGACAGTTGCCTGAGCCATATTTCGGCCAATAGGGATCCACTTCTGGACTCGGAAATCTCCATATCTGACACCCCTCTCGGATTCTTATTTTGGGTCTTTGTGTAAAATCACGTTTACCTTCTCCAGCGTCTAACACCTGTACAGTTTTAAGGACTAAATAAGAAAAAGGACTGCGAAGCTTAACACATTTTGTTTTAAAACATTTGGCACAAATTCTAATGTAAACTTGATGTGCGCGAAGCAAATTGGAACGCACATGAGTTTACAGAGGGCTTGAAGAGGAACTTTAAATTTCTCTCTACATAGTTGAATGTTTGTCTCTATGTGACTAATACTTCGCTAATGACACCTGTTTGTAACCTCTCACATTATTTGTAATCACTCTGTGTATGATTTAGAAGTAAATACTGATTAAAGCAAACGTATGTTTTACACGATACAAAATCAAAGTGATCAAAAAAACCAAAATGCAGATATACGTGATTTGTTAAGTCATCCCAAAATGTAGGAAAGCTAAAGAACATAAACGAGATTCATGTTGCAGTAAGTAAAGAATAAGTCCTAAAAGTGATTCTTATGATTCATTTCGAAAAATGTAATCTGTTGTAGTTAAGACGAAGGTGACTCAAGAAAAGCAAAACTGTGGCTTGTGACTGCTTCTAGCATATTGTTATTTCTTTCAGTAATTGTGGGGGTAAGAATCTTGAGTAGCTCATCAAATGGTGGACCAAACAACCTCAAACAATTTTATAGTCTTTAGGCTCACTCAGACTTAAGTCTGTCATAAAATTTTCTTGTGTATATGTGGTCTTCATTTTCACCATTCTTTGGTCCAGTGGCAAATTTTCTGTTTCTTTGTTTTGCCTGAGGATGGGGACGGAGCCAGTCCCGAAACGTTGCATTTAAACGAGCTAACGCGGCTGAAAGCCCGAGAAGACTATATTGTTTCTATTTCTTTTTAAAAAACAGGACTAAAGCAATGGCCACACAAGGAGCATTGGTATCATTCAAAATGTTTATTTTCCCTGGCCTACAAACAAAATAAAATATTGCGCATTAATATTGAGTCTTCTAGGGATAAATACATTGCAAAATATTAATTTAAGGCAATGGTACTGACAGTCTAGGGGCCGAAGTAAATACTGCTTGTATGTGGGTCAATGTTGTTAAAAGTTCTGTAAAGTCTACTTGCATTACCGAAAAAGAGATGGAACAAGTATGTTAAGGGGGATGTTATAAAGGTATGTCATGTAGATTGATGGTGCCTGGAAGTGGCGGATTTCGGTATTAGCAGTGTTCAGTCTCTTGGTTTGGCTATCGTAATATGTGTTCGTTATATTGGCAAATTAAAGTATAGTTTGAAGGTTGACAGTAATAATCCTGTTGCATAATGTTGCTGCAAGTTCATGCTGCATTCACGTGCCACGTCTGGACTTGTTGTTGTCAATTGTGCATAATGCAAATTCCGTCACAACTCCTGTCGTCTTTAAAGTCTTAAGGTCATGACATTATATAAGAAGGTTATTTTATACTGGAGATCAAAGATAATATAAATCTAGTTCGTGTTGCTACTCTTAGATAAAGGAACTGGTTATTTCTGGGTCTGACACGAAAGCAATTCCGAAAGTCTTCATACATCCGGGGCAGTCAGCAGGAACTTTCGTGCCGAGTACCGCCCAAGTAATATCTGCCGATGACACTTGTCACAGACGTGACAAGCTGCGTTCCAACGCTCCACACCTGCACGAGCTGTGGTCCACGGATATCTATCAGAAGCAACGCCCTGCTTTGTGTCTATCTAGACTTCCCTTTCACAATCCTCACTCTGAACATGAAATTTTAAAACACTCCAGTAACAGTTCCTAAATAAAGTCACAAAATAGCTAGAGAATTGTATTAAGAAGAAAAGATTATGCGAAGTGCATGTATAACCTAACACAAGCAGCGTTTGTTTCTCTGCATTTTATACTTGTCTCGGATTGTCATACCATTTATTACGTTGTGGTCACATTTTATTGCTCTTCTTCATAATTTTACACATATTATAGGATGTTATCACTATTACTAGTGTGGGCCAGTATATTCTGTGCAGAACTTATTATATATATATATACGTTAATTTGTGAACATTTATACGTCATACATAACCTCAAATTTCACCCTGTTTAAGCTGTTTTAATGACAGAATTAAAAAAACGTTTTTTTACAAAATCTGTATCTATGACCATAATCTGTCTAAACACCAATCATTAATTATTAAACATTATGATTTCACGTTTTAATTACCTCAGTTTTGCGTCATGTGAATCGCATCAAGGGAAATGAAAATTAGTATTGATTATTATCCATTAATATTTAATACTATAAATTACTATGAAAGTGAACCATAGTAAATTTTGTAACCAGTATTAAATATTGTAACATATATGACAGTGATTACCATGGATATATTTTGATTGTAATACCAACAGAACACGAGGGAGAAATAAAACGTAGGTGTATTAGATGGTGTCGGAATTGTTCCTTGAAGATGGGAAGTAAAAGAATATAGAAAATTGCACTTATCGGAACTTCGTGATTTGTAACATTCACCATATACATTAGGCTTATAAATCAGTAAGGATTATATGGGAAAATCTTGCGGTACGTAAAGGAGATGTGGAAAATCTATGCTAAATTGCAACGGGAAGGTATGACGGAAAGAGAGCACTTGGAAGAGCCAGAAAGTAGATGGCAGAAAAATTAGTTTCCTTTCTAAAGTCGGCAGCAAATTTCAAAGTCACATGGTTGCAAATACCTCAGAATGGGATTAGCATAAACAGTAAAGCACTTGAAGTTTTAAATTTGTTGTTGTTGCTGCTGTTTTTGTTGTAACGGCAACGATATTCCAGCAGGATTTTCACATCCCTGTAACCACAGCGTTTCTTTCATTAATTTCGGAGAAAATTAATGACACATTATTTTCCTTTCCCTTCTAACGCACAGACAAGTCTCTATAAGCGTAATGTTAATATAGCTTTTCAGCGATATCTTTCGTCATTCATGTAGTGTCATTATTTTGGGTTTTACGGTAAATCGTATGTAATAAAGTTTAATTGGCTTCGATAGTCGGAAGTTAGACTGGGCTACGTTAGCAGAGGACACGGTTTAGTGACTGGTTTTTATGAACATGACAATGGACACTGATATTTCACACAAAGCGGGAAATTTGTAGGATGTCTGAGAGACTATCGGGTGTAGAAAAATATTGTGCACAGTGGAATTATTCACTTAGATATTTACTTCATCGGTCAGTTATTTAGTTACTTAGCCCGACAATGAAATTCGTGCTTTCAGAATCTCACATATAATCACAGTGTTAGGAAAAATTTTGTTTCTGAATTAACTGTTCCAAAAATATCTATTTTGAGCATGACTTACTGCGTCTTGCTGAGAGAATGTAATGTATGATGTACTGTATTATATGATCATTTATTTTATCATATTAAAGATTATATATTATTTACTGTAAGTTTCTTTATCTAAAAGATTGTAAAATTGCTTCATTGACTGTACACTGTGGGAACTGAGTGTTTCAGCCTTAGGATGGATAACATGGAGGGGGGAGATTCACTCGTCGCGACGCTGTAACGCAACATTACGTGTTCTTTCTCTCTTTGACGTTCCGACGTGATGAGAAAAATATCAGACATGCAAGCAGACCTACAGAAGGGCAGGGCCCTATATTTACCCAACAGGCACCATGCCAGGTGAGGGGAGGAGACATGACAATATTCGAGCTTGGGAAAAAACTGTCTGTCCGTAATACACATACTCTTTTCTACAACAGTCGTATTTTAATACGCTGTTCCTTATTATTTTATGTTTCTTGCTCGAATTTAAGAGTAGTGACATAATCCTGTGTTTAGATTCTGACAATATGAAATGGATCTCGGTAAAATTTATTATTATGAGCCTATTGATTAACTTGTTGAAGCTATACCTTATATACCAAGTGTTTCAGTTCAAGTTATAGACCTTGCCAGAATTGTGTTATTGTGCAAAAATTATTACCTCTTATAGATTACATTGGAATCTACAGACCTCACTCCAAAATTCTTTGTCATGGCAAATATGCATATTTAACAAGACAGAGAAAAATAATTTCTGATTTCGTACATTGTAAATGATATTGTAGAAATTGCTTGCAACAATAGAGTTGTAATCTGCAATAACTGAACGTTATAACAATAATGTATACAAGATAATAAATAATTCGTTCGGTAAACATGCACGCAGTCTTCTCCAGTCTCCTATACGTATTATCTCTTAGTTTCGAATGTCCTACTTAGCATCTGTTCGCCTTCAATCTCCTTTCATTAAGTAATGCCAGGGACCGCGTTTCGCCCAGATTAAAAAACAGACCAAACTAGAGAGTGTATATTTCAATTCTTACAGCAGAGGACAGGGTAAATTATTTTAAATTTAATGTACCAAGCATTTTGCTACCATAATCTGGGCCGTATTTTTTCGTGAACATAATTTTGATTTGTTACTTTCGGACACAAGTACCGGAGATTTGTCTTAGTCGGAAATGATTTGTGATATTTATATTACGACTGTTGTCTGTAATCCTTTCACAAAACGTAAGCATTGCTAAGTCTGGTGTTTTTAACTTTATACTGACTCCTTTTATTGTCTAAAGTAGAAATTCTAGGTCTTTCGTTGTATTATTTGCGTTTCGCACAGCATTTGATACCATCAACAAAAGTCATAATCCATGACCTAAAAAATAATAGACAACGGTCGTCAACGAATTATAGAATCAATATAAAAATTAAAAAAGAATAAGCGTCGACGAAATTACGCCGTGTAGACTGATAGAATTACTGAATTAGGGACTAACATTAGTGTTACGAAATCATGTAAAATAGAGTTAAACATAATGTCTCATAAGTCTGTAAATTTCTGCTGCACTACACGGTGTCTCATGTCAGACGACAGTATATTTCTTAATTATCATCGCAAAAACCACCTTTCTCAAATGAAATGATGGAAGTAACCAAGACACTTCCTTTCTGAATGGCGTACCTGTTTCCTATTTTCAGGTGTATACAACGAAATTTAGACGTGTAGGTTTATATCTGATAGTTCCAACCAGTGACAGTTTCTGTGATTACGTGTCTTCATCCCTGTAAAATCCAGAACACAGGTGCTTTACGAGAATCCTATTTCTTTTAGGTTTCTTCTTGGTAAAGCTGATCGTGTTCGTTTAAATTTCCGCAAGATATTTTTAGTGTAACGTAGAACTGCTTGTTCAGTCGATGTGGGAATGCAGTAGCGACATTGCTACTTTAGCAGGAGTAGTGAAGCACACTTATATGAATTCTGAATTGTGTGTTATTCTACATGTATATGGAGTACGTCACATAACAAATCATAGATACTTGAAGTTTGTAATTTTTGTGTTTCATTTACACTATCACACTTTTCTCCTACTTACATAACGGTGCCGTCAAACATTAAACTTTTAACACTAGCAGTTGGTTTAGCACTGAAAACTCCGCATATTATATAATTACGTTTCATAAGACTCTCACAATAAACAATCATTATTTCCCTACAGAGAAGTCATCGATTTTTCTTTACAATGCAACCACGCTATGTTCTCTGTGATGTATGAACTGAATTTGCAAATTTATTTTCTTCTTCAGAATATTAAATAACTTATAGCAATAAGGAAGAAAATCTGCTGCTAATCAGATAATTAGACACAACACTTACAAGGCGAAATTTGTAATTATGTTAGGGTATATCCTTACACATCTCTGCGACGAGCTGGTCCCTCGTCCAGAGGAGTCCTACCAAGTGTGGCCTGTCTATAAAGTGTGATCGTGAAGCCTCGAAAAATGAGGCGGCCTAGGCCCCCAAGGAGCTGTCGAGTCATTGGAAAAAAAAATATCCTTAAAAAAAATAGGCAGTAATTAAAAAATGTCATGTGTGCAGTACTATACACACAAATTTAACGGTGATCTGAAATTAAGAAATGAACACACTTTAAAATTTGCGCTGAAAGAATGCAAAATGCGGACGGCAGGTTAATACTGTGACGTGTTTGTGCTGACACAATGAGGACTGCCCTCTAAACAGTGCATGTTAGCAGCCGAATGTTGGCACTTGAAGTCACCGCTCTCTCCTTATATATCATGTTACTTTCGCTAAAGGACAGCTAATTTTCTGTTATCTCTTCCTTCCTTCTATTGTGTTTTGACATACTTTCACCCTCTCTTTCACTTGTAATATTTAATTGAGTTTTATTCTTTTTTCCTGCAACCCTTACAAACTGTGTTCTGTGATTATTTGTTGCTCACATTTAATTACTGGAAATACGAGTTTTGTAGACAATGAATACAAGTTTACTTTTTATGTTTATAACACTTTGTAGGCCTGTCCTTAAATTAACTTCATGCGCAATTTTTATTTCCAAGTTGTTAAACTTTCTCTTTGAATAGCCATACATTTTTTGCCTGAGAGACTCTGTGTGTAACATGCACTCATTTTTTAATAATTTCTTTACTTTTTACGTATTGTTAAAGAAACCTACGTTTTTAACACCGCGTAAGTCGTAGCGTTAATACAGTTCTTATTTCGGTTAATGAAACACAATTTCGTGTCCTAAGTGCAATAAAACGTGTATTTTATGCTGAAACTCTGGAAATGTTTAAAGTTTATTATTGTTATAAAACTCATACATTTTTTATATTATATCCCGACTTGTCTATACACTTACCTGAAATTGCTCCGCCTCTTATGCAGCGTCTAATTACCACTATATTAAAGAGACGTATTTTCTTTCAGGGTCAACTACAAGTTAATTAATAAATCCTCTTAGCATGGTACGTTTATTAGATTATCGACTACAAAGTTTTACCTTTCTTGAGGGTCGTATTTTATTCTTATTTAGCTAATGGGGGTTTGTCACATTCTATCATTACATTCTTCTACGCTTCTAAATATTCAGTTATTTCTGTAAAAGAGAAGAGATGTGTTGTCAATACTGCTGAAAGGAAATTGAAATACACAGCGGTTTAGTGATCTGAGGTATATATAACCCGAGTATCTCTCATTAGCTTTTACTGCGTTAAATGTTGGATTTCTGCTATTAATCTGTAATGAATTTATACAGAAAAGAGGAAGTTTCTTCTAAACCCATTCACCATAACGATAACACCTTTTTACACACACACATACTAATCAGTAGTAATTTAGTCCAAATCTGTTTGTCGATGATCAATTCGTACACCAACATGGCAAGACAGAACTATAATCCACATAAACTTTGTTTTTTAAAGGGCTACTTACTCACTCACTCACTCACTCACTCACTCACTCACTTACTTACTTACTTGTCTAATGGAATCAAAAGTGTCATTTCTCAGGCATAAGTAACAGCTTAATATCGTCGCATGTCTGACTGTTGCTATAAGACCCTCTCGTTTGTCCCTGTCTTTCTAGTTATTCCATTCACGTCAGAACCATTAACAAAGTCAGGAAGCGCCTTCCGCGCTGACAGACAGAAATTAAAGCTTAATGAACTGAAGTGCCATGACTGCTTACTGCAGTGTCTTCCCTGCTGCTTGACACTTAGCGCGCCGAATTATATTTGTTACTGTCGCTCCGAAAAATACAATCTTCTCTAAATTTCCTCGTGAATGTAATTTTGTTGTGGTAGTGACTTTTTTTTCCTAAATTTGAAATTTGACATGGATTTCAAGTATTTTGTAGTCTTTTGGGTTATGACACAGTGTAGTTTTATGTGGGTACCAAAGTTCCGAAGGAGCTTTTCGTCTCCATATTCAGGGTTGAAATGAATTCGCTTTAACCCTGAAGAAGAAAAGAGCGCATTCTTCCAAAGTGTTTATGGCCACCAATATGATAATACGATGTGATAGCTGAAATGACTCTAAACTGAAAAAAGAGCGTCCTTGAAATTTAAAGGACTTGTTAGCTGTATGTATTATGAATTTTTACTCTATTCTGGCTACAGAACAGAAGAATTTTAATTAGATCCTGATTTGAGTTTTCATCAAGCTCCCTATTAGTGCATTACATTGCAACTTGTATCTTCTCTTCATGTACTGTATGTTCTCACCCAACAGACTAAAATCATCGCTCTATGCTATATATGATATCCCATTCGATTACAGTCCCGCATTTTTCCTTCGACGTTCTTTTTACTCTATTCTGAAAGTAATAATAATAATAATAATAATAATAATAATAATAAGTGCTTAGAAATCAACACAAGAAAGGAACTCATATGTGTTCATATATCGGACATGTAATACACGATTTTATACTGAGCACCTGGTGAATCAAAATGTGTATTTAATTTAATTTAACTTGATTTGCTCAGTCGCATTACATAGTTCCGGTGATGTGTCTGCTAACACTAGGTTTTCTACAATGCATATCCCTTGTGTTAATCATATGTTACAGAGTTTTTGGAATACTATATTAACTTTCATGCATTACGTTTTAGTTATTACCACTTGTTCTGTGTTTTTTTTTTTATTTGCAGCTTATCGATCTTACGTAAATGTCATTCTTGCTGTCACCGAACCTCAGTCCTCTTTTTTCACTTGGTTTTGCCCATTTACATTTAATCTTGTATAAGAGGGTATGTAAATTTCTCTGTTCAGTATCTTCCTGAGTGATATTTTCTCACTGATATGTCAAAATGTAAATTATTCGGTACGGTCAACGTAGTAATTTGATTATAACGTGTTAGATTGTGAAGAAGTATGTATGGTGGATGAATTTACTTATTTGAAAATGTTATGGTAGAAATATTAGATGAAGTTGACAAACTTTCAGTTTTGTTAATAACAATATTATAAAACAGAAGGCAAGGTAAGAAGGGAAGGCATTGAAAGATTGTGAGGATAAGGAAGCTAACGATTGTTTTAGAATTCTAATATTGAAGGTTTCCTTTCTACAAGACTAGAAGGAATTTTCAGTGTTGGTAAAAATGCCTGAAAAATTGGGGGAGTGGTTATTAAATAATATTATTTTTGAAAATAGATGTGGAGCTTGCGTACTGCAAAAGATCGATTTTAGTGAAAGCGCTCTTGTTTACAGTTTCAGTCAACAAGTATATATGAAAGCGAATAAACTCAGTGAATCTTATTCAGTCTTATATTATTTTAACACTGTGAATATGAGATAGCTATATGTTATTTGTACCGTACATTTTCTTGATTATATAAAATCGTACAAGCAAATGGTTAACACAAAGCAGCAATTACAGTGACCACAATCTCAACACAGTTAGCTACATTTTATCTACTACCTTATATATTTTAATGAGTACCGTACTTCTATAGCTGGTGTAATAAGCAATTGAGTCCCTGAAGATGAACTAACATAGTTCGAAACATATTGGACTATTTTTAATATAAACTGTATTAAATAACATAAAAAAGAGTGTACATTTGTCGGAACACGATTTTATATAATGAGGTAGCTACTTGTTTGTCGCGATACGTCTCACGCCACGTTCTGTAAATCGTATCTTTATTGCTTATTTAGTGACGCTATCATTATCTATAACGGTATAGCTTGGAATTGCAATATTATCAGTAAATAAATTGGGAGGAGTATGGAAGAAAGTAGTCGTGGCTTCACTGTCGTAATAAGTTACGGAATTCCTGTGAAAGAAAAGAGGAAAACATAAATATTAGTCACATTATCCGGACTGCATACCGCAATTTGAACATGGGACTTCTCCTATACGAAGAGTAAATATTACCCACTTATTTATAAATATTTTAAATATACACGGAACATGCTACATCGTCAGTTTACACACTTATCCTGTACGTTCTGTGTGTTATTCTTCTAAGCCTATTACTAGAAAGATACTACATTATTACACATGGTAAACAGGTAAAAGGAAGACAATAACTGGTGTCTTGTACGGTCCTTTCACACACCTGGATTTCTGTGAAGTGCATCGTAAAAATATCGGCGCCGAATATACCTGTTTTTGTTCCTACCGCCTCCGATCTCCTCACCTTGTTGAATGTCCAAACAAAACAAAAGCAGGCTGGCTAGTCTTTTTTCAGAGTCAAAGTCACGTTGCGGATAGCGGTTTCTGTCTATTCCAAAAGTCAGGAAATTGGACGTAAATCGAGCTTGTGTGAGACCCGAAGTTATCGAGTCTTTATCGCGTCTGGAAACACTATTTCTTTTTCTAATTCCCTACATTACGTGTCGAAATGCTGACAAACGCATTATATTTCACTCAAGCGAAGTATTCAATTTAATGTGAGATAAATTTGAACAGCAGGAACTCTATTATTGAATACAAATTTAAACTGGATATCTCTAGGATAACTTTACTTATTTCAGTCGAATACCATTGCACACATTATGGTGGGCGGTGTATTCGTGTGTTCATATTGTTATTGTCCTGTAGATTAGGACACTATGTGTTCCGAGAGATGGGTGCCACAAAAACTGCTTCCATTTTCAGTATTTTTCTCCGACACCTTGGCAACAACCTGGGAGTCTACACGGTCACATAACTCAGAATATCGTATTAAGAACTTCCACCGCTGCCGTAACATCGTCTAATATGTTAGTAGGAAAGACCCGATGAAATTCAACGAGAAGAAACTTATTTCTCAGGCCGTGCCATGACTCAGGCCTTTATTCGCCGGTCTCTCACCGCGGAGTTTCGGGTTTGAATCCGGGTCAGTCCATGTGGGATTTGTGGTGGACAAAGTGGCACTGGGACAGATTTTTCTCCGAGTACTTGCGTTTTTCCCTGTCAATTTCATTCCACCGGTTCTCCATTACACGGAAAAACGAAAAAAACTAATCACATTATCACAAGTTGCAAAATAAGCCTCAAGGCTGCGTTGCGTCCGTAGCATCTGCTGCGGGGCCTGTTGCCACTAAAAGAAACTTTATTTCTTATCTTCATTCTGCACACTATTTATTCCTATGCTGCATCCTCTTCATTCCCTTTCATTCTTCTTTATTTCTTCATTAAAACGACGAATTAATTTACGTTTTTTCATTCAAATGGTATTGTTTCAGATGTAGTCTTGCCGTCTGTGAAGGAATGTGTAAATTATGTTTACGATATATCATAACTGTCTCTTATTTTATAACAAATGTTGTACGCACTATGCGACCCTGCACCTTAAACAAAATGCATTTCACAGGCTTTTCGATTAGTAAAGTTACTCAGAGAAAAATTGTAAAAACGAAAAAAGTATGAATGAAGTCCCTCTACTCACTTGGAGTAATAAATATAACAGGAAATTCGATACGTTCCAAACAAGAAATCCGTTCAATATACATTACACGGGCAAGTTCCGTTATCCACGTTGATGTAATTTATGAGAGCTTGTGTGTTCAAAGGAAATCGTACGTATCTGAAAATAAATCCTGACAGGACCGACTTTCCTGAGATGAAAGGCAAGATAGGCCTTTCATATAATCTTAGTTTATGTGCAAATTTAATTAGGTTTAGGTTGTTTATAAGTTTTCCAACCATTTGGAAATTTTGCGGAGAGACTGCCTGATTGTGCAATATAACAGCCTGACAGCTTTGTGCCACTAGAATTCCTACACGCAAGCATGCAATTATTTAAGCCACAGGAAATTATTGGCAGTGCGACTGCTTGTATAAACTTAAATTATATTGGACACGCCAGAGGAATTTAAAAAGTAACTTTTTTGGAGTGCGAAGGACACTGTCCCTCGGCGTCTCGAGAAGCAAATATCCATCTATACAGTAAAATCACTGAAAATATACTGGCTTGTAAATATTTGGAAAATTTGTGGAATCCTGCTTTTAGTATTAGAAAAACTACGTTTAGTATCGAGCTCACAGCGCGTATAAAACCTATTACACTGAGAGTAAAGGCATTACATTAAAACGTAACAAAGAAGCAGTGACGCTTCTGCAATCCCGCAGTGTTTACCAATTCACTCAAACAGACGATCTACGCCGAGCACTGCTTCCAACCTCTTATATTCCCTGAGACCAAAAATTTAGGCTCCCCAGTATAAAATAATATACAAATTTTAAGCTTCAAAGTGGTGTAGTTGAAGTCTCCGTACTTCTGGGATGTGGTGCTGCGTCCATGAGTTACTGGTCAGAAGTTTCGAGAAAACGCATGTTGTCATCTTCAAGTGTCGAATACAATGACGCAGAGTTTCATCTCAGAAGCACCGAGACCTTAACGTGTGTTTGTTGCTTTCACACTCCATAATCCAGGCAAAGAAAACAAGTAAATAAATAGTGTCAGTGGAGGAGTCGAGTGAATGTTGCCTTCTTAAAGTCTGAACGACCCTTTCTGCCTTTGTTAGCTTATTTTTTTATTGTGTTTCTCAGTTTCTATATTTATTTACGTATTACTTTTTCCTCCTCCATCTCTTCCCGTTGTCCATTCTCTCTACATACCTCATTATTTCATCCTCCTGCTAGTAACTGAATTCCACGAAGATATGTTTTCTTCCTAAACCAAAAGTGCTGTGGTTTGACGTGTCAGTGTCAGACACAAATTCCACAGGTTAACCGCAAATTTCTGTGGTGGATATTATTCATTGGAACCATGACTACACTCTGACAATGCATTCTCTATCCCTCCCTCCTGCCTGCAGCTCTTGAAAGATAAGCCGCATGGCTCCTCACATTTATCATTGTCGACAGTCAGCCTATAGTTAACCAAATTTGTAAGTAGGGTATGTTTCGCTGCAGAGTTAAAGAAGAACGTCCCACGTATAAAAGATAGAGGCAAAAAGCTTTCAAAATCCATAGATGTGCTGTCATAATTACGTTTGGCTTATAATTTTACCTAAATTGTTTTCGAATTCTCAACTCTAGTGTTGAGTTTAAGAAGCATGGGGCTTTACACAATCTCTTACCATAAGATTTTGTGTTTAACCACATTACAATTCCACGCGATGGCTCCTACGCTGAATCACACTCACGTGCAGGTATTCCAAACACAATTCTGACAATTGAGATTCTTAGGATGGAGTGCAAGCTCCCAAATAACGTTTTTATTTTTCGTTTATATTTCTTATTTCCTGTGTTACCGTTAACTAACACTATGGTACTGGAAGACAAAGTTTCAAGAATGCTGAATGTAAAGCACGCTAAAGAAAGACGTTCCAAATTTAGTTTCTTGATCTTCCCACACTTACAAACTCGTTAAAAAATCCAGTTGAATATTGCCCTCTCCAAGTGCTCTAAGACATATCTCAACCATAATTCCGAATACAGTCCTTGTCCCTTTAATTCTAACTACATAATGTTATCCTCCTGTACTTCACTGTCCATTCAATGATAGGTGACCTCTATAAATCACTACTCTCGTTATTACGTTGCATCCCAAGTTATGCATATAGTTGTACTTCTTCGGTCCGAAAACGTTTCTCGCTGTTCTGTTTGAAACTCTACTGATTTATCTATCAGTAAGCAAATTTTTCTCCTCTATGTTTTCAAAATCTCTATCTGAATCTGAAATTTTATTTGATAGTATGTGGTTTTATAGTTCACTTCATTTGTTACGTATTGGATAGTATGTGGTTTTATAGTTCATATCATTTGTTACGTATTTGATAGTATGTGGTTTTATAGTTCACTTCATTTGCTACGTATTTGATAATATGTGGTTTTATAGTTCACTTCATTTGTTACGTATTTGATAGTATGTGATTTTATAGTTCACATCATTTGTTACGTATTTGATAGTATGTGGTTTTATAGTTCGCATCATTTGTTATGTATTTGATAGTATGTGATTTTATAGTTCACATCATTTGTTATGTATTTGATAGTATGTGGTTTTATAGTTCACCAATTATGCTATATTTGACTTTTGGTGGTTTTATGTTCCTTATTTGAAACCTACGATTTTATAGTAAGTTTTTTTAGTTTCAAATTCTATTGAAACGAATTTATTTGATAGTATGTGGTTTTATAGTTCACTTCATTTGTTACGTATTGATAGTATGTGTTTTATAGTTCACATCATTTGTTAGTATTTGATAGTATGTGGTTTTATAGTTCACTTCATTTGTTACGTATTTGATAATATGTAGTTTTATAGTTCACTTCATTTGTTAGTATTTGATAGTATGTGATTTATAGTTCACATCATTTGTTACGTATTTGATAGTATGTGGTTTTATAGTTCGCATCATTTGTTATGTATTTGATAGTATGTGTTTTATAGTTCACATCATTTGTTACGTATTTGATAGTATGTGGTTTTATAGTTCACATCATTTGTTATGTATTTGATTGTATGTGGTTTTATAGTTCACTTCATTTGAATTACGTATTTGATAGTATGTGTTTTATAGTTCACTTCATTTGTTATGTATTTGATAGTATGTGCTTTTATAGTTCACATCATTTGTTACGTATTTGATAGTATGTGGTTTTATAGTTCACATTCATTTGTTATGTATTTGATAGTATGTGTTTTATAGTTCACATCATTTGTTACGTATTTGATACTATGTGGTTTTATAGTTCACTTCATTTTTACGTATTTGATAGTATGTGGTTTTATAGTTCACTCATTTGTTACGTATTTGATAGTATGTGGTTTTATAGTTCACTTCATTTGTTACGTATTTGATAGTATGTGGTTTTATAGTTCACATCATTTGTTAGTATTGATAGTATGTGGTTTTATAGTTCACTTCATTTATTACGTATTCTTAAAGCCTTCTTCGACGGAGGACGGCCACTACAAAACCGAAAAACGTGGAACGAGTTGGATGCAGACTTGTATCATTGGAAGCAAACAAACCTGTGCTTAAGCATTCAAACTGTATTTGACCGAGGTTAAGAGAAGTAATTTTAAATGTATTCCATCTCTTCGTCTTGCCCCCCTCTTGCAGAGTAAGGGCTGCCAAGTAGACAAGTAGACACAAATATTCGAAGAATTACTTTGAAGTTCTAACCAGTAACACTTTTGTGAATTTTTCTTGCTATGTTATATATATATTGACCCATGAGGTGAAACTACAAAAGCCTGACGGAACGAGACAAAGGCGAACAGAAGTTAAGCAAACTAAAGAGAGAAAGGCCAATGTCACGGCCCGGGAATACTCGTCTCCATCCTTCAGTGTATTACTCTACCACTGGGAGTGCGCATATAAATATTTGAACACATTACTGTTGGGTGTTTATCGTTAAAACCGAAATGTTGTCACTATGCAACCTTGTCAGTAATCTGCAAGATTTTGTTGCAGTTACTTATTTTCAATTCTTGGGCTTAAACTTTTAAATTATTAATTGAAACAATCCTTTTTGTAGTACCTGTTGAAGGTAATATAAAAGGACGCAAAAGTTCATAGTTCAAATCACAACACATAAAATTCCCAGCTGCATTCTTTGTAACTTATCAAGCTTGCTAGCCGTCATTATGTGCCTGGAATTTTAGCAAAACCAATGAACAAATAAAAAAGTTCCTATTTCAAGAGCATAAATTGCACAATAACGAATGTCAATAAAACCTGCAAAGAAGTTTGTAGAATAGAGGCAAAGTCTGTACAAAGTGGGCTTTAATATCGGTAGTGTAGCTAATGTTAAGGAAAATGATTATTCGTGCTTTCGTCCCTCGTATAAAATGTTATCCAGGTTTGTTTACCGGTTTGTGATAGACCTGAAGTGGTTAATTTGTGACCTTATATAATGTAATCTTTCTTGTGGATCAACATGGTTAAAAATCATGGTTGCTCCATAACGTTTAGTGAAAATCCCCATGCCAAATTTCACGAAGAATTCCAAAGATCATAGTCGGAAATAAAGGCATGAACTGCATACGCAGTTTTCTTTTTTTATCTTGTAAAAAAATTCCTGATGCTTACAGTTCCATATATGAAACATTGTAGCCATAACGAAGAATTATTGGTGGTCTGTTCATTTGCCAGTAGATTAATAAATACAAATCATCTTCTAACATAACACGCAGTTAATAAAACAGCATGTCTGTCATGGTTCTTGTTTCCGGTCAAGATATAGAACGCCACACGGCATGCCCTACAAGGAGTTCAAGCCTTCTTACCCCTTCTTTTTCTAGGAGGATTATAAAAATGTCTAGGTATATAATTTATTCACATTTTCAGGTGTATATCTACATAATTAAATAAGTATCTCTTTCTAAAATTTTTCCGATTCTCAGTCTCTTTAATAGTTAACACAGGTTCCATAAGGTGTAACTCATAAAACGACTTGTATCCATAGATATTTCGTCGCTAGGAAGCAGTTGGTGGATAAAGCATTGTGCTGAATATTTCTAACAATTATCACCATGCACGTCATGAACGTAAAGGGATAAAAGTTATGTGACATAATACACTTTCATTTTCAGAATCGAAATTTGAAAAAATAATAAAATACGAATAAAAATAAAAATAAAATAAAAAAATAATAATTTTCTCGAAGTGCATTTGTGTCAGTTAAGACCTTAACTTGATATTCTACTTATGTTTCCTGCTATAAACTTAATTGTAACACACAGGCTTCCGTGTGCCTCACGACAAACTTGTGACATCATATAAAATGCAGAAAATAATGGCCTAGTTGTTCTTATTTTTAGTATATTTAAGGATGCCGCCAGTAATTCAGAATGCACAGTGTCGAGTGACAGGTTGATGGTTCTGTAACTGGGAGTTGGAACGGACATGGCAAAAGGCTTTCATGGCTAATGTGAGGTACCGTGCTCTTCCAGCTTTGATTTAGGAATGCCACAAAAATTAGAATATTTGGTGTTACTGCCGATATTTCAGCAGGGTAGCTGGGATAGCTAAGTTGGTATAGTGGCTACGCTGCGGGCTCTGCAGCCCAGAAACGGTGGTTCCAATTCCGGCAGGGGTCAAAATTATTATTTTTTTAAAAACCGCCAGACCTGCTGTGGGCCCCAAATTCTATGCGAGAAAACTTGGTAGAGGAAAATCTTTCGGTTTAAAACGGCTTGGGAATGAAACTGAACGTTCAGCTCCGCTTATTGTCAAGTTTAAAAATGAGTAAATCTGTAGGATCACTCCGTTTAAATGCCTTCATGGGCATCGTGGGAACAACTTATTTCTTCATTCACTTTCTCAGTAACATTTGTATTTAAACCACAGACCATTATTATGATTTATCAAACATTATAACACGATATCTCGAAATAACTGGTCGAATAATTGACGTAAAATTTTATCGTTTAAAAAGGCTGGGGAAATTAGCGCAATAGTTACTGAAGAAATTCGCCTGCAAGATGAAGAGTAAACCTGAGACTTCGAAAAAGTAAGTTATGCCACAACACGTGGCCTGGCAGAAGGGGCTGTATGTCCTTCGGACATGTGCAACATGAACGACATCTGCAGCAGTTCCATTGGCGCGTTTAAAACCAACTCCCGCAGTAAACGTGTCGATTGCTGTGAAAACAATGACTTGTATTGCTTCTGCTAGAATAAGTATAGTTTTTTAAACTCATCTTCTTTTTTACAAAACAATAGTGAAAGGGTTTTAGCGTTAGAAACTGTTTTCCCACTCTAACGTTGTAGACAGTTAGTAGACAAAAATGATACTATATATCGTATATCTGGCAATTAAACATTGGAGCTATTCCTTATTGCATGAAGATCCTTTTATAAATACTGCACTGCAAATATTCACGTCCAGGTTTCCATACAAAGGATAATTGCACACAGCAGGTAATTTACACTGTATATTTCTTACTTATTTTACACCTCAAATAACATGTGTAAAAGAAATCTGTTGGAAGATACTGTGAGTATCTTTACAATAAAAAACTCAGGGTTAATAATCAATCTGGTCCTCCAGTCTCACCGTCCAATTATATATGAGTTAGTTTATGCTGCACTACCTACAGAGTGTCCGAGAAATCACCGTACCTCTACCTACTTAATATATGGATCAGTATGTGCACGATATGTGCCTTGTACTGACTCGGCGTATAACTACAGATACTGACAGTGTTGCCAAACATCACGGAGTTTCGGAGTATATCACAGCACACAGCGTGCATGTATAGAACCACATGTTTAGTAAGTAGTGGTACTGTAACGTCTCGAACACCCTGTAGAATAAGGAGAACCGAAACCGTCAATCACAACTCAAAGTTTACAAAATTGTGTTTTAATGTCGAGTGTACTACAAGCTTCGACCTCGTATGTCTATTATCAGGTACTCGTATTTTTTAAAAATATTGAGAAATTCATGCATACGTAAATAAAATTCTATTAGTAAGACAGGGATCCCTTTCCCTTACATGATACACGAGTAAAGTTTAAAGAAAATTTTGAAGCTTTCTTTTTTTTTTTGCTGAAATATGGTAAAGATTTTTATTGAAGTGTAAAGTAAACAGTTTAAAATTTATATTGCCTTTAAGAACTATATACTACTTGTTCTTTATCTTCCATTTTACGAAGACGTGGACGTTCCTTTCAAATTTCGTTGTCGATGTTAATATCTTGGGTTACACCAAATTAAACACAAAACAATCCTATCCAAATATATATTACTTTAGTTGTGTTTACGACGTTCAGTATTTCCACGTAAATACAAATTTGTCTTTTCGCTAATAATGTTATGCAGGTAAGAGAAGTGCGTCCGCACCGTACACAGAACAAGGGAGCGTGCGCATGCGCGTGCCACTCCTACCTGCATTACGACTGTAAGATTTTAGATATGTTATAATGTTGGTAAATCTGGCTGGTATAATAAGTTAGTGGTCATTAAATAAAATTTTTCTTAAAACTATATACAAAAGCTGCTTTCTCTAAAAGAAAACTTCGTATTAGAGAATTCAGTCTTCTATACAGTTTTACTCAAATCAAAACCATTCTTCATTGGGTGAAAGTGAAAAGAGGTTGGCCTATAAATGCATGCGTATACGTACGTATACATACGTATATACATACAGGGGCGTAGCTGGTGGAAGCGGAGTCCAAGGTGCGGCAAAATGAATATTTTAAATTAAAAAAATTGATTTTCTGCGCTGAACAAATTTTAAATTATTTAGACAAATAAACGGAAATTCAGTAAATGATTGTGACTTCTTTTAATTAAAGATCATAACAACTTTTAGGGGCGGCGTTTATGATTACTCGCATTGGACGCCAAAAAACATAGCTACACTACTCTATATATAAATATATATATTCAAATTTACGTATTCATACATTATATTGTTTTGAATACGTTGCAGAATAAGCGCAGGGAAGGAGACGAGAGCAGAGGAATATTGTGAGCTATAAGAAATCGCTCATCAACTTCATTCACGACACACTTCAGGCAGAATGCTGTCTCCTCCACTCTCAACTGAAAATCACCCAATTCCGTTCAAGAGTTGATGCAATGTCATTAAACCTTCCTTCTGTTGCAGTACAATAGTACCCAGTGCCTATTTTTATTGCTGCGTGACGCAGTCGTTCCTCAGTAAGGCTAGGGAACTCTGTTAGTACGTTCTGCCCAACCGTATGGAGGTGGAACTCCAGCATGTTGCAAGAAATGTGACGAAAAAAATTGAAAGTATCTAAAGATTTACGTGCATGGATAAAGCAAGGAGCTCCTTGCTGTTAATAAGAGAAATTCTTCACAGCAGAATTCAGATCTTTTCCGGGACGCACTCTGACTTTGAGCCTATGCATACCTGGAGTTCTTTACTCACGGGTAGAGCATCCGGGCAATTAATTTAACCGCTCAGATCCAACTTGTGCCAAGTTTAAGCATCCGTGTAGTTAAACCGTCACGTCACTTTATGCTCAATTAGGGTCGACAACATATTTCTACTTCCAGGCTCTTGATCTTATAGATAGAATATCAGAAACTGGTAAAATAAAAATCAATTTTGAGCACATCCATCTAGAATAAGAGAAATTTGTGGACTTCTTTAGAGTTGTAGTAAAGGCGTAACAGGTTTATATCTTGCCTGTTAAGGGCACAGGCTTTCAAATTATGATGCTGCGAAAATATTTGTATCAACAAGCCGTCGTACAGAGTAGCTCAGCCCTCAGTCCAGGATTATACAGCTCGTATAAAGAATCCTGTAGTTTACAAAGCGAGGGAAAGTGAGCTTGGACACAGTTGTGTTCGTGTTGTAATCTGTAGGATTCGTCCACTGACCACTGAGCCCGCCCCGTGCATGCCATGGGTGCAGCGCCAGCTGAGGTGCTGGCAACAATAACAATACTCCATAAGAATTTTGACGCAGGTCACGCGACTGGGAAGCCTCACGATCGTTCCTCTTAGTGCCTGCCATCCTCTTTACAATTTATCGATGGGCGTTGTTTTAATACAAGAACAAAGAAGAGATATACGAAATATCGGACAGCGTACAGCATTACAGGCGTGTCGGAACTCGCTTACCTTTGTAAGACAGCAAGGGCTGTGCCATGGTTCAGGCGGTTTTTCGCCGGTCTCTCATCGCGGAGGCCTGGGTTCGATCCCAGGTCGGTCTATGTGGGATTCGTGTTGGACAAAGTGACACTGGTACAGGTTTTTCTTCGAGTACTTCGGTTTTTCCCTGTCAATTTCATTCCACCGGTGCTCCATTAAAATGGAAGAACGGAAAAACCTGATCATCTTTATCGTCATCCTCATAGGGTTGCACAATAAGCCTTCAAGGCTGCGGTACGTCCGTAGCATCTGCTACGTGACCCTTAATAAAAAAAAGGGATAGCAATGTCCCTTTCTTTTTCTGTTTTCTTTCTCTCTTGTTACCTCTTTTCTGTTGCTCCAAAAAGTGTAATGAAATCCATACACAGAATTTTGCCCAGTGGACTCTCTTCAGAGATCAGAACAATAGGTCGCATATCACGTCTCCCCCCACCTTACACGCCCTTATGTCTTTATAAGTGTGTGCACAGTAATCTATAGATCAGGCTTGTAATATGTTTAGGCAATAGCTTCTTGTAGCCAGGTCCTAGATTTATGTTTCAAAGCGTCCCGTGAGAGATTTAGTAAATGTGCTATTTCCTTCTTGCAGTAGGCAGTTAATTACAAGGACGTGATTCTCTAAATCTTAAACCTGCACTTGTCCCTGTGCACACCATGAAGGTACGCTACATGGGCGCGTAGTGTTACGAAGTGCTATAAGCTTCTGACGACATACTTCACATTTACACTCATAATTAAAACTAATACAAGTAAATTATTGTATAACTTCATTTTTGGGTGATTACTATTAGAAATGTTTGACCTGAATGACTTGGAAAGAAAAATACAAAGAAATGTTTATGGTCCAATATGTGGAAAGGAATATGGCCAATTAGAACTAATTTGGAATTACAAATTATATAAAGAACCGTGTTATTATATGGGGTATTCAAATCAGAATACTGCAGAGGCTGGGCCACGTGGTTAGAATGGAGAATTTTAGACTGCCAAAGAAGATTTTGCATGCCAAGCTGGATAAAAGGCAAGAACGTGATATACTTAAATTAAGATGTTTTGATGACTTCAAAACCGGTATCACAACATTAGGAATTAAGAGATGAATGCATGAAGCTCAACATAGACTAGAATGGGCGAGAATCGCAAGGGAGTCTAAAGTCAAATTCAAAGGACCGTAATGCCATAGAAGAAGAAGGTTAATTTTATCACTTTGTATTAAAAGATGGGAAAATTCTGTGAAGTTAATGACTTCGGAGTGTAGATATAGCTGCGCTCCTTCTTAGCCCCAACATTAGATGAAGGTGAATAGTCAGGTTGAAGTGCCAGTAGCCCTGCCTCCGGAAGAGTCAACAGTACTAATTGTATATGAGGCTGGGTTAGCCATACGGCCCGTCTGGGTCCTTGGGAAAGAGGACAATCTCTTGCTCTTGCAGGGAACTGAACCAGATTCCTAGGTCTTCCAGTCCGAAGACTAATCAGTATACCGACCACAGTACCCCGGCTCTCGAAATAATTTCTTATGTGTTAATAGACCTATGAAGGCTTTGGTGTTACTTAGGTTTAAATGATTCTCAGTAAGAAAGTGTGAAGTGTTTACAAACTTCTTCCAAAGGAATGCTGTGTCTTAAAACTCATTGAAACAGATTTTCTTAAGATAAATTAATTTTATTTAAAAATTCTTTTAAAATTGTCATAAATTTTTGTTTTTGTCTTTCAAGTGGTTTCTTTTTTGGAGTCTCTCCAAACGAAATTTCTTGTGTAGTTGTTTGTCTATCTTTGATATATATACCGCCAAAATTCCTCCTTTATTTAAAGATGACGACAGAGAGACACTTCTTATGTTTCACTGAAGGTTTTCTGTTAGATTAGTGTGACAGATATGCAGTAACTAATTTCAAAGCGTCTTATGAGACAGATCGACATCAGCAAGAAACCTCAGCAGGTGTTTTCAAGCGGTGGATCTTTGAACTTGTGTTTGGGATGTCTCGGTCCGCGTCAGATAAGCCGTTGATTATATTCAACAAGTTTTTCGCTGTTTTCCTTATTTTTTTTACGAAAAGGCTGCCATGGTACCCCAAATTAGAATTCTCTCCATTCCTTAAAAATTATTTCCAATTAATTATACATTAATCATTCTGCCTTTTGACTTCCTGCCAAATTTCAAGCAAAATATGAATGTAAAGATAACTCCCAAATGTAACACTTTATGATAGGCCTAATTCTTTAATTTTTCTACAGCTTTACTTGTGGATATTCAGACAGACATGGCGAGGCTAGTAGTTATGTTTCTGCAAGTTTGCTTTGCTATCCTGCCGAACAGGAAAGGTGTTTCTTTTACTAAGTTTTTTATCGTGATCTTTCATGCATGTATGTTGTTATTATTAATGAAATCGGACCTAAATATGCCATTTTCATCAAATGGCGTACTAAGGAGGGGAATTGTTTGCAAAACAGCCCCCCTGAGGCAAATCATCATGTAACTGGAGTTCGGTTGCTTTTAATAACATAAACTGAACAGTAGTAGTTGCGGGGGTTATTAAGGAAAGTGGCATAGTTTTTATTATGTTCTTTAAAAATTTTGTTCTTCTGAAATTTGAGGTTTTTAAAACCTTACAAAGTGGTCATTTCACCCAGGCTCCTGGATAAAATAGGCCCCTATAGTTTTTGTGAAATAAATGGAACATAGTTAAAAGAATCTAATGAATTAATGCAACAATATAAATTTCACCACTTTTGTTGATCCTTTAACAGTAATTTTACTTTTCTTATTTTTCGTAATAATTATAATATTGTCATAAAATCCAAACTGGTCGTCTATCTTAATCATGGAGGTGAAATTTAAAGAGAACGGAAGTCACACATGAAGTCATCACTTATCACTTCATGTGGCCAATTCGAACACGACATATAAAGAAACCATCTCTCACCACCAGCAGAATTCAAGAAGGTCTCTTGGCAGAAAATGCATTCTGCATCTTCCTCTTCATTCGTGTTTTCTCTTTTGCTTATTTCTTGCTCATTTTCAGTGTTCTGGACATTTTTCTTGTGAACATCCGTTTTATTATACCTTCTGGTTTTTCTAGTATTCTTCAAGTGGGCTTCTTTTGATTTGCCTCTGCCCTTCTCTTCACATCCTGCCTTCCCACTAGGTCTAGATTTATCACTTTCCCCTTTCTTTTTCTTCTACTCAATCAAATATCTTTTGTAAGGACTTCTCTCATGCTTTCCCTAGTCCATGAATTTATGCTGGGTTTTCTTGGGCGTTTTCCCATCGTTGAAACTGAAATTAGTATTCATCATACATTCAGGGTAAATCGGCCATATACAGGTCCGTTTTACTCTTACCCTAAGGGCATATTCCAGGAAAAACATGCATAACAGTAATGCAGCCATCTTGGAGAGGTTTGAAACACCTACACGATTTAGCTCATTGTCTGCTCTTTACTCCATAATTATGGCACGTGATATATTAATTACATTCTACATGAAAATCTGAAATTATGATGTAGATACCTTACAGCGAGGTATCGAAAAAACTTTTGTGTCACACAGAAATTTGTTCCTTCGCAGAAGCAACGCCACTCTCCATGTATGATCTCACTACACTAATGCACGTGTCGTAGGTTCAGAGCCCGGCCAATGGCAGCAACAGTAAAAGAATAACAGCAAATGGCCCTCTTGCCATGACGTGCCGCGTTAAAACACCCCTATTATTATATGTTGTCATTATTATTATTATTATATTCAGAGGCGCTAATTCAACAAATGTTCTGTCATTCATTACATCAGAACACAGGATAAACGACGGAGTTATTAATTAAATAAATATCAGAAACTTTAAGACGCCATTGGAAAGAAGATACCTAACTTCATGTTTCACGAGTATGCCGACGGTGAACAGCCCAAAAATGAACTTTGTTTCTTATGCTGTGAAATCTGTGCTATAGACCAACTAAAAACACATGTGAATGTTCTGACAGAAGAATTATATTTTTTTTTTCAATGGCTCGACAGCCCCTTGGGGAGGCATAGGCCGCCTCAGTTTTCGAGGCTTCACGATCACACTTTTTAGACACACCACACTCGGTAGGACTCCTCTGGACGAGGGATCAGCCCGTCGCAGAGACCTCTACCTGACAACACACAACAGTCACAAGAGACAGACATCCATGCCCTAGGCGGGATTCGAACCCACAATGCCAGTAAGCGAGCGGCTTAGACCCACGCCTTAGACAGCGCGGCCACTGGGATCGGCGAAGAATTATATACCGCACTTTAATACGTGTATTTAAATGGATTATTACGGTTTTGTGGAGTAAAAAGCTGTCCAAGAAGATTTATTTTCTGTATCTGAAAAGTTTCCATTACACCAGACTAAAAAAGGCCGGTATTTTGAGCGAACAGACAACTTCTTTATTCGTATAGATTCGGAACCTAAACGCTAAACCATGAGGCCATGTAATTTAGTTCTTTAATAATTCATAATCCACAAATAAACTGCCACCTCTTGATAGATTATCTACATTACGTGAATTCTGGCGACTGGTTCCGAGGCCCAGCCAGCCTCCTGTACAGTATGTACCGGGTCTTTCCCGGGGGCAAAAGGGCCAATGCGTACTGCTGACCACCCACCGCCTTCTAGTGCCGGGTTGCGAATGGTTTGGAGCTATATTTCCATCTCCCCTCTGTGCCTGCATATGCACGTCAATGATGTGACCTTTACCTTTAAATGAATTCTTGATAAGATACTCTCAATTAGGCGTCGAGTGGATTGTAACCTCGCTTCATGTCCATAAAGTATTGCTTTCAAATCTCGGCTAGAAGGTCGACTATCTTCTAAGATTTTTTCTACGGCGCAACAGCCCAAATCGTGCCTAGGCCGCCTCAGTGTTGCGGTTTCTAGATCCCACACAATTGGACAAAAATACCCGGTAGGACTGCTCTGAATGAGTGAACAGCTCGTCGCAGAGGCCGCTACTTACACAACACACAACAAACACAAGAGAACAAGTATGCCGTCATCTGGATTCGAACCCGCGATCCGAGCAGTCAAGTGGCTGCAGACCTACGCCTTGGACCAAATGGCCACCTAGATTGGCAGCCTCCAAGATGTCTTTCCTCGTTTCCTGTAGACCCTCCATCGAGTGCGAATAAAGCTGGCAGAATAGCGAAAATAACGGCACACCTCCATCTACTTGCAATGTCAAGAGTGCCCATGCCGTCATGCCGTCATGCTAGACACAAGGATTACTTAACCTGTAGCGCTCGAGAAAGGTGAATCTCATTAACACCTTCTTTCGGCTTAGTGACGCAGTGCTGACGCAAAGCAACGGAAGTGGCCGCATTTAAATATCTGTAATTTTCGAAACCGTGTGACGTGCTATTGACGTAATGGGTCACTTCTCTACAGCAGTGTCATCTAAATATATACGTAGACAAATCTAGGACAATATCACCACCGGAAATATCTGCCATACTTACTTCTATAGTGTATATGATATTTCTTGATTAAAAGTAATTTAATGACTGTCTAGGAACCGCAAATAACAAATTAGTTGCGAATACGATTAGGGTGGGTAAAGGAAGGAAGAAAGCAGGCTTGGAGTGTTTGCATTACTATACCAGAATCGGTTTGGATAAATTGGGCATATCCACGAGACAATTATTTTAATTTAAACTCGAACAATATTTATGAGATCGTTATGTTGTCTTCGAATGTTATTGTATTTTTTAAACAATTGAGATGATCAGTGTTGCCATTGTGTTAGGTTCACTTTGATGTTCAAAGAGGCGGTGGACTGCTGATTGTAAAGACTTTTTATTTTGAACTAGTATTGGAAGAGTAGGTACACTGAAATGAGTGTGTTTTGTGACGTTGTTTGTGGTTGCAATGTTCTAGTGCAGTAACTGTTTAATTTTGTGTGCATGTAGTTGTGTTAGGCTGTTGTATAATGTAAAACGAGTGTATTGAAATTGGTCAGTTATGTAAACTACGCCTGATGACAAAAAATTAGCTAAACACGTAGTGGAGTTGAATGAGTGTTCTAGTGAAACGAAAACAAGTTTGTATTGGGGCCGAGAGGATAAAGCACTGACATGGGTTCATTAAATGTAACATGAGGCAAAGTGCTTGCTAAGTATATGTCTGTTTCTATCGCGAGTGTTTCGACTACTCTCTTATCTTTACATTCTTAACATACTAAAATTTTTTAAGCCTAAGATTTGGAATCTCAACAGTAAATTCAATTTCCTTTTGGTACTTACACCTGTTGAAGCCAAATTCTTTTACAACAATTTTCTCTTGGTGCATGCACTTTTTGAAGCCGTATCATTTTAAGAAAATCCTTGCCTTTTCAGCAGTTAGCAAAGTATTATATTTTTGAAAACTTAATTATGAATTCGGAGAACGTATTTTTATAAAGTCTTCTTTGCTCCTTTACATTACTCATTGGCCTATATGTTTGTTTGTTTCGGATACGCATCTATTTTTTAAAGCCAGTCACTCTACAAACAGGGTATTACACTGCATTAACTCCAAGAGCGGAATATTTCTTAAGAATCTGACAGTCACTAAGCCGATCTAAATATTAACCCACTTCCAAGAACCCCAGACACTCTTTACCCTGTTTACAAAGCCCGGCTGTGGATCTTATACTGTGCCACAAGAATACAGTCCATATCTTCACAGTGTGATTAAGGATTTTTTAAATCATCCTCATATATATATATATATATATATATATATATGCAGTTTTCCCTATTGCCGTTTCCTCCTCTCAGAAATTTTGAGGAGCGTTCCCATAGTCGCAAAAAGCGCCTATTAGTTTCATCAGGTGCCTCCGTCAGTCTGTCCGTCTTTCCGCATGTATCAGCTTGGCTCCCACTAAACGGACTTCTGTAAAATTTCGTATTTGCGACTTCCATGAAAATGTATCTAGAAATTCCAAATTTCATTAAAATGAGGCAAAAATGTCGAGCAGTTCACATGAAGACATTTAAGTACGTCTTATTGATGCCGGCAACGTTAAATCGCCATAAAATCGCACTCTTCGTGTGAAATGCTATTAAGCTGTTAGGATAGCCGAGGAGGTATAAACATCACACGAACGTGCCGCAATATTACGTCACATGTACACTGCCTATCTTGTTAACTACAGTTTTATTTACACGTGCGGTTCTGTATTCAAACGTGTCCATTGTAATAGAAATGGGCGTTAGAACATCGTAAGAGACAATTATTGTGGTTGATGGTTTTAGAAAGGACGCACGGGGAAGTGGTTGTACCTTAATACATAGTAATACAGAGCGTATCGCTGTCGCTGAACTGAGCACCGCAGCTGTCCCGGGATGTCGCTTTCTAAGCAATAACGTTACCGTGCTCTGGCGAAGCACAGAACAAGCGTGCTGTTAAAGGGACGTGGCTTGGTGAAGTGGTTACTGTATAAGCTGTTACTCCGCACCTCTGACACATTTTTATTGGTTGTCGGAACTTGAAGAAGTGTAGTGGTTACTGTAACCTGTTTCAGTAACACTGACATCATTACACAAGACAGTGTGTTGCTGTCTTTCCCCGCCCGACCGCCCGCCACTCCGCTCAGCGCGTTAATCCTGTTCTTCGCGCCGACCGTCGTCACGGACCAACGGACCTGCCGGTGTTACCACCACTCTACCGCCAGTGTTGTGACGGCGCGTCAGTGGATACAAGCTCGTAACGCAATTCGCTGCAGCATGCGCCAACCGCCACTCGTCACGCCGTTCCGCCAATCACGGGAGGAATAGTAACCTCCTTAAGCACATAGGAGTTTCGTCATGCCATGCATACGTCGTTTAAGGTCTATAAGTAAGGATTACGTTTGCAGATCGCAATATTTTTAAAAATGTGCCAAAAGGAAGCAAAATGATAGAAGACTTGTAGCATTGTTTGTGGCTCAGCCAGCTCAATAAATTGAGCTGTACCAACTTTTCGTATGTTTTTCAACACCAGTCTAAGAGAGAGTGCATACTGTATAGTTGCTGGTAAAAAAAACTGTGGGTAACCTAAATGACTGGTAAAAGAACAAGCGTTGACAGTTGATACAATAATACAATTAAAACAAAAAATATTTTACAGTATGTTGTAAACAGCTTTCTGAACTAAAAGGCGTGAAAAAGTGCTGTCAGTAATAAACAATACAGAGTCGTGATCTTCTTACACGTCTCTCATGGAATATAAATATGTTTTGATTGTCAAGAATTTTCGACATTTTTGAAGTGCAAATAAGAAGACTACGAGTATTGTGACAGTGACTGCCTTTCGAAATTAATTCGTAATGAGTGTCACTGGAATGCACCGCACGTGGCTGCCTTTGATGTTGCTGTCAGTGCTTACACGCCACGTGAATTCGGTGTCGTCGCAGGAAGTGGATGGCGGGAAGACTGCGATGTCAGCACACCAGGGTAAGTGATGAGTGACTGGGCACCTTGTTGTTGTGTTTTGCTTCAAGCATTTGCCATGCGGCTTATAGAATGACAGTGCATGCCACAGTGTTTGTAATTGGGAAATCGGGAAAGGAAGAATAAGAATATGTATAAAATTGTAGGCTTACAGCTTACGACATGTGTCAAACCATAACTGGGGAAGACCTTGCCAGTCAATCATAGAGACGACCTTTAAACTCATTTGTCTTTGTCTTTCAGTCTGCCTCGATGTTTTACCTTCGTAATCACTTTATTGCTCTGTATAAAATTTATTATCAGATCGCGGCATAATATTTACATACGTCGGAAATAATTTCTTTTTATCCAAATAATTATATGAAACATAAAAATGCATTCTGTGGGCAAGGTATAAATGCTTATTACTATAGCCAATACTTGTAGTTACAACTGAGATTTAACACGTTAAATTTGGAGAATACTTAAAACTTTTAGGTACGATCTTTTGTCTTTTTAAAACGCGAAGATTAAAAATATGAAAGCTATGTTATTGCCTGTTATTTTGTGTGGGTGTAGGTCTTGGTTTCTCACATTAACGGAATAAACAGTTTGAGGCTGTCGGAATGGGATGTTGAAAGACAACTTGGACCTATGAACAGAGTGGAAAGTATTTTGTAAGGAGAAGCTGTATAGATTGTGTTCTTCACTGAGTAACGTTAGGGTTATCAAAACGGGTAGAATGACATAAGGGGAGTATGTGGAACTCGTGGTAGAGTGAGAAGTGCATACATGATATATTTTACGGCAACTTAAAGGAAGAGATGACGTATAACACCTACACTTATGTATATGAGAAGATAATATTAAAGGGAAGCCTCTGATATTACTACCTGCAGTCCATAAATTATTATAGTATTTGTGTTTATGTTAGTGTTAGTCTTAGTGTTATTAGTAGTAGTAGTGGTGGTGGTGGTGGTGGTAGTAATAGTAGTAGTGGTGTAGTAGTAGTAGTTATTGTTCTTTTTGTTGTTATAATTTTTTAATACAACGCGGAAATTTGCTAAAGTATTCATTGGAAATGACGAGCTGAAATTTGCATTTTACAAGACAGGCAATGTACATATAACGTAATATTTAGGCGCCCTCGCATAACCATTGTTGCTGTCGAAAAGCAATAAGTATTTCATATTCTGAGTGTATGTCTGTAGCCTTATTTATGCAGCATGCAATGCGCTTGCGCCGTATTATATTGTCATCCGTGGCCCCTCTGGTTCTATTACGTTTTTCCACATTATCTCATAAACGACTCCACTTTTGGAAAAACGTTACTGAACATAAAATGTGTTCCAATTTTCTCTACAACTTTTGTCTGAAACATTTCTCATTCTAATTAGAATTCAGCGAGCCTACGTACGTCTTCATGTAATGTACCCGTTATTCTTGTCAGATTTTAAACAACCTTTAATTTACTTAACAGATATTCGAAAAATACTGAAATATCAAATTGATATAAATGCGTCCAGTGGGAGCTGTGCGGACGAAAAGACAGACATGACGAAGCTAATAGTCGCTTTTCGCAGTTTTGCAAAAGCATTGCAAATGGATGCTCTCATTGAGTTAAGCCAGCACAAGAAGTCATCATCTATTTTCTCACATATATACTGCTTTCTATACGGCTATTAAAGGAGCATAGTCCTGAAGCATATCGCTTAAAACCAACCACTTAAGGATTCGTTGGAAGTCCAGTCTGGTTCAATAACACTTGTACCTCCAGACTCGTAATTTCTGAATGGACCAGCAGCAACAGGAGTGCCCCGTTTTAAACGGCGATTTAAAGGTGCGACAATTATTTTAATGCATCGCAACTAAGTACCCATGCTTATGCTTACGCTTATGCTTAAATAGTAGCTCCGTGCACCTTTTGTGTCACTGTACTGAAAGTGCAAGACACTAATTCCGCAGAGGCCCGGGTTCGATCCCAGGTCAGTCCATGTGGGATTTGTTGTGGACAAAGTGGCACTGGAACAGATTTTTCCGAGTACTTCGGTTTTTCCCCTGTCAATTTCATTCCACCGGTGCTCCATTACACGGAAAAACGAAAAAAACTAATCATCTTCGTCACAGGGTTGCACAATAAGCCTCAAGGCTGCGGTGCGTCCGTAGCATCGGCTGCGAAGCCCTTCTAAAAAAAAACTAATTCCGGCAGAAAACCTACCCTTATACATTTATAGGACTGTTTCAAATAGGCTCAATGGCTGTGTTAAAATATAATCAATGTACCAGTTTTCCTGTGGGCTTATCTTAAAATGAAATCTACTGATGGTACGTGTCCTTATATCCGGAGCAGAAGTCTTTGTATCCGTGTCTGCCTCTTCGTATTTGTATCTACGGCATTTAGTGTTTTTGTTCACCTTTAATGCACTGTACACACGATTACGTTCACGCCTCAACTGATGCTGTGAATGGAAATTAGTTTAGGCCTATTGCAAGGAATACTAAACACAGGATTATCGTATTTCTTAAACACAATAATAATAATGACTTTATATAGTGTATATTACTATAAATTATTATTATTTATTGGGTCGTAGGTCTATTTAAATGTCCTGTCTGAGCCCGAGTTACCATCTGGTTAAAAAAACTCAGATTGTAGACATTTGAGAACTAGCTAACCTGCCGTGAAATAAGAAAAATAAATAATGGTAATAATACAATACTAACACACACATTCCCCTCTCATCACAAGATTCTAATTTTCTTCTTGCTTTCTGTAGATTCGTATACGGCTAGTGTAATACTGACTTCACTTTCCTATTTGTATCTACTCCGTATTTTAGGTAAATAGTTAAAAGTATCTTTACTACTATTGCATTTTTAGAAGTTTAAATTTCCACTAGGCCCTATTTCTTCATATTAAACCACTTACGATATAAGAATTCCTTTCTCAACTTATTAAATTCCTTGTTAAATCCATGTTCTGAAGTCTGAATAACGTGGGCATTCTATATGTTTTCAGTTATTTTGTCGGACATTGTCCGTTGTCTAATATTTGGTATGCACTATGTTTTCATAATGTACTATATTCTCGCTGCCTGGTGATTTGTTGTCATTACACTAATACACATTTACCCTTACGTTTTGAATATCACTGACGATAGCTGGAAAGAAGGGCGGGTCTAGTAATCTAAAGAATTGTACAATTCAATATGCTCTGACGCTGAGTGAAGAGTTTATGATGTGTATGCACACTGCGAAAGAATGAATTTTGTCTTGTATATACACATGTAAATATATGGAAGAAGTAATTCCGGGTTAATCATATTTTAAGTTCCACTCTTATTTACTTCGTCTATAAAGATAAAGTTGTCCCTGTGTACGCCATGATATCGTGTGAGGGAGTGGAGTCATAGCTCCACTAGTTTTTAAATTCGGCATTAGATGTACGTAAGTAATCAGCTTCATACCTCGGCCGCTTTACCCCCAGAGAAAGAGGGGGCTGGATGGACGCTTTGGAGAAGATATAAAAATCCAGCTCTTGCCACGAATCAAACCAAAGTTCGTAGGCCGTCTAGCCCATTTGCTCTGGATACGGACCAATAAAGGGTTTTTGTAAATTGGGTTCCATATGAAAAGAAAGGCTTCTTGATTAGTGAAAAGAGGGACTATTTTCTCGATGTAATTATTAAATAATTTTGAGTGAACAAACCCCTTGACGAGACAGACTTTATTATCTTCCTTGATACCACAATAAGACGAGAAAGGCCCTTATATTTTGCAAAGTGAAGTGGAAAAAGCTATCAAGGAGATAAGGGATAAGAAGGCTACAGGAGATGATGATATACCTGGAGATGTACTCAAATTGTTGGGAGAAGATGGTCTCAGACTAATGACACAGCTGATCAGCAGCATATATGTAACTGGAGAGTGGCCCAGAGATTTCATTGAAGTTACAATGATTGCCTTAAAGAAGAAGCCCAAAGCTACAAAATGCAGCGACCATCGCACAATCAGCATCATCGCGCACGCAGCAAAGATAGTAGCGAGGATACTTAGAAGAAGGATTGAAAGGAAGACAGAGGATGCACTTGGAGAAGATCAGTTTGGATTTAGGAGAGGAAAAGGAACTAGGGATGTAATTGGGATGCTGAGAATAATATCAGAACGAACCCTGGTCATAGATGAGGAATTGTGTGCTTGCTTCATAGACTGGAAGAAGGTATTTGACCGTGTCAACTGGACCAAATTAATGCAGATCCTAAGGGAATTAGGATAGACTGGCGCGAAAGAAGATTGATCAGCAAATTGTACATGGAACATTGTGTCAAAATACGACTGGACCAAGGGGAGACGAGAAGTGTGAAGATTGGAAGAGGAGTTAGATAAGGTTGCTGCTTGTCACCGATTCTGTTCAACTTATAGAGGGAGTACCTTACCAAGGAGGATCTTGAAGGGTTTGGAGACTTCAAAATAGGAAGACAAGTAATTCGCACTGTTAAATATGCAGATGAACTTGTGCTACTGGTTAGGGAAGAAAAGGTACTACAGGGTAGGTTGATAGACTAATTGAAACTGGAAGACGCTATGGAATGGAAATGAATGTGGAAAAAACTAAGGTAATGAGAATCTCAAGGCAACCAGCCCAAATGAAAATTATGATAGATCAAAAACAATTGGAGAATGTGGAATATTTCAATTATTTGAGTAGCATGATAACGAATGATGCAAGGTGTACACGTGCAATTAAATCCAGAATTGCCATGGCTAAAGCAGAATTCAACAAGAAGAAGAATCTTTTCACCAGCAAACTAGACTTAAATTTAAGGAAGAAATTAGTAAAGTGCTACATTTTGAGCATAGCTTTTTACGGTGCTGAAACGTGGACACTTCGGAAAATGGATCAGAAGTACCTGGAAAGTTTTGAAATGTGGTGCTGGAGAAGAATGGAGAAGACCAGTTGGACCGATCGTGTGAGAAATGAAGAAGTATTACACAGAGTCAAAGAGGAGAGGAATATCCTACATACAATAAAAAGAAGAAAGGCTAACTGGATTGGTCACATCTTGCGTAGAAACTGCCTTCTGAAACATGTGATTGAATGAAAGTTAGAAGGAAGGATAGAAATGACGGGAAGACGAGGGAGAAGACGTAAGCAGCTACTGGATGACCTTAAGGAAAAGAGAAGATACTGGAAATTGAATGAGAAAGCACTAGATCGCACCCTATGGAGAACTCGCTTTGGACGAGGCTACGGACCTGTCGTAAGACAGACTTCAGAATGAATAATACCACAATCTTCCGTGCACTTCGTAAATATTAAAGTCTCTTATCCCTGCTGGAAATCTGACAAACATTCCTCGGTTGTCCAGTATGCAGCCCAGTCACTATGCAAACTGCACTCTGTCCCTATGCACAATTGTCTGTACGTATTGTTAATCCGCTTCTCTTTTTCAGCATCATTGTTCCTGTCTTTTGTGTGTGATGATGGTGTTGTAGACGTACTTAAGCGATGATACGTGCAGTTTTCTTTACATTGCTGTAATGGCTTTGAATAGTGAAGCCAGTGTTCGGAGACCTACTGCCTCCCAATGCTCTAGTTTTTTCTCGGAGACCGAACAGGACAAGAGCTGGCGACTCGTAGCCAGTCTGCGTCTGTCTTCACGTCCATTCGATACCCAAAGTCCTTCTCTTTGGCGCCGCAAACGAAGTCTCTCCACTTGAATAAGACATGCACAATGACAAGTGGTTCACAGTGTATGCCTGTTTATTTTTTTACTTTTCCTAATACATTAGAAAACATTATTACAGTCTTATGCTTTATTCGATCACTATTTGTCAATCCTCCTCTGTGTCTCGCTTGTTCTTTGTGAGGTAGAAGCGTTTTGAGAACAAAACTGGAAAAATTCCAAACTACTATATTCCTGTCAAATGTGCATCAGTCAATGTTCTTTCCAACAAGCACCGGAGATGTCGTTCCGAAGGGAAAGAAAGAATCTGGCTATTAATTCTTCTCTAGCAACAAATTAGTAACCAAATTTACGTTTTTTGGGATACGAAGCCCTGTCGATTGGTGTGTAGATACCGACGTTTCAGAGGATGTTCTGGAAGTACCTATGTCCTAAATACGGAGGCAGTAAGCTTCTCGGATACTTCTGTTACTCTTTATCAGTATATTGGCCATCGTATTACAGAAGACCGAATCTTCAAGAACACCGCTGTGAGAACCTCAGATATCTACGTTCTATAACACACGGAGCAGCGAGCTTTCATATCGTGGCGCTTAGACACAGACGCAACTTCTATTGCTATGCTCGCCCTGCACAAAGCACATAAGATTAACGACGAAACGTGGAGGGCCTCTCTGTCTGCATGCGGTAAGCTTGTTTAACCTCGTATGCTGTTCATCGGAATTTGATGAAATTTAATATTGAAGACTAAGGTATAATTTGTCAGCAAATTTAACGTTGATTGTTCCTTGTCTACAGTGATCCGTAATTGGCACGAAGCTGATATCAATCTTCATTATTTAAAAAATGGCTCATGTTACGTAACGTATATTTAAAATCCAACCTTAAAGACAAAAGAGAGGTCATTTATCATTGTTCCGTGGCGTTTGATGCGCGATTCGCTTTGAAACTTGTATACACGAATATTGTAAAAAATAAGTTAAACACGTACAAATTAAGAGCATTCGAACACTAGACGTCCCCATTGGTATGCAGATACAAAAGTAAAGATACTTTAAGAGCATTCATTTCTAAGTAGCTAATTTTATATTTTTTATTCTACCTGTATTATCAACAGCCAGAGCAGTGTGCGTCGTCAACTCTGGCACGGTTATCCTGATTATGAAGTAAGGAATCTTCGTTATTAAAAGCGTAATCATGCCGGTTACATTATGTAAATTTTGGCTGGTCATTTATTAATTGTACACTTGAATTTACATTGAGACATTTGATTATTTTATCAATGTTTACTGTCTTTTACGTCATAGAAAGGAAAAAATTATATTTCTGAAAAGATTGAATATTTTAAATTGTAGCAGGTCTGTACAACTTCCCATTTGCTATTTAAAATCATAATAACTAACACAAAACAATAACTTTATCTGTTGTTTGTATGGGTGTGAAAGAAGTTCTATCTATTAAGGGGCAGAGGAAGTAACAGGAGACTAGCGAAAACTGCAAATAATGAACTTCATGATTTGTATTCGTCATCAGATATTGTTGGGGTGATCGAAACAAGGGAGATGAGTTGGTCGGGGCTTATGGCACGTGAGGAAGAGAAGAGAAAGTCATGCAGCCTACTCGTAGAGTAACACGGAAGTAACAGAAGGTTTTTAATGTAAGAATGTGTTGGGTTGTGGGGGATGTCACTCCATAAAGGATTTTGGTGGGAAAAAGTGATGGAAAGGGACCACTTTGAAGACATAGGCGTAGATGGAAGAATAATATTAATATCGAAATTAAATAAATAGAGTGAGACGATGTGGAATGAATTCATGTGGCTGAGAAGAGGAAGAAGAGGATGTCTCTTGTGAACACGGTAATGAACATTCTTTTTCCCTTAAATGCCGGAAATATCTTGCCTGGTTGAGAAACACTTAACATGTCAAGCAGGAATATGCTGAATGGATTTAGTTATATTTACAAAAGTCTGCTGTCAGTAAGTTTGTGCATGTTATGTATGCCTAATAGAACGTTCTTAGCTTACTTAACTGCATTTAAATTCCTAAAGAATACAGTATGTTAGACGCAAAAGTGGCACGCTTAAAACCACAGCAATGCATTAACAGTTCAGATAAAAAAGGTAGCACACGTTTTATGTGGCTTACTGTACGTGCTGCTAAAAAAATAATGTTTCAGCTGAAGTACTTCACGGCAGTGGCAAGAGATTTTTCTCTCTCAACATCTTCCAGACCGGCTCTTGGGTCATTCCAGCATCTTATTCAATGGGAAAGGGAGCATTTTCCCGGGGGTTAAACGGCCAGGGGACGAATTTAACCGCTCCTCTCTATCTAAGGTTAAGAATGATTGGAGTTATAACCTTACTCCCCCTATATGCGTTTATGGAGTAGACATGGACAACTTTACTTTTTCCAGCTAAAGTGCTTCTGATCACAGGAGTAAAAGTGAAGAAGTTTTTTGCTTAAAATATAGTAGGCCATATCTACGTGCAAAATTCTTATTCTTACCCGAATGTTTTACAGCTCTGAAATATTTTTCCGTCATTCAGTGACGGCACTATTTTCTATTGTTTAGATCACATAGGTTTCAACACTAATATTATTTTCTGTGTCAATACGTCTCACTTTAAGGATGTACAGTACTTTTGTAGGACACAGAAAATCAGTCGCTAGTTGCTTGGCACTTATTGTAACCACTTTCTATATATCGGAAGTACTTACACACAATTTCGCTTATAATGCGCATTAGACAAGTGTGTGAAGAATGTGACACGGGCAGAATTGAAACGGGATTAAAACTTTATGCTCCGATTGTTGTTATGCAACAATCTGTATTTCTTCAACAAGGTTGTGAGTATGCACGTACATTGATGGAATTTTAGAACGAAATTGCATCATGAAATTCTTAGTGCTTTTTCTGAACTATGTTTACAGCAATAGATAGGAATTTTTGTATTGTGTCCTTTCTTAAAAATTCCCGGCATCTGGTATTAAATCTTGTTGTTGATAAACTGTACTTAATTTCTTAAACGCTAGTAAACTTCTTCTGTGACAATGATCTTTCCTACAGACATTTCCTTTCAATTTTGCTGCAAGCATCTGTCAGTATGGCACGTATTTGATGTAGCCAGTTATTTCAAATAATACAGCAAGAACAGAAATATTCATCGTAGTTACCTGACTCTTTGTATATCCTGAGGTTTCTAAAAAAATTAACAGTAAAATCTAAGAGTATAATATGTTTCTCATAAATCCATATTTCTTATGTGTATCATTGTAAAGAGCAGTTGTTACTACAAACACCGTCTCCTTAACACTCAGAAACTTTGCAATCGAAACACGATTCCTCACGTTTACACCTCATAGCCTAATCACTATACTGACTGATCTCTCCCGTTCCGAAATAGACAGTCTGGTAATGACTTTGGGACAGGTAAGCCGGGATTTCCCAGTCATTATAGCGACTAGCTACGGGCTGAGCGGTCCGGGGATCGAATCCCGGTAGAGGCGAGATATTTCGCACCCGTTCAGAACGGCCCTGGGTTAGTAGGGCGTGGCGTGGAGTATAGCTTTTCCTGTAAGCCTTTATGGTGTGTTCTAGGGTTAATTTTACCTTTACGTTTTAGTAACACATTTACTAAACTTTATGATTATCTTTCAATAATATTTTTAATAATAAGGAATATTTCCATTTGCACATTAGCAGCAAGAGGTACTTGCATTGCGTGCAATCTGCTCTTTCTTCCAACTCAGCCCATTAATGGAGCCAAATGTATTCATTTGTTATGCACAATTCCTGCAGCCACTAATATAAATTTTAAAGTTACGCACTCATATACTTCTTGGTCTCCCAGGTTACCGATTTCGAAAATATCTGCCGGAATTCTATACGCATCCTTTCCCTTCTCCATCATAGCAATATATCATATCCATCGTGGCCTCTAGCCTGCAAATGTGTTTAGTCTTGTGTACTACTAGTATTTCGTATGGGTAAACATGCGTTTTATTACAACGTAAGACCGACAAAAGTTTGGTTGTGTGCATCTCCACTTACAACATGAAATGGAATAACTAGACAATTTTCCGGAATTTTACGATACAGACAGGTTTTCAGGAAGAGGTGGCTTGAGTACGACGTAGGCCTGCTGTGTAACGAAATTTATGTTCGTGCAGTTATTAATCTAATGTTTACGTTAATCAGAATTTAGAGAATACGTAATTTGTGACGCATTAATTCTGGTTCTTCCTACGACTTTCCGTATTGACATATATCTAATGTTTCTCAATTAACATTACAATTTGGTGGTTGTTACCTGTCAACCTGCTGTCACAAAACTGCGTATATGCTGCCTGTCAGCAGTGGCATTTAATTTCAGGGAGATAATTACTGCCAATTTCAGTGTGTGGGCTGGACTCTTGAAATCAATAAATCAATATTCTGATCACGATGTCAAATGACGATTGAGGTTCTCTTATTAAAATTTGGGATTAATACGTACATATATATATATACATACATATACAGAGTGCGCTAGACATTCCTTTACGGAGATTATACTGATAGTCCAGCGGAACAGTGCTTTATTGACAGTCACCCACCGCAGAAAGTAACAATAAAGAGCTGATATTTTTTTTCAGATTTTTGTCAGATATGTTCGATACACACTTCGCACGTCCTGAGCACTGATTTCAAACTACTGCACGAAATTTTGTGTCTGCATCATTCGTTTGCAGAACACAAGTAAACTTCTTATCCTTCAGTTTGTCTTTGATTACACGCAACATGGAAAAATCAGAAGTTGTAATACCACATAAACTGAGGGCCACTAAAATCATCCACGTTCACAAACCGACGTAGAGAAATTCTCATAGAGAAATGTGAGCTGGAGCTCCATCCTGCTGTCAAAACACAATTAAAAAGTCATGATGATATTTAGCCTTCGGCGTCCTGAGCTTTACGGAAGTTCCTGGTAACTGTCTGCCGTAACAATTTCTTCTACGTCACTACCCAAATGCCTGGTCAGACTGTCACTTCCTGAAAACTGAGCCGTACTTATATCACACCAATAAACACACATGTGTCGATTTACTCTTCACATTATCTTGAAGCCTGCTTCGTCTGTTCCATAGAAACTTCTGCTCTGTAAACCCGATGATCAGCCTCATGAATAATCAGTAGCAACTCACCCAGTTCCTTCCATGTGGGTCTTCTGCATTCACGTCATGCTGCAAGTGAGTGCTGCTTGTCTTGATTGCCGGAGAACGTAACGACGTACGTATACGCTACTCCACAACATTTCCAGTTCTCTTTAAGCTTTTCTTAATGACTTGTTACGAAAATGAGAAAAGCTTGCGCTACACTTTGTAAATTTTCTTCTGACGTAGCTGATCTAGACCTCCTGCTTCGTCGTAAGCCTGCAGCAATTCCGGTTTCTTCAGATCTTGCACTGGGATTAAGGTTTTCTTGCCTGACTGGTGGACGAACGCGTGGAAACTTCTCAGTAAATGATACATTTACCTCTTCAGGCTTCATATTTTTCTTTAACCAGGCTTGTAGCGGAAAAACTCTTGTCTCTCATATTAACTCTCTCTTCACACTTCACTTATACAAATTGAGTACGCACCCTAACAGTGCAGCATCCAACTGAACAAGAGCCAGTGTAACCATCGTACTGCCAAATGTTGCAAATAAAAACTGGACGTAGATGAAAATAATAACAGTTGCGTATTCCGCTATGTCGACAAGGAGACTTTTAAAACACCCGGTATATAGCGTGTGTGACGAAATGGCGTAAATAGAAAACACGCGCACGGGAATGCTATTAAAAAGACAATTAATCTTTCAACCTCCCCGATAATCATATTGATGGATTGGCATAATTATATAGCATTTCATTTTCAATTCAGATAATAGCCTATAGATTTTCCTTGAACTGCAGCAGTATTTTAAACTGAATGCTTACAGAATACAGTGCATTACGTGCCTCCGGCATTGACCAGTTTAGCAGAAGCTTTCATAGGCATGCGTATTGGTCTTTTTCTCTTCTGAAAGAGAAGAGTAAAACCGGGCAGTACGTCCCTTTATCCTGTATTTCCAAGTCAGATTTTAGTAATTTTCTGAAGTTACGTAGAATGCTATTATACATTTCTTCTTTAATAACATTGTAATGACACACAGACTGCACTAAAAGGCTTCTGTGGGAAATAATTTCACGTCGGGGAATCGCAATTTTAGAGGCTTAATTATTATTTCAGTATGACAAATTAAATAGGTTTAAAATGTATAGTGTAAAGAAGAGACAGACATACGTATACTATGACTCGGGAACGTCCTTATGAAGTACTTTTATTTGATAATAAGAGGTCAAAATACTACGAAATTCCCTTAAAACTAAATTAAATTTATAAACCTAAGAACATTTAAAAGCGTTATCGGAATTTTCATGACTTTCGGTGCAAGAAAGACTGTGGTCAAATTTTTAACAAAAAAATTTAAAAATATTTGGGTTTTATCCCAAGATAAAGACGTGCGTCTCTCCATGGCGTGTGCAGTAACACTGTTACCATTGGTCAACGCGCCCCTGCACGGTAAGTGGGAGCAGATACCCGTGATAAAATTGCTCTTTGTCCATATTCGTCGATGCAGCAGGATATTCTGTCTGAAACACGCTAATTCCTTGCGTGAAAACGCGAACAAGATTTGTCGCCTAACAGCGCTGTCCTGTTCACTGCAGTTCCCTGTGTGGGTTTTGATATATTTATGCGATCTTCAGGGAGAAGTGATCGCGAGCTTTAAGATTTACTGGAATCCAGAGAACATACGTATAATGGAAACATGCGAAGTAATAGACGGCTTTGCCCATGACTTCGACTAAGAACAGGATAGTCCGTTCAAAGAAACATTGGTACTACTCTTACTGTCTTTCTGTGCGTCGTTTGCAGAAATGGAAACAGTTCTGTGGAAAGATATCTGCTGCATATATTGCTACTCCGTCATGTATTTTTAGCCGTTTTCCTTTCAATTTGTCACAAATACCATGCGCCTAGAATCAAGAGTAAAACGGTGTTTGTCTTAAGGATTTCTGAGGATGTGTAATAAAGGGACAATAAAATTTTGAGTTTTAATATTCTGCATGAATTTAGGTCACAAGAATGCCGGACTAGGTTCAGAGACAGTCTTTATTGCAGCCGACTTGCTTCATGGCTTTCTGCCCTCCTTCCAAACATCTGAAATGAAGCTTGATTATAGGCTTCAGCAGCGGTGTGAATGAGATCTTCGATCTTCTGGGATGTTACGCAGCGTAGATTGGTAGTTAGTTAACGACGTTTCGGTACAACCTATCGGTCCCATTTCCAGGGTCAAGCAGTCCAAGAGGTCTTCTTAAAGTATAGTAATCACGCAGAAAATTGTGCGTTCCTTAAGTAAATATTTTGTAGGAAATAAAGTAACGAAATAATGGTAATGGGATTATTTTATTTAGCTCTTAGTTTAATGGAAACAAGTAGTGAACCACTGAAGCTAGATGAGGTAAATTCAATAGAGAGTTTAATCGTAAATATTTTTACTCATTATGTATAAAATATTGGTTGTAAGTCAACAACTGAAAATATCACGATGATTCGTATCTTTGAGGTTATGTCCGACAAATTTAACTTATACAAAACACGAGCTTGATTGACAGGTTCTTCACAAAATTAAAGTAAAACACCTACAACAAATATGTAAATATTAATGTGTATGGTAGTGGGAGTAATAGCAATACAATTCATTTAAAGTCTATTTTGATTTAGGTGCTGACTCGACAGCCTAGTAGCCAATTACAAGGACAAGTACAAGAAGACAAAAATAACAAATTAAAATAAAACAAAGCCAGAAGGGGAAAGAAAAGTGAAAGAGATATTTAATTTATTGTACTTCTAAACGTGAAATATTTACCGAAAAAGGGGAAAAAAAATTTACATGGTTACAATGAGTAGCCTACGTTTAACCGCTGATATGAATATTTAGTATAACGCCGATGTGTTTAATGGAAAAAACAAACTCTGCTGTAAATATATCAGTAATAATAAAGATAATAATAATAATAATAATAATAATAATAGTGGTGAAGATGACGATAATGATGATCGTGACTCTCATGAATCTGTAATATTAGAAAAATATGCTAAGTATATTTAAGGCTTATGCCGCGATATTGATGAGATCTGGCTCTTCTGGGATATTACGCGGCGTCGTGTGGTAATTGTTTACCGACGTTTCGGGACAACGAATCGGTAAACAATTACCACACGACGCCGCGTAATATCACAGAAGAGCCCAGATCTCATGCTAAGTAGGCTTTATGAACTTCAATCAAAATTCTTGCTATTTGTTTCTCTGATTTTTATTTCTTACTCTGCTTTAGGTATTTTCCCCTTTCTTTAATTCTAGCTCTTATTCCCTCTTCTCCTTATATTTTTCCTTCTCTGTATCTAGTATAAAACCTGTAGAAGAGCTGTTTAAATAGGATGTATATTTAATATTATTCGTCTCTGTGACAAGCATTGCAAACGAATGCACTTTCTTTCCTTATGTAGGCAAAAGTCAAATCGTATTGCTATTTGTTTGCTGCATGTACATGAATTCTGCAGATGTCGGCAGCTCTGATATTACCACACTGAACGCACTTTAACATATCAGTTCCCCAGAGTCGTTACTTGTAGATGAAATGGGTTTTTACGACCGGAACCCTTAATGAATGAGTGGTCGTTAATAATCGCAAATTGGACTGTACCGAGTACAGAGACACGCCTTTGCCTATTGCAGCGGACAAACTAATTCCGGCAGTGCAAAACGATGATGCAAGAACAGGGGTATACAGCAAGGTACATCTCCAGTGAACGGAAAAGTTAGATAACGAAATTTTGAGTGATTTGATGAGTGGTTTAAATCATATCGGTTGAAATACGAGTACTGATTTAAGCCTGGCTATCCCAATTCAGAATTTTAAATTAAAATATTTGTAATGAATAAGTATTTACATAAAGACAAAGAAATTACTAAAAATGAAATTTCTCGAAATTTTCTACTACATTTACATGTTTTTAGGCCTTACAGCCAGTGTGGTGGCAGTTACAAGTTTCTCTCCGTGGAGGTCCGGTTTCAATTCGAGACCCGTCAATGTGGGGATTTGTGGCGAAAAAAGTGGAAATGGAACAAGATTTTCTCCGAATACTTGGGTTTCGTATGTCAGTGTAATTTCGCGGTGCTGCATAATTATACTTGCATTTCATTCACCAATCACCGACGCTATATAACCTTATCAACTGTCTACTTTAAGGCTTGCCACGAAGAAAAAGAGAGCTATTGAACTTACTGCACAGGAAATCAACGTAAAAGAAATGTATTCCAACATCAATTTCGTTGTCATTTCTTGTGAATTTCTCAGATAATATAGTGTAATAATGGAGCAAACATTTTCTTATTGTATTAGCTTCTAGCCCTTCTATCAGTGATATGAGTGGCGCCTTTTAACACTACTCTGAAGCCAAAATAATTTAATTACATCACTATAATTTGTTGCCTATAATACAGAAATATAGGTAACAGGACGGTTATGTCGTTATTAAAATTTTGTATGCAAATTTTTATTTAAAATCAAATTTACTTTAATTTTAACAGCATAATTATTTCAAACTGTAATATACCGGTATTTACTACAAAGTTTAATTTCAAGAATTATTTTTTCACTCATTCTCTGCTTCAACAATTTCTAGTGCTGTAAGAAGCTGAGAAAGATAAAATTGTACCATCTCTTTTGAATACAGTAAACTGCAGGTTTCTCCATAATAATTTTCTCTCCACATATCGTTACTAACCCCAGTTCTATTTCTTGGTACCAGTACAGAGAATACTGTTAGAGCCTGAAAACAAAGACATGCCTTCCAACGAGAGATTTACGTACATTTATGTAATTAAACATTTTTGCTGACGTGCTGAAGCACTTGCTGCAAGGGAAGACAGCACAACCAGAAAGAAAGACACATGGCGCACGGCATGGAACGGACCTATCTTATATCGTGGCGCCAGTGTGTCCGCACGCGTGGTGTAAAAATACCACTGCTTGTAGTTTCTGCAATAATCAGTGGCGTGCTATGCTTTTGGAATGGGATTAGATCGCAGACTGACATTCTTTCCCGCATTCCATGGCATTGCGACACATTCTCTTTATCGATATGTGGAGTCTCGAGAGCTCACCCGGTACAGTGACTAGTCTACAGACAATCTCGTTGAAGTCCAGCACAGATAAGAGATTTTTCTTTTCCAAACCGCCCAGTGGAAAATGGAAGGGAACAAACAGTAGAACATCTACTATTTGATTGCCCCATATTCTGAAACAGGAGACTTTGCCTTGAAATGCACTTAAACAAATGTAATATTAGTTACCATAAGCCACTGTACAATATATTTAGTAGAAAATGTTGTCAAAAATATTTCATTAATTTTGTACACCATATCAATAGAAAATTGTAAGTAACAATATTGTTATTATATGTACTTGGTTAAACTTTAACCCTAATATACTCGTGTAAATAGGGTTTTCATTCTGGAAAAATAAAAAAAAACCGCCCAGACAGTCTCTGGAGCCCACCCATTTTCATATGCATTGGGTAGTGAGGACTGTTTCCTAAGGAGTAAAGTGGCAGGGGCAAGAAGGTATTTATTTCTGTGGCGCAACAGCCCAAATCGGGCCTAGGTCGCTTCAATGTTGAGGTTTCTAGATCGCATACAGACACACGCGTGCACAGTACTTCTCCTTTGAACGAGTGATTAGCTCTTCGCAGAGGCCACTAAATATACAACACACAACAAACATAAGAGATGAAATTCCATGCCCTCAGCGGGATTCGAACCCGCAATACCAGCAATAAAGTGGCTGCAGACCTACGCCTTACACCGATATCGGCTATGGAGCTAATTACTTACTAACTTTTATGGAGTGGCGACGCTAAGAAGGCCTGGAGATAATACTTCCATTCCTCAATACGTCTTCTTGACGTGGTGCTCGACTAAGCTACGAGTGTGCCAGTAACTTGCCTACGTATACAGGTAAAGAATGCCGTGGATTACTGTCTAAACACTAAGAAGAAATACAGAGCAAAATCCATAAGGCAGCTTTTCTCATTGCTTTCTTTTCTAGCGGGATGAATTTATTGGTACTATTGTTGTTCATTGCCGTGACGAACCATTGCTTTAATACGCAATGTGTATAGCTTAAATTTATAGCTTATTACTTCAGATTTCACACTGTCACTATATTTGCAATTCTTGACTTACAAACATTAATTTTACACTACATATGTCTATCTTTTTTATCTCTGTACCAAATGTCAAGTGCCGAACACCAGCAATCCATCAGTTACCGCGATCACGCGAGAGCTAAATAGTGTTTTCTTAGATCCATCATGTTTTTGTCATACATTCCACAACTTGTTTATATTTTTCTAATTTCTGATGCGATCCATTTTTTCAGAACCCTAAAGCAAGTGATGCAATCATGGGGCCCGCGTCAAAATTTCGCTTAAGTGCCATGTTGATATTATTGGTAGTAGGAAAGTAAATGTTTCACTATTGGAGTAGCCTGATATGGTACAAAGTTTAGGAGACTTTTGTGAAAATGGGTCAATTTATTCAAAATTCGAGAGGAAGGAAAACCAGACATCATGGAGATGTAACGAGTCTTCAACTTAAGTAGACTAGAAATTGGAAACATATGACAAAAACGTCTATACGTCTGTGGAGAAAGAAGAGTCAGACGGGAAAGTAATACACTCTCTTGTCTGAAGTTTACTGCTTCGTAGATTCAGAACTGCATAAAGTCACTCTCGTTTGGCCTGGTGTTGAACCTACGGCCTCCGGGTTTCGAACAAACGCTTCTTTTCAACCCTTCTAAGTTGTGTATACAGTCTCGGTTCTGATCTATGAGATTATATAACTCCAGGAAGGAAACAAAGTGTTGACAGTGATGTAAACTTCAGGAATGCAACTGGCAGCGCGCATGTGCGCGGCCGTTTCACATACTGACTCATCTTCTTGGAGTTTGTGCCGTGGGTTACATCTTTCTGCCTAAGGGAGATGTTCCTGGAATTCTTTCTCGTAACTGGCACCTTGTCTTACTCCTCTTGCTTTGCTTGAGGGAAAACAGTGTATTACTGCAGAACGAAATAACAGTGGCCAGACCGCTAGTACAAGTATATACGACTATATCAAACTGTCCTGTGGCAGAAGGGGCTAGAATTAAAAAAAACTGGTCTCCAAAACTGTCTGTAAATTTTCAGCTGTAGTGTACCTTTGATTTATAAAAATAATAATAACAATAATAATCTGTATTTATTTCTTTCAACAGCAATATAGTTTTTCATAATCCTGATAATAGGATTACTGAAAATCTAGAATTTTTTATTGTCTAGCATACTAAAGTCACCAAAAATAACACACCCTGTCAGAAATGGATCTCTTTCCGTCTTCAAGTACGAAGTAGGGAGTCGCGTGTCATAAAGCTATTTTACATCTTAGTGTTTTGGTGAATATTTATCACGGTCATTTTGTAAAGTGAAGACGGAATTGTCTTTATGTGTTAGGAACTACAGTTTTTGATAAAAAGCAACGTTTCTAAGGGTACGGATGTTCATGTAAAACACGAATAAATAACAAAGATTGGACACGCGATGGCGCAGCTGGTTGAGGCACTGAGCGGGTTCAATTTCCGCTGGTGTCACTGGAATTTTTTATTGATATAATCCTTTCGGTAGCACTATGGCTCTGGGGTCTACTCAGCCTCTAACATAAATGAGTACCAGGAGTATTTACTGGGGGGTAAAGACGGCCGGTGCGTAGATCTGACAACCTTACTATCATCATGTGCCGATTGTTTATAAATCTGGGAACCTCAACCTCCTGGAACCCTAAGGGCCTGTCCAGGCCTGTAAAGGGATTGATTTACCTTTTTACATAACAGAGATCAAGAACTACAAGGTTAAAATCTGTTTAAATTTCAAACAAAATTCCTTATTTTAGATACTGGCTGACATGTATTTCCTTCAGTTAGCGGTTAAATTCCCTCATGATGATCTGATTTTACTCAGGATTAGAGTGAAATATTCCAAGTGCTAGTTTGCTACGTAAGCGACATAAACACATCACATACACTTCAGCTGCAATGCTACGTTGAAAGCAACAGAAGAAGAACTTGATTACAGAATATGACCAGATTTGCGCATAACCCGGTCAATATTGAGCTCACTTCCACCGCATTTCCGACTCTCTTGTATAAGATGTTGGTGTGGACAACAGCCCTTATATCAAGTTTAAACGATTCTGATAATGGTGTATTGCAATAGACGTGAGGGCATTTTACCCACTGTCCATCGCTTTAGGCTAATAACTACACAATATTTCGGGGACTGGAGCAGTCTCCCTCTTCAGGTAGAAATTAGAAAGTAGAATCTGCTCTGGCGGGCCCTTTAAGAGTTAGTCTTTATCACTGGATTCAGAGATGGAGGTGGAGAAACATCCAGCCCCCGAAATGTTGCTGGGGTAAATAGCCTGAAACAATGTTTTCACATAATTTCAGTTTTACGTTACCTCATGCTTCTGAACGCAAGTAAATAGGGTACAAGATTTAGTGTAGAATGCACTTTTTTATAATTTTCGTTTCATGTTTTTTTTTAATCCCCTGAAACTTTACAATATACAGGTTGTGGCTTATACTGTATAATTTTTCCGTTCTTTATCTCGTTTGGGCGAATTCCGTAAATGTAAGAAAAAAGTTGGAATATGTGCACATATGTAAAAACTCAGCATCCACCGTCTTCATTTTTGTTTTAATAGAGACATAATAATATTTTTTTTGCTGCAGTATACTTGCAAAATATCAATATTAAAATATCTTAAGTCTAGTGTGACCTATGTTAAACTGTTTTTAAGCACACGAAAGTAGCTCTACTCTACATGCCCTCTGTTTTAATTCAAAGGCACTGTTTGGATTCATTTCTCAGGCAGGAGATGAAACATGGAGAAAAAATCTCTTGGCTATATAATTACATATCTAAAAGCAGAGGCTGGGCTTTCGCATAGTGAAGACTTGAGTTACTAAACAGAAGTATTTTCAGTATCTCTGTCATACAGCCTGCGTCATAACCATGGCCTCTATTAAACTAACGTGAAGACCACTAGATGCTTTAATTGCAATTTTAAATGCTTTTTTATGTAGCCAAGAGAGAGCAAGGCAACGGTATTTGCTGATGTCTGCTCTACTTGCTTGAACTTGCAGAAGGACAGAAAGACCAACACTACTGCAATGTGTGTTCTGGTAGTAAATAATATAGGGTGTTACAGAACTCGCATGACACTTCTTGAAAAGTAGAGTGAAAGAAATCTCCACGTGTCGGAACATGTTTACAGTTTTTGTAACGCAGAGACGTTTTAAGTGTGTGGAAACAAGAACTCCATGGTCTAGTGGCTAAGGCGCTGGACTGCTAAGCTTTATGTTTTTCACTACGGCTACAAATCTAGCTGTTAGCTACGTGGAAACTAGGGTTAAGTTCCTGAGCGCAGGGCTCGTTGGCAGTTGGTAAAAGGAACAACTGATGTATAATTTTGTATTGTTTCTATGGATGTACTTATGAAATGATAAGAAAACAATTTTAATAATAAAAAAAGTGTGTGGAAGAGTTTTGTGGCAAAAACAGAAAAGAAACTCCACTCTGGACTGCATGTTGCAGATTGTTTCTTAAAAATCTGAATTACTCAGCTCACAAGAAATTCCCTCTTACGCATTACAATGTTGACTATCGTCTTCAGAAAAAGCTTAGCGTTTGATACTATCTTGAAGCCAGCTGAATTCAGTCCACATATTTCAAATATCTGATAAACTTTTCGTCATTCAGAGGTATGTTGTTTTCGTGGATTGAGGATTTATAGCTCCCACGTACAGTGAACGTGGAGGACCATCCATTGCCACTGCTGTTCAATATGGTAACAGCTGCAGCCTATATATGGGGGTCACTACCAGCATTCACACTCACATCTTTTGTCGAGGTTTAGAGAGTGAAGCTACATCTCTACTCCCTCATAGGCCTTCATGTCCTTAATGACCTTAATAAGGATAACTTTACCTTTACCACGATCCTCAACCTAAGGACGTCATGGTAATTTTGAACCCACTTGACACGCAATTTAGAGCAACGATTTAATAAAGTTCTTTTTCTGTGGCGTTACAGCCCAAATGGATCATAGCTCGCCTCGCTTCGAGGTTTCTAGATCACACACAATTACACACACACACACACACACACACACACACACTGCAGGACTCTTCTGAAAGAGTGATCAGCTCGTCGCAGAGGCTGCTACCCACACAACACACAACAAACACAACAGACGAACTCCATGCCCTCAGCGGAATGAGAACACGCGATCCCAGCAACGAAGATGCCGCAGACCTACTCCTTAGACCGCACGGCCACCTGTATTGGCTTAATAAAGTCTTAGACGTTAGAAAATTAATCTCTCGCTTACCTCATAATCTCGTATCCTCCAGTCTTCCTTATGAAAGTTGAGGTTGTAATTTATTTTCTGTACATATTTTCGAACTCAAGAGTCCCGGTTTGTAGAAGGAATGAAAATGTAATACATAAAGCTGAAGAGAATACTTTGACTTTGTACTGTGACATCCCTCTGTGTTCCATATATGACTAAAATTCTACAGAAACGTTTAGGTTGCCGCAAGCACAGCGACTTTGATTATATAGATGACAACATGTTTGGGCCTTTAATATTGGCCATCATCAGGTCATCAGCTTATCAAAAATTTGAAGAGAAACTGAAAAAAAATATAAAATCAGACTACAAAATATGAAGTTATAAATACATTAGCCAGTTTCCTCGAATGGGACGGGTTCTCATTATTTTACAGCTGATGCCTGCGCATGCGTCGCATTTAATGTTGTACCAGTAACTCTTAAATTTGTAATAATTTTGACGATATTTGCCTTCTTTTAAATATAAATTTTACCGATTTCTTATTTATTACTCATTTAAATTGGTTTAATTCAGCTAGTCGAAATTCGTCTGTTGGAGAGTGATTGTTTTTTAAAGTATTTGCTACATGTTTCCTTTATTCTTTCAACTAATATAGGTGTAGTAAAATCGGAGTGAGAAACTGTTAATAACCTTCTGAATTGTCCTGAATTGTCTCAGGCAAATACATCTGTATTTGCAGCTGACCGATCGCACTTGGCCTGCTGATTTCTCACAAGGCATGATATAAGTTACGTATTTTATATAGAATTTTGAGACAAATTAATAAGCCATCAAACCTTGAACTTGTGATAGGCTGTGCTTTATTAAATTTATCAACTTGATAATGATAATAATTAAATTAATAATAGTCAAAGAAATGCTAAATTTGACCTTGCGCACACCACAAAAGCTTGGCACTTGTTGAGTCAGTGGTCAGTGTCACACACCGTACGTTTTATCGCCGTGACAGAACCCTCCATGTCAATTTAATAGGCTGGATGGAACGCAGTTCCTGTGTGGAAATTTTGGAAATATATAAATGGCTTGCCCATGCAAGAAATCCAATTACGTTTTCTTGGATTTTCAGTCCTTTTCCTAGTCGCCATACCGACTATGCTATCCCGGCTAATATCGACATTAATAATAATAATAATAATAATAATAATCTTTCATTATCATACGTTTTCTGTGTATCGTTGGTGTACAGTAGTCCTGAACATCTTTCAAATTTACGTCATCAGTTACTATGTCTCCTTCTCCACTCACATTCTGACTTCTGCTGCATATGAAACTTACCTGTGGACATTCTGACTGCATGTTCACGTCGAATATTCTAAATATTGACATGAAATTCTCTTGAGCTCAGAGCTTGTGAGAAGTTATGGACGTCAGTCTTGCCATCTTCAGGCTATTGATCATCCCTGACCATATGCTGCTCATAAGCCATAATGTCCGTCCGAGCAATCCATGGTAGGCTACTGTGTGTCCGGCGATTTCTTTGGCTGATATAAACTTCTGAGGACCCGGTACTTGGGTTTAAACAAAGTCATCTGCTTAACAAGGAGGTAGAGGAGAGGTAATACAGGTTCTGTGGGCCTTGCCTTATATAGCAAACACCGTACCGCATGGCATGACCAATTACAGTGTACAAACCTTTGTGGATATGCACACCGGTGATAATTGTAATTCTTCACCTTAATGAATAATGGAGCTCGGAGGGAAGTGTCTCCTTTATTGGCATCGTCATCATTATCTCTTCAGGGTTACGCAACTAGCTGTCTTGTCATTGAAGTCGAGGATCCTTCCTATGTTGCAAGAGGTAATAACCTTTAGAACACAGCTGTTTGGAGCTCCCGTAAATATGATTCGACAGTCAAGAAACTTTTTCGTAAGACTGCGATGTTAAACTCAGTGACATGAGCTGATATGTAAGGACTCATGCGATTATATTATTCTACTTCTTTTAGATCTGTTCAGTTTACTGTGGATTAGTCGAGACCACGAACAGAAAATTGGTACAAATTTCTTTGTGTTTAGTCAACCAGGAGTTTCGATCTTGTTGCTCTTTATCACCCATATCCAAACCAGTAATTTTTTCAGACACACTGCCAGCCCTCCACTTTGTTACGTACCGCATTTCCCCGCGCGAGCAGCGCTGTGTCCAGGACAAAGTCATTGTGCACTAACTGAGAAATGAATGATGTGAAAGTAAACCGGTGTTTGTTGTGGTATCGCATATGCAATTAAAAAGGGGATTTTACAATAATTAAAGCTGCTTTTACATTGTTGGATAAATGACTACCTTTTACTCCCCTATAAACATAAGATCCTCTTATTTCTATTGCCCTTAGACGTTTATCATACTGAAAGCGGTTAAATCTTTCAGTTTTATTAACTTTAACATTATTAGCGGGATATATTCCATAAAAGTGATAATTTTGCTTTCCCTATTTATTACTGAATGTAACTTGGAAAAAATTTAAGAGACCATTTAACAGTAATTTTTGAATGTAAATCATTCTCGGAACTGTTCGACATTTGGTAATAAACTGGAATTTGTGAAATTTGTACCGGTAGCCAGTATTTGGAAGAGTTTTTCTAAAATTTTTTCCCGATTTACAGATTGTTACAAAGGTGCTAATTTTATGGTCCATTTAAAGATATCCGCATTGTTTTGCCGAAATTCTATGTCGTTATGTTCGTATAATTCAATCAGTATTGACCAATTTGTAGCATTTTGGTGTTAAGTACACGTTAACAGGTGAAAGAGGCTAATTTACTCTTAAAAGAAACTGGCCATGCTCACAAACATCTCCACACGATCTACAGTTTTATTCGCTTTAGCTCATCCATGGATGCTTGGTCTTACTATGCCTTTCGCATATGCATCCTTCATAACTATTCTGCTTCGTGGATTGCCTAGAACTTTGGCTATTGGAATGAGCTATCTTAGATACAGTGAGAACCAAAATTCCTACAAATTGAAGATACGTTGAAAATAAACATTAATTATACACGTATAGTTTAAGTGACTTTATGTTGGTGGTAGAATTTATTTTCACCGAAACACTTATTGCGAGCAGTTCGCTTTTTTGCCAAATTTCTTCCAAAATGCACTGAGAAGACCCGTAAATCAAATACACGAAAAGGCGAACAAAAAGACAGGGTGGTTTCCTTTCATAAAACCAAAATTCACACTTCACTTTCCATAAGATGGGATATTTTTGATTAGTTTGGTATGTAATAATTAGACAAGAGAGACACTGACTGTTCTAGTAACTCGTTACTCTGAAGGCAAAACGGAAAGCATACACATGTGTATGCATGAGGTTGTTCTTCGTCTTGAATGGCGCCTGAAAGAAAACGCGAACCAAGGTTTTCCATTTTGAGTGGCTTTATATCTCTTTGTAGATATTTGGTAGGACTCCAAGGTAGGAATATCGACACAGTCTGTACCCAAAGAGAACAACACAAACACACAAAAATAAAAATGTGCCCCCATGCCAAGAGCGTGCTTGCAACCCACTGTTCCAGTGTCAGAGTTTTAGGAGACTCTTTGAACGTATGCCCACTGTAATCGGTACATAATATTTTCTATAAACATTCCATATACCACTTGTGAAAGAATGGTTTGGGCCAAGTACGTACTAATTTTCCAAAACTGGGAACCATTTCAAAATTTTAGACACCAGAATGGTGGCATGAAGTAAGTTCACTACTGAGCATTCAAAAATATTAGGTGCAACCGGAAAAAAATTAGACGCCACAGCGATGTGGCGCCCGAGATTGGTTTAGGCCTTCGTTCTTCTGGGATGTTACGTGGCGTAGGTTGGTAGTTTGTTACCGACGTTTCAGGGTATCCTATCTTTCCCATCTACAAGGGTCAAGCAGTGTTATGCGGCGTAACGTCCCAGCAGAGCGAAGGCCTCAACTACACCGCGGCGGAAGGCTGAAAACTCGCAAGAATTGCTTAGTCTTAGAAAAGCAATGTTATATACGTAGTTGTCTCTCTTCAGAGGATTATTATCCTCATTTAATTTAGGAACGTTCATTTTGTACCTTGCGTAGACGTGTTACAAAATATCCATTGCTGTTTAGGTCCCGATGGCCGTTTTGTCACGAATAAAGTGTCACTTTAAGGCGAGAGAACTATGATCCAAACTAATACCGGCTCTGTTCCATTGTAAACAACGTCGCTTTAAAATAAGGATAAACAAATAAATATAGGGATTTGTACGTCACCATGGCACACGACCCACTTCTGATTTCATAACACTAATCACTGCCATTTTCGTTGTAGCTAAATGACGTTATTAAGGAGGATGCCAAGTGCTGGCGTGTGGAAAACAAGACAGGACAACGTATAGATATGAGTGTGTCTTGTTATTGCGCGTGAAGAGAATGTGAGTCACAATAATGCTGACACTCTTAGTCTATGAACTTCGTAAAACACTCTCTTCCAAATCTTCTTTACTTTATTCATTCTCTTGTGTGTTCAGTTGCTTTTCTTATTTGTTCGTTTATTTGCTTGATGATTTTCATATTTTCTTATTATCTTAGACCCGTTACCTTTTTAATTTTCAACTAACACGCTGACTTTGGGACAGAAAATTTCAAAGTCTCTAAAATTATAACTAGATTAGAACCGTCATGCCAGCTTTCGGGTTTTCGCTGCGATAATTTGAGATCTTCGCTCTTCTGGGTTGTTGCCCAGCTTAGGTGGGTTTGTCACCGACGTTTTGGAAGCGAGTGACGGTGTCATCTTGAAAGGTCAAGATTTCCAAGAAGGAAAAGCCTCTTCTTGGAGATTTTGTCCCTTCAGAATTTGTAACAAATTAACTTACGCAGCACAACAGCCCAGAACAACGCAGATCTCTAAAAAATGTCATAATAATGAAACGTTCAATAGGTTTATGTAATTCCTTCCATTTTTTTATAATTGCATTCCTCGTAGACACCAAATTCTTCCTTCAGTCTTTGTCTTTTTAATATCTGTTACGTGAAATCTTATGCCTTCTTAAAAGTCCATGTTTCACGATCAAAGAAAAATGCATTGAATAATTGCTTATTTGATTTGGAAAGTAGAACAGAAGAGAAAAAAGAAGAAGATAGTAATAATAATAATAATAATAATAATAAATTTTAATTTTCATTTATAATGTGCTAGTTTAACAGCGCAATAGCTAGTTATAAAATCGACAGGCACAGCATAACTACAACAAGAATCACATGAAGAATGAAGACACATACACACAAACAACCTAACATAACAAACATCAAAAAGTTAGATTTGTAACAGCTTATTTTATGGTCTAATCACTGTTGTTTCGATACCTTTTTATAATGGTGACAAATTATCTTTTCAAACACTTTACTGATATCTGAGTTTCTCACGGCAGTGACAGAAGAATATATTTTTCTGTGATGTGACACCTTGAAATCTTGAAATCTAGAGACGGTTCATGGGAACATGCTGCCTCCATCTAGAGGGTAGGAAGATAGAAGTAGGGTCTGCAAATGTCTACCAAATTTCACACCATAGCCTCTCAGAAGAGGACAAGTTTCGAATTTTTTTTTATTTGTCATTATATGTCATGGGATAGTAAATGATTTTCATTTCTTAGTTCTTCCATCTTTAATTCTCTTTTGAGCAAGTATAATAAATATTAACGGAATCTTTCTCGATCACCTTTTTTCTGATTTATATATTCAATTGCTTGATTGTTATATTGCGTTAGTTATAAAGTTCCGTTGTCATTCTCTACTTTCATCTCTTTCGTTCTCCATGTTGTTTTCTTCCTTTTTCTCTCTTTTCTTTCTAATGCATGACCCAGACCTATCTGGTGCACGTGCCAGCTGCTTCCCAGATCTTACCAGTCTCTCGGTGTGTTTATTTGTCAGAGAACTTCCCCTCGTCATTGTCTTCCGGAAGAAACCAGGGCTAAAAAAGTAAAAAGCTGCACTTCAAAACAAATACCTGGTTCCTTCTTGCTTCCAAAAATATATCCTCCGAAAACCAGGCTCCTCTAAGCTTTCCACACCGGACCACGGCGAGACTCTCAAGGTCCCTGACCTTCAGCCCCCCAACCCCTCCTCTCTGCCTGTCATACTCGGATCTTGTCTTCAGATCACAGAGGGTCTTTAAGTTCGCCGTTGGGATAAAGCCAATCCTTTGTTCGAGTAAAGATACTTCTCATAAATTATATAAACACGTCCCGTAAGTCCATGGGTCATAGAACTAAACCATAATTTGTTTCTAGGACTTTTGTAGGCGTATATAAATAAAAATTACACTTACTTGTATCATCAGCAAACAACAACAAACAACAACAGGGCATAATCCGTGGCCTGTGCATCTTTTTTGATCCGCCTACGTTTCTTCTGCTTTCATACACTAACTTAAAATGTGCATCTTTCATTCTTAATCAATATACTGTCTTATTAACGTAATCAAACTCATTCTCAGATTATGTATTGCCTCCATTCTATGGTCAGATGTTTTATTTCAGATGCATGGAGTTATTTTTTCAACTTCATTGCAGTGCAGATAGTAAGATGACTTTTGAGACCTATAACCAGACAGACCCCACGTCATACGTTCATAGCTTGGTCTAATATTGTTATTTTGCTTAGATAGAATGGTTCTACGTTCGGTTCTCTCTTGTACAGATTTCGCTTATATTATGCCCATGTGCACGGCAGGTGTATCATGTAAGAAGGCCGTATCCGCCGTGATAACTGTCCTGGTCGGGGCCAAGAGACGAAAGTTATGTGTGCACCAGGCATTCTGTTTGTAGAATAAGAAAAGTGTTAAGGTAGAACAGAGTTTAAAGTACTTCAGAGGGTCTGTCAACACGGTCTTGTAGCAGACTGTTCCTTACAACGTTACACAGCGGAGGTTTTCGTAAATAAATGACTCTTGTGGTGATCTGACTTCAATCATTTGAATGTCACCAAAGCGAGTGTCAAGATATAGCTGCTTCGAGGCATGCAAACCGACTCCCTTCCGCCTAACTGGCATACATTGGACGTGCCATGGTTCAGGCGGTTAGTCGCCGGCCTCCCACCTCGGAGGCCGGTTTCGATCCCGGGTTAGTCCATGTGGTATTTGTGGCGGACAAAGTGGCATTGGGACAGGTTTTTCCCCCGACTACTTCGGTTTTCTCCTGTCAATTTCATTCCACATGTGTTCCATTACACGGAAAAATGAAAAAAACTGACCATCTTTCATCTTCATCACAGGATTACACAAGAACCTTAAGGCTGCAGTGCGTTTGTAGCTTCTGCTGCGTGGCCCTTCTCCACAAAAAAAAACTAGCATACATTAATCATAAAAGCCTATTACCTAATATCTCCTGTGTGACTATGTTGAATCCGACAGTACCGTCTAAGAATATTACAAATCGTAGAGACTGTAACGGAATTTCGATAATTTACTGAAAACAATGTATATTTCTCGGCATAAAATGTCTACCGAATAAGAAATTACATAATAGCTTCCTTCTAGATACACTCCAGTTTATCAGTCAGCTTATTCTTCGACGCTGTGTAGTCAAAATGCACTACAACAAATCCAGGAAGGTGATGCGGGGGCTTGGATCACTTACAGTGTTGGCAAATGCTTACAACATTCAGTCGAAAAATCTGGCAAGAAGAGACCGCTTGAGTCATTTGACCGTTTTGACGTCTGCAGGTTTGTAATGGCTGAAACTGTTGAATCTGCACTGCGTCTCTTTATGTTCGACAGATTATGCAACTCGGCTTGCTGACGTCTCAGCTCGAGAGCAGCTCACTATGGCGCCAGTGCGTCCCGCTTCATTCTACAAGTTTCTGGCGCCGGCGTCATTGTACATCAATCACTAAATTTATGTCGAAACACGAAATTGGCCCGTTTTGTTTAATTGGTTCACAACATGGGATATTTCTGTTCGCCACGTGCGTTGAACGGAAGTATTGGAAAGACACGATGCACTGCTCGTTCTAAATGCGCTTCGTGTATCTACTTCGCGTCCTGTTGGACTAGTTCTCGAGACAGTCTAGTTGCTGTTTCTATAACTAACGTCAGTATAAGGCCGTGCCATGGCTCAGGCGGTTAGTCGCCGGTCTCTCACTGCGGAGGCCCAGGTTCGATCCCGGATCAGTCCATGTGGGTCTGTGGTGGACAAAGTGGCACTGGGACAGGTTTATCTCCGAGTTGTCGATTTTTCCCTGTCAATTTCATTCCACTGGTGCTCCATTACTTGTAAAACTTGGTAAAGAACTGCTCATCTTCATCTTTATCATAGGGTTGCACAAAAAGCCTTAAGCTGTGGTTCGTCCGTAGCATCTGCTGCGGGGCCCTTCACCATGTAAAAGAAAAACGTCAGTATTGTCAGTAATACTGACGTGATCACAGTATGGATTTAAAGACCATCGACAAGCAAAATTGCCAACTATCTTTATATTTTACTTCCTGGGCTTTGGAGTCACTAGTGATTTGTACGTCAAGACACTAATTCCATGGAGCAGAATCCTCCTTTCAACTCTAACACAGTGAAAACTGTCAAGTAGGCTACCTGTGTAAATTAACAGTCTGCAAATCTTGAGTCTAGACATGTATTCAGAAAGAGTCTTTTTCTAATGTCTTTCTGGACTCCGGATGGAATGAAATTTTTCTTAGTCGTCCGCAGTACATGCACATAAATGCTGGAATTACCTCGGTCAGGCCGCTACCGCTTCCTTCCTGATACTCTCAAATTTATCATCTATCCTACATTTCTTCTTCTTCTTGTAGATAGGCTTTCAGCCTGTTTATAATCAGTTTCCAAGGATTGGCGCCATCTTTTCTTCGGTCTTCCAATGTTTCTCTTGCTCTTTGGTGCTTTATCGCGTGCTACTTTTACTACTCTTGTGCTTGCCATTCTGGATATATCGTCGTTCCATTCTATCCGCCTTCCAAGGATCCATACATTTATGTGTGGGTTGTTACACAGTTGTCTGATGTGTTCATTCCGCACTCTGTCGTTCGATCTACTTCTTGTGATTCTCCTTAACGTTGTCATTTCAGCAGTTTCCAAAGCTTTCTTTGAGTAGGCAGTGTCAGGCCTCGCCTCTGCAGCATAAGCCAAAATTGGCCTGACTACAGTTTTATAAATTCTAGATTTTGTTTCTCCAGGGATGTATTTGTTGTTCCGTACTGTATCATTTAAACATCCTGAAACTCTATTGGCTTTGTTTATCTGATCTTTGACTTCGTCTTATAGCAGTCCTTGACTTGTTATATCTATGCCTACGTATTTTATTTTTAAGACACTGACAGCGCCCTACAAAAAACAAAACGGATTTACGCAAGTGGTTAAATTGTGTCAAATTACATATGACAGTACATGTTTAAATTCTTCACCTGTCCATCTTGTATTTTATGTATATTATTTCACTTCATGCTATGGTTCAATGCATATTTCAGTTTTTCTGTCTTGGCCACACAGAAAAATGATTAACAGTAAAAATGAAAGTTTCTCTCTTTTTCCACTCATCTATTTGTACATGCTAAACACCTTTTCCTTTCAAGATTTAGATTTTCTGGGATGTTATGCCTTGTCGATTGATAAGTAATTACGGTCGTTTCGAAAGAAAGTAATATATTCTGCTTCAGGGTCATGCAGTCCAAAAAGAATCTTTTAGAGAGAGTCCAAGAAGGTCACTCAACTGTGACTGTCTGACCTCAAAATGAAGGCACTACGATCCTCCCTTACGTCGGTAACTCTTTACCCAATGGTATAACTTAACAGAAGAGTTTAATCTCTATCAACATTTCTGAGACAACCTCAAAACTCGCCATTTCTTTTCTTTCTATTGATTAATATATCAATAGTCAACAGTCCACTAAATTCATAAGCAAAAAATTCCTTTCCTTTCACTTTAGAATAATTCGTTGTATATTAGCATGTGGTCTGAGCAGTAGTCAAGGGGCCAAAAAATAAAGAGATTTAAGGGCTTAACATATTTCACGGGTCCATAAAACTGTACTTAATTATGTGGCTTCTATCTACATAACAGTTGAAAAGTTTAAACTCCTATTGTAGGTTGGCCACTTTCTTTAGCTGATGGAGTTTTAGAGGAACCACATGTGGTCAACAAAAAGAGGTTTTACTCTAGTTGCTGAGATAGTCAGAAAGTTCCGTGAATTTTACGAAATTCAGGCTTTCTTTGCTGTTGTATCGTGCCTTTTCCCTGGTCCTAAACCTGAGCCAAGTTTATCTGGGGCATAATTTCACATTCTATTTCTTTAAGATCCACTTTAATATTATTATCCGCTCCACTCCTATATGTTCAATATTACCTTTTTCCTTCGGGTTTTCCTAAAAAATTCTGCATGCAGTTGTCTTTCTGCCATGCATAATGAATCCCTCGCCCATCTTACCCTCCTAGATTTTTTAATCCTAATCACATTTCCCGAGAGGCAGAAATTAAAAAGCCCTGCATTAAGTAATTTTCTCCAATGTCTTGTTACGTTATTTCCCTTGAGTCCAAATGTTGTCCTCTGTACAACTCTTCCAACACTTTCGCCACGTAACAGAGATTTCCTTATAAAGTAAAGACATTTCTACAATTTTAAAAGCGCTTATGACCATAACAAGGATTATTGTGCTTACGTAACTAAATAATAAATAAACATTTTCTGAACAAGAAATGCTGTTAGGAATTTAGACGGCCTATCCAATGGGAAGGACGTAAAATTTTACTTTTGTCTATTTTTGTTTGAATTACATAATCGCAAACTTCCACTCCAGAAGACAATTGTGTATTGTGTAAGCGACCTGGCTTTCGTATGAAAACTATTTTAAACTTTGTGTAATTTCTTCCTGAGTTTAGTACTTGAATAAAACCCTCGATATTTCGCGTAGCGATTCGTCCATTTTGTGTTTATGCGATTTCTAACAAAAGCGGAACTTTAAAATGCCAAGTGCAGTTGAAAGTCATGGTTATTATATCATTTACATGCATTGAGAAGCATAGAGATATGTATGTTTAGTAATAGAATAGACTAAAAATCAAAATACAATTACAAATGTCGCTATAAATCTGTAATGAGTTATTTTCTTGGATCATGGATTTCTTCTAATTTGTAATTACGTACTCAGCTTCTCTCTCTCACGGTAAACACGCTGCTTTTCCAATACAAGGAACAAATTGCTTGCTAATGCTTATTACTGTTAGCGCATTAAGGGAAGAATGTAGAAATAACTGTCCTTCGAATGATTAAGGGAAAGCATTTTATATACTTCCGTAGATACACATAGATAGGTTAATATAAATAATATATAATATATATTATATATATGTGTTTGTGTGTGTAGGTGTCTGTGTGTATGTGGCATCTTGCCTCCAATGAGTATATTAATACACACAATTGAAGTTAGAAAAATAGGTATTAAGCCTTAGGATTTTTGCGACTTTCAAAAGTTGAGTTGAACTAATCAAAATGATGAACCCTCTTACTCTAGGTTGAACTGTTTAAAGTATAGGACAATGGTAACTATATGTACCTATCTGGTTAACAGTAAGAACTACATATTTACTCCTCAGGTTATATTTGTTTGTTTGGTACAATTCTCACAAAAAAATTCTAATATTCCTAATGAAGACTCATTGATTTCATCGGTGTAGGAACTATATTTTTAAATGTTGCTTATACGATTTTGCGCTTCATACGCTTATTACAGAATTATAACGTATGTTCTGTCGTATACTCGTTACTTTTGCAGCTTGTAACGTAAATCACATTCACGCAGCCAAAATACAGACAGAAATACGCAACGCCTAACACCTGGATGTTTAATATCAATTTTCTGGCTTTTTTGCGCCATGGTGGTAATGTTCTGGAGGAAAATTGGTACCTGTCTACCAAACTTCCTGGCATCACATCGCAGATAACAGCAACATGTATGCTCTCTGCCATCAGAATCTAAAACTTTACATGTCGAAACTCGTAAAGATGATCTGTGACGCGAGTTACACGCACTACATTATTAAAAGTAGTCAACTAATATTCAGGGACCAGTTTTGGAACTAGGAACCTCTCAAATACGAAACCTACTTTGTAGCCACTACAGCGCTACCGCTACCATGTTATATCGCAGTACATCCTAGATTTGCTCTTTCCGCGTGCCTTCAAGATGCCATCACATAGAGTATTTCCGGTTATCATATCCATTTCCGCGTCTTTCACGCACGCACACACATATGTCAGTGTTAATAGTATGAAACATCTGGATTAGTGAGTCTAAACTTCCTACTCCCTAAGCTTTATTCTAAACATCCCGTTGTGATAACAAATGAACTATATTGAAGTAACCCGTCAATCACAACAAAATTTTTATTGTTTGCAGAATTTTCTGAAGATGGCCAGGTCGGCCGAATGATGTCATGATATACAATAAATTCTGAAAACAATATAAAATCTAGTTGTGATTTACGGGTTATTTCATTATAGTTTATGTCGATTCTCTAATTTTTAATTTCCTCTTTCCCCTTCACCTCTCTTATTTTCCTTTTATCTGCACCTCAATTTTAATATTAGTCTCCCCTAATATTAGGACCTTTTATAAATCCTTTTCAGTTGGATTCTTAGATGGGGGATCAGTAATAAACATTCTGGCTTAGCTGTATTTGCGTTACTAACCATCGCTTTGTGGCACTGTCATACGTTACTGTACATAAATAAGAGAGGAGTAAACACAAACATATAGCAATATACAATAAACACTTCAAAAGGAACATTATGTACGGAAGTATTAGTACCAAGGGCCTTGAAGTCTCAAATCGTAAATTATTCTAAAGATATATGTTTTGTATGTGGTAATTTTATGTAAATTATTGCGTTTATCTTACCGTTTTTAATTTTTTGATCCTTTTCTCTACCCATATATCATAAATCATAACAGCACAATAAAAACCGTATCCACTTTAGGAAGTAGCCGTATGTCCTTCAGTATACAAGTATCATATTCGAGACTCAAATTTGCCTCAGTTCAGTTAGTTTTCATTTTGTTTTCAATCTTCGACATTTATGACTCTTATAATAGGCAATATCCGATCCCATTTGCGGCCTAATGCGTAGGTCTGCGGCCGCTCAATTGATGGAATCGCGGGTTCGAATTCCGTTGAAGGCACGCGTATTTGTCTGTTGTGTTTGTTTTGCGTTGTTTAGGTCACGGCTTCTACGACGAGCTGACTACTTGTTCATAGGAGTCCTATCGGCTCTTTGTGTGTCAAACTTGTGTGTGATCTAAAACCTCTAAAATAAGACGGCCTAGGCCCGATTTGGGCTTTTGCGGCACAGAAAAAAATGAGGCAATTAATACATGTGGCTCTTTGACTTATGCTAGCGTGTAAACTAACTATGCAACACTATTATAAATTCACCCAAAGCTCAATCCCGTTAGTACCAATGTCTGTAATTCGTACGATGCTGAACCATTTCCATGTACCTCAACATGATCGAAACCAATTTTCCTAGGAGCCGCCTGAATTATATACAGTCACTCTTTTGGCCTTCCAGGTGTATGTTTTCCAAGTTTTCACTATCAAAGCTATGCATGCGTTGTTTGCATATGCCCACCAATAGCAGCCTGCTTAATATTCAGTATTCAAACAATAATAGGACCTGTATAAATTACAACTTTCTCTTCTATTTATCATTTAAAATGCACCTTTCCCCCTGTAATTTAAGTTGGGACCTCCTATGTCTAGCAGATATCATTAGCATGACTATTTCACTCGCCAGTCTGTTGTCGTTTGGGCCGATCGGCTCGGACAGTGCTCAAGTGCCGACTTTGCTTCTTGCGGAATCACAATGCGCATTCTCCACGTCTTATCTGCCGTATTCGCAACACGGAACCCTGTTTCAGTTCCTGGATAGTCTCTGCGTGATTTGTGGTTAACTAATTAGCACTGGACAGGTTTTTCTCCGAACAGTTCGGTCTGGCCCTGTCAATAATGATTACACCAGTAAGACATATGCATCCCAATATCATCCGGGACATCGTGAATGGACCCCTTATAGGCCGCATTTCCACATAAACATGGTCCCACACCACCACGGTAATAATAATAGAATTTTAAGTGCAACAGGACTACATGGTTAGCGAGTAGCGCGCTGACAAAAGAAGCAAGGCTCTGCCGTGTCGAACACTTGTGTGTATTATGAGAGTACAGTATTTGCAGACAGGTTTATATTATAATGAGTACATGCATTTTCTGGGCTCCTTAATACAAGTTCTGTAATGGCAGTAAGCTAAGTTGTATTGTCTTTATCAACACTTCGTTCGGAATTCTCTTCCGACATACAACTGAAGTGTTGAATGGAGTAACAGGGTCAGTTCTTCCTTTAATCCGCAAGCTTCGTTGCAGAAGTTTCTTGTGCTGTGATGTAATTATTTTAGATTTACTTTTGATGGAAATTTACATACCTTATTCAGTAAGGGTTTCTTCGAGGACTATACCAAGTATGTGTCCTGAAATTTTGTACTTACTAGTGACTGTCTGAAAGGAAGTAAATACTATTTTCTGTGTCAATAACAGCTGGCTGAGGCACTGCGTTACAAGCCGGAAGGTCGCGGGTTCGATTCCCGATGGTGTCATTGGAATTTTTTATTGACATAATCCTTTCGGTCACACTATGGCCCTGGGGTCAACTCAGCCTCTAACAGAAATGTGTACCAGGAATATTTCCTGGGGGGGGGGGGGGGGTAAAGGCGGCCGGTGCGTAGGGCTGACAACCTGACCACTTTCATGTGCCGATTGTCTAGAATTCTGGGAAGCTCAACCTCCTGGAACCCTAAGGGCCTGTCCAGGCCTGTAATGGGATTGCTTTACCTTTACCTTATATGTTAATAGATGTAAGAAGTGACAGGTTCAATTGACGTAAATTATTAATATCTTGCTGAATCCGGGATAGCTCAGTTGATATAGTGACTGGGCTATGGTTTGGACAACCGAGGAATCGTGTTTCCATTCCCATTACGTGCGACAGATTGATCTCTTCTCCAAAGCGTTCAGACTGGCCTGAAGCCCACACACCCCCTACTTAATGGGTACCGGCAGCTCTCTCCTCGGAGGTAAAGCGGCCGGTTTGTCAAGCTAACCACTTACCCTATCAAATGCCGAAGGTTAAGAATGATTGGAGCTATGCCTCCACTCTTCCATAGGCTTCATGGCGTGCAGACGGACAAGGCCACACAGTCAATTGTAAACACACCTTCGATATAATAACAGTGACACAAAAGATACGATATGAGTATGGGAGTGGAAGTCATGACTGAAGCACACGTAAATAACTTGAATGCTGTCTGTGATCAATGGCATGTCGAATTGTTTCCTACGTAGTAATATAAACCTAGGCTGAGATAAATGTTTGTAATAAGACTGAGTGCCGATCCCAGTGGCCGGCGGTCTAAGGCGTGTGTCTTCGGCCGCTCGCTTACTAGGATCGTTGGTTCGAATCCCACCGGGGCATGGATGTTTGTCTCTTGTGAGTGTTGTGTGTTGTCAGGTAGAGGTCTCTGCGACGAGCTGGTCCCTCGTCCAGAGGAGTCCTACCGAGTGTGTTGTGTCTAATGTGTGTGATCGTGAAACCTCGACGAAACGAGGAGGCCCAGGCCCATATAGGCTGTCGAGCAAAAAAAAAAAAAGACTGAGTGATGGCTAAGAAGCTGACGTAATGTGAGTGCATTTCATAACATTGAAGGGAACCTCTTTCAGTATAGCAGTCAATGTTGAATACTATATTTGCTCCGGTCCGTACAAGCCAAAGTTTTACACTTTGAATCTAGGTAAGACAGTGAATTTTATTTGAAGATATGATGTGAAAATTATTACTAATTTGCATAAATTTCTGTAAATATTTATATGTTTGGATGTTGATATATCAGGTGATATTCCCAATTGTTTACTTTGGAGAAAAACGTAACTCAATACGTGTAGAAGAATTTCTCTTTACAAACTGACAGTCGCTTAGTTAATCATGAAATATCCATCCATTTACGGATCCCGAAATTTCATGACCGTAGTCACAACAGCCCGCCTCTGGTTCCAATCCCAAGCCAGAGAAATGTAGTACATATTAATGTATCTTATTTTTTAAGTTCACTTTGTTACACTATATTTGCCTAAGTACTGCAGAATTACTCTTTCCTCTGGTTTCCTACTATGCCATGTGGAGAATTTCATAGCCTGGTAAGCAGTAAGGGTTTTTTTAGCCTCATGTCCAACTAACATGCTGGAGGGTTATACAATGTGTAACGTGATGAGAAAAATTTAAAATAAGTATCTCCAATTTCTCAGTGTAATTGCAATTTCTATTGTTATAGGAGATTAATATAAAAGTACGGGAGAATATAAAAGAGAGGCATCAGGAGCAGTCGGGCCATCGGCGACACATCTCTGCGTAACTAGTCTAAAATTTGGCATGATTTGTTTGTTTACTATTGGGCGCAGATTAAAATTAATATACACTTGTCAAGTCTGTTTATAGATAGCATAAACAACAACAACACGCGAGTTCCCTTTGTTATAGCGTAAACCCAAGGGCAGCATTTAAGAACGCCTTCGAAACACACATAGTTTCTTGACCTGTGCTGCCGACTGGCATCAGTTGTGTCTTGTGACAACGTACTGTCCTTTGGCGCCAGCGGCGCTAACCTCATCTTGGCCTAATGTCAGCAGAACACATCACGGTGTGCGATATTGTCCTTGTCGCGTGTTATTGACAAGCAAAAGATTGTCCTTTACACAGCATCTCCTCTCCTAAAAATTTATTTTAAATGACTTAAATTCTAAAGCAGTAGAGGAGAAGAGAAAACAGCTAGGAATACCAGGAAATTTAATCCGGTTTTGCCAACTCGCTGAGCACAGTAGCACCTGGAGGTAATCATGCCTGCAGTACAAAGGCACACAGAATTTCATATCGCAGGAATGATCACATGAATTGTAAATGAGCTTGGATGAGGAGAATATATACAGAGCTCAGCGGATCTTTAAGATTTTGAGAATGCGCGCTGTGAAAGACACTTACCTCTCTGGTACTATCTGTATGAATTTACCCACAATTTATACTTTTTTAAATTCTGAACGGATGTTACGCTCTGTCGTTTGGTAATATCCCAGAAGACTTGAATATTCAAGAACATCGCTCTGAGAACTTCGCATTCATGTGTCTTTGGACAGTAGTGTGCGAAAAAGGAGACACCGAACTGAGGAACATGTCGCTTTCTTATTTCACTGTCTCTAGACTTAAACATTCTTTCCCTTTATATAGTATTTGCTGAAAATAAATAGACTTAAGACATAATGGGTGAGTACGTATCTGTCTGTCGACGTGATTCGTGTCCGAAATACTGACAAGTTTTCCATTAAATTTATTAATAGATTATCCAAATGTAAATGAGCCGACGAGTATAATTTTAAGTTTAAAGCCATCAGATATAATGACGTCTATGCGTGAAGCTGAATAACTTTATCAATTTGCTCATAGCGTGCTACCACAACAATTATTCCGCACTTGAATTATTCGCCACGTTGATATATAGAATTTTGATTGAAATATTCTTCGACATTTAACTAAATGCCTAACAATTATTAACAGTTTATGACAAAATGTGGTGTGATTCCCTGCGTAATAAAGCTTTTTTACCTGCAATAAATGACATCAAAGTAAATGTTGTATGACAAAATGTAAGGAACATATTAATAGTGATATAGGCGCTCTCTAAGTGTCCATAGCTTCCACACTTGTAAGCAGTCACGGTCATTTCATGAATATTTTATCAAGTGTACGTGCTTGAATTGGTACATAGGCTACCTGCACTTAGTTCTCTTCAAATAAATCTCACACCCGTGCCTTACGTTACTTGCTCTTAACGCATTCAGTGCCGTGCAGTTAGCATAAGAATTATCTGTTTATCATATTCAAATATATTATGGCGAAAACCGTTGGAGATGAGAATTTGAAAAGCTCTGTTTATTTGATCATAAACTGGCGTTAAATCTCTCTAGAACCGTTTTGTATTCTTCGACACCGTGTGACTCTGAATGGAAATCACAGTTACTAATACACCAAATTGGGTCGTGCCATGGCTCAGGCGGTTAGTCGCCGGCCTCTTACCGCGGTGGACCGGATTCGATTCCGAGTCAGTCCATGTTGGATTTGTGGTGGAGAAAGTGGCACTGGGACAGGTTTTTCCCCTAGTACTTCGGTTTTTCCCTGTCAGTTTCATTCCACCGGTGCTCCATTACTTGAAAAAACGAAAAACTGATCATCTTCTTAATCATCTTCATCACAGGGTTGCACAAAAAGCCTAAAGACTGCAGTGCGTTCGTAGCATCTGCTGCGGGGCCCTTCACCACAAAAGCAATACACCAAATTACTTTACACCTTCATGGTTTTATTTCTGGACATGCCCTCTCATCATTGTCGCTTCACTGGTTCGTCTTGAACGGAAGTGCTAACAAGGCTGACTAGAACGTGTCGAAAGATGTGGCTAAGTGTGTATGTTTGTGTATGTGTTATTATTAATTATAAAACCTAGATTTGTTGTTTAGACGAATGAGAAATATTGTTCTTATGTTAGACTCACTCTTTGGATTGACTCGCAAATGTATTGTAGGTTCATTAATACTCTCTACGAAAATTCTGATGACGTAACTGTAGTACTGTACTTTGAACGTAACTCGACTGAATAAACTGAAAATTTAGACAAAACCTTCTGTCAGGATTTAATTCCCAGGGCGCCACCCTCCAGATTTGGATCCAAATCCTGCATCAAATACAAGTTACCAATTGTGATAATTTTCCCATAAAAGTAGGCGCTATAAAGTTCATGCAAATGAAAGAGCGAAAATAAATAGTTTGAGAATATGTTAACCCTCTGTGATTTCAGGCTTCCGCAGCGGTGTAAATGAGATCTTCGCTGCTCTGGGAGTTTATGCAACGTAGATGGTAGATTGTTGCCGACTTTTCGGGACAACTTATCAGTCCCATCTTCAATGGGATGAGACCGATAGTTTGTCCCGAAAAGTCGGTAATAAACTACCAGCATACGCTGCGTAAAATCCCAGGAGAACGAAGATCTACTAACGTAAATTGACCCTTTACACTGTTTAAAGTACCACACGAAAACATTTGTCTAATGAAGCTTATGCAGATGAACTACTGTAAGTGAATCACTTTTGAATAAATCCATTCACATATACTCTTTAAAATCGCACAGAATAAAGGCATATATCACTGTAGGGTTGCCGATACAGTAGTGTATAAGACATTAATATTCACTACATGATCGTTCTTCTTATCACGTTTACCTAAAATCTTAACAAACACTTAGGTGTGATTGTGTTTCGTCATACCACGATCCAAGGCATACAGAAGGATAAACAGATGAATATCATACGTACTTTAAACTGCGTTGCTGTCTTATTCCTAAAAAATGTAACATATATGACTTCATAACTTACAGGTCCATGAATTTGAATTTGTTATATCACACACAAGATAATCTGTGCCTTACATCTTGCCCGGTACCTAAATGTTTCGAGGAAGTAGAAGTTGAAGTAGAAGGATAGAAGAAGAGACGAAAGAGTTTCAAGTACAACTTAGAGGGAGATATTCGTGGCAGTGATGCGGATATGCTCATAATGTCCTGCTCTCGTCTCTCCCAAGGACGTTTCCTGTGACTTACACCAGATGACGCGATGCAGGATAGCACTGAGTCACTGGTCACACAGCATTAGATCACAAGTCAGGTGAAGGCCACATATCACTGGAGCCGCTGGCGAGCGGTTGGCCTTAATTGTATGTTCCTTCAAGATGCAGAACATACCATTGATTTTACAGGGACAATAGAAATATAGACACTGCAGTGCAAGATCTGAGGTTTTCCTTTTGGTGATGATGAAGTTTCTCATCTTCTGAGACACAAAACCATGTTTATTGGTAAATACGGAAGTTTCGAAGGACACTTTTGCCACAATATTCAGTGACATTTGCCACAATATTCAGTGACTTTTGCCACAATATTCAGTGTTTTAAGTCCAAATAATGCTGAATATTCAAGCAACGAGCTCTTCCGAAAATTCGGTAAACTGGTCTTTGCAACTCTTCCCAACGTCCAGTTTTGGGAGTCCGCCAGGTGCCAAGTTACGTCAAATGATGATGTACACTCTTATCAACCAGGCGAGGCCGGGCTGACTTTTACATCTTTGCTGTTTGTCTTCCTTTTGTCTTCTCCTTTCTTGCGCATTTCATTTTGGAAATCATCCATATAACGACGCTGGACAGGTATTATTGCCACGCCACGAGAAGGCGCGGAATGTATATAGGAGGGGACGGGGGGGGGGGGGGTTACTATAGTCATGCTTCTACTAAGTCACTGAACACTGTTCCTGGCGAACAAAGACCCACATCCAAGTCCATGTCTGATTTCATTCCTTTATAGTTGGGGAAATTGGACTGATGTTTTCGGGAAAGCGTTTAGCACAAAATCCTTTCTCTCCGCCAGTCCATCCTGAAGACTTCTCGTAGCGTGATCACAATATGCGTGTCAAGGGACTATAATTTACACAGTGTTTCTTGCTTGCAAACTTGCAAAATGAAAAGTAGCATAAATCGTAATTAACCTTTTTACCCGCAACCCATTCAATATCACTTGAAGTTGCGACCATTCTGACATCTCTATTCTGAACTCTAGTTCTTTTATAAGGAACGCAATTAGTTAATCTTGGGATACAGGTTAAAAAGCTGTTATTACAATTGAGAAATTGCTGACGTCACTTCCTCTCCCTCAACCAACTTTGTGCATTTACTGGATTCATTCCCAATTTATCCTTAATTTGAAATATTACACGTACAGTCGTGTCGAATTGTGTTTTATGTTCACCGCGCAGACCTTCCTATAGCTTGGCAAAGATTGTCCTTACCTGTCTTGTTTATATTCGTTACTCCATTATATTTAACCGTACTAATGTGTATTTTTCTACGATTCAATGTAATAGAAAATAAATATCACTTCCGAGAAATCTTCAAACTTTACATGTTACCCTGGCTGGATAAAAAAGGCAATACTAATAAAGTTACCTTTGTGGAAAGTGATTGCCTCAAAACGTAACTAGACTTATCCCGTAAAGCTGAACTGCTTCCTACAATGGTGACTCGAGTACCTTATCTGAACAACGCTAATGATACAGCTGAACCAATAACCGAAACCTTGCGATGACTCAGGCTACTATTCACTGACCTCTCACTGCGGAGGCCCCGTTTCGATCCCAGGACAGTCCACGTTGTATTTGTGGTGCACAAAGTGACACTGGGAAAGGCTTTTCTCAGAGTAATTAGACTTTTCCTGTCAGTATGTGTCATCTTGGCTATTGGATGCGTCATTAAATAAAACACTTAAACTAGCACTGAAATTAGTATCACAGCTGCGGTTTTGTGGCCTTCCTTCTTTCGAAATCTGAGCCAGATATTTTACGGAGTCTCAAACAAGCATTTCACGATTTTTCCACATTTAACTTCTCAGGTCGTAAGTCGAAATTCTGTTATTTTTCATTAGGGGCTATAAGACCCCTTAGATTGCAGCCCTGTCCTTAACAGACCATGTACATTAGGCATGTTATTATGGTTTGTAGAAGTAGCATTATTCCTATTGCTAGGGGGTGTTTTATTTGTGTAAATATTATTCTTGTTAGCATTCTTGTTGTTATTAGTAGCCTCGTTATATCAGGGGGTATTTTATTTAAAATGTTAGTTTTGGGGGATTAATGAAATGGTGTGTTATGCCTTTCCTCTGAAGTTTTAAAAGTTTAGTCCTTATATTTGGTTTACAAGACCAATATTTTTATTAAATTATTAAAACTTGTAATGTCAATGTGGTTTTATCTTTTGTTCTTTATTTTTGTGGTATTTGGAGCGTTTTCTTCTAGCCGTAAGCACTTATTGGTTACTTTATTGAGATTGGAGTTTATTGTTTTGGTTCTTTATGTTTCATTTTATTTTTATTTGTGCGGTTGAATTATAGTTTATTTTTTGTTGTTTATTTTTTGGTTTTTTCTGTTTGTGAGGCTCTTTGGGTTTATCAATTTTGGTTTCTCGTAGTCATGGTAATGATTATTTTCGTTCTTATAGTGTTCTTCAATGTTTAAGGTTTCTCGTTTTTTGTTCTTTTTAACCCCTTTGTGTGTTTTTCCTGGTTCTTGGTGATTGATAACTAGACCAGGTACATCAGAGTGCCAAGCCAATTCAGGAGACACAAAAGCAAATTGCAAGATAACATTAATATAAACATTAAACAGATAGTATACCAGAATGTGTTTCAGTGATTCATTTGACTGGGCATGGAGTTTTGTAAAACAATAATGGTCTTTTGGCTTCCGTAAAAAAATGAGAAATTTATTAGGCAGCTAAGTGACTTTCAACTTTACAAGAAGGAAGGGCTCTGCTCCATGGAGTTAACTGATAGAATTACAGTACAGTAACCTATAGTGATATATTTTAAAATTGAATTCTTTCCTAACATTAAACTTGCAGAGGGCATTATTTCAATGACATGCTGATAGAAGTTACTGTCTCTATATACTTCACTTAACATACGACTGTAGAGGGGCATTTTAAAACAGGGGCTTTTGTACATAAATCATGCCATCTAACTCTTGAACGATAAACACAGACAGTCGTATGTTTTAGACGCCATATAAGTTAAGTTGTAAGCATTCTTAAATAAATCCTCTACGCATACGAAGCGTCACATAAAGCTTTATGTGCTTGAAGGTTAACCTCCGCTATACCCAGCTCATAAGATCGAGGCTCTGCTAGCCATGTCATTGTGTTATGCTCACTAAGGAAGTAGTTTTATATTTACCTGAACGTAATTCTGAAAATACCGAGGTACTAAAGCATGGATATTGCATCTGATGTGGAGAAAATGGCACTAAAAAATTGCAGGTTTCTTGAAATTAGGGCTGGTTTTTGAGTTCTAATTTCGTTTTCAAAATTTCAGTCGCTTTAAATGCCGCGGATGAGCCAAGCAAAAACCTGACAAAAATGTTAAGGTCCAGTGCTAACTATATATACGACTTGCTGTAAAGTTTAAAATCTCTGCATTTCGTCAGAACAGTGTACGTGTTTCTTATGATTTTAAGAATGAACTGCGACTAGGCCCTCTTGGTCGAAATATCGTCAACTAACAATTTCATAATGCAGATGGAGGTTGTTGTCTGTGAGTGCCCCCCCATGGCTCGGCACCCCCTAGTGGGCCAAGGCTTTCTCATTGTCGAGTTTTCACTACGATCACACTAAGACACACCACATTCGGTAGGACTCCCCTGGACGCGTGATCAGCCCGACTCAGAGACCTGTCCCTAACAAAACACGACACTCACAAGGCACACATCCATTCACCCGGCGGGATTCGAACCCGCAATCCCATAAGGCGAGCGGCCGCAGACCTACGCCTTAGACTGCTCGGCCTCTGTGAGTTAGGAAGTAAAACATACAGAGTGTTTCATAAGATGTGGACACAACTGTAGGAGCTAATTTCCTGGTCTTTGTTATCAAAATTTCATATAAACAAGTGTCGGGTTTTGAACAGTTACAGAGTTACGACCGTTTGAAACTTAGAATGGAAGGTGAGGATTACTGACAATACATGGAATAATAATAATAATAATAATAATAATAATAAGCACATTATCTTATAAGTTTAACGTCTAAATTTAACTTCACGAAGGAGGCTGCCTTTAATTTGCACTGACCTCAAAAGTCCCGCCCTCTGCCGCAACGCACGTCGCCGCTCTCTCGTGAATAGCGCCCGTGAAAATGCAGAGATAAGCCTGCCATCTGTTTACGTCCACCACCAGCTGCTCGCGGTCGCGACGCGTATAGGGCCACTTAATGAGTCACGCGGTTCACTGCAGTGCGTTTACGAGAATTAAAGTAACCGTTGAGAATAGGATCCACGTTGATAGGAACTTTTTTTATCGCCAAGACGTAGGCAATAATCACAATTCATGAAGCATCCTGTTTAAACACATAATTTAGATGAACTTCAGTGTCATTCCACCAGTGCTGCGTAGTCATCATTTTCACTGCTCTGTTAATAAGGACAAGCGGGCGAAACCTGAAAACCTTCTTAAAGAGCAATGCAGTTCCCGAAATTTGGAAATTAATAAGAAAATTATTTTCGTTATTTAGCTCGTCAAAGGATTAATCATATATGATTTCTTTCGCTGTCTCACGGGCCAGGAGCCGACAAAATAATTACCTTATAAACTTTTCTGTTTTGTTACAGGTCTGTATACTTTAAATATCGGAGAATACGAATTAGTTATACCGAAGAAGGTGAAGGAAGACGGCCAGTTTTTGTCACATGATCTAACCCATCACTTCGTAAACGATGAGGAAGAATTAGGTGCTAACAACACTAGTGGGGGCAGCAGGAAAAAGAGGAGCTTCGAAGCTGTGGTTAGCTATCATATCCCGGTCGGAATGTTGGGGCATGAACAGCCCCTCCATCTGGAGTTGTGGCCCAGCAGGGACTTCCTTGCTCCTGGGATCGTGGTGGAGCGACGTGCAGACCTCTCGGCGCCCAGGAGGTCACCGCCTTCCGTACGTGCGACTCATTGCCATTACCAGGGTACCATCCGCGGGCAACCCGGCTCACAGGTTGCAGTTTCAGCGTGCGACGGTCTGGTGAGTATCTTCACATGCAACGAAGTAGTCAGCCACAAACCAGTCTGATCCTATAACAGTACAGTTGATAATGTGAAAGTGCAGTAATGTACATATCTGTGTATTTGCTGACAAGTGTAAGTGTTACTTAGGTAGATACAAAAATATTACAATGAATAGATACACAGAAGTCGTGCCTTTCTAAAGGAAGAATATGTTTCTTACCTAGACAGCTCCCTAGCATGTATACAGAGATCATACTATTGCCACATTCTTCCTTGTGTCAGAGATCTGATGAGGTTTTCTAAGCGGTGACGATGGATAATACTAATATTAATGAAGATTTGTTTATTCGGGGACACGACGCTGCAGCCCTGGGTAACGGTTTCCCCACTTCTCGAACTTTTCAGTCAGTTTTCTGCAGGACATCTTTTTCTGATAAAATAAATACATTTTTAAATGGACTAAATGATATCAAAAATATTAATTATTTGTTTTACCTTCTTCGGCTAAGTAATTTTGACCTATTGCTGTCATTTCCAAATACTGTAATGCTGAAATTTGTCCTGATTAATAAGGATTTAGCCCCTCTTCTTATGCTGACTTTGTCCTGAATTCTACTTATAAGACATACATATTTACTACGACATGTGCCTCTCCTTTCATTCCCAAATATTACTGAAATTTTTCAAGGTTTAGAGAGTGTGTTCCGATTTTTCCCTGCATTGAAATGCCAAGACATCAGTAGACACTATACTCAGTTTCCTGTGCCGTTATATCTGGAGCATCTTTCTACCCAAAATTTAGTATAGTTCCTGTTTAAGAATTAATTCTTAATCAAAAGAGACACGCGCGTTAATAATATTTAAATAAAGAACGCCTATGAACAAGTGCATGTTTTGCAGTGTTTTATCTGTTCCAATATCACTTTCGTATATCAACCAGTCTACGGGATGTTTTTCCATTCCGTCTGCTGTATACTTCTGCTATTTCCTTAACATAATTTCCTTTAGTCTAGCACATATATTGGATATATTCTATTCTTCATTTTGGTTAAAAACCGTTACGGTTTGGAAGCTGGATCTATTTACTATCAGCCACAAGCATGTTTCTTTCTGCACTGATTCCATTTTATTTCGGAGATAGAGATTAGTTCCTTCTTATGAACCCAACAAAGTAGGTGTCATACTTTACCTAATATAAAGCAGATCCAGGTTCCAAAACGCCTCTTTCAACTGAAACGCCTAGACGGAAAATGATAAATTCTTCAATTTAGCAACATACGTGTAGTCATACATGTTTAAAGTTTCATCTTATTTTGAACATTTACATACATGTTAACGTTATAAAACCTTGGGTCAATCCATGTGGGATTTGTGGTAGACAAAGTGGCACTGGGACAGGTTTCCCCCGAGTACTTAGGTTTTTCCCTGTCAATTTCATGCCACCGGTGCTCCATTATAGGGAAAACAAAAAAAAATGATCATCTTTATCACAGATTTGCACAATAAGCCTCAAGGCTGCAGTGCGTCCGTAGCATCTGCTGCGGGGTCTTTCACCACAAAAAAGAAAACGCTATCAAAAATATGTTTTAAGAGTCAAACAGAAATATCAACTCTGTTTACCCCAGAGAGGCAAAGGTTTATGTAGTGAGAAACGGAACTGTACATTCAGCATAATTTGTTGCTAAAGCCCTCCTTAGCCACAAAATACGGCATTCTCACATACACAGAATTAAGTCCCATGAATGTTTGGAATGTCAACTCTTGAGGCTCCACAGTTACTGCTACCTGCTATGTTGCCGTCCAGGCTCCTTTGGCCTATGTCAACAAAGCCAAAGCGCATAAACACTATCGAAGTTTCTGACATGGTTATCTTTACCAACATAAGTCGTAAAGGAATTAATAATGACTGCAGGTGAATTGGGAAAATATGCTGGAGTGTGTAATGTAACGAATCGAGGAAAATGTGGAGGGTTTTCTTATGTCATCTACTTCCGTGGCCTCAGAACGCCTAACTACTGGTCTTGTTGGAATATGCAGAGAGAACGGACGACAGAATCGTAGCTGTGTTCTCTTTGGAGATTAATTCGACCATCAAAGAGGGAAGAACCTTCGGAAGGGACAGGTAGAACCGGCTGCTCGAACGGACATGTAGGAAGAAGTTTACCTTCTTACTTGTTAAGATTCAAAGTGATCGGCCCAAGTTTGCGAAAATTACAGGTTGCAGTCGATAATTAAAATCCTGCTCCGACTCGACTGATAGCTGTTACATCCTTAATAGAACGTATGTGTCAAAGTGCTGTGCAAAATGCGTATTAGAATCATGCAGACGTGTAATACAGGAATAGGAATAAGGAAAAATTTATCGTCATTTCTTGACTCCATTTTAGTACACGAGGAAGAATGCCGCAAAGGATCATGTCAGCTTCTAGTTTAAATGCAGAGTATCTGCCTAAATTATTTTTATATTTACTTTATTCCATAAAATATTTCAATTTTCACATATGTCTCTAGTAAACTCTAAAAATCATTTTTATTTTCTGTGCAAATCTTTTTTTACTACTTTATCTAAAACCACTACATAGAAAATAATATGTAAATGGCTTTTGTTTGCATGTTATGATATAAAATTTATGTCTGAGTGGAGATTTTGATCCGTTATAAAATATTGTAACTTACTAGAGACAGTTACAAGACTGAAAAGTCATAAATCTCAACAAATACAAGGCGTTCTTGTTTTCTGCTTTAAGAATCGTGAAAAGCGTAAGTGCTGAGCGTGGTGCCAAAATTATTTTTATATTCACTTCGTTAAGTAGCACACTTTAAGTCGCGCTGCCAATATAACTAGTGTTTATGTTCTTCGCTTTCATTTTGTTAATTCATCAAATTCCATTTATGTAGAAGACAAAATGTACGTGCTTTCATTTGCATGTTATAAACATAATATATATGTTCGTGTACAATATTTATTCTTTATAAAATCATTATTACAGTTTTAAAAACTATAAGAGTAAAAGGCAGTAAAGTTAAACATGTACAAGACGTGGTGTTTCTGCTTTACCAGTCGTAATGTATCTTGCTATCCGGAGTGCAATATATTGTAGACATGTACAGTTTCCTGCAGTCGTATTTAACAGCACAATAACTTTCATTCAGGATACGTATGAAATAAAAGACAGTAACACAGAGCCGCCTACACCTTCCTTGTTTCATAAATAAAGTTTCTTCACATACATACATAATACAACTTCGGAGTTAATATAAAATAAACTTCTATCTTTTCAAGGACTATTTTGTAATTCCACTGGATATCAGAAAAGTGAAACGTTTACTAAGGTCGCTCGATAAATTCTATTCAATTTTATCATACATTTAAGAAGATTGGCTGCAGCTGTACTTTAATTCAGGCAGTCCCAATGAGAAAATTCTTATTTACATAGCGACCATATTGTCTTAAGCAAACCTCCAAATTGATAAGTAGGCACTTGTGATTAGTAAACGTGCAATTTGTTTACAAGTGTGTAGGTGATGGAAGTTCTTCCTACGAACCAAATACGTAGAGAGTCACACAATAAAATGCATCTGCGCGCACGTATTCTAAAAAATATATATAGTAACGAACTATTGACGGAGATCACAATGTTGAAATTTGAATTTTTTTGAATCCTTAAAAAGCGTAATGTTAGAATATAAACAATTCCATATTTATAAGTATTTTAGAATTTTTAGATGTTTCTGTAAGCCCTAATAATGATACTCTTATAATTCATTAATGGTGCTCTTAGGAGCGTAAAGTTCCGATAAGTTATCCGTTAGTAATAACGGAATAAACAAGTATTGAAGGAGCAGCTGTTTAAAGTATAATTCTTCAAGAGCTCTTCTGTAGTTATGAAATATTGTGAATTGCCATGAACTTATTAATAACAGACCAACTTTACACCTTTACGATTACCAACTTACACCATTATAACTTTACATTTGTGAATGACAAAAAATTTGATTTGTTTGGGAGTAACACTCAAAGGAATTAACCAACAAATAGGCATCTGTGCGAGATTTAAATTTCCCTCAACGCTGATGTCCTAGATCCTGCGTCCTAGAACCGAGCAACAACTTTAATATTAAGGCGCTTAGGGCCTCGGAAAAGTCGTGATGATTTGATTACGTGCTAAACAGCATAACTTTCCAGACAACAAGAATCCTCAAACACTAAGCTGATGAGAGAACGTCTACATTATTGAATTTTAATTAATATGTAAAACGGAAAGTAAGTGTTGTATTAAAGAATTAAGCAAGTAATTTATTCTGTCCATAGAATGTTTATCTAGAAGTTTGGATATGCCTTATCCACTTGATAGATCCCTAGAACGAATCCTGGGTTCACAAACTTAGGCCAAGATATTGACTTTCTTTATTTGTGCCAGATGTTATATATTTCATTACTGTTTTTTTTTGTTCATAACCATTATTCAGTGCAGCATCACGTTTATGCCAATAAAACCGTGCAATCAAATCTGGAGAAGTCAAATTGTAGAAATAGCACACAATGCAGATGAGGTGAAAGTATTTCGTGAAACGAAAATCTACTCTATATTTTGAGTACCATTTAAGGTAAATTTTAGCCTATAACTAGCCATGAAGGCCCAGAGGGGGAGTAGAGGTATAGTTGTACTCTTTCTTTAACGTTGGCACTAGATGGGGTGGGTGCTCAGCGCCACGCCCCGGTCGCTTTACCCCCGGGATTATTAACAGTAGCTCAATAAGTACTTTCATAGTGTATTTCTCTCCGTTCCAACCTGCAGAACATTGCTTTTAAAAAAAGGCATAAATCTTACGGGCTGATGCTTCTTGTGGGGCAGTCACATGTATCCATATTTATTGGTGAGAAACAAGTTACTGTCGTGGTGTAGACAATACAGTTATTTCGTGTTGTGTTTAATAAACGTATTTAGAAAATGTTTAAAATATATTCATCTCCATACATTAAAATTCGTGCAAGGAATTTCCAGTAAATTAAAGTAAATTTTTATTTTTAATTTCGTTTTAAAGTAAGGGATTCTTATTTGTCTATGTTATATCATATGGCTACCCACGCACCTAATCAACTTTATCAGATTATGGCTTCAATAGAAAATGGAATCACAGTGTGCTGTGCATTTATGATGATTTCCTTGACATATTTGACCGAATTCTGTATAATATATAAGTGGATGATTTTAAAATGCGTAGAATTAAGGAACTGTGGGCCCTTCTTTGATACGTTTATACAAAACCTCATTGTTCATTTATTTCCCATTCGGTCCCTTAGCTCTCCTCTTTATTTTCTTCTCCTTTACCAGCATTCTATTCACTTGAATTAATTAAGGTTTCCAGAAGACCTCTAGGGTCACACAATATGACGCTTGTCCAAAATGGCAGGCTCCTAGCCTACACATTACTACCAGAGAAGTTTTGTGAAAGCGTCTTGCTTACATAACGAATATGATTAATGTGCTCAATGAATTTATGAAATTCATATTCCTCAAAGTTAAACCATACATTCTACCCTGAAGAGTTATGCTTTCTCTATCACAAACATGAAAAGTTATCGTCACCTAACGACTATTTGTGACTGTAGACATATCGCAACGTTTAATCCTTTAACATATATGCCGTCAGTTTTTACGTTCAAAAGTCTTCATATTGTCCACACTGTGTATTTATGAGTTCGATATGATTTTTACAAAAAAAAAACAGCCATTATTTCCCCCAGCAGCATTAACCACCTGCCCTGTGTAATGGAAGTAGTATATGCTCTCTGTGAGGTATAAACTTATTAGTTACATGTAATTTGAATCAATTTTAGTCTTCGAATGGTTTAAAACTAAACTTATAACCACTCAATAAACTGTGTAAAGCTGACTGTTTCTAGGAATACGGCTTGTTAAGAAATCCTGTTACTCTTACGGAACCCGAATATTCCTCAGCATATTAATGTAATACATACATTTTTCCTTACCCTGAGCTTCATTAGTGTAATCCACGCGCTCGCGCCGTATTTTCAAATGAATTTTAATGTTATTCTTCTACTAATGTTTGGGTTTGTCAGGTAGTCATTTCCCTTTCATTTTTGGCAGTGCCATTTCCTGCAGTCAACTGTTTCTGATATTAGCTACCATAAAATACTTCTCGGATCGTCGTCTGTAAAAACTGCTTGGAAGCAAATTGTTATTAACAGGGAAAAAGTTTCAAGACGCACGCCCTCCTCACAGTATTCTTCAGATAAAGATTATAATGAGCAGACTGGTTCACGAATACTCAGGACACAAATCCCCTCTTTTAGCCACTTGGACAGAGGCAACGTAGCTCGCCAGAACGACACAGTTTCTCAAATCAAGCACCGCAGAACACGAACACTATCACGTGATCAACTTCTGAGTGTAGTTGTATTTTTTGGATTGAAGGCCAAGCACGTGACACCAACAGAATTCGCGGCCACGCCTTCATAATAAGTCGACCTCTATCTTAATTTAAAAATATTGGGCCCCAAACATTTTACCTAATTTGGTTAATCAGGGTTGTCAACTTTGTGTATGTCAATTTAAACGTCAGCATATCCTTTTCTAAACTCACAAAACGAAAAAAAGGGATTTATATACAAATTGTTATAGTTAATTACAGTAATTGATCTTATGCTTTCATTTTTCTTTCCATGGCGCAACAGCCCCTAGTGGGCCAGGGGCTCCTCACTTTCGAGGCTTCACGATCACACTCATTTAGACACACCATATTCGGTAGGACACCTCTGGACGAGTGATCAACCCGACGCAGAGACCTCTACCTGACAACACACAACTCACAACAGACAGACAGACAGACAGACAGACATCCATGCCCCCGGTGTAATTCGAACCCGGAGTCCCAGCAAGCGAGCGGCCGCAGGTCCATGTCTTAGACCGCACGGCCACTGGGATGGGTTACTTTCATTTTAGACACCGTAAAACGATTGTTGATTTTATAGTGTAATTTTACAGCAAAGATTATCTGTTCAATAGCTAGATGCTGGAATAGATACACAGTACAAACATTCATGTTTTTGAACAGTGGTCCACAAATAAACCAGAATATTTTTTGACTATCACCCAATATTTATCTTGGGTAAATGTCGTAACAGAAGAACTGCAATAAAGGATTGTAATATCTACTTAATTTAAATGGTTACACTTTTAAAAAATAACTGGCAGAAATACTAATTGGTACCAGTGCTCTATACGACGTGGTTATAATGAAGTCAGCTATTGCCACAAGTCTCTGCAGAATCAAAAGCCACCCGCAACTCATACAGGCAACTGTCAAAAATACGTTCAAAATTTCAGGCATTTTTACAAGTTAAATGAATTACTCCTATTCATATAAATGCTTATGTACACTTATGAACCACCAACATTACAACTTCCTCATTACATGCTGTAGTGACTCGTGACTTATTGCTGTCGGATAGAACAACCTAAAATTTTCGATTCGTCTTTCTATGCCATTGCACAGCATTCCATAGTCGCAGGATAGTAATGCCACAAATATTTGTATAGCCAATATTTTGATATTTTTGAACAACCAAATCCTCAGTTTCATAAAGTGACTACAGAGTTTTATGAAAATACTTTAATTGACAGGAAATACACGCATACATAGTGGCGATGCTATAAGCCCACTGTGCAACATTAAAGAAGACAGCTAAAACATTCCCTTGATTTCAGGCTTCCCCCGCGATGTTGATGTAATCTGTGGTCTTCTGGGTAATTACACAGGTAAATAATTACCACACGACGCCGTGTAATTACCCAAAGATCACAGATTACAGCTAAAACATTGTTCTCAGCGCCTCTGAGTTTCTCACGACGGTGTTGTTGAAGATTCAAGTCTTCTGAGTTATCACAACCTGCCGACTGGTAAATAGTTTGCCACGTTTCAAAGAGGCGTCGTTCTTTCCTCTGTTACTAAGATATATTGCGACCCTACGAAAAGTCCAGAAACTATTTAGCAATTTACACTAGTAACATTTCATAAGATATACATCTTCAAATTTGGTCATATCATACACGACACTTCGAGGCGTAAAACAAAATTTCGACTAAGTACTGTTTTAACAAGCCAGGCAATGTACGTATAACGTAACACTGAGGCTCGTTCGAGTAACCATTGTTGCTATCGAAAATCAATAAGTATTGCATATGTTGAGCGTATGTCGGTAGCCTTATTTATCCAGCATGCAATGCGCATGCACTGTATTATATTGTCGTCAGTGGCCTGTCAGGCTGTACCATATTTTTCCACATTATCTCATAAACGGCACGACTTTCGGAAAAAGTTATTGAACATAAAATGTGTGTTTTGATTTTCTTTAAAGTATTTGTCTGAAATATTTCTCATTCTAAGAAGAATTGAGCGAGATGTTTCTCATACGTGTGCATAGATCTTCATGTAAACTGCCTGTTATTCTTGTCAGATTTGAAAGAAAATTGAATTTTCTCCATAAATTTTCGAAAAATTTTCAAGAACCAAATGTCATGAAAATCCGTCCAGTGGTAGCCGAGTTCCATGCGGACGGACGGACGGACAGACATGACAAAGCTAATAGTCGCTTATCGCAAGTTTCCGAACGCGCCTAAAACTCCTGTATTCCTTAGCAGGCTTGTTGTATTAACGCATAGGTCCACCGATTGCGAACGTGGAACGCATAAGTAAAGTTAGTCTATCCTTCTGTATTTAAAAGCAAGCGTAAGTCGTACGTTTCCCGGAATTGTTTTTTTAAGCTATCATTATATTGACAGTAAAGTGAAAGGCGCCTAACTTGTTCAGAGTGACATAGAGTGTATTTACCTCCGCAGCGTATTTTTTTACGTCGCACTGTCGGTAACGCGACGACTGAACTAGTGAGCACGGCACGGTTTATGGTCATTTAGGTGTGCTTAACCTTGCTAGTATTTCCGCAACACCTTCAAGGTGACCAAACTTTGGGTCGTTTAAGGTGAACGAAATAAATGTGCCGTGGATTTGCCAAGTGGTGTAAATAATTACTGCAGACTTTCAAATGAGAAGCATGATTTGTTGAATGGTTTATTGTTAACAGTTGAGTTTTAGAGGAATGAACATCTAACTATCTCGCCCTTGGTTCCTTGAAAGTTTGGAAAATTTTTGTATACCATAAAAATATTTTTCATATCTCAGTCTGCTCTGTTCATTTGAAAGATTAAAATTTGACCGATAGTGTCAGGTTTTTCTGTGTCTCTTACGTCCTAAGAGCAAGAAACTGATAAATCATCTTTTAAATCTGTATTAACTTTAAGCCACTAGAAATTACTCCATAATTTTACTTTTTTATTTTCTGTCATTAATAACAATTTGGCGTCCGTGGGAAATTATGTAGTCAGTGCAGTATCCTGAACTATCGTATGATAAAAAAAAGCTTCGAAAGGTTGCTTGATTTTAAGAAAATTTTATTTAGGAAAAAAGCTAACAACGTGGCAGTCCCTCCCGCTGAAAATACCTTTATTTTGCAGTAATAAATAATCACCGTCACGGCTAGGTATTTGAAATTTTAAAATCGTCCAATCTGAGTGCATCAGCGTTATTTAAAAACAATATTTTATAAAATTCTTATGTATATATGTTTATGGTGTATCCAAAAAATTACACAGACCGAGCCCAAGTTTTCTGTTACCACAAAATTGAAATCAGCCCGTTACGTTTTCCTTTCATATTCTATAAATACCCCAAAAAGTGGAATTTTTCACGGAACGACCGCCTACTGTTCCAGTAGCTAGCCACTTAAGAACTTCGCGTAGCCACCATGTTAAGCCTTGTATGGTAAGGAGTTAAATATTTCAGAGTTGAAAGTGACCTCCAGGGTGAAATTCTCATAGCTAGGTCCACGACATCCACATAGTGCATTATAAGATCAAGACCAATAACCTCAGTTATATCCTTCGAAAAAACAAGCAAAGAAAATTTTTAAAATAAACAAGATCATCAAAATCGAACTTAATACCTTTTTTTCCATGGCGCAACAGCCCCTAGTGGGCTCAGGCCTTCTCATTATCGAGGCTTCAAAATCACACTCAGACACACCCCACAGTCGGCAGGACTCCTTTGGACGAGTGACCAGCCTGACGCAGAGACCTCTACCTGACAACACACAACACTCAAAAGAGACAAACATCCATGCTCCCACGATATTCGAACCCGCAATCCCAGCAAGCGAACGGCCGCAGGCTCACGCCTTAAACCGCTCGGCCACTAGGATCGGCTTGCTGACATGTAATTTAAGGAATAACGAAGAAACTAATGTCTTAGAATCGACTTAACTTTGCGTAAGTAGTAATGGTATTGTTTTGTGTAAAGAACAACCACCTTTCTTTTAACTAGTTAAATGTAGCGGAGTATTTCATAAAAGTATATACACGTTTCGTAATTTAGAGATCCTGAAGGGTCATTCTTTTGCTCGCTATGCTCATGAACTGTGATTACCTTATAAGTTTATTTACCATAATTCGTTGCTCAGACATTGTGTAATTTATTGCGCATTCAGATAATTATTATTATTATTATTATTATTATTTATGTTATTTTAGTTGTTATTCTGAGTAAAGGTAAAAAAGGTAAATTCTCCCTAGAACAGGCCATGAAGGCCCAGAAGGGGAGTAGAGGTATAGCTCTACTCTTTCTTTAACCCTGGCACTAGATGGGGGTGGGTGGTCAACTCCACGGCCCCGGCCGCTTTACCCCCGGGAAAGAGACCCGGTACCCATTGTATAGGAGGCTGGGTGGGCCCCAGGGCCGGTCTGGACGGGTGCGGAAAATCTCGCCCCCACCGGGATTCGATCCCCGGACCGTCCAGCCCGTAGTGAGTCGCTATACCGACTACGCTATCCCGGCCCGCTGTATATCCTGAGGTGTCCTAAAAATTACTTAAGTACCTTTTGTTTATTTAGATTTTGTTTTATGCAGCTATGTACTGTTTTTTGGGCCGGGATAGCGCAGTCGGCATAACGACTCTCTATGTGCTGGACGGTCCGGGGATCGAATCCCGGTGGGGGCGAGATTTTCCGCAGCCGTCCAGACCGGCCCTGGGGCCCACCCAGCCTCCTGTAAAATGGCTACCGGGTCTCTTTCAGAGGGGTAAAGCGGCCGGGGCGTGGAATTGACCACCCACCCCCATCTAGTGCCAGAGTTAAAGAAAGAGTAGAGCTATACCTCTACTCCCCCCTGGGCCTTCATGGCCTGTTCTAGGGAGAACTTTACCTTTACCTTTACCTTTACCTATGTCCTGTTTATTGTTATTTGTTTTCTCTGTTGTGCTCTTCCTGCTGTGAGCCACTTGGCTGTTGACTCAACACGCTAACAAGCAAAGTTGAATAGAATTTAACTGAATTATTGTTATGTCGATTTGTACGTTATTTTCATTATCACGTTTTGTTTTCCTCTTTAAAATCCATGAAATTCTTGGATTTAATTCGAAGTACGCGTCTTCACTTTCCACGGCAGACTTCAAAGGTTACGTGTTTGAGGTTAAAGCTTGAATATGCTAACGTTGCACGCGACTCCCAAAACAGTACTGGACCTAACGTCAGGCCTATGCAGAAGAAAGCTTGCATCGTTTTGCCACAACATAATTTTTTATTTTATCCGGTATCATTATGCTGATCTATTAGAATACTTAAACCGTCAGACTACCTACCAGGTGGCACCACTCGGACGCTTTGCTTTTATAAGTGCTCCTAATGGCCCTCATCATTTTCCCTCAATTCTCGAAGCAGTTAGCATGCGTGTTGCTGCACGGAGCACATGAAATGCTACTGTGTCCAGAGTTTCGACCAGTAATTGTGCCACTGACAGACGTGGTTGTGCTGTTAATGCAGTTTGTCAGTTAGTCGATATTTCTTAGCAAATTAGGTTTTATCTTAATGAGATTATTGACCCGGTTGTTGAACTTTACTCGATCATTATTTGTTTTCTTCTGAGTTTGCTTCTCCTTCTGTATCCTACTGTCTTTGCTAAGAAGGAAAATGCACATGAATGGTATCACCATGTCTTCCTTGTGTGTCTTGAGTTCCCAACTTCAGATTTGAGCTTCTTGGCCGATTTTATCAAACTTGATATGAACGTTATGGAAACTCTTAATAATTAATATTAATAAAAAATAAATTACAACTTTTTTCCTGTTTTTGTCCATTTAAATGTGCTGAAATAATATTCTTGTAGGTTTCTTTTATAAAACATTTTAATAGATCCCTAATTAAAAAATGGTAGTGAGGTATTATTAAGTACTTCTTTCTGTTCATCTGAACATATTAAATAAAACTTCGAAAAATCTCACGATTCGGGTAACCTGAGAGAAATGTTAACCGCTTACATTTTAAATACAAATTCATAGCATGATAAATGCATGGTCCTATTGTGTGAAGCACATAGGCCAGTACTGTCACAATATGTGTAACAGTGTTCGGTATTTTACCAAGGAACTGTATCCTTATACTCAGTGTGTACAATAGGAAAGAAAGTGGAAAGTATAGAAATGTATTCCGTTTTTGCTGTACAAATGGGTGATAATCAGATAAATAAAAGAGAAGTGGCAGAATATACGGTTCCGGGGTCAGAATTACGTACTTTCTCTATAACAGACGCTTTACTAAGCAGCTTACTTGCACCTTAATATCATGGCTAAGGCCTGGGAAACCTTCTATATTGATGTGTGTATGTACGTGACAATGAATGTATGCACATATGTAAGTGCATATGTATAGACATAGGTACGTACGTATGTATGTAATTATATAAGTGTATGTGTTTATGTATATATGTTAGATGAGTACTGCAAATAAGGCCGAACGTTTCTGTAAGTATCGAATTCATTATATTGAAATCCAACAGCTGTGTTATTTATAATACTAATGATCATAGTTTGCCAACATAAATCACTTAAGCAGAGAGAAAATGAATTTTCAGAAAGCTTACTCACAGCTTGAATAATGGCCGTATAGTCTAAGTTGTATTGTAAATGTAAGTGGTCAAATTCAGGCAGAAGTAGCTTCTTGAATTATGAACAACCGTGGCGTTGGTAGCTATAAAATAAATTAATATTATGTTTGCATCCTCTGTATTCATTCAATTTCCGACTGTCCAGTAGAAGGTTAGAGGAGCGATTACAGAGTTGTACAAACACAAAATGTGCAGTGCTTTTTATGAGAACTTTTTTTTAACGGGAATTATAATTGACGGATTTCCTCTTTCATTTCCTTTAAAAGTATCTTGGCAGGTAAACCGGTATTGCAACTACCTCCAGTTATTATTCTTGAAAGAGCCATTATAAAAACATCACAGTAGAAATAAACAAATTGTATATGCTAAGCATACGGGTTTGTTACGATATGTTACTGACATACCACAAATATTTTACTATTTCCGTGGTTATGTGTCTATTAAAAGCAGGAAAGCTTCAGAGATCTGCTCTGCTTCCATAACCAGGAAAACAGGAAAAGTAGAGGAATTATAAAAAGTCTTCTTTCGATTCTTTAGGTGTACGTAGCTAATTCCTATTCCCGGATGTAGATATAAGCTAAATCCAATGGATCCACCAAAGTAGATTTCGTTATTCTTTTACCTGATGGCTTCAGCAGACACATCTTCCGAAAGATTTTGTGCTTATGAAAAAAATGGAGCTGGAAAAGTCAAATATATATAGTCTCAAAATTTATAGTGATCTTTAAATAAGTTTTTCGGGTTTAATTCATCTGGTAATTCTAAAAAAAGGTACAACTTCAGGAACAAAGGCGTCTTTTCCAACTGCTCATATTTTGTTTCAATCTTAACGTACCTAACACGAGACTCGAGTTTTGCTGTTTTGTTGTAAATATTTTAGGCTGTTTATCTCATTTGAATCTTTTGTGTTCTGTGGCTTAAATATATAAACGGGTGAAAACTCTGTTACACGTTTTGATGATAATGAATTGCGAGCTTTCGAGTAGAGTTCTCCCTATTTTCTTTATCATGCTATAAATCCTTTTACATTATTCTACACATGAGTGTGTAGGTTTCAGGTAAACAATCGTATGCTTCATATTTGCATAAGAGGAGAATGATAACAAGGATGTCCAAAATGAGATCTTCCAAACGAAAATGTACACTTCGAAGACTGTTAAGTTTCTACAATCCAATGTACAATTGTATTGGTTAAAATCGCCGTCTTCCACAAACTGACCTAAAATCTCTTCCTATAACACTTGATTCCATATAAAGTTTGCATTTCAAGCAGCATCATTAAAAAGCTGACAATTAATTCAACAGTCACAAATAAAACTTTATTGGTAAAAATTCTTAATTTATGCTATAAATTTGATAAGTAGTTTAATTACTTTCTCTCAGAACACTACAATTTGACAAACAATATTTTGAGACTCCTACCAGCCATACAATACTTTGGACAGCACTGCTTTACGCTGTAAGTTTATGGTTTCCATGTCCTCACGCCGTGCCCCACTACAACTTATTATGCTCTCAGACATGCCATGCTTCTAAACAAGACAGTTTCTTGCATTCTCTGCACTCATTATTTTAATGTGCTCCAACTAACAAGAGAAAAAAGTCTTTTCCCCGTTGCGACCACAGCGATACCGGATTTGGGGCCTATCCACTCTCCTGTCCAATAGACATCGATGGCAAGCTTGGTATTTAATTAAAGAGTTTTATCTGTCCATCTAACAAGCGATCCCATTTTAAGGGTGGTCACGTTTTAATGTGGTTTTGCACTTTTATCTAAATCCGATAAATATCGAATATCGATAGATAGATATTACTCCCTTAAATAAATTTTGTTTATTGTTAGACCACCCATCACCGTAGGAATGGACACTCATGGTTCCTGAAAATTTCAGTAGTTGAAAATATTTAACGTCATTAAATGTTACGTTTAAAATAAGGACCCGATTTCGTGACAGTTTGCAGGTTACAGTGTATACGGCACACAAAAGGAGTACCTGCTTGTACATCTTTCCCCCATCCCCAGGTTCGCACAGTCCAGTGATTGATTATCACTCTTTCCACTTGACAATGGGTGTTGGAAGTCGTTTCACACAAGCGTCAGGCAAGTGGAACACCCTGCTCCCGGACTCCGTTACAAGGTAGCGGGAGCTGACTCGTGCAGCGCGCCTTTTGTGGCAACTCCCTGCCTCGCAGCACCTCTGTTGGTGTCCGACCAATTACCTGCAGACTGTCAACCAGTTGTCCTGTCTGTCTCATACACCACATTAGAGAAACTCCACGTGGCGCTCGTCGGGAATCGAGAAACCTGACTGTTGACATTCGCACACTAAAAAATCACTCAAAAACAAATGTATCGACGTGTGAGGCAGTGATTATAAAAATGACTGTCTTCTTAGTTGTGACACTGCGTAGTCTGGTATGATGTTACCAGTTTTGCGAAAGAAATAACCGCCTCAAAAATGGAGGAAGTTGAAGCGGTGTCACAGCCCAGAGGACTCTGAGCTTAAAGTGTGAACTTTTTTGGCGTAAAGCTTACAATTCAAACGAGATCATTTAGTGGTTTAAACACACGCCGAAATTTGTAAATTAAACGTGCAGATATCTAAAAGTTTGCTAACTGAATAAATTTATAGGAACTGTACGAGGATAAACTGACTGAGATGACTGAAATGAAAATTTTTTCATGTATTGCAAAGCTAGAGCTATGATGTATAACTTTACTAGATTTGTAGATACATTAAATATTACAAATAAAAATTTTTCATGGAGACAAGAAATACAGTAAAAACCTCAGACATATTAGGGATAAAGAAGCATCAATTTCCATATAGTTATGTTAGGCGACTCCAGTTTCTTCTGCAAAAATCGGATAGGTAACAAAGTTTTGGTAATTCAAGAAGGGTAAATTTCTGTTCAGCTGTAATGAAGGTGTTCACAGTAGAGACACAGATTTGAGAAATAATACCCAAGAAATTCAAGTGCAAATCTTTAGATAAGAGAACAGAAGACCCCCTGTTGCATGGTAACAGTATCGCGTTCCCCATCGCTCAAGTAAATCCTAGTGGGATTCCATTTAAGGAAACTGATGTTAAGCCCACATAGCTACCACTCCAAGTGTGGGTTGTACCATGAGGCAACATATAAATGTCTCGGCTGTTCAAGGTGCGGTGCATCAACGAATCTCTCGACATGGTTCACACCGTCTTCTGCAAAGATTTTTCATGGGTTGGAATTACGTGGGAGGGGTTCAAGACAGTGCAATAAACACACGAAGTTCCATACAATGTGTGAAGTGCGTGGCACAGTATGCCCACGTTGCTATGTCCTTTGAATAGAGCCTGATATCTTGATCCAAGGTTTCGCTCCTTGAGTGTGACGCAGTGTAGCTTAGTGTATATGTACCAAGTTTTGGAGGGACCTACACGGTGTCACGTCACTAAGAACAGTATTCGTGTTACCGCCGTCAGAACCTCAAATATTTGTTACACTTTTATTTATTTAATAAGTCAAACATATGCAGTGAGCCGGGGAGGAAAGAACTCGGTCTATATGGAGGGGCTTACACCACCTATCCCTTCCTTCCCTGCAAATTCCTTCTGTACGACTGCTGTTTCATGCTTTAATTCCCCTGATTTGAGTTGACAGCATTGGTTGTTGTTAAATGGTGCCTCTGTCATCACGACATTGAACGTCATAAGTTTTCGGATGAAGAAGACGGCTTCTAAAAGTGTAGTGAGAATAAAGCCGTAAATATATTCAATACGTATTCGCGAAGAGCAGACAAGGGGTGATCCTTCAGCTTCATTGTTGATGGGGCGTCTAGTGGCTTATCTCCGTACAAAATAAAAATTTCACGAAATGTTACAAGGGACTGAAAGAAAATATCACTTGGAGGACCTAAGAAGACCAAATAATTTTAATCTGAAAAACATACCTCTTTAATAGAAGTATCTTTTCTTTGGTCAGGTAGTTTCAGTTTGTGTGTAATTTTGTATGACGTTATTTGTTTATTTATTTATTTATTTATTTATTTGCTTTTCCTCAGATTCCAGAAGAGAAACTAAGCTTCAAAAGGACAGAAAATTTCCAGTACTCATTACATTTATTTCTGCACATTCTAACAAATCTCTGTATATCCAATTTATCTCCACTTCTCATACGTCTTCATGGTTTCCTCCCGTTCATGACATTGAATAAAATGGACGATGTTTGTAACTTTTCAGACACTAAGTCTTTGTCTCCAAAGGTTGTTTTGATTGTTAATTGTATCCTAATATTAGATTATATATTATTGCCTTTCTGCCTTCTCCACTTCGACTGTTCGCAGTATCTCTCTTCATGTAGGATGGTGTAAGTTTATACATGCAGTCTGTACAATAGTCCGTTCTGTCAGCCCACCATATAAACCCGTATTATCACAGCAGTACACAATTTTAAATCCAAGAACAAGAGCCATAACAAGCCACACAAAACACACTGGGCGTTTACAACTAACACCATCTTCACTAATTGCCTCTCTGCAGCCATCACACTCGCCCTGTAAAAATGTCTTCGCATGAGGTGAAGCACTTCTGTTAATACAAACTGTTCAAACTTACATTGTTTTTAGTTTTAAGCATGAGATAATTCGAGACTTGAGGTTCTCACAGCGTTGTTGCTGAGGATTCAAGTCTTCTGGGATGTTACGCTGTATCGTTGGGTGAGTATTTCTCGACGTTTCGAAATACCGTATTGTTTTCATCTTCAGTGTCAAACAGTCCAAGGAGAACAGCTGCGCAGTCCGTGTCAGCGGCGCGTTACGTGTGTTCGTGAGTCAGTCAGTCCGTCCTGATGTCAAGCCCCCCTTTGTGCCCGTGACCAGGTATGGATGTCGTTGTGAAACTTCGTGTCGTACAGTCCGTGTCTGTCACTTGTCAGTAGTCACAGTCATTGTCCACTTTACATAGTGACATAGTTACAATGGCTTCGAGAGACACATATTTGTAAAGCGTGTAAACACTTTTGCCATTATTAACAGCCACGTGGCAAGAAATGGTGTGTTACAGAGGTATGAGTGATCAGGACAGCGAATGGCCAGAGGGTGGCGAACGAATAGGGGTGGAAGTGGGAGGGTCCTCTTTACTGGCTGGGAGGTTACGACCCAAAAACTGGCTCTTCATATGATCCTTCAGGGTAGTGCTTGCTGCGAGTATTTACGTGGAGGCAATTTTTGCCTCGTGTGAGACTGAAGGTCTTCACGTGGTTATGAGTGTGCTTGTTTTGTGGGTACGAATTCTCGTAGTCTGGTGAATATGTACCGACGTTTCAGATGAAACTGCTGTCTTTATTGTCAGATATATATCTACCAGTTTTTAAGGCGTCACTTCCCAGGAGGCATTTGTTTCCTTGACTCTTGCTTTTCGGATCTCGTAATCATAGTCAACCACTGCAACCTGAAAGGCCCTATGCTTCTAGAAGCGATAAAAACATCTCTAGTTTGGGGATTCTCTAAATACTTTTGACAACTCATGTTTTACTATATCAATATATATTGGACATACTTCACAGTCCAAAGAATATTTGATGTACGCGACTTTCCAGAAGGAGTTCCAATTCTTCCTTAAACACCGAAGGCCATTGTACTAAAATATTTCAATTCTTTTTTGTTAAAATTAGTGGCTGCTATTGATCTGAGGGTCTGCAGTTTTTATATGATTCGTTTCTTGGTACGTTTATTGATAAAAGGTGATGAGCAAAACATTTTTAACAGTGCCCTGTGATGTCTTCCGTGTTACTGGCTTGGCAACAGCAGCTTAATGCATGCACGTCAATAAGAATGAGGTTTTCCAAATAAGGAAACCCGTTTTCTGCTGGAGCCTTTTGGCACCGGTGATGTCGAATCTTTACCTAAGAATTCGAAACGGATTGTGAAAGTGTCCTGAGAGAAACCCGATTAGACGGATGCTGCGAAGCAAATGCGCTGTACCACGAATAACATACAATGCGTCTTTCCTGTTCTGTGATTTAGGCTAATGAAAACAATTGGGAATTTGGGATTGAATATCGGAACCAGTAGTTAAAATTCTAGCAGAATGTCTTTGCATATGTATAGTCCATTCACATAATTCAATTCATTTTATCATAGAAATATATTCTGGGTTCTTTCGTCATTCTGTGGAACTACATTTAGCATCGCAAATAATAACGCAGTCTTCCTTGTGACCCGAAAATGATTAAGATAAAAGTAACTTAAATTGTGCGGAGGCACTGTAGACATATTTAGCAAAAACCACATGGTACTGGCAGCGACTTAAATCACATAATAAGACGTGAAACAAAAAAAGTGCAAGCAAAAACACATGACTCGCTATCCGATCTTACTGCCAGGTGACCACGACAAGGTCACCCTGTAGCTCATGGTCCTTAGCAGCATCTGGATTATGAACACGTAGGTAAGGGTCTGGTTCCTTGCCTGTCGGTATTTGTGTATTGCTAAAGTGACAGACAGTGCAGAGGAAGAAGTAAAAAAAATAAGGCGAGAACTCTTCAAACCTACAGTTATTCAAGTCAAGTATTAAAATTTTGAGCTGCCTATAATGGCATTACCAAACATGTAGTGTAATAGATCAGCTAAAGACCCGTTCAAATAGTATTAATTGTAAGGTAATATACAAATACAGTAAGTAGCTTCTTTCTTGAGATTTGAAATTCTCGCAGCGGTATTGATGAAGGTTCAAGTCTTCTGGGATGTGACAACAGTTAGATTGGTAAATAGTTACCGAGCTTTCAGAGGAGCTTCCTGAGTCGTTTTTCAGGGTTTACGTAGTCCAAATCTTCTACAACTGCTTTTCCGAAACGTCCACAATTACGTACAATTCGACAAGATATCGTAATCTCGGATATTTAAATCTTCAGCTTTATTTACCTTAGGGCTAAATTTGCAAGAAGACTTAACACGTATCAAATTTATTAGAAATTGTATTTGGGAAAACAAACAGATTTTTTCAGCTACAATATATTTAATATATTCTAAGTATTTTCATCTTTAAAAATAATATATTAAATGTGTCCCCTAAATCTACAGAAACAAACATAGGTTTTTCACTGAGTACTGAGTATTACATATACAGGCTCTTTTCATGTTTCAGTATTCGTAGTAATCTGAAGTTCTAATGTGTATATTTAATTCGTGGATACACACATCAAAAAATGTTTTAATATGCTTAGTCTATTTGCCTACTTTTCATTACTTTTAACATAGGAATACCTCGGTGAGGTTAGTTTTATTTTCCCACGCATATAGTATCGCAGCAAAGGTTTAGTATTGAAGAATGATCTCTAAATATTAAATACTCACGTATCCGGAAGGAGATGATCTGTGGAACAGGTCTGTGTGTCCCCATGTTTCTATGACACCTGAACGGTTCAGCGGATTTTCCTCACACTTAGCACCATTTACGTCCCACTGTGTGAAAAATGAAAATGACTTCAATACTTAAAATCAGAGATAACTTTACATAAAATTGTAAAACTCCAGATTAGGGCTACCTTAAAATGTAGAATATTTCGAATCCTTTCAATGAACTTTGCAGACGTAAAGAGATTAGTCTAGTGTCTGTGGAATGCAGTTCAGTTTTTGTTGCTTTGGATACGTTCCACAGGAATGAGAAATTTCGTGCACGTATTCTTCGACTCTTTGTGCACGCTGTAGTTCTCCTACACTTATATTCATAACACACAAAATGAGACATCAAGAACTAATATAGTTTTTATACTCGAAGGGTTTCAAAGACAATGGTCGCTGAAATCCTTATAGCAGCACTCTTACGTCAGCCATTAGATCAGCACAGGCTGTATTGGAAAACTCGAAACTTAGGACACAAAGAATGTGTCAGTGGCTTACAGCAATCGTCAACCTTGTCGTAACTGTCCTACCGTTTACTTACATCCCCTTGTACGTTTTCAATGGCGATGTGATAATCAAGAACAAGTCTGATGCCCTCGGAGGATCAATGTGTAATGGGGTAGAGGCGCCGAATTTTTAAGCTTAATATTCACTTTCACCTAGTAACCACCTTGCAAATGACCGGAGGTGTAATCCATGCCACCTATATGCCTTCATATCTTCGTATTAATCGTTACAATCACAAGTCATTTCGAAGGACTTCTGATGATGAAACTTTACCCTTAGGTCTACAACTTTGGTCACCGTTTTTTTTTAAGGAAAAAGAGGATAGAATTGCAGGAATTGGTTTCAGTGACTGAGAATAAAACACTTTCCCATCCGTTTAACTGAGGACGCGAACTAATCCCTTTCCCGAAACGCGATTTCGATGAAGAGAAGTATAAATGTTTAAATGTAAAATGATAACGCATACAACCCCCAGTTTCGTAGACTGATTAATATGTATATTGTCATTTTATAGTAAATATTTTTTATTTGTCTTCATCGGTTTTATTTTTGTAATTGCATTTATATTTTATCTTCTACTTTTTCATTTGTAATTGTCTTGTAATCTTCCTGCAGTATTGCCATGATGCCTGATGATCGTTGTTAAGACCAAAGGTGTCCGATCGTAAAAATAATTTTTAGAAATTTTGCTTAATTTTCTATCTTCTCAGTTCTCCAGTATTTGTGTGAACGGGCTCACGGACACTTCCAAAACTATTTTCAGAATTCCAGATTTCGAAATTGAGTCTAGCACCTTCCCCAAACAACAGATTTATGAATGAAATTTTAATCTTGTGTTCATGAATTAACACAATAGAGATTCTTATTTCCCTTCACGAAAAACTATCATTTACAGAGCTGAAAAACACATCGTTGTCGTTGCTTTGAGATGAATTATGAACACGGATAGTGACGTATGAGAACCTTGCGTTTAGTGAACAGTGAACCAGCCTTAGCTTGTAACAGCTGCGTATTATAACGTGACAAAGCTAACGGGCAGACCTTGCCCTCGTGCCCCTGGCTGACTTCGCACAGATGGACGGGACACAGTTTGTGTGGCCTGTCGTGCGACAGAAGGTGCCTTGCCAACTAATCTAAACACAGATAGACTGTCTTCCTATTGCCTTGCCGAGGACTCGGTCTCAGAGCCCTATAAGGGCACGGCACCATTACCTTCTTTTGTTGTCTCTGACAAGGACATAGTGTAGTCTAGACACTTCCAAAAACTTGCTCTAAACTGACGCTTCGTTAGCATGCAGGCATGCATGTTTTAAAAGAAATCAAATTCCAGTATGTTGATGTAACAACTTTCAGACTTCTGATTACTGGAATGAAAGATATTTATAATCGAATTGAGGTGATAAATATGATTTAATATGCGATGCGTTACTCATGTAATTAATTGATAGTGTTGTGCAGGCCGGAGGGTCACCGCCCGCCACTCTTGAAATACGGCACCAATAAAATTGTCGTAGTTTTAAAGAGACATTTCAAGAAGGTCCCACCATGGAATTTAGAAAAGTAAATTAAGGGTAATGAAGGAAATTCTTGGTCGGTATGGATTGACTTTTATATCCGTAGCAAATCAGAAATGGCCTCCATTATACGAAGAATATGACGTTGATTTCCCCTTGGATTGCTTTCAATCACTTTCGTCACAATCTGGAGACACATTTTACGTCACATTCCCCTTGTAACGTTTTCCAAGCGACTTCTTCACATGATGTTTCTCTGTGTTTTTTCATATGTTGCTTTATTATAAATGTCTTATGGTCTGCCCTTTCAGTTTCTTCCATTTAACTTAATTATCAAAGGCAAGTGAATAGTATCTGATTACAAGTATGTAATGCTATACATTTGCTAATTATTATCTCACTTTCTTACATTTACGCCTTAACTTTCACTCTAAGTGGAAGAGCGAGTAAAATTACATACGAGTATTTCCATTTTAAAACTTCGCCTTTTAGGAGAGGCGAGCCTAAAGTAAAGCATTTTTAATTATGATGTTATGAAATTCTTATATCTGAGATTTTATAACAGTATTAGTTGATGTAATATTTATGCCCTTCATTAAATTCTGCACAATAACATTTATAGAAGTTGAGCTGTAACTACGGATTATTACTGCATATCTTATTAAAAGAAATATGCTACTTTTGGAGTCAAAGCTTTAACATAAACACTGATGTTCTAAAATCAAAAAATGTAATCTGTCGTAATTTGCCGAAAAATTTTGTACGAAATTAGTAGTTTAGGTTTCGGGTAAAACCGGCTTGAGGGTGAGGAACTGGAGAGGACTTCTTTGTGGTAAGAGCAGAATATCGAAGATCTGTGCACACGTAAGCTGAAGGACTGAAATTTTGTCGTCATTTTGTTTCTATAAAATAAGTCATTGTTTTACAGACTGATATGTACGCCACGTGACAGTACCTTCAAAATAAATCTTTCGCTACAAAGTCTCAGAAAGTGTTTCTTTCTCTGCCTTTGGTGATAAAATATTATATGTAGATAGAAGTGTACCGCTTATTTTACGAAACTGCTTTTAAGACTTCTTCAAGTGCATTGTGTGGGTTGTCAATGGAATCGTGACATTCTAGTGTTCCTGCAGGACTATAAAGTGTAAGAGTGTAATTGTGGAAACCATAACTAGAGGTGGAATTTGGTAAATTCTTCCTTTCAAATTTCAAAGACCTTATACCAGTAGTGCTAAGAAAAAATCAATAATTATGAAAGATTTTTTAAAATCGTCGGGTAAAGAAAGGTTTAGATACAACTTACAGCTCCCAATTCTCTTTCAGTAGAGGTGCTATCTGGAATTATAAACTTATAGTAATAACATTTAAAAATTTGCTAAAACGCAGTTTGTGTTCAGGAAACTTTATGTGGTAGTATAGTTACAGATGAAGAAAGAGGAACTCACATAAAGATAGAGCAGGCTGTGAATGGAGAGCGAATTTTTTTCCATTGGTGTTGAATATTGTTTATGAAACCACAGCGACAGCTTGTCAAATACGTAGTTAAATGGGGTTTAATTTCTACCCATGATCACTTGATGCCTCATTCAAAGCGTCATAAAGCCTGTCTAAAGTGGTTAATTGTCTCGGAGAAAGTCTGAGTAACAACATGCCAAAAGTCATATTCGTTTTAAAGTCTTAAAATTATTAAGATTTATTTATTTAGGATTTATTTAGAAAGCGGTAAGCTTGTGGCAATGTGGCAATGCGTCGAAATGTAAGATGAATGATGAATTGGGAAGCACAGAATAGGCAGTGGTTGTGGCCTACTATGACGTTCTACAGCTGGCATTTTGCTGTCGACAGTGAGTAAAACCACAAACCATCCTTAAGTGTAGTCGGTGTTCAGGCTAAGGTACAAACCGGGCACCTCTCGAGTACAAGCCAGAAGCGTAACCGTTTGAAACAACTTGTTTAATGATGGTGATGGTGGTGATCATGGTGATTATGGTGTTAATAATAGCAACGACAACAGTAATAACAGTCATAGCAGCTTTTTTGTATAAAATTACATCCTTCTAATCTCGGCAAAGGCAAGGGATATTCTCCACAACCGTCCAGTCGGTTCAGGCGATCACACATCTACCTATTCAATGGGCACCGGATTTATTTCCAGGGGAAAAAGCGGCCGTGACGTGATGTTGGCCACTCACCTTCTTTTATTGCCGAGGGTAAGAATGAGTGTAGCTATACCACTAATCCCCCATGTGCCTTTATGGAGTGTGCAGAAACATGTTTACCTTTGCCTTTAAATTCACTGCCTATTACTTTTGATTAATAAGGTTAGACTTCCAAGACAGACAAAATGTACGATCAAACAATGAAGATAAAAATCGTTGCCCATATCTGGCTTCAATCACACGTCGTAGAGGTCAAAGGTACTGTTCTGGCATTGAATAATCCGCAGCATGTTCTCTACGTATGCTACATAGTGTTTAAAATTGTTGCTAAGCTGTGTAAGATTTGCGATTTGAAGTGACATGAAAGTCCTTTTCCAATTCCGACATTCAATCTCGCTACGCCGTTTTTCCAACGGTATACTAGACATAATCCTCACAAAAATATGTCAAGGAATAACATAATCCCCTACTTGACATGACAGATAAAGGCAGATCCATTTTGTAGGCCACAATCTCTAAAGTTATTAAAATATCAACGGCAAATAACGGCATGTCCTTGACACAAACTCTTTGTGCTTTACAAGAGGTTGTAGTGTCATTTAAAGTCTGATATGTAAATCAAATTCATTTTACAATATCCAGGGTCTGGTTCCAACTCACACTTTAATATTCTGCATTAATAACGAGATTAATCCTGCTACCTAACTTCAGGGAAGGAAGGCGCCTTTAAGGACCTGATGGTCAGGTATTTGCTCCAAAGATTTCAAACATTTTAAGCATCCCGAAAATTTATAATGATAAGCAACAGCAATAAGTCACCAACAAATGCACAAAACTTAAGATTAAAGTTCATAATAATAGTTTAATAGCCCTCCACTGGACGCATTTTGAGTCACATCTCTCCTGTCTACAACCTCAAACATTATCTTTGAAATACACTTTAATATTATCTTCTTTTGCAGCATTCGCAAAGAACTCTAGTGCTTTAGAACAGCTTTCAGATAATCACAACATGTGCTACTTGTTTGAAAGGAGAGCAGTGTCCTGAAACTTCTGACTGTAGACCTCGGACTTACTAGATACATTGACTGCACGGCATAGACAAGTATCATATGGACGTTTACCTGTAAGTTGTACAGCACATGACAAAGAGTTCCATTAGCCCTTGAGAGATGAAAGACTAAGACTAGGACAGAGACAGAAGAAAGAAAAATAGAGAGAGAAGAAAAAGACGGGGTGTTCACGTGAGAGGCATTAAACTTGTTACTCTTATGGGGGGGAGGGTAGAAAAGATTACGGCTTTGAAGGTCCCCAGGCAGTGTCCGCTCATCCTTCTGGTAAAGGTAGGCTGGTAGCAAGACGACACTTTGCGAAGTGAAGAAGGTAAGGTGAGAGGATGTCGAATGTTAGGAGTATGCAACAGAGGAAAGAAGTTGAGCATTTGGGCTGAATTTTGTGTTTGGAGGGCAGCATTATGACTACGTTTTTGATCTCGTTAAGACGGCTGCGTTTTGGCGAAAATTTTGAAGTTAATTTTTGGAAGGGCTGAATGAGAATAATGAATTTTGGGTTCCAAATTAGCATTTGCCCTAGGACAAAGAAAAACGAGGAAAATCTTGGGCGAGTTTAGAGATGAAAATTAAACTGAATTATATATAAAGCTTCATTTCGTACTGCGCAATAAATACCTTCGTCCTCGTTTATATAAAATAACTTACTTATTTGTGTACAGGGAAATAATAGCTGTTTTTTTCGAGATCATAGGCAAAACATATAAATATACTGTGTACGGATAATTTAGAATTTTTTAATGTTGTACTTGATGGTACGTAAATTAACCAATCTGCTTTAAAGGTTTAATAATTCTATTGACTTTGAAACGCAGGTGCGGTTGCAAGGACAAGATGTTAATACAGATATGCAGATTGTTTTCGACTGTGACCCAGATCTAATTGCTACAGGTCCTAGAACTAACAGTTGCGCAGTTGTATTCAAAGCGTCTGTCGATTTCCGGAAAACCCGCTACATTGTAGTTTTATAAACTTAATTCAGGTAATCTGTACTGTTCTTGCCTCTGTAAGTCTCAAACATATTAAGAAATTGAGTAGAACATCTCAACATGAGAATGAAAAATATATAATTAAATTAAAAGTAATTGAATTTAATAAAATGGCATGCTGCTGCTGAAGTCTTCGGAATCCGCCACTAAGCATAGCGATCGAACGCTGTGTCTTGCACTGAGAAGTATGACTTGGCGGTCTGTTAGATTTTGGTGGAAGGTGAGGCTCATGTAAGACGTCTCATAAGTTTACTACGAGGTTTATGGAAGGGATTATTAGCGAACACAATTAACAGAGGACCAGGAAATAGCACAACAAGGTACAGGTTTATTTGTACGGGAATTCTTTCTATTTTGAGATCTGCGCTATTCCGGGATATTACGCGGCGTCGTGTGGTAATTGTTTACCGACGTTTCGGGACAACGTATCGGTCCCAACTTCACGGGTCAAGAGTCCGAATAGCTTTGAAATGTGGTGCTGATGAAGGATTGAGAAGATGAGTTGGACCGATCGTGAGAGAAATGAAGTACTACATAGAGTCAAGGGGGAGAGGAATGTCCTACATCAATAAATAGAAGGAAGGCTGACTCTATCGGTCACATCTTGCGTAGGAACTGCCTTCTACAACACATTATTGAAGGAAAGATAGAGGGAATGATAGAAGTGACGGGAAGACGAGGAAGAAGACTTAAGAAGCTACTGGACGACATTAGGGAAAAGAGAGAATGTTGAAAATTGAAAGAGGAAGCACTAGATCGCACTCTGTGGAGAACTCGCTTTGGAAGAGTTTCTGGATGAATGAATGAGTTTGGCATACACACACGGTCATATGTAAAGGTACTTTCCGGGCATTTTCCTGAAGGATCTGAGGAAAAATACGATGGACCTCAGTCAGACAGTCATTGTTTCTGCAAAGCTTCGAGACGCACACCTCCCTTACGCAAGTGATTGTTGTTACCGCTTGATAAATCTTTCTTGGTCATAGCTGAATTGGGAAGGACATACATGAAAGAGGGAGTAGCCTAGTGTGTTTGACAGGAAGGCCTGGAAATAAAACCTCATTTACTTAAATGAATCCGACCATCGGCCTAAGACTGACTTCGACGCTCCACAAATAGGAAACGTTCAACTCGGTACATTAATTTGCGTTAAAATATGCCTATTTGTTCCTGTTTGTTTGATTCATATTTTCGTTAAGCGCAAATTGTATCAGATGTGTCTACCAAACCATAACCAACCTTGATTTATATGTGTATCTTCATAGCCACATTTGATGCTCTCCGGATAAAATAAGCTTACATCTGTTGCAGTGTTAGGCACTAACGCCACTACTCGCCTCTGATTCATACCCGACAAAGCCACAATAAATCATAGTCCCGACAGCCGGTGGCCTGGTCTAGAGTGATCCGGCTTATTTTTAATCAGAAGTTAGATCCGTTACTGTTGATTTAATGTACTCAGTCTTATAATTGATGCGTCGACAAATAACGTATAATTTGGGGGGGGGGGGGTTCAAGTTTCAGGTCTGTAATCTTTGGTATTTTGTGCGGCAAATTACCTGAGTCATTCAAGACAAATGATTGTGTAAAGCATTGCAGTTGTCTATTACAATCGCCCTTGTCAGTACGCACTTCATTCAGATATTAATCTACATCAACCAACATCAACAAAACTACAATCACTGCAAAAAAAAAAGGCGGGAACGGTAGTTTATTAAACAACATCAGTAAGATGACTTTCATTTGGAACGAAAACAATTCGTGACAGAGAATGCTGTCTGTCCAGAAATTAACCGGTCATGTTAGCAGTGTGTAGATTATTCAGCCAAAGTTATTGTTCGGTTCAGGACTGCTGAGCAGGTATAATGCGCATAGGAAATGCCTTCTAAACACAGCGGAGTTCGGGTTTATGCGATATGTTCTTGAGCACACTAGTAGAGACTCAGTCGGCGACAAAATGTCAGCTTGGAAATCGAAGAAAATTAAAGCCCATACCAAGAAATGTAAGCCCACAATGAATTAAAATGTGAAGAAAGGCAGTTGCCAATACAACCTTCTTCACAAGGAAATGTGAAGAGCCTGTAGCATCAACTGCTCGAGACAATCGCCGGAATCTGCATTATATTGTTATTAAGTTATATGTAATTTGTTTCCTATACTGTACAGTATTGTACCGTTTTTCCACTCTTTTCTTCATAAAATACTTTGAAATATATACTAATTCTATTTTGGTGAAGGGCCCCGCAGTAGATGCTACGGACGCACCGCAGTCGTTAGGCTTTTTGTGCAACCCTTGTGATGAAGATGATTAGTTATTTTCGTTTTTCCGAGTAATGGAACACCGGTGGAATAAAACTGACAGGGGAAAACCCAAGTACTCGGGGAAAAACCTGTTCCACTGCTACTTTGTCCACCACAAATCCCACATGGACTGACTCGGGATCGAACCCGGGCCTCCGAGGTGAGAGGCCGGCGACTAACCGCCTGAGCCATGACACGGCCTACAATTGAGTTTACTTGTTTAAGGGAATGAAGTGGAATGTCTAATGCCACGATTTTGGGTAGCTGCGATATATTAGGGACCTGACTACCGCGTGAGACACAACTCTGCTGTGTGCATAACGCAGAGAACTACTTTCTTAAGCCAGGAATTATGCAGTTTCTTTGTTTTCCATAACTGTCGAAGAGAAATGTTCAGATTGATTTCCCTTTGAAGACTAAGCCCAAGTCCAAGTCACTGTGCGGAGGTGGTGTATAGACATGTGTGTGTGTGTGTGTGTGTGTGTGTGTAGTAACCACTGGCCTTAAAACTGCTGTGAGGACTGTGTTCGTAATGAATAGTGAGCACACAGTGTGACTTTATTTAAGAAATCTTCCAACTGAAAGTCAAACATAATCATTTGCTTTATGTGCATCGAGCTTACTAGTAGGGAGCTGGCATGATATTGCATCCTTGTAGTCTGAGTTCAATAGATAACCTAGTCCGGCTATAGCCTTTCATTGTTTAGATTGTAAGGAACATCATAACAGGAATTCTTTTCTCAAGTCCATTTTGCACAATACATTTTTCTATCGGAAGCCGTAAAAACTTTCGTTTGGAAGGATGAGATGTTTTTCACACACTACAGTTGAAGTTTTCGCACCAAACACTTTACTAACGGCCTAGAAAGAACCGATAGCTCGTTGCAAAGCCTGTATGTGTGTTATATTTCATTATACTCTATAGTGCCCGGGAAGAACCTATTTCTTGTATGCCTTTAATACGAAACCTTTAATAGCGCTGTACGTTCTGCTGCATTGACCAAAGAAACGTAGGCGAGCATCAAGAATATCCTGAGTGTGTCCTTTATATTCATTCATTCATTCTGTAGTCTGTCTTACGACAGGTCCATAGCCTCTCCCAAAGCGAGTTCTCCACAGAGTGCGATTTATTGCTTCCTCTTTCAATTTCCCGTATCTTTTCTTTTCCTTAAGGTCATCCAGTAGCTGCTTGCGTCTTCTTTTTCGTCTTCCCGTCACTTCTATTCTTCCCTCTATGTATCCTTCAGTAACATGTTTTAGAAGGCAGTTCCTACGCCAGATGTGACCAATCCAGTCAGCCTTCCTTCTTTTTATTTTTTAGGATATTCCTCTCCTTCACTTTAAGTAGTAATAAGAATCAGTTGAAGATTTTTATACAGCAGGCGAGGAATTAATCAAGATAAAGGAATTACTTACTTCTGAATATCATCTCACAGTGGTCGAATTGTTGACGATTTTTATTTGAGCAATACCCATCTTGAAATTCCGAAAAACTTAGTTTTATGTAAATTCACTCAGCGTTAAATAGCAGAACAAGAATAAACAAACAGCCGATTCACATCGTAAGATTAAACCCATCAGTATTCCAACGTAACTGCTACGTAAACTACGTTCATGTGCGGTTTATAGTGAACAGGCTTTCCGTTTTAATTATGGCGTTTTCTGAAATGCCATTCTTTGTCTCGTGAGTTATTTTATTTCATAATATTGTTAAACTGCAGAAAATATGGCCTATGTAATAATGAGAAGTTTCAAAACACAGATATTACTGCAATATTTTATTCCTGCTCGGGACACGAGACATATATGCCTGCACAATGAGTGCCCAGTGTCTTATGTCTGATCTAATGCGCTCGAGTTAGGAAGCTGAATTGCACTGACGCCTTGCGCAAGCCGAAGGGTCATGCATCTACACACAGTTCTTTAAAATTAGTGTGGCGAAGATGATCAAGTATGTCCACTCCACACTCCTTGTCTAAAATCTAATCCCACCCTCAGTAGCCCAAGCAGCTTTGTAACTCACGACAACCGTCCAATGAGCCTGATGTTGTTCTGTAATGTAGTAAAAAGGTAAAGTTCACCCTGTAACATGCCATGGAGGCACAGAGGGAGAGTAGAGGTGTGGCCCTACACAGTCAGGACATCAGCACTGAATAGTGGTAGGTGGTCAAAGCTACACCCCGGCTGTTTTATCCCTGGTTAAAAACTCCGGTTTCCATTGTACAGGAGGTTGGTGGGTCTGAGAGCCATACTGAACAGGTGACGGAAAAGGAAAACCTCTTGCCCCCACCAGGGTTAGAACCCCGAACCTTCCAGACTGTAGCGAGTCGCTATACCGTGTACTCGTACACCAGCCCGGACACGCTTAGTAATTGCCCAAACTTAGGACAGGTACCATGAATCATGAGGGATGGGAGAGGAGCTTATCGTTGTCCCTTGGGCACTGAATCGTCTGCTAAAGGCCAGGCAAAAAAGAAAAAGCAGTCCAGCATAATAGTGTTGCCCATGGGCTGCAGACCTGCACACAGACATGCATGCTGGGAACGTGCATCCACCGCTTCTTTCACAGTGTTAATTACTTCGCCTTCCTCACAGTGTATTGTATTTTGTTGATATTTGTTCAGGTGCACTCACACTTCTTTGCAATGCTCCTATCGGTACCCACTGCCTTTAAGAAGATTATGACGCCTCAGTGGGTATTGCAGGCCTTTACAGAGATGAAAGAATTACAGACTTCTGATTGAAAGTGCAAAATAATAGCATATCTATTTCCTTGTTGAAAAGCGATGGTAAACTTTAAGTCATTTAATATTAGTCTTTGAGTTGGACGGTCCGGGGACCGAATCCCGGTGGGGGCGAGATTTTCAGCACTCGTCCAGAACGGCTCTGGGGCCTACCCAGCCTCCTGTACAATGTGTACCGGGTCACTCCCGGGGGTAAAGCGACCGGGGCGTGGCGTTGACCACCCACCCCATCTAGCGCCGAGGTTAAAAAGAGTACAGCTATACCTCTACTCCCCCTCTGGGCCTTCATGGCCTGTTCTAGAGTGAACTTTTACCTTTACCTTATATTAGTCTTTAACATTACATGTTGCTGTTGACAATGATTCGAAAACCAGAACTGCAGATTCAATAAATTCCGCGGGGTGCAGACTCTATCTGTGTTATCCTATAGGCCGATACGTAGTCCAAGGGACCCTAAGATATGTCTTGGAAACAGGCACATTCATAGTTATGTGTGCCTTACAACAGGTCAAAAGACTAGCCTGTGACAGCATTAGAATATGAAACGTAAATAACACAGAAAGCTCATGCTTTGTACATCTCATTTCTTTTGGCGACGGCACGTCAAATTAGTTTATGCATGTGTATATACAGTACATCAGGAGTGCACCACGGGTCCAAATTTGTACTATAGCGCCTAATATTGTGGGTCCACTTGCTTCATATCACCCTTCTGGCGCCTAGAATTTTGAGGTGGCTCCAGGATTTTTGGAAAATATGTGGTCCCCTGCAGTATATACATATATATTATATTATTTATATATATATGTTTTGATGTACATGGCCGAACACGGAAGTGTTGAACTTTGAGGGAGAGAGAGGGGGCTTGAGGAAATGAATGGGTAGGAGGTTATTTAAAAGTACTAACCGTGAATTTACCCCGAGAATTTGACATAAACACGAAAAATCCTAGAATATTCTGCATCCTAAGTTTGCCCGAGATAGGGACTTCCCGCATTTGACAGACGAGTGGTTGGTGAGGGAGAAGTCCTGCCGGTTTTTAAGCGTTACGCAGCTTACGCTACAGAGGCCAGCCTTTTTAAAATACACATCTGTGACGTGGAAATTAGTGAACATATTTAGTGTATAAAATTACCTATAAAACCAACAAAAAAATTGAAAGAAACAATGCACAACAAAGACTGCAAGTGAGTGTTGATGATGATTATGGTGGGGTGAGGTGAGCGGAGACTTCCGCAGTCTGATATTCCTCAGTGATGGTCGACTCTATCATCAGGCCGCTCTGAAACAGGCGGAAGTCCGCAGCAGACCACGACATACTACTCACTGACTGGTGCTTATCCTGCTGCAGCCCTACAGCTACTCCACAAAGCTCAGCTGCATTGATTCGAAGACACGTTACACAGAAACACGTCGCTTTTGGATTCATGCTTGGCGCAGAGATACCGTAAATTTCTTATACAAAAGGAAAGTTACATTACGTTGAGTGACATTAAGTCAAGTCACCTTGCCTAGTTTGAATTATGTTATGTCTGTACTGATGTTATTATGCTTACCAGTCTGAGTCTTGCTAAGTGGCTGCTGTCAAAACATTTGCTGGCTCTTTAAGGTAACATAACTGAGGGTCGAAATAGCGTCTATGCCGGTTGAAGTTCATAATCTTAAATTTCTGTTTTAGAGGCGGCTAGCCGAAATGAAAGAGAAGAGGTCGTTATCACAATACGGGGAACTGAAACACTCCTGGGGAAGAGACGTGTGCACATCTTGTTGCACTACGAAAGAAAGAAGTGAAATAGCATGGTCCAGGCTGGGAATCTGGAAAATAAGCTGACTCGGGTGGGGGGGGGGGGATGTGTAAAAAGAGGGACAGATTCCTCCTATGCGCGGAGGATGAGAGCGAATCCCACCTATTGTTGAAATTCCCAGATGCAAAGTTGGAGAGAGGAGCTCCTGAAAACAAATGACCACATTTCAACGAGGAAATAGCACTCGGAAATATACTGCTAAAATGCCACTGAACAGAGAAATTTAGGTACCCTCGCATGCAAGATGAAATATAAATGGGGAAATCAGGCAAATAAAGGAGAAATGAGGTTAGAAGGAGGGGAAGAACTAGATTGTACGTAGGATCGATAGGTTATAAATAACTTGGATGGGACAAGAAGCTTTCAAATCGTAATAAATAATATAGATAAACTGAAGTCATCAGGAATATAGTGGATGTGCTCTAGTAAAGATCTGGTGTTACCAGTCACATGCAAAGGAATGCATTTGACACTTAACTAATGAAAGATCATTGTGTGTTATTGTATTGTGTATTGTTTTACTGTCTTATTGGAAAAAGTACACGTCATTAACACCTTGAAATTTAATATTGACACTCCTTATTCAAATATACTGCCGACATTCAGAAAGTCATGTGACACTTGCACAAAAGCTGTAGGTTATCCTGACATTTCACTTTACATAATGAGTCCCTGTGAAGTTGACCTTCTCAGTTTGCTCACAAATGTTTCTCGAGTGCGACAAAGGTGCATAGCCACATATGTACAAAAGCAGAATTAAATTACTTTAACGGAATAAGACCGGATTAACTTCCGATAAGGTTCGCATTCTCTCCAGGACCCACTGAGCATATTTACAGTTCGTCTTGTACTCCGCACGTCCTTGCTCTTTCATCACATTCATATGCAGGTATCCTGCAAACTTGTACACAGTAAGAGGAGGACCTTTCTAAGCACCTGCTCACACTAGCTGAATCCTGCAGTGCAATGTGGTACAGCCCTACATGCTTTCCAAATATGGCCCCATATGCCAAAATGGCACTTGAAACTGTCAGTGCCTCCTTATTCTTGGCGTTTGTTTATCTTGGATACTACCTCGTTATTCCGAAACTCATCACACAATCCGCCGTAAACTTCCAAAACATAGTTCTTTCTATATTTTGTCAAATATTAATTACATCGAAAAATATTTAATTTAGTATAGGCCTATAGCTAAATTAAACCCCCACGGATGCAAGTACTTCCTCATAAGCTGATAGTTCCGTATCAAGTAAAAATTTCTCCGCGTGTTATAGTAATTAGTTGTTTATTGCGATGTCCACTAAATCCACCCGCTTGAGGAAGACGAATTTTGTCTATTAAATCCAATCCTATGTCTTTAAGATCCATTTTAATATTACTCTGCCATCTACTCTTAGGTCCTTCAAATGGTCTTCTTTTTCACGTTTATGTACCAGATTCTTACATATTTCATTTATCTCCCTGACATGCCACGCTCCTAGTCTATCTCATCTTCCTTGATTTAAAAAATGTTTGAAATTTGGTATTCTGAGTCTCATTTATACATCCATTATCGTGTAAATTCTTGAAAGCTGCGGAATATATATGAAATGCTTAAAGCCTATAATTTTATAAGATTAGGAATAATTTGAATAATATTTCAGTACTTGTTATATACGAGCGAAAGGAACTAAAATTAAATTGACCTCGAAACCTTTTGATATATACATCCCCTAAATTCCAAATTTTGAGCGAAAAATGACCTGTAGTGTGGGAGATGTAATATGCAATCAAGAAGAGAAGAGTCCCACAATTTCCTTATTTCAATTTATAATGGCTGCGTAACAAATTGTTACTAAAATTGCTAACAATTTTATACCATTTTAGACTCCAAAGCCCTGAAAATGACCGATACAAAAGAATCGACTACATACATATTAAAGACGGAAAAGCTGGATCTCTTTTATGTAGGTCGTCACAGTGTTATTGCGGACCTGACAAATTGGACTTCACATGCAAAGAAAAACGTGCGTATAATCTATATACCCTTTGCCCAACCTGTTGTTTGTTCAACTTGAGGACCACATTTTAATTGCGACCTCATAGAGAATGACGTGGTTGCACGGCTGCAAGCGGACCACCAGCATTCTAATAAGCCTTTACTCTGGCGGCAACTTCAGTCCACCTCCCTTTATGTTTTTTTAATTCCACGTCAATTTCTGAGAAGCAAATTGGTACCCTTGTTCTGACGTAACGAACATGCAGCTTATAAATGACGATATACGTGGACCTTATATTGATATCACGCGAAGCATGTAAGTTATGCAGTTGATTTGTACCGCTATGAGAAACATGCACTGTTCTGTGACAACCCGGAATTGCCAGAGTCAGAAGCATGTTCACGTGTCATTTATAAACCGACAGATCTCGTACTTTAGAAAACTGGTATACGTTCTGTCGTTTATTTTCTTGTTTTATGACGATATATCTATCTTTGAAGTTCCAAGCCTTCTGGGATGTTGCGCCGTTTTGACTGGTAAATAGTTACAGACGATTTGGAGGATTGTACTGCTCTCATATTAAGGGTCAAACAGTTTTTTGGATCTTTTTATTCTAAAGATGTAGTTACTACAAACCTTCGAAACGTCGGTAACTAATTACCTATTGTGAAAACCTCAAACCTCGCGTATGTCTTGGAAAATATTCTTTTGCTCTGAGGAAGGAACGCAATATCATGAAGTGTTCAAAAAATGTTTAGAATTTATGGCAACTAATATTTGGTCAAAGGAGAGTAAACCCTATGAAGTTTCATGTACAAATAGAGTCGTCTTTGGAGAACTGTTAAAAACTAGCTCTTGAACGCATCCAACTTTCGTGGGAAATTTATAATTTTATAGCTCGCAACAACGTATGTTCCCAGAAAGGATAGATTTTTCGTAATTAGCAGCGAGAAGTCTCCTTATTCACGTAGGTCATGATATGTTGTTAGAGTATTAAATCACAGAGATTAATATAGCTTAGGCACATAGTGCGGATTAGAGGGAAGAAATAGTGATATTTTGCGTGCGAACCTGTAGGGAGGTGATTACTAATAAAAAATAAGTATTCTACTGCTGTGCATGAAAATATTTCCCTTGATATTCATATTGATATTTGTCAAGTTCCTAGAAAATAATACCTTCCCATAAATTATGTAGGTCTAATTTAAAAATCGTAGATAGGGTTATGCAATATTGTACATCTGAATATCTTGAAATGCGTGGCAACATCTGTTGTTAGTTCAGTGTCTTAGTGACTTAGATTGTTGCTTCCGTACCGTTTATCTTCAGGCTGTTGAAATTTGGTAGTATTGAGTTACGTTGTATGAGGTATAAAAATAATTATGACAAACTATGTTAGAAATGTCACTAATTCTTTCTTGGTTTTGACATAAAAGTAGATCAGTATATATGTTACATATTAGTTAAATGTATTGATGTACATGGTAATAATGTATTACAAAAAGCAATACTGATATTTGTATGTCTAGGTGTGGAAAGGCAAATATATATATGCGTTATGCCAGGATTTTGCTGAACATTGTCCCTTGTCTATTGTAGCCTGTATTCTTTGTAGAATTTGCACAAAATTTCTGGAGTTTGCTACAATATTTCTTCATGTAACTGTCTTATCATATTCACAAGTGTGTTACTACTCTCTTATTTTCTACATTAATGGCATTGACTGAAGAGAGATCAGGGACATTCTGAATGCAAGGCGTCCTGATCCAGTGACTAACAGCGACATCACCCATGTGGTCTCCACTCTTCAATTTTCCCGGCCAAAATCGTATATAAACTTCTTGTTTGTCCTGAGCATTCTCATGCCACGATTCAGAACAGCAATAAGAAGTACCAAATGTTAAAATTACTTCATGCAATGAACATAGCAGTAATTCAAATCAATAACTAAACAACGTTTTGCGACAAAATCTCATTTTCTTTTCTTCTGGAGATCAATAGCCCTCAAGGTAACTTCAGAGGAGCACCTAGCTGTGGCAGAAGTTGCTAGTATCCCACGCAATGATCCAAGTGTTTCAAACAATCATTCATGCAGGTTACTAATGTACTGAAGAAATTTTGGACTACTTTATAAGGTGTCATTATTTTGTCATTCTCATCTGACGTATTGGACTTCCATTTTCAACGCGTATTTATTTTAAGAACACTGACAGTGTTTATTCAGAATAACTAGTGGTTGCTACTCTCTACAGTACGTCTGCAGTCAGTCATAAATGATCGATGAAATGGGTTAGTATGATTATAGGCTATCGCTTTAGTTGAAAGAATTTCACTAAAATATTCAATCAAAATGCTTAATATATACCTGTATATTGATTTTTATTGTAAATATAAATCAACCGTTTTCACAAACTTACTAGTGTTTCTCCTATAATATACGCAACTACTGTATTGGTCACAAGCAGCATTACTCTTGTTAGTTCCTATCTGTTAATATACCAAAGAGGCCGGATATTATGTTTAAGTGTTAGCGCTTCCGTTTCTGCACACGCGGTGGCGCAGTTGGTTGAGGCACTGCACTACAAGCCGGCAGGTCGCGGCTTCGATCCTGGGGTCGACTCAACCTCTAACAGAAATGAGTACCAGGGGTATCTCCTAGAGGGTAAAGGCGGCCGATGCGTAGGGCTGACAACCTTACCACCCTCATGTGCCGATTGTCTAGAAATTCTGGGAGCCTCAACCTCCTGGAGCCCTAAGGGCCTATAATGGGACAACTTCTGCTTTCTATACGAAAGTTTCGGGTTCGAATCACAGTCCCCTTATATACTGCCCTCAAACCTGTTTCACTGCAAGTGATACGAGACAGCGTCCTGCGACCGAGAGAGAAACTACGTGTTTTAACAATTTAATGTACGTATATTTAATCAATGTCATCCGGTATTTGTTTCTGTATATTTTTACTCATTTTATCTTGCAACAAAAACGCGGAAGTATCGACCTATGTATATGCTACCCATGAAATGTTACCTTGCCACGCTGCAGACCCTTTTGAATGGCTTACAACATTTGTTTTCCACTCTTCTTTCCTTATATACTAATTCTGTTAAAAGTTGGCATCTTTCAACCGAATGTTGGAATGTAAACATGTGTGTTATTCCTCATAGGAGAACACTGAGAGGAGAGAACTATCTGGAATTTGTATTTAGTACACTATGTGGAATGTTGCTCAATTCAGTTCATATGTAACACAGACAACTTTCTCCTCTTATGTACCAAGTGGGCCCAAGATACCAAAAATAAGACATGAATGCATATCACATATTTAAACATTCACTGACAAAGGCGTGTTGGCGAGTTGATTGATGCTTTGCGTGTGGTCAACCCCGCAGGCGGGTCTGCTGCGCACGGAGCGCGGTGAGCTGTGGCTGGAGCCAGTGCGGGGTCACAACGGAGGTCCCGGCGTCGAGCGACCCCACATAGTTTTCAAGCGCTCCGCAACCCACGACGCCAAAAAACGCAAGCGAAAGAGGAAGAAAAGGCACGAAAAGAACTGCGGAACCCGCGGTGAGTAGACACAGATGGCCCTATACGTTATTACAGGGACATTATTTTATCCGACAAATCGCATCGCTATGTACTGAAACTGTTTCGCGATACGTCGAGCAGTGTAGAGTTCCAGATTGAACCGAGTTTAGGAAGACGCCATTTATTTCCATACATTGCAGTTAATATTAGGTTTTTACTCACCACACGTATTTGAAGAAGGAGCTGGATACTTTATTCCTCCCACACTCGTAAAAGTGCCGCATCTGGCAACACTCTGTTCTTCGCAGGTCGAAGTTTTTTAAATTAACAAGTCGACAGGAATCGACTAGCGATAGTTGTCAGATAAAATAGTGTCCCTATATAACAAGGATTGTGTAGAGAAGAAGAATAATAACATTGATTTTGCTTTCGAATTATTTTTGACACTTTTCAAGCTACATGGTCATGCGCTGCATTGTTTGTGGACGGTTAATTGGATAATATGTGGAACAAAGCTGTCACGGTTGATTCTAACCATTTTAATGTCAGCATACGAAGACCGGGCCTACCCAGTCATTTTTCTTGGGTTTCCGTAAATTTATGTTTTATATTTAAACTGATATGACTTCTGTCTGTTCAGGTACGAACAGTAGAGTAGATTTCTGCCTCTGACATGAGTGGGTAGTTGTCTAATGACAAGAAATAGCAAAGTCGCTATACAGGATCAGGCTGAACGTGTGGTAGCATTTGCATAATTTTTAAACAGCCGGATCTATCGATGTTGGCACTAGATGTGTTATGTAATATATCAATACTTGCCTGGAAGAACTGATGGAAACTAAACAATCAAGGAGAGGATTCCGATTTCTGGGGAGTTGTTCGATCATGTGACCTCAGGAGTGCACCGCAGGAGTAAAATATCTGTTACCACCTGTTTCATATTCGAATTACATGTGTTTCAACGCCTTGAAAACACTAATTAGTATTTATAATGTCATCCCCTAATAATGTTATTTTCATCACTTTTTTTATATTAACACGATCAGTTACTGCAAATAATGTAGCCTCATAGATACGTAACGTCTTTCAATCACAGAATTTTTCCCGAAAGGCTACCCCGCCCAAAGTTATTTCACAACAACCTTTCTTGGAACCCCTGGCTTCAATCTGTGGAGGGCGCTTCAAATTGAGTCACGTGATATGGTGAATAAGACACCACTTTGTTTATCTCATACGCATTGAAGAATGAGAAATGCATGCAAAATTTTGGTGGGAAGCCTTCGAAGGAAGAGATCACATAGGAGATGGGGCGTTGATTGATAATTAAAGTCAACATGACCTTCAAGGAATGAGTGAAGGAAAGGCCCAGTTAATGTGGATCGAAAAGGGCCGAGTGACGAATTTTTGTAAAATGGTTATAAAATTTCAAGTCCCTTCAAAATTGGGAAATTCTTACCCGCTCTGTTATAATTAAATATTCAAGGAAAAGCTTACATAAGCGTTCATTGTTTTTATTTTGTTGGTTATACAGTTTATCACATGCATTGATGGAATTACTTATTTAAGACATTACCATGTCTATTCTCTGTTGGGACACCGGCTATTCTTACTGATTTTTTTGTGTCTTCCCTCATTACCTTTTTGACAAGTGTTGCAATATACTCTTGAAGCACTCCATGACCACTTCTGCCTCTTATTACAAATTGCTCTTATGTTTTGCGAGGATTTCATTGTTAGTCACATGAACTTGAGGTTGTTTGACAGAACCACGACGCCTCGTAGAAACTCGACTGGAATGGAAGCAGCAAGTTGGAAAGGTAAAAGTGCAAGGCCGAGGGAAATCCAGGAAGACCCGATGGAGACGCTCCATAAGCAAGGAACGACACGTTGAGGCTTTGCTGGTAGCAGACACTTCCATGATGACCTTCCATGAGGACGGCGACGTCGAGACATATATCCTCACCATCATGAATATGGTGTCGGCTCTTTACCGCGACGCCAGCATCGGTAATACGATAAACGTCGTAGTCGTAAGGATTATTCTACTGGAGGACGAAATTGCCCAGGTGAATTCAGAACTTTCCCTCATCACATTGATATGCGGAAAAATAAAAACTGCAGATTAGTTCGTTCTTCATTCTCCTCGTGCTGTAACTCTCACATTCTTTACTCCCCTCATACTGTGACTCACAATTTATTATTCTTACCATTCGTCATCTTCCTGCTATAACCTAGATTCTTCACGTTCTCAATCTTTCTTCACACTCTTGCTATAACCCACATTTCCTCATTCTCCTAGTGCAATAACTCACATCATGTTTCGCTGTATCGTGCTGTAACTCTTATGTTAATTGTAAATCTTTCACTCCGTAAGTTGTTTACCACGGCCTTATCATGGTTCAAGACTAAGTCCCAACTTTACTCGTATGTCAAGTTTTGTCGCCATTACGCCCTTGTAGATATTTGCCATACTATTATATAATGTAATGTAATATAGTATAATATAGTATAGTATAATATATAATATAGTATAATGTAATATAATATAGTAGTTATTAGTTTGGTCAGTAATACGTTGTTTCAAAGTGTAAAATACAGAATACGCAGTACTGGGAGCTGCGGCCGTTAACACCAGGTTTTTGCAGTGCACAGTTATTTTAACATAACTTCTTAACATCCTGTCTCTAGCTTTGTTTACTCATTTTGTTATTAAGTACAACAACATTACTGACCCTGTATGTTTGCCAGTTTCCCTACTATGATACTCCTCTTTGTGTAATTTATACGACTTCATTCCAGTAGGACACAGACGTCGTTCATTACATTCCTCTTGTTCTCGATTCTTTATCGCAGTCAGGTTCACGCTCCGGCTGTCTTCAATTTTGCAGATGGACTCTCTCGCTTTACAGAAAGCAGAGTAGTAGTCTTCCAGTGGTCCAGTGATCCGTTCCGTAGCCTAATGCATTTATCAATAAAGGATGCGTTTCCATTTGTAAAGCTAGCTAGCTATCCATACACAGGCCTTATGGCTCCAGAAGAATGAGGCTTCCAGAAGTTCTAGACAATCAGCATATGAAAGTTGGCAAGGTTGTCAGCCCTACGCACCGGCCGCCTTTACCCCCAGGCGATATCCCTGGTACTCATTTCTGTTAGAGGCTGAGTCGACCCCAGAGGCCATAGTGTGGACGGAAGTATTAAATCAATGAAAACTCTCAATGACCCCATTGGGAATTGAACCCGTGACATTTCGGCTTTTAGCCAACTGCGCCACCGCATACCCCAAGGTTTCATTTGTAGTTTATGTATTTATTGTAATAAAATATAGGTAAATTTTACTAATTCCTTTTATCATTATATACAATTTTTTAAGTTCAAGTTTCACAAATGAAGAATACTGTTACTTCACTCATACGCCTATGGTCAGTGCCAAACGAAACGTTCAAAAATGTAAGACAAATGGATTAGAGAAACCTATTTTTCTCACCGAAATGGAAGCAGAAAATTATAGAGTCTGTCATGAATATTTCAATAGGACAAAAAAAAAGTCCTACTTCCTACTACGTGACTCCAAGAGTTGTATTTGAGAACATAAAGAGAGCCCATTATTATATTAAGGATAAAGGAAGAACTTGTACTAGCTATTAACGTGGAAAGCAGTTTTGGTGATGTAAATGACCGGTTATGAACATCGTGATAATGGGTTATTTGTTTCGCGGTGGGTACTGTAATAATCAGGAATGAAGAGGATTATCTCTCTTGTAATTTAAGTTACAGGTGTACTATATCTGTAAATATTTAAGTAACTTTAAAGTAGTAATTAATCACAAAATTTTATAATTATATACGAGCACTTTAAATTGGTATCTGTGTTATAACTGAATGCCTGAAGGCGAATCTAGTTTCAAAGCCGTTAAGTAAAAAGGAAATAAGAGTGAAATTAGTTATAAATTTCGTCTTTATTTAAGACTGGCTTCTGACTTCGCAGGAGGAAGAAAATTTTCAGCAGATAACTTTACCTAATACGATTTTGAGAAAAGCCAGTGATTGTTTCTCTACATAGCTTTGGCCGGCCTTTTGCAGTGGAGAAGCATCACATTTACTGTGATATAGGAATTCGATTTTTATACTTCACAAGTTTCAATCTACACAGAGTTAAATATAGCAAGTGTGGTAAATGCGAGTACTTGCTTCACCAGTGAGACGAGGAGATAAATGAGTGGCGAAGGTTTCAAGGGATTTACTCCTCACGCTCAAGTTCTGACTCTAATATATGCACCGCTTTGTTTGGTAATACCTCAAGGGTACATAAATTTTCCAAAACTCTAGGAAACATCTCAGATATATAGGCTCCGCTTTAAAAACTTAGACGCCCTCTCTACCTGGCGCCCGGTATTTGTGCACCCCTGTATTTTTTTATTTCCCTTTGTAAGCCGGTAGCATGTTATTTTTGTTACAACGTTTTTCACTCCTTACTGACTCCTTACTTGATATTTTAATTTTCTGTTTTACAAATTATATGGTCTTCGTTTTGTGAGTTTGGCCACTGTTCTCCACTTTTGGGTGATTCTTTATTTTCTCGTATCATGTATTTGTTTTTATTTTTGCCGAATTTCTCGTATAAAGGAAAGAAATCCGGAATAAAATTCGTGTTAGTCACATTTTTTTTACTTTTCCAGGCCCTTGCATAAACAGCAGGTATAATGGAAGACAGAACTCTCTCTGAAACGTAATAAAGACGCAGAAGTGCTGTAATCTTTCGGAGTACTTCCATATTTGTTCATAATGTATGTGTAATATACATATATCGACGCTGAAATTCCTTTATTACTTAGATGTGCAGTGATACTAAATAATCTACTTAAACTACCGATTACACAATTTTATTATTCTCACTGTCGAAAATGAAGCAATTGAAATTGTGATACTATTTTCTTCCGAGGTTATGTCGTGATATGAAAGTTTATTTGTAGTCTTCCTCTGTTATTCTTAACGAGTCGTGCAGATTATCCCAGCAAATACTGGCCCATAGCCAGAGACTTTGCAAGAGTAGCGAAATTGCGTGGTGCGTGCCAGAATGAACAAAAAGCTAATTTATTGGTGTGATTGCAAGGCAAATTTTCGCGTTTCACTCCCTACGTCAAACATCCACATTTGATAACTTCAGCGAAGAAGACCTTCATTCTACGCTATATTTAAGCCTCTATATTTTCGCACTCATACTTGAATGTCATTGGAAGAGTCAGTATTCTGGTAATGGGAATAGATTCGGAGTGCGCATGTAGACCCTTGCCAAACACTTGTTGCTACCTAAAAACACTATGATATTTGTGTTTTATTAATTTATACCGTTCTACTACTGGTATATTAACAATTTATGCGTCTTTATTTTAAAAAATTTTCGTACGTGTTTCGGCTGTTCGATAAACTTCAGCGAAATGTATTTTACAAAAGGGATTCTACTGAATGTTATTACAGTCTATAAGTATGTAGACGCGTTTAGTTTTACCTACAATATGCTGAAGTGACAATTTCATACAACAATAAACATGAAATTTAAAACGAAACCTTTGTGCTTTTAATATAGTCGAACATTCTGTTTGTACCGACATGTTACAGTAGTTCTTGGTATATATGATCCTACAGTTTTGACGTATATTAATCTTCTACGTAAACGGATTTTTTAATTTCCGTTTCTACCGTTGTATTACAGACATAACGATCTCGTATCTTATAATCTATCATTCTATCAAATTCTTAGAAACCAGTTCATGACACAACTTTGATTTTGTTTGTTCGAAATGGTTGGCATTCTAAGTAAAACTTCCTATAATAACTAAAAAACGTACTGATGTCTACGTAGAGATTCATATGTTATGTAAAATTGCTTTATCAACTGCAAAGACCACATTGTGTGGAATGGCAGAACGATATTAAATGCTGAATTTTGCGTACTTTGAATGAAGCGGCCGTGGCCCATACGCACTAACCCGAGGTTTGTTTCTAGGAAGCTAGAAATTTTGTGAAGAACTGCAGCTTCTAGACCTTTGTTCGGTATATGAACCGAGACTTAAACTCGTGTCCCCCTAATTACAAAGAGGAGTTAATGTTACTGCACATCAGTGTCCCTCGTGACAGAAACATGAAGTAATTGTGGAGGCAGATGGAAGTGAATTTGCGGTTGACAGGAAACACCCTCTTGCCGCCAGACCTTAGAGGTCACTGATGATGATCACGCAGGAAACTGCCCCGTCCTCAGTTGCAGTATACATTAATGAAGCCCACCTTGTGTTACAGAGAGGTTTAAACATCACTGTGAATGCCGACGACACCCTAAGCAGTTTCTGCAAGTGGCAGATGGGGCTGAACCATGCTGATGACTCTCACCCGAACCACCATGACGTGGCTATCCTCGTCACAAGGTAAATTTGGCAGGACTCGCTGTTTTATATTTACATTATATAGGACCCCAACAATCATACAGTTGGACCACGCGGTGGCGCAGTTAGTTAAGACACTGCACTACAAGCCGGAAAGTCGCGGGTTTGATTCCCGATGGGGTCATTGGGATTCTTCATTGACTTAATCCTTCCGGCCGCACTATGGCCCTGGGCTCGACTCAGCCTCTAACAGAAATGAGTACCAGAGTATCTCCTGTGGTAAAGGCGACCGGTGCGTAGGGTTGAGAAACTTACCACCTATCATACTGTTGCTGTCCAGGCCTGTAATGGGATAGCTTTACCTTTTACAATCATACAATTAATAAATTTAATACGTTTAATCAAGTGGTTCCATACAATGAGGTGGTTTCAAAAATAGTTACATGAAAGAGTTTAGTGGTTATTAATCATTAATTGATTAGCCATAGGGTCTGTGAATTTTCAATCACTTTTTAGACAGAAAGCCTAAGACAAGGCCGTGTGTGCTTACAGTAAGATAGTGCACAATGATAGACCTATATGTAACAAACTCTTTCATACATATGAAATTCACGGTCCAGGTTTAGTAATCCTGCATTTCATTAGTGAGTTTCTGCGTTCAAATATCAGCCTGGAGAAAGACTCTTCTAACTGAGGTTTTAGAAATATTTTCTGTGTTCTTGGAGGCAAATATTTGGCCTTACTGAAACTACGCTACAGCTCCCTTTCAGGCCCTTCGAGTTCCTTTCCCACTGCACATCCTACCTTTCGACGGTGTACGTCCTCAGACATTGTCAGCGTCGTTAAACAAGCCATTAACGATTAACGTTTTCTAAAGTATTAATTTGCGCCAACCAATAAACTAATAGACGCATTAAAATATAATATCGGCTAAACTGCCCGTATCAGAGTACATTCTTGCAATTGCTGTAAACGTTCTCTTAAGAGAACCAAATAACACATTACAACTAAAGAAAACACAAGACATATTGTTTGTGTGGAAAGCGTATTTCCGGTTCTTTGCCTTCCTGATCTCTCTTCACGATGAGGTGAAAAATCGAGTTGGAATGAAATTTGCAATTTTCAACGATACTGCAAAAACGATCCAATAAAGTGTAGAATAATTTATGTTGATTCAAAGGGGAATCTGTTTACAGTGAAGGGTTTGGTGTCTGTTACGTTAGACCGGAAAGTTAGGATGAAAAGTAGAGCAACTAGAAGGTTCTTGATAGGGTAGTTGCCTTACGGCTACCCTTCCAAACTGCCATATAAAATTAGGCCCAAATATTATTTTCTGCTGATATGCATCCGTTTAAAAGCGCGTAATATTTAGAGTTTTTTTTAAGAAATTGCAAATTTACTGCTGCTATACATCTTGCTAGTTTTTCTTAAAGCTGTGACAGCTGTAACAACTTGAGAGTCTGTTGCGAAGGAATCGACCTTGTACTGATGCCAAATCTGCTAAGCAGGTCACTTTTGGGCTGTCAGTCTTTAACATTGGCATATACCACAAACCACATGGAGTCTGCCAATTTTGTTGTTGTCTTCACTAATGTCGGAACACACAAACCACATACACACGATTGTTGTTTCTTTTTCAGTGAAAGCAACGGCACAAAGTTACATGATGTTTGCTAAACTTAGACTTGCTTATATCCTTTTGTTCCGGGTTCACTGATGCAAGAATTTTACCTTTATTCATGAGTTTACATTCACTATCGTGTTCTCGCACTTTAAATGGGTCGCTGATCTTGACGAATACGTCACACTGTACGCACATATCGTGACTGTTATAGCTTGTTCGGATAATCCAAGATTACACAGTCAAAATCCACTTGTCTTCAGAAATTCTGTCTTAATCATGGATGTTAAGAAGAAGGGCCATCCTGTCCACTAATTAAGGTACAGTCTATGCAATCCAAGTTGGTTGAGGCACTGCGCTACCAGTCGGAAGGTCGCGGGTTCGATTCCCGATTGTGTCATTGGAATTTTTCATTGACATAATCCTTTCGGTCGCACTATGGCCTTGAGGTCGACTCAACCTCTAACAGAAATGAGTATCAGGTATATTTCCTGGGGGTAAAGGCGGCGGTGAGTAGGACTGACATCCTTACCGCCTTCATGTGCCGATTGTCTGGAAATCTGGGAGCTTCAGCCTCCTGGAACCCTAAGGGCCTGTCCAGGCCTTCATAGGGATTGCTTTACTTTTACCTATGCAATCCCACCACAGACCAGTTGTCAAATCACCTGAAATAGATGAATGTACTGAAAGTATCAATATAAATACAGCCTATTTTTTATTTATGTAATTGTGTTTACTTCCTTTGTGTTGAATATTATTCACTGTATGATGGAGGCCTACGCGAAATTTCGAGGGCAGTTCTTAAAACGTCGTAATTTCTTATACAAAACACACTTTGTTCAGAGACTATACCTAAAAAATCGCTTGAAATCGAGAGTAAATCCAACTCCCGAAACATCCAACGTGTAACTTCGACTTCACATCTAATGTGTAACATTGACTTTCGGAGCTTAGTCCCTAAATTTCGAAACCCAACTTTGCACATCAACAGAGGCACCGAAACTTAAGAACAATATTTACGAAGTGCATTTCATTTAAATATACCTCAGACAGTGGGAAATGTCCAAATTAATAAAGGTATAACATCTAATTTAATGTGGCTCTCGTAAAGGCAGGAAAAACTGCTTCGCTGGCGTCGTAACCCAGAAAGTAAATGTCATTCTCATGCATTTTAATAGACCTGATTTTCTGTGACAGGTTTTTCAGGCAACGTCTATACGTGTAACGCTTGTGTAATGAAATTTAACGTCACGGCAAAACTTCACATACACAAACAGGGTTTACCAATAATGTTAAAACCATCCACACTTTGGACTATAAAGTTATAAAATGTTTAAATTTTATAAAATTCCCCAATATTTTGATAAACGTTGATGTTAGATTCGTCGCTGTAATTTCGTTAAACAGCAATATAATAACAAACACGATCAGCTAGCAATAAAGTGAATAAAATAGAAATTAGTTGATTCAGTATGATTTTATGGCCCATTTTCGGTGATAACGATGTTTGTGGCACAGTATTCTAGCCAGTGTAATGCACACTTGGCCAGTTGGATCTGATTAGACAGGAGGAACGTGGTAAACGTAGGCTTCGGTTTGGATAGCCACTGTCAGGACAAAGATTCAAAGCTGGAAGCTTCAAAATTGCAAACAGAAACACGTATTTGGTGATGTAACAGAGCATTGGGAAAAGTACACAAAAAGCAATTTCAAGTATATTCTTTACCCAGTATTATCAGAGCAGTTTAGAAAGACAAGATGTCCATGGCATGAAGCGTGTTCACGGGCATATGGTAGCCAAGAAGGGTCACAACATAAACTTTCCACTTGGGGTTGCAATGAAGTGACATGTTGTGCAGGGCTGAAATCTGTGAAGCATCAGTGAGAGGTGGAGAAAGAGTAACAGCTGCTGAAAATGACAATATATTGTGTTACATATCTGCAGGATTTTGTGGAAGTTGAAATAGGTTGCACAGACCTCTTTCTCTTATGGAATTATTTCTGCAACCTCTGTTGATATTAGTATAATCCTGGATAGAAATTATGGTTAAATATTGCCAGATCTGTCACACTTATCAACAGTTCAGACATCTGTGCCAACAAATTTATGAAGTAATTTGCATGCAAACCAGAGATGTGAGCTAACATGGTGATGTGGACAGCAAGAAATGTACCAGTCCTGGTGTCCTCATATTTCACATATTGTGTTAAAAGTGATGCATGCATTGTACAAAAAGAATGGGGACTTAACAATGACATTAGGCAAAGGAACACAAAGAAAAAACACACACTGGCTGAAGAAAATAAGTTGCTGTACACAGACTTACAGAGAGCAAAATTGGCCATCTGTAACAGTGTAGTAGACAAGGTTATAAAAATGAAGTAAACTGGAAGAAGTGCTATTGAAAACTTATTTTCTTAAAATATCTACAGACAAGAATCCTCCTCATTGTTTTGTCATTCTGGACCTGGAATCAGGTACATACACAGTAATATAGTGTGAGAAGGTATGCTGCAGTAATGGTTGTAATAAAACCTGTGTGCAAAGACATGAGTTAGATGATACATTATTGCTAATCCCTCTCCATGCATGTTTTTAAACATGAGTCAAAAATTGAATGTGGCTATAAAATTAAGAGCCATCTGACATGTGTGTTGTTTTGCCAGAAATGTACACCCACGCTGAGACAACTTAAAGTTTTGCCTGCCGAGATGAAGCTTAGACTTGTCACACCCGTCCCACACAATAAATTTCATCTCCTATGACAGCCTACATACAATATAAAATAACTGTAATAATAGACTTTCTTCTCAGTTCTGTGAAGTGCAGTCATCAGAGGATGTCATTCCTGATTCCTGATTTTTGGCTGCAAATTGTGCACCAATAGCCTACCACCTAATCGGTTGCGCCAGCAGATTTATTATTGTGACTCTTCTTCTATCCTTTATTTATTACCAGAATTGTTTGAAGGCGCAAAGGATTTACTACCAATTACAGCTAGCTAATATAACTTCAGAGAACATATTGTTTTTAAAACGTGACATTTTTATTCCAAGCTATTTTAATTCTAGAAATTCAGTGGTGAAATCAACATATAAAAAAAAAAGAAAAACTCAGCAGCTGTAATAAAGTAATACTTGGCTCAATTTTCTTATAAGTTACCTCATACAATATAACCACTGTAGTAAACATCAGTTCAGCTTGGTTGGCTCTAATAATTTGCGTACCAGTTCGATGAGTCACGCCGACAGAGCCACCGAGGCCGGACCATGGTGCAGTAGGTGGCAGCACACAACACAGGTGACGAAAATGCCTGTTCTTCGAACCGCTTCCCGCGCACACCACCCTCGCTCGCCCTTACACATCCTTGTCATAACTAAGGATTCGATTCGTCACAGTTTTCCCGGTACAGTCCCGATTTTACGGGTTTTAAAAGCTCCGTTCTGGCTAACCAAATGTTATTAAGTGTTCCGTTTTTGGTTTTTAAAAAGGGGATTTCTCAACTTAAGTTGAACATTGTGTTTGTAATAGAATTTTGAAGTTAATGTCTCTGCATCTGTTTAAACATTTTATACCATTTATAATTGCCCTCAAGACATTAGAGTGCATATTTGGAAAAGACTAAAGCCTAAAATCTGCAGTACTTGGAAGTATATTCTTGTATGCATGAAGATTGGCAAAACACATGTACTCCATTTTGAAGCTTCTTCTTTATTATCAGCATTCCTAACTCCCACAAAAACATTTTGTGCGATATTTGATCACTATATGGCGTTGTGTGTTTCATGTAACTGAAGGCAGGACATCTGTGCACGCCAGAACACACCATGCAGCACACTAGGAGTGGCACATGTGGGAGGGATGTGCCAACCTGATCGTAGCTGCAATGTCAATGAAGACAATGGGATCACTCTTGCACACACCATCACACATGAGATGGGACACAAGTATGTTCACAGCCTTGCATTGCACTGAATTCCATTAATATAACAAACATTACCTAACGAACATACAGAAAGAGAGCTGTAATTACATTATTTATAAAAAGTAACACAGCCTAACCTAGATGGAGCATGAACGACTCTGAGTGAACAGTTACAGTAAGCTGCCTTGTAAGTGATATTTAAGTTGGATACATTCATATGATAGGATTTCAGGCGTTGTCTTTGCAGTGCAGTGGGTTTGGCAGTGGGAAAGTGTTTTCTGAATTCTGAAAGAGCTTAATGCATACATCTGGAAGCAGTGGCATAGCTAGGAGAGGGGAGTAAAGAAACTGCCCCATCTGGCACAGTGAATATTTAAAATGAAAAAAATCTGATTTTCTGCACTCAACAAATTTTAAATTATTCTGCCAAATAGAAGGAAATTCAACAAGAGATTGTGTTTTTTAAATTCATAATTTCTCTTAGGGATGGCCATCGTGATTACCTGTATCCGGACAATGAAAGACCTAGCTACACTACTGACTGTAGTCTTAATTATTAAGTTCAGAGCATAGCTTTACCTCATGGGTAATCAAAAAACAAATGCATGTATTAAGTGTAAACACTACACTTTTACACACTTGTAACATTAAGTCCCATATTTCACATATTATTTTTGGTACTTGTAAATCTGAGACAGCATGCTAGTAGGCTGATTTTGTGCCAGTCACTGACAAATTGCATTTGTCACAGATTATAGGAATCTAACTTCATTATAGAAGGATAATTGATGAACTACAAGTAAAATATACTCATACATCACAAATGCAATTGTGTAGTGCATATGAAACTATTTTTGTTGACTGAAAAATACCATGTCACCATGAACTTCTCAGGTTATAATTGCATTAAGAGTAAATGTTAGAACAGAAATTCGCAATTTTTCAAAATTGCTGAATGTGTATTTGCTCAGAAGAACATTGCTTCAGCATTTGCAGTCAGCACTAAAAATAAACATATCATATAAAAACAGAATTTCTTTTGAGCCAGAACTGCCCCCCACCACTTTCTTTCAACCAAAGATTCATAACTGCTTCTTCTTTGAATATTGTGATTGAAATGTTGGCCTGTCTCAAGGTTATTTGTTTCAGTAGATATTTTCCTGGCATCCTTAACTATCGTTTTCCAACCACAATAAAGGTGCCAGAATAAAAATAAGACTTTGAATTCATTTTGACAGAAAGATAAAATATCAACAACTGATGCTACAGATTTCTTTTTTCAGTTTTGGCATGTACCATGACACAGAGAAGATTGGCTGTAGCCGTCGTGAAGGCAACACCTTACATGTGATGACACCCAGCTTTGAAGCTGACGCTATAGAAGTAGCATGGTCGAGCTGCAGCAGGCGTGACATCACAAAGTTCCTCGAGTGAGTGAGTGACCAGCACAGACTTCTGATTATTTGTCCAGATCAGTAGATAAGACAACATTCTATTTTTACAACTGTTTAGATAGAGTAGCATGCTTCGCTGATGGCACATGAGTACATAGTAGCTGGATTGTGTGTGGCTTGGAGCACTACACAAAATGGAAAGTATGCAGTAGGATTTTGTAACCTGTGGACACTTAAAAATGTTTTTAACTGTCAATTGTTGAAAATTTCCCTACATAAATTTCCTCTCAAAGAAAAGAGTGTTCCTAGAAAAAGTTCTTCTGAAAACGTTAGACACATGCATGTACATTTGCTAAACTGTATTAAATAGGTCATCCCATTAATTCTGTGCATTGTAGACAGGTTTCAGAGAAGAAACTTAAAAACTTAATTAAACTTATAAACAAAATATGTTACCAGTTTATATAATTTGCTATTTACTGGTAGTTTATATGTATACTTATTTCTATTATTTGATATATAAACATTCAGTCATCAAGACAAGAAGGCACTGCTAAATCATCAGGAACATATACATTATCAAGTAACATTACATAATTCTTCAGCAAAAGTACTGTTTCACACAATCATATAACAAGTCCAATTCCTTACAGCCAAGGAAGTGGCCAATGTCTTGAAGACGAGCCCACGCAGAATGATTATAACTACCCAGACCTTCCTCCTGGAGCCATGTACAATGCAGAGCATCAGTGCCGACTGCAGTTTGGAACACATACAACTGCTGTGTGCACTCCACTGGAGGAGGTTAGTCTTAATCCTAGTTACTGTAATGCTAAGTAACAGATCTTGATATCAGTAGCGCTGCTGCTTTACCAGTCTGTGGGAATGTGAAGGGTAGCACATGTGAAAGAGGAATTAAATTTTAGGAGCTCCAAATAGAGTGTTTTAAAATTTATAACAAATTGAAATATGAAACAGTTTTCCCACCCAGGAACTCTATTGGAATATAAGAGATATGGCATAAAAATGCAGGATTTGCATGGAAAATCTGAGCCATCTGGTCTGCATAGATTATAAACATTTACTTAAGCATTAAAGTTGCTTTCAGATGTAATGCAGGATAAATGTTCCTTGTTATTCAGTGACAACAGTGAAAAATGTGTCTGTAGTAATTAGTAATTCTTAATCAAGGAATTACTCAGTTTCACTACGAATTGTGCTTGAGGACAAAATGCTAACAATAATATTTGGATCTGTAAAAGATGAGCTAGGCTAAGAGGAAGAAATTGCGTTTCCTTCCTCTAGATTAGACATTAAGTAAGTCATGATCTTTGTGGTGGGTTGGACTGATAGCTTACATAGGTAAAGTAAAAGTATACACAATATTTTGATGTCCATTCCTCTTGGAAAGTGGTCACTGGGAGTAATGACTGGAGGTGGAAAAATTATATTAAAATTTTTCATAGGCAAACAGGTTTTTATTATCTGATCTTAAGTAACGAATGACAATATCCAGTTCCTGTTTTTGTCTTATTGGTCTGAACTTCCAATTCTGCTGTCAAAGATGAACAGGCAACCTGTGCAAATATGCTATGTACATGTGTTCGCTCCCACTTCAGCTATGAGAATACATGTCCAGAATTGAGGATTGATGAAAGGACTGAAGGAAGGGAGCAGAACATGAGGTGCTAAATGTTCAGAATAAAGAATGTGAGGTGTTAAATAGTTAGAAAGAAGAACATGCCTTCATTGTCTGCACTTATTCTGCATAAGATATTTTAGCTTCCCTGTTCAACCCTTGGCTGCACATATGACATGCCAGGCCACTTGCCAGTACATGTTAGAGAGCAGCATATAGTCTCTCAAGATGATGAAAGTCGAATATATGTTACGTGTTTTGCGTATGTGATAGTAAGTCCTGTTTCAGATCTGCTCACGACTGTGGTGTGTGGTGGATGGGATGTGTACCACCATGTTGCGCCCTGCTGCAGCAGGAACACATTGTGGGAAACATATGGTGAGCCTATGGGGTGAGGGAGAGACTGAATACTTCTAGCTGTAGGACTTTTTTTGTTTGTTTTCAATTCGTACAGTCACAACATAAATATCCATACAAGTCTATAATTCTTGTAGTCACTTCTTGTAAGTTTAATAAATATCAAGTAGATAGAACAAATACTTAATAATCAAGAAGACAGAAGTTTATGTCAGCACCTGATTTGACCCATTTGCTGCTTATGAGTTGCCCCTCTTTTGCAAAAACTTTGCTGCCTAACTGAGGAGCTGTGCCAGCTGTGTTCCTCTTCCTCCATTAAAAAAAAGTGCAAATTGTTTTAAATAATGAATCTTTCGTTATTTGTCAACTGATTTATTGTACTCTTTCTTATGGATTTTCTTATGATGCTGTCAATATTTTGGAATATACATGTACAGCACATAACATTTTCTGACAGTAACCATTTTATTTTATTCTGTGGTGGAAGTTCATTGTATATCATATGGTACAGGTGGCAAGCCTGTTCAACACTTGGTTAAAAAACTGCCTTCCACTTTTTCCTAGATGGCTCACTTCTCTTTTTACTGTAAGTTGAGAGGGCATCATATCTAGCCATGTTTCTTCTCCATAAAGTGTTTTACTAACTGCTAGTTTACCTCATATTTTTTCTATTACATTCATAATTTTTAGTCATCTTCATGTGAGGCATATTTCAGGCAGCTGTGGTTCAAGTTAATTTCCAGCACAGTTTACATAGAGAGTTTTAATAGGCAATAGATTTTCCTCTCAGTACCTAAGTTTTCCCTTGCCAGTAATTATTGTACCAGTATTCCAACTGAACTTCCACTGTCCCTAAGACATGCAAAAGGCCAAAGATTCTAATGCATTACTATAAGCACACATGTTTCAGTGTTATTCCACTTGGTTGTACCAAGCCAGTTTACTCTATTGGTACCAGCTGTGATTTGTTTTGGGATGTTTCTGGTTGAAATCTTGGCCAGGATGCCATTTATGTACAGTGACACGTGATTCACTGCAGTCCTTTCAGAAAAATGCCTGGATTGTCCTCTGGTTACAGGATGACCACTTCTTCCAAAGCCTTTCCAATTCATCATTCACCACTATATAGTCATAGGTACTGATTTCATTGTAAAATAGTCAATAAGTAATATAAAACATGAATCCACTTCACTTCATTTAGAACAGGGAAGTTTAATTGCTTTCTGTATGAGTGTCATAATTTTTCACTTGGTCCATTAGGACATTCCTAGTTTTTTTGGCCTAAAGAATTTCATTATAATGTTTCTATTTCTTAGCCACAAACAATAAATACCCAACTCAGTACTTTATTTTAACAAAAGTACAGTGTTAATATGGATGCCTGGTGTTGTAGTGGTGCTTGAACCAGCAGTGTGTGACAATAGGAGAAAGACCTGAAGCAATCCATGGTGGCTGGAGTGACTGGGGCCCATGGAGTGAATGCTCACGGACTTGTGGTGCTGGCGTTTCTATCACAGAACGTCAATGTGACCATCCAGTTCCAGCTTTTGGGGGAAAGTTCTGTGTGGGTGAACGTCGAAGGTATAAAATCTGCAACATTAAGGTAGGCATAAAGAAGTGTAGTACAATCATTCCTATCAGCCTAGCATAATTCATTCAGTGCGAAATCTGTGGCTTGAAAATGCCGAGTCTATTGTTGCTGTCTCTGGATTTTAAAAATGTACTTAAAATTCACTAAACTGGGAATGTTTCGTTAAAATATTACCTTGTCCAAAAACAATACTGATAGTTTAAAGAATATAATGGGTGTAAGATTATTTTGTTATTAATAACAGTTCACTTATTTATTCTGTAATTGTGAATGGTAAGTTTTGTACTTTAATTGGTCAAGAAATGTAATGTTATGTCAGGTAATATGGGTATTTACTGCGGTTGGGTGCTGCATTTAAACTACTTGTGCTTCACGTGTGAGATGCATTCTTAAAAGTCCGCATCACTTTTTTCTGAGCCTATACACATTCATTCACGCTGTGTGTGCCATCAAGGTGGTTTTAGAAGCACAGGGTTTTCAACACCATGCACTGATCCTTCACAAACTAACTGAACATGATAGCTCAGTACCAAAGAAGTTGGAGCTGGAATTTGTTTGAATTGTGCAGGAAAATTGGAGAGGTCAGGCAAAGAGGAACTAGAAATTTGGCCAATGAGAGCCAGGAAACAAGGAAGAGGATATATAGCTGTATTTGGTCTGATGGGAAGCAGGAAAGAGGAAGGGGCCGTTTCACAGTCTCTAAAAAACTACACAATGTCAAAATTCAGATTCGGAATACTACAATGTAACACTAGTCATGTGTTTGTTCGCTGGGCACCTGGTTCAAATTTTGAAAAGTACAGGTGATCCTGACTGGTTTTCCTACTCTCCTTTTTCTTTGTAGGCAAAATGCTAGAAATCGTTGCCTTGTGCAGGATCTGTTACTGTTAAACCATTTTCTTTGCTCCCATATCAGCCCTTCCCATTCTGTCTATTCTTGCAACAACCTTGCCTTGTTAGGTTTTTATGCATGTCCAATGGTTTACTCGGTTTTAAAATAGAAAATTGTTAAGATCTCCGCTCTTCTGGGATATTATGCGGTGTCGTGTGGACGCCACTTAATATCCCAGAAGAGTGCAGATCTTATCAACATCACGGCAGAAGCCTAAAATCAAGGTTAGACAATTGTTGTCAGAACATATGCACTTGAAGCACACTTACTTACTAATACGAAATTTAAATTCTTACCATTCTCTCTTTATTTTCTAGCCTTGTCCAGATGGAATGCCAAGCTTTAGAGCTGTTCAGTGTTCAAGTTATAATGATCAAGAATTTCATGGAAGAAAGTATAAATGGCTTCCGTATTTTGATAAAAGTAAGTACTTTATTATATTTCTTGGATTATAATGCAATTGATTCTTAATTCCTCTTCACTGTTAATTTCTTTTTAAGGTCAGGTGGTTGAAGCATGTTATGTATATAATCTATTATTGCACTTCAGCTTATTAAGGGTTCTGTTTAACCATATATCATTTTACATTACATCTGAAGATTCAGGTGTTTTGAGATGTTATGCTGCATTGCTGCATAAGTGGTTCTTGATATTTTGAAGGAAAACAGTGTCTTTGTTTTCACAGGCCACGCAGTCCCAGATACACCGCCATGACAATATCATGTCTCATTTACTTTAGGTCCGTTTCAAATTTGTTATAAATTAAAATGTACTAATGCATATTTCATCATGCTTCTGTCATTTCTGCCCCTGTTCATTGCATAAGGGCTATCCTAATTTTGACACTCTATATGTAGTTACAGTTACTAACAGAGTCATTAAGAAAACTATACATAAATAAACTTTTGAGAGCTTTCAAATTTGCACAGTTTTAAGTTAAGTAAATTTTTATCAGTCTGTGATCAACTAGTGAGTTATAAAAAGCCAAAATATAAGTAATTCAGCTACCATTTCACTTTCAGTAAGTATGGATTTTTTGTGTATTTGAATACACAATGAATATGTGAATTGTTATTCATAATTTAATGTTACTTCTCTGTTGCTGTTTATTTCTTCAATTAGCAATGGTACATCAGTCAGTAGAGTGACTAGCTCCAGACCCCGGTGTTTGATTCACAGGAGTGTTAGAAGTTATTATCTTTATCACTACATCCAGAAAAACTCTACAGCTCTTCCTGTTTTCATTCAATTGGCATTATGAAAGGAGAGTTCAGTTCCTATTGCTGGGGATAAAATAACCAAAATAACACCTTCATATAAATCTGAAATCTAATACTCTGTGAAATTATAATCCATTGTGGCTCATCTACTTGATGGTGTGGTGCTTGATTAGATAAATAATTTTACCTTCTTCTTCTTCAACTTCTTATGTAAATTATGTGAAAACATAGACATGTATCATCATCATCATCATCATCATCATCATTTATTCACATTCCATAAATCCAAGTTTACATGAAACAAAGGAATAGAATTGGTCACATGAAATATGAAATAAAATAAGTTACAAAAGGAATAACAAATATGATATACAAAATAAGATAAAAACAATAAAAACTTTGCATTGAACTTATACAAAACTAGATACAATAAAATGTCTGATTCACTTATAATTTTTTTGTTCAAAATATTCTTGTAATGAATAGAATGAATGGAGATAAAGAAAATTTTTTAAGGCTGAATGTGCTAAATTCATTACATGTAGCGGAACCATGTGAGCTGTACTGTGCGGATGCAGATGACACTCTGATAGTCCCATGGGGTGATTCTGTAATGGATGGAACACCGTGTAATGTAGGAACAAGAGATATGTGCATTAATGGGATCTGCAAGGTAAGAAGTAGCAGTAATGCACTAGTTAGCATCATTCTATAGTCTTCTGGGTGTGACATTATGTGGTTTCATACATGAAAGTCTTTGTTTCGGAGCAACCTTCTGCCTCCAATTCCCTACAGGTGGAGGAAGCAGGTTCATCGAAGAGTTTGTTACTTAGCCACCAAACTGCAAAGCGTAACAAACCAGAATACATGATCTTAATGGAAATAGCAGGTGCCACCACCTACAAAATGGTGTACAATATGATAAACAAGAAGACCACAGTCACCACTAGACGGATATAAACAAATATTATGTGTTTCTTTTATTAATATACATGAAGTAAAATTTGGCTGGAAACAGTGTCACCATATTGACTTTAATTCTTCATATCAGCACTAATTTTTACATGCATAAGTTTTACAGATAAGTAAAACTTATAACTTACACTTCTGTGATTCTGGGTTATGAGACTCTACAGTATTGTAGGTGGTCACACAAAGTTTTGCAGGAATCTGCTCTCTTCATTGTTGTCTTCTGGGTTGTGATGCTATGTATTTTGGTGTATAGTTACCACTGTTCTATGTGAACCTGCTGCTATTGTTTTAAACTGCTGTCACATGTTGCAATACTTTCCAAAAGAGTTTCATCATTTCGTCTGAACTATTTCACACTGAGCAATTTCAGTGTTCCAATTTATACCTGTGTGAAATCAAATATGACTGCCTTTTACAGAAAATGTCTGCTCATAAGCTACATTAAACATGTTAATGTGGTTCGTGTTCTACTACTGTAATGCTAAAAAAATATTGTGCATTCAGCCACACAACCTGTTCCTTATGTGGAGAAACTTAGATAGCTATGCATCTTTAACAGTGATCTCTTTTCAGCGAGTGGGTTGTGACTGGGAAGTAGATTCTGATGCCAAGGAGGACAGATGTGGAGTATGCCATGGTGATGGAAGCCAGTGTGAAACTCATAAAGGGTTGTACTCCAAGAGAGATGGATCAGGTGATTACAAATCAGACTTGTGTGCTATCAGTTTTCATGCATTTTATACTCTAAAGTTTCACAATGGCTGAATTCAATAACATTTCTCAGGCTAGCAGCCACATCAGATGGTTGAACAAGTAAACCACTGATGCAGCTTCTAGCATGAGAAAGTTTTATTGAATTTCATGGGTGCCAGAATTTCTACTGCCACAGTCTGGTGCATGTGGCCTTATTTCAGGGGTCAAGTACCCTTTGTGAGGATGAGGGTAGGCAGAAAAGTAAGCAGGTCATTCAACAATAAGATATAAAAATGTCTGCTGTTGGTTTAGAAAACATTTTCCATGGGTGTGCTCAAGTTGAGTCAAGTCCTGTGTTATCAGTAATTCAGGTAGGAAATGTGTTTTACAGTGACGATACACAAATAGGAAGCAGATAAATTTACCCACAGTGTTGAACTTGCTTTCTGCCATGAACTCAAACATGTCAGTTATAAGGTCCATAGAGTAGCCTGCCTGTACCATGACAAAATATAGCCTCAAACATAATTTTAGTATTGTGACTGGGAAGCTTAAAAGAAAGTAGTCATTGTGAAGTTCGAAGTTCTGACAACAGTGACTTTCAAGACTGCTGTCTTATTGGATGTTACGCCATGTAGATTTGTAGAAATTTACCGACGTTTCAGAGGAAACTCTTGCCTCTTCATCTACCTGAAGATGGTAGGAGTTGGTTCTTCCCAAATATCAGTAAGTTTGTACCAGGTATTATGGTGTCACATCCAAGAAGAAAGTAAACCTTGAAGTGTCGGATGTTTCGAAAAAATGGCAACTTAATACAGATAATTGTCTAAAACTACGTAACAATGGTTAATTCATTATAAGAAAATTACATTGGAAATTCCTAATTGTCTGAGTGTATTTCATTTGCATAATATGAGGGAAGCTAGCGCTGCTTCCATTATAGGTAAAGTAATATAGGTTCTTATTTCATCTGACAAATATCATTTGTCACTTCCTGGTAGCTCACTTTTTACATTAACAAAGCGCATTCAGGCAACCACCCACATGAACGATGGAATAGCAGCAGGAAGTGATGAACAATATGTGACAAATAAAGTAGGACCCTGTATAATAAAACCTATTCTGTTAGGTCTGTTGAATTAAGCTAATCCCTATCCCTAAGGATAACATAATCTAATTCCATGGTGTCCAACATGTGGCCTGTAGGCCAAATGTGACCTGTCACACCCTGTGGTGTGGCCTGCCTGAGATTTTTAGCAAAAAATTCATACCAATTAGCTAGCACAGATTAACAAGGAGATGAGTAAGGCCTCATCACCTGCCCGCGGCTTTTGTATTACTGCTGAAAAATCCATATTTTTTTATTTCTGGGAGTCTGCACTTAATTGTTTTTAATAAAAAAAATGTATGCAACCCACACACATACAAATTTCTGATCATTTGGTCCACTACTGAAAAAATGCTGGATTTCCTTTGATCTAATGTATCCAACAAAGTAGGGTCTGTAATTTTATTTTTATCTCATGACATGAGAAAACCAGCTGTCAGAACCTAACACATATAAAGTATTCCTTGGACAGTGTACTATTAATTTTAGTATATTACACCCTTATATTATTTGTGTAACTTCATATTGCATTAGAACTGTTTACCCAATTCCAAGCTACATCCATCAGACCAGCCATTTTCAGGTGAGATTTGAATGTTATTTTACAGTTATTACCAGCAAGTAACAAAATTATATCTTGAAACAGGCAGCCTGTGTATATGCCCTTACTTACTAATTCACAATTTATCATCAGCTATATCTGATTTTTGGAGCAAGACTGTGAAATGTATCATCTGCAAACACTCAGAAATGTTGCTGCACAGTCATGTTTTTTCTGCTGTATAGGTTATAAGGAAGTTGTTGTCATCCCTGCTGGCTCTAGAAACATTAAAGTTGAAGAGGTTGGCAATTCAAGAAATTATATTGGCATTGGGAGTGCTACATCTGCGAAGTTCTTCCTGAATGGGAAACGGTAAACAATTACTTTATTCTCATGTAATAAAGAAATGTTACTTAACAGTGTATTTTGCATAGGAGGTATTTCATTTAACTGAACTGGACAACTGAGATTGTGTTTCATCTAATTAAGCAGTGCCAGTTATTGGTAAAATCTGTAAATTTGTCTTAGAAATTTGTTATGACATGATAATTCAGAATTAAATGAATAAACTATAAACTGGAGTGGAACCAGGATAGCATAGTTGGTACAGGGACTAGGCTGAGGACTCGACAACCAAGGAAATGTCGTTTGATTACTGGCATAGGCAAGAGATTTTTCTCTCTTCAAAGGTTCCAAACCAGTTCTGGGGCCCACTCAGCCTCCTATTCAATGGGTATCAGTGGAGGTTTCTCTGGGTGTATAGTGGCAGGGATGTGAAGCTGACCACTCACCTCCACCTACTGCCAAGAGTAGGAATGAGTGGACCTGTACCTCCACTCTCCCTTCATGGCATGCACAGAGACAATTTTACTTCTATAAAATATTGTAGATTTTTTGGTCTGATTGATATAAGCAAAAGCAATCCCTATACAGGCCCTTAGGGCTCCAGAATTTTGAGGCTCCCAGAATTTCTAGACAATCAGCACATGTCAGCCCTACTCACCAGCTGCCTTTATTCCCCAGGAGATAGCCCTGGTATTCATTTCTGTTAGAGGCTGAGTCGACCCCATGGCCAGAGTGGGGTCGAAAAGATTAAGTCAATGAAAAATCCCAATTAACCCATCGGGAATCGAACCCGCGACCTTCTGGCTTGTAACAAAGTGCCTCAACCAACTGTGCCATCGCATACCCCTCCAATCGATACAAAGTGGCCTAAAATTACACATGAAGCAGTCATGTATTTTCTTTAATTTTCAAATAATGTGATTACATTTTTAATTTAAAAGTTTCTTACAACAACTCACTTAATATTTTTCTATCTTCCTGTCATTCAGATGTAAGATTTTCTTGAAATTTTGTACTGATACATGTAACAGTCTTTATTCGGTAGTTTTTTTTTTTGTGTTGTTACACTCGTATCCAAGACAATAGATAAGAATGAAGGTCATTTTCATGCTTTGGCCGTTTTATCCCCCACGAAACCATACCCTCTCCCCACTACCCATTTGATAGGTGGCTGGGTTGGCTCCAGAACCCGTCTGGATATTTTGAGATTAGACAAAATCTTTTGACCCTATTGGGAACAGAACTAAGATTCCTCAGGTTCCAGCCCATAGCCTAGTCAGTTTACTGACTATGTTATCTTGGCTTCTCACATTATGCAACATACTTGGTTTTTGTCAATATTGCTAAATTGCAAAGAAGGCTAATTGTTGGAATAATGCAGAGAATATTTCTATTAGAAGTCACATTTCACCATACATTTAGAATAATGAATATCAAATCCTCGTTGGTCACATGACTGTAGTCTCAAATATGAAATGTTCATATTTTGTAATAAAATGAACATATTTTCCTACTGCCACAAACTGTGCAGCTTTACATGTAAGTGCCCTCCAATCCTGAAAGACTGCAAGACTGAGGTAGCGTAATCAAATATGCATCTACACAGTTAGATAAGTTTGCTGTGAGACAGACTGAATTGCAGTTCTGAATCAAGACAGCATTGTCCATGGTAATTAAAATAATCCTTAAACTTAACTATACAGACAGATCACCCTGGCAGGAGAGTATCAGGTGGCAGGCACTCCGGCACTTTATGAAAGGGAGAAGGAATGGGAAAAAGTTCATATCCCTGGACCAATCAAAGAGGATATATTAATCTATGTGAGTATACTTCAGCACATTGCTCATTATATTCCTATATTCCAAACATCTGAAATTTTCAATAAGTGGGAGGGAGAGGCATGGATGGACTGGATTGATCTGGCTCAGGACAGGGACAGGTGGCAGGCGCTTGTGAATGCAATAATGAACCTTTGAGTTCCATACAATGCAGGGAATTTCTTGACTAGCTGAGGGCATGTTAGCTTCTCAGGAATGACCCTGCTCATGGAATTCCTTCGTTAGTTAGTTAGGTAGAGTTTAATAATGATTTTCTGTTTAGTAAGTTTTTGCTTTTTCATTGCATGGATTAGATACATCCATAAGTGCTTCAGTTTTCTCACCCCCTGCAATTACCAAATACGGTGAATATCTTATTTGATGACTCACACATACACAATTACATACATACCATGCAAGCATGCATGCATGTAATTGTATACGTACGTAAGCATCTATGTCCATACGTACATACATACACACACACATACATACATACATGTATACATACATACATACATACATTTGTACATATGTAACATATGAATATACACACGTACATACACGTGTACATACACACATACATACAGACATATGTACATACATACATATGTACATAGGTACATACATACATACCTACATACATGCATGCACATGCGCGTGCACACATACACACATAGGTATGTACATACATACATACATAAATAGGTATGTACATACATACATACATACATACATACACACACACACAAACACACACATTCCATCCACCCACCTATTCACCCAACCATCCACTCATTTACACACTCATTCACCATCATTCAATCCATCCATCCAACCATCCATTCAGCCATCCATCCATCTGCCCACCCATCCATCCATCCATCCATCCATCCACCTACCCACACATCCATCATCCATCCACCCACACATCCATCAATCAAGCCATTGATCCATCCATCCATCCTTAATACCATCTATCAACCCATCCATCCAACTACCCACCCACCAATCCACCCTCTCACCCACCCATTCACCAATCCATCCAACCAGAATGGCAACAGAATGTGGAATAAGTCATAAAAGTTGTGAAAAGTCAGACAATTCCATCTTAAACTATTAGAGATGCAGGGAGTGACAGCATCTAATTCAGTTGTGTATTTATATTTATGTTTCAGCTCATCTACAGAGGTAGATATCGTAATTTTGGATTAAAATATGAGTACACTGTTCCCAAAAGGAAACCTGTGCGAGTGCCAACATACAATTGGATCTTCTCAGACTGGTCACCGTGCTCTGCAACCTGTGGTGGAGGAACACAGATCTCACATCCTGTGTGCCAAGAGAAAGAGGAGGGGACAGTTAAAGATGAATTCTGTGATAGCAAGATAAAACCTGACCAACTCAAGCGAGCATGTAACACACACCCATGTCCTGCCAGGTAACTCATGCAGAGCCATAAACTTGATCCCATGCATAAACGCTCTTGGTGCCAAGTGCCATTCTAAAAGAATTCCTGAAAATTCCAAGTCATTTTCTGTACTAATAGGATTGAGGTTATGAACAACATATTTCTCCCTGAAATTAACCTAACAAAGAAGTATAAGTACCAACAGAAAGCTCACACTCTCTTTTTGAAATCACTATATGTTACTTACTGCCACCTACTGTCAATATGACTGGATTAGTACATGAACAGCGTACTGACTACGTCAGCTCTTCCCAACTCCTTGTGAATATGGCAGGCCAATGTAGGGAAAACAAAATTGTCATATTCTTAATATAAGAATAATTCGTCTGTGCAGATGGTGGATTGGTCCATGGCAGTTGTGCCCTGTAACATGTGGAGATTACGCCATGAGGAAACGCACAGTGATGTGTGTGGTTCTTCATTCGGAGGGTGATGATGGACGTGAGATGGCTCTTCCAGACAGAGACTGTGAAGGGCAGGAGCGGCCTGGAGAACAGGAACCTTGCCCCAATTTAGCACCTTGTGCAACCCCCACATCTTCCAGTCCTGTCCCTGATTATGTAGCCACCTCAGGCTTCCTTTATAATTCAACACCTCCATCAGAAGACAGTTTCATTATTGATCATGGTGCTGTATATGAAGATGAATTTGAGGTGTTAAATTCAAATTCAAGTTCAGTGACATTAGATGCTGATGACTCATTGCAGGATGATGAGGTCCTTCTTAACAGTATTATAACTGAGCGAACTTACGAGAATGTTGTACAATTTGTGCATAGCAGTGTAAATTCCACTGCAAACACAGTGTATGCAAGTGGAAAGAGAGATGAGAGAGTGAATTTGGGTGGTTGGACAGTGACACCTTGGGGTCCATGTTCTGTGACATGTGGTTCAGGTTTTCGGACCAGGAGTGCTGTGTGTCTCAAGCAAGGAGACGTATGCGATCCAAATATCAAACCCAGTGTTGCAGAGTACTGCCACGCTCGACAGAACTGTGGCCATCACCTAGGACGAGGTGAATTTTTAGAGGTTCATTTTTATTGCATGTTTGTGTATGCTGGTTACAGAAATATTTTGAATTTTCTCCAGCAGACATCCTCCATTTTCCTCAAAACCTTCATAACAATATAAGTTTTCAGTCAAAATATGAAAGGGTCATGTGAACACCCCATTCCCAGTAACACTTATGTTTGCATTCAAAATAAATCTGCTTATCTGTGGCTGTTTTGTGCAAACATGCATTTAAATTCTATGTTGCACATACCATGTGATTAGAAACATTCTACATTTTATTTACTAACAACCTCACACTTATCTATGTTCTATTTATTGACATAGCCATTTTGATACTAACTTCTGCATCATCCTCAGTGTCACCTGTTATTGTTATATGGTTAGTTGTACATGTGTCTGGCAGTTATACATTATTCTTGAACATTCAAAATTCTTTATATGATTCATAATCCATGCATTAATTGAATATATACTATAGTAGTACCAACAAATGCACACAAGTATACTGAAATTAGTTTTATATACACAACGGCCAAAACATGTAGGAGGTCATTGTGTATATAAAACTAATTTCAATATACTTGTGTGCATTTGTTGGTACTACTATCATATGTATTTAAAATCCTATGGTATTCACTTTCTCAGTATCTCTCCCTCTCTTTTTCCCTCTCTCTCTCTCCCCCCCTCTCCCCCCCTCTCTCTCTCTGCTTGCCACTCTTTCTGTGCCTCTTTCTCTCCCTAAGTCCTCTTCTATATCTGTGCCTGTTTCTGTAAGCATGTCACTGCATGTGTGTCTCATGTGCATCTGCATCCATATGCATTTGCATGCATGTTTGGTTTTGTGTGTCTGTGTGTTCCTATGTGTTTTTCTCTTACTGTGTTATGTTTTGTGTGTGTGTGTGTGTGTGTGTGTATGGCAGTATACAAACAATATGATCTTAAACAATATACCATTAACAGTAGAGTGAGTATAGCTACCGAATAGGGAAAAAGGGAGGTACTTAATATTCAACACTTATATTAATACCATCATCACCATTTCTCATATTATTTATTAAAGATAAGCAATTTTATTATTATCATATAAAAATGGAACTGTTAAGTAGATGAAAAATTATCATTAAATCGATTTAATGATCATTTTTCATCTTATATGTGTAAATTTTTTTTGGAAGTAAGGTTTATGTATTTTGTGAATATAGTAGAACCAACAATCCTAAACATATCTTGTAAGGTTCAAAAAAAAGATAAGTTTAGGATTGTTGGTTTTACTAGATTCGAGGAACATTTAATATTAGCATCTAGTGTGCCATGCCATGTGATCTATGTGTGAGTGTGTGTCTCCATTTCCACTCTGACTTCATTATGCTGTTAGTTTATCTTGGTGTTCATGAGTCCTTATGGGCTGGGACAGCATAGTCAGGATAGCGACTCGCTACGAGCTGGACGGTCCGGGGATCGAATCCCGGTGGGGGCGAGATTTTCAGCACCCATCCAGACCAGCCCTGGGGCCTACCCAGCCTCCTATACAATGGGTACCGGGTCATTCCCGGGGGTAAAGCGGCCAGGGCGTGGAGTTGACCACCCACCCCCATCTAGCGCCGAGGTTAAAGAAAGAGTTGAGCGATACCTCTACTCCCCCTCTGGGCCTTCATGGCCTGTTGTAGGGTGAACTTTACCTTTACCTTACCTTCATAAGTCATTACCCTGGCAGACTGTGCTGCTTTTCTGCCTCTCACCTTTATACATTTAGTGCAATAGAATTATACTGTTTAAAAATTGAATTTATTTTTCACAGGCTGGAGCTCGCAAGTTCCTACAGATTGTGCAGACAGACTACCACCCAGCCTGTGCAGCTCATTCAGACACATGTGCTCCACTTCATGGTATATCAGACTGAAGTGCTGCTATACCTGCAGATAACAACACTGAACAAAAGTTGAAAGTGTGAATAATGTGAATTCCCTAATGTGACTAATAAAGGTTTGTGTGATTTTACTGTTACTGAATATTGCAGAATTAAAACATGCAGCCTCTAAAGTCACAAAATATGTATAATTTACGACTTACATACAATGATTCCAATAAAAAATATACGTCTTTTATACAGGCTACATAGGCACCTACATAACTGGCTGTAAAGGATGAACAATTTCATACACATGCTCATCATGTGATTGCTTTTTAAACAATAGTTCAAAGATGTCACAATATATGTTCTGCGATATTTAGTGCTCAAGATTCACATCATTGTTAAATGGGGTAGCATGGTTCTCAGCAGTGTTATTTGTCACAATGATACAGCATGTAGTTAAGTGCATTCAAGACATACAGTTCACAGAAGAGCACAGTTGTTATCATGTGATCATGGAAAATACATGAATAATGCAATGTGCTCTTAATCCTTGGTGCCTGTAACAGTTGAGCTGGTAATGCAGCATGGGAGAAGGTCCTACTTTGTTCTGCTTGACAATTGGAACAGGGTCTTCATGAGCAAGCAGTGTAACACCTACAGCACCAGTAAGGGCTGGTCACTGACCGACTGTGAACAGAAGCGGATCTATTTTAGATATATATTAAGGTGCATCCCTTGATCTCTCTTATGGGTGTACATAGTGTGGGTCTCTTTGTCAGTATTATAAACCTGTATATGGGACATCTCTTGATGAATCTAATTGGCATATACAAAGGGTTATAGGCACATATGAACGCACATCTCTTGGTCTTGTTATATGCACATACGTATGCAGGGCCATCTATTGCTCCATATTCTAGGCACGTGTGTATCGGCATCTCTTGGTCCCTATGTCACACATATATGGAGCGACGTTTCTTGGTGCCTTGTACCAGCACTGAATGTAGGACCATTGGTGGAAAGATAATAGGGGGAAAAGCTGAAGTACTCATCATTGAAGAACCTGTCCCTGAGCCTTTCTTGATGTATCATTGCAGGACATTGACCTGTTGCATTAATGCATATTTGTCATTAAATCTAGCAAGGTAAAAGAAAGTCCAAATTCAGTAACAGGTTAGATGTTTGGGGAAGACAGAATACCATATGTATGCAAGAATAAGACAACAGTCTTTCCTTAATTCATCTGAAAAAGGTAGGACCTGCGCAGCGAACGGACATCGCATCACACTAAACAGGTACAGTATATGGAACCGCAAGAGGAGCACATTACTCTAGCCTCAAAATCTCCGTCACATTTCAGTTTCGGATATACGTGTTTTTGGATATATCGATGTACTTTAACCTAACGAAAGTCCTCCCGAAGTATGCTACACTCCGTATGCACTCTGTATATCCGCTAATTCTTTACTACTCGAGGAGCGAACGAGTGAAGTTAGAATAGCAGTAGGTTTTCTACCGACTAAACCTCCGCTGTCGTATTAGTTTCGTCATGTTAGTGCCAGTGACAACTGATGGCGTAGGGAGCAGCACTGCTGCACCGGACGTGTTAAAACCGACCGGTTGGAGATGGCAGACAGTGGAAACTTTACAGCTACGTTGAGTTACTACTGATGCTGGTTGCGGCTTGAGGCGGGCAAAACGGGTCTTGCATTACGGGTTCCCATGGTGATCTGTTCATTTAACGTGTTCACTTCGTTTAGTTTATCAACCAAGTGTATAATTTCATGTGATCTGCGCTCTTCTGGGATATTATGCGGCGGAAGCCTGAAATCAAGATATAATTTCATGCTAGGCCCAGATTTATAGGTTACGACCTTTGAAATAATAATAATTAAATTAAATTAAATTCTTGTTTATTAATGTGCCGAGTCAACAGCCAGATGGACAAGTACAGAAACAGCACAACATAAAACACAAATAACAACGGACAGTGAACAGGACACAAATGAAACAGACACGACCAAAGCAAACAAAAAACAAACAAACAAAAGAATACTTAAATAATTAATTAGGACACCTTGTAATAATATAGTAGAATAATATCACATCTAAGTGATGATGATGATGATAATAATACTAATAATAATAATAATGCCAGCTATAATAATTAAAACAAAAAAGAGAAAACCTGCATACTAGTACATGTGGCATTACCAGCTGACAGAAATGTCACGCAAAAGAAAGCAGAAAAGAAACTAAAATACAAGAGTTATGTATAGAGATACAGCGAATGTGGAACATGAAATGTATGATTATACCGGTAGTAACTGGAGCCAATGGAATAATAACAAAAGGTTTAAAGAAAAATTTAGAAGTCATACCAGGAAAACATTCAATGGATTCACTACAAAAGACAGCTATACTTGGCACATCACACATAATACGGAAAGTATTGCAGTCTGAAACTTGATACCTGAGCGGTGGAGATCACCGTTGGTTCAAGAGAAGTACCAGGGAGAAAAGGCCTGTGACAAGAGACAACGGATAATAATAATAACAATAATAATAATAATAATAATTTGCAATGTAAATGTACATTGCTGGGAAGTCACAGATGGAATATAGAGCAAAATCCGAATATTTTTTCTTTTGATGGTTCGCAGTTTTTCAGTACACGCAGGATGGTTTACATTTGCTTACAGAAGATAACAGTCCATACTTCCACATCACTCCATACGTGTTAGTACCTACTTTTGGCATAGGACACGCAAATGTCGCGTCACTGGCACGTTAGTATGACGAGCAGAGTATAGACGGAACAAGTTATGTTGACTTGCATATCTTGTTATGTAAACACATATCCCGCCAAGCGAACATGTGCGGACAGAGTGACCAGTGAACGACAGAGGAACAGGGAACCGGTGAACGAGACAGCTTCGTGGAAACTGTGAATGACACGTAAACGAGAACTGGGCAGAGACACACTGTCTGGTGAATGATGCACGTTTTTAAATGACTCGTGAACGACAGAGGAAATGGACCGGCGAACCAGACATGTCCGAGGATTCGAGGGCTTCGTGAACGACAGGAAATGCGGATTCCTGACGACGCAGGTTAAGTATGACGAAGGTTAGTGAACGAAGACCTAAAACCCCCGGGGACAGAGTGCTGGTTGAGACCGGTCTGGATCAAAGTAAATGATGAATTGGCAGAGTCGATATATAACGTGACATTAAAGCTTAGATTTATTGTGAAGATTGTACTTGTAATACAAACGCCAATTTCAATATTATGTTCATCTTTGAAAAAATGATCTTTGTTTGTTATTATTAGTAAAAGATGAATTATAAACAGTACATGGCAACAAAACAATGACTCCACTTTTTTACATTCTAGCGAAATTAACACGATTTGTTCAGATTATGACAGCGTTTTGGAATGTTACGCAATATAATATAGTTGGGTGTGCCGACGTTTTGAGCAACAAGCCACATATAATGAATTGGGTAAAACCTACAAAAAACTATCAACTAATAACACTCACCGTAAAACCCTGGAAAGTTCTAACAATCTTCCTGGTTTCGTTTCCTAGCCGTTTCAAAAAAAAAAAAAAAAAAAAAAAAAAAACTAAAACAAATTTGTGTATGTAAGGAGTGCATCGTAAATGTAGTGAAAACAACTCGGAATGTGCTGCAAATAAACACCTATAACACTGACGTAAGTGCAATCGTTATGTAATTAATAACACCACTGCCACTAACCTTTGTTATATAATTCAGCATGTGGTGAATGAGACCGGTATCTGGAAGTTTAAGAACGTGTTGATTAACTTTGAACTGGCTAACGAGACAGATTACCGATCCCAGTGGCCGCGCGGTCTAAGGCGTGGGTCTACGGCCGCTCGCTTACTGGGATTGTGGGTTCGAATCCCACCGGGGGCATGGATGTCTGTCTCTTGTGAGTGTTGTGTGTTGTCAGGTAGAGGTCTCTGCGACGGGCTGGTCCCTCGTCCAGAGCAGTCCTACCGAGTGTGGTGTGTCTAAAAAGTGTGATCTTGCAGCCTCGAAAAATGAGGCGGCCTAGGCCCCCAAGCGGCTGTATAAATAGATATAAATTTGTCATCTGTGCTGTAGAGGTTGGCAAATGTGGTTGTGCACGGTGGCTGTAGTGGCCGTAAGTACGTTGGATACGTATTTGATATTGCAGATGTTATGGCCGGTTTTTGTGGCTTTGACATCGTAAAATCTTTACTCGATTCGGTACTCGGATTGCTAACGGTAATTTTGGGCTAATGACTGTGATTTTCTAGAATATGCCTAGAACGTTTACGCACTTCTCTTCCGTGTGTCAATTTGGTTTGGCCATTTTCACTGTGATTGAATTTGCTGCAAGTAGAAACGGATTTTGATTATTGAAAACTTAATGCTATTCTTATTACGATATTACAAGTTCCTCACGCAGGTCGAGTGCCGAGAACATTAGTGTTCCTAACGAAAATTGCTAGCGGCCGAAATATTAACTTCCCAAGTAACACCTCCTGTGATAGTCTGCCATCTAGCCCATGTTTACATGCAAATACATTGTACCATTTGAATGACACTCCAAGAGACTATGAGCTTTAAAACTTTCGCAGCGACATGGTTTAATATAGTCTTCTCGGGCCATCAGCCGCGTCAAATTGTTTAAAAAACAGAACGTTTCGGGGACTGGCTCCATCCCCATCCTCAGGCAGAACTGATATAACCCAGCACTCGTCTGTCCTGTTTTTAAGACGTATATTGGCCAGACAAATAGAGCTATCGAGACCGGCCGCAAAGAGCACATGCGACACCTTAAACCAGATAAATCAGCAATAGCACAACATATTCTGGAAATAGGCCACAAGGTAGAATTCAGAAACACCTGCAGACTAATCAGGACAAAGGGATACATTGACCGCATAATAAAGGAAGCGATTGAAATAAATCTACATCCGGACATCAGCAGGGATGGCGGTTACGTACTGAGCCGAGCGTGGCAGCCCGTGTTACGGCAGATACGGACCTCGCAGCGAGGACTGAGAACACAACAGTATAAACAACCCGCCCACTGATTCTAATTGGTTTGTGCACTCCGAGCCGTTCTGATACTCACTGCCTCGGCAGGTATATAAACACAGGACAGACGAGGGGATGGAGTCAGTCCCCGAAACGTTGTATTTTTAAAACCATTTGACGCGGCTGATGGCCCAGTTGGTTTCTGGGGTGAGACTGTGTAGTGTGGTCGTAGTCGGTATGTACTGAAGTCACGGAAGTACTTTTAGTTTACTTTTACAGTGCATAACAAGGGCCACGTTGGCTTTAATAACAATACAGCTGATCAGTTGGAGACCTGGGGTTTGATTCTCAGTAGAGGTATCAAGTCCCTTTTTTGCTGTCATCAAATGTCGCCTCCAGAACAGCACAGAATGTGAGCAGCATGCCCTGAGAAGCAGATAAATGTCATTGCAAGAAAAGTAGTACACTTGATCACAGCTAATGAACTCTTCAGTTGCATAAAATGTGGGAAAGCTTCCTGAGGAACAATTTTAACCTCTTCCACAGAGTTACAAATTGAAATGAATAATATACAAAACACCGATCACTAATTAACATGTGCTGTTGAAATCTGTCTTACAGAACGTTCATTAATGCCCACAGAATTCTAACCATTCGGTTCCTACATAAATGGAATTACTACAAACGTGTTCGTCTCAGCTTCTTCGTACAAAAATACGCCACGCATCAGAGACACGTATGATTCTCTGTGTGCTAATAAACCCTCACAAAGAGATTCGGTCAGACAAATCATCTTTGACAAACTTGCGTCATCGCAGAAGTTTACAAATGGCTGATTTGGTGCGGGGTTTGCGTTTTATGTTTTGAAATCTAATAATAATAGTAATAATTTCTGTTTTTAAGTGTGACAGAAGGATTATGTAGTGATGTTTCAGTTGACGTTGTCCATTACGTATTCTGATTACGTACCGCTGCTTTCGTTCATTGAAACATACGAATAATTGCATGACACGATTTTTTTGTTTAGTTGCGTGCGGAAGTTAAGACGTGTGCAGTCGTTGGAAGGGAGCACAACGATCCTTTCTGCTGTCCCTAGCCCACTCATGCTTAACTTCATTATGAATAATTTGATATAAGCCCAGGAGGCGGCCTGGGGTTCGCAAAGGGTTGTCTGTAGATTTCATTGAGGTGGGATATGGAATTGATTATGCATCCTATTTAAATTTGAAGATGGAAGATATTAACATCATCTTACTTAAGGTGTGATGTTGCTCATGGGATTCATCTGTCTACGGGTGCTTGTAAACCCAGAATGAATGTTCTTTCTCTGTGTAATGTGGGAAGCTTGTGAACTTGGGCAACTGCTTGCTTTGCAAGAAGGCAGTGCTGTTGGCGGGGTGGCATTGACAGTGTGCTGGGTGTTGGAGTGTGAGTTAGAGGTCATACGATCTGAATATTGTTCATATTCTGTGCATTAATCGTATTATATATAACTCCAACTAAATGCAAGAGCACTTAGTTGCAGTTATATGAACAAATGTCTTAGCATATAATTGGGAGAGCATGATGATGGCAGTATTATTGAAACAGTTTGTTTCCACTTTCTGTGACTGTTCAATATTCGATTTCATGTTTGCTTCTAGTTGCAGTACAAACGGAAGTGGCACATGTGCTGGTTTTGAGTCAGTCTCTTCGTACACCACCTTTTACTTAAAACAACTGGGAATGAAGATTTTGAAATAGAACATGTAAGTGCTGACACAAAGGAACTACTGACGACGTGGTATAAACTGGGTGGTTATGATCAACCTCCTTGTTACAGATTGCAGCAACATATCAAAATTTAAAATTCGTAATAAAACTTACATTTTCATCCAAAACAGGAATAATTGGTGGAGGTGAGGGGTTAAATTCACGCCATGGCTATCATAAACAAAACAGTTACAAATTTCTTGTCATCTCTCACTAAAAAAATATGAATGAGCAGAACCTGCAAGTAGAGTACAGTTGGACAACATTACATTGTGCCTATAAATAACCTAACCTAAATTAACCTAACGTAACCAAAACTAAACTAACTTAACCTAACCTAACCTAAACTAACCTAACCTAAAGTAACCTCACCTAATATCTATATCTATAACATAACCTAACCTAACCTCACATAACCTAAATTAAACTAACGTAACATAACCTTATAAACTAACATAACCTAACCTAGCCTAGCCCAGCCTAGCCTAGCCTAACCTAAAATAACCTAACCTTAATTAAATATAACTAAGCCGATGCCAGTGGCCGTGCGGTCTAAGGTGTGGGTCTTCGGCCGCTCGCTTACTAGGATCGTGGGATTGAATCCCACCGGGGGCATGGATGTCTGTCTCTTGTGAGTGTTGTGTGTTGTCAGGTAGAGGTCACTGCGACGAGATGGTCCCCCCACCAGAGGAGTCGAACCGACTGTGGTGTGTCACAAATGTGTGTGATCATGAAACCTGGACGAAACCGAGGAGGACCGGGCCCATATAGGACTGTCGAGCCATAGGAAAATAAAATTAAACTAAACCAAACTAACCTAACCTAAACTAAATTAACCTAACCTAACTTAACCTACCCTAGACTAGCTAGCCTAAACCAACCTAACCCAACCCAAACTAACCTAACCTACCCTAACCTGAACTGACCTAACTTGACCTAACCTGACCTGACCTTACCTGACATATCCTGACCTCACCTGACCTAACATAACCAGACCAGACTTGACCGTGACCTAACTTAACATAACCTAGCCTAGCCTACCATAGCCTAACCTACCCTACACTAACCTGACCTAACCTTAATGACCTGACCTAACCTTAACTGACCTCTAACCTTAACTGACCTGACCTAGCTTAGCCTACCCTAACCTATCCTCGTCTAACCTGACTTGACCTGACATGAACTGACCGTAACCTGACCGTGACCTAGCATAGCCTAGTGCCTACCCAAGCCTAGACCGTGACCTGACCGTGCTGTGACGTGACCTGACCGTGACATAGCTAGCCTAGCTAGCCTACTCCTAACCTAACCTAACGTCACCTAACCTAACCTAACCTTAAATAAACTAACCTAACCGTGACCTGACCCTGACCTAACACTGATCTGCCCGTGACCTGATCCTGACCTAGCCTAGCCTACCCTAGCCTAACTACCCTAACATAACCTAACCTAACCTCACATAACCTAACCTAACTTTACCTAACCTTACCTTACCATACCTTACATAACCTTACCTAACCTAACCTAACATAAACTAACCTAACCTAACATAACCTAACCCAACCTAAACTTACCTAACCTAACCTAACTTAACCTAACCTAACCTTACCTTACCTTACCTAACCTAACTGTGACATGACCGTGATTGACTGATCCGTGACCAAACCCTGAACTTGACCTTACCGTGACCTGACCGTTACCTGAACGTGACCTACCCTAACCTAACCTTACCTAACCTAACCTCACCTAACCTAAACTAACGTAAACAAACCTTACCTAACCATACCTTACCTTACCTAACCTAACCTAACCTAACCTAAACCTATACCTAACCTAACCCAAACTAACCTTACCTTACCTTACCTAACCTAACATAACCTAACCTAATCCAACCTTACCTTACCTAACCGTGACCTAACCCTGACCTGACCGAGACCTAACCCTGTCCTGACCGTGACCTAGCCTAGCCTACCCAACCCTAACCTTACCTAACTAACGTAACCTTACCTAACCTTACCTTACCTAACATATACGTAACCTAGCATAAACTAACCTAACCTAAAATAACCTAACCTAACCTAACCTTACCTTACCTAACCTAACTGTGACCTGACCGTGACCTAGCCTACTCTACCCTAACCTAAACTTACCTAACCTAGCCTCACCTAAAATAACGTAACGTAAACTAACCTTACCTTACCTTACCTAAACTAACCTAAACTAAATTAACCGAAACTAACCTTACCTTACCTAACCTAACTAGCTAGTCTAGCATAGCCTAAACCAACATAACCCAACCTAACCTAACCTACCCTAACCTGACCTGACCTGAACTGACCTAATTTGACCTAACCAGACCTGAACTTACCTGACCTATCCTGACCTAACCTGACCTAACATAACCAGACCTGACCGTGACCTAACCTAACATAACCTAGCCTAGCCTACCCTAACCTAACCTACCCTAGCCTAACCTACCCTAACCTAACCTTAACTTAACAGACCTGACCTAGCCTAGAATACCCTAGTCTAACCTGACATGACCTGACCTGAACTGACCGTAACCTGACCGTGACTTAGCCTACCCTACCCAAGCGTAACCTAAGCTAACCGTGACCTGAACGTGACCTGACCTGACCGTGACCTCACCGTGACCTGACCTGACCGTGACCTAACCTAGCCTAGCCTAGCTAACCCTAGCATACCCTAACCTAACCTAACGTCACCTAACTTAACCTAACGTCACCTAACATAACTTAACCTAAACTTATCTAACCTAACCGTGACCTGACCGTGACCTAACACTGACCTGACCGTGACCTGATCCTGCTCTAGCCTAGCCTACCCTAGCCTACCCTACCCTAACCTTACCTAACCTAACCTCACCTAACCTTACCTAATCTTAGCTAACTTAACCTAAATAACCTAACATAAACTAACCTAACCTAACATAACCTAACCCAACCTAACCTAAACTTACCTAACCTAACTTAACCTAACCTAACCTTAACTTAAGTTACATAATCTAACCTAACTGTGACCTGACCGTGACCTAACCCTGACTTGACCTGACCGTTGACGTGACTTAGCCAGGCCTACCCTAGCCTACCCTACACAAAACTTACCTAACCTAACCTCACCTAACATAACCTAACGTAAACTAAACTTACCTAACCATACCTTACCTAACCTAACTTAACATAACGTAACCTAACCTAACCTAAACTTACCTAACCTAACCTAAACTAACCTCACCTAACCTTACCGTACCTAACCTCACCTAACCTAATCTAACCTAACCTCACCTAAACTTACCTTACTTTTCATTACCTAACAAATACTAACCTTACCTTACCTAACCGTGACCTGACCGTTACCTAACCTACCTGACCGTGACCTAGCCTACTCTAACCTAACCTTACCTAACTAACCTCACCTAACCTGACCTAACGTAACCTTACCTTACCTAAACTAACCTTACCTAACCTAACATAAACTAACCTAAACTTACCTAAACTAACTGTGACCTCACCGTGACCTAATCCTGACCTGACCGTGACCTAGCCTAGCCTACCCTTCCATAACCTTACCTAACCTAACCTCACCTAACCTAACGTAAACTAACCTTACCTAACAATACCATACCTAACCTAACCTAACATAAAGTAACCTAACCTAACCTACACTTACCTAAACTAACCTAAACTAAACTTACTTAACCTTAACTAACCTAGCCTACCCTAACCTAACCTAACTTCAACTAACCTAACGTAACGTAACCTAACCTTACTTATCTTACCTAACCTAACCTAACCTAAACTAACCTAACCTAACTTAACCTAACCTAAACTTACCTAACCTAAATGTGACCTGGCCGTACACTAACCCTGACCTGACAGTGACCTAGCCTACCCTACCCTAACCATACCTAACCTCACCTAACCTAACGTAACCTAACCTTACCTAACCTAACCTAACCCATCCTAACCTATCCTAACCTAACCTATCCTTACCTTATCTAACCTTACCTAACTTTACCTATACCTAACGTAAACTAACCTAACCTCACCTAAATTAACCTAACATAACCTTACCTTACCTTACCTAATCTAACCTAACCTAACATAAACTAACCTAACCTAAACTAACCTAACCTATCCTAATACCTAACCCTAACCCAACCCAACCTAACACACTAACCCACCTAACCCATCCAAACCCAAACTAAACTAATTTAACCCTAACCTAATCCTAACATAACCTAACCCTAACATAACACTATCCTAACCCAACCCTAACCCAACACTAACACAACCCTAACCCAACCCTAACCAACCAACCAACCAACACAAACCCAACCCTAACCCAAACTAACACAACCTAACCCAACCTAAACCAACCTAACCTCATCAAACCCGGCCTGACCTGACTCGACCTGACCTGACCTGACACGACTTGACCTGACATAACCTAACCTAATCCTAACCTAAACTAAACTAACCTAACTTAACCTAAACTAAACAAAACAAAACTAAACTAAACTAATCATACCTAACCTAAACTAACCTAAACTAACCTAACCTAACCTCACCTCAACACTAACGTAACCTTACCTAACCGTACCTTACCTAACCTAACCTTACATAAACTAACATAACCTAACCTAAATGTGACCTGACCTTACGCTAAACCTGACCTGACCGTGACCTAGCCTACCCTACCCTAATCTTACCTAACCTAACCTCACATATCCTAACGTAACCTAACCTAACCTTACCTATCCTAACCCAACTTAACCTAACCTAACCTTTCCTAACCTTACATTACATAACCTAACCTATCCTAACCTAACCTAACCTAACCTAACACATCCTAACCTAACCTAACGTAACCTAACCTAAACTAACCTAACATAACCCAACCTAACCCAACCTGACCTAAATAACCTATCGTCACCTAAACTAACATCACCTAACTAAACCTAACCTTACCTAAATTACCTAATAACTAGTGACCTGACAGTGACTTAACACTGACCTGACCGTGACCTGATCCTCACCTAGCCTATCCTACCCTAGCCTACCCTAACCTAACCTTACCTAACCTCACCGAACCTAAATTAACGTAACCTAACATTACCTAACCTTATCTAACCTAACCTAACCTACATAACCTAACATAAACTAACCTACCTAACCTAACATTACATAACCTAACCTAACCTAAACTTACGTAACCTAACGTAAATTAACCTAATATAACCTTACCTTACCTTACCTAATCTAACCTAACCTCACCTAAACTAACCTAACCTAACCAAACCTATCCTAACCTAACCTAACGAAAACCTAAACTAAACTAAAACCCAAACCTAACTTAAACTAAACTAACATAAACTAACCTAACCTAAACTAACCTAACCTAAACTAACCTAACATACCCTGGCCTGGCCTAGCATAGCCTAGCCTAGCCTAACCTAACATAAACTATCCTAACCTAACCTAACCTAATCTATCCTAACCTAACATATCCTTACCTTATCTAACCTTACCTAACTTTACCTAACCTAACCTAACCTAACGTAAACTAACCTATCCTAACCTCACCTAACTTAACATAACTTAACCTTACCTTACCTTAACTAATCTAACCTAACCAAACCCAACATATAATTAACCTAACTTAACCTAACCTAACCTAACCAAACCCAACGTAACCAACCCAAACTAACCCAACCCAACCTAACACAACCTAACCCAACCTAACCCAAACTAAATTAATTTAACCCTAACATAACCTAACCCAACCACTAACACAACCCTAACCCAACCCTAATCCAACCCGAACCGAAACCCAACCCTAACCCAACCTAACACAACCTAACCCAAACTAACCCAACCTAAACCAACCTAACCTCATCTGACCCGACCTGACCTGACTCCACCTGACCTGACCTAACTAACCTAACCTAACCTGTACTAACCTAAACTAAACTAAACTAACCTATCTTAACCTAAACAAAACAAACTAAACTAAACATACCTAACCTAAACTAACCTTACCTAACCGAACCTCACCTAACCTAACGTAATCTTACCTAACCGTACCTTACCTAACCTAACCTTACCTAAACTAACATAACCTAACCTAAATGTGAAATGACCTTACGCTAAACCTGACCTGACCTTGACCTAGCCTACCCTACCCTAAACTTACCACTAACCTAACCTAACCTATCCTAACTTAACCTAACCTTTCCTAACCTTACATTACCTAACCTAACGTAACCTAACGTAACCTAACCTAACCTAACATATCCTAACCTAACCTAACGTAACCTAACCAAAACTAACCTAACATAACCCAATCTAACCTAAAACTAACCTAACGTCACCTAACCTAACGTCACCTAACTATAACGTCACCTAACCAAACATAACCTTACCTAACCTTACCTAAATTAACCTAACCGTGACCTGAACGTGACTTAACACTGACCTGAACGTGACCTGACCGTGACCTAGCCTAGCCTACCCTACCCTAACCTTACCTAACCTAACCTCAACTAACCTAACGTAATCTACTAAAACTTTACATAACCATACCTTAAACTTACCTAACCTAACCAAACATAAACGTAACCTAACCCAACCTAAACATACAAACTAACCTAAACTAACCTTACCTAACCTTACATTACCTAGCCTAAATTAAACCTAACCTAACCTCAACTAACCTAACATAAAATAACGTAACCTAACCTAACCAACCTAACTTAACCTAAACTAAACTTACCTAACCTAACCTGAACTGTGACCTGACCGTACCCTAACCCTGACCTGACCGTGACCTAGCCTACCCTACCCTAAACTTACCTATCCTCACCTAACCTAACCTAACCTAAACTAACCTAACCTTACCTAACATAACCTAACCTCACCTAACCTAACATCACCTAAACTTACCTTTCCTTACCTACCATAACCTAATCTAACCTAACCTCACCTTACCTACCCGTGACCTGACCGTGACCTAACCCTGACATGACCGCGACCTAGAATTGCCTACCCTACCCTAACCTTACCTAACATAACCTCACCTAACTCAACCTAACGTAACCTTACCTAACCTTACCTTACCTAACCTATCCTAACCTTACTTAACCTAACATAACCTAACCTAACTTAAACTAACCTAACCTAACCTAAACTAACCTTACCTAACCTAACATAACTGTTTCCTGACCGTGACCTAACCTGAACTGACCGTGACCTAGGCAACCCTACCCTTACCTAACCTAACCTCACATAACGTAACCTAACCTAACCTTACCTTACATAACCTAACTTAACCTAACCTAAACTAACCTAACCTAACCCAACCTAACCTAACCTCACCTCACCTAACCTAACATCACCTAATCTTACCTTACCTAACCTAACATAACCTAACCTAACCTTACCTTACCTAACCGTGACCTCACCGTCACCTAACCCTGACCTGACCGCGACCAGACCGTGACTTAACCCTGACCTGACCGTTACCTAGCCTACCCTAGCCTACCCTATCCTAAACTAACTTAACGTCACATAACTTAACCTAACATAACGTAACCTCAACTATATTAACGTAACCTAACCTAACTTTAACTTACCTTACATAACCTAATATAATTTAACCTAAAATAAACTAACCTAACCTAACCTACCTAAATATGACCTGACCGTGACCTAACCCTGACCTGACCGTTACCTAGCCTAACCTAACCTTACCTTACATAACCTAAAACTAACCTAACCTAACTAACCTAACCTATCCCAACCTAACATAACGTCTACCTAACCTAACCTAACATCACCTAACCTTACCTTACCTAACGTAACATAACCTAACCTAACCTTACCTTACCTAACCGTGACCTGACCGTGATATAACCCTGACCTGACCGAGACCTGACCGTGACCTAACCCTGACCTGACCGTGACCTAGCCTAGCATACCCTAGCCTACCCTACCATAACCTTACCTAACCTAACCACTCCTAACCTAGCGTAAACTTACCTTACCTAAACAAACCTTACCTAACCTAACATAAACAAACCTAACATAACCTAACCTAACCTAACCCAACTGTGACCGGACCGTACCCTAGGCCTTACCTAACCGTGACCTAGCCAACCCTACCCTAACCTTAACTAACCTAACCTCACTAACCGTAACGTATCCTAACCTAAACTTACCTAACTAACCTAAACTAACCTAATCTAACCTTACTTTACCTAACCTAACGTATCCTAACCTAACGTAATCTAACTACCTAACTAACCTAACCTACCTAACCTAACCTAACCTAACATAACCCAATACAGCCCAGCCCAGTCCAACACAGCCCAACCCACCCCAAACACACCAACCCAACCTAACCCAATCTAACGCAACCTACCTAACCTAACCTAACCTAACCTAACCTAACCTTACCTAACATAACCTAACCTAAACTTACCTAACTTTACCTAACCTAACCCAACATAACCCAACCCGGCCCAGCCCATCCCACCCAAACCCAACCTAAACCAACCTTACCTAAACTTACCTAACCTTACCTAACCTAACCTAACCTAACCTAACCTTACATGAACTAACGTAACCCAACATAACCCAACCAACCTAACCCAACTCAACCTAACCCAAACTAAAACCAACCTAACCCAAACTAAAACCAACCTAACCCAACCTAACCCAACTACACTAATTTAACCCTAACCTAACCTAACATAACCTAACACTAACCTAATCCTAACCTAACACAACCCTAACCCAACACTAACCCAACCCTAACCCAAAGCTAACCAACCTTAATCCAACCCTAACCCAACCCAACACAACCTAACCCAAACTAACCCAACCTAAACCAACCTAATCTCATCTGACCCGACCTGACATGACTCGACCTGACCTGACCCGACCTGACCTGACCTAACCTATCCTATCCTAACCTAAACTAAACTAACTTAACCTAAACTAAACAAAACAAAACTAAACATACCTAACATAAACTAACCTTACCTAACCTAACCTCACCTTACTTAACGTAACCTTAACTAACCGTACCTTACCTAAACTAACCTTACCTAAACTAACATAACCTAACCTAAATGTGACCTGACCTTACCCTAACGCTGACCTGACCGTGACCTAGACTACCCTACCCTTGCCTAACCTAACCTCACCAATCCTAACGTAACTTACCCTAACCTTACCTATCCTAACCTAACTTAATCTAACCTAACCTTACCTAACCTTACTTTACCTAACCTAACCCAACCTAACGTAACCTAACCCAACCTAACATATACTAACTTAACCTAACGTAACCTAACCTTACCTAACCTAACCTAATCTATATAAATTAACATAAACTAACCTACCTAACCTAACGTAACATAACCTAAACTAACCTAACCTAACTTAACCATACCTTACCTTACCTAATCTAACCTAAAATAACCTAACATAAACTAACCTAACCTAACCTAACCTATCCTAACTTAAACTAACCCAACCTAACCTAACCTAACACAACCTAACCTAACCTAACCTAACCTATCCTAACCTAACCCAACCTAACCTAACCCAACTTAACCTAACCTATACTAACCTAACCTAACGTAACCTTACCTAACATTACCTAAACTAACCTAACGTAACCTAACCTAACCTAACCTAACGTAACTTAACCTAACCTAACGTAACGTAACCTAACCTAATCTAACCTAACCTAAACTAAACTAAACAAACCTAACCTAACCTAACCTAAACAAACCTAACCTAACCTAAACAAACATATACAAATCTAATCTATCCTAAACTTACCTAACCTAAACGAACCTAACCTAAACGAACCTAACCTAACCTAACCTAACCTTACCTAACCTAAACTAACCTCACCTAACATAACATAACATAACCTAACCTAACATAAACTAACCTTAATTAACATAACCTAACTTAACCTAACCTAACCTTACCTAACCTTACTTAACTGTGACCGGACCGTACCCTAGGCCTTACCTAACCGTGACCTAGCCAACCCTACCGTAACCTTACCTAACCTAACCTCTCCAAACGTAACGTAACCTAACCTAAACTTACCTAACCTAACCTAACATAAAACTAACCTAACCAAACCTTACATTACCTAACCTAAACTAGCCTATCATAACCCAACCCAACATAACCCAGCCCAACATATCCCAGCCCAACATAGCCCAGCCCAACAGCCCAGCCCAACATAGACCAGCCCAGCCCAGAGCCAAGCCCAGCCCAGAACCCAACCCAGAGCCCAGCACAGAGCCCAGCCCAGCCCAGAGCACAACCCAGCGCCCAGCCCAGATCCCATCCCAGCGTCCAGCCCAGAGCCAAGCACAGAGCCCAGCCCACAGCCCAGCCCAGACCAGAGACCAGCCCAGACCAGAGCCCAGCCCAGTCCAGAGCCCAGCCAAGAGTCCAGCCAAGCCCAGAGCCCAGCCTAGCCCAGAGCCCAGCCCAGCCCAGAGTCCAGCCCATATCCCAGCCCAGAGCCCAGATCCCAGTCCGAAGCACAGACCAGATCCCAGAGCCCAGCCCAGATCCCAGAGCAAAGCCCAGCCCAGAGCCCAGACCAGCCCAGCCCAGCCCAGAGCCCAGAGCAGAGCAAAGCCCAGAGCCCAGCCAAGCCCAGAGCCCAGCCAGGATCCAGCCCAGAGCCCAGCCCAGCCCAGCACAGAGCCCAGCCCAGAGCACAGCCCAGAGCCCAGCACAAAGCCCAGCCCGGAGCCCAGCCCAAACCCAGCCCAGAGCCCAAGCCCAGACCAGCCCAGAGCCCAGCCCAAATCCCAGCCCAGCCGAGAACCCAGCCCAGAGCCCAGCCCAAACAAGAGCCCAGCCCAGCCGAGCACACACCTCAGCACAGAGCCCAGCCCAAAACCCAGCCAAGAGCACAGCCAAGCCCAGATCCCAGGCCAGCCCAGAGCCCAGATCCCAGCCCAGAGCACAGCCCAGAGCCCAGACAAGAGCACATAGCACAGCCCAGCTCAGAGCCCAGATCCCTGCCCGGCCCAGATCCCAGCCCAGCACAGAGCCCATACCAACCCAGCCCTGAGACCAGCCCAGAGCCCAACCCAGAGACCAGCCGAGAGCCCAGCACAGAGCCCAGACCAGAGACCAGCCCAGAGCCCATCAAAGAGACCAGCCCAGAGCACAGCCCAGCTCAGAGCCCGGCCCATAGCCCAGCCCAGAACCCAGCCCAGCCCTGAGACCAGCCCAGAGCCCAGCCCAGCCCAGGCCAGAGCCCAGCCCAGTCCAGCCCAGAGCCCAGACCAGCCCAGTGCCCAGACCAGCTCAGAGCCCAGACCAGAGCCCATCCCAGACCAGAGCCCAGACTAGAGCCAAGCCCAGACCAGAGCCCAGCCCAGCCCAGACCAGAAACCAGGCCTTCCCAGAGCCCAGGCCAGCACAGAGCCCAGGCCAGCTTAGAGCCAAGCCCAGACCAGAGGCCAGAGCCCAGCACTGCCCAGACCATCCCAGAGCCCAGACCAGCCCAGGAGAGCCCAGGTCAGCCCAGCCCAGCAAAGCCCATAGCCCAGCCCAGAGTCCAACCCAGAGCCCAGCCCAAAGCCCAGATCAGAGCCCAGCCCAGCCTACAGCCCAGACCAGAGCCCAGCCCAGCCGAGAGCCCAGACCAGAGCATAGTCTAGACCAGAACCCAGCCCAGACCAGAACCCAGACCAGAGTCCAGCCCAGACCAGAGCCCAGCCAAGACTAGAGCCCAGCCCAGAACAGACCACAGCCCAGCCCAGACCAGAGCCCAGCCCAGATCAGAGCCCAGCCCAGCTCAGAGCCCAGACCAGAGCCCAAACCAACCCAGACCAGACCAGAGCCCAGACCAGACTAGAGCCCATCCCATCTCAGATCAGAGCCCAGCCCAGACCAGAGCCCTGCCCAGCACAGACCAGAGCTCAGTTCAGCCCAGACCAGAGCCCAGCCCTGCCCAGACCAGAGCCCAGCCCAGCACAGACCAGAGACCAGACCAGAGCCCAGAACAGAGCACAGACCAGAGCCCAGACCAGAGCCCATACAAGAGCCCAGACCAGAGCCCAGCCCAGAGTCCAGACCAGTGCCCAGCCCAGAGCCTAGACCGGAGCCCAACCCAGAGCCCAGACCAGAGCCCAGACCAGATCCCAGCCCAGAGCCCAGACCAGAGCACAGCCCAGAGCCTAGCCGAGAGCCCAGACCAGAGCCCAGCCCAGAGCCCAGCCCAGAGCCCAGACCAGAGCCCAGCCCATACCAGAGCCCAGCCCAGTCCAGGGCCCAGCCCAGAGCCCAGCCCAGCTCAGAGCCCGCCCAGCCCATCCCAGAGCCCAGCCCAACCCAGAGCCCAGAACATCCCAGAGCCAAGCCCAGAGCCCATTCCAGCCCAGAGCCCAGCACAGCACCGCCCAGAGCCCAGACCAGAGCCCAACCCAGACCAGCCCAAAGCCCAGACCAGAGACCAGCCCAGACCAGACTAGAGCCCAGCCCAGCCCATCCCAGACCAGAGCCCAGACCAGAGCCCAGCCCAGAGCAGAGCCCAGCCCAGACCAGAGCCCAGCCCAGAGCCCATTCCAGACCACAGCCCATCCCAGACCAGAGCCCAGACCAGAGCCCATCCCAGACCAGAACCCAGGCCAGCTCATAGACCAGACCAGAGCCCAGCCCAGACCAGAGCCCAGTCCAGACCAGAACCCAGACCAGCCCGGAGCCCAGCCCAAACCAGAGGCGAGCCCAGTCCAGATCCCAGCCCAGCCCAAAGCCAACATTCCAGCCCATATCCCAGATCCCACAGCCCAGCCAAGAGCCCAGTCCAGATCCCAGCCCAGAGCCCAGCACATCCAAGAGCCCAGTCCAGCCCAGAACCCAGCACAGATCCCAGATCCCAGCCAAGAGCCCAGCCCAGAGCCCGGAGCCCAGCCCAGAGCCCACCCCAGAGCCCAGCACAGAGCCCAGCCCAGAGTCCAGCCCAGAGACCAGCCCAGTCCAGAGCCTAGAGCCCAGCCGAGCCCAGATCCCAGCCCAGAGCCCAGGTCAGCCCAGCCCAGTTCAGACCAGAGCCCAGACCAGAGCAAAGCCCAGAACAGAGCCCAGCCCAGCCCAGCCTAGAGCCCAGCCCAGACCAGAGGCCAGACCAGACCAGAGCCCAGCCCATACCAGACCAGAGCCCAGACAAGACCAGACCAGAGCCCAGCCAAGACCAGACCAGAGCCAAGCCCAGACCAGAGCCCAGCCCAGAACAGACCAGAGCCCAGCACAGAAAAGAGCCCTGCCCAGCCCAGACCAGAGCCCAGCCAAGAGACCAGCCCAGCTCAGACCAGAGCCCATCCCATCCCAGAACAAAGCCCAGACCAGAGCCCTGTCCAGCCCAGACCAGAGCCCAGCCCAGACCAGCCCACAGCCCAGCCCAGCCCACAGCCAATCCCAGACCAGAGCCCAGGTCATCCCAGCCCAGAGCCCAGCCCAGCTCAACCCAGAGCCCAGCCCAACCCAGCCCAGAGCCCAGCCCAGCCCATACCCCAGCGCAGCCCATCCCAGAGCCCAGCCCAGCCCAGAGCCCAGATCAGAGCCTAGCCCAGGCTAGAACCCAGACCAGAGCCCAGCCCAGAGCCCAGATCTGAGCCCAGCCCATAGCCCAGACCAGAGCCCAGCCCAGACCAGGACCCAGCCCAGCCCAGAGCCCATCGCAGACCAGAGTCCAGCCCAGACTAGAGCCCAGACCAGAGCCCAGCCCAGAACCCAGCCCAGCCCAGAGCACAGCCCAGACCAGAGCCCAGCTCAGCCCAAAGCCCAGCCCAGAGCCCAGAACAGACCAGAGGCCAGGCCAGACCAGAGCCCAGACCAGACCAGAGCCCAGCCCAGACCAGTCCAGAGCCCAGACCAGAGCCCAGCCCAGCCCTGCCCAGAGCCCATCGCAGACCAGAGCGCAGACCAGAGCCCAGACCAGAGTCCAGCCCAGAATAGAGCCCAGCGCAGACCAGAGCCCAGCCCAGCCCAGACCAGATCCCAGCCCACACCAGAGCACAGCCCAGACCAGAGCCCAGCCCAAAACCCAGCCCACAGCTCAGACCAGAGCCCAGCCCAGACCAGAGACCATCCCAGACCAGAGCCCAGACCAGACCAGACCAGTCCAGAGCCCAGACCAGACCAGATCCCAGCCCAGCCCAGAGCCCATCGCAGACCAGAGCCGAGACCAGAGTCCAGCCCAGACCAGAGCCCAATCCAAAGCCCAGCCAGCCCAGAGCCCAGACCAGAGACCAGCCCAGAGCCCAGACCAGAGCCCAGCCCAGACCAGACCAGAGCCCATCCCAGACCAGTCCAGAGCCCAGCCCAGACCAGAGACCAGCCCACCCCAGAGCCCAGACCAGCCCTGCCCAGAGCCCAACACAGACCAGAGCCCAGCCCAGAGCCCAGACCAGAGCCCAGACCGGAGCCCAGACCAGAGCACAGCCCAGAACAGACCAGAACAGACCAGAGCCCAGACCAGACCAGATCCCAGCCCAGCCCAGACAAGAGACCAGCCCAGCTCAGACCAGAGCCCATCCCAGCCCAGCCCAGAGCCCAGCTCAGAGCCCAGCCCAGAGCCCAGCCCATCCCAGAACCCAGCCCAACCCAGAGCCCAGAACATCCCAGAGCCAAGCCCAGAGCCCAGCACAGCACAGCCAAGAGCCCAGACCAGAACCCAACCCAGACCAGAACCCAACCCAGACCAGCCCAGAACAGGCTAGAGCCCAGCCCATCCCAGACCAGAGCCCAGCCCAGTGCCCAGACCAGAGCCCAGCCCAGAGCCCATCCCAGACCAGAGCCCAGACCAGAGCCCAGGCCAGCCCATAGCCCAGACCAGTGTCCAGCCCAGAGCCAAGCCCAGCAGAGCCCAGACCAGCCCAGAGCCCAGCCCAGACCAGAGCCCAGTCCAGACCAGAGCTCAGCCCAGACCTGAGCCCAGCCCAGCCCGGAGCCCAGCCCAAACCAGAGCCCAGCCCAGTCCAGATCCCAGCCCAAAGCCAAGATCCCAGCCCATATCCCAGAGCCCAGCCAAGAGCCCAGCCCAGAGCCAAGCGCATCCAAGAGCCCAGTCCAGCCCAGAACCCAGCACAGAGCCCAGATCCCAGCCAAGAGCCCAGTCCAGAGCCCAGCCCAGATCCCGGAGCCCAGCCCAGAGCCCAGCACAGAGCCCAGCCCAGAGACCAGCCCAGTCCAGAGCCCAGACCAGAGCCCAGCCCAGAACCCAGAGACTAGAGCCCAGCCGAGCCCAGAGCCCAGGTCAACCCAGCCCAGACCAGAGCCCAGCCCAGCTCAGAGCCCAGACCAGAGCCCAGCCCAGAACAGAGCCCAGCTCAGCTCAGCCCAGCCTAGAGCCCATCCCAGCCCAGACCAGAGCCCAGCCCACACCAGACCAGAGCCCAGCCAAGACCAGAGCCCAGCCAAGACCAGAGCCAAGCCCAGACCAGAACAGACCAGAGCCCAGCCCAGAACAGACCACAGCCCAGAACAGAGCCCTGCCCAGCCCAGACCAGAGCCCAGTCAAGAGACCAGCCCAGCTCAGACCAGAGCCCATCCCATCCCAGAACAAAGCCCAGACCAGAGCCCTGCCCAGCCCAGACCAGAGCCCAGCCCAGACCAGAGCCCAGCCCAGCCCAGAGACCAGCCCAGCCCAGAATAGAGCCCAGACCAGAGTCCAGCCCAGACTAGAGCCCAGACCAGAGCGCAGCCCAGCCCAGAGCCCAGACCAGAGCCCAGAACAGAGTCCAGCTGAGCCCAAAGCCCAGCCCAGAGCCCAGAACAGACCAGAGGCCAGCCCAGTGCCCAGCCTAGAGCCCAGCGCAGCCCATAGCCCATCCCAGCCCAACCCAGAGCCCAGCCCAGCCCAGAGCCCAGCCCTGGCCAGAGCTCAGCCCAGACCAGCCCAGCCCATCGCAAAGCCCAGCCCAGAGCCCAGACCATCCCAGAGCACAGTCCAGCCCACAGGCCAGCCCAGAACCCAGCCCAGCTGAAACCAGACCTGAGCCCAGCCCAGACCAGAGCCCAGCTCAGCCCAGACCAGAGCCCAGCCCAGACCGGAGCCCAGCCCAGAGCCCAGTCCAGCTCAGACCAGAGCCCATCCCAGCCCAGATCAGAGCCCAGCCCAGACCAGAGCCCTTCCCAGCCCAGTCCAGAGCCCAGCACAGCCCAAACCAGAACCCAGCCCAGAGCCCAGCACCCAGCTCAGATCCCAGCCCAGAGCCCAGATCCCAGCCCAGAGCCCAGATCCCAGCCCAGAGATCAGCCCAGACCAGAGCCCAGCCCATCACAGAGTCCAGACCAGAGCTCAGCCCAGAGCCCAGACCAGAACCCAGCCAAACCAGAGCCTAGCCCAGCCCAGCCAGAGCCCAGGACAGACCAGAGCCCAGCCCAGAGACCAACCCAGCTCACAACAGAGCCAGCCAGGCCCACAGACCAGCCAGCCCAGGCAGAGCCAAGCCCAGCCCAGAACCCAGCCTAGCCCAGACAAGCCCAGCCGCCCAGCCCAGAACCCAGCCCCCAGCCCAAGCCATCAGCCCAGCCCAGAGCCCAGGTCGCCCAGAACCCATCCCAGGCCAGATCCGCAAAGCCGGCCCAAGCCGAGCACAGCCAACACAGAGCCCGAACGAGCCGCCGAACGACACAGTACAGCCAGACCAGAGATCCAGGCCGCCACGCCCACCCAGCCAGACCAACACAGACAAGCCGCAGAGCCCGCAGAGCCAGACCAGACAGATCCCAGCCAGCCTGCCAGGCCAGCCAACCAAGCCCAGCCACCAGCAGCCAGCCAAGACACCCACTGACAACCATCTCCAGAAAGCAGCCAGCCAAGCCCTGTAACCACCAGCCGTACAGACAACAAGCCCAGATCAAGCCCGACAGAGACCACCAGACCAGACCAGAGCACAGACAGAGCCACCCAGAGCCAGACTGGCAGCCAGAGCTAACAGAGCGCCAGGACAACAGACCCAGCCCAGAGACCAGACAGAGCCACCAGCCGACCAACAGCCCAAGCCAGCAACCGCCAGAGCCATCCAGACCAGCCCTGCCCGCCTAGAGCAGCGAGCCATAGCCATCCTCAGCCAACCAAGCCCCCAGCCCAGCCCAGAGCCCAGCCCTGCCCAGAGCTCAGCCCAGACCAGCCCAGCCCAGAGCCCAGCCCATCGCAAAGCCCAGCCCAGAGCCCAGACCATCCCAGAGCCCAGTCCAGCCCAGAGCCCAGCCCAGAACCCAGCCCAGCTGAGACCAAACCAGAACCCATCCCAGACCAGAGCCCAGCCCAGACCATAGCCCAGCCCAGAGCCCAGTCCAGAGCCCAGACCAGAGCCCAGACCAGAGCACAGACCAGAGCCCAGACAAGAGCCCAGACCAGAGCCCAGTCCAGAGCCTAGACCAGAGCCCAGCCCAGAGACCAGACCAGAGCCCAGCCCAGATCCCAGCCCAGACCAGAACCCAGCCCAGACCAGAGCCCAGCTCAGCCCAAAGCCCAGGCCAGAGTCCAGACCAGAGCCCAGCCCAGAGCCCAGACCAGAGCCCAGCCCAGACCAGAGCCCAGACCAGACCAGAGCCCATCCCAGACCAGTCCAGAGCCCAGCCCAGACCAGACCAGAGCCCAGCCCTGCCCAGAGACCATCGCAGACCAGAGCCCAGACCAGAGTCCAGCCCAGACTAGAGCCCAGACCAGAGCCCAGCCCAGCCCAGAGCACATCCCATACCAGAGCCCAGCCCAGAGCCCAGACCAGAGACCAGCCCAACCCAGAGCCCAGACCAGAGCCCAGCCCAGACCAGACCAGAGCCCATCCCAGACCAGCCCAGACCAGAGCCCAGCCCAGCCCAGGGCCCATCGCAGACCAGAGTCCATCCCAGACTAGAGCCCATCCCAGACCACAGCCCAGCCCAGCCCATAGCCCAGTCCAGACCAGAGCACAGCCCAGACCAGAGCCCAGCCCATCCCAAAGCCCAGCCAGCCCAGAGCCCAGCCCAGAGCCCAGACCAGTGCCCAGCCCAGAGCCCAGACCAGAGCCCAGCCCAGAGCCCAGACCAGAGCCCAGACCAGAGCCCAGCCCAGAGCCCAGACCAAAGCCCAGCCCAGAGCCCAGACCAGAGCCACCGACCAGAGCCCAGCCACAGAGCCCAGACCAGAGCCCAGCCAGAGCCCAGACCAGAGCCCAGCCCAGAGCCCAGACCAGATCCCAGCCCAGAGCCAGCCCAGCCCAGTGCCCAGACCAGAGCCCAGCCCAGCCAGAGCTTGACCAGAGCCCCCAGCCAGAGCTTGACCAGAGCCCAGCCCAGACAGAGCCCAGCCAGACCAGAGCCCATCCCAGACCAGTGCCCAGCCAGCCAGAGCCAAACCAGAGCCCAGCCAACCCAACCTAACCTAACCTAACCTAACCTAACCTAACCTATGATAAACTAAGATGTAAGACGTGAAGTAGTAGACATTTCAGTAACAAAATTTTCTCAGGACTCAAATTACTGAATTTGATGCAAACAGTAAAAGAAAAATAGCAGATTCTTGTATAGGGGCATCAATGACTTTATGAAGGGTTAGCAGTTTAGAACTAATATATTAAAGTTTGAGAATTGTGATCTGATTTCAGACTCCCACAGTATTTTGTGTAGGTGGAGGATTCATTTCTGTAAGATGTTGAATTTTCTTGGGGTAATGATATGAGGCAGACTGATGTACTTAAAGCAGTGCCACTTGTTCCTGAGCCCAGTGACTCTGAGTTGGAGATAGTTATTGAATTCTACATAAACACAAATCACTAGGTATTCATCAAATTCCAGCAGAACTTATTAAACAGGAGGTAAGACAATTCATTCTGAGAACCATACACTTTTTAAATCCATTTGGAATAAAGAGGAATTGCCTGAGCAGGGGAAGGAGTCGATCATTGTACCTATTTATAAGAAGGGTGATAAAACAGATTGCAGTAATTATCGAGGCATATCACTTTTGTCAACCACATACAGAATTCTATCCCAACATCCTTCTGACAAGTTTAACTCCATATGAGAGGAAATTATTGGGGATCATCAGTGTGGATTTAGACATAACAGATTGACTACTGATCATATATTCTGCATTTTTCAAATACTTGAGAAAAAATGGAAATACAATGAGGCAGTACATCAGCTATTTATAGATTTCAAGAAAGCCTAAGTTTCATTTAGGAGGAAGGTTTTTCTATGTGTTCATAGCCATTTCAGTCTAGCTGTTTTAATCATTTTCACTATGTTTGTCTCCCTCTATAAATTATACATTTATCAGTGCCTTTCATTCTCCTTAGCCCACTGAGACAACTTGGGCCAGAATTTCAACTGCATCATGGAGAATGCATATTGATTATGATGCAGGGGACTGTCAAGAGTGCAGAGAATATTGTGTAGGATGACAGTGTAATGGTGTGTTGCTGGTAGTGCTGTTAGAATTGAATTGACACATCTTTTATTTTACTGTCATATGTTTATGTTGTGGTTTTTAAATACTCCCTTATTAAGCTTGTGTTTTTTACATCAATGTGGAAACAAAATATGTAACAAGTTGAGAACCTGTCTAAAGTGTGTGGAACCGCGGATTCGTTACTCTGTTCTGTGGAGACAGCTTCTGGTTCCTGTTTTTTACCATGTCCGGTGTAAAATTTGAATTATGTACAAAAATATTATCAGTTTCAGTAAATTGTCATTTTGAATTCTTGTTGCAAAATTTCGTGCATCTGACAAATTATGTATTGATAATAATGATGTTAGTATCTTTTTTTAGTTTTCATTAAGATAATCTGCAAGTCACCAGAAATTATAAGCTTGGAAATTTCACAGAACCATTTAAGCTCTTTGTAAAGGGAATTAAATCTCCTGAGGTAGCTCTATAGAGGCTGAAAATAATTAAGTTAGGTGTTCTGTTTCAAGTTCAGTTGCCCAGATTTCCAGATCACTTCTGTTAGTGATGAGAAATGTTGATCATGAAGCCAGGTCCCTGTTGAGAAGCTAATAGCTGCTGGGAGGGACTGTAATAGGAAATGTATCATTCCCACTCCCAAGGAATATTGAATATCTGTATCTGGTCTAATGAGGGCGTGAGAGTTGAAAGCCCTCTTATAGGCATTAATCTTTGTTGACAGGAGTTTGACATTATTGAAGATATTTCTGTGCCAGGTTGGCGAAGACTCTTCCTAGGGTGCCAGCAGGATTCACATCATCATCATCATACATCACAGCCACCACCATGAGCAGTCGGCAGCAGTTACCACCTATATCACCAAATCAACAAAAATGTATTTAAAAGGGAAAAAATTAAGATCAACAGATGAAGAAAAACATGTCAGCTGTCAAGGCTAAGGCAAGGCTATGATGTGAAAAAAAGACCTAGAGAGAGAGAGAAAAAAAGGAACTGAGAGGAACAGTAGAAACACACTGATCACAAAGCACTAAGAAGCTTATGAACATTATCAGAAAACAAACACACAAAAGCAAAAATTGACCAACAGACTAACAAAACATATCAAATGCCAGTGCTAAGAAACTTACATAAAGTACCCACAAACAAACATACGCTTAACAGTGAGACAACAGCATACCTAAACCCAAAAGAAACTAGAGTCTTCGGGTAAGCAGTGCTGTGTCATTTGGGCCCATTGATGCAGTACCATGTTTGAGAAGACTTGAAACTTTAGTAATGCCCACTAAGTAACTAAACTAACTAACTCCATGGAGCAGAGTCCTTCTTGAGAAGCTAACAGGTCCTCAGCTAATCAAGAAATTCCCCACGTTTTATGGAACCCGAAGGTTCATTACTACATTCACAAGAGCCCACCACCTGTCCCTATCAGTAATGCCCACACATACAGAAATAAAAGGACAACTGCACTGTTACCAATAACAATAAGAAAGGAATATAAATATTTGAAAGGTGTTTCTTTTGTTATAACAAAGACCTCATCTCATTTTTCCAAAAATTTGCCTAAATTTTGCAACTGTGTAATGTTGGGAGAAGTACTTACTTCTTGTGTGCCATTTCTTCATTTACATACAAATCGAAACAAATTTATTGGTTGAGTCTTGCCTTTCAATGTTCGTGGTAGGACCAGTGTTTTACCAGTACATGTGCACTATGGATACTGTCCGTTGTTTTTATTATTACTCTTTATATGAAAGGTACTATTTTAGTGTGAATTATTGTGTACAATAAAGTATTTCCATTTACACTCCATCCTCTCCCTTCTCCTATGGACTTCGCAGTTTTATGATGTTGGTAGTGCTAGTTACCGGTATTTCTTGTACCATGTTTCTTCATTTACATGTGACCATTGTTAAAGAATTTCTTGCTCCCTTTATTGTGTGTGTGGCTTACATTTGTATAGTGTATGTATGACATACATGCAAGAGAGAATAAATATGGAAGTAGTTCATAAATAATAATGACACCAGGTGTTAGTATGTCTGCTTTCTCCAGTGCTGCTCTCAACATTTCAATCCAGCCTTCACTCATCTCTCCTGTACTTTCAACAAACCATAATGTGTCATCATGGCAGATATAAAAAATCCTAATGATCATATGCATTATGTGTATTAAGGTAACAACCACATGCCTCAAACACTGGACACTGTACATCCTCCCACATTAAAAGCACACAATGTTTCATCTGCCTACCCCATTTTTCATTCCATTGTTGCGAACGTAGAACTTACTCTGGCAGGCTCCTCACAGAGCCACTCTTCAGTCCCTGGATGCTAGAGTGAGTCCAGAACAACAATCTTGATATGAAGCATTAGGCCACCCTTGGAAGAAGAGTGATGCACATTATGTACACATGGAATGATGGCCAATCCCATCACTAAAATGTCGGTGTTCCTGCAAGAAGGTAATTATTTCCCTTTTTCCCCATAAGCTGCAGTAATCACAGTGCAAAATCCTCACTAAAAAATTGTGTATGTGCCAAATATGCACACTGTTCAATTATTAGTTACATTCCCACCATTTTCAGGCCTTCAAACCCTGTTTCGCTGCATGGTGGAACACCTCATTTCTAAAGTATCCCTTGAAATATGGTCAAACATGGAAAAAGGACAGGATGACTGAAGAAATTAAAGACGTACATCTGTGGATCTGATGTCTTACACTATTCAAATATATCACATCTCTGTGATAAATGGCCACAACCACACATCTTTCCCAAAGTTGAACACCATCTCCCTCAATGTGCTTGCCACAAACTGTGAACAAATAACATGCAAACTTTAACATGGTACTTTCCTTCCCATTCTCATTTTATGTTCTCCAATCCTCAATTTCTAAGGTCCACACATCATACTCCCACTGCTAAATTTCCTGTCTACACATAACATGAACCCTCCACAAAAAATTGTGAGACACTGACAGAAAATTGCACTCTACAGTACTCTTAAAACCAAATGCCTGTTCTTGATATTTCGTCAAAAGTATCAGAATGGAAAGAACAAAATCCACTGAATGTAGACGCTACAAGTAATGTGACTTTCAAAATCAAGATGTGAATTTGATATATCTCACAAGGCAGAGGAACCAGTTGCAGCCTCTATGGACTGGAATAATTAATCTGAAGGTTCCACACAATGTAGACAACATCCCAACTCACCACCTGTCAGCCAGTTACATAATGTTCTTCATATTAGGTGATAAAATACATATCTGAAACATACAAAGGGTTTATTAGGGGAAAACTTAACAAGAAGATTGCTAAATATCTGACAGTCAAAGTGTCCACCAATTTGTGTCTGACAGCACTACTATAAACTTGCCATTAAAATGACATCCTACATACTATTCCCAGCATTCTGTCTGTCCCTTAATTCATGCTCAATATTACATTCATCACTCCACTGTTGGATTTCTGGCCCACCTTGTCTCAGTTGGGAATGCAGTATGAAATACAGTGATGAATTTTATAAATTAAACAGAGATCCTGGCAGAGTGAAAACTATTAACATACCTAGACTGAAATGGATAGGCATATAGTGAAAATGGAGATGAACCACGTTGCAAGAACGTAACACTCCACCAGCCAGAGATCAGTAGGAAACAAAGGAAAACCTAACCTAAGGTGCCTAGATCCTGTACTGAAAAAGACCCAAAAACTCTAAAAATGACAGCATGCTGGAAGAAGCCACAGGACAGAGATTTGTGAATCACAATCATCAATGCTGAGTTTATTCAAACCAGATAGCCCCATGGTAATGGTGTAAAGAATAAGCATGCTTTACCTACCTCCAGCATCGAGCGTTTCTACATGGAGCACTGATTCAACGGTGCATGCTCTTCCGCTCTGGATGAGTCAGGGTACAGTGTGGACAAAGCAGAATATAGGTTGTATGGCAAAATCAATTTTCCTCAACAATTTTGAAACAACTGTCTGGAAAATCCCAACAGAATTATGTAAAATGTCATCCTTCCACTGTGTAAGAACATGAAATTTACAAACATTGTGATTGAGACTGCCAGGTTTGGTTCAATGCATACAGTTAGTAAGATGCATGAACTTTAAATTATGACTATGACACCCACTGCACACATAACAATTACAATCACAACCACCAACACCACCACCAACACAATTAGTAACACTTCTAACATACAGCCTAATCCTAAAATTCTTCTCTAACATTTGGAAGAACCAGTTATTAAACACATACAAATTTCTGTTATGACAACCACAACCACCCTACACATAACAATCACCACCAACATTAGTGTCATGTTCAACAAAGCAGCCTAAATCTCAATTTATCTGACAAAATTTTGGAAAAATGTCATTGTGAATTTACATATTTTGTATGTATATTACAGTTTTGCCCCTTCCTTTACACTTGTAAAATAATGCAGTTGATGTAAACATTAACAATGAAAGTGTTTAAGTGAATACAAAGCTTCTCGCCTTATAAAGCCATCACAGAAAAATAGAAAATTGCATGTGGAGGGGTGCAAGAGAGAATCAATATGGAAGTAGTTCATAAGTAATGTTTGATGACACCAGGTGTGAGTATGTCTGCTTTCTCCAGTGTTGATCTCAACATTTCAATCCAGCCTTCACTGATCTCTCCAGGACTGTCAACAAACCATAACATTTCATTATGACAGTTACACAAAAATCCTCTAGTGATCATATGCATTAATGTGTATTAATGTACCAACCACATGCCTCGAACACTGGACACTGCACACCCTCCCACATTAAAAGCACACAATATTTGGATGCTGCATATCTGCCTACCCCACTTCCAGTCTTTGGTGCAAAAGGAGAACATACTCAGGCAGGCTATTTGCAGAGCCACTCTGAGTCCCTGGATATTGAAGTGAGTCCAGACCAACAACCTTGATATGAAGCATGATGACACTTCTGGCACAAGAGTGAAGCACATTATGTACACAGGGAATAATGGCCACTCCCATCAGTTAAATGTAAATGTTCCTGCAAGATGGTAATTATTTCCTCTTCTTCCTAATAAAGTACAGTAATCACAGTGAAAAATTCCCACTAAAAACTTGTGTATGTGCAAAATACGGTGCAGGTACATCCTAAGCACACTGTTCAATTTTTAGTTACCCTCTGAATTTGAATAAGTTGAATATGAAGGTAAAATATATTGTAACATACCATCAACTAAAATGGGCTCATTAACTGATATTATTCCTTGAAGTACTACACTACAACGCAAGGTCGTGTCCAAGAATGTTGGTTGCACGATCAAGTCCAGTACACATTTATACATATTAAAAATGAATCTTCTTCATCAAAACATAGGAGCATATTGATTTTAATCAATTTTATTTATTATTATACCTGTATTATTCCACTACTTGGAATAGTAACAGACTTATAAGTATTTTATACTCATTGTTTATAAAGGAGAGGACTCTACCTCAGTATACATTTTTTATGTAATTGTGAAGCTACCTGATGATGCTCGTAATAGTCGGCTAAAACATGTCGCAGTAAATAAATCAATATACAAATATTCATGGTGTTGTGTCGTTTGGAAAGTGAAAACCAATATTAGTCACAAAACACTTGTGAAAGTAGTACAGTATTTAAAAAGCAGAATGCAAAATATCTGACAGTCAATGTGTCAATTTGTAATAGCACTACCAGAAGCATGACTAATATTTCTTTAGAGGACTTTGGGATAATTGTGACTAACATAGTATTCCATTGCACATATCCTTCCTGCCAGCATTCTCACACACTTAGCCCTACAACCTTGCAGGGCAGCACACATGGCCACAGCAACATCTGTGACACTGCGAGTGGTTCAATTTTATGTGGCTGTAGAGCCACAGACCCAAGACACATGGCTTCGAAGACACTAAAATTTGAAATTGTGTTTCCATACTGAGGTACAAACCCATTATGATATGAGCTATTACTGTCTCATTCATTGAGGCAATATTTAAAAAGCATAATGCAAATACCTCACACTCAAAACAAGTGTCAATCAATTTGTCTCTTACAATACCAGCAATGCTCCAAACACCATCCCAGTACCACTTGACTGTTGGATTTTAGGTCCAAAGTTGTCTCAAAGGAGGCCTGGTGAATGAAAGAGAGTGATAAATTGTATTAATTTTTACAGAGAGCCTAGGAAATTGAAAATTATTAAAATAGCTAGAACATGCACCAAGAATAGAGGACAAGGAACTTTGCAAAAAGATAAACCTTTCCCTCCCAGAAGGCAGCAAGAAGAAAGACAGACCCAAATTAAGGTGTTTAATTCTCTACTGAAAGATTTCAAAACTCAAGGTGACAGCACAGTGGAAGGAGGTACAAGATAAAGATCTGAGGAGCTAAATAATCAAGGAGTCCAACAACCACAATGGGCTGTAATGCCAGATGGGAAGAAGACTCTGCAGTTGGACCTATCCCAACACATGCTAATTAAACCTCACATGTCAAGTAGGGATATCCAAACAACACAGCCTATTAAAAATGGCATCAAGAATATTCACGCATTACCTACCTTCAGCATGGGTCCTTTCTACAAGGCGCATGAATGAAAAGGTGCATGCTTATCCGCTAGGAATTTGTCTGGGGACGGGGAGGAGAAACCGGAATTCATGTTTTGCAGCTGAACCATTTACCTAAACAATTGTGGGGTGGGGAGGGGGGAGGCTGCCAAATGACAACATAATTACTAAAAATGTCACATCTGCATTGCACAAGAAAAAAAGGTTACAGATATTATGACTGAGACTGCCAAAGTAGTTCAAGGGCTGCAGTTACTGAACACATACATACCAAAGCTTGTTATGACAATTACTCTACACATGTCATTCACCACCACCATTAGGACTACGAATAATATGCAGCACAAATTTCAATATTTCTGCCAACTTTTTGAAACATGCATTAGTAAACATATACCAGCTTCTGTTATGAATACGAAAATCACTGGATACATAAGAATCACCACCAACATTAGTGTAATGTCTAACATGCAGCATAAATCTGAATTTTTTCTGCAATTTCTTCTAATATCTGTTACTAAACTAGTACAAACTCCTGTCATAACTCAAACAACAAACGCACACATAAGGAAGACCGCCACCATTACTACCACCTCTAGCATACAGCCTAAGTCACAATTTATTCTCCAAATTTTGAAAAATGTCATTCTGAATTTTACACTTTCTTGTCTGCATAAAAAGGTTTTGCTTCTTCCTTTGAAATTCTAAGGTCATGCACCTGATTTAAAATTTCTCAAAGACAGTGTGTAACTCAATACAAAGCCTCTCCCCTTAACAGGAAGTCAGAGAACAATGGAAAATTTCAGGTCAAAAGATGCAAGAGTAAATCAATCTGCAAGTGGTTTATAAGAACACTTAATGTGTGTGCATCTACATACTCCTAATGCTGCTTGGTGCATTTCAATCCAGCCTTCGCTAGTCTCTCTAGTACTGTCAACAAACCACAAAACATCATTGTAGCAATTCCTGAAGAATCCTAATGAACATATGCACTGATGTGTATTATGTCATTGACCACATTTCTTCACATCTGCTCCTACCGTGGACTCCAGGATATTCACATACATGAAAGTCATGGTTTATGCAATTGATGTTGATCGAAACATGTCTGAGTTTTTAAAGTTTTAATTGTAAAATTATATATACATTACAATACTGTGCATTTTGTTGGTTACTGTATAAAGAAATTCAATACAATTTTGTAACATCCGGTAAAAATGGATATTTATGCAACGACGATTTTTTGCTCTATCGAAATTACTTTCAATATCATGCATAATTTTTTAAAACCTCAACGGTGTGGCTATGGATTCTATCACCAATTTAATGGCCACGTGTGTTTCCTTTTACAGAATCTGTAGAAGATCCATGCAAAGCATAAATTAAACAATCTCCCATCCGTAATTAATTGTGAAACTTAAAAACAACCTGAAAGTGGCCCACGTCATCAAGAAACTGGTTCCACATTCAGACACAATTAAATCTCGAAATAAACAATAGCATAACCCGAGTTCTACATATTTTTAATGGCCAGTAACATTTCCGACTCTGTGGATACGATATTTCCCTGCTCTCAGGTCTTCAACCAAGTCAGACCAGGGGCGCACCCAGGGGGGGGGGGGGGGGGGAGGCCGCAGCCCGGCAGCCCCCCCCCCCTAAATCCTTCAAAACCGAAATTTAAAAAACACAGATTTTGTTGACATTATGATATCAAAAGATTTACGTGATTTACCCTTTAGCCGAAATCAGCCACTGAAATCGTCTGATGACTACTACATTAGAATTTTGAAAGATAAATTAATAAAATTTAAAAAAACAAGAAGACAGGACACTGTGATTGAGTAATGGAACATGTAGTTATACTTGTACGTATATCGATGCTGTTGCAAACAGTATTATGTTATACTTACGATATGATTTTTATAACATAATTTTTAAAATCAAACATAAATTACATATAGCCTCAGGGTCAGCCCCCCTCCCTCCCCAGTGAGAAATTCTGGGTGCGCATCTGACCCAGACGTGTAGAACAATTTAGCTAAAACAACAGAAATTTACCTTCACTACTGGCTGAGCATCACCGAACATATACCACGCACTACCCCAGATGAACTACCACAGATTAACTGCGAACTACTTCGTGGAAGAGGGTGGTGGCCAGTAGGCACAGATTATCTAGTAGGGTAATCACTCTCCCAATTGAAACCAAACTGCTGCCTGCGCATGTGGCAGCGTAGGGCAGGCCAGTCAGCATGTGGCACGCAGGGGTTTATAATGGGGTAGTCTCAAGATTTGTTGTTTATAAAGTTTTAAGGTGACATTTAACATTAAAAAACAAAGTCTTATTTAATGTAAAATTATAACAACTAAACTTTTGCTGTATCTTATCCCACTTTCTCACCCAGTCATCATTTCAATTCACTTACTAATTACAGAAATGTTAAATTTTCGCATTTGTGACTAAACTCTGGGGTATAATAAATAGAAAAGTGTTTTTGAAGAACGTGTGATATTCTGTCAGCCAGTATTTAAATACCTTTTCAAAAACACGAACTTATTGTTTTTACTGCTTACATTTTTCAAAAACGTAACAGCCACCTCAAAATTCCTGCCACTAGAAGGGGTGACATGCGGCAAGTTCCGTACTAACAACGCAAAAATATTAGCTGCCACCGTACAAAATTGGGTCTCCCGGGATTTGTGCATCCGTGAAACACACTCAAGAAATCCCCGAAAATTAAATACAAAGATCATGGATTTTCTACACGAAGAACGACGATGAAATGTAACATTATACAGAGTGTATCTAAAATTCTTGTACAGACTTCGAGAGTGATTTCTTCACAGCAAAACATAGAAAAAAGTTCGTATCAACATATGTCCGGAAATGAGTGGTTTGTGAATTCAACTGAAAGGTTGCATGCAACAATAATCACTTAAAAAAAGGTAAAGCAATCCCATTACAGGCCTGGACAGGCCCTTAGGGTTCCAGGCGGTTGAGGCTCCCAAATTTCTAGACAATCAGCACATGAAGGTGGTAAGGTTGTCAGCCCTACGCACCGGCCGCCTTTACCCCCAGGAAATATTCCTGTCGACCCCAGGGCCATAGTGCGACCGAAAGGATTATGTCAATGAAAAATTCCAATGACACCATCAGGAATCGAACCCGCGACCTTCGGGCTTGTAGAGCAGTGCCTCAACCAACTGCGCCACCGCGTGTCCCACAATAAACACTTAGCTATGTAATATTTTACTTACAACTGACATAATACATTTACAATACACGTTTCCAGTTTAATAACTGTTGAGTTCTTATTGTTTATCAAGTCAGAATTCACAACAGATGTTCAAAATGTCTCCACCTAAATCAATGCACGCAAGGACACGTCTGATCACGGACTGTCGCACCATTTCAAAGGTCCCAGGACGGTTGCGAATGCTTTGACAGTCATAAAAAATGCGTTGGAGAAGTGTCTCTTCATTTTCAATTGGAGCTGAACACATTAGGGGTTTTAACTGTCGTCACAGATAAAAATCTAAAGGACTGAGGTAAACATGTTGTTGGGCTCTACCTCGAAAAACAGTTTGCGAACATACACTGATTTAAATTTTTTCCCCCCCTTGTTTTGGTGTGGAGAACTGACTCGTAAGATTGTCCAGGCATTTTAGATACACACTAAATTTGGCGGCCCAGTTTGTGAATTTGCACTTCGGATTTCACCCGCAACATATTTTGAATTCGACAGATCTGGTACTGGGTAAGGAATGCAGATCGGTGTAAATGGACCCATCGTTCATATCCCTCAAGCATACAGCAACCACAGAACATTTTCAATCTAACAAACCACACACACACAAAGGTCAACAGGTCAAAGTTATCTCATCTCTCCCTAGGGACTCTTCGTCATGTTACATAAAATCAACCAGTCACAGTCACATTTAAAAAAAAAACAAAGAATTTCAGACTTCAGTATGTACATTTATAAATAACGGGTATAAAAAGTAGTTAATACCAGCGTTCTCGAGAATATTACGACAAAGTTGACCAAAAAATGTGATCCATACACTGACCACATAAAAAAACGCAAAAGCAAAACAAACAACGGGGGTACAGCGGTCCCTATGCAAGGATAACAAAACTGTCCAAAAACACACGTCTCACAGCTGCACTACAGCAGATGCCACAATAAATAAACTATGCACTAAACTTTGGCAATGCTAAGACATGCTGTGTGTATTCTAAATGGGCACACATGCCGAGAGATTGACAAGAAGAACTCAAGTAGAGCAAACAAAACGTAAAATATAGCATACGAGAGCTTCTGGACATTTATGTAGGCAAACAGGCAGGGCGACTAATTCATAAATAAAACTGAGGAAACTATAGTTTATTTGACGTCGCTTAATATCTTCAGAGGTATTGCAATTACGCGGAGGAAGGATGTGTTGACGGTGGCGTGACGTAACTTTGACCAGCCAGTATACTAAGACCTGAGTGCAGTAGAATACAGGTCACCGGGTGATTCGAAGTACAGTACACTCTAAAAGGCCTTACTAGAGCTACACGACAATATTATTTGAAATAGTCTTAAACCCCACGACAGATTCTTAAAAAATAATAAAATATTTAACAAGTTTTTTTTAATCGCCTAAGATATTCATAATCCACTGGATGGATATTCTCAGGTATCAGATATCCACTTATTTTACTTGTTGCACGGAACCCATGACCACACTGCATGTACGTCAGCACTGACAGACACTGATTTTACAGTATTGTTATGGAAAATTTGTAGTCTAACGTAGTAATACCGTGTTAAAATAGTTATTTTTATGGCTGCCATCACGTTCTGTTTACAATATCAATAAACAGTCAAATATTCCGTCCACCATTACTGTATGTTTATTTTACATATTCCGGTCCCTTATTCGGACAACAAGTTATCGCATTAAAACTTTTAAAAACTGCAAACATGTACACACAAATCCAGAGGCGCACCCAAAGGGGGGGGGGGGGGGCAGCAGCCTGGCAGGCCCCCCAAAACCTAAATTTAAAAAACACAGATTTTGTAGATACGATGAGATCAAACGTTTTACGTGTTTTGCCCTTCAGCCGAAATCAGCCACTGACATCAGCTGATGTACATTCGAATTTTGAATAATAAATTAATACAATTAAAAACAGAAGATTGTATTTGTATTTGTATGTACAGTTGAACTAGGTTATAACGTCACGAAAGGGACTTAATATTTTGTGTCTTTATAAACGAGTGTTGTTATAACCGAGGAGTATGATGTTATGGTCAACAGTGAGGAATTGATTGGTACCACAGAATATCTGACGCTATAAATGAGGTGTCGCATAAACCGATGTCGTTATAACCGGGTTCGACTGTATATAAATGCAGTTACAAACGGTGTTATGTTATAGTTATACTTATGACAAGATTTTACAACACAATTTTTAAAATCAAACATAAATTAAATATAGCCTCTGGGTCTCTCCCCCCCCCCCCCACCACCACCAATGAAAAATTCTGGGTGAGCACCTGCACAAATCTGTACTTATTTTGTGAGAATTTTTATAACAACCACACAACAGTTACAATTGTTTACTCTCTTATTCATATCTTTTGGTAGCTAGTGTGTATTTTGTTTTTTGTTGTGTTCGATGTCACTGCCTTGCATGTCGTAGAAAGGTTATCAGATGTTCAGATCGAACCCGGGAAAATCAATAACAAACAAGAATACGGGTACCTCGTGTAAACTCAAATTTAACTACACAACTTTTAGTAAGAAAATAGGCACGCCTCAACACACTGGGAATTTTCATTTAAAGACTTTTGATTGCAGACTATTGAATCCAGTGACTAAAAATTTTAATAGTAATTAATAATTTTACAAAAACAAAATTCACAATAGGTACCAAAGGATATGAAGAAGAAGAAGATAGACAATTGTAAATGTGGGATCTCACAAAATAAGTGGGACCGATACGTTGTCCCGAAACGTCGGTGAACAATTACCACACGAAGCCACGTAATATCCAGAAGAACGCAGATCTCATCAACATCGCGGCGGAAGCCTGAAATCAAACCGTCTGTTGGATTTTTATGAGATTCTTTACAGGAGTTCCTCACAAAACTTTGTTCAGCAGGCGCTAGTTTCGTGAAAATCGGCGCAGTGACAGACTTATACCGTAGTGTGGGGCGTAAATAACTTCTACCCGTAATTTCCACACTTATCGACCGATATGGGTGAAATTAGGTAAATAAGACCTACATATAGCTTGTGTGAATTTCGTGAAAATCGGTGCAGTTGAAAGCATGCTTCACTTAACGGCGTAAATGAGTTTTGCCCTATTTTATACATTCCGATTCCGATTTCAATAAAATTCGGTATAGAAGATATAAAAAAACTGTCTGAATGATATGAACTTCGCGAAAAGGGCGCAGTGGAAGCCATGCTTTACAGAGGGAAGTAAATGAATTACTATTCGCGCTTTCCACATTTATTGTCCGATTTGGGTAAAATTCGGTATAAGAAATCTGCACATACTAATGTTGCTGAGCATTTGTTAGTTTCGTAAAAATAGGCGCAAGGAGAGCCATACTTCTGTTACGGGCGTAAATTAAATTACATTTGCGCTCGTACAGCAAAACCTTGTGTTTTGAAAGTAAAGAACGCCTTGGTAAAGTGTGTGCACAAATGTAACGGTTCTTGGGTATGTTCGAAGACAGAGCTGTTGCATTTAGAGCTATAAGCTTAGGTGCAAACGTGCTTCAGAACGGATTTCAGGCTTTCACCGTCTTGTAGTTGAGGTCTTCGCTCTTCTGCAATGTCACGCAGCATGGCTTGGTAGTTTGCTACCGACGTTTCGAGACAGTGTTTCTGTCCCATCTTCAAGAGTCAAGATGTTCTTGGACAGTTTGACCCTTGAGGATGCGAACGAAACGCTGTCCCGAAACGTCGGTAAGAAACTACACACCAATGCTGCGCACCGTTCCTGAAGATCAAAGACCTCCACATAATTTTACTTCAAATACTTTTTGTTAAAACAGCGTAAGAGACGGTCAATGCAGTTTCACACCACTCACCATATATTCTTAGGTTACATTTAATGCATCCAACACAGCATCTATTTTCAACTCTGATTTGCTCAGCACTTTTCTTGATAAGAACACCTGGCCTCTGTTAACCGTTAAGATCTAACTTGACCTCTGATTGGACGATATACAAACAGGTGGCTACTTGTCCTCTAATTGGCAGTTTCTCTCCCTGCGTCCCATCGACACGCGACTGCTCACGAGAACGAGGAGGGGTGTCTCACCTTTCTCAAGTGGACCGGTGGTTCGCAACATGCGTTCGGTGACACACTGGCAAGTGTTTCTAGTGATATATCACGCGGACACTACTACCACACAGTGATGTGTCTAGATTCTTTGGCATCCCGGGCGCAAAAAAAAAAAAAAAAGATACGCCACTGTGCACAAGATCCTTATTTTATCTGACAACTACAGTTCCACACGTCCCGCTGTTACTCCGCCGCGTGTGTGGACGATTGGATGAGTGGTCGACGTGAACAGGATAAACCAGCCGACAGGAAGTGGCAACCGAAATTTGTCAGATGAAATAATGATCATGTTGCTGGAAAACATCTTATTAAATCCTACTGACAGGATCGCTCAGTCATGCACTTGCTCAGATGGTATATTCCACGACTTCCCTCACTCCCAGTCCTGATTGAATCAGCCATACCATCAGTATCTCCGCGCGCCCACCCCAACTTTATGTGTTGGGTCTGGAGGGGAGAAGGCAACCGTCATGCTTTGCGCAATGTGCAGGTTTCTGCAGCCATGAAAGCAGAAGATGTGTCGGTGTTGCTAGAATCATTATCGGTTAAATTATGTGTATTCTCAAGGTATTTTAAGACATTTATTCCATTGTGACAATCGTTTGGAAACAATACATATTTTGAAAAAAATCTAAGTATTAATCTTCGTTTCATGCTGAGGATGACACACACTACATTGAAGGTAACAATCCAATGTACTTTCTGGCGGCGTTTGCAATTCATATTATTTTTCGTTAGACATTCACTCATTTCCGTTACTGAAACATGCTAAAAAGTGTGCTCCTTGCATCTAGTATTTATTAAAATATAAATGTTGGAAACAACGACCTTATAAGTACATAACAAATTACAGAAATACGTGACGTTGCTAGTAACATTTTCACCGCCATGTTGGACGCGATGTGAGTGTGCTTGATGTTCTTCTGTGAGATTAATCAGCCCATCCCTTTTGTATAAAATTTGTCTTGCACTTCAGTTGATATTTTTTGTATCTGGTACAAATTGCCTGGGAAAACGACCTAAGGATCACTAAATCACACACTCGCACAGACGGCTGATACCGTGATTTCCCTTAGTCCCTCTCCTGATGGGAAGCCGGGATAGCATAGTTGGTGTAGTGACTAGGCTACGGGCTTGGCGATCCGGGGTTCCGTTCCTGACGGAGGTAAGATACTTTCCTCTTCTAAAAAACGTCCAGACCGGCTCTGGGTAGCACACAGCCACGTTCTCAATGGGGTAGCGAGGATCTTTCTCGGGGTGTATACGGCCGAGGCGTGAAGCTGACCACGCACCCCATAGGCCTATAGTGTGCAGGATAAGAATGTATGGTGCTACTATCTACACTCATCCTGTATGCCTTCATGCGTCGGCATCATCAACTTTACCTTCTTTTTACCTGTCCTGATGGAATCGTCCATGTCCTTACTGTTCCTCCGCCCACTCACACCCCTACGTATATGGGAGGGGAAAAGGCAACCATGGTACCTTGCGAAATGCAAACTTCTCTGCAGCCATTAAAGCAGTACAAATGTCGAAGTAGCTAAAAATTTTAATCAGTTTCATCCTGTGTATTTTCAACGCCTGTCAACATGTTTATTTCATTATGCTAATCATTTAGAAACAACGCATATTTTGGAACTCAAGGTAAGTCTTAAACTAAGTAATATCCGTTTTATGCTGAGGACGATAAACACTACAATTACAGGTAACAATCCAATGTACGTTTTGGCGGCGTTTTCAATTTACGTTATTTTTCGTTAGATATTTACTCATTTACATTACTTAAAGGTGTTGAAGAGAGTGCTCCTTGCATCTAGTATTTATTAAAATATAAATGTTGATATAAATATAATAAATTGCAGATATATATAATATAATAAATTGCATAAATACGTGACGTCAGTAACATTTTGACGGCCATGTTGGGATGCGTTTGGGGATGTGAGTTATTTGAAGTGGAAAGTATGCCATCTTGAACCCAAAACACAAAAATTATACAGACGAAGGAACAACAGAATTTTGAGTCTTGAGTGTGTTTGACGTGGGGTAATAACGAACATACAAGTGCTTTAGTCGTAACCACTTACTGAAAAGTAGGGTAAGATATAATGTTATTGTGTTGCTGTGCAGAAACAAATATCTGTTCGTGCTGGAAATCAAACACCAATTCTCACATCATGTACCTTGCTCCCCAGTCTTAAAAAAACTGAGCTATTCCATCTCTGACATACAAAGAGATATGTTCTTCATTTTAACTGGTCTAACATTATTATGATGGTACAGAATATAAACAAGACAAACACACATGCATTTCATAACAGTTAATTGTCTCATGAGAAATTAGTAAGTTTACACATAAAAACTGAAAATTAAATCTCTTTCATTATTGTCTTACAGCTATTCCTGTACCTGTTTTGAATTTCGGTATGGTGCAAATGTTCCTTTGCCTGCTTCATGTTCTGACAATTGCTGGTTACTTCTTGACTGACGTACACCTAATGGTGAGTTCCTGCAAACAGATATTTGGAAATCAACACCTGCTAATTCATTCAACATTTCTTGTGAATGTTAATTCATAATCTATCTTAAGCTTATATTTCTCAAAATGTTCAAAGTCACCCATGCAGTACAAAAACTCCCAGTGCAAACTAAGCACCATGCCTGGCAATAAGAAATTCTGAATCCATCTCAATTATAGACACAAAACTTCCCTGTAACTATGTGGCAGTTAACAACACAAAATTTCCAGACACTGCAACAAAACTGTCATTGCTTGCTAGAACTTTTATCAGATTTATTTATGTTCACATTACTGCCAATTAATTGCACAAAATAGTACATAACTATTTCTTGTTGCTCCAGCCTTGCATAGGCATCACCACTGAGATAAGATGTTCTGCATTAATGGCTGTTTGAGTGTAACTGTCACATATTTTATCATATATGTATCACCTGCTACAACATCTAAAAGCTCAGACTGAATTTATGTGTTCAATGATTATGATGATTTCCCTACATAAAATTAACCCTTTGGTCTTTGTAGCAGAAATTGAGTGAGTTTTATGTGAGCTATGAGCTGCCTTTTCGTAGTTTCGATCTATTGAAGCCTCCAAATTATTAAGTTTATTTATCTTAAATACAAAACTGTCCCCATATGTACAGAAAAACCATTACACGAGGCAATACAGAGAAGTGGGGGTATAACTCAATATAATGGTTAACCTCGGCACCAGATGCAGGTAAGTGGTCACGTTTCTGTAATACCTGCTGTTTGCTACTGAAATGTGATGCCACTTTACAAACCATGCTCTGGAGTTTCATTTAATTCCTATTTTATTTCAGTTTTGAGGTTTCTGCACAAAGCCTCAGTTAATCTGTGTTATATAATGATTTGCATCAGTCTTCACTCATGTAATACTGAACCCAGGTAACTCAAATTTCACAGAAGCTCTAAAGTTTTGTTTGTCACTATTACCGCCTTACATTATAAAATGCTAACTGCACATATTTATTGCATCTGTTTCAAGGTTGTATTAATTCTGACACCCATGACCATTTACAGAGTTCACCATGAATAATTTTCTCTTTACAATGTCAATGTTGCAACATAAAAATATATAAAACTGTAACTTCTTTTGCAGTGTTAATTTTTAGCCTTAATATGCTGTTTTCTCTCAAAGATTTATCTTCTATATTACTGTTACTATTAAGTCCTGTGTTGCAGATGATCAGTAACATAATTTGAAGTGCTGAAAGGAATATACCTTTTTTTGAAGATACAATATTCAGCTACATTTCCCATGTCCCATAGGTCCTGAATTCAAATGAATTTTAATATCTCATGAACTGTGAATGCAGTATAGTATGGGACCTGCATCTGAAATAATAATTTAGGAAGCCATCCTTTATATTAAATGCATCACCATGTTACCTCTTTCAGTATATCGTGATTTCAAACTAAACTTTACACTAACAACCAAGTATTGCATTAGTATTTTAGGTTAGGTACAGGTAACTGAAACTTCTGACATATACTTCTACAGAAATTAATTTGTATACCACCATTTTGACCAGGATAGCATAGTGGGTATAGCGACTCGCTACGAGCTGGACGGTCCGGGGATCGAATCCCGGTGGGGGCGAGATTTTCAGCACCAGTCCAGACCGGCCCTGGGGCCTACCCAGCCTCCTGTACAATGGGTCATTCGCGGGGGGTAAAGCGGCCGGGGCATGGCGTTGACCACCCACCCCCATCTAGTGCCGAGGTTAAAGAAAAAGTAGAGCTATACCTCTGCTCCCACTCTGGGCCTTCATGGCCTGTTCTAGGGTGAAATTTACCTTACCACCATTTTGAAGTTACTACTGCAGGCACACATTCATGAGGGAAAGCAATATTTACTTAATATAGGTTTTCTGATTTTCACAGTCCCAGTTCAGATTGTAGTGTCATTGGTTTTGGCAAGATTTGCTTTTGTACACTGATGTGAAGTGTTACAGAGGAATCTGCTGCCTGTAGGTTCAGGGTGAACATGAGGGCAGCAGACTCCTCCAGACTGTTGACACCTGTCTAGCAACTTCATGTTATCACATTCCAGAAGACCAATATTCTGCCCTATTGTGGCTGGCAGCAAGTTGCAAGCTGGTGCACTTGCATCATCATGGAGTTTTGACAAAATTAACTTTTATAAATTTAGTAATTTTTAAAATCCAGCAATAAAATTTTTACAAAAATAAAACAGAATTTTGTACAGTTCTTATAACTTTAGTCTAAGGATTAATACAGGTTTTAATTTAATTAAATGACAACTACATTACTACCTAATCCAGCAGGGATAATTGACAAATTTGGTCAATTTACACATGGGCAATGTACTCTATGTTGCAAGGAATGTTGCTAGCACTGATGTTCATAATGAATGGCTCTTGCATTCAACAGTCAGGCCTCTCCCCAAGATTAGCCTACGATGTTCCTGTGCTGCCAGTATCAAGATGAGAACTGTAATGTGTCCCTAACTGCCGCTTTAATAAAGAAAATACTTATTAAGTTGCTCTGAAGTCACAGATTAATGACATGCATGTAGTAATAATACTCTTGATGTTCTTCTGTGAGATTAATCAGCACATCCCTTTTGTGTAAAATTTTTCTTGCACTTCAGTTGATATTTTTGATGTCTGGTACAAATCACCTGTCTACATGGTGCTTCAACCTTAGATGATTATCCTACACTGTGCAGTCATTTTCTTTTTGTAAAATGCTGTGAACATTGTAATGTGTCCCTCTAAGTTACTGGTTCACAATTTCATTTGCATCTGATTTCTCATGTCTGCATGATGTGCAGTATACAAAAATCAGCCTAGAAGTCAAACTCCAAGGCAAGGGAGTTTCTTCAGATGTAAATATTTGGTCTGTTCAATAACGGAAGCTAGGGTACACAAGTGAATGAGGCTGAGTACAGTTTTCATTCAGGCTGCACCTACAGACACCTTATGGTCAATTTTAATTTATACTACCTGGAACCAGTTCTCATAGGTTGCATTTTCCCCTTAGGTTTTATTACCACTTCTTCATATTATTAGCATTATTCGGGAATGCCAACTCAGTTCACATGTGGGTCGTGGTTTTATTCAATCTTTACAGGCAAATACCGACAGTACCTTCGGATAGGCCACGACTGCCTCTTTCCAAATATTACGTAAAACCACTAAGTATTTCCAAGTTCATGTATTGCTATCTACACACTGCGCAGGGTCCATATTTTATCTGACAACTACCGTATCTTACTTCCTGCCGCGCCTGTGCGTCATCGGATGAGTGGGGTATATGAATATGATACAAGTGTCCGTACGAAGTGGCATGTGATATGACAGGGAAAACGACCTTAGGATCACTAAATCACACACTCGCACAGACGGCTGATACCGTGATTTCCCTTAGTCCGTCTCCTGATTGGAAGCCAGGATAGCATAGTTGGTATAGTGACTAGGCTACGGGCTTTGGTTCGGGTTCTGACGGAGGTAAGGTATTTTGCTCTTCTCGAAAACGTCCAGACCGGCTCTGGGACGCACACAGCCACATTTTGAATGGGTACCGAGGATCTTTCTCGGTGTGTATACGGCCGCGTCGTGAAGCTGACCACACACCCCATATAGTGGGAAGGATAAGAATGTGTGGTGTTACTAATCTACTCACCCCGTATGCCTTCATGCGTGGACATCAACTTTACCTTCTTTTTACCTGTCCTGATGGAATCGTCCATGTCCTTACTGTTCCTCCGCCCACTCACACCCCTATGTGTACGGGAGGGGAGAAGACAACCATGATACCTTGCGAAATGCAAACTTGTCTGCAGCCATTAAAGCAGTACAAATGTCGAAGTAGCTAAAAATTTTAATCAGTTTCATCCTGTGTATTTTCAACGCCTGTCAACATGTTTATTTCATTATGCTAATCATTTAGAAACAACGCATATTTTGGAAATCAAGGTAAGTCTTAAGCTGAGTAATATCCGTTTTATGCTGAGGACGATAAACACTACAATTGCAGGTAACAATCCAATGTACGTTTTGGCGGCGTTTTCAATTTACGTTATTTTTCGTTAGGTATTTACTCATTTACATTACTTAAATGTGTTGACGCGAGTGCTCCTTGCATCTAGTATTTATTAAACTTCAGACGCTGAAGCAACGGCTTTCAATGCACAATATATTACAGAAATACGTGACGTTGTTAGTAACATTTTGACGGCCATGTTGGACCGCGTTTTTGTGTATCAGTAGTGTAAAGTGAAAATTGCGCCATTTTGACACAAAGCACTGAAATAATACAGATACAGTAACAATAGAATTATAAGTCGTGAATGTGTTAAAGTGTGCAGAAAATGACATACAAATGCTTTCATACTACACGAACGTGTTTGTTAAGTAGGAAGCAGTGCTGGATTATATGCCGCCTGTAAACCTCTTCGGTACCAGTACGTACGAAGAAGCCACTCATTTCAGTGTGCATACGACGGGATATATTTGTTGGTGTAGTGACTAGGCTATACAGTGGGCGACCGAGGGTTCGATTCCCGGCAGGAGCGAAAAAGAAATATCCTCTCCACAGTGTGCAGACAGACTCCTTTCCACTGGGTAAACACATGACTTTTCCTAAGTAATTATTGGTATCTAAATGGAAAGATCTGATGGAAAATCCAGTGTCTTGAGTGAAATAATTTGGTCTAGCTCATATGGATATTTTGAATAGCTCACAATGAGTATATTTACAGATCAATATAAATTATGATTTTCTACAGTCATATTTTCCTTTCCCTACATTAAGATTATTAGAGAAGTAAAATTTTTTTCTGCAGTTGGAAGTTTTTGTTGCCACATGTCTGCCTTCTGGAGCAACTTACAACTGATCTTTCTGTTTGTGTGCACAGGAACACAGTTCTCACTAATATGATTGTCATATTAAGTACAGTGCCACATCTATTTCCTTTGATAATGTCCCACCTCTCCCTGAAAATAACTGATCTTGATTTTTCATCCTCTTACGTGCTCTGCATATCTCATCTGACCCAAACTGACCTGACCAGACCAGTAACCATTTATGCACATCTGCTTAATGCCCACTCCTTACTAAAATGTGATGCCATTTTGCAAAGCATTTTAGTTTAATTTCATCCATATGCTATTTCTTTTTGAGGTCTGCACAAAGCCTCAATTAATCTGTGTTACATAATGATTTTCATCAATCTTCACTCATATGATACAAAACCCTGATATTTCAAACTTCAAACCAGCTCTGGAATTTGGTTTGTCACTATTATTTTCTTATGTTATAAAATGCTAACTGGACATATTTATTATATCTATGTCAATGTTGTATTGATTTTAACACAAAACCCATGGACATTTATTGGGTTTATGCTCAGCAGTTTTCTCTGTACAATCTAAATGTTGCAACATACAGTATATAGATTTGCATCCTCTCCTCTCCTATCACCATCCTCATGTCAGTGTTACTGGTAAACATTTATATGGGAAACCAACATTTACTTAATATAAGCTTTCAGGCTTTCACAGGCCCAGTTATTCAGATAGTAGTCTTGTTTGTTTTGAGAGAATGTTGGCACCTGTCTAGCAACTACATGGCATCACATTCCAGAAGACTAACAGTCTGCCATATTGTTTCTTTTCTATATTCATGCTGAATGGTTCTTGCTTTCAACAGTCATGCATGTCCCCAGGATTTGCCTACATTGTTCCTGTGTAGTCACTAGTTAATGTGAGAACTACTATCAGTGGCGGACTGGGTCTAAAAATATTGGTTGCCAGGAGACAAAGGGGGCCCACCCACAACTATAAAGCTATAATTTAATTTTTATAAGAAATAAATAAAATTTTCAAAAAATACAGAAGTGGAAAAAAAGGTAAAATTAAAATTTTTGTGAAATAAATGTATATTTTTTAGTAATTACAGTGTACATATATTGTACATATTACTGGCAGTATACAGTAGATACTAAATGTAAATACAGATTGTCATAATTGAATTTTTAAATTATTTTTTTTATTTTAAATAAATGGTGGATTTTATTAAAATTTTTTTATTAAAATAGTAATACAACGTAAATTTTAGTTGCATACAGTAATAATATTGGACCTTCTATTATATTTTCAAGCTACAAAAAGGTCATTAACATTTTTAACATATTGTCTAATGTTTAAGGGGGCCCACTTGCCATCGGGCAAGCTGACACCCTGGCCAGCCCGCCACTGACTACCATGTGTCCTTAACTGCCATTTTAATAAAGTAAATACTTATTCAGTTGCTATGAAGTTCACAAATTAATGACATGCATTTGGTAATAATAGTATTGATGTTCTGCTATGACATTAATCAACACATCTCTCCCCTTCTGTAAAATTTTGCTTCCCTTTTGGTTAATATTTCTGATGTTTGGTATAAATGATCTCTGTACATGGTTCTGCCATCTCAGTTGATCATCTTACACTGCCCATTTATTGTCCTTCTGCCGAATGTTGTAAATATTGTAATGCATTCCTCTAAGGTAATGCTTCAGAATTTCATTTGCCTCTCATTTCTCATGAGTGTGATCAGTGATTTGGCTATGTTTCACAGTCACTATGATGCCAAAATTCATGTTAGAGGTTTATGGAATATCCTGCTTGGAAAGACATTCTTATGTCTGGCAACATAGCATCTCTGCAACATAGTAAAAGGAGGTGGTATGAAGATGAAGAATAAAAAGAAACAAAATAACAAAAGATGGCAAATGCGTTAAATCAGTCAGTGTTTGTGGATATATATTGAGGTTCTAGTTATTGAATATGGAATATGCATTAAGTATTTTACATTAAGATTTTGAACACAAAAACATGCTGTTGATTGAGAAGAATATGTGAGGGTGTGCACTGTGATTAAGTTAGTGAGCTTTTGTGTGTACTTGTACTAATGTGTGATCTGTGCTATATTTGAGGTTTCCAGTTGCAGCAGCAGTAAGCTAACATAAGGAGAGGTACAATAAAACTTGTTTATTGTCACATACTAAGAATGCTGTTGTGTGTACTTCTGAAGTACAAATTGTTTATATTTTTCATTTGACTTACAAATATCTGAGGAACCATCACCTTCTACAGATAAACTATGCTCAGTGAAGACAGTTATTGTAATAAATTTGACACAGTGGAGAAGCACTAAAGAGAAGATCAGACTTATAGAACCAATGTATATTCATTTCTATATATCAAGGAATATCCAGATATATCAATATCATAGCATACATTTTTTTTATAGGTACAACAGCTGGGGATGCTAGGGATAAAAGATGATGGAAGTTGAAAAACAGTGTGGAAGATGGAATATGCTGAGTAAGATGAAAACATCTAAATATCTGTGATATGAGAAACACATTGAGAAGCATATGAAGAACCATCTTCTATGAAGTGACAACATATAGTGTGGTAGTGAGTACTGAACACAGGAGAGACACAGTGACTTTACAGTTAATATACTAGCACAATTCCAAATTCAATTCTAAATCCCAGAATGTTTGCCAAATTTGGTGCTATAGTGATAGACTAAAGGTAGGGTGAAAATGTATTGCTGATGGTTTAGTGATAGTGAAGTGGTGGACTGGAAGTACACTAATGTTGCTATAGTGATGGTCAACTGGTGCAGTGGAGATGTAGTGCTGGCATTACAGTGATGGTGAATTGGTGGAGAGGAGGTTTACTAATATTTGCATAGTGATGGTGTAGAGGTGAAATGAAGGCAGAGTGCTCATGCGGTTGTGTTGGTAAAGGAGCCGAGTGAAGGTGCAGGGCTGGACCCATAGAGATGGTGAAGTGGCGAAGTCAACAATTGCAAATGCCAGTACAATGATAGTGTAGCATGAATTGGAGTTTTAGTGCCAGTGCTAAAGTGATTGTGTAGTGTGGAGCGAAGGTGTATTACTGGTGTTATAGTGACGTATTGCGCAGTGGAGGTGTATTGCTTGTGTTAGAGTGACTGTTTAGTGTGGAGTGGAGGTGTAGTGCTGGGGTTATAATGATGGTGTAGCGTGGAGCAGATGTGTAGTGCTAAGTTTAAAGTGATATTGTAGTGTGGAGTGGAGATATACTCGTAGATTTAGAGTAATGGTGTAGTGTGGAGTGGAGGTGTGCTAGTGTTACAGTGATGCCATAATGTGGAGTGTAGTGATTGTGTTACAGTGATGTGTGTTGCAGAGTGAAGGTGTAGTGTTAGTGTTATTCTGATGGGCTAGTGTGGAGAGAACGTTTAGTGCTACTATTGTTGTGATAGTGTAGTGTGGAGTGAACATGCAGAGCTATGGTTTTAGTGAAGGTGTAGACACAGACCACATGTAGATTTGGTGTTAGAGTGATGGTGTAGAGAGCAGTGGGAATGAAGTGCTCATGTTATTGAGATTGTTTAGTGTGGAGTGGGGTCTAATGCTAACATTATAGTGATGGTGTATTGTGGAGTGGAGTGGAGGTTTAATGCTAATGTTAGAGTGATGGTGTAGTGTGGAGTGGAGGTGCAGTGCTAATGTTACAGCGAGAAGTGTAGTGTGGAGTGGAGGAATAATGCCAATGTTAGAGTGATGGTGTATTATGGAGTGGAGGTGTAACGCTAATGTTAGAGAGATGGTTTAGTGTGGACTGGAGGTGTAGTGATAGTGTTACAGTGATAGGTGTAGTGTGGAGTAGAGGTCTAATGCTACTGTTACAGTGATCAACTACTGTAGAGTGGAGGTGATAAGCTAATGTTACAGTGATGGTGTGGTGTGGAGAGGAGGTGTAGTGCTAGTACTATTGTGATGGTTTAATGTGTCCTCAAAGTATGTTGCTGGGGTTACAGTGATTGAATGGTGTGGAGTGGAGCTGTTATGCTAACGTTAAAGTGATGATGTAGTGTGGAGTGGAGGTGTAGCACTGGTGTTACAGTGATTGTGTAGTGCAGAGAGGAGGTGTAGTGCTAGTGTTATAGTGATTGTGTATCATGGAGTGGAGGTGCAGTGCCAATGTTATGCTGATAGTGTAGTGTGAAGTGGAGTTATAGTGATAGTCTTATAGTGATGGTGTAGTATGGAGTGGAGGTGTATAGCTTGTGTTACAGCAATAGGTAGTGAGTAGTGAGGTGTAGTAATAAAGTCACTGTGCAAGTGTAGTGTGGAGTAAAGGTTCATTTCATGTGTGTCAGTGTTGGTGTATTGTGGAGTCAAGGTGTGGTGCTAGTGTTATAGTGATGGTGTAGTGAGGAGTGGAGGTGTAGTGCTAGTGTTACAGCAATAGGTAGTGAGGAGTTGAGGTGTAGTAATAAAGTCACTGTGCAAGTGTAGTGTGGAGTAAAGGTTAATTTCATGTGTGTCAGTGTTGGTGTATTGTGGAGTCAAGTTGTGGTGCTAGTGTTCCAGTGGTGGTGTAGCATTGAGTGGTGGTGCAGTGCTGGTTTTACAGTGATGGTGTATTGTTGGATGGAGGCATGGTGCTATGTTATAGTGATGGTGTAGTGAGGAGTGGAGGTGTAGTGTTGGTGTTATAGTGATGGTGTATTGTTGGGTGGAGAAATAGTGCTGGGTTTACAGGGAAGGTGTAGTGTTGGGTGGAGGTGTAGTGCTATTGTTATAGTGATGGTGTAGTGAGGAGTGAAAGTGTAGTATTAGTGTTATAGTGATGTTGTATTGTGGAATGAAGGCTTACTGATGTTATATTGATGTGTAGTGTGGAGTGGAGGTGTAGTGCTAGTGTTACAGCAATTGGTAGTGAGGAGTTGAAGTGTAGTAATAATGTCACTGTGAAAGTGTAGTGTGGAGTAAAGGTTCATTTCATGTGTGTCAGTGTTGGTGTGTTGTGGAGTGGAGGTGTGTTGCTAGTGTTCAAGTGGTGGTGTAGCATTGAGTGGTGGTGCAGTGCTGGTATTACAGTGATGGTGTATTGATGGGTGGAGGTATGGTGCTAAGTTATAGTGATGGTGTAGTGAGGAGTGGAGGTGTAGTGTTGGTGTTATAGTGATGCTGTATTGTTGGGTGGAGAAAAAGTGCTGGTTTTACAGTGAAGGTGTAGTGTTAGGTGGAGGTGTAGTGCTAGTGTTATAGTGATGGTGTAGTGAGGAGTGGAGGTGTAGTGCTAGTGTTACACCAATAGGTAGTGAGGAGTTGAGGTGTAGTAATAAAGTCACTGTGCAAGAGCAGTGTGGAGTAAAGGTTCATATCATGTGTGTCAGTGTTGGTGTATTGTGGAGTCAAGGTGTGGTGCTAGTGTTCAAGTGGTGGTGCAGTGCTAGTTTTATAGTGATGGTGTAGTGAGGAGTGGAGGTGTAGTGCTAGTGTTACAGAAATAGGTATTGAGGAGTTGAGGTGTAGTAATAATGTGACTGTGAAAGTGTAGTGTGTAGTAAAGGTTCATTTCATGTGTGTCAGTGTTGGTGTGTGTGGAGTCAAGGTGTGGTGCTAGTGTTCAAGTGGTGGTGTAGAATTGAGTGGTGGTGCAGTGCTGGTTTTACAGTGATAGTGTAGTGTAGAGAGGAGAAATAGTGATGGTTTTACAGTGAAGGTGTATTTTGGGTGAAGGTGTAGTGTAGTGTTATAGTGATGGTGTAGTGTGGAATGAAGGTGGTAGTGCTTGTGTTATAGTGATGGTGTAGTGTGGAGTGGAGGTGTAGTGCTATTGTTATAGTGATGGTGTAGTGCAGAGTGAAAGTGTAGTGTTAGTGTTATAGTGATGTTGTATTGTGGAATGAAGGCTTACTGATGTTGTTATAATGATGTGTAGTGTGGAGTGGAGGTGTAGTGCTAAGTGTTACAGCAATAGGAAGTGAGGAGTTGAGGTGTGGTAATAAAGTCACTGTGAAAGTGTAGTGTGCAGTAAAGGTTCATTTCATGTGTGTCAGTGTTGGTGTATTGTGGAGTCAAGGTGTGGTGCTAGTGTTCAAGTGGTGGTGCAGCATTGAGTGGTGGTGCAGTGCTGGTTTTACAGTGATGGAGTATTGTTGGGTGGAGGTATGGTGCTATGTTATAGTGATGGTGTAGTGAGGAGTGGAGGTGTAGTGTTGGTGTTATAGTGATGATGTATTGTTGGGTGGAGAAATAGTACTGGTTTCACAGAGAAGATGTAGTGTTGGGTGGAGGTGTAGTGCTAGTGTTATACTGATGGTGTAGTGTGGAGTGGAGGTGTAGTGCTAGTGTTACAGCAATAGGTAGTGAGGAGTTGAGGTGTAGTAATTATGTCATTGTGAAAGTGTAGTGTGGAGTAAAGGTTTATTTCATGTGTGTAGTTTTGGTGTATTGTGGAGTCAAGGTGTGGTGCTAGTGATCAAGTGGTGGTGTAGCATTGAGTTGTGGTGCAGTGCTAGTTTTACAGTGATAGTGTAGTGTTAGAGGGAGAAATAGTGCTGGTTTATAGTGAAGGTGTAGTGTGGGTGAAGGTGTAGTGTAGTGTTATAGTGATGGTGTAGTTGTGGAGTGGAGGTGAGTGCTAGTGTTATAGTGATGGTGTAGTGTAGACTGGAGGTGTAGTGATAGTGTTACAGAATAGTTTGTGAGGAGTTGAGGTGTAGAATAATGTTTCACTATGAAAGTGTAGTGTTGGTAAGGTTATTTATGTTGTAGTGTGGTGTATGTGGATGGAAGTGTGGTGTAGGATTAAGTGGTGTGCAGCATTGAGTGGGGTGCAGTGCTGGTATTGTATCAGTGATAGGTGTAATGTGGTGTGAAGTGTAGTGTAGTGTTATAGTGATGGTGTAAGTGTGGAGTGGAGTGTATGTGCTAGTGTGTTATAGTGATGGTGTAGTGTAGATGGATGAGGGGTAGTGATAGTGTTACAGCAATGTTTGTGAGGAGTTGAGGTGTAGTAATAAAGTCACTATGAAAGTGTAGTGTTGAGTAAAGGTTCATTTCATGTGTGTCTAGTGTTGGTGTATTGTGGAGTGGAAGTGTGTGCTAGGTTAATGGTGGTGCAGCATTGAGTGGTGGTGCAGTGCTGGTTTTACAGTGAAGGTGTAATGTTGTGGTGAAGGTGTAGTGTAGTGTTATAGTGATGGTGGTAGTTTGGAGTGGGTGTGTAGTGCTAGTGTTATAGTGGGGTGTAGTGTGAGATGGAGTGGAGGTATTAGTGATAGTGTTACAGCAATAGGTAGTGAGGAGTTAAGGTGTAGTAATAAATGTCACTGTGAAAGTGTAGTGTGAGTAAAGGTTCATTTCATGTGTGTCAGTGTTGGTGTATTGTGGAGTCAGGTGTGGTGCTAGTGTTAAGTGGTGTGTAGCAATTGAGTGGTGGTGCAGTGCTGGTTTTACAGTGATGTGTATTGTAGGGAGGAGTATGGTGCTGTTTTAAGTGAAGGTGTAGTGTTGGTGGAAGTGTAGTTAGTGTTATAGTGATGGTGTATTGTGGTGGAGAATAGTGCTGGTATTACAGTAAGATTGTAGTGTTGGTGGAGGTATAGTGCTAGTGTTATAGTGATGGTGTAGTGAGGAAATGTAGTGTTAGTGTATAGTGATGTTGTATTGTGGAATAAGGCTTACTGATGTTGTTATATGAGTGTAGTGTGGAGTGGAGTGTAGTGCTAGTGTTACAGCAATAGGAAGTGAGGAGTTGAGTGTGGTAATAAAGTCACTGTGAAAGTGTAGTGTGCAGTAAAGGTTCATTTCATGTGTGTCAGTGTTGGTGTATTGTGGAGTCAAGGTGTGGTGCTAGTGTTCAAGTGGTGGTGCAGCATTGAGTGTGTGCAGTGCTGGTTTACAGTGATGGAGTATTGTTGGGTGGAGGTATGGTGCTATGTTATAGTGATGGTGTAGTGAGGAGTGGAGGTGTAGTGTTGGTGTTATAGTGATGATGTATTGTTGGGTGGAGAAATAGTACTGTGTATCACAGAGAAGATGTAGTGTTGGGTGGAGGTGTAGTGCTAGTGTTATACTGATGGTGTAGTGTGGAGTGGAGGTGTAGTGCTAGTGTTACAGCAATAGGTAGTGAGGAGTTGAGGTGTAGTAATTATGTCATTGTGAAAGTGTAGTGTGGAGTAAAGGTTTATTTCATGTGTGTAGTTTTGGTGTATGTGGAGTCAAGGTGTGGTGCTAGTGATCAAGTGGTGGTGTAGCATTGAGTTGTGGTGCAGTGCTAGTTTTACAGTGATAGTGTAGTGTAGAGCGGAGAAATAGTGCTGGTTTTATAGTGAAGGTGTAGTGTTGGGTGAAGGTGTAGTGTAGTGTTATAGTGATGGTGTAGTGTGGAGTGGAGGTGTAGGAGGTGTAGTGATAGTGTTATAGAGATGGTGTAGTGTGGAGTGGAGTTGTAGTGCTAGTGTTACAGCAATAGGTAATGAGGATTTGAGGTGTAGTAATAAAGTCACTGATAGTGTGACGTGGAGTAAAGGTTCAATTCATGTGTGTCAATTTTGGTGTATTGTGGAGTCAAGGTGTGGTGCTAGTGTTCAAGTGGTGGTGCAGAATTGAGTGGTGGTGCAGTGCTGGTTTTACAGTGATGGTGTATTGTTGGGTGGAGGAATGGTGCTATGTTATTGTAATGGTGTAGTAAGGAGTGGAGGTGTAGTGTTGGTGTTATAAGCGATGGTGTATTGTTGGGTGGAGAAATAGTGCTGGTTTTACAGTGAAGGTGTAGTGTTGGGTGAAGGTGTAGTGCTAGTGTTATAGTGATGGTGTAGTGAGGAGTGGAGGTGTAGTGCTTGTGTTACAGCAATAAGAAGTGAAGAGTTGAGGTGTAGTAATAATGTTAATGTGAAAGTGTAGTGGGAGTAAAGGTTCATTTCATGTGTGTCAGTTTTGGTGTATAGTGGAGTCAAGGTGTGGTGCTAGTGTTCAAGTGGTGGAGTAGCATACAGTGGTGGTGCAGTGCTGGTTTTACAGTGATAGTGTAGTGTAGAGCGGAGAAATAGTGCTGGTTTTACAGTGAAGGTGTAATTTTGGGTGAAGGTGTAGTGTAGTGTTACAGTGATGGTGTAGTGTGAAGTGGAGGTGTAATGCTAGTGTCATAGTGGTGGTGTAGTGTCGAGTGGAGGTGTAGTGCTACTGTTACAGCAATAGGTAGTGAGGAGTTGAGGTGTGGTAATAAAGTCACTGTGAAAGTGTAGTGTGGAGTAAAGGTTCACTTCATGTGTGTCAGTGTTGGTGTATTGTGGAGTCAAGGTGTGGTGCTAGTGTTCAAGTGGCGATGCAGCATTGAGTGGTGGTGCAGTGCTGGTTTTACAGTGATGTTGTATTGTTGGATGGAGGCATGGTGCTATGTTATAGTGATGGTGTAGTGAGGAGTGGAGGTGTAGATTTGGTGTTATAGTGATGGTGTGTTTTTCGGTGGAGAAATAGTGCTGGTTTTACAGGGAAGGAGTAGTGATGGGTGGAGGTGTAGTGCTAGTGTTATACTGATGGTGCAGTGTGTAGTGGAGGTGTAGTGCTAGTGTTACAGCAATAGGAAGTGAGGAGTTGAGGTGTAGTAATTATGTCACTGTGAAAGTGTAGTGTGGAGTAAAGGTTCATTTCATGTGTGTCAGTTTTGGTGTATTGTGGAGTCAAGGTGTGGTGATAGTGTTCAAGTGGTGGTGTAGAATTAAGTGGTGGTCCTGTGCTGGTTTTACAGTGATAGTGTAGTGTGGAGCTAAGAAATAGTGCTGGTTTTAGAGCAAAGGTGTAATTTTGGGTGAAGGTGTAGTGTAGTGTTATAGTGATGGTGTAGTGTGGAGTGGAGGTGTAGTGCTAGTGTAATAGTGATGGTTTAGTGTGGAGTGGAAGTGTAGTTCTAGTGTTACAGCAATAGGAAGTGAGGAGTTGAGGTGTAGTAATAAAGTCACTGTGAAAATGTAGTGTGGAGTAAAGGTTCATTTCATGTGTGTCAGTGTTGGTGTATTGTGGAGTGGAGGTGTGGTGCTAGTGTTCAAGTGGTGGTGCAGTGCTGGTATTACAGTGATGGTGTATTGTTGGGAGGAGGTATGGTGCTATGTTATAGTGATGGTGTAGTGAGGATTGGAGGTGTAGTGTTGGTGTTATAGTGATGGTGCATAGTTGGGTGGAGAAATAGTGTTGGTTTTACAGTGAAGGTGTATTGTTGGGGGGAGGTATAGTGCTAGTGTTAGAGTGATGTGGGTGAGAGTGGAGGTGTACTGTTAGAGTTATAGTGATGGTGTATTGTGGAATGAAGGCGTACTGATGTTGTTATATTTATGTGTAATGTGGAGTGGAGGTGTAGTGCTAGTGTTACAGCAATAGGTAGTGAGGACTTGAGGTGTAGTAATAATGTCACTGTGAAAGTGTGTTGTGGAGTAAAGGTTCAATTCATGTGTGTCAGTGTTGGTGTATTCTGGAGTGGAGGTGTGGTGGTAGTGTTCAAGTGGTGGTATAGCATTGAGTGGTGGTGCAGTGCTAGTTTTACAGTGATGGTATAGTGTAGAGTGGAGAAATAGTGCTGGTTTTAGAGTGAAGGGGTAATTTTAGGTGAAGGTGTAGTGTAGTGTTATAGTGATGGTGTAGTGTGGAGTGGAGGTGTAGTGCTAGTGTTATAGTGAAGGTGTAGTGTGGAGTGGAAGTGTAGTGCTAGGATTACAGCAATAGGTAGTGAGCAGTTGAGGTGTAGTAATAAAGTCACTGTGAAAGTGTAGTGTGGATAAAGGTTCATTCCATGTGAGCTAGTGTTGGTGTATTGTGGAGTGGAGGTGTCATGCTAGTGATTAAGTGGTGGTGCAGCAATGAGTGGTGGTGCAGTGCTGGTTTTACAGTGAAGGTATAATGTTGGGTGAAGGTGTATGTGTAGTGTTATAGTGAAGGTGTAGTGTGGAGTGGAGGTGTAGTGCTAGTGTTATAGTGATGGTGTAGTGTGGAGAGGAGTGGAGGTGTAGTGCAAGTGTTACAGCAATAGGTTGTGAGGAGTTGAGGTGTAGTAATAATGTCACTGTGAAAGTGTAGTGTGGAGTAAAGGTCATTTCATGTGTGTCAGGTTTGGTGTATTGTGGAGTCAAAGTGTGGTGCTAGTGTTCAAGTGGTGGTGCAGCATTGAGTGGTGGTGAAGTGCCTGTTTTACAGTGATGGTGTATTGTTGGGTGGAGGTAAGGTGCTATGTTATAGTGATGGTGTAGTGAGGAGTGGAGGTGTAGTGCTAGTGTTGCAGCAATAGGTAGTGAGGAGTTAAGGTGTAGTAATAAAGTCACTGTGCAAGTGCAGTGTGGAGTAAAGGTTCATTTCTTGTGTGTCAGTGTTGGTTTGTTGTGGAGTGGAGGTGTGGTGCTAGTGTTCAAGTGGTGGTATAGCATTGAGTGGTCGTGAAGTGCATGTTTTACAGTGATGGTGTATTGTTGGGTGGAGGTAAGGTGCTATGTTACAGTGATGGTGTAGTGAGGAGTGGAGGTGTAGTTGTGGTGTTATAGTGATTGTGTATTTTTGGGTGGAGAAATAGTGCTAGTTTTACAGTGAAGGTGTAGTGTTGGGTGGAGGTGTAGTGCCAGTTTTATAGTGATGGTGTAGTGAGGAATGGAGGTGTAGTGCTAGTGTTACAGAAATGGGTAGTGAGGAGTTGAGGTGTAGTAATAATGTGACTGTGAGTGTGTAGTGTGTAGTAAAGGTTCATTTGATGTGTGTCAGTTTTGGTGTACTGTGGAGTCAAGGTGTAGTGTAGAATTGAGTGGTGGTGCAGTGCTGGTTTTACAGTGATAGTGTAGTGTAGAGAGGAGAAATAGTGCTGGTATTACAGTGAAGGTGTAGTGTTGGGTGGAGGTGTAGTGCTAGTTTTATAGTGATGGTGTAGTGAGGAGTGGAGGTGTAGTGCTAGTGTTACAGAAATAGGTAGTCAGGAGTTGAGGTGTAGTATTAATGTGACTGTGAGTGTGTAGTGTGTAGTAAAGGTTCATTTCATGTGTGTCAGTGTTGTGTGTTTGTGGAGTCAAGGTGTGGTGCTAGTGTTCAAGTGGTGGTGTAGAATTGAGTGGTGGTGCAGTGCTGGTTTTACAGTGATAGTGTAGTGTAGAGAGGAGAAATAGTGCTGGTTTTACAGTGAAGGTGTAGTGTCGTGTTATAGTGATGGTGTATTGTGGAGTGGAGGTGTAGTGCTAGTGTTATAGTGATAGTGTAGTATGGAGTGGAGGTGTAGTGCTAGTGTTACAGGAATAGGAAGTGAGGAGTTGAGGTGTAGTAATAAAGTCACTGTGAAAGTGTAGTGTGGAGTAAAGGTTCATTTCATGTGTGTCAGTGTTGGTGAATTGTGGAGTGGAGGTGTGGTGCTAGTGTTCAAGTGGTGGTGTAGCATTGAGTGGTGGTGCAGTGCTGCTTTTACAGTGAAGGTATAATGTTGGGTGAAGGTGTAGTGTAGTGTTATAGTGATGGTGTAGTGTGGAGTGGAGGTGTAGGGCTAGTGTTATAGTGATGGTGTAGTGTGGAGTGGAGGTGTAGTGCTAGTGTTATAGTGATAGTGTAGAGTAGAGTGGAGGTGTAGTGCTGTGTTACAGCAATAGGAAGTGAGGAGTTGAGGTGTAGTAATAAAGTCACTGTGAAAGTGTAGTGTGGAGTAAAGGTTCACTTCATGTGTATCAGTGTTGGTGCATTGTGGAGTCAAGGTGTGCTGCTAGTGTTCAAGTGGTGGTGTAGCACTGAGTGGTGGTGCAGTGCTGGTTTTACAGTGATGGAGTATTGTTGAGTTCAGGTATGTTGCTATGTTATAGTGATTGTATATTGAGGAGTGGAGGTGTAGTGCTAGTGTAATAGTGATGGTTTAGTGTGGAGTGGAGGTGTAGTGCTAGTGTTACAGCAATAGGTAGTGAGGAGTTGAGGTGTAGTAATAAAGTCACTGTGCAAGTGTAGTATGGAGTAAAGGTTAATTTCATGTGTGTCAGTGTTGGTGTATTGTGGAGTCAAGGTGTGGTTCTAGTGTTCAAGTGTTGGTGTAGCATTGAGTGGTGGTGCAGTGATCGTTTTACGGTGATAGTGTTTAGTTGGGTGGAGGTATGATGCTATGTTATAGTGATGGTTTAGTGAGGAGTTGAGGTGTAGTGTTGGTGTAATAGTGATGGTGTATTGCTGGGTGGAGAAATAGTGCTGTTTTTACAGGGAAGGTGGAGTGATGGGTGGAAGTGTAGTGCTAGTGTTATACTGATGGTGTAGTGTGGAGTGCAGGCGTAGTGCTAGTGTTATACTGATGGTGTAGTTTGGAGTGGAGGTGTAGTAATAATGTCAATGTGAAAGTGTAGTGTGGAGTAAAGGTTCAATTTATGTGTGTCAGATTTGGTGTATTGTGGAGTCAAGGTGTGGTGCTAGAGTTCAAGTGGTAGTGTAGCATTGAGTGGTGGTGCAGTGCTGGTTTTACAGTGATAGTGTAGTGTAGAGCGGAGTAATTGTGCTGGTTTTACAGTGAAGGTGTAATTTTGGGTGAAGTTGTAGTGTAGTGTTATAGTGATGGTGTAGTGTGGAGTGGAGGTGACGTGCTAGTGTTATAGTAATGGTGTAGTGTGGAGTGGAGGTGTAGTACTAGTTTTACAGCAATAAGTAGTGAGGAGTTGAGGTGTAGTAATAAAGTCACTGTGAAAGTGTAGTGTGGAGTAAAGGTTCATTTCATGTGTGTCAGTGTTGGTGAATTGTGGAGTGGAGGTGTGGTGCTAGTGTTTAAGTGGTGTTGCAGCATTGAGAGGTGGTGCAGTGCTGGTTTTACAGACAATGTGTAATGTTGGGTGAAGGTGTAGTGTAGTGATATAGTGATGGTATAGTGTCGAGTGGAGGTGTAGTGCTAGTGTTATAGTGATGGTGTAGTGTGGAGTGGAGTGGAGGTGTAGTGCTAGTGTTACAGCAATAGGTAGTGTGGAGTTGAGGTGTAGTAATAAAGTCACTGTGAAAATTTAGTGTGGAGTAAACGTTCATTTCATGTGTGTCAGTGTTGGTGTATTGTGGAGTGGAGGTGTGGTGCTAGTGTTCAAGTGGTGGTGCAGTGCTGGTAATAGAGTGATGGTGTATATTTGGGTGGAGGTATGGTGCTCTGTTATAGTGATGGTGTAGTGAGGAGTGGAGTTGTAGTGTTGGTGTTATAGTGATGGTGTATTTTTTGGTGCAGAAATAGCGCTGGTTTTACAGTGAAGGTGTAGTGTTGGGTGGAGGTGTAGTGCTAGTGTTATAGTGATGGTGTAGTGAGGAATGGAGGTGTAGTGCTAGTTTAGCAATAGGTAGTGAGGAGTTGAAGTGTAGTAATAAAGTCACTCTGAAAGTGTAGTGTGGAGTAAAGGTTCATTTCATGTGTGTCAGTGTTGTTGTATTGTGGATTCAAGGTGTGGTGCTAGTGTTCAAGTGGTGGTGTAGCATTGAGTGGTGGTGCAGTGCTGGTTTACAGTGATGGTGTATTGTTTGGTGGAGGTATGGTGCTATGTTATAGTGATAGTGAAGTGAGGAGTGGAGGTTTAGTGATGGTGTATTGTTGGGTGGAGAAATAGTGCTGGTTTTACAGTGAAGGTGTAGTGTTGGGTGGATGTGTAGTGCTAGTGTGTTGGTGATGGTGTAGTGAGGAGTGAAGTTGTAGTGCTAGTGTTACAGCAATAGGTAGTGAGGAGTTGATGTGTAGTAATAAACTCACTGTGCAAGTGTATTGTGGAGTAAATGTTCATTTCATGTTTGTCAGTGTTGGTGTATTGTGGAGTCAAGGTGTGGTGCTAGTATTCATGTGGTGGTGTAGCATTGAGTGGTAGTGACGTGCTGGTTTTACAGTGATGGTGTATCGTTGGGTGGAAGTATGGTCCTATGTTATAGTGGTGGTGTAATGAGTGGAGGTTTAGTGTTGTTGTTATAGTGATGGTGTATTTTTGGGTGGAGAAAAAGTGCTGGTTTTACAGTAAAGGTGTAGTGTTAGGTGGAGGTGTAGTGCTAGTGTTATAGTGATGGTGTAGTGAGGAGTGGAGGTGTAGTGCTAGTGTTACACCAATAGGTAGTGACGAGTTGAGGTGTAGTAATAAAGTCACTGTGCAAGTGCAGTGTGGAGTAAAGGTTCATATCATGTGTGTCAGTGTTGGTGTATTGTGGAGTCAAGGTGTGGTGCTAGTGTTCAAGTGGTGGTGCAGTGCTAGTGTTATAGTGATGGTGTAGTGTGGAGTGGAGGTGTAGTGCTAGTGTTATAGTGATGGTGTAGTGTGGAATGGAGGTGTAGTGATAGTGTTACAGCAATACGTAGTGAGGAGTTGCGGTGTAGTAATAAAGTCACTGTGAAAGTGTAGTGTGGAGTAAAGGTTCATTCATGTGTGTCAGTGTTGGTGTATTCTGGAGTGGAGGTGAGGTGCTAGTGTTTAAGTGGTGGTGCAGCATTGAGTGGTGGTGCAGTGCTGGTTTTACAGTGATGGTGTATTGTTGGGTGGAGGTATGGTGCTATGTTATAGTGATGGTGTAGTGTGAAGTGGAGATGTAGTTTTAGTGTTATAGGGATGGTGTATTGTTGGGTGGAGAAATAGTGCTGGTATTACAGTGAAGGTGTAGTGTTGGGTGGAGGTATAGTGCTAGTGTTATAGTGATGGTGTAGTGAGGAGTGGAGGTGTAGTGATAGTGTTATAGTGATGGTGTAGTGTGGAGTGGATGTGTGGTGATAGTGTTATAGTGATGGTGTAGTGTGGAGTGGAGTTGTAGTGCTAGTGTTACAGCAATAGGTAATGAGGATTTGAGGTGTAGTAATAAAGTCACTGATAGTGTAACGTGGAGTAAAGGTTCATTTCATGTGTGTCAATTTTGGTGTATTGTGGAGTCAAGGTGTGGTGCTAGTGTTCAAGTGGTGGTGCAGAATTGAGTGGTGGTGCAGTGCTGGTTTTACAGTGATGATGTATTGTTGGTTGGAGGAATGGTGCTATGTTATTGTAATGGTGTAGTAAGGAGTGGAGGTGCAGTGTTGGTGTTATAGTGATGGTGTATTGTTGGGAGGAGAAATAGTGCTGGTTTTACAGTGAAGGTTTAGTGTTGGGTGAAGGTGTAGTGCTAGTGTTATAGTAATGGTGTAGTGAGGAGTGGAGTGTGTAGTGCTTGTGTTACAGCAATAGGAAGTGAGGAGTTGAGGTGTAGTAATAATGTTAATGTGAAAGTGTAGTGTGGAGTAAAGGTTCATTTCATGTGTGTCAGTTTTGGTGTATAGTGGAGTCAAGGTGTGGTGCTAGTGTTCAAGTGGTGGAGTAGCATAGAGTGGTGGTGCAGTGCTGGTTTTACAGTGATAGTGTAGTGTAGAGCAGAGAAATAGTGCTGGTTTTACAGTGAAGGTGTAATTTTGGGTGAAGGTGTAGTGTAGTGTTACAGTGATGGTGTAGTGTGAAGTGAAGGTGTAGTGCTAGTGTTATAGTGGTGGTGTAGTGTGGAGTGGAGGTGTAGTGCTACTGTTACAGCAATAGGTAGTGAGGAGTTGAGGTGAGGTAATAAAGTCACTGTGAAAGTGTAGTGTGCAGTAAAGGTTCACTTCATGTGTGTCAGTGTTGGTGTATTGTGGAGTCAAGGTGTGGTGCTAGTTTTCAAGTGGCGATGTAGCATTGAGTGGTGGTGCAGTGCTTGTTTTACAGTGATGGTGTATTGTTGAATGGAGGCATGGTGCTATGTTATAGTGATGGTGTAGTGAGGAGTGGAGGTGTAGTGTTTGTGTTATAGTGATGGTGTATTTTTGGGTGGAGAAATAGTGCTGGTTTTACAGGGAAGGTGTAGTGATGGGTGGAGGTGTAGTGCTAGTGTTAAACTGATGTTGTAGTGTGGAGTGGAGGTGTAGTGTTAGTATTACAGCAATAGGAAGTGAGGTTTTGAATTGTAGTAATAAAGTCACTGTGAAAATGTAGTGTGGGAGTAAAGGTTCATTTCATGTGTGTCAGTTTTGGTGTATTGTGGAGTCAAGGTGTGGTGATAGTGTCAAGAGGTGGTGTACAATTAAGTGGTGGTCCTGTGTTGGTTTTACAGTGATAGTGTAGTGTAGAGCTGAGAAATAGTGTTGGTTTTAGAGTGAAGGTGTAATTTTGGGTGAAGGTGTAGTGTAGTGTTATAGTGATGGTGTAGTGTGGAGTGGAGGTGTAGTGCTAGTGTAATAGTGATGGTTTAGTGTGGAGTGGAGGTGTAGTGCTAGTGTTACAGCAATAGGAAGTGAGGAGTTGAAGTGTAGTAATAAAGTCACTGTGAAAATGTAGTGTGGGGTAAAGGTTCATTTCATGTGTGTCAGTGTTGGTGTATTGTGGAGTGGAGGATTGGTGCTAGTGTTGAAGTGGTGGTGCAGCATTGATTGGTGGTGCAGTGCTGGTTTTACAGTGATGATGTATTGTTGGGAGGAGGTATGGTGCTATGTTATAGTGATGGTGTAGTGAGGAGTGGAGGTGTAGTGTTGGTGTTATAGTGATGGTGCATAGTTGGGTGGAGAAATAGTGTTGGTTTTACAGTGAAGGTGTATTGTTGGGTGGAGGTATAGTGCTAGTGTTAGAGTGATGGTGTGGTGAGGAGTGGAGGTGTAGTGTTATGAGTTATAGTGATGGTGTATTGTGGAATGAAGGCGTACTGATGTTGTTATATTTATGTGTAATGTGGAGTGGAGGTGTAGTGCTAGTGTTACAGCAATAGGTAGTGAGGATTTGAGGTGTAGTAATAATGTCACTGTGAAAGTGTGTTGTGGAGTAAAGGTTCAATTCATGTGTGTCAGTGTTGGTGTATTCTGGAGTTTAGGTGTGTTGGTAGTGTTTAAGTGGTGGTGCAGCATTGAGTGGTGGTGCAGTGCTAGTTTTACAGTGATGGTATAGTGTAGAGTGGAGAAATAGTGCTGGTTTTACAGTGAAGGGGTAACTTTAGGTGAAGGTGTAGTGTAGTGTTATAGTGATGGTGTAGTGTAGAGTGGAGGTGTAGTGCTAGTGTTATAGTGAAGGTGTAGTGTGGAGTGGAGGTGTAGAGCTAGTGTTATACTGATGGTGTAGTGTGGAATGGAAGTGTAGTGCTAGGATTACAGCAATAGGTAGTGAGCAGTTGAGGTGTAGTAATATAGTCACTGTGAAAGTGTAGTGTGGATAAAGGTTCATTCCATGTGAGCTAGTGTTTGTGTATTGTGGAGTGGAGGTGTCGTGCTAGTGTTTAAGTGGTGGTGCAGCAATGAGTGGTGGTGCAGTGCTGGTTTTACAGTGAAGGTATAATGTTGGGTGAAGGTGTAGTGTAGTGTTTATAGTGAAGGTGTAGTGTGGAGTGGAGGTGTAGTGCTAGTGTTATAGTGATGGTGTAGTGTGGAGAGGAGTGGAGGTGTAGTGCAAGTGTTACAGCAATAGGTAGTGAGGAGTTGAGGTGTAGTAATAATGTCACTGTGAAAGTGTAGTGTGGAGTAAAGGTTCATTTCATGTGTCAGGTTTGGTGTATTGTGGAGTCAACGTGTGGTGCCAGTGTTCAAGTGGTGGTGCAGCACTGAGTGGTGGTGAAGTGCTTGTTTTACAGTGATGGTGTATTGTTGGGTGGATGTAAGGTGCTATGTTACAGTGATGGTGTAGTGTTGGTGTTATAGTGATTGTGTATTTTTGGGTGGAGAAATAGTGCTAGTTTTACAGTGAAGGTGTAGTGTTGGGTGGAGGTGTAGTGCCAGTTTTATAGTGATGGTGTAATGAGGAGTGGAGGTGTAGTGCTAGTGTTACAGAAATAGGTAGTGAGGAGTTGAGGTGTAGTAATAATGTGACTGTGAGTGTGTAGTGTGTAGTAAAGGTTCATTTCATGTGTGTCAGTTTTGGTGTATTGTGGAGTCAAGGTGTGGTGCTAGTGTTCAAGTGGTGGTGTAGAATTGAGTGGTGGTGCAGTGCTGGTTTTACAGTGATAGTGTAGTGTAGAGAGGAGAAATACTGCTGGTTTTACAGTGAAGGTGTAATTTTGGGTGAAGGTGTAGTGTCGTGTTATAGTGATGTTGTAGTGTGGAGTGGAGGTGTAGTGCTAGTGTTATAGTGATAGTGTAGTATGGAGTGGAGGTGTAGTGCTAGTGTTACAGGAATAGGAAGTGAGGAGTTGAGGTGTAGTAATAAAGTCACTGTGAAAGTGTAGTGTGGAGTAACGGTTCATTTCATGTGTGTCAGTGTTGGTGTATTGTGGAGTCAAGGTGTGGTGCTAGTGTTCAAGTGGTGGTGTAGCATTGAGTGGTGGTGCAGTGCTGCTTTTACAGTGAAGGTATAATTTTGGGTGAAGGTGTAGTGTAGTGTTATAGTGATGGTGTAGTGTGGAGTGGAGGTGTAGGGTTAGTGTTATAGTGATGGTGTAGTGTGGAGTGGAGGTGTAGTGCTAGTGTTATAGTGATAGTGTAGTGTAGAGTGAAGGTGTAGTGCTAGTGTTACAGCAATAGGAAGTGAGTTGAGGTGTAGTAATAAAGTCACTGTGAAAGTGTAGTGTGGAGTAAAGGTTCACTTCATGTGTATCAGTGTTGGTGTATTTTGGAGTCAAGGTGTGGTGCTAGTTTTGAAGTGGTGGTGCAGCATTGAGTGGTGGTGCAGTGCTGGTTTTTCAGTGATGGTGTATTGTTGGGTGGAGGTATGGTGCTATGTTATAGTGATGATGTAGTGAGGAGTGGAGGTGTAGTGTTGGTGTTATATTTATGGTGTATTGTTTGTAGGAGGTATGGTGCTATGTTATAGTGATAGTGAAGTGAGGAGTGGAGGTTTAGTGATGGTGTATTGTTGGGTGGAGAAATAGTGCTGGTTTTACAGTGAAGGTGTAGTGTTGGGTGGATGTGTAGTGCTAGTGTTATGGTGATGGTGTAGTGAGGAGTGAAGGTGTAGTGCTAGTGTTACAGCAATAGGTATTGAGGAGTTGATGTGTAGTAATAAAGTCACTGTGCAAGTGTATTGTGGAGTAAATGTTCATTTCATGTTTGTCAGTGTTGGTGTATTGTGGAGTCAAGGTGTGGTGCTAGTATTCATGTGGTGGTGTAGCATTGAGTGGTAGTGCAGTGCTGGTTTTACAGTGATGGTGTATTGTTGGGTGGAGGTATGGTCCTATGTTATAGTGATGGTGTAATGAGTGGAGGTGTGTAGTGTTGGTGTTATAGTGATGGTGTATTTTTGGGTGGAGAAATAGTGCTGGTTTTACAGAGAAGGTGTAGTGTTGGGTGGAGGTGTAGTGCTAGTGTTATACTGATGGTGTAGTGTGGAGTGGAGGTGTAGTGCTAGTGTTACAGCAAAAGGTAGTGAGATGTTGAAGTGTAGTAATAATGTCACTGTGAAAGTGTAGTTTGGAGTAAAAGTTCATTTCATGTGTGTTAGTGTTGGTGTATTGTGGAGTGGAGGTGTGGTGCTAGTGTTCAAGTGGTGGTGTAGCATTGAGTGGTTTTACAGTGATGGTGTATTTGTTGGGTGGTGGTATGGTGCTATGTTATAGTGATGGTGTAGTGAGGAGTGGAGGTTTAGTGTTGGTGTTATAGTGATGGTGTATTTTTGGGTGGAGAAATAGTGCTGGTTTTACAGTGAAGGTGTAGTGATGGGTGGAGGTGTAGTGCTAGTGTTATGGTGATGGTGTAGTGAGGAGTGGAGGTGTAGTTCTAGTGTCACAGCAATAGGTAGTGAGGAGTTGAGGTGTAGTAATAAAGTCATTGTGCAAGTGTAGTGTGGAGTAATGGTTCATTTCATGTGTGTCATTGTTGGTGTATTGTGGAGTCAAGGTTTGCTGCTAGTGTTCAAGTGGTGATGTAGCATTGAGTGGTGGTGCAGTGCTTGTTTTACAGTGATAGTGTAGTGTAGTGCAGAGAAATAGTGCTGGTTTTACAGTGAAGGTGTAATTTTGGGTGAAGGTGTAGTGTAGTGTTATAATCATGGTGTAGTGTGGAGTGGAGGTGTAGTGCTAGTGTTACAGCAATGGATAGTGAGGAGTTGACGTGTAGTAATAAAGTCACTGTGAATGTGAAGTTTGGAGTAAATGTTCATTTCATGTGTGTCAGTGTTGGTGTATTGTGGAGTGGAGGTGAGGTACTGGTGTTTAAGTTGTGGTGCAGCATTGAGTGGTGTTGCAGTGCTTGTTTTACAGTGATGGTGTATTGTTGGGTGGAGGTATGGTGCTATGTTATAGTGATGGTGTAGTGAGGAGTGGAGGTTTAGTGTTGGTGTTATAGTGATGGTGTATTGTTGGGTGGAGAAATAGTGCTGGTTTTACAGTGAAGGTGTAGTGTTGGGTGGAGGTGTAATGCTAGTGTTATAGTGATGGTGTAGTGTGGAGTGGAGGTGTAGTGTTAGTGTTACAGCAATAGGTGGTGAGGAGTTGTGGTGTAGTAATAAAGTCACTGTGAAAGTATAGTGTGGAGTAAAGGTTTATTTCATGTGTGTCAGTGTTGGTGTATTGTGAAGTCAAGGTGTGGTGCTAGTGTTCAAGTGGTGGTGTAGCATTGAGTTGTGGTGCAGTGCTGGTTTTACAGTGATGGTGTATTGTTGGATGGAGGCATGGTGCTATGTTATAGTGATGGTGTATTTGGGAGCAGAGCTCTTATGCCAATAATAGAGTGATGATGTAGTGTGGAGTAGAGGTGTAGTGCTAATGAGACTGTGATTGTGTAGTGTGGAGGGGTAGCGTTGGTGTTAAGAGTGATCATGTAGTTTGAAGTGAAAATGTAGTGCTAACGTTACAATTATGGTGTAGTGTGGAGTGGAGGTGTAGTGCTAGTGTTACATTGATAGGTGCAGTGTGGAGTGAAGGGCTAGTGCTGGTGTTAAAGTGATGGTGTAGTGTTGAGTTGATGTGCTATTGTCATAGTGATTGAGTAAAATGGCGTTGAAATGTAATGGTGCTGTTGCAGTGTAGGTGTAGTGTGGAGCCATGCTCTTAGTTTAATGTTACTCTGATGGTGTAGTGTGGAGTGGTGTTGTAGTGCTAATGTTACAGTAGTGTTGTAGAGTGAAGTGGAGGGATAGCATTAGTGTTACAGTGATGGTGAATTGGGAGTGGAGGTTTAGTGCTAGTGTTATAGTGATTTTGTAGTGTGGAGTGTAGGCATAGTGCTAGTATTATTGTGATGGTGTAGGGTGGAGTGTGGTGTAATTCTGTTTGTGTTACAGTTCACAGGTGTAGGTTGGAGTGGTTTTAAAGTGGTGGTGTAATGTTGAGTGGAGGTGAAGTTTTAGTGTTATACTGATGATGTTGGGTGGCTTCGAAATGAATTGCTGCTGTTACAGTAATGGTCGAGTGTGGATTGGAGGTGTTTTGTTATTGCTACAATGATGGTGTAGTGTGGATGGAGGTGTAGAGCTAGTGTTACAGTGATGGTTTAGTGCAGAGTGGAGGGGATTTGCTGGTTTTATAGTGAGGGATCTTCTAATCTTATACTGATGGTGTATTGCTGGGTGGATGTGTTGTGCTAAATTTAGAGGGGTGCTGTAGTGTCGAGTGGATGTGTAGTGCTAGTGTTACAGTTATAGGCGAAGTGTGGACTGTAGTGCTAGTTCTGGTGTTAAAGTGATGGTGCAGTATCGAGTGGAGGTGAAGTGCTAGTTTTACAATGATTGTGTAAAGTTAACTCAATGTGTATTGCTAGTGTTAACAGCAATCTTGTAGTGTAGAGCAGAGCTATTTTCTAATGTTACAGTGATGGTGTAGTGAGGACTGGAAGTGTAGTGGCAGTGTTATAGTGATGGTGTAGTGTCATGTGGAGGTGTAGTGCTAGTGTTATTGTGATACTGATGTACCATGTGCTTATATTTTTAATTTGTGTTACAAATATCTCAGCAACCAATAACTACTTTAGATGAACTGTGTTATCTTAAGTTCCTTCCAGATATACGAATAAAACTCATGTGTTCATTTTGTAGTGACAACAGCTGAAGCTAAAAGGAAGGAAGGGTGATGGAAGTTGAACAAAGGTGAGGAAGAAAGAATATGGCAAATGAGATACAGTCTTGTGGGATATGACAATCTTATTTTTTGTTTATGTAGAATCATTTTACACAATGTCGTAGTGCCCTTTACATGCTTGTTACTGTGTTTCACATAGAGGTAGCTGTTACCAAACACTGGTTGCATAAGGCCCAGTTTTGGTGTAGATGTCATAGTGCCCCTTACATTCTTCTTACTGTTTCGCATAGAAGTAGCTGTTACCAAGCACTGGTTGCATAAGGCTCAGGTTTGGTGTAGATGTCATAGTGCCCCTTACATGCTTGTTACTATGTTTCACATGGAGGTAGCTGAAATCAAACACTGGTTGCATAAGGCCCAGTTTTGGTGTAGATGCCGTAGTGGCGCTTACATTCTTCTTACTGTGTTTCACATAGAGGTAGCTGTTACCAAACACTGGTTGCATAAGGCCCAGATTTGGTGTAGATGTCGTTGTGCCACTTACATTCTTCTTACTGTTTCGCATAGAAGTAGCTGTTACCAAACACTGGTTGCATAAGGCCCAGATTTGGCGTAGATGTGCCCCTTACATGCTTCTTACTGTGTTCCAAGTAGAGGTAGCTGTTACCAAACACTGGTTGCATAAGGCCCAGTTTTGGTGTAGATGTCATAGTGCCCCTTACATTCTTCTTACTGTTTCGCATAGAATTAGCTGTTACCAAACACTGGTTGCATAAGGCCCAGATTTGGCGTAGATGTGCCCCTTACATGCTTCTTACTGTGTTCCAAGTAGAGGTAGCTGATACCAAACACTGGTTGCATAAGGCCCAGTTTTGGTGTAGATGTCGTAGTGCCACTTACATTCTTCTTACTGTTTCGCATAGAAGTAGCTGTTACCAAACACTGGTTGCATAAGGCCCAGGTTTGGCGTAGATGTCGTAGTGCCCCTTACATGCTTCTTACTGTGTTCCAAGTAGAGGTAGCTGTTACCAAACACTGGTTGCATAAGGCCCAGTTTTGGTGTAGATGTCATAGTGCCCCTTACATTCTTCTTACTGTTTCGCATAGAAGTAGCTGTTACCAAACACTGGTTGCATAAGGCCCAGATTTGGTGTAGATGTCGTAGTGCCACTTACATTCTTCTTACTGTTTCGCATAGAAGTAGCTGTTACCAAACACTGGTTGCATAAGGCCCAGATTTGGCATAGATGTGCCCCTTACATGCTTCTTACTGTGTTCCAAGTAGAGGTAGCTGATACCAAACACTGGTTGCATAAGGCCCAGTTTTGGTGTAGATGTCGTAGTGCCACTTACATTCTTCTTACTGTTTCGCATAGAAGTAGCTGTTACCAAACACTGGTTGCATAAGGCCCAGGTTTGGCGTAGATGTCGTAGTGCCCCTTACATGCTTCTTACTGTGTTCCAAGTAGAGGTAGCTGTTACCAAACACTGGTTGCATAAGGCCCAGTTTTGGTGTAGATGTCATAGTGCCCCTTACATTCTTCTTACTGTTTCACATAGAAGTAGCTGTTACCAAACACTGGTTGCATAAGGCCCAGATTTGGTGTAGATGTCGTAGTGCCACTTACATTCTTCTTACTGTTTCGCATAGAAGTAGCTGTTACCAAACACTGGTTGCATAAGGCCCAGATTTGGCGTAGATGTGCCCCTTACATGCTTCTTACTCTGTTCCAAGTAGAGGTAGCTGATACCAAACACTGGTTGCATAAGGCCCAGTTTTGGTGTAGATGTCGTAGTGCCACTTACATTCTTCTTACTGTTTCGCATAGAAGTAGCTGTTACCAAACACTGGTTGCATAAGGCCCAGATTTGGCGTAGATGTCGTAGTGCCACTTACATGCTTCTTACTGTGTTCCAAGTAGAGGTAGCTGTTACCAAATACTGCTTGCATAAGGCCCAGTTTTGGTGTAGATGTAGTGCCACTTACATTCTCTTACTGTTTCGCATAGAAGTAGCTGTTACCAAACACTGGTTGCATAAGGCCCAGGTTTGGCGTAGATGTCGTAGTGCCACTTACATGCTTCTTACTGTGTTCCACATAGAGGTAACTGTTACCAAACACTGGTTGCATAAGGCCCAGTTTTGGTGTAGATGTCATAGTGCCCCTTACATTCTTCCCACTGTTTTGCATAGAAGTAGCTGTTACCAAACACTGGTTGCATAAGGCCCAGGTTTGGCGTAGATGTCGTAGTGCCACTTACATGCTTCTTACTGTGTTCCAAGTAGAGGTAGCTGTTACCAAATACTGCTTGCATAAGGCCCAGTTTTGGTGTAGATGTAGTGCCACTTACGTGCTTCTTACTATGTTCCACATAGAGGTAGCTGTTACCAAACACTGGTTGCATAAGTCCCAGTTTTGGTGTAGATATCGTAGTGCCCCTTACGTGCTTCTTGCTGTGTTTCACATAGTGGTGGCTGTTACCAAACACTGGTTGCATAAGGCCCAGGTTTGGTGTGGATGTCACAGTGCCCTTTCATGCTCCCTAGTGTGTTTCATGTAGAGGTAGCTATTAAAAAATACTGGTTGCGTAAAGCCTAGGTTACGGTGGAGTATTAGATATGTGATAGGAACACCACAAAACAGGAAGTGGATTGGGAACAGTTGACTGCTGCCAGTTGTTTTGCAGGTGAACTTCAAGAAAAACAAGTGTTACCCGAAACTCCTTATGGTGGTGCTGCTGGTTACTGGAAGGAATTGGGTATTGCAGCTGTCATCGAAACGTAGGAAAGCAACAACTGTCCATCTCTGAGAGAACAGGATACCACTAAAGACTGGAAGGTTCCTCATTTGACACATATTATTCCTCAAAGTTTAAGTAGTGAAGCTGTGTGTTCACCAGTATTGAATCAATGTCTTCTCAGAAAGAAAAAATCAACAATTAGAAATGATGATTTTTTATGGGCTTAAGACAGATATCAAGTTTGAAAATAAAACAGACTACAATTAATTCTTTGTGCATATTTCATCAGAACATTAGAGACCTCAAGCATAAAATGGATGAATTAATATGTACGTGCATGTTACATAGTTGTGATCTTAGTCCTCATATTATTTGCTTAACAGAGCATTACTTAACAGAACATAATCTTATAATGATGAAACCTAATAACTACTACTTAGCTTCTAAATATGCATGTCAATCTCATACTGGAGGTGGTGTCTGCATGTATATTAAGATAAACTTGGAAAGTACTGTAATTGACTTAACACAGTATTGTATTGAAAAAGTAATTGAAGTTTGCGCAGCCCAAATCAAAGTTAGTAATCATTTTATAATATTATTATGCATATACAGATCTAGTGGAAATTTTGGTGAATTTGTTGAACAACTTGATCTAATCTTAAAATATTTATATAAATCAGAATTAGAATTTGTTATTTGTGGTGACTTCAATGTAAATTTTTAATTGATTCTAGTTCTGCACAGCAGCTAATCTTCCTATTGCAATCTCATAATTTGTTTCATATAGTGGACTTTCCTACCAGAAAGACTAAAGACTCTGGCACAGCTATTGATAATATTTTCATTGATTTCAGCAGATTAAATTCATTCCAAGTATTTCCTTTCATTAATGGGCTTTCTGATAATGAAGCTCAATATCTTTGTATAAATAATATTTTTAAATGCCAATCAGGAATAAATACGCTTGTTAAAAAGAGACTAATAACAAAGTCTGGTGTGCCAACTTTCATTGAGTTACTCAAAATTGAATCCTGGGATACTGGAATACTAGGCAACAAAATAAACTGCATGTACCTTCTGTGAGATCTTCCACAATACAGAGGCATATATTATTCATCTGTTAAAATATTTAATCACCTTCTGCAAAATATTTCAAAACGTCATAACAATATACATATTTTTAAGACTATGTTAAGGAATTATCTTGTTAAGAATGCTTTTTATTCTATTGACAAATTTCTTTCTAAAGATTGTAATAGTTAACCAGCAACAAATAATTTTTCAACTGGTGTTGCACTCCTTTTGTATTTCATTATTATTAGCAACATATATGTGTATTCTGTATGTCCTTTATTCAACTTAATTTTCAAATGTTGACTTGTTATTATTTATTGTAATCCATATATATATATATCTTGTCTTAATGAGTGAATATGAATTATCTTGTTATTTACAGTGTTTTACTAATTGTATGTAACTTTGTATCTCATTGTTTTGACTTGATTGCCAATTACAATCTACTCTGTTCTTGACGAATTCCATATCCATTCCTACTTACGTGGATGTTGGATCGGTGAATGTATGTATGTATGTGTGTGTGTATGTATGTATACTGTAGAATTGTGACAGTCTACCTTAGAGTATTGCTGCTAATGCCCCCAAATAATTGAAATATTCCACATTCCCCACAGATAAATGACCACATGACATGATCCTGCTGATCAGAGTTCATGTTGTGCAGCAGACAATTACAGTGAAAATCTTCGGCATTACCGACGCTACCTGTACCATTTGATTAGAACTATACAAACTTACAATATATTTCAAGGCAGTTGTTTACAATGCACTACGTCCCCGTTCCCAATAATTTAAGTAACCATAAATAACGTTTTAGCCTCATATTCAATGCTGCCTTACGCACGAGACATTAGCTATCACAATCACGCGCCGTTAACTGCTCAGATCATAAAGGAGGTTGACTGCGCAATGAACTCATGGATACTGTGGACCACAGATTACTACTACCTGTGGACAGAATTGACCGATTACACCACGGATGATTAAAACCAACCCAAAAATCACACTATGCGTAGGTTGCTGCTTCAACCTACTGCGAACCACGTGAAAACCTGAATACTGTACAACAGTGGATAGATGGCAGAGCAATCGCTCAATTATTACTGCCACCTATAACTGTGAGTGACACTATGACGTGGTAATACAAACACTGCTGTGGATGGAATACGAAGATGCAATCAATAAAAAAAAAAAAGCTAATTACATGAAGCAGTCCAAGTCATTACGATGGGAATAGTAATTGTATTGTTTCATTTGTTTTTGTGCTTCATAAGCGAAAGTGTAATTAGAGGTCTTGTATATCGCACACATTGTAGCCTAAATATCTTCATGTGTTTCGGTAATATTTGATATGGGAATTCTATAAGATAGATTATCGGTGGTCGTGTTCGTGTCTGGCCACTTCTATCAAATGGATGTTTTATATAAACATTTATCTTTCTCTTAACTCATGTGTGATATTTTTCGTGTGTGGTATCCGTCTAACGAAATCAGAGAAATATCTGTCCATGTAGTGAGATATAGTTATCGTTTGTCAGCATTATTAGCAATATAAATATGCATAATAACTGTGTCTTAATAATTCGTGAGGAAAGTGTGTAGACCAATGTGGAATTTACATTTAATTACTATACACTGAAGACGTATTTGCTTGTAAAATGAAGTGAAGGAAATTTTTTTCCTAATTTTTTCCTTTCTGCTTTCTCTCATTCTAACTTATTTCTTAGATTATTTATATTCTTATACCTTTCTCTTCCGCAAACAAACATGATCCTCCACATTTGTGTAGACAAAGATATATTGGATTATTGCGACAAAATATCACGACTTTAATTCACAAACAGCTTACTCATGGGAAGGCTCTCACTTGCGGCACCAAAGTGGTCGTATGAAGCTAGCAATGGAAACAACTGATGTAATGATGAATAAATTAATTTTGAGGGCGAAATGTGAGTGTTGCTGTCCGGTACACATTCACGTATTTACAGTCGTCTTGTAAACGAAATTCAGAGTATCACTGATCAAAAAGTCCCATTATCGTGTAAGTATGTAGATAACTCCTTCGCGTTTAAATAAGCGTACTTTGTATGCGAATATAAATAATCGTACAGCGAATAGACCCTAGCTAATAAAGTATAGTGTTGACTCACGTTCTGAGCAATTTCCACTGTTCCACACACTAATCTCCTTAACACGTAACACAGTAGGCCCTGCATAGTTCACATGTCAGTCCGTCCACTCAGCGTCGTGAATACAATCTGTAACGTTGCCAAGGATGTAAGGAAACACGTACGTTTGCTGCATATACAGCTTCCTGTAATTCCTGCAAAATAATTAGTTGTGAAGTAGAAGTTTCTGTACTTATGCCTATTCAACTATATATTGAAACTTGTAAAGGAAGTATAGACGTTTCGTAATTTTACAGACCTGGTTATACACCCAAAGTATCACATAAGTAATCGATGATATTTTTACATATCTGTAAAATAACAAAGTAAAAAGCCCATTTACATAAACATTTTTGGCTCTCAGTTCAGTACTGTAAAATAAACTTAATAAACCATTATTATTATTATGCACTTTGGGAATACATGTTTATTGTTTACCTGCTAAAAGTGATCGGCATGAATTAAGAGCTCTTCGCGGAGTTGTTTCGGATTTACACATGACTCACTCATACGAGCATCGGTGTGTGTACAGACAAAATGATGTTTAGAAGTTCTGAGTCGAAGAACGTGAACTGAGTGGAAAAGGACTAGGTGAAAAGGAGGAACGCGATAAACTGATAGGTAAATAATACGATTTGCTAAGACTGTGTGACGGATGGCGAAAACAATGAGTTACTGTTGTCTTTGGTTTAGTGTGACGCCAACTTCTGGATATCTTATTTAAAGGTAGCAATTAGCTCCCAGTAATACGATGTTGTCCCTTGCTACATGTTAGGCCTGTATACGAATGTGTGGGTCTGCACAACCAACACAGAAGTATGCAGACTATTAACGTATCCAAATCTTACTTTTCCTGCCCTCTCCTATTCTATCCCATTGGCGCACCCAAGGGGGGTGGGCTGCCGGGCAGCAGCCCCCGCCCAAAGCGAAATTAAAAAACACTGATTTTGTAGACATGATGACATAAAAGGTTTTACGTGATTTGCGCTTCAGCCTAAATAAGCTACTGAAATCAGCTGATGACTAGTACACTGGAATAGCAAAAACTGTAATAAAAACTCACGAATCTGTAGATATTTTTTCTTTTTCAGTTAGTTTTAATTTTCCCTGTAACATAACTCGATGCTGGCTCGGAGACTTTGACATGATTTTCATAGCATGGTTTTTAAAACCAAACATAAATTACGTATAGCCTTAGGGTCAGCCCAACCAAAGAAAAATTCTGAGTGCGCCTATGCCCTAACCAATCCTATATTGTATCATATCTCATTTTGTAGCACAACGTAAAGATTCATAACAACAGTTAATTCTAGTTAATCAAATTCTTTTACGAATATTAGGTTGGGCAACTCCATTGCCTGAAGTATGCTGATACACAAGAAGTATCGGTAGTTAGCTCTACTCCCATTTTTGTGTGGTTTTTTTTTTTACCGTTACAACGACAGACTTATTATCGCTTATTTATATTTGTTATCAGAAGCAACGACTGGAAGCGAGTCACGAACGGTATGATGGTTCGCTTACTAGCCTAATATTGAAAAATCCTGGGTTCTGTCTTACCATCACCACTATATCCTTCCGTCGTATGCCGTGTTTCGGGTATTCCTCAGAAAATAGACAATAAGGCTGTCCAACAAAACATTAACAGTGGATATAATAAAATTGGGACATTATCATCGAATTTCTCTGTCACTCTAGCAAGGACTCGGCTAAGTTCTCATATTAACTGCATGCTCTAACTGTAGGCTAAGAAAATCAGCCAGCTGTGTTGTCTAAAGTGATCTTCTGTATATCTGAAACACCGGACATTTTTGTATTAGTTCTGACTGTACCCACATCATTAGCGGCATGAAAAATTCAGATGGCAGTAGCGGTAGGCAGGCAACCAACTTATTAAAGCTGGGAGAGCACATCCTCGTACAGCGCTAATAGCTTCCAGTAAATTATTAACTGAAAGAGATTTCCACCAGTAGACTCTAGGCCTAACGTCTATTTTCAATATTTTTTTACTAAGCGCATCCCATTTGCTGTGCAAGTACATGGCTAATATCGTCTGTGTATCTGTCCATGCCTCTCTCTCTCTCTCTCTCCTCTCTCTCTCTCTCTCTCTCTCTCGCTTTTTAGAAGCGCAAATGACCATGAATATTTCATTTAAGCAGAGTTCTCTGGCAGCACATACTCCCTGTCCCAGGAGTCCTGTGCTGGAACAGACCGTAAAGTAATAATGATAAAAGGCGAGTAGCACTAGCTACTTACAAGGGATGGAAAAGGGTGTATGGTACTTTGGGAGGTAATGTATTGGTTATGCCCCAAAACAAGTGTAGACCAACGCAGAAGAGAATAGCATAAAATTGATTTCCTTTATTTATCTTCCCTGTACAGTGGTTAGTATTCTAATTTCTTAATGGGAATGAATTGATAAGTTATTCCCAAGAGTCAGATCTGTTAGCGAAGGCTACACATTCGATCCTCGTATTTTCATCATTCCGCCATACGGGAATCATTCCCCCCCCCCCTCCCCCCGTCATGAGATATGAAGCACTGTGAGTACTTTGTTCTGACGTGCATATTAAAGGTTTGGTTAGTGGAAACTGCGAGACATGGTAATCTTGCACTTTCTGAAGACAGCTCAGTTGCAAATCTGATGAGAAAGGCGCAGTCAGGAGCGACCAGAACAACGAGTGTATTTTGTAAGATTCTGACGATGGTATGCGTGATTCCAGGCTTCCGCCGCAATGTAAATGAGGTCAGCGTTCTTCTGGGATTTTACGCAGCATAGAGTGGTAAATCCGTACCGATGTTTAAGGACAACCTGTCGGTCCCATCTGATTTTTAAAATTTAATATAATATATAACATATATTATATAATAATATGTATGTTATATATCTGTGCAATGGTTCAAAACCTTCTGCAATATTTCGGTGTATCTGTCCTTTGTAATGCACCTTTCTGAAGATGGCCACATCAGTAGCCGAAACTTGTAGGAGGTATACGGTGTGTATAATATAATTTCATACACTTACGTGCTTTTGTTGGTTTTGATATCATATCTAATTGCTCAATGTACGGTTATGGATCATTTAAAATCGTACACTTTTTTCATACTGGGGGCGGGAAGAGATCCCGTCTCCGACACGTAGTGTTTTATGAATCACTTATTGTGTTATTAACTTTTAACACAATGCTATGGATATATTCCATTAAGTAGATGATTCTAAAAGAAATGAGTCCTTGGGGACTAGATTTATGATAAATAAAAACAAGGGAGGTATGTACTATAAACGTAACACTGAAGCGCGTTCGCTTAACCATTGTTGCCGTGGAAAGCAATAAGTATTATATATTATGAGTGTGTGTGTGGCCTCAGTTATTCAGCATGCAATGCGCATGCTCCGTATTATAGGCTACTGTCATCTGTGGCCTCTCTAGCGCTACCACATTTTTCCACATTATCTCATAAACGGCACGATTTTCGAAAAAAAAATTATTGAATAAAAAATGTGTTCTGATTTTATCTACAAATTTTCTCTGACACATCTCTCATTTTAAGAAGAATTGAGCGAGATATTATCATACATGTACATAGGTCTTCATGTAAAGTACCCGCTATTCTTGTCAGATTTTAATGAAAATTGAACTTTCTCGACAGATTTAAAAAAAATAATCAAATATCAAATTTCATGAAAATCCGTCCAGTGGGATAATAATTGTTTCATGCGGACGGACAGACACACAAACGGACGGACAAACAGACAGACAGACACAGACAGACAGAGACATGACGAAGCTAATAGTCGCTTTTCTCAATTTTGCGAAAGTTAGTAATGACAGGTTCATTATTAGGATCCTTAAAATAGCAATAATAATGGCCGCACTATTAGCGGTGTTTTAACGCCTATAGCCTCACAGAGGTCGCAGATTCGAATACCTTTCGAAGCAAAGGCTTGTATCGGCGTTTCTTTTCTGTGTTGATACAGTATTGTCTTGTGTGGGTACAGGCTACGCGAAAACCGATGGATTCCTAAAAATTCTTGCAAAGTTTCATTGCTACAGATTTAATTCTGAATGTGAATAGGCCTGGGGTCGTTGTCTTTGACATTGGAATGATGCTGATAGTACTTCTACTACCACTCCTCCTCCTCCTACTACTACTACTACTACTACTACTACTACTACTACTAATAATAATAATAATTATTATTATTATAAGCTACTTTTTAGCCGATCGCAGGATCCATATCACGTATGACGTGCACTGCCTTCGACCATTCGAACAGTGAGGCTGTGGTTTCTAATCCAATTGGGGGTATGGATGTGGGTAGATTTAGAAGTACTACCAAATACCCAAGTTTTGATATTTTTAAGAGATAATGCTGAATTACAACAAGCCATGAGATTGAACTACAAGAGAAACTGCCTAGATACATGCTCGTAAATGGAGCAGAATGAAGAAAACAAGGTGGCTGAAAAATGGTCACTATACGTGGCCATATTCAGACAGTTCCCATATAATAAGGGAAATTACATAAACATAAAAATACCAGCCAGTTCAATAAAATAAACCACGAGGTTCTAGAGACTTGATGTGGCATAAAATGTAACTGATGTTAAAATCTCGGTATATATATATATATATATATATATATATATATATATAATATCGTATAGGTTTAAAAACAATTTACTGTAGAATCTTTCGCTTTTTCTTCTGTTTATAATAGTCTATCCGTGACGTTATGTCCTAAATTATCTTACTGTCTTATTATGGTCCCATTCCATCCTCCAGGTTATGCAGCATATTCTCTCATGTCTGTATGTTACAGCAGGCCTTCACTGCCCGTTCAGCAGGCGGAATCCCTATTTTTCTGTCCAGTATAATGTGTTTTAGCCGATCCCGTTGGCCGCGCGGTTAACACGTGGGTCTGCGGCCGCTTGCTTGCTGGGATTGCGGGTTAGAATCCCGCCAGGGAGCATGGATGCCTGTCTCTTGTGAGTGTTGTTTGTTGTCAGGTAGAGGTCTCTGCGACGAACCGATCACTCGTCCAGAGGAGTCCTGCCTAGTGTGGCGTGTTTGAGTGTGATCTCGAAACCTCAGCAATGAGGAGGCCTAAGCCCACAAGGGCTGCCGAGCCATGAAAAAAGTATGTTTTAATGCATTCGTGTTTCTTAGTTCCGACAAACGGTAGTGTATGGTGTGTGTTTGTTTGTTTGTGTGTGTGTGTGTGCGTGTGTGGGCCCTTCCTTCCTGTGTACTGTGCTCATTTCTAAGGTTCTGTCACGTTCTGCGGAAACCTGGGTTTGCCTGAGGGGTTGAATTTTCTTATTATTTGATGTCAAACAGTGAATGTAGATCTAGTCTACGTTTAGGTGCTTAAGTTATACCATACCAACGCTGTCTCCGGGTTTCTTCTTAACCTGAGCAGAGAAGGTGAATAGACCTTTCAGCAGCATGAAATATGCCAGAACAATTCTTGGAGAATTAATGGGAGAAGAAATAATTCCGGGTTGCTGACAGAACCCGGAGCGGATCGACAGAAGGTTGCAAGGCGCCCGCCAGGGAGTTGACCTAGTGGCCAATGGCGTCACAGACACACCCCTACTGCGTGGGGGCTAAGACGACATCCGAACCAAGGGTGGAAGGGGTAAGAGGCCACGAAAGGGCAAAGAAAATGGCGGAAGTGTGAAAAAAGTAGCAAAAAAAATGCTCGCCCTCGAAAGTGATGCGGAGGCTGTTGTGCTGCCGTCCAGGCTGCAGCAACAGAAGTGTCATCCACAGTCTGCCGAGCAGGGAATCTGGTGCGACAACAAACTGGACGTGAAAGAAAGAGTGCAGAGTCAGAGAATCTTTACGTTTTCACTGCGATGATTTGTTTTTGGAAAGGAAATTTATTCTGATAGGTATGTAGTGTAATGGTGTTGTTTTCGAAATATTTCGTTGCGTGCCAACAGTCCAGTCACTTGATTATTTTATACCTCACTCAATTTTTGTAATACCTGCTCAAAATCCCTTATAAAATTAAGTAAAAAAATTTTAAATTAAATATTTCAAGTCTATCACACATGTACACTGCTTATATCTTGTGCCTAGTAAGTTAATTATTTCTACAATCAATAGTAATTTTGCGCGCTTAAAAACGACTAGGCCCTAGTGAAAAGGCTGTCAGGGCGCAGCTCTCTACGCAAGCATCAAGGCTTGCATTCCTACGCACATAAATCGTGTCAAATGTCCATAGACAGGAGATAACATCTTCACGTCGGCGTCTGTTGCAAACTGCTTGCCAACCAAGTGTGGTTTGTAAGTGGCTCAAATAAATGGAAATCGCCGAGCTTGATATCGGGACCAAAAGGAGGGTGGTCCATAACCTCCCAGCCACAGTCCGTTTGGCAGTATGCGGTCCGGCGATTGCCATGTTTTATGTTACTCCATGAAAGGGATCCTTTTAAGAAGTTAATGTCGCTCAGCAGGCGAAGAAATTATCTGCCTTTATGCAATACAAAGATTCGTTAGGTAGGCTACTGTGTCTATAAGAATCTGCCACTGGGCCAAACCGTAAACCTTAGGTCGTGCCTAAGAACCCGTTCATATCAAAGGCGTCTTCTAAGGTGTAACTAACTACATAACTAAGTGATTGCCTAACTGACTGACTTAGTAACTAACTAACCAACCAACCCCATGGAGCAGAGCCCTTAAGAATCTAACAGTTCCACAGCTGGTCAAGAAATTTCCTTCATCGTACTTTATTCTATAATTTATCTATTATCGTGATTATACACGAGAAGTGAAGAATAACAACGATAATTTTACAGTTTTAATATTAATTTTAATACTCTTATCATATGGTGTGAAGTGACAGTGCAGACTAAACACAGTGAAGGTGGTGATTTAACATTTATACAATGACCAATGTTTAGACGTGTTTATATACAAGCAAGTTTTCTGACACCCCTGAGGATGGCTTCATGAGGAAGCCGAAACATATGTAGGGTTTTACTAAAATATTTTAAGAAACCGTATAGTGTTTTTTAAAATAAAATAAACAGTGCATTCAGTTGGTGACTTAACAATAAATTTCCTTCATTTTGTGGAAACTGGAAGTTCGTTAGTGTGTTAACAAGTGCCCGCCACTTGTCTCTCTTCTGAACCAAACCAATCCAGTCCAGTCCAAGTCACTATCCTATTCAGCTCGTGCCGCCTGGTGAACACTCAGTGTTCGTTATAAAAACGAATCAGTTTATGCTGTATAAAGAGAACTCGATGTTTGTTCTAAGATCCATACAAAACACATAAATGCACTGTGTTGGCAAAACATGAAATGTTTTAATGTTAAACTTGGTGTTATATATGCAAATATCTAACCTAAACTAAATCTAACCACTAGGCTTTAAAGGGTTAAAAGAAAAAAGCGCCGAATTAATCCGCAATTTGGTGTAGCTACATTAAAATAACATTATCACAAGCATAATATTCAAGATGAGGGTCTATTGTCCCGTTCTGTCCAAATTAGAATTGTTGTTGCTTCAGAATCAGTATGTTGGTCTACATAACATACAGGTACGTAATAATCATGTGATAGTGCCTGAAGATGACACAGTTTCATAAAAGAAACCATTACAAGGTGAGTTTTATATAAACTTAGTTTTAGCGGTATTTATGGTATGTGGCCTTTACACGTTCTGAACACACTGCTTGACTTGCAGGGTAGACTTGCCGGGTGCTGGCCTTTCGTAGTCGCACATTCGTTTGACGAGCAGAAACTCTTCGATGTGCCCTTGGCTTACTGCATACCGTAATGCCAAGTTGAGTATGTCTGTCAAGACCTTCCTTGTGTGTTCGAGTGTTTGTCTGCGCACGTAGGTCCATGTGTATGTGTTTGTATGCATGTCTCTACAGTGTGTTCCTTTCATCGCTGCCTTCCACACCACATCTCTTACAGACGGATGCAGCCTTTCTACATAAATAAGCTACCGTCCTCGGTATGGCGATAAAAGAAAGACTAGATATGCGTGTGTGTGCAGTGCGTGCGCGTGTATTTCTGTTTATGCATTTATACGAGCACATGTGTGTGTGTCTGTGTATGTATGTGTATATGTGTTTATACGTGTATTTTTATCACTATGTGTGTCTGTGTATGTATGTGTATATGTGTTTATACGTGTGTTTTTATCACTATGTGTGTCTGTGTATGTATGTGTATATGTGTTTATACGTGTGTTTTTATCACTATGTTGTCTGTGTATGTATGTGTATATGTGTTTATACGTGTGTTTTTATCACTATGTGTGTCTGTGTATGTATGTGTATATGTGTTTATACGTGTGTTTTTATCACTATGTGTGTCTGTGTATGTAGGTGTATATGTGTTTATATGTGTGTTTTTATCACTATGTGTGTCTGTGTATGTATGTGTATATGTGTTTATATGTGTGTTTTATCACTATGTGTGTCTGTGTATGTATTGTATATGTGTTTATATGTGTTTTACACTATGTGTCTGTATATGTATGTGTATATGTGTTTATAGTTTTTCTATCACTATGTGTGTCTGTGTATGTATGTGTATATGTGTTTATATGTGTGTTTTTATCACTATGTGTGTCTATGTATGTACGTATTTGTGTATGTATGTATGTGTGTACGTGTGTTTGTGTACGTGTGTGTGTATATGTATGTGTAGTGACAAGAACAGAGTGAAAGCAAAGAGAAGAATGAGTTTCAGAATGGAAAGTTGGGTATGTATGGGGAGTCAGTGAGTCAGTGCCATCTGTAACAGAGAATCTTAGATTCCCGCATGTGTTTCTACACAAGAGGATGAAGCCTTGGAAAATAAATTAGAAAGGTGCCGGGTCACGGCTACCTTTTGCATGCTTTATGCTGAAAGAGCTGATTGAAAATAACGTTGTAAATGATGTATATGTTGGCGTGCCTGCAGACTTCTACTTTCAGTGAACACGTAAAACTAGGAGGTCCATCCCTTCGTGCAGTCATTACAGACATTCAGTAAATACGAAAAGAAAACACATATGCCTTGAACTACAAACCATTACATCATCCCCTCTTTCCATTCAATATGACCGTACTGTATGTTGACGTCATTAGTGAACTTTGCAGAAAGTGCGTTGTTAAATGAGACGTTATAATAACCTCTCTCTTTCGCTTGACAGCCAGAGCCTTTTCATCTGTCTTTCTCATTTGTTCCTCGCCAGTGTGATGATTTGCTCTCATCCCTGAGGACCGGCACCACAGACACACACAGACACACACACAACAAGACAGCGGTTTAATTTGAACCGCAAGGCTGACGCTTTCTGTTCTGTCTCAGGATTTTAATTTGCTGTACCACCACCATCGCCGCTAGTGACTCACTTTGACCTGCTGGCCTTCTGTTCTCTTCTTCATTGTCAGAATCCTGTACTGCTACGCGAAGACAAACACAGTCCTTCCAGCATTAAATTGAATTCTTCAAATATTATTGGCCTTTATTGGTTCGGATTCAGAATTAAATTGTAAGACATTTGGTAGGACTTCTTGGATGCTGGATCGGCATATCACAAAAGTCCTGCCTAAAAAAGGCCAACACAATCAATAAATTTTAGAACATAATCCACAGCAAGTAGGATTCTAATTGGCGGTCGCAGATTTCGAGCTGCTTGAAGCAGCGTGCGCCTTACACCATACCGCCACTGCATTTTCTTCTGTCCTGTACATAATCAAACCTTTCAGACCCGAATTTTCAATACAGCAACTAAAGTTATATTTTCAATGTAAACTTTGTCCCTGAATTTTTGAGGAATTTAAAAAAAAAAGTGAAGAATCTCCACCCGTTTAAAAAATCACAAGTGTACATCCGGTCTCGCTTTGCATAAATTAAGAATTTAAATTTAATTAAGCATCACAATGAGTAGGCAAGACACGAGTGGAGATAGGTCTGCAGATCCTCGTGTTTTTAACCTCAGCACTAGTTACAGGTTAATGCTCAGTTTCAGGTGACCTTCGCTTTCTGTCCTTCGGTATCCAGTGATAGGCGGCTAGGCAAGTCTTAGAGACTGTCTTAGAAGTTGAGTAAAATTATAACAAATTTGGGCCCAGAATGCCGGTCTCTGCACACGAAGCAAGCGCGCTAACTATGTAGTTCGGTATTAATGAAGGGGAAGTGAAGACATGTTAGCGTGCTTTATCGCCAGGGTATGACAGTGTTTCTCAATACGTGTGTCGTAGGCCTAAGTGTACCGCGACATTTAGAATTCGTATGCGCTAATAGACGCACATCTTTAAAAACAGACCAACTAATGTGGCACAGGAGTGAAATCTTTTTCAGATTACGTCTCTCATCAGTCCACGACGACAGCTATTCTTTGTTAGATTGATGATAAACATAACGTAATTTTGAAAGCATATTATCTTATGCTTAACTACGTGTTTAAAACGTAAAATTTCATTATGTTTTACTTTTCTTTAGTTTTGTTTTTTTTTAATGGCTCGACAGCCCCTTGGGGGCCTAGGCCGTCTCATTTTTCGAGACTTCACGATCACACTTTTAGATACACCACATTCGGTAGGACTCCTCTGGACGAGGGACCAGCTCGTCGCAGAGACTTTAGTTTTGTTACCTAATAAACATTCCTAACCCTGTAAACACTAAAATCAAACTGAGTCGAATTTATAGATCAATTCCATACCGAGCAGTAAACACACTGCTGCTATGGAAATAATAGCTGTATGTTCTTAGAACCATCCAGAACACTTAAATAGGCTACACTGTGTGGGCAGACCTTATAATTTTTTAATGTCAAATTGAGGGTATTTATAGAAACCACTGGAACTACAAGGCCTAAACTTAGAATTCTCTCTCTCCCTCTCTCTCATACTTGACAGGTTTCATTCTTCCTAAAACGGTATTTGTCTTAAATATTTCTGCACTAGTGTTTCAAAGGAATTACAGCAAATATAAACTACAGCAGATATCTAAGGGTAATACACATAAGCACCCCTACATAACAAAATTCCATTATAGCATACAATTTGAATGCCACGAGATACTGAAGTACATTTGTGCTGCTAGGTTGAAAGGTTGAGTAACAATGGAGTATAGGCTTCAGAACATTACAATATTACAACGTTACTGCCAGTGGAAACAAAGTTCATATAATCGCGTTGCACATTAGTTGCGAACAGAAGAATAAATACGGCGTGAATGTCTGAGGAATGAAAACGAAGAATGAACCGGAAATGGGAAACAATACGACAGGGCACTAAAGGAGACAAACGTCCTGCATTATATTCTGCAGATATGTGGAGTGAAGGGTCTGGAGGAAGAGGGTCCTATGTACCGATGTCCTACACTACTTGAGGATAAAGTGATTAATTTCGTATTGCAAATCTTCACAGTAATTTCAACACACAATGTAACTTGTTTCAATAAATATCTGAGACAAAATCAATTTCATTTTAGACGAGATTTAAAAAGTTTGCAAGTGTAGTAAAATTGGTGATATTGTGACAGTAGCGTATCACAGTATTATTACTGAACTTAAATCGCTGTGACGTTATTCCCATGATTACAAGAATCCATTAGGGCAGCGCTCTTTGACTGAACGTAGAAACACGGCGCCAGACCAAAAAGAAATTCTTAACATACAGCACCAGTACAATCGTATTCTGAATGCAATTTACAGGATTTGACATACATGCGGAAATCGGAATTTTGCTACAAATTATGAGGTGGCATGTCAATTTTGAGACTAATGATCAATACCATCAGCACTGTGATCTATAAAACCCGGTTAACAATACATTTTAATGAACGTATTATTATCACGTCTGGCGTCGAAGAGAACGTTTATTTTATCAGAAAGGAATTGGGGTATTCAGATTCATCCATCAGTCCTTTTAAAAACTTTAAATAAATGCATAAAAGTTTATAAATTTAAGTAGACTCAGTTGGGCAGGACATGTCTTCCGGTTAAATGAAAGTGATCCTGCAAGAAAAGTGTTATTAACTGGGCCAGGGGGACAGCGTCCAAGAAAAAGGCCTAAACTACGTTGGGAGAAAGGTATTGAGGAGGATGCAGCGAGAGCAGGGTTCAGAAACTGGAAGAAACCCGCAGCTAATCGTGAGGAATGGCGGAATCTCTTGAAGGAGGCTTTGGCCCACCGCGGGCTGTAACGCCAATGGAAGAAAAAGAAGAAATAAATGCATAAAAACCTACAGAATATATACTTTGCCGTATTTAGTTACTACAGGTAATTTTTGTGTCCGTGTGGATACCTTCACTACATAATTAAATCTTAAACCCAGTGGAGGTATCCTGCAAGAGATTTCGAAAAATGATTTTGTAATATAATTGAGGTTGCTGTTTTCTCTGGTAGGCTCAGAGTTATTCGACATATTAATGCTGAACCAGTGCATCAAACATTACTCTTTCTGTTACTGTATTGTCACTCTATTTCAAGATAACATGACTCTCACCGTCTACATTATCTGAAACACATTACGCAAAATGGGAGCAGTTCGAAAGTTTCGCTCATTCCTATCGGTTGGAAAGATGGCAACAGAGATTATTCTTCTAAAACACATCATGAGGAATAGACTGAAGCGAGGGAAAGAAATAAAAGAAGATCGGTACCATTAACTTTTGGCTCTTCCCTACCCACCCTTTAAAAAAAATCTCAAGCAAATCCATTAACACGAGAAACAAATGACGACGGCGATGCGGCGTATCGTGTCAACGGGTAATTTAGCTTTGTCACAGTCGTTAGAGAAAGAATTAATGTCTTTTTACTTCTGGTTTCTTCTTTTCTTTTATTCTTTTGAAAATATACATATTAAAGTCACTCCATTTATTGCCTGCATAATCTGTTTTATCTTTAGAATATTTTTCGGCAGGGAAGGAAATTCTACCATACGTCGCCTGCCTCCTCAAGAAAGAAATGGAATGGAATGTTTTCTTATTATTCCTTTTGCGTCTGTTGAGGGAAGGAGAGGATTTGTTGGATGATTAAGGAACTGGAACAACCAATTTTTTCTCCCGAAACAAATTCGCTAGCTGAGTAGTTGTTCTACAGGAAGTTTTGTGTCAATAGTCAATGATCTTCATGTGTCGAGTCAATAGTTGCTGATGTACAGAATGTTTCGAGGCAATAGTTATTTATCTACTGGATGTGTCAAGTCAATAGCCGTTGATCTACAGGATGTGTCTAGTCAGTATTTGTTGATCTACAGGATGTTTCGGGTCACATGCCTACATTAATGTTCAAGTGACCGAGACATAAAAATGATCTGTTTAAGGTTGAAGTACAGAAGCTGCGTTGCTTAATTAGAAATGAGCCGTTGGGTTCTACAAAAGCTTTTGTACTTGCGATGTGTGTTACATGTTCACAGACGTGCCATAGAAGACTTCAGCAAATTAAGCCCCGTCCACGACGTCACTTTCCCGTTTCGTCTTTAAGACGTCTTTAATAACACCATCCTATCTACATCTAGCCTCCAAGCGACATATACGACCACGTTTCTCAACACAATATCTTGTACCTACGTATTTATCATGTTCACACTCATGTTATTCTGCCATTTCATTCTTCCTCAGTTTCGTCTGCAGGATAATACTAGGCGAAGAGAACAAATTATGTTCTTAAAACATCCTCAGTGTCTGTTAATCCCTTACAGTGAGATGTCAAGCTGCATGTAGATCAACAACAACAAGAAGTGAAATTCTAGTCGTGACTCAAATTTTGGACATCTTCCATCTTCTCAAGCTAACAGGCTAACAGGCCCACCAAAGTAGGTTCTCTCATTTCCCTGTTCCACCCGAAGACGGAGGCAGATCTAGAGTCGGAAACGTTGCGAAGTTTTAGCATTACACGGTGTAAAATATCTAGACTTTTAGTCACTACATACACTACGGACCATTGTCAAAATTCTGTAACTCTTTAAAGCCCAGTATTTACTATATGTTCCACCAAGTAAAACATTAATTAGTTCTGAGTTCTGTCCAGAGTGTATTTGTGTATTTCATATGGCTGTCATAACAAACAGAGCTTACTTTTCTATACCCCATTAACTTATTAGTTTTTATAACCGCGATGGATTTTAAATATAATGCAGGTTTATCTTAGTCCTTAAAGTGTTAAAGCTGAATTAGTGAAGTTATACCTCTGTATACTGTAGGCTAGTGTCTGAGTTTCAAATGTGATGACAAAAATGTAAGGAAACGATGCAAATATCAGTATTTGGATTCAAAGGAAGGACTTTCAAAATACGTAAATATAATTCAACAGGGAGCATAAGTTAATAAGTGACGCGTCTGTGTTCATACTTGTGATTCTACTACAAAGTGTCAGAATTTTTAAAACATTGCAGTTTTCATACTCATGGTTTCTGAACGACGGACATTAGACATGCAACAAGAAACAAGCATTCGACCGAACATTCCATTAAAAAGAGGGGAGCTCGGTTACACAGAATCAAGACATGAAATTCCACACAATCGAATTTAGAACATAACCACAAGTATTTCAGAAGCGAGGGTTGGATTAACAGAGATTTCAAGGGAGGAAAGAACTACCCTCAAAAGTCCTCCCCACAGATTTTTTATTCTCCCCTCTCAAACTATCATAAATTGTCTCCTTCCCCTATTCTTGACAAGAAAGAACACAAAGTAATAAAATAAAAAATGAAGGTGAAACGAGCGTTTAATTATGTAGAAATGCTGCGGTCATCAAAATAAAACCTCGGATGCTGATTTGCCCTTTCCACTGTTCAGTCCGCTACAGTGATTCTTGCGACTCAGGGGGAGGGGCACACAAATTGGATTTTCTACTTGGTGGAGGAAGATGACTATGAGGGCTCGAATCGTAACGGTGACGTAATTCTGCATGCTGACTTACTTTTGTTTCTTCAGTTCAACGTACGCGCCTCAAGCCCCAAGGACACGATATTGGTCACAGCCCTGTAAAGCCCAGTGGTTACTGTATGTACCATAACGCATAACATTCCAAAATTGTACGTTCTGCCCATACAGTGTATTTGTGTGTTTTATGTGGATCCCAGAACAGACGGTGATTTTTTCCCTACACAGGATTAACTGAATATTTTATATAATCTAGACGGAGTGTTAACTGCGCAGTACGCAATTTAAGTTTAACTATAATTCAGGTTAATAATTGTCTTTAAGGGGTTTAAAGAACAATAAGTTTTCTTGTGGCTTCTTTTAAGGCTGCACCTAAGCGTCTGATTTTTGGAATGGTTTTGATAATGTTGTTCCTGGGCCAAGGATTATACGTTCTGGTCTTAGAAATAAGTTTCGCTCTCTGGCCGCTTCGCCGTCGGAAAATATAAAGAGCTTTATAAAACTGACTCACAATTACAAAAAAATTGATTAGATCATTACGGAGTTTAACGTTTAAAGCACTTTAATTAGTATATTTGTCATGTACTTGAAATTTTAAAATTTTTACCTGTTGCCCACAGAACGTTTTTTGTTTATTCTATGATTCTAAACTAAGCAGCAGTTATTGTCCTAAGCAGCACTAACCGAATGAATGTTCGCTCATCTGGGATATTAGCGGCATAGGTTAATAGTTGGTTACCGAGTTCGGGAAAACATTCGGCGCCATCTTCAAATGTCAAAGGTGCTTGACACTTTGAATATAGGACAGACAGGTTCTCGTGAAACGTGGCAACCAAATTAGTACCAACCTACAACGCGTAACATACAGCAGAACGAAGGTCTAAGCTGCATCAAGGCGGAAGCCTCAAATTCAAATTAACGGCTTAATTTTTGCAATGCAAAAACGGCGTGACTTCTGCCAGGTAAGAACTTTTTAAATATCAGCTCGATATATTTCATGATTCAAAGAGTGAAAGACAAAACCGTAATGGTCATTTGCGACTGCCAACACATGCATTGTACGACTAATTAAAAATGTCTGCTGTTGCGAAGCTCACTACACTGTCGATGTTTCGCTGAACCGTGTTTAATATAATAATAATAAAGTATATTAATTATTACACTATAATCAGCTTTGAATTAATGTTTTTTTGTTTGATTGGTTGGCCTTTCGTTAAATATTTGCCACTTCAAAATATGTGGATAAACTGTTACGTCTGGGTCAGATTTGTGTCTCATTGTTACAATGAGCTGCTTTTATAAAATAAAGTGAGATATCACCTCCCTGTAACGTAGGCTTTATATTGCATCAGTACGAAATGCAGTTAAATTGAACTAACAAGTTTTAGTGTAAAACTAAACCCGGTGTGCCAAATTTTATAGAAAATTTGATAGTTCCTTTGGTGAAACATGCGGACAGGCTGACAGATGGATACGACGACTGCTGTACGCATCCTTACGAGTGTTTCTGTACAGACCTTTTGTTTGGCGATGTCAGCCTCTAGAGATAAGTTCAAATATTTAGAATCCTTCATTATCTTGCGATAGTTTTGACTTAAACGATTATGCCAGCATATTAGCTCACGCAATGCTACGCTCCAAAAGCACGATAGCCTATCAGTCACAGAACGTTTTGTTTTCTGGTCCCGCTTCTTCCAAAAAATAAAAAAACGAATAGTAGTAACCACTTTCAATCTGATTACAGAAGTTTAAGAAACGAATTGTATGAAATGAAATACAATTATAACGGATTATTATTGGGTGTATTGAACTTTTTCTTGTTTAAGTGCGCATTAGGGGATAAAGATGTAATCATGCATATTATATATTTCCCGGCCACTAAAAGACATACTTTTCAGGAATTATTTCAGTAATCTATTTACCACTACCGTTGCTATTAGCTGGTATCTAGACATTCCAGTTACAAGATCTTTAAACTTTCAGCTTGCTACGATGGTATGAAATCATAAACGTAAGGCTGGCAAGTGTATTTTGAAAGTTTGAATTCCACTGTCCAGATCAATCCGCTGATAAGTTACGATGTACGTGTCGAGGTTGAGGGTTTTCAAGAACAGGTGTTAAGAACAATATTTGGTAATAAGAGGGAAAACTGACAAGATGATGGAGCAAACTACATAATGAGAAGCTTGATAATTTGTTCTATTTGTCTGTTTCTTAAGATGATCAATCCAAGCAAAATGCGATAGGCATGGCTTGTCACACGCATTAAAGAGGTAAGAAATGCGTATAGAAACCTCAGGGAGCCGGGTGTGTTACAGTATAGTGAGTAGGCTACGGACTGGATGATCACGATACACAAATCCCGACAGGTGCAAGAGATCTTCCTCTTCTCCAAAACGTGCAAACTGGCTCTGGGTCCACCCTGCCTCATATTCAATGTTTAACGGGGACTCTCACCCAAGGGTAAAACGGCTGGGGCGTGAGGATGACCCCTCACCTCCATCTAGTGCCGAAACTAAGAATGAGTGGCGCTATACCTCTACTGTGTCTTAATGGCGTGTACTGGGACTTACCTGTTTTTATTTTAACAGAAATTTTAACCGGAAAAGGTGAATGAAAGTGGCCATTTTAGAGTCCTAGATGTAGATGGTAGGATGATGTTAATGTGGGCCTTAAAGAAATAGCATGTGAGCTTGTGGAGTGGATTCATCTGACCGCAGATCAGTACCGGGTTCATAATTTTTGTTGTTGTACACAGCAAAGAACATTCCGGTCTCCTAAAGAAATGGACATTTCATGACAATTATATGCCTGTTGGTTTCTGAACGTGGATTTTTCTTTTCCTATGGCTCGACAGCCCCTTAGTGGGCCTAGGCCGCCTCATTTTACGACGCTTCACGATCACACTTTAGACACACCACGTTCGGTAGGACTCCTCTGGACGAGGGACTAGCTCGTCTCAGAGACCTCTGGAACGTGGATTATACTCCAGAAAAAAATAATTATGAGTTAATTAATTGGTTAATCAATTTTTCGTTGCCATGATTCGATCTGTGGCTATCCCAAGCGCCAAAGTTTCAACCAAAACTTGAATCCTTTAACTTGACGCAGTGATATGGAATCGGAATCCTGACGTGATTAAATGTGTTTTGATGGTTTGAATTATTCTCCTGTCGTATTCAATATTTGTTTCTGAACTGCCTATCAAGATCAATTTAAATAACTTCTGAGCATATGAAAATTACTGACAACGGCAGCCTGTACTGTTCATGTCTATTGACACCACAGCTTCGTGATTTACTCGCATGAACTAAAGCGATGCTTTATCACAGTCAACTAATCAATCAGCTTCATAACAATCTTCATCGCAGTGGATGAACCGACAAGCTGTACCTTGCAGACCTCGATATGCTCCATGCTATGGCATCACGACTGAAGAGAGGAATGGCAGGGGATGTTGGAGGAAAGAATACGATTCTGCCTCTATGAAGAGATAGGATACTGTGTAACTGACACATCGTGACCTCTGGAGGTACAATAGTTAACTACGCGTATCTTCTTCCCAGAGAAACATATTGATATGTATCAATGTCTACAATCGACAATGGAGAAGTCGTTTCTTGAGAAGGGTACGTAAATAATGCACACGTGTAGATTTGTAGCTCTTTTTGTTAAACATGACTATTCTTTTGAAGCAGCTTGCTAAGCTCAGTGATTTTGTACTGAAATCAATCGTCATTCATTTCAAACATATTAATTTGTTCCCTGCTTTCTACTACGGGAGAGCCGGGTTTGAATCTCATCCTAAAATCCAGCTAGCATAATTGAATTTTGTGATTTTATTTACTCCCTCTAAAGACGTACAGGGCTGGAACTTTAAAATCAGCCAGAAAAGCTTCCTACACATCCTCATAATTCATAATTTATCACTACGCCATAATTCGACGCCGTATAAACTATGCAAATGACAAAGCGTTGCTTAGCAGATTGAGAAAAAAATCAAACGAACGAAATCTTTCAACTCTTTGGAGACTGACACTCATATAAAACTGTATACCAAACTTCAGTTTCTGCCTCACACAGAACGCACTCCGTGTCCTACACAGATCAATCGGTGAATGCTACATAGGAAAATAAGTTGTAAAAACGTAAATGTACAATTGTCCCTCTGCACGTTGTGGGTGCATCAGGTGTGGAGATATAGCTCCATTTATTCTTAACATCGGTAGCAGATGGAGGTGAGAGGTCAATCTCATGCCTTGGTCTCTTTACGCTGGGAAAAGAGCTCGCGGTATGCATTGAATTGGAGGTTGCTTAGGCTACAGAGCTGGTCTAGGCGTTTTGGAGAAGCGACAAATTGCTTCCTCCTACCAGGATTTGAAACCCGGATCATCCAGCCCATGGCCTAGTCATTAGACTGAGTAATATATCGGGAAAATAATCGGCACACATACTTGTTGTTGGGAACATACGAATCAGTTAAACTTATTTGGTGGCAAAGTGCAAAGCTTCTGGATGTGAAACGTTGTGGTGTATACAGTTACTACAGGGCTTCAAATGCTTAACGTGTCGGTGTTCTCTGTCGTCAAAGGCACACTAGATACGAGTAGATGAAGTACAGTCCGTCTCAGAGTAGGCATCAATCCAAATTGCATTTCAATATGTGCTGCCGATGTTTGTCTTGTTTATGCTTCGGTTTTTGGATGTTCATCGCAATGCACAACAATCTCCCGGGATGTGATCTTTGTCGGCCCATTACCAACAAACACTATACATCAGAAAGGCACCCCGTATACGAGCAACCCTCTGGATCAGCCAGACAAGCCTCGACAGATTACTTACGTCACAATGACAAATGAAAGATGAAAGTGAATGGTTAGGGGCCATGTCGGACCGAACCCAGGCAGCCCGCAGTGGAATGAATATAAAACAGAACTCTACCCTGTCCCTAACCTGTGATTAATGGATCCACGTAGGTCGGGCATAGACAGATGGTCACTACTAACAGTCAGGCCTCCTTTATGGGAAATACCACTGCATCGCGTCTGAAAACAAAATTTTGTATTTAGAGATTATTTAGGTACTCTCTCTTTGGGTACAGGGGCATTAAATTGTTCTCAGACCCCAAAGTTTGTTTCTTGGTTACCTGAGAGTTTTGCATTGAACGTTTGTTTGTGTAACTTCCACTAAACGTTACGGAAACTAGACTCCGTGTATCAGAGTGATTCTTGAGAAGCTAATAGCCTATCAGCTGGTCAATATATTGCCTGCCTTTCATAGGATCCAAAGGGTCTTTGCCCTGTTTATATTTGCCCTCCAATGGATCCTACCAGAGCCATGTGAATCCAGATCGCACCGTCCCATTCTATTTTTAATATTAATTTTAATATTATCCTCCTGTCTATACTTATAACCCGCAAATCCTATGTGCTTTTATTTGATCACATGAAGAAGATCAGTAATATGTGGTGAAGAGAACAAATTACGAAATTTCTCAGTATGCAGTTTATTCTGGCCAGCATTCAAAGAGCCGCAGATTATACTTTTCCTGTAAATACATTATATTACAGAAAGGGTAGAAAATTTTACGGGAGGCACTTGACACAGGCAGAGTAAAAGAACAAACTATTGATGTGAAATATAACTCAGTGGTTGAGAAATTATTGTGGGGTTACAGATACAAGGAATCTAATGCTGTCAGCTCATTAAGTTAGTGTGAAATGATAAACTTATATAAATTAATCATTTGAAGACTGAAGTTGAATTACAATACAGGTATAAAGACTCAGATTTTAACTGACAGGAACACAGTGCACTTCTATCAAAAAGGACCAATCAGTTAATGCTGCACAGGAAAACAGCGGAAAGCATGTGGACAAAATGCATAGGCCTTAGTGTTAAACATGGTGTTATGCACACTAGCCACTGGACTTTGCAGCTTAAGCAACTTGCCAGCAGTAGTGACTTGCAATTAATATAAACTGACAGTACAGAATAAGATTCTTATTATAACTTCTACAACCTTTAACACTAATACAATTTCAACAATCACAATTAGGAATTGTGATGTATTCTACATACAATAATGTAACTTTCAATCATTATCCAAATTGTTGTGTCCGTTGACTAAAAACAATCATCTTAATTTTAAAAAATTTATGGAAACCATGGGATATCGAATGACTGGTTTCGGTTTAAAAAAAGTGACCCATAAATGCGAAAGGATTATTGAACTTTAGACTTGTGCATTATTTAAGTACATTTCTTCAACTACAGATGACATAGCATCCAGTAAAGCACGAATAAAGTATTTAAAAGAGGATTGATTAAAGAAGGGGAAGGAGGTATACCCACAAGAAGGAGGAAAGCTAGGACAAACTCAGCTGGATGGCCTGCGATACGATTAGGAATAGAATCAGCAGCTCACTGAATAAAGGTCTTAGAGTTCTACCGCTTCACGAGTCCTCTCTGCGAGGGAATCCTTTACATAAAGGTTCAAGCAAGTTATAACTGTGGAGATAGCACTGCACTAAACCAAGTACTTACGGGATACTCTGCTTATAATTCCGAATAACGGCACATTTAAAACAAATTTTTAAAAATTTTTAAAAACTTGACAGTGTGATGACATTCTGTCATACGTTTCTCCCCGAACGTATTTTTACAACAATCACTATTTACGTCTTCAGCATCGTCATTATCATTACTTATAAAATCTATCACATAGGGTTAGCGTAGTAACTACGACGTTTGTACTTATACTACTTCGTGTGCCATGTCTATTATGTCGTACAAACAAATTCTTGATTAAAATCAATAAATTATAGACTCTGCCGATCCCAGTGGCGGCGCAGTCTAAGGTGCGGGCCTACGGCCGCTCACTTGCTGGGATTGCGGGTTCGAATCCTGCCGGGGGCATGGACGTCTGTCTCTTGTGAGTGTTGTGTGTTGTCAGGTAGAGGTCTCTGCGACGGGCCGATCACTCGTCCAGAGGAGTTCTACAGAATGTGGTGTGTCTAACTGAGTGTGATCGAGGAACCTCATAGAGGAGGCCTAGTCCCACTAGGGCTGTCGAGCCATGAGGAGGAAATTATAGACACTACGAGATGCACAATAATTAACATAAGTCAATGTAATTGAAGCGATAATAACAGGAGCAGTGTTATTAGAGGAGACTATGCAAAGTTGAAAAACAGATTTGAAAATTTAAATATTTTAACAACAAATGTTTTATCAAAAAAGCTCTTAGTAAATGAGCTATAATTTATTCATGTTTGATTATTTATTCTTTTAAATATTTATATATGTCTGTCTTATATGACAACCCTGTCGCAATTAACCCTTTAGAGTCCAGTGGTTACTATTTGTACCACAAGTTTTAACACTAAAAATTCTACATTCTGCCCGCGGAGTTTATTTATGGGTTTTATACGGATGTCAGAGCAATAGACGTTTCTTTCTCTTCTTGGTATTAGCTCATTGATTTTTATAACTGAGGAGGAGTGTGTATATTGCGCGGTACGATCTACATCTTTAAATGTTCTTATAATCCAAGATAATTTTAGTATGTAGAGTGTTAGTGAATGATTTCGAGAGGATGATGGAGGCATTGAGCGTGACCTAGTTTTAGTTGTGAGAAACAACATGTAATGGAAATAGCTGTAATGTAGATGATTGGAAAGTTTAAGTTAATGCATATAGTCTCTCGGCAAACACTTTAATTTAATTCTTTACCTATTATTTTGCCATTGTGTGTCACTGTGTGTGGGATTTTTGACCGGTAAGCTGTTTGTGTTTAAGCTGTTCAGCATTCGTAGTAGTAGTAATAGTAGTAGGAATAGTAATAGTAGTAGTAGTAATAATAATAGTAGTAGTAGCAGCAGTAGCAGTAGTAGCAGTAGCAGCAGCATAGCAGTAGTAGCATAGCACAGCAGCATAGTAGTTGTTAGTAGGAGTGCTAGCAGTAAAATAGTGGACTGTTGGTTAATATTCTTGCTCCCTTCCCCGGAATGGCCCAGGAAAAACCCGGAAAACAGCTGTCCTGACTGATGTTTTTAGGCACGTTCGCAAAATTGCGAAAAGTGGCTATTAGCTTTGTCGTATCTGTCCCTCTGTTCATCCTTCTGTCCGCCTGGAACAACACGGCTCCGACTGTAGGGATTTTCATGAAATTTAATATTTTATGATTTTTCGAAAATCTGTCGAGAAAATTAAAGATTCATTAAAATCTGACAAGAATAACGGGTACATACATGAACAACTATGTACATTTATGACAGTATCTCGCCGAATTCTTCTTAGAGTAAGAAATATTTTTGACAAAATTTGTAGAGAAAATCAAAACACTCATTTTATGTTCAATAAATTTTTGCCCGAAAATCGTGCAGTTTACGAGAACATGTGACAAGTTATGGTACAGCCAGACAGGCCACAGATGACACGGCTATGCGCTTTACATGCTGGATAACTATGTCTACCACACACACACACACACACACACCACGCTCAGAATATGTAATACTTATTGCTTTTTAATGGCAACAACGTTTACACGAACGCGCCTCAATGTTACCTTTATACGTACATTGCCTGTCTTTTCATATTTGTCCTCTGTCCTTCGAGGCAAAGACCAGCAAAGAACACAAGTAGGCCACGTCTCTTACTTTCACATAATTCCAATTCACTAGTCATAATGTCATTCGACGCATGAGTTTCAACATTGTGAAAAAATCCAGAACTAAAAAATAAATATTTCTTCCGTAATTTCGGTCTTCATTTTCTCTTTCTTTTTCTTCTTATCACCTTTATTCTTCTCCTTCTTCTCTTTATCTTCCAAGTGACCGTGAAATTCCCTACGTTGATGGTTCCTTAGACCTTCCTTTCCCATGTCCATTGTTGTTACAGTTTGTTGAGCCGGAAAATTGGACAGTGGACGCGTTGTTTAATACCTCACCCCCAGATTGTAACTCATAATACCACCCGTCATACGGAACTGACCGACCCAAACACCCAACGCGTGAAAAATGATTCCTCAAAACATGAACCTCCTGACACGGTTCGGGGCCCCCCCGCAGCATCTGCCTGCTTCTCGCGCTGCTGAGCGATTCACAAGAATTCCATTAGTCCAGGAGACAGACGGGCAACACGCTATTGCGTAAGCTGTACACACATCGTCAAATTTCTGTAACCTGTCTACATAATGCATTGCACCAAATGCCTGTGAGATTCAAATAAATTCAGTTTTATAACTCTAGATCCTAGAGGCTGAAAGACGGGGTTCATTCCTTGGATTTTCTCCTTCATAACCACATTTAGCACAGTAGGTACAGCGGCATCCTCCTCCGCTTCTGAACGGCCGAGGGATCGTTGTTATGTTCCCAACAGGGACAAGAGTTTGTTCTCTTCTCCAAAGCTTTCCGACTGACAAAGGGGCCCACCCAGACTCGCATTTAATGGGTACTTGGAAACTTCTCCTGGATTAAAGCGGCCGGGCCGTATAGCTGATCACTTGACTCCATCTAGTGCGAAGTTAAGGATAAGTGGAGCAATTCCGCCACTCCATACACATTCATGACCAAGCTCTTCCTCCACTCTCCCTTATGCATTCATGACCAACACAGGGAAAACTTACTGTAACTTACTGACATTGAGATTAAAAATGCGTGGAGCTTTATATTCCCGAAAGCCATAAGTCACAGTTCTTTCAGAATTTTCTCACATCCCTACAGACTCAAAATTCACACTCGTCAGAACGGAGTGTCTCTCTCGAATTCTTGAGTAAAAAGAAGTCATAAATCCGCGTGTTTTCTTGGCTGCAACCTAGTTGTAATGCATTTTACAGAACGACTTACCAATACGTAAAATGACAGTGCATCGTTTCGGTTAAACTCCTAGCTCTGGCTGTACATATATTCCAGCAATACGTGAAATAACCAGTGATTTCCCACGTGTACAGAATTGCACAAATCTATTGATAATTTATACAAACTAATCATTTCCCTTCTCACAGTTTAACAGAATATCCATTGGCATTTCGAGCCACTGATTGTACTGAATTTCGGTAAGGCTAATTCACAGGTCGTATGCCTATTGATAAAAGATTCGTACAAGAGTGAATTATCTCACAAGCGTTACGTGGTCAATACTAAACTTTCTCACAAAAACATATCTAAACACTTTAACTGATAAGTCCGAGAAACATTGGTAGTATTCAGATATTACACCACGATCTTCGAAAATGTGTCATTTTCACGGTTATAATCTTTTGTAATTGAGTTGTAGGCTTATATAATTAATTGAGGACTTTGGATCATATGTTACTTAACAGCACTGGTAAGTAGGCAAGTATCTGGAATGGGGTGGTCGGACCTTTTTCTAGGAATTTCACCACTAATCTAAAAGTTGTCTGAGAAAGGTCTGTTAGGTTTGTTAACAAAGCTAAGGTTTGAGACCGTTTAGCTCCAAGATAGAACTGTACGTCATCATGGCCACACCAACCTATTAGGGTTCAAGGAAATGAAAACTGTATCATTTGCAAAGGTGATTTAAAGACGCTTTGTTTGTCATTAAAGCTGTCGATATCATTATGGAAACGCGTAAAACGAATCTTCTTACAATAGAAAAATTGAAACTGTAATCCACTTTTGCTCTCTGAAGCCGTAATCCCGCCATCAGCAGCAATAGTGGGGTGATCATGCGGTGTAGAATGAAGCTAGGATACAGCCCTTACGAACGGACTGGTGAAAACTTTGCATGTCTCGGTCCGATCTCACTTGTTGAGCCGGCCAACATCATTAATAATATTTACCGTGCTACTGGGCCGCACCATAGCTCCTAAAACCCTGACTGTTGGAGGCAGGGCTGTGTGTTAAGTACACAAATAGTTACATGAGCTTAACATCAGAGGGAAAACGAAGGGAGAATTTGCTTTTGATGTTATTTTCACAACGGAACCCTCATAATGGTTTCTCTGCCGTCTCTCTTTGTATCCGAAACCAAGTCTCCGAAATCTCCTTTTCTCTCACTTTGTATCGCCCTTTCACGTTCGTTCTCCTCTTTATGCATAGAATTATATTTTCTGCACCAGGAAATTTCTACATAACGTCCTAAGTTTTCAGATGACATCTGCTCATTGCTAGTGCTGCTGTTTATTGAATAAACGGTCAAGTTGCTGGTCATGATTAATTAACACTAATGATATGTTCTTCACAAAGAAGGCCATGTAGCTCACTTTGTCATTTCCGTGTTTTTCTCAAAACTGTTTCACGTTGCAATTTTCTTTTGTGTTCTCTACCTGATTATTTTAACAATAACGAATGTTGCACAGATTATCATCAGAATTTCTTTCAATTTCCAAAAAAATGTTTTCATTCATAATTCCTCACTTGAATGTTGTTACAATGATAAGCTTGTAAACATATAAATAAATAAATAAATAAATGTGCCTAGGACCCATAGTCTTGGGTCTTCGATTTTCTGGGATATTGCACAGCTTGAACGGGTAGATTTTTACCGAAACGCTGCCCCGAAACGTCGATAACAAACTACCCATTGACGCTGCCCAAAATCCCAGAAGATTGAAGACCACAGCCACACCGCAACAAAAGCTAAAAATGATAATCTTCACATAACACGGAAGTTATATCCAAGGTACGTAAAATAGTTTTTAAAATTACAGAGTAAAGGAACGATTAGACTCTGACCATCGACTATGTTAGCATGAATTGCATCTAAGGTGGTGTTAAGATTACTGTGCTCTGAGGTGTGATGCCGTCCAGCTTTGCAGCATCTATTGCCAGTGGTACTTTTCCCACACTACACGGCTCTACATCCAAGACAGTCTTCTTCATATATAGCACTTGAGAACACCATGACTCATATAAACAATCTTGTACAACTTTCTGCGGTCACCTCTGCTACAACAACGAGAGATACTTACAAATACTATCAAAAGCGTTTATTATTATTATTATTATTATTATTATTATACCTAGATATTCGTTGGTTTATATTTAAGCTTATCATCAGCAGTTCACTGTTTACTCCTAAAAGCCTTACACACGAACATGAGCAGTTTTTATTCCGATATTTCTGACAAATTTTTTGATTCCTACTTTCCGAATCATGTGACATGAATGAGGAAAACTGGAAATGCAACATGAAGTTGATCGGAAAAAACAACGAGAGGAAACCACTGCAAAACCAAGTCGTTGAAGGCAAGACAAATTACAAACAACCATAAAGACATTAAGTGTGGGGTTACGTTCAGGGTTCAAATTCCTGGGAATTAAATCTAATCGGGAATGTTTATAACGCTCTAATAAAACTTCTGTAACACGTGGGAAATTTCTTGAAGATCTGAGGGTCTGTTAACTTCTAAAATGAATTTTGCACTATGGAGTTTTTAAGACCTTACCTTCGGAAGCCTCTGTACTCCAATGCACACTATTGGAAGTTACGAAAATATATAAAACATATTCCTCAGTTAACATCCATAACAAGGTCGATAATGTTAAAGTGACCAGGGAATTGTTCATTATTTAAGGACGCCACTTCAACTCTACGCGCGCGGTGGTGCAGTTGGTTGAGGCACTACGCTACAAACCGAAACGTCGCGGGTTCGATTCCCGATGGTGTCATTGGAATTTTTCCTTGACATATTCGTTTCGGTCGCACTATGGCCCTGGGGTCGACTCAGCCTCTAACAGAAACGAGTACCAGGAATATTTCCTGGGGGTAAAGGCGGCCGTGCGTAGGGCTGACAACCTTACCACCTTCATGTGACGATTGTCTAGAAATCTGGGAGCCTCAACCTCCTGGAACCCTAAGAGTCTGTCCAGGCCTGTAATGAGATTGCTTTTTACTTCAACTCTACAGCCTTTATAATAACTAAAGGAGGTGGTATATGATAGGGACTGGTGGGCGAATAATGACGAGTCTGAAAGATGCAATTATTTTAATTTCATACTTGACCTTAATTTGGCCGAGAATTAAAGTGTGTCATTCGGGTCGAGCTGCACCATCCTGTTTAATGAAATACAAAGCTCCGGTGTTAAAAAGATATTCATTGGAATACACATAAAAATGCACGCACTAAACTCTCTGTTTTAATAAATCTTAAGATTTCTCCTTGGTTACATTATATGTGTGTACAGGGTTAGCGTAGTCGGCATAGCGACTCGCTACGGGATGGGCGGTCCGGGGATCGGATCCGGGTGGGGGCGAGGTTTTCCGCACCCGTTAAAGCCTGGACCTGGGGCCCACCCAGCCTCCTGTACAATGGGTATAGGGTCTCTTTCTCGGGGGGTAAAGCGGCCGGGGCTTGGCGTTGACCACCCACCTCCATCTAGCGCCGAGGTTAAAGAAAGAGTCTTCATGGACTGTTCTGGAGTGAACGTCATACCTTTTTACAATATATGTAAACACATGCTTAAATAAATGTTTAGAGACAATCCCTGTATTTCAGGGTTGAAAGTAGACAACAAAAAACCTTGTCGTGACCTGTTACTAAGGATCAGTTGCAGACTGATTCATCGCAACATCACGGACATGTTCACGTCCATGCTATGCACATTTAGTGCTCGCTTCAATAAGGAAATGTAAAATCAAGTACACGTCTACGAGGCTACAAAGGACGTTTCAATATTTCATCTTTTAATTTTGTGCTTCCAGAGACGACTATGTCTGATGACCCAGAAATGAGCAAATAAATACGTAATAAAAGATGTTCTGCGGTTGATAAATAAAATTAAACAACATAGGCGGCATACGTATAACGTAATATTGATGGGCGACCAGTCTTTGCATCCTGATTTGTCCACTTAATTTATATTGTCCTAACACAAATAATACTACTTATCGGATTTGAAATGGAATACTGTTCCAAATCATTCACACTCTGTTCACACATCTACTGGCATACACTGTACCAACATGCACACATTTGAGACAATAAGTCGAAATACGTAGTGTAAGGCCGCTCGCTCATGGCCTACCATAAACACAGTGTGTACAAACAGATCGTGTTTTCAGTTAACTCGTAAAAAATGTTCTCGGTTTTCGTACATCTGGCCACAGAATAGACTGTATGTTTGTCCTTTTTCCTTGGCTACTGGCATGCAGATCACATTATGTGGTCACACATTACGTTTAGATCTTTAACTATTTCTTTGGCCTCTCTGTGCCATATTTATGATAATTATCTCGTTAAGTTCACGTTTTTCTGACAAATGTATTTGGGAAATTTAATAGTTGTGTTCAAAAAAAATTACTTTCTCTATCTGGTGGCAAATGAACCCAGTTAATACCTTTACACCTTATTTGTTTATGACACAATTTATATGATCCTCCTTCCCATGCCTTGGTCCCCACGGTGGCTTCTCTTTAGTTTTTATAACTAAAATTCTAGGTGCATTTTTGTCTTCTTTAGTGAAGAGTACACTTACGAAGCTCCTAATTGTGTGGTTATTTCCACGTTTTAAAATTGCTAAGCATTTCTGGTAGACTCGTGTCAGATGCTACTGTTTGTTTAGACTCGTGTCAGATGCTACTGTCTGGTTAGACTCGTGTCAGATGCTACTGTCTGGTTAGACTCGTGTCAGATGCTACTGTCTGGTTAGACTCGTGTCAGATGCTACTGTCTAGTTAGACTCGTGTCAGATGCTACTGTCTGGTTAGATCGTGTCAGATGCTACTGTCTGGTTAGACTCGTGTCAGATGCTACTGTCTAGTTAGACTCGTGTCGATGCTACTTTCTGGTTAGACTCGTGTCAGATGCTACTGTCTGGTTAGACTCGTGTCAGATGCTACTGTCTGGTTAGACTCGTGTCAGATGCTACTGTCTGGTTAGACTCGTGTCAGATGCTACTGTCTGGTTAGACTCGTGTCAGATGCTACTGTCTGGTTAGACTCGTGTCAGATGCTACTGTCTGGTTAGACTCGTGTCAGATGCTACTGTCTGGTTAGACTCGTGTCAGATGCTACTGTCTGGTTAGACTCGTGTCAGATGCTACTGTCTGGTTAGACTCGTGTCAGATGCTACTGTCTGTTAGACTCGTGTCAGATGCTACTGTCTGGTTAGACTCGTGTCAGATGCTACTGTCTGGTTAGACTCGTGTCAGATGCTACTGTCTGGTTAGACTCGTGTCAGATGCTACTGTCTAGTTAGACTCGTGTCAGATGCTACTTTCTGGTTATGTTCATGTATGTGTTTGAAAACAGAGACAGGCAGGGTGACAATGGCAGCAATGAGCCCCAATCAAGATCCAGAACGCCGTGGTGACGTCACGTTGCAGCTGGGCTGTTCATGTATGGGTGAGAGTAATACGTATGTGACGCTTAACTAACGTAGCAATGACGTCCCCTTTGACACTGTTTATTAACTAGCTCAGAGCTCCGCTGTAAGCATGCAAGGTGAGACAGATTCGACAGACCAAACAGACAGCGTTCGTCACATCGTCTTAGGGCAAGCACGTTTATCTTAAGTTCATTTTGCATAACTGTCGTTACATCGGTAAATATTTAATATTATGATTGCTTTCGTTTCTATCGAAATCAGTTTTTACTCCGTAACTAACTTTACGATCCACACAGTGCAAATATTTAAGAGCGTGGAGTTACGTCCACACATTCTAGATCTCAGCACTATTGTGTATGGAAGTAAATCGCCAGTCAGCGTTTCCAAAACGACAGTAAAAAGCAATCCCATTACAGGCTGGACAGGCCCTTAGGGTTCCAGGAGGTTGAGGCTCCCAGATTTCTAGACAATCGGCACATGAAGGTGGTAAGGTTGTCAGCCCTACGCACCGACCGCCTTTACCCCCAGGAAATATTCCTGGTACTCATTTCTTTTAGAGGCTGAGTCGACCCCAGGACCATAGTGCGACCGAAACGATTATGTCAATGAAAAATTCCAATGACACCATCGGGAATCGAACCCGCGACGTTCCGGCTTGCAGCGTAGTACCTCAACCAACTGCGCCACCGCCCCCCCCCCCCCCCCAAGACGACAGTAGGCCTGCAAATTAATTCTGTGCAGGCTAATCTGCTATGTCTGAGTTTGTAGATCTTTTTTGAAACTGCTCCCTTGAAACTCACCGTTCAGAAATCATCATAGCATTACACTCTGACATAGACAACTGGTAAAGTCTTGTTCAATTAACCAGCAATTTTACGTCGGAGTTATAAATTTTTGTCTGCTGTAAAAGCAACAACGATGCCACATAAATGGAAAATGATACGAATTCGTTGTCGGTTGTCGCGCAAAGAGAACGTGCAAGTCATGTTGATTAAGCTGCACTTGATTAGGAACAAGCTGCTCTACCGTTCGTGACATTAATTCTCTTAATTGAAGTATTAAGGGTCTGGTCTAAGTCGGAGTTTATTTTTAGCTCGGCAATCAGCTTCATAACTCTCCCTCCCGCCCGTGTGGTATGGAGAATATTTCCCCTTCAGGAATTTCAAGCGACATTGAAATCACATCTTATTTTGTGCCCTCATACACTCACAAAAGCTCTGTGGATTTTATCTCTCACGAAAAAAATGAAAGATAAAGGAAGAAAATAAAACAGAGAAAGACAGTATCATATTCACAGATAAAAAGACAGACACAAATATATTCATTAGAAAGGGGGAACCAAGCAAAATAAAAGACATAAAGCGAATGAAGAGAAACCGGAAGAAGTGAATGAAGAAGAATAAAATGAAAGAAATACTTTAGAAGTAGATAAAAGGAGACAGAGATTTAATTTTTGAGTGTGAGAACAGAATGGTGAATTTCGTGTAAATTATGATATGTTTCAGTCTGTTTAAGCGAGATCAACTGCAAGTTCTGTGCTAAGGAAAACGCAAGATATCCCATGCAGATGACACATACAAAATACAAGAAGTGGATAGATGCTGCATGGAAAGTAAAAAGAAATAAAGACAAGAGGTACAACTAAGTACACGTATTACGCAATATAACCTTGTTATTTTATATATAAAATAGCAAGGCATGTATTGCATAATAAGTGTATTTAGCCTATTTGTATCTTAATAAACGAAGACACAGAGTAATAAGAACAACAGGTAAAAGAACATAGGCTAAACAAACCAGAAAAGGAAGGAATAAAGAGAGAAAGGAAAGTAAAATCATAACAGACTGAGAAAGAAGTCAAAAGAAAATAAACAGAAGGGGGGAGAAATCAAAACTGAATGTTAGTACAAAGAGAGCGCTTCTTGCACTTTGAATTTAAACGTTGTTTAGATTTGTGGCGCCCTCGAGGGAAAGAAGAAGAGCTGAGACTCTCTGACGTGCCGTAAACCGCGGTTCATGTTCCTGTCTGTCTTCGTTTGTCCGAACTCCCATTGGCCCTCGCAGGGGAGGGAGGGGGGGCGAAAATCATTCTCAGGTTTGGATCTTCGATATATGGGAAATTGCAAATAACAGAAAGAGGAAGTGGGTTGATTGAGATTCTGAGACTACCTACCCCAAACTGTAATCCCCCCCAACAACCCTCAATATACTTACGTTAGAACCATAACAGCTAAAATAAACTAAAACAGGCTTCATAATTCCCCCCCCCCTCTCCGAATCTTGAAAGAGAGGGAAATCAATTCCCTGAACTGTCAATTTGCGGTAAACCGGATTTAAGAGTCTGGAGCAGGAAAGCTGAAGAAGACAGACTTATAAGCATTAGCCAGCCTTCTAATGGAATTGGGAAATTTGTGCTGTCTGTTGATATGTCAGGCCGTAGAGTTTGGTAGAAATGTACTAGAGATCAGGAAGAACATACTGCCTCTAACTCCAGGGTGTAATAGGCCGTCTCTTAGCCTTACAGTAGATTCCTAAGAAAGGTTGAAAATGTCTACAGATCTCGGGGAGCTACGTCACCGCCGTCAGAGGGTCCTATTTCATAGCGCATATAGCCGTCTGCGAGGGTCTTTTGTGCCGCCAGAATCCTAGTATAGGTTCAGGTGAGCAATGGTAATTTGATCTGGCCAGCGGACCTTTACCAAACCGTAAACATAACATTTCAGTCTATTTTATAAAGTAATAATAAACAGAAACCCCCAGATTAATACTTATTTTTTATCCACGTGGCAATTTAAAAAAAAACATGTTTATGGTCTCCTTCAAGACGATATCACTGTATTCGCTTGAGGATGCAGAAATAATTCTTAAGAATACGCCCAGTAATTTCGGACGTTTGAATTTTCGATCCCTAAATTTACGAGTCAATGTCGAATGTAAACAAAATCTGCGAAATGGTTTGTGGGAGAGCCTTATAGAAAATAGGCAGAATTTTGGTAGCCAAGTGATTCCTGTGCCCTCAATATGGAGTCTGCAGGTTCCTGCGAAACTTTTCTACTTATCCATTTAACTACACGGCGTTACACTCAGAAGAGAGTGATGGTAATATTTTTGGTTATGATTGTAATGTATTAATATTTTATAGTCTTGCATGTCATAAGTGCTTTCCTGTACTCACATATTCTGAACTAACGTTTTGCATGAAAATGTATCTCAATTACCATTCTTAGGATTATTTCTAGAATAAGTTTAGAAATATGCCTTTATTAAATCTATATACTACTACTTCTCAGGAGCGAGCAAATTTAGGCAACTCATTAAGAGTTTCGAAATATTCACAGAAGCTGCACGTAGTAGATGGCGAAACAGGAATCCTTCCAGAGCCAAAACAGTGCAGACAAATGGCTCTCTGGAGCATAGGTTAAAAGCCCTCCTTCGATCTCGTATAAAGCTCGCCTGTAAAGTGCTTTCTCCTCTGTTGGCACAAAGGAAAATAAAACAAGGACGGGTAGGGGAAGGATAAAAGCTGCCAATCAGGATAAAAGACAAGCGACAATATTGGCCAATCCGATGTGTTGTGTCTCACCCATTTCCAGCCGATATACTCAAGAGATTTAGTAAATCTTGCTTGACAAGTGACTGATAACTTTTTAAATTACTTTCTCTAAACAATATGATGCTGATTTACATACCTGCCAGAAGGCGAGAAAGAATTTGATGTATATTTACCACAGCGGTGAATGTCGGTAATGTATTCGTTTATGTACATAGCATGTTCTGCAACGTGCATGTATAAATAAGCTTGCCATTGCTGATGTCTATTTTATATTTATGGTAATTCAATTGGTCCAGTAATGGAGGTTTTGTAACACCGTACACAGCGGTAGATCGATACCCACTTTAAGAGCTCAATTGTTATTAAAATTCAGTCATCTGAAAAGAAATATGTTTGTTAGAAGAAAAGAAGAAGGTTTGAAATGAGCGCTTTATGATATCAGTTTTAAACCCGGTAGAGAGATGCATCTACAGTTCTCCATCAACATTGGATGTGTCATTTTACGCTAAGTTGTAAAATGGAGCATGTGGAAGAAAGTAACTGATGGTTCCGTAAATAGAAGAGCAGATGGTTGTAGGGAAAATGCATAACTCGCGTTAACAGGAAGAAGGAGCAAAACATACCCCGTCAAGGCCGAAGGCATACTGAGGCAAAGAGGAGCCTTTTAAACCGGTCGGAAATTTTAAGTTTTCATGAATTCACTTGAGTATTTGACGATTAGTATCCGCGAAACAGCGAGAAATATAAACCGGATGTCATACAAAAGGTATTCACTCTATTAAATGCCATAATTGTGGAATTAAATATTTTCAACGCAATAAATATTTATCTGAAGAATACTGAGACTACTTGGACTTATGAAGTATTTTTTATTTTTTATGGTTCGACAGCCCCTTGGGGGCCTAGACCGCCTCATTTTTCGAGGCTTCACGATCACACTTTTTTTTTAGACACAACACGCTCGGTAGGACTCCTCTGGACGAGGGACCAACTTGTCGCAGAGACCTCTACCTGACAACACACAACACTCACAAGAGACAGACATCCATGTCCCCGGTGGGATTCGAACCCACAATCCCAGTAAGTCAGCGGCCGCAGACTCACGCCTTAGACCGCGCGGCCACTGGGATCGGCACAGTCCATGTTATTTTAATTAAATGACAAATTTTTTTAAAAAATTTTAGTAAATTCTTGGAACACCAAATTTTATAAGAAACCTTGTATCCATAAAGGCGTTACTGCGATACTTATGTATAGAGAGAGACAGTCGAACCAACGAGGTAGAAAACAGTTCATTTTGAAACGTGCTTATAATTTGAATTACTTTGCTTTAAGGGTAATTATACAGTGTTGTGGGCACTCAACAACGGTTTTCCTCTAAGTTTTTTCTTTAAATTTGTCTGATTAATCCCAATCGTTGTGGATATTTCACATAAATGGAAGTGCTAAATAAAGATTATGAATTTACCAACGACGAAACTGATGGACATGCCATAGAAAATTTTAAAAATCTATAAAAGTAACGCATTAAGATGCAAATTCCTAATTTGTGAAGCAAATTTTTAACTTTAACTCTTTTAGTTAGTATGGTAAATAGGCTATATGGACAATGTTCAGCGCCTTTCCATTCTGCCCGCACAATGTATTTATCGCTTTAGTTCTCAAAATAAAGTTGTTCTTCTAAGCATCAGTATTCGATACAAATTCGATGTGTTTTTCTTGGAGGTAGGTACCTGATTTTTAAATACTAGTCATATGAATTCCCAGCTTAAAGTATCTGTTTGTTTAGATGTAAAACTTCGCATACAGAAAAATGTTAACTTCAAACATCAGGCCCCTGCAGAATTCTCAGTTATCAGCGTGACATTTGCTTCTTTAACACGCCTACTCTCACACGTATTATTCACATTAAAATACTTACGAGTGTTAGAACGCGAAATTAAAAACTTTACCAGGCCCGCTGGTGTCAAAGTTAGTCTTTACGCGTTCCTACGACAGTGACTGTTAAGGTTACAGTGTTGCCAGGTGTGACGCTGTGCACCAAGTGTTCAGATACACGTGGTGCCTCCATTTTCAGAGTTACTGCAACCTTAAGATTAGGGTAACACCTTTCTTTCATATGTTGCTACCTATCTGTCCTGTTACCGGCGTCACATACTAGAAGCGCCTAATCCAAATCGGCAATGCCCTATTTCTCCCAGAAGTTTGATGATCTGCTGGTCTCAACATACGGTGACAACAGTAAATGGAATGTTAGACCCTATCGTGTCATATTGAACCAAGTAACGTACGTCACACAAGAAATCTGTGAATTCGATTTTCTTTTAACAGAAATATTTCATTAAATGCAGTTCAGTTAATTAAAGTGCACGCTCAACAGCGCAGAGCAAATCACGAAACCAGCATATATATGCATATGAATACCTAAATACATAATTAAGAAGGTACAACACAGATACACAAACGAAACAAACAAAAACAATGACAGGAAAGGTGTGAGTACTGACTCAACAGCCTATTAAACACTTTAAGGTTTTAATAAGTTTCTGATTCGAAAACAAGTGTGAAATGTGTGACCAAATATACTCACCTAATACAACATATGTCGCCGTCGGTGGACTATTGGTTAGCGTGCTCGCCACTGGACCCAAGGTTCGCGGGTTCAATCCCGGCCGAGGTCGATTTTTAAGGGTGATAAAAATCCGTAGCACAACTTCCTTCGGAGGGGAAGTAAAGCCGTCGGTCCCATGTCGTAGATTTACGGCATGTAAAAGAACCTTACGGGCATGAATAGAGATGTTTCGTAAGCAAAATTCAGCGGCCATTTCTCACCCAAGTCTCCTGATTGACTGCTAGATGGTTCTGGCAGTCACATCAGGATGAGAAGAACTTGTGCAGTCAGTGGACTGGTCACCCACTACAGAATGCACACTTCCAGACCAAGAAACCTCTGAGGGAGGCCCTATGCTCCGCAAGGAACGACAGGACCTAATTAACTAACTAACTAACTAACTAACTAATACAACATATGTTTTAAAAAAGTGATTAGTTCTTAAGTACGTCACATTGCAGACCAAGTCTGCTGCTCTGGCGTGTCTAGCCGCAGGACAGTTTTCTTGTGTAACAGAAAACTTAGGGGATTTCTGTAACAATCCGAAATAGGACAGTGGCGTGCAACAGGAATGGACAGTTTTATTAAACCAGCGAGAACATTAATGAAAATAATAATAGTACACAAAATAATAATATAAACTCGACAGTCAAGCATGTTGTATATTTACAAGCAAGTTAGCGCTGCTTCACTGTACCAGCACAAAACGCAATCCGCAGTTATTTTCACTTCTGAAGTTACACTTGTTAAGGTCACATCCCTCTCCTTGTAGGACTGGAGTGCTAATAACGAGTGTTCTGCTATCAAGAAATTCTCGTCCCTTGCACAAGGCATAGTCTCATGGGACAAACGCATTGCAGAAAGGAAATTTCTTTCCTGTCGAAACGAATAAATCTCAGATGCGAACTACAGGTCCCATAACATACATAAGAGATTCATGATTGGATTTAGATGTGACGTGTCAAATATTTACTTTCCGCTTCAGTGTCAGTGACACTGGTAGCAAAGCGCAGCAACTGATCGCATTGCATACGTAATTATGTATTTTAAAAAAATGTGAAAAGTCACTGACACGGCAAAGAGGGAATTTTGACTACTTCCATCTCAGTACACATTACTGAATGTGTACCGAGATGGAGCTGGTTTTGGGAAATTGCGAGACTGCAAGACGGACTTAAATATGGTTGTCGCTCTCATGTTCTGGTCCTGTTCGTAACTACCGATGAACGATATTTTCAAGTCTTTCTTTCTCTCTCACACACGCGTAAACACAGACGCACACACAGTTAATGAAAAATCGTATAATTTTGCACGCAGACAATTTATTATTTTGTATAAAGATACTTTCAGTGATGTACGTTAGGCCTAGAGGCCTACACACTCGTCGTCCGATGGTAAGACGTGAGTTTCGAGGTTCCTGCAACTGTATTTCTGTATATTAACTCTCTTTTGGGGTATGACGCCGTGTAGTATGAAAAATATTTACGGATCCTTCGGAGTACGCTGCTGACTCCATCTTCAGGAACAATTATCCTGTCTCTGTCCTCCCTTTCTCTACACCCTGCACCGTCTTTCCAAGGTGCCTTACTCTCCTATGCTGAGGAATATGGCAACAGTTTCCTCTCAAACGTTAGTAAATTTCTCACAATGAACACGACGTCACATCCAAGAAAATAGTATTTTTCAAATGATAGGATGATTAGTGCACACAGAATTAGAACAGATGTGAAAGGAAGCGGTTGTGGCCTCATTTAAAAGGTTATAACGTTGATGTCTGCCGTCCCGTTTTATTATCTGTATTAACAAATAGCACTTTCACACCGTCAAACACAACCTTTATCAGTAAACAAAATGTTACATTAACTGTAGCTAGAGGCAGCTATATTTGCTAGTCAAGCAAGGAGCATCAATCAGTATAAAAATGTAAAACTGAAAATTCTGTATTGCTAGTGTTAATGCGGCAAGTTTTGTTTAATAAAAAAGGATTGTGTTTGACGGTGTACAGGCAACATTTGTTAGCTGATATATTATTTTGCTTAAGCCTAGGTTTTCTTATGATCACAGCTAGACTGTCCGAACTGCGAAGCGATATTTGAACCTGGGACATCTCCGCACACAAAACAAAATCACTAACCACTCAATCACGATTTTGGGTTTTCATGCGAGGATAGAGACAAATGTACTGGCAGAAAACCGGCAGAACTATTAGTCTTTCACGTGAACTTTAGCAATACTGATAACGTCAATATCACATGAAGAATATCGCTTATGACGTTTCTCACGCAAACACGCAGCATCAACTCATGGAACGAGTTACGTACAAGATTTTACAAGATTATGAGCACACAGCAAGAGTGGTATAACAATATACTTCAGGTTCCAAACATTTGTAACTGACATGGGGAGGATGTTATATATATCATTGAGAACTAAATTCACGCTTTTCCTGTATTGTCAACTCGTCGGCTTTGTAGTCTGAAGAGGCACGATGAGGAGGAGGTGCGAGGAAGGCTCAGTTGAATTGGGGGTGGGAGATTTTACATGAGCTCTGGGATTTGTTGAACACTGTGTGTAAGGTTTAAATCATCAGTAGCAGCGAGCCTTCCGTAACCTAGCAACATCAAATATACGTAGTAACAGTAGCAGATTTAGAGCCTGTGTATTGTGTTTTCAATGGATTTAAGCTTCTAGTACAGTCAGTGGGCTATTATGTGGTCCCAGTTTAGCACATAACAGCCCTGTGTGCTAAATGTTGGGCCCCACTGTACTCTGTTGTCACTGCTACAGTCATCACATTTACAGAAGTGGCAATAGACATCGCGCATGCGTAAATGTTACGAATGAACAGACAGTTTGTGGTGGAATGCACTGACCTAAAATGTAATGCAGTAGAACTTGTGCTTAATCAAGCACCATATGAAGACAAATGAAAGAGCAGACGTATAACACCCTCAGCACTGGATGGATGTGGGCAGTCAGCGTCACGCACTGGTCGCAATATCCCTGGAGAGAAATCCCTTGTACTCACTGAATATGGGGCCGTTTTTGGCTCACAATCGGTAAGGACCCGATAAGGACCTTTTAATCAAGAGAAAAATATATTTGCATCCGCCTGGAATCGAAAAAGATCCCTCGATCATTCGGCCCGTAGCCATGTACTGACTTAAGAGAACAGTTTAAAAATCGAAGATCAGTGTTCAGGTCGGATATTTTCTTTCTCCGCTATGTATGTTCGTCAAGCAGTTCTTCCACTGAAGGCAACGCCTGCCTGCGACGTGAATACAGAGAGAATTTAGCAGGGAGTCTCCCCGGTGTTGACACTGTGCATATTTTCTGCGGGGCCGGCCTGCTACCTCAACCTTCACATCTAGACTCAAGTAAGAGACAGCAGTTTCCTCAAAATTTTGGATACGAGTTTACACGGCGTCGTAACCTGGAAGGCCACAATCTGAACTTTCCTATCAGTGAAAAATCGGAAACTTACATGCTGCATAGAGTCACATGGCAGGATTATTTGTAATGTACTGAATTTGGTAGCGGGAGGAAGCAATCATGACCTACAGGAAGGATGAGGAAAGACTCCACAAGCTTAAGCAGGGTACCCGATGTCCAGCAGGCCGAGATTACAACGAACTGGCACTCGACGTCAAAGGCTGTTTTGTCTCAGCCAATGAAATGAGACATCAACTTGTAACAATCTGGTGCAGCCGATTCTAGGTTCATACAGAAACGAATGTACAGCGAGGGTGCTGTTTGTTGAAGAGGGAATGCGACTCTTGCATTGAAAACTGTAGCTATAGCACCACCACCTCCACCACCACCATCATCATCAGCAGCAGCAGTTAAATCGACTAAGCTGTTGTCATTATGGAAACGTGCGAGTGCAGAAAATCGAGTTAGTGCACAGGACACTGGTTGCAACACAACTACAGCTGCTATTGCGTCGCGACGCCGACGACATATTCGTGGGCGAGGTAGCGTAAGAGCGAGCACCCCAGTAGAGGGGCGAATCTGCTATAAAGCTCGTATACAAAAGGTTATAGCACATCCTTCAACTGTAACAATGATGAGGGGCGTAAAACAGGTGCTGAATTGGATGCAATATTGAAACTCTTTGATTATAATCAAAGAGTTTCAATATTGCATCCAAATTATAATTATTTATTTTGGATTTTTGTTTTAAGACTGCGATTCAGATATATTAATTTTAATTTTTAAGAAGGTATAAACCATTCAAAATAATTACAGGACTAATTTATGGCTACTATCGTAAAGTAAAGTAAAGTAAAGTAAAGTTCTCCCTAGAACAGACCATGAAGGCCCAGAGGGGGAGTAGAGATATACGAGTAGCTCTACTCTTTCTTTAACCCTGGCACTAGATGGTGTGGGTGGTTAACTGCACGCCCCGGTCGCTTTACCCCCGGGAATGACCCAGTACCCATTGTACAGGAGGCTGGGTGGGTCCCAGGGCCGTTCTGGACGGGTGCGGAAAATCTCGCCCTCACCGGGATTCGATCCCCGGACCGTCCAGCTCGTAGCGAGTCGCTATACCTACTACGCTATCCCGGCCCACAGGCTACTATCGTATAACATCAGAATTCGGTAGTGTATTGGCCTAACGCTGCTATAATGTTACAAGTTTTTTTAAAGGATACAGGATAGAAGGGTGTGAACTGAATTCATCTGGCTCAGGATAGAGATCAGTGGCCGGCTGTTGCGAATACGGTGATGAACCTGCGTGTTCCATTAATTTAGAGAATTTCTTGACTAGCAGAGAACCTATCAGCTTCTCAAAAATTACTCTCCTCGATAGGGTTATTTACAATAAATTTATTTTTTCTCAATAAAGTCCATATGAGCATTGAGACTTACCAAACACCCTATCCAATTATACTGGGGACTATAAAACTGGTCGTAAAGTGGCAGGTGCCTGAAGCTTGTTACCAACGTATGTATCTAGTAAGAAAGTTTAGAATGCTTGCAGTTACACTAATACTCCCCCTAAATCTTCATGACGGTGTGCTTAAACAAGCATGGGAAAAACTTTACTTTACTCAATAAATAAAATTTAAATATAACATTCGGCATAAAAGTATTTATTAGAAAATTTATTGTTTGTCCATATGTCTGGCCTCATAGTGAACCATATTAATTTGAATATGAGGTTAATATGAATGCAGTAAGAATAGTGGGTTTTATGCAACAACACTGCTTTTTAAACGTGCGATCCTAATTTCTTCACGCAGCGGTCACTAGAGACCAAAATATCAAATTTAACAAATCGTGCTGCGCTGGCTGCAATCATCATCATCATCATTATCGTCGCCGTCATGAAGAGTTAAGTTTTAAGTCCGTTCAGGCCTCTTTCTCTTGTCACTGTGTCGGCGCTGTAATCAGCCGCATCAACCCTGTGCAATGGGATACACCAAACAATATTTAAAAATTTACTTTCTTCCCCTTGTACAACTCGGACGGATCCACAAATCTTTAGTATCCTCTTTTAAGCTACAACTCAAATTTAGGGCCTTAGAGAGCTGCTAACTTTCTTTCCATTCTTATTGAAAGGACAGAAACGTAAGCTTCTTCTCTTATCTTTTCCGTTCTTTCACTTCAGTTTCTCTTCAATTCTGCGCTATTCTTTTGTCCCATTCCCCATCCCCTATCGCGTTTTCTTTACAGCGCAAGATTTCCTTCTATGGCTTACTGAAGCATCACTTGTCCTTCGAGGCAAATTTTGCCCGACTCAGTGCTGCCTCCTATACTGTCGTCTGCAAGTTACTTTTGTGCCTCAAAACACATGCCACTGTCGTTTTAGCAAGTAAAATACAGGAGCAGCGACTGATTATTATGGGATTCAATATTATTGCATTTTACTCGTATTCGGTATTATTGAGACCATAACATCCATCAATAGCCATATATACATATATATATATATATATATACATAAAAATAAGGTGCAAATCAAATCGTGTTCAGCACATACATGCCTGCATGCGCTGAACACGATTTGATTTAATATCCGTAATATTTACTAGCCCGTGTCCGTACTTTTTACCATTTAATATCCGTAATATTTATTATTTTATGCCCATAATATTTACTATTTAATGTCCATACTATTTAGTGTTTAATGTCCTAATATTTACTTTTTAATTTTACGTAAAGTTCTTCGTTGAATTGTTTAAGCACAGGTCTCTTTAAAATCCATCTAAAGCAAATATAAAGACAATTCGTTGTGTAGCTTTTGTAAAATGTTTCATATATAATTAATCTGATATGTTTCAACCATACGCATGGTCACTTTCACTTTAAATGCTTCTGTAAATGGCCCAAGGAGAGTCAAAACGCGTACTGTTTGTAGAATTATTGTAAGCAACGAAGATAATAAGCTATAATATACAACATAGGCTTTGTAACATCCCAGAAGAGAGATGGCCTCAAGCAAACCGTGGTGCAAGCGTGAAATCTCTATAACAGATTTAGTAGAAGGAATTTGTATAATTGTATTCAGTATTATTAATATTCGAATATGTGTGCCCTTGGTTTGGACGTTTATAACTATAGTCAGAGTGCAACTGTACGTTTATTTCTCGTTGCACTACCTGTTCTTGACAACACTTAAATTTTTTTCCCATTATGTTCGATATTTATATGATTATGATTATGTGAGTCAGACTTTTCCTGTTTCTTTTCATGAGTTACACCATAACTCGCTACTGGTACATAAAGCTAACGCACTATATTACTCGTATTTTTTCCATAAGAGTCACTTCTGTAGACTGCACAGTGTAACACTCTCCCCTCTGAGACACCTTCCCTCGTTCTCTTCCCCGACACGTCAACTCATACCAGGGACTGGCACAACAAAAGTTTTAAAAATCGAATCTCCTCGGAGTGTTATAAATTGACAGGCTTTCCATATACTGCTTTTTGCTTTCTATCAGATTTTTCTTTTCTAAGGGGCAAAGTCGAGTTTATGTGTGACAAGAATAGTTACTCTATTATAAACACAAATAATAACTTTGCTGTGACTTGCAAAGAAAGTGATAGGCGCCTTATTGCAGCAAATGCTATTTCTTGTCTGTTACGTTCCCTTCAAATAATATCCAAAACAGTTCATAAGCTTTTTAAAGAGCTATTTATTTGAATAAAGTAACTTTTCTTGAAGTACTGAATGTTGAGCATTTGGCACTCCAATTTTGTATTCGAACTTTCTGAGTTCAAATCTCGGCCACGATTATCGGCTTTCATGGGTGACTTTTCTAATTCCCCTCAGCACCCCTCGCCCGAAAAAAGTTCAAGATAATTCTCAAATTATGCCACCCCCACCTCCCGTCACGTAGCGCTGAATTTCTTATTCACCAGTAATCCTAGCGTCGGAAAAGGCGTAAGGGACGTTAAACAAACCATAAATAAATAAATAAATAAATAAAAATAAATAACAAACAAATACTCTAAGTTTTCAAGGTTTCACGACAGTTCTTAAAAAATAATGGTCTTCTTGTGAGTTTCTACACTGTTAAATGTTACGACGTTTCGGAGGAGCACACTGCCTCCATCTTATCCTTGAATAGTTCAAGTGGTTGACTGAAATATTGCGGAGGAAGAATTTTGTCTCTTACGTAGGACGGTTTGAACGTGTTTGCTCAAGCCCGTCTTCCCGCCTGAGGAATGTCTGATGACCAAACTCTCTCAAACCGTCCTGTATCATAACCGACGTATTTCTTCCTTTGTATCAATTCAGCATCCACTTGAATCGATTCAGTCACCCTAAAGATTGCGCCAGTATATTCTTCCGAAACATCGGACCATTTAAATACTACATAGTGTAGAAAACAAAACGAAGACGTCATTTGAAATAAACACTAGTTCAATAGTGGCACCTGTAAGCTACAATGCCAGAAATATAAAATACAAAATGCCAATGAATAGCTTTTTACAACACTTATCATATCCTTCGAAACCAACCAAACTACACCAAGCATAATTTTGATTCAGATATTTACACTGGGCTCGCCACTATTTCCTTTGATGTTGAAACAATTAACCTTCGTGCGAAAGAGGGATGTGGTGGGTGTAACCAGCAATGCCACGGAGGTGCCAAACATTTATCCACTAGCCACAGTCCAGAGCCTGATCACAACTCCGGTTGCTCTACAAGAAAGATCATTAACATTGTGACCCTAAGCAATCTTTTCACTGTACCCCATAGCGTTACTTTAATGGGACTACAATGTGTCCAATACTACGATCCCTGCCGGTGCTTTTGTACAAAAATAAAAGGAAAGAAATCAAGGCATGGTGGTAAAGAATGGAGCTATTTATAAGACAAAGGTGAGTGTAATACCTTGCTGTCCACATTTGAGAGATCATTACAAATAGCGTCATCTAAGAGGTCGGGGGGTGAGATGGAGCGGCAAGAGCGACTGGCTACCTGAGGAGCAGGTGTCTGGAAGGCTCTGTAAATGGCAAGACTTGATCTCTACTGGCTGCTACATTCTGCTCGCAATCAATACGGGTAGCTGCCTGATGCATCCAAATGAGAAACGCAACTAACCACTTACAACACCTGAGTATGGGAAGAAGTGAGGGTGATGTTTCTTTTGGTTAATATGTCGGCACTAAAAACAATATGCGCTTGAATGCTGTAATTGTAGAGATATGTTTAAAGAAACTTCAGTGTTCTGGGGGTGATTTTGTTTGAGCTCTGAATTACTAATTAAGAAAGTTCATACTAGGACCGCAATTGTCTTAAAATTATTGCAACTGGAAAACTGTTGCTGGAATTTCTTCAGAAGGCGAGTTAATTTGCGGGGACTGTTCAAAGACAGCATCGACCCGCGCAAATATGGCAGTCCCGGTTTCGTAGGATATTCGTTACAGACGCTGCTCGCTGTAACATTATTGCCACCATGATGTGTAAGGTTGTAAAACGAGACCTATATATTCGGCAGGAGTTGTATTACAGCTTACATTACATGTATTACATTTGGGATTTCTGATGCACAAAGTGGCACTGCGACAGGTGTTTACCGAATACTTCGGTTTATCCCTTTGTACCATCATTAAAAATGTCCTCTGTCATTATTCATTCATCTACACTATATAGTCTACATATGGAGGGAGTCGCTAAATAAAATACAAAAAAGACCATATTTAGGTAAAAAGACGAGGGAGGCTGACAAGTAATCTCTATTTAGATTAATGCGTGGAGACGGAGCCCCAAAATCAAGTCCTGTAGGATATCCCACTAGAGGTCATATAGTCTATATAGCGAAACTGCAAGCATTCCTTATCTTATTAATTAGATTGCCGATCCCAGTGGTCGCGCGGTCTAAGGAGTGGGTCTACGGCCGCTCGCTTGCTGGGATTGCGGGTTCGAATCCCGCCGGGGGCATGGAGGTCTGTCTCTTGACAGTGTTGTCTTTTGTCAGGTAGAGGTCTCTGCGACGAGCTGGTCACTGCCTGAAGGATTCCTACCGAGTGTAGTGTGTCTGAGTGTGGTCGAGGAACCTCAGAGAGGAGACCTAGGCCCACTAGGGAGCCATGAGAGGAGAAAATTGGTTAGATTATGTTGGGAATAGCTACATAGGTATAGTGTTAATTGAAATGAACTCTCTGATTATGTCGGCAGACAAGGAACGTTTGTAAAAATGCGCATGTAAATTTATCACAAATGTCATAAAAATAATAATGAAGCTGTAAATCACATTTAAGATTGGTTTAAAAAGGCAGAGTTATCTATAGCTTTTAAAATAAAAAAAGAATAAATCCATTAAAACAAATGCCTGTGTACTCGCTGTTATGGATACGAATAATGCAAATTTGATGCGTAATTATTCTAATCATTCTGGACATTAAGAGTGCTAACAGTGTGCTCACAAATTGTTTCAAGCACTTTAAGAACTCTTCGTACTAAGCTCACATCACTATTACTGTCTGATTACCGCCTGCATCACTACAACGAACACAACCAGCATCACCACCGGCATCACTACTGTTAGTGCTAGGTATAACCGTCTATAGTACTGTCGCCAAAACACACCCTTTCTAGTACTACTACTGCTGCTACTACTAATACTGATACCTCTACTACTATATTGCAATTCGCCTAATAGTAATAAATGCAACCAATACTTAATTTAAGCCCATAAGGATAGAGCACTGTGTTTAAGAATTACACTTTTTTATTTCAACGATTTTAGGTTCCAGGCCTAAGTTGCAGAGTTTAAGAACTCCAGATCTGTTATTATTTAAGAAAATGTTCAGGTTTATTGTAGGGCCTGGTGTTGAATGGCGGCCAGATGACCATCTCATTGTGTTACATTAAATGTCAACTTGAATAATCAATAATTACAGCTGTAAATTTTATCTATTTAATTCTCACATATAACCTTGTGATGGCTTGATCATAAGTCGAAACGTGTACATGTAGGTGATCTCCAAACTTTTGAATATATAGTTGTGTTTGACGGCGGAGCCTTTAGTGTTGTTTGACGATCATCTGCAACTGGATGTAGCAAATTCATTGTTTACCAAATCGTTTGTTCGTAGTAAAAATAATAAGCAGTTTGTTAAATTCATGTTCTATTGAACAGATATATTTTTGTAGGCTATCATAAACATGTAAGTCAAAGTATTACAGTCTAATGATTTTATAGTAATTACTCGTAAGTATGGGTACTAGAAAGAATGTTCCAGTGACTTAGAAGGTACGTCTATATCATCCCGTTAGACACAATACTGCCTATGAAGTGGCAAGTAAGTTTAGAGGCCTCAAACGTGCTCCATAAACTGAATTTAATATCGCAAAATAACCTCGTAATAAGACGACATGTGTTAAAAGGATAAAAATTGAAGACAACTGATCCGAGAATTTTTTCATAACGTGCTCCAATGCATCAACACATCACGAGATCATCAAGATATTATGAAGAAAGAATAATCTTCAAAAAATTATTACACCTTAACTAATAAGTTATACAGCTTATAGTATAAGTGGTGTGTAACTGAATACGTGGCGCACTCTAGGAAGAACTGGATGCAGATTTAAGGACAGAGTTACAGTTATCTTAAATAAATATTTAGTGACGGTGTCCGCGATAGACCAATGGCTCTCTCTCTCCAAAACAGAGTAGTGAAAATTCTGTTTCAATAATAGGCGGGGAATTTATTGATTAGGCGTACTTGAACGACTATTAGCTTCTCAAGAAGGCCTCATGAATTTAACCAACTAACAGCAATCTGTAAACTCCAGGTGTAGGGCGCCTATGTCTTATAAAATAATAATGATATATATGTATATAACTACTTATATTTCAGTACATATGTGGAACAATTCGACACACGTTTAAAACAAGCAGTAAGGTAACATTGTTAAAATTATACTATAATTGCAGTACCAGCGCTCATATTCGTATAAGAAAATTGCACTCTAGTAAAAACAGCATGAAAGGAGAACTGACAGAGAGGAGATAAATTGTTGATGTCAGTTGCAGAAAATGCATTTGAAAATAAAACAAATTAAGAAATAAGAAGTAAGTACAGGCTATACAATTTAAATGAAATTATTGTGGATTATAGGCGCAAGAGGACAAATCTTCTTAAAAATGAACGATTCACGCATTTCCGAAGTTAGTTTATGAATGCACTGCGACCGGGACACGAAACCTAGATCGACCGAGGAAATGACGGAAAAACCAACGCCTATAAAGACGGAAATAGCCAGGAAATGACTCGCACCCTACTGCTGATATTGACAATATGTGGAAGAGACATCCGTTATTCAAAACTTTAAAGAACTACAAAGGTGTTTTATTATCATCAGACCTTTCAGTGACGTGGGACAGTATTGCTCTGTGACATCTCACCAGTAACAAGAAGCCATCACTTCAGCGTAGTTGTATCATAGCGCAGCAAACAGAGATAGTGTGGCCTGTGAAATTTAATCTTGCAAGAATCTTCCAGCCTGGAACATGCAGATGTAGGGGAAGCCCAGTGTTGTGGGTGTCGACCGAGGTTCTCGCACCTGCGGCTCCCCTCCTACACTTACCCATACATCATCTCTCTCTCCCTCCCTCTCTCACTCTCTCTCTCTCATTCACATACACACATAAAGTACACACCTTGATGCCGAGTTTCCATAGTAACGGTGGGGTACAATTCAAGAACCGTGGCTGTGATTGGCTGGGTTAGCTAGGCTATGTGTTAAAAAGACACCATCTCAACTCAACCCGTCGGTTCCCATATAAATGTGAAGAACATCCCCCCTTACTTGGAGTCACATGCCAGGGAAACTCCGCCTACCCCCAAACCCTTTGGCCCAGCCCCTTTGAACTCTTCTGTCTCCTTTGGCCTCTCATGTGAAGCAAACAACACTTATTCTTCTCTCTTTTATACATATCTTCCGGCCATCTCTCTTCAGTCCTCATGTACCATCCCAGAATTCACTCCTGTGAATATTAAGTGGTTATCTGCTGCATTATTCCACACACGTATCTCTTACGTCAGAGTCAATAAAATTCTAGTGCCAATGTTAAGAATCAGTGGATCTGCACCTCTACTCCCTCTATATGCTTTCATGACGTGCAACGTGGATACAAAAGTAAATTACCTTTCTCCCAAAACCCTCGTATTGGCACATTGGACATGAAGGCTATTATATCGCACGAGGTCTTACGTCCGTCAAGTTAATACTCAATTATACGGTGACGTTTTGCGGTGTAAGGCCTAACATTTGCGTATTCACGAACTTATATAGCTATGTCTGAATTTTCAGTTATTGTGATTATAACTTCGGAACTTTAAAACCGATACAGAACCTGAAACAAAACTAAGCAGTTTCCAAAAAATAATTCTAGGAAAAGGTTTATGGCGGCAACTCTTCTATCAACTCTTCCATCTGTAGATAAAGGCCAACCACATTTCGGATTAAAATTTGTGTAACATATAGCCGTGACATATTTCTATGTACAGCTGGCGGTAGAAAAATAGTTCAATATTGAAATATTTGTAAGGAAAGCTTGAGGTTTGAGCCTTTTCCCAAAACTTATAGACGTGGTAGAAATTCACTGTGACAAATTTAATATAAAAAAGGATGACATCGACTTCGTAACTAAGAGTGTATAAAACATAAAATAGCTTAGTGATAAATGGCACAAAGAAACGACTTCAACTGCGTAAGTTATGTCGCACCAAGTTTTGGGGTGGTTGGTGAATTGCCTTGTGCTTACTTCGAGACAATATTTACTATTCCCAAAATTGCCTGGTAGGACTAAGGATAATCACAAAAACACAGTCTCTGGACAGCGATTTTTTTCCCTTTGATCCATTTTTGTACTTTTAAATCCTTCCGTCCTTCTTCATACCACTTATGTTCCATACTACTGTCCTTATACAACAAACACAACACAAACATCCATGACCCCGACGGGATTCGAACCCACAATCCCAGCAAGCGAGCGACCGCAGACCCATACGTTAGACCGCGCGGCCACTGGTATTGGCAGGGATTCGAAACGGGTGTCTCCTGATTACGAAGCAGGATATCTGGTAACTCAATCACGAAGTTCACCTTTCCTGTTTCGGTAAGTTCTGAGAGGTTGCTTTACCAAGTACAGTACGAATTTTCGGACTCCACATGCCAACATGTAGGCAGGACAGGCAACACTTATCTCCCGCTGCTGTGACACTAACCACAATTACTCGTCGCGCAACTATCCACCACAACCGTTAGTGAGAATAGTATATCCATAGTCATACTTATAGACGTGAGCTATAAACGCGTCATGTAGTTAGAAGTACAAAACTAATTAAACTACACTGCAGCAGTGAAATGTTTTCAATTGAATCGGGACTAACACAAGCGGTTGAAGAAATTCGAAACAATCCGTATTAGTCTATCATTTTACTATTCTGTTGTAGGATAGTTAGTAACTATCTTACTGCATGCATTAGTCATTATTAATTAATAATGCATGCAGTCACGAAGCTCCTGTGCTGATAGGTGAAACTCAAATACATTTCCTGTACGTTGGTCACCAAATTATGGCGGAGATTATAGACTGGATAATAGTCTGCACCCATCCGTACTGAGTTTGATGCTTACTGGAAGTTAATATTAGCTCTGTAACAGAAACCGACTGTCAAAATTTTCATCTGGGACTACTATTCCACTAAAAGCCTTTATACTTTATGTAACACATTAATAAAATCATTACATTCAACCCAGTTTACCTGTAAGGATCATTAAGTTTATATTTTACCACATTAATATAGAGTGCCAAATCATTTTTCCATGAAAATAAGTCACTAATGTTCTACCCTCTGTAGCGCCGAATTCAAATGATTCAATTGTTACAGTGATATTGACTCCTGTTTATCTGTTCCGTTGGCTAGAGAGTGTGTGTGTTTGTGTGTGTGTATGTGTGTGTGTGCGAAAGAGGAAAATTTATCATCAATGGTAATCATCGTAGACACCAATGTCATCCAGTTTTGTTTAAGTGTGTTTCGTTAAGGCCTGATAATTTGTGGGGGATATTTATATATTTCAAAGAAACTGAGGCAATGAACGAAAGTATACATTGCACATGAAACGACTCTGTGTCTCATTAGCTTTTTACAGACATTCATGTTTACTGACGGACAAACAGGATGAAGAGGAAGGAAAAGGGAGAAAGAACACAACCTCCGTTTGGCTTGCTTGGAACCTCTTGTGATTTTCCTACTTTCCTTATATCTGTAGGTCTAATTAGTTTCCTCGCACGCCTCACGTTCTACCTTGACGTTGGTGGTAGTAGCCTCCTCCGAATGTTGATAAGTGCCTACAAAAGTGCACGGCGTAACATTCCTCAAAATATTAATCTTATAATAACAGAGCAAAATTTGAGTGCAAAAATTTTGCAAAGACGCAGCTATTCCTACGTGCATTCACAAGGTACCTGTTTTCAGAACACATCCGACAAATTCTAGCATGTTGCCTTCGCTGTACCTGATTAACTTCAAAAGTTCAATATCCGATCTTCAGCAGCGCCTCTATGAAACAATGTGAGTTAGTACGAATTGCTTACACTCACTTAGCAGTAAATTAAGTATACTTAATCAGATCAACAGTTAAATTTCCAATGCAGCATAGATAAATTTAATCCGAGGGATCGTAATGCGATTGAACTGCATGAAGGGTCCTACAGCCATCCCTCTTCCTCTCACCCTCTTATCCCAGTCTTAATCTAAGTTCTGATGAGCTTCAATTTTTATTCCCTTCTTGTTCACGTCGATATGATTCCAGTGGCATTTCGGCCCAGCGGAGCGCAAGTGATGTGATTACTGATTATCTTCTCATCGCTTTATATAGCTGCTGTAATTACAGCCATAGAAGTACACTTAACGGAGGTATATTAGTTCGTTTGGCGCCCACGTCAGCACATTGTTGACAACAGTTACCTGGATTAATATTTGCTAACGTCATATTTTATTTAAGTCTTTTAATTTATAAATCTGTGTTCGTGAAACGCTGATCCCATTCATAGCGCAAAAGGAGTTCCTCGTTTCCCAAAAACAGTGTCAGTTTTTAGTCTGATAATTGGCGAAACTCAAGAGATTTTATGTTTTATATTCCAGTTTTAAAATAACTATATTATATCTCTTTTGATTTAGTAGTTATTAAATTATTTTTAAGAAAACGTCCTACTGTCGGCACATCAAGGTGGTGAGGTTGTCAGCCCTACGCACCGGCCGCCTTGTATAACAGTTTGCGGTAAATTAATAAATATTTATCTTGTTCTTTGATGGTGATAACGAGGCTTAGGATTATAAGCATTTTGCATATTGCTTACGTAAAAATAAAAGACATTTAAAATTTCACGTAGGGCCAATCCCATAAATAACGAAATGCATATTTCTTTATTTATAGGATTGGCCCAAAGTGAAAGTTTAAATGTAGTTTTATTTTACATATGCAACATGCAAAATGCATATAATCCAAAGCCTAGTGATAACTAACAAAACAACTGGAAAGAGAAATGAGAAATTTTGTAGAGTTTTAAATACAGAGTATAAGTGTGGGCTTACGCAAACAAAATATATAGCAAATTTTTCGTTTCTTAAAAGTCACAGAATGGAACCGAAGCGAATACATGATTTTATTTCTGAGAGTAGGATTTTCTAGATCCCAGTAATGAAAATTGTGCACAAAAACGGGCAAATACTCGTAGTTGCATGATAGTGGATTTATAGCTCCTACCAGCCTTCTCATTTACTCTGAAGCATTTACAGGAACCTACGTGTTATGACACTTATCCAGTACTAATTTACTTCATTTTACCTCATCAATAAAACATCCTGCGTCTTGTTTCTTATGACTAAGAATAATTTCTAAATTGGGATAGGTCATTTTTAACAATAACTTCTAACTTCTAAAAACGTTTGTTATACCTCTCCCCAATTAATATACAAGTTTTGTAACCCAGGTTCTTGTCTGGCAATATATTATGTCTCAGATACTAAGCCGTAAAGTCAGATCCGAATGACATGAATAGCCACTTAACGGAGTTTGTAAAGAACAGAAAGTAACCGTGGCCTACTTTCATGTATTGAACTTTTAGAGCCTGAAATTCATGTATGCGATATTCAAGAACTTTATTTCTTCCCCACAGAAATGAAAAAGTCCAAATTATATAGAGCAGCATGTTAACTCTGTTATGGAAAGAAATCCCTATTATGAGAACCACAAGAAACATGCAAAATTCTGAGCTTTGTACTGTTAAATCAGCGTGTGTAGGATATGTAAATATAACGACTACTGTGCCTTAAAGTGTTTATTCGGAATTTACTTGGAGGACCTAAAACCTCTCGGGTGTCCACACACACACAGCTCATTATCGCCTGTTGAAATGAGATGCTTTTCGGGTAAGAAACTGTAATCTATCATAACGTTTGGAGGTAGTTAATTCCAAAACTGCCACGCTAATTGTCATGGATCTGAAAGCATTTTTTACCCTTATCTCTTTCTTCGAAGGTCTTCTCTGCGTCTGTTGCCATACATTTGTAACCTTTGGCCTAATGATAAGATATTGATTTCATTGTGTTCTGAAAGAATGTTATCTTTTGTATCACTTTGTACAGGAAACCAGTAGAGAGTACACAGGCAGATACTGATGTAATAAACACAGACAGCATTCCAAAAAGGACAATTTTAGAGAATCTCAAGACTGAGTTGCTATTTTAATGTCTTTATATGTCAGAATAGAAGAAAGTCAAATATAATTAACTTTGAAGTTATGAATCCAGTAAGTGTCGCCATAAAATATGCAGTTCAAAACTAGTGCTGGAATATTGCGACACTGACGCCCGACAACTGCCCGCGAATTTCACTTTACACGGCTCTAACATAAGCAGAATTTGAACCAACAAATGGAACAGCTAAGTAAGTCGAATGAACAATGCACACGCACAAACAGATTACGAGACCAATTCAACAGCCACCATTGACACACGCATGTCAGCTTCATGTATGGCTTGGCAAGTATTGTCATTTGGTCACGCTACGACAGTCTTGTTTTTGTCCACGTGCCACAGTGAGCCGTGATGAGGTCAGTGCAGGGTCATCACGTGTTATTATTGCGCAGGTTATCCTGTCTTTCACCTGCCCCGCTTTCTCAACTTCCGGCAAACATGTTCAGAGCAGCTGATATGAACATTTATGGTAGCAAGTCCCGATCATGCACAATTTAACGTCGAAATGGACATCCAGGGTATTTGTACTTCATAGTCACTTAATGGTGAAGAGTGTCTTCGTCTAGCGGGCCGTACCGAGCAGAGACCTCCTTTTGTGTTCTGCCCAAATGCAGAGACACAGCTGGTTGCTGAATTGCAGTAACGTATACGATTCTATTTGAAACGAAATACTATGTTAAATGTCCATATATAATATAATAATAATAATAATAATAATTTTCTTCAAATTTTAGAATGATAGTTTCAAATTTGTCTCATTGGATTGTCTAATTCCATTCAACATAATGTAAGAAAAATAATTCATGCCACGACATTAGTACAGAGCATTCGAGGAGGAATTTAAATTTTATACCATTTGACCTGTAGAATTATTGTACAAAAAATACATTTAAAGCGAAATTAGGAACGTCTTCGGATCTACTGTTTTTTTTTGAAGCTATATTGGAAATGGGAAATATTTTACAAAATACAAAATTATGGCTATTCGGCATCTGCAATAAATGATGATCATCATCACCAGTGATGCAGGCGAAGTCATAAACATGTGTCGTCACTCTTTGTTCAAGAGGTTTAAGAATAGCATGAAGTGGTAAAGCAGAAAGAAGTACATAGGCCAGTACACTGCGAATGTGTGTAGCGTACTGCTGCAGGCTGGAAAAGAGAGGAGGTCATTTGGCGAGGTTATCAACGGATTCTGTGTGGGAAAATGTAACGGTAACTACAGGATCAAGAGAGACATTCGAATACAAAATACATATAGTAGGACACTTCCGACATTTAGCTACCCAAAAAGGTTAAAAATGTCACAAACAATATCCCTATGTTTACAAAGCGTCAGTAGGTATAACTAATAAATAAAACACAAACAATAGCGTAACAGGAAGCAGCTGGTACAATTGCTTAGGCACAGATAAGTAAAGAAACAAAGACGGGACCGTAAAATATGTATCACTGAGGAAAGTTAACAAACTGAAAGCATACGAATAGGTAAAGAAAATATTTCCCAGAAACATGACCTGTCGGCTGGTACGAGGCTGCAGTAATTTACTCGTAAGAACAAGGTCCTGTATACTTCCTTGTCAGAAACGGCGTTGCACTCTTCTCACTTCTACACACGCTATGGTGCTTTGAAATTTCTGCCCTCATTAAGAATTTGTCATGCATATTGCTCGTCATTGCCGATCCCAGTGGCCGTGCGGTCTAAGGCGTGGGTCTTCGGCCGCTCGCTTACTAGGATCGTGGGTTCGAATCCCACCGGGGGCATGGATGTTTGTGTTGTGTTAGATGTATGGACGATAGCATGAAACATAAGGTGACATGCAGGACAAAAAGGACTTCAACAGTACAAATGGATCAAAGGGGAAAACCCAGGAATTAATACAAAAAAAAAAAAAAATCCCACAGGGGCATGGATGTCTGTCTCTTGTGAATGTTGTGTGATGTCAGGTAGAGGTCTCTGCGACGAGCTGGAAACCCCTGATGATGGCTCATAAAGAGCTGAAACGCGTGTAGGGTTAAATCATGATAAGGAGCTAATTTGCACCTTTATTAATTTGTGCTTTTTGTTGGTGTATATCTAAAACACGTTTTAACTGTTTAAACACTTAAAAACTATCAGTTAATTACCTGCGTATGAAAATGATTGAAGAATACCCTATAAAATTTTGGCACTTATAATCCAATCTGTATTATAGTTATTTGCTTCAAAAACCTTAAATGATGCATCTTACAACGAATCACCTCATGTACGTTGGTGTGTGTGTGTGTGTGTGTGTGCGTTTTTTAAACTCCACATTTATTGCTTTCTGAGTATTCTGCTTTGTCTCGTGGTCAGGAATTTAACCCACGTTTACAATGCGGCACATCCTTTTAAACCTACGGGCAAATAACGTCCGATTTACAAAGAGGTATCCATCAAGGCAGTGTGTCGTGAAAATGCAGACCGCCTGTAGTCCTATTCTGAAATATCTCCCCGGCGAGAGGAGGATAATAGATTTATCAAAGAATGTTCACATGACGGAGTGACAGGAAATGTAGATCGGTTCTACAAAATCCACGTGACTGAAGCGTGTCGACACCTGTCGGAAGAACGAACAATCACACAGGCGGAAGCTGGGGCTGATCCCTCTCACTAGGGAGGCCGCGTGTCTATTTTCATTAGCTGACATGTTCTTGCTACTCAGTAGAACAACTCATTTGGTAAAGGAATACCTTGCGTTAGGAATGTATCAGTTTTTAATCCCGTATAAAGTAGTTAATTATGCTGCATGAATGGTACACGAATATGCGTGGTTTCAGGCTTCTTCCGCGATGTAGATGAGATCTGCGCTCCTCTGGGATATTACGCAGCGCTGAGTGGTAGTTCTGTACCGACGTTTCGGGACGATCTATTGGTCCCACCTTAAAGGTTCAAGAATTTGACTTCTTGACCCTTGAAGATGGAACCGATAAGTCGTCCCGAAACGTCGGTACAGAACTACCACTCAAGCCCATGTAATATCCCAGAAGAGCGCAGATCTCATCGATATATAAATAGATTAAGAAGCGGGGGCCCCGTAACAGACATTGTGAAACAACAAAGAGAACTGCAAAAAACGATAAAAAAAATTAGAAATATGGACATAAACATTTTGGTTAAGTAATGCGATACCAGTTCGTACAAACAACAGATAATCCCAAAATATTGAATTTCTGAAGAAACACGAGAGTAAGGTTAAAAGAATCAACTTGACGCTTGGAGCCACACTCAAGATTCTTTGCCAAATTCCTCGTGGTAGCTGCAGTGAAACCATGCTGGCAAGAATGCGTTATTTTAAGTACGTATTGCGTAACAGTATAAATTGAAACAAGCTGGAAAGAATTGTTAATAATGGAGAATGCTTTGTATTTGCCTTTCGTTGTGAACAAGAACAGGTTTTGCTTGCTTCTATAATGTTGGATAATACTACTGAGAAAATAGAAGTGAAATTTATATTCGAGAAGAGGCATTAAGGTCCCAGAGGAACCGATAATAACAACAAACGTAACACAAAGAGAAACAACAAGTACAACAGACAATACATAATATTAGCGAATGACAGCGTTGTTAAAACAACACACTTAAAAAGTACATCGTCGATAGCAGGTATAGATCCATCCAGTGTTAATCCCGTTCCTTGGGCGGAGAAAAATGGTAACACTAAGACTCCAAGTACCTTTTCTCCAGGAAAACATTTACCGCTGTCTTTTGGATAGGAGGCTTACGGCGTTGTAATAGTGTCTGTCTGGACACAAAGACGAAAATAATTATACCAATGGCGTCCAAACAGTCACCGCCATTCTATGAATGAGATGTTCCAGGTAATAATAATAATAATAATAATAATAATATAATAATAATAATAAATTTACATATGCACTTTCCAATTCAGGTCAATTTTTGTTTCCACGTCTTAATTTTACTAAAGGTCTTCCACCTAAATAGTACGCTTATGGTCGGTTTTAGAGCTTGCGTCTAAACGAAAAACAAAATTACAGCCAAAGCTCTGGGTGAGTCTGTTTTATATGGCTGAAATGAAAGTAAACAATAAATAATAATTAATGTAGAACGTTTAAAAAAAATCCCAATTTCGGGTAAAAATGTTCCTGCTTTTGCAATGACAAGAAGAAAGTAAATTTCTGGAACGACAAGAAGGGCCATATTTGCAGTTTGTAATGGCTAAAGTTTGTGGAGGAACTGAATACAGAAGGGTAGGCAATTAGAGGTGAGTGAGATGATGCAAGACTAATGAAGATTACGTTGCTTTCGCACCTGGGCGCAAGTAAGTAGTGGGGATGATTGGTCCACATGGAAAGTAATGAATCACTACGGCGACGGAGAGACTGGGACACAACTTGGCTGTGCGTTTCCATGGAGACACTTGCTAGAGAGAGGCTGACGTCACGGACGGGTTTATAGATGGCACCTCTGTATCTTTATCCGTAGTCGTCTTAAAATTAGCCCTTGAGGACAAAGCTGAGGGGGACAAATTGGTCACTGGTTGTGGGAATATCTGCTGTACCAAACTAGGTAGCCTGTATGGAGTTACCGGAACAGATAATCGGGTAATAAAATAAACTGATGAATAAAAATCCCACACTGTTATTTATTTTCAGTAAAACTGTCGAAGTTTCCGGGAAAAGACGTGAGGTCTGAATATCACAAAGAGCTTTCATCAAGAAAAGAAAAGTTCCACGTGAAGTGACAAAAGGATGTTTGCAGATAAAATAAGGAACCTGAACACAAGCACCGGCAGCAAGGCGCTGAGTGCATTCACCACCTTGGGATTTTCACACAATTTACTTTTTTATACTTCATAATTTATTAGATCAAAATTTCTGCAAAACATCATAATTTTAGTTAAACAACAACTATATTACTACCTTGTCCAGCATTTACCTATGACAAATATTTTCAATTTTCAAATATGTAATATGCCCAATTTAGAGAATGTGGCACAATCTAGACCATGTGCATAACCTTGCAAAAAAATCATACCGGCGCTAAAGACCCAGAATATTGTAATGACCTTTACTGGAATCCACTTTTGTAAAATATGTTTTTCTGAATACGTTCAAATGAATAAAACATGTAATGAACTTTATTATTATTACATTGTGCTATAACCATGTAAACGAAGATAACACAAATCTAACACAGAGTAAAACCTGTGCATCCTTAAGGATATCACATGTGTGTTTAGGTTTGACAATCATGCGTGGATGTCGTTTGTTGCACACCCTGTTACAATTTAGAAAGCTCCATTACAAACGTTTTGTTTCACATGCAATTTCAATGGCGAGTATTTGACAATGCGTGCGTGAATCATAGGGTTTCGTATATCTATCTCTATATTTCGATACAATGCTTCAAAAATCACATTCATTTAAAAGTGTATAGAGGAGAGGATATACCACTATTTAGACATGAAACGAAAAAAACTTGATTTGGACTGGTAAAATGGTCTCTCTTTGAAATGTTCACATGTCGACACGCAGTACTTCATACAATTTTTAAACCTGAATTGTGGTGGTGTGCGTGCCCTCGACAATGGGTCCCGCCTGGGGATTGTTACCATGATAAGATTGGGTGGGGTACTTAACAGGTCCATAGTATCATAAATGAAGGGGGGTTGGTTTAAAGGGGGTGGGGGAGAATGGTTACACTTCAGATAAATTGAAACGTTAAACAAACAGCGAGAGAAAATGTGTTTGTAGGTGAAATGAATTAAAGCTACCCTACCGCTCCAGTCAATAAAACAAGAGTCGAGAGTCGGTGGAATTGAGAAGTGGAAATTGGAGCACTGCCTCGTCATTTGCAAATAAGAAGGGCGTAGGTTACGGCAAGACTGCAGACAGAAATGTCTGTGGGTCTCTAAAGTGGAAGCTGCAGACTGCATCAATACTTAAACTTCTTGTAATCAATTGCCCTAAGTTAAGGCAACAGGAGTGTTACACCCTCTATACTAAGCATATACTAGTATAACTGCAGCCATTCTACTGGCCATAACAAGCTGAGTGAGATAAATTTACACAAGTGCTTCTCGAGAACAGTGACCATGAAGTGTTTATTTAATACCGCATAACTTCATAGCTTTACAAAAGCAAAAATTTATTGGGTTCTTAGCTAAAGTTGGCTTCTCACAGTGGAGATGCAGGCGCCGTCCCAGAGATTTGTGTAGACAAAGTGGCACTGAGATGGAGGATTTCCGAGTATTTCGGTTTTTCCTTGTCAGTATTATTACACCAGTGCTGCATACTGATATTTCATTCATCTACCACAAACGTTCTATAACCTTAGCAAATGACAGCTTTGCTATATAACACAATTCTCTCTTTATCTCTTCTGACAATAAAATATAAATATGCCTCCAGCTTTAGGATTTAATTAAATAAATTTTATGCAATCCACAAATCTAACATTTATATATTAGGCATTAGTGTATAATTACAGAGATCTCATAATCACAGGCATTGTATTAATTACATAGCATTCATAAGATACTATTAAAAGTGACCTGATTTATCTCGTTAGTTTAAATGTTTGGATTACATTTTTTAGTGTTTACTAGGACTCCCCAGGCTCTCACCTGGGAGTTTCGAACGTACATAGAAACACTCCGTCTAAACTTTGGCTTCCATCTAAGCATACATTTACCAAAAGCAATGCTACTGCCGGTTTACCTCTCACCATCATCGGAACACGACAGTCCTTCTCTAAAGAGGGAAAGAAATTGTAGACCTATAAAATGCAGAACATGGAGATAAAAAGGAAATGAATGAAATACGGTTTTGAAAGCGGTACCAGATTTAAGAGAACAAGAGAGATGGGACAAATATTTTGACACTAATAAATACTGAACTCACCGTAAAAAGACATATATGTATGTATGTATATATATATATATATATATATATATATGCCTTTAAATTATGTGAATTTAGGACTTGTTACTCAAAAGATCTGCAATTTAAGGCTCATAGAGGTCGTGATCTATTTAAAATTTTATATCAACCTTCGTTAACGTGGTATTAAAGCGTTGTAATCTTATAAGACTTTGTATAGTGACAACATGTTTTGCATTTAACCTCAGCATTTTAGAAATTAAATACAAACTCTTCTCTCTGAAGTAGTTAATCTCTAAGAAATGCAGCAACGTAAAGAGAAACTTATGCGATTTGGCTATTAAATATTCATTTTTAAACTACTGATATGTTAAAAGGTGGTTTGGTAAGAAGATTAACTGTTGTGGTAAGCCTGGCTGTGCTGTGGTGCCACTTGCTTCCTTGCTTCGTCTTGGTGTGAGAACAACAATGGAGTGGTTACTCAAAGTTGGGAGGTTACGGGAGGTGTTGGATCAATTATAAATGGCTGATCCATCATCTCGCCTGTCCGAGGCACCTTGATCGATTCGTGTTAATGCGAGGATGTGGAATTCCCTACAGACGCTCACTCCCAACTCGGTGTCAGCAGCAGAGAAAAATTCCCCCAGGGGATTAAACTCATAAATTGTGTTGGCGGGATATGCTTGGCTCTCACTTTGTTCATCACGAGACTTTCTTAACCGCCTGCACTCTTTATTCCAACCTTCAGACCCATGTGCGCAACGAATGACTCCCAAATCGGATCTGACAACCAGAGAAAATTTGTGTAAGGGTAACCGCTAACGTAGCTAGCGCCCAGACCTACCGTCTTGAAGAACCGGGTTTAAGATCAGGCTTGTGTTAAAGGAACTATAAACGGAAGATTTTGTTACGGTTTCAGGATTACAGTAAATCACGTAAATAGGGCAGTAAAAATAACTTCCAAAAATAACTTTAGTGGTACATTAAGGAAACACTGGGCTTTCAATGGTTAACTATGGAACTAACTATCGGGGTGAACCGCGATAATTCATTCAGTGTAGTGACTAAATTAGGGACTGAAAGATGGAGAAAACCTGGTTCGATTCCCGACAAGAGCAAGAAGATTTTCTTTTCTCCAAAGTGTCCAGACAGGCTGTGAGGGGTCAAAACAACCTCTTATTGAACACGTACCAGGGCTGTTTCTCTAGTGCCGAAGTTAAGAATGTATGGAGCTAAACCTCCACTCCCCCATAAGCCTTCACGGTGTGCACAGAGAGAGTTTTAATTTTTACTATATTAACTAAAGGTGCCCACTGGTACAGACGTCGTGCGGCCTTCCATTCACAGTCAAAATGCCAAACTGAAGCTGAAGTTAGCTTGGAGTTGTGTAAGGTAGCTAGCAAGCGAAGGACCCATGTGACTACTCTTCATATGAGTATACATTACGCAGCTGTGTTTCGGAGAAGTTCGTCTCGGCGCAAGAGGCAGCGAAACACCCCTCCACAAGTCATGATACCACAGCCCAGCCCGTCACCAATGATAAATGACCCCGCGTGTCATCCTGAGGTCAAACCATGAGCACGAGTCTCTAGAGATGAGGGACAATTTTTTTAGGATAGTGGCAGATGAGGGGTGAACACTGAATTGAAGAAAGCAAGTTCGGATAAGGTACTGCCTAACGAAGTTTGTTCATTCTTCTTCTTATGTAGGGAGAGCATATACTTCTAAAATATTGCGCGTGTCAAACATTGCGTCTTTGTATTACTGAAACGTGGTTCCTTACTCTGCAATACGGACAAAAACGGCAAGTGTTTAGGGATGAGTGTTTTATTTAACGAGGTTTTCAGGTGTTAAGATTATACTCGTATAGTATCGGTCGTGTTTTGTTTAAAATGTGTTTTCAGGTGTTAAGATTATATAGTATCGGTCGTGTTTTGTTTAAAAGAGGTTTTCAGGTGTTAAGATTATATAGTATCGGTCGTGTTTTGTTTAAAAGAGGTTTTCAGGTGTTAAGATTATATAGTATCGGTCGTGTTTTGTTTAAAAGAGGTTTTCAGGTGTTAAGATTATATAGCATCGGTCGTGTTTTGTTTAAAAGAGGTTTTCAGGTGTTAATATTATATAGTATCGGTCGTGTTTTGTTTAAAAGAGGTTTTCAGGTGTTAAGATTATATATTATCGGTCGTGTTTTGTTTAAAAGAGGTTTTCAGGTGTTAAGATTATGTAGCATCATTTTTGTTTTGAGTAAAGAAGTTGTGAATTGTTAAAATTATATAACATCTGTTGTATTTTGTTTAACGAGCTTGTCAGTTGTTAAAATTATAGAGCACTGATTTCAAATAAATAAAATATGAATACTAAGCATTGGTGGAAAGATCGTGTCAGAAAAACCGAAGAACCCGTAGAAAAACCGGTCCCAGTGCTACTATTTCCAACATAGGTCCCACGTGGACTGGCCTGAGATTGAACCCGGCCTTGCGTGGTAAGAGGCCAGCGACTAACCACCTGAGCCGTAGTACAGGCGCAAATATTTGAACAAAAGTTGTTAAGGAAATGTGGTACGTAAGAAATGGAAGAAACTACATAAAAATAACTATTCTATATTCGTTATTTAGTTATGGCTCTGAACATACAGCGTCGAACACTACGAGTGTAATGTGTTTTTTTCTGAATCGCTTTTTGTGTATTACTGCCTAAGTATCTCACAGTGCCTCAGGCCTAGCAGCTCATCCTACTTTAACGTTTTAGTGTAATAAGCCTATCCATGCCTCTTTACTTTTCGGTTCTGCCCACAGTCACTCAGACTCCTCTACAGTCTCGCAGACACGAATAGGATATTGTTTAATTTAATACAAGGTTTTGTAGCAGGCATTTCAACTTTAATTTTATCGAGGGGCAAATAGCCACACACCTCGAAGCAGTTTTAATCTCATTTTTTCCAAAATTTACTTTCCTTTTCTGAATTCTGCACAGGTACAGACAGACCATTCAACAGCTAAATATCCTAAGTGCGGGTTTCGCCAGTCTTATGTTTTTATCAACGTACGTAGCTTTAGATGTGAAATTGTGGTTGTAGTCGTCACCACACGAATTTCTTGACGCCTCCCTCTCGCCCTTATGTCAGAGACTGTCTGGAAGCATTACAACTCCCCCTGCTAGACTGCTCTCCTACTCTCCATTATGGACCGACCACACAACTCAGTTCGGACCCTTGGGGGAAAAAAACTGAATTGGACATTTATTTTTTTATATTTTTATCACTGACGCTGAAAGATTATCCATTATTACGCTCAACTCCATATTTACTGTCCAAATAAAAGGCAGAACAATAAAAGTCTCTTGTTTATAATAAAGTACATAATATAAATAAAGACAATGCAAATTTTTAAGTACTCGATCTGTATTTTAAGTTCAAACTGCAACAAGAAGTGTCAGAAAGGATTCCGGTCTTTTGGGATGTGACGGTGGCTTGCAACGTTTCGAAGGAATGCATTTTCTTCATTATAAAGTGTCAAATAGAAAAAAGTGGTCCAAATAAGGTAGATTGCGTGCGACTGGAAGGATAATTACCCTCATTATTCGGAATTTCAGGGCTTCAGTTACACCTAATAAAATTCATTCGAGTTGAACCAGTCTGGCTGACTAAGATACCACAGAGCCAGTTTTGCCTTTGCATTCAGTTAGTGCGGTTATAGCCTACTGGAATGTTTTCAAGTGCCTTAAGGCTGAACTAAAATCGTCTTTTGCAACTTTACGACTGAACCAAATACAATTCCAGAAAAAGCCCTCGGATGCTTCAACGTAACCCAAGTGACATTAAATGGAAAGGGCATTTTATTCCCAAAAGGCATGTTCTGTACTGTTGTAAATTTAATTTTACTAACGTGATATCGACCGATGTAAGTTAAAACATGTCTTAGCTACATCGTTTTCTGTCACATCTTATTGCTATTTTTTGCCTTTCATAAAAAGCCTTCAGATAAATTTAATTCCATTCTAAATAAAAGCGACTGATTGAGAAAGTTGTATCAACGGATGATTCTTCTGATTTATTTTCGGGAGGTGCCAGGTTCGAATCCCTGTCGAATCACGGGCTATTCTGATATGCTTTGGTGGTTTTCCTCAGTCCCAAGAAAACGCCGAATGTTTCCTTCAGTTAGGTCATGACAGCCTCCTCTCACATTATTTATAATTCAGTATTCACAAGCATTCAGTCACTTGCGCTATGTTTGGAGAACGTAATGACAGCTCCGTTAAATAAAATACAAAAACTTGTGGGTGTGCACTTAAGGAAAGTGTCCAAAACAAATAAGAAACTGTCTTCATATACCTCCCGGAAGTACAATTTCAAAATGGACAGTCAATTGTATATTACTATTCTGTTCTCGAAGGCCAAATTATGAGATGTCACAGTTTAAGGCTAAACAAATATATGTTTTAGGCGGCCGACAAGGACCTATACTGAGGGTGCCGAAAGAAATTCTATGGATCGCTGTCACCATCTCCCACCATACACTCTGCTTCCTCCTCCACCATACTTACCTATTTTCCCCTCTAGTCATTTAGCCATACTAGTGATATCTGAATCTATCCAAAAATACAAAAATTAAGATATACAGAACTATAATTTTGCCTGTTGTTTTGTGTGGGCGTGAAACTTGTTCTCTCACACTGAGAGAGGAACATAGGCTGAGGATGTTCGAGAATAGGGTGCTGAGGAGGATATTTGGGCCTAAGAGGGACGAGGTAACAGGGGAGTGGAGAAGACTACATAACGAGGAACGTAATGATCTGTACCAATCACCAAATATTATTTGGGTGATCAAATCAAGAAGAATGAGGTGGGCGGGGCATGTAGCACGTATGGGGAGGGGAGAGGTGCATACAGGATTTTCGTGGGGAAACCTGAGGGAAGGAGACCACTTGGAAGACCCAGATATAGATGGTAAGATAATATTAAAATGAATCTTCAAGAAGTGGGATGGGGGGCATGGACTGAATTGATATGGATCAGGATAGGGACAGATGACGGGCTCTTGTGAATGCGGTAATGAACCTTCGGTTTCCATAAAATGCGTGGAATTTCTTGACTAGCTGACGACCTGTTATCTTCTCAAGAAGGACTCTGTTCCATGGAGTTAGTTAGTTAGTTAGTGATATCTGAATCCATACAAGGATTGAAGTAAATAAATTCTGCTTCAAATTACGAGTATATCGAACCCCACCTTTTGAAACATGATCAAATTTTATTGACATTTAAATCTTGCTTCCGAAACACACTGTATGTGCCAGAGCTTGGCGGCTGTTATGAAAGCTATTTCGAACCCTCGATTAAGTAATTATAGTTTGTGTAATGGTTGGAAGGCCTTTTGTAGATAAACAGACTAGCATTAACGTAAGCGCTCGTGCCAGAAAAGCTACAAAGGGAAACAATTAACAGCCATCAAGTTTCTGCTTTATTAATCGCTTGTATATGCGACTTATGGAGGAGTTACAGATCATGCAGGGCCTACTACTAACATGTCAAACGATTTCGATATTTGTGAAATATTTAAGGTACAAGGTCTTGCAAATTTCTGACGAAATATATTATGAATGAATGAGTGAATGAATTCAATGAATGCTCGGTATGATGTTTAGCCCATTTGTTTTTATGTGTTTTCGCAAAATTGCGAAAAGCGAGTATTAACTTTGCCATGTCTGTCTGTCCGTCTGTCCTTCCCTTCGCATGGAACAACTCGGATCCCACTGGATGGATTTTCATTAGATTTGATATTTGAGGATTTTTCGAAAATCTGTAGGGAAAATACAAGTTTCATTAAAATACGGCAAGAATAACGGGTACTTCACATGAAGACCTATATACATTTATGATAATACCTCGCTGAATTCTTCTTAGGATGAGAAATTTTTCAGACAAAGTTTGTAGAGAAAATCGAGACATATTTTATGTTCAATAACTTTTTTCCGAAAATCGTGCCATTTATGAGATAATGTGAAAAGATATAGTAGAGCCGAACATGCCAGAGTACAATAAGGCGCATGCGCATTGCATGCTGGAAAACTGAGACTACAAACACATACTCAGAATATGAAATACTTATTGTTTTTCTATGCAACAATGGTTACGAGAAAGCGCCTCTGTGTTACGTTATACATACATTACCTCTTGTGTTACAATGTGAATTTACATGTCAGAAGTATTGACAGTATTTTTGCAGTAAAATATCATAAGCCAGCTAGTTACGTACTAGATCGTAAGGAGTAACAAATTCGGCTTAAATTTATCTCGAAAGCAAATTTTAACAAATTAAAATGCTTCTTTTATTAAGACTGACAGCAGCAAATTACTAATGCACGAAAAGTAGGTATTCAATATATTTCGCAAGAAACTCCTGTAATTTGAGTTTCGGAGATAGCGGTTTAAAATTTTGTCCAGCACACAGACGACTCTCGCGGAACATTTCCTTACTCTTTCTCAGTTCCTCCAAGCAAATGTTGAAACAGTTCCTTAAGTTAGAATAATAACAATTTATTTCAAACATTCTTCATGTCATTACTAATTTTCATTTTACAAGTCTGCTGTATATGCTTCATTATTCACAATCAAAGTGCCATTCATTGCTATATGGTCTAAGTTGTTGACAGCCTTGTTAAATCAACTACAAAGAGGCTGACCCAAACAATCCTTGTCTTTACAAGTCGCTTATGCAGTTATTTTCACTCACACTGTAAAAAAGTTTCTGCAGTTTGAGGCCAGATGCCCATTGCCATAATTACCCTACGACGGGCTTCAGATTACACGATTTTATATCAGTTAGTGAAATACGAACTTTAAATTGGTACATGTCCTTTACATTGTATTCGTAGAGAATTTTGAACGCATAATAAATCTGTACAAGTGGCACAATTTATAGCAGAGTACATATATTGAACTCATTTATGAAACGATAAGCCTCGCTGACCTTATTTGGCCTGTCTATAAACAACAAATGTGAGAGTTCCAACTTGACCTCTATTGTTGTCTTATGTTGAGTTTATGGTACATCTGTTTAAAGTGCTTAAAACTTCAGTTAACTTGTTGAACTCATGTCTAAATATAACTGAATAGTAAGAGAAAAAATGTAACAGAGGGTTAAAAGACAAGGACAATAAATGGTGGAAGTAATGTATGTTATTAGGCTGTAAGGTTGTCACTTAAAGAACACGTCACACAATGGAACTTGGCTGTTACAAACAGCAAGAAAGTCATATTGTAGCTGACGGATCAGTTTTTCAGCGTCTAGTATGGTGAGTTGTTTCTTGTTTTATTAAAGTACTTGTGCCTAATACAACAAAATACAATGCAGTTATGCCCATATTCCTTATGTACAGGACCATAACTGTGAAATGAAATGTAGGAAGTATTCTCATTCATTCTGCAGTCTGTCTTACGACAGGTCCGTAGCCTCTTCCAAAGCGAGTTCTTCACAGGGTGCGATCTAGTGCTTCCTCTTTCAATTTCCAGTATCTTTTCTTTTCCTTAAGGTCATCCAGTAGCTGCTTACGTCTTCTCCCTCGTCGTCCGTCATTTCTATCCTTCCTTCTAACTTTCCTTCAATCACGTGTTTCAGAAGGCAGTTTCTACGCAAGATGTGACCAATCCAGTTAGCCTTTCTTCTTTTTATTGTATGTAGTATATTCCTCTCCTCCTTGAGGAATTAAAATTTACATGTACCTTTTTATATGTTTGCTTGCCGAGATCCAACATGTTTATGGCTAAATGAGGTGAAAATTGCTGTAAGGTGAGTGTTTCACATTGGAGAATTCTCACAAACACAGTGTAATTAGGTCTGACTAAATCAACTTCTGTGAAGGGGCATGAGATCGGTGTTTTCTTGTTTATGTAGCAACTCTTTCAGTATCTCAGATTATGTAGCGTGAAATTACTGGATAATCGAGGAGTAATGAATTTCAAAAGGATGTGGAAAGAATCTCTGCATTTTCCTGGAGGTACTGAAGAAGGTCACAAAATACCTCAATCTGAATAGCCAGCATCTGGACGGAGATTTGAATTGAGAAAACCCGAACACGAGCAGAAGTCCTGACCATTCGACCACGACCTTGAAATTATTCCTTCCGTGCAGTTTAATTAGATTCCTCATTTATAGTACCAACTAAGTGCACTTATGTTATACACAATATCAGAGCTTTCATTACTCCTCATCAGGGAGTTCACACACCAAATTAAAACTTGCTAAAATGTAACAGACTACAGCAGTAATATTCATTATATGTAGCATTTCGCAGTAATGAAAGACTGTAATATTCTTTATACCATACATGCATTTAGTTAGTTTTATAAACAAACAATTCGACAACGACTTTAAGTGGAAAGAGTTATAAAAGCAATTAAAGCTTATGATTAATACATGCACTGCCAGGCTTAACAATACAAGCTCTACGTTTTCCTCACACATCGTATTTATGTGCTTCATTTATTCTTGCATTAAACAGCGACTGTTTGCCTATGCAGCACTAATCAGTCTCTTTAATGGAAGCACGCCGCGTTCACTGTGAGGTCCCAATGGAATCTTACGTTTATTTTAGTCTTCAAATTGTTTTCTGTGTAGCAATGAGTGGATAATTTTCTTCGTAGATGAGGAAAGCCACGTATGCCTAGCCTATCTCTGAAGATGCTTGACAATCCTCTGTTTTCATCATAACTCTAAGAGCTAACAGGAAACCGAACAACTACCTTCAGCTTGTCTAACTTGTTAAATCGCCCTAAGGAAAGAACTTCGAGATTAGAATCTGTTTCTGTTTAAAAGGAATGAAGCAAGAGAAGGCTGGGAACACGACACAACGGAAGATCACATAGATTTTCACTTTGACTAAATATGATTAGTACGCTCAAATAAAGTGTGTTGAGATGGGTAGAGCATGTAGCACTACAGGGAAAATGAGAAATGCATTTAAAATATTAAGGGGATGCATCAAGTGGAGCAGATCTGTTGGGAGAAGTAGGCGTAATGGAAAGGTAACAATGAAATTGATTTTCAAGGAATGTAGTGTGAGGATGTGGATGTGATTCACCTAGTTAGGACAGGTGCCAGAGCCAGGCTATTTTGAATAGAGTTCTATAAAAGGTGAGGAATTTCTTAACCAACGGAGAGATTCTAGCTTCTCAAAGAAAACTGCCACGTATTGATCTATGCTCAAGTTTTCAGTTAATGTTAGCTAACACGCTAATTTTTCTATCGAATCAGTTAACGTTTAGTCATATGTCAGGAACTGATTACTTATTCTGTAAGTATAATACTTGTTTCTGAATGATTCATACGTGTAGTTAAGTATGTGAATGCTGTGGGAGATTATGCAATTATAATACTGCAGCCTTATTACGTTTAAAACGAATGCATTGAGAGTACTATAACAGTGGACTGACTTAACAAATTACTCACCGGCGGACCAGAGAGTCTATAGAAACTGATTTAGACTACCTGCCTCACTTGCGTGGTGAAGAAGTTGCCGCAAAATCACGGCGCTGGATTTGCTACAATCAGCGTTGGTTATAACGAATTTCCTGAGGTATCCTGCAAAAATCAGTCATAACTGAAGTCCTTTACATCAGCGGTCTGGTTAAACTATATTTTGAAATGGCACTGAAAGTAACAGGGGTACGCGGTGGCGCAGTTGGTTGGGGCACTGGCTATAAGCCGGAAGGCCACGTATTCAATTCATTGGGATTTTTATTTGACTTAATCCTTCCGGCCGCAAGCTGGTGTCGACTCAGCCTCTAACAGAAATGAGTATCACGGGTATCTCCTGTGGGGTAAAGGCGGTCGGTGCGTAGGGCTGACAACCTTACCACCTGCATTTTCCGATTGTCTAGAAATTCTGGGAGCCTCAACCTCCTGGAGCCCTAAAGTAATACCCTTTAAACTACTTTTATTTTCAATTTTATTGCATATTAACATTGAATGGTATATGTTTTTCACATCCAAAAGAAAAAATTCATTTTAGCTAATTTTTTTTTTTACTTGAAAATCAGTTGCTTTCAGTGTACTTTCCACTTTCATAACCACGTTTGCAAGGAATCAACAGCGACGAGATCAGTATCTAACTTCTGATCAGACCCATGCGTGTCACAGTAATGAGTAAAGATCTTGAAAGTTCTCACACCTTCCAGCGATGTTATAAATGGATGTTCACTTTGTATTTTACAGGTACCGATTTTGGTTTTATCATTGGTGTCGTCCATAACAGCAGAGCCAACAAATATGTAATGTGATACCCGTGTTCCGTCAGGCTGGAAATTCTCCTCGGCATCTCCGCGAAACAAATGACTTAAAATTACAAACCCATTTATCAAATATCTATAACAAGTGAGCCGCCTAAGGGCGAACAGTTTTAAATCCTGCAAACACACTCTAAGCGTTGTTAACTCTCCGTTTTTGCCAGAATAATAGTACAGTCGAGGAAAATTATCTATTAGGGAATGTCGGAAAAATCGATATATGGAGACCGATGCAACCAAAATAGTTACTGTGGGTTGACTGCATTGAAAGGGTCGGGGAATGAAAATAGATCCATTACAACCGTGGCCGGTTTAATAAGCGAGGTTGACTGTGCAACATTTGCATAGAAACTTGAAAGTTAAAATTTGCACTTAGAATGTACCCAGATCGAAACTCGAGTGACTTATGGACTACAAGTACAAGCTTATGCGGTTCTGCCCAGTCTCTCCAGAGAATGCATAAACAGTAAACCTTCCGTAATTTAAACGTCTGTTCCAACAAATACGTGTAGCAGGTGCAAACGAATATCGCATATTTGCCTGAGAAACAATAGAGTTCTCGTCGCGTGAGTCTAAAACAGAGGTACATATGACAATGGGAAATGTAAGTTTGAAACTTCTTTCATTTGTATAAGCGTAGTGAGATTGAATTAATGTTTCACAGATAACAGTTGCTCTTGGTCCATACACTAATACCAACCCCAAACCCTTCAAAGGCTCATGAAAATGCAAATTTTCTTTCCCTCTGTCACCTCGAGTTCTGCCCTACAAGATACACCTACTTGTGGTATCAGATCACCCCGTCCCTATCAGCAAACACACTGAACCCTCCTACTGAGATTTTATACTCACCATTGATCCCATCTTGAATTAGTATGGTGAAACGAGCGTGAAATCATTTCCAACAATCTTCTGTTTCCCCTTCTTACAAAAAAATTTCAAACCATAACCTCCCCTAAAAGTCATTGAGGAAGAACCCCTGATCTTAACGTTACATCCACCCCACAAGCACACACCCTTAAATAATTTCAACCGGTTGTGCAATTTGCATTCTAATGTGTGAACATCGTGGCACCAAGATATAATCTTAGGTTCCTAAGCGCTGTATAAAAGGGATTTTCCTTAGCTTAACAACAAGACAGGTTCCCTTACACGTGTATTCTGCGTTATCTTCCCAAGTGCCTTATTGTCGCGTGCAGTACACGTCTACTTAGGCACGTTACATGGCTCACGACACGTCACCACGTTAAACGATATGTGAATGTTACGATAAGGGAACATCTGTGTAAGTGGCAGAAGATTCCCTGTGCCACTGAGCCACTTCAGAATTCTGAGGCTCAGACGGACTGCTGAAAAAATAAAACCATACTCACTTATCACTGAAGTTCTTTATGGCTGAGAGCTACACTCATTGCTAAGGCTTAAGGAATTTCAGGTGAGGAATAACATAAACAGAATTAAGCAAATACAGCCACAGTTACTAAAGTATTCATTTTATGGGTAACAGGGATAGCGCAGTCGGTATAGCGACACGTTACGCGCTGGAATCTCCCGGCGTTCGAACCCCAGTTGTGGCGAGATTTGTCGCACTCGTCCATACCGTCCCCGAGGCTCACCGTGTCTTTCTCGGGGAAAAATCAGGCGGCTCGTGGCGTTGACTACCCACCCACATCTAGTGCCGAAGTCGAGAATGTGTAGAGCTATGATTTTACGCCCCCCCCCCTCCCTCTGTGCGTTCATGGCCTGTTATACGGTGACTGCATTTACGCACACGGTGGAATTATTGCAAAGAATTCGTAAGAATATTGTGACTAATCAAAATAGGTGTTTTTTTTATGGAGAAGGGCCCCGCAGCAGAAGCTACGAACGCAGCTACGAACCTCAGCCCTACGGCTTATTGTGCAACCCTGTGATGAAGATGATTAGTGTTTTCTCGTTTTTCCGAGTCATGGAGCACCGGTGGAATGAAGTTGACAAGGGAAACCGAAGTACTCGGGGAAAAACCTATCCCAGTGCCACTTTGTCCACCAAAAATCCCACATGGACTGACCCGGGATCGAAAACGGGACTCCGCGGTTGGAGGCCGGCGACTAACCACCTGAGCCGTGGCATGGCCCAAAGTAAGTGTTAGTTTAAAAGTGATAGTTGAAAAGAAGACAAAATGAAGAGATGAGGTAAATTTCAACGAATTTTTGGAAGAGTAAACTTATTATTGTAGGTATTGAGGTGCCTTGAAGTCGAGTACGAATATGTGTACAATAAGTGAATCGATTCTATTCAAAGTCCAATCAGATCACTTACTGAGAAGCTACAGTGACAAATCCATTTGATTTGCGTTTAATTCTTGTGGACGTGTGTAACAGCCGAGGCGAGGCAAGCTGACTGTCCGTCTTTGCAACCACTTACTGAGTCAGACTGAATTCAACTCGCCCGACTCGACTGGTTGTTTTAAGTTCCTTAATGTGCCAGCAGCCTTACGCAGGGTCAAGGGATCAGAGCTGAAAATAACTTCACCACTGAGTATAAGGAATTCTTAGCCCAAGACCACAAGGAAGTGTCGAGTCACGCAAATTAATTAAAATAATGTAGTGAAACACATTGTACCCTAATTGTTGTGCCGTGTTACCGTATGTGCGAAACAGCAGTCACATTGCAAGAATTGAGGTTCATACAGCGGTGTTAATAAAGATTAAATTCTTTTGGAACATGGCGCCATGTAGGATGTAGCTCCACCTACAGGGTAGTCCTGTTGGGGATTCTACTGAAGATGGAGCTAGCAATCTCATCCGAAGGTTCTGTAACCATGCAATAACTAAAGCGGTGTAACATTCCGTAGGACTTGGGTCTGCCAGTACTATGTTAGTAGCACTGTGCCTAATTAGGCATCACGTCGTGAAAACGTATGGGGGAGTGGAGGCATTCTTAACCTCCGAACTAGACTGAGGTTGGAATCGCTCTACCTACAAGGAAAGCGCCTTCCGTATCCTGGCTAAGAGACTATAATAGCCACATGGCACGTCTGCGCCCTGTAGCAAAGGCATATGTCCCTGCCGGATATCGAATATCTTGAAATAGTGTTAAATTTACACACACCCTGTATTTGATTTCAGACATTCAGAGACTCAAGCAAAGCGAGATAAGTCTCTAGTCGCTAGTAAAGACTTCAAACATTCGAGTATTATAGGATTTACGAAACCAGAAAAAGCGGATAGGATTTTCTCCCTACCTTTCCTCGCTCTTACATCGCAAATGCTTCAAATGCAGTCAACATAAGTTTTGTTCTTAAAGTTAATTCGTGTTAATAAAACAGACATTGGATACGTTTTATAAAGGTTTAATACCTTGTTGATATCTGAACTGTTTAACGACGCTGTCAGTATATATAATGTTTTGTGTAGCATTAATAAGTACGTTAATAAGTAGTAAACTGCCTTCTCAGTATAGCTATTTCAGTCTATACAGTAAGGTTTTCATAATGTATGAAAGGTAAAGCAATCCCATTACAGGCCTTGACAGGCCCTTAGGGCTCCAGGGGTCGAGGATCCCAGGTTTTTAGACAATCGGCACATGAAGGTGGTAAGGTTGTCAGCCAAGATATTAATACCTTATTGCTATATGTTTTTTTCAAAGAAGTTATCAGTGTATGAGACTACGTATAAATAATATCTTACTACTTTAATGCAAAAAAACTGTCTTTCCAAGTATTAAGGTATGATCTCCACATCTTGCTGGGGAGACTGAAAAAAGGATTGTATACCCTGAACCTGTATACCCTGTTGACGTTCGAAGCAGGTACAGAGTAATTACAATTTTATAACGTCACTAAACACGATACCAAACGGATCAGTAAGTGTTTGTAACAGCTTCTCAGTTAATCTTCCCTACCCCAGCCACATGCTCAAATTCCGTCTTTCCTTCTTTCCTCATAAAGAATCCACGTACACGCGTTAACACATCTTCGTCTTTTAGAAGAGTCCATAGCGGTCTGATCTGCAATTTACATTGAGTGAGACGCCAAGCTTCTCATTCTATTCCTTTCCCTTTAGAAATTCCCAACAGAGATAAGATAAAGTACCCTCTTTATTCATTCTTGCTACGGAACATGTCCCTGGATACCGCAGTGATTTGTGAACATAATGGCAGAATAAACGTATGCATGAGACACCCTTCTTTACCTCCAGCTGCTTCCCACTCTTCCCGATCATCGATATTTTCTACGCCACGAGATGTGTGGAAAATCAAGCGAATTCAAAATTCTAAACTTTTTCAACACCGGTTATCGGTAAAAAAAAGTGAGACTGCTAGATATGATAACAAATCCAACAAAGGCACATGTGCATTTTTTAAATTTGTTTTATATCTAATTGGATTTTTTATTTCCAGCAACACGAGCCGTTAAGGCCTGTTAGGTCCGCTCCGGAGAAGCACTAACAGAAAGAAACCATCTCTTACGAACACAAAAAAAAAACTGGAAAAATGTACTCCGAACTGGACTGTAGTTCTAAATACCTTCTTTGAAATATCCATGCTTTATTGGCCCTAAAATTAGTATATGAATAAATCCACACAGCAGAATACTTCTTGAAAAACTAGTCACCCAGCTGTTAATAATATTTTCGTATGAAAGCCGAATAATCATTACCTTTATTACAAAAGCATGCCACCATTCACTCCAATCCACTTTGCCACACTAAGATTCATTTATTGCTATATGTACGTATTTACCTACGGGTACAGACATTTTCCAAAAGCCTACGAGCCACCTCAAATTATAAGCGTCACAAGGGTGACGTGGCGCAAGTTCTAAATTAAGGACCCGCAAATATTAGGGGCCACCGTACAAAATTGAGTCGCCCGGCACACCAGGATGTTTGCGTCCTCGTATTTTCCGATTTTCCTAAGTGCAACGTGAGCTTGTCAGTGCGCTGTTTACGGTATGTGACGTAATGTTCTTTGGTACATTTTAGGAAAGATATGCTGCCTGCAAATTCAGAGAATATTTTTATCCTGAATATGGAGGCAACACTTTCCTCCAGATGTCTGTAACTATCGACCAAAATACACGGTGTCATATCGTAGAAGCTAGTAACCTTCATATATTGCGTTACCCGCGTTGCAGTTCTACAAATGACATTCAGTCGGGCATAAAGATTTGTAATAAATAAGGATACTGCAGTATGTGGGAAAGCTTGGTCCCAGTAGAAGTGACTATCAATCTGCAAGAGTATTTACATTGCACACATCTGTGGACAACTTTACCTACTTTGTATAAAATATTCAAATTATATAAAATTATTTTAATAACAACTTTATATACATGACTATATCGTATATTAAATACCAATTCTCCGTCCTGAATGTTTTCCGATTTGAGTTTCATAAGGACTATTATGAACCAAACTTCAACTCTTTAAGCAACGATCAATGTAGACTTCAATTACTATCTCAGTCTACACAGAACAAACACAACAATATTGTGTTTGTTCTGCGCAGCCTGAGATAGTGATTGTATACATGCGCAACGGGATGGGAATTCCAAAAAAAAAAAAAAAAAAAAAAGTAGATTTCATTTGCTTAATTCCATCGAAATGTGGCCCATTTTTAGTAGTTTTAAAGGTAAAATACACAGACAGACACACAGACAGACTAATCTCCTGATTTTGTGTTTATTTTGGGCAATTCGTGCAAAAATATTCATGACAAAAAGGATAGAAAGCATTAGAAACATAGACACCGCTTCATGCGCAGTTTGTTTCGCATATCATCCTTCGATTCCACACTAAAGCAGTCAAATGTTTGTGCTGAAAAATAAATTAAAACAGGCACGCCTGATACCAAAATTGTCCTCCTTAACGTGAGTAGTTAATATTTCACATCAGATGAGCAGGCTGTGGGAATAATCTCAAAGTTGTTAGCCTAGACCTAAAACGGAATTGGCGAAAATATCACTTTTATACTTCCTTTAGTTAGAAAGTCCATAGAAATTTGATTGAAAACGAAGTAGGTTCAAAGAGGTTTCCACCTTCCTAATAAACAGATACAAAAGCAATTCAGTAAATGCACCTCTGCCACTGTGTCCACAATGGTAACAAACACAACCACCCCCTTAACAATAATAATAATTATACTGATGATGGAGCACCCACCAAAATATTAACTTGAACATGTGTTGCGGGTGGATTTCTTTGTAGCAGGCAAACGTTACCATAATTTAATTATCCTGCACTTGGCGGTAGATCATAATTTAGAGAATAAACTGAGACACAAAAGCTAGGAAGTGAGACAGAGAGAGAGACAAGTAGCTTTTAGCACGATAAAACATTATTGTACAACCCTCTCTCTCCCTTCTCATCCTGACTGCCTGTGTCCTGTTCCCCATCTCCTACTTTGCTCTCCTCTCTCACACCCTAGCAGCTAAATGGGCTTCGAGTGCTACCGCCTGCCTTGTTGGTTGGGTGGCCTAAACATAAGGGGTAAATTCAGCCAGCCGTGCAACGGCGACGAGTAAGGGCTCAGTGCACGCTCTGTACAGTCGCTAGACGATATGCGGGGCTTATCAAAACCTGCAATTGGGATGTGTCAGTGTCACGTGAGAGCTGGGTTAACATTTTTAAATTTATAAACTCGCATTTCACAGTTTTAAAGATGACCTTCGCCAGGGTCGATATCCCAGTATTGTGTTGACAACGTATATAAAAGTAATTGTAAGGGTAAAACTATCCTAACGTATGCCATGTAGGCATAGCTCCACTCGTGTAGTATCTTAACAGAAAGAAATCTTATAAGTAAGTTTGTTCGGACTGCAGAGTTAAAGGGTAAAGTTGATAAGACAGAGCTTGGAAAAGAATGATGAATCGCCTATAATCGTACATCCGTTTTTAATCACTAATTTATTCTTTAGAATGAAATACATTTTATGTGAGTGTAGTCTCGAATCTTAAGGAAGAAATGTATATTTAATATGTTTGAAAACATAATACTGAGTAAAGTATATGAACCTAAGATCTGCGCTCTTCTGGGATATTACGCGGCGTCGTGTGGTAATTGTTTACCGACGTTTCGGTACAACGTATTGGTCCCATCTTCACGGGTCAACCTTCGGTTGCTGGCTTTCTTTCTTTCCTACTCGGACTCTTGGCCCGTGAAGATGGGACCAATACGTTGTACCGAAACGTCGGTAAACAATTATCACACCACGCCGCGTAATATCCCAGAAGAGCGCAGATCTCATCAACATCGCGGCGGAAGCCTCAAATCAAGGTTATATAAAACTAAGACTGGAAATGTAACTGAATAATAGAGAAGCATACATTCAGAAGAACTTCAACATTTGTACTCTTATCTAACTCTGACAAGCTCTCGTGGGTATAGGGATGAAAGTTACGTTCCACAACGGCGTCTAAGTTCACAAAATTCGTGACATCAATTTCCTTCCCCTTATTTCTATTTCTACGCCCCTCAGCAAAACCAGTATATATATAAGCACCGCTAATTCCACTTTAAAACACTGGACATAATCCTGGTCCAATTTTGTCCAACTCGGTTCTCATACTCCATTTCCCTAAGATTTCTTTTTAATTATCTCCTCCCATCTTCTTTGCTGTCGTCTAAGTCCTATTCTACAAGAGGTTTCCCCACCATGTTTCTGTATGATTTCTTATTACCCATACCGCTATGTCCTAAGCTCTGATATATCAAAATTGTAGGCCTTTATGTATCGACTCCTTATATATGGCGATTATTTTATGTGAACAATATGGGTTGTCCCTTTCTGCAGCCATTCCAGCACGGGTGTGGGCGAGCACTGTGTGACAAACAATAGGCCTACTAGTCAGATAAAACAATCCACGCAATAACAACAGTATTATTATAATGTAGGCAGCGAGGCGTTATACACCACAAAGAACCCCCTTCTAGAAAACTGATCATGCATTGCGAGTGATGTCACGTCATGCTATTGAAGCATTCTGTTATTTACCGTGTCAAGTCTTCTTTCCTACTTCAAGTATAAATATTTCTGCCGACGGTATATCAGTAAATATTTGTTTAATTTTTGGTAGTGAAGTAACAAGATGAGCTCCAAACCTTGAGTTCGAAGTTAAACAAATACACTTTCATTATATTATCTTCCGACCATTACATTAAATTCGTCAGAAACACTCTGTTAGCACAGTGAATGCCGGAGGATCCAGTTTTTTCAAGACACAGTAGACTTTTCATCCCGGTATGTATACATACGACTCGGTGTAGTTTTGTGATAATGAACCAACACGAGCAGAGAGGCAATCTGTAAAATTAGGCTGCGAGCTAATTTGAGTGGTGGAGCGGGGCGGACAGGCGCGCTGGCTGGCGGCAGGGAGGCAAGAGGCGACCGAGACTTTGCCAGCTGTGCCCTCCCATACAGACTCGCGACCACTTGCAGCTCGTTCAAGACGTGACGAACACATCAGTTTTATATTTCAGTTCTAATCCTATAGTATATAACGAAATTTAAACACCACCATTCAGAATTATGTACAGGCTTGTTTGTTAGGTGCAAGTGAACGCAAATATCTTTGTTATTCATAAATGGGGAACACAAACACATCGATGTAGCTAAAATATTACAGGACTGAAATGTGAGAAATGTTTTATTTACGACGCCGTCATTTGCTAAGATTAAATAATATCAGTGGTAAATGAATTAAGTGGTGGAAGGATACTGATAGGGGAAAACCGAAGACCTAGGAGAGAAACCTGTACCCGCACCATTGGTATTTAATTTGCCAAACATAACTGTGTCGGTAATGCACCTAGGCTTCATGGTAAGAGGCTCGTCACTAATCCGCCTGAGCTGTATCATGGCCATGAAAGACGTGCTATAACTGACGAGCATAAGTTTCATAATTGTTACAATTTTATTTTTATCATGAGGCTGGCAATAAGGCGAGACGGGCTGTCTCTGGCACCTCGACTACAGTACAGACCTCAAGACTGAAATCTGCCGTTTATTCTGCTCGGTTTAAATAGATTTTCTAGAACTGCTTGAACGTTGCTCAGCACCTCACTTCACAACACCTCCACACACTTGTTTGTGGAAAGAGTGGTTATTCTGCCTCGTTTATTTATTAGTACATTTAAAATTCTATGCTAACTGCAGATTTGTAGAGCGTAAGGTTTATCAGTTCTCCAAAACGTATGTTGAATTTCTATCCAGCTTCGATGTACAGAAATGTAAAGTTGAGTACAGGTTTATATTTTTTCCGACAAAGTGGAAAATTGTGAACAAGGGGGTAAATGTAAGCTTAATTTGTATGGGTCTGAAGTACTGTAATTGAATTATACTGATTATTAGCAGGGTGTGTTTTTGTAGTAATATAAAACTACATATTAACAATCTGTTTGAGTAATTTTCTAGGAGTAAAGCGACAATTATTTCAGGTGAAATAACGTAAGAGTAGTTAACAGACACCAAAATGAAATAAAAACGATACTCAGAAAAATAGAGTTTTAAATACCTTATTCCCTCCTATATGAAAAGGTAAAGACTAAACAGCACGTAATTACAATATTACCTGCTTTGTTATACAGGTTTTAAAGGCAATCTGTCACTCCAGAGGGAGAAACTGAATAGGATATGTAATAATATGGTATATGGGATGTGTAATAATAAGTTGCGCAGAATATTAAAATGTGGACCTACTTGACAAGTAATAAGATTGCGCAGAATATTAACAATGTGGACCTACGTGGACGAAGTAATTAGATTGCGTAGAATATTAACAATGTGGCCTACTGAGACGACAGTAATAGATCGAATATATAAAAGTGGACTACTTGACAAGTAATAAGATGGCAGTTTAACAATGACTTGGTTACCTACTGTATCGAAAGTGAATAAAAGATTCGGAATAACACTGCTACCTACGTGTGTACAAAGTTTAAGGATTCGATCACTCCACAATGGACAACGTGCTGAAAGTATAGATTGCGCAAATATGTACAAATGTGGGCCTACGTGTGACGAAGTAATAAGATTGCGCAGAATATTACACAATGTGGGCCTTCACAATTTGTACTCTTTACCAGATATTATTAAGGTAATTAGATCAAGAGTGACGAAAATTCAGAGCATATATCAAGGATAGGAGAGACGAGAAATTCATGCAGAGTGGCGGTTGAGAAAAACTGAAGGGTAGGCGCTATTTGGCAGACCTGAGCACGCTAATATGACAGTAATATTACAGAAATGAAAGGTTAGAGGATGTACTTAACTCATCGGGACAAGTAAAGGGCTGTTGTGAACAGGGTATGACCTTCGGGTTCTATAAAGCCTTTGAAATGTCTCGAAACTGGAAAAAAGAACTCGGTAACACTGCTCCAGACAGTAGGTACACCAAGCCACATTTTGTTGGTTTCGATCCTCCACAACTCAAAACTCGTTCTAAAGGCCAGCTATAGTGTCCAATACTGACCGAAACTTCTCGCTCTCAAATCATTCGTATCCGTACACACCACAAACTCCATAAATTTGCCCATGACTCGAGTCCTTTCATGTCCTAAATCCATCGCACACAATCATACTGTCACTCATTGCTCTAGGCATGTATATTTTCTCATTCACTTACTCCGTTTTTATTTAACCCTTCAATGACTCTGCGGTTTAAATTCCTACTACTGCCCTGGACGGCGGAGTTTTCAATTTCTAGTACCCTGAAATGCTTTCACGATCGTAGGTTGCAACGAGGCAGGCTACATATGAAGGATTAAAGGTCCGTACAGCACACCGAGGCCCGTATTAAAGAGACAATTCTGAAAATATGCTCCTACAAGCAATTTACTTACAAAACATTGTTGAAGCTATTAACTGCTTAAAATTAAAATGTCTTTGAACAAAGAAAACATATTTTTTTAAGTTTTATAATACCAACAAGAAAAAGAGCTCACTAGTTTGTAACCTATCTATCATGCGTGGCTTGTAGACGGATCTATATATTTGTATCTGTTATTTATTGTTATATTAGTGCAAGCTCTTACTCGTCTGACCACAGGCACATCTGTAATTATTGTGGCCCTTTGTCATTATCATCATTAGCCTTCCAGCGGACACACACACACCCTCTTCTCAGAACAATAATGTGCGGAATGTGCTCCCAGTGAGCCTCTCTCTGTGTCGGCCAAGACAAATGTCAGCCATTAGCAACTTTACTAGCCTCACGTCCGCCAGTGTTATTACTGACATAAGCCGTCACAGGAACAACTTACACAGACATGGTTACTGTAACACCATACGAAAGCTACGGCTACTAGAAGGAAGTTATTGTAGATCATTTAAGGTGCCGCATAAAATATTCCAGAGAAAAAATTCAGGATACTGCTTTTATTTCATTCATTCATTCTGTAGTCTGTCTTACGACAGGTCCGTAGCCTCTTCCAAAGCGAGTTCTCCCAGTGTGGCTTTTATTTACGAAATATTTTTGTGTGTCAGAAACAGTAAGAAAGAGAGGGAAAATTGAAGTACGTAAGAGAAAACGAAATAGTGGAATGGACAGAATGGAAGACGATAATAATAGATAAGGAAAGAAGGAATGAAAAAAAATAATAAAGAAAAAGAGAAGAAACGAAAAAGGGAAGGAAGAAAAAAGAAAAAGGATGTAAGAAATGAGAATTTATGTTTGTATCGAATTTTGTGCCACAACGACGCTTTTTTTAATTTTGTCTTTGTATTTTACGGTTCTTAAAGCTAGTAACTGTAAATTTAATGTAACTATGTTGATGTATTAGTGAAGAATATTTTATTCTGATTGCAAGTTTCAGATATGTGCTACATGCGTTCATATGCCTCTCACGTAAATAAAAGTGTACAATAAAATACCTGTTTTTGTAAACATTTTCTCTGTCACTTCTGTGACGAATGTACCCGATTTAATGAACAGCATATTATTCCACACACGTTATAGAAACAAAATGTGAAAATCTGTTCTGCTGATTAGCAGGTACCTTTGAAGGGGAGATCCAGTGAAGTAATGTCTCCCAGGGCTATATCCATACTTTGCGCAGTTACTCGTTTATGAATGGTGTAAAATGAATTACAAACGCATTTTTGTATATGTAACGTGGAAAATACTGCTTAGCTTCCCATTCTGAATCCAGACTTTCAGATATTCAAGTTCAGGTTCAGGTCTCACCTCTATTAGTGTTTTTCCTGTTGTAATACATTTCCCTCCAGCATCGCAGCACTGAAGCAGCCTTTAACTAGGTTGCACAGGTCTAAGAAGGTATTTAGCGCGTGGCGAGCCTCGGAGGCGATGAGAGGTGGATAAGAATGAATTGCACAGTATATGGTTGTGTCGTAAGCCTTTTTAGATTAGAATATAAGCGTTTTACAGCAGACAATAAGCAGAGTCACAAAACTGGCTGGAAGTACTAGTATTGCAGCCGTGTTTCCAACCAAGCAATCCCCAACACATGCAACGTATGTTCCCATTCAGCCAGCCCAACCTGTCTTTTTCTTAATTGTATGCGTGACAGCGTGTTTCTTCGCATCAAATTTAATTTAGAATACAATTGCAAGAATGACAGACAGTGGATTTAAAAGTTTTACTTATGATGCTTCATAACTAATTAAGTCCAATGGAGTAGAGTCCTTCGTGGGAAGCTAAACGTTTGTCGGCCTGTGTAGAAACTCACCATCATTTATGGAACCTGACAATTCATTAAAGTTTTCGTAATAGTTCGCCGTTAGTTTCCATACATACAATGATCCAACCGAATTCAATGCACATACTGACCCCCCAGTTCCTTAATAGTAATACCCCTTTTAATATTATTCTCCCTTCTAAACTTCGGTTTCTTCCCTAGAGACTGACCGACTAGAATTTTGAAACTAAGATATTTTTTATATGTTCCACGCGTGCTACGTGTCGCTTCCATCTCATCCTCTTTGATTTCATTACCTCAATAAAATCTTGTGAATAAGCTTATTACAAAGTACGAAGCCCTTCACAATGTAATTTTCTCTGTCATGTCACTTCCTGTAATATTTTTCTCAAACACAATATTATCGCTAAATAAGTAAGTATTTTCTACCCTACAACATGGGCGTGGGGGTTTGTCAGAAGTGGAAGGAGGGGTCGATAGGTCATTCGTTGGTTGAGATAGCGTCGCGACGTGCGTGCGTGCGAGATGGCGACTGGGATTGGTTGGCGTGCCATGCAATCCCGTAACCTTTGTGACCCCACCCACATACACACACCTATGTAACAACTACTGGTGCTCTTAACGTTCTACCGGAAATAGAGCAGATGTGAGTGGCAGTGAAACATGGTTACAGGGGGCGCACTTGCAACACGCGACACTCACTGTCGTCTAAAGGGAGGGTGGGGAAATATGGTACCATTATGAGTGCAATAGTCAGACCACACCTGGCGTCATAATCTGATACTTTTCGAATTATATTGTTCATTATTTTCACTTCTCTTGCCTCTCGCTGACACTTATTAGTCGACAGGTTATTACAAAACTTGCAACTACAAAAGTCACGTGAAACTTTTTTCTGTACATGAAAATTATGAGTTAGCACATGCAGTTCTTTAATGTGACATGGTATATCCTGCCCCCATTTTTTCCTTGTTCCTCCAATTTTATATTCTTTCTAAGCGAAAGGTAGAATTAAGCATTCTTATTGAACATTATTTCGTGTTCTTGATGCCGGAAAACTGGGCAATTTCGTTCAAGCAGTAATGCACACGAACTGTTTTCGAGAGGTGCCCTGAACACCGAATATCCTGAGGTTTTTACACGACTTTCCTCAGTCCATCGAGATAAATTCGCATGAATAACTTACGTAAATATTTGTAATCGCTTAAAAGTCGACGGTAACTAAGTCTTCATTTTTCCCACTCAGTGTACCTATGTCTATCTTTTATGTATTTCTCATAAAGATCAGCGAATTTTTCCTTAATCACTGTGAGCTAGTTTGTTTTTATAATTGAGAAAGATTCTATTTTCTGAGAGATGGGGAACTGAAAGTTTTTTTCGAGTACTTCGGTTTTCACTGTCACTACATTTCAGCAATGCTAAATCTAAAGTTGCTCGTAACACGAGGATAAAGAAGTGAATCCTGGGAACCTAATAACACAAATGTCCTTGTTTACAAACCGTACAGCATAAAAAAGCAAGTTCATTGCTTTTCAGTCGCCAAGTTGATTTATTTTTCACAAATTCGTCTATACATCAGTCATCCTTATGATTTCTAAACAGTTTTACCGCATTAATACTAGACCCAGCCATATGACATCTCTGTTCTATTTACCTTCTGCTAATTACCGGTGCTGCTTTGTATGCACTAGAATGTTGTGTATACTGCCAGTTTCTTTGAAGAGTTGATCTAACCCCCGCGTGGCAGACCCCTGGGACGTCATTAAGGAGAACACACTAATCACTGACTAGGGTAATGAGTGTCACCGGGGCCCCTGTCTTGGACTGGAGGGTGATGCCGCTTATTTGCATATTTTAACAGAGTCGGCATTGCACTGGTCATTATTTCACCTGTAGCGATCTCAATGAAAACGACCAAAACACCAAATTATCACATTATTACTATATTCGAAACAAACTAAGCGAAATAACAAAAATACATAGTAACTACTTAACTGAAAAACTCTAATGCTTAGATCGCAGTCTGGAGTGACATTATGCCGTTTAGTTTGCATGTAACCATGTTTCGGAGGATTCTGATGACTCCAGCTTCAAAAGAGTACACATATTAGTTTCTTATAGACAAAAACATTAGCAAGTTCCTACGAAGTGATAGTTCCTAACTACCAACCTACACGGCGTCATATCCCACAAGATCGTAATATTAAATTTACTGAAAAAAGAAACGCAGATTTATAAATAAATTCTTACGTTCCTGGAAGAGAATATTCCACGAAAATCGATCAAAAAATTCGTGGGTTTTTTAAAAAAGAAAACTCTCTAAAAACCGCTTGTTTTGCAGATCGTGCGTTTGTAGTATGACTTATAGTTACGGTGAATTTAACAAAGCCATCAGTGCCTTGTATAATTGTCGACCGGAGAAAGATTAGGAAATGGAATTTTCGAAAAGGAGACGGAAGTGGTAATGACTTAATTTCAGGTACTGGCCCGGCATTGACCTGCAGGGACTGAAAATATCTCAAGAAAGATCAAGTGCGAATGTGTGGTTCTGGGCCATATAGGACCCCAAATAACTCCACGGGGCACGGTACTTCTTGAGAAGGGGGTACTTCTTCAGCCAGTCAGTAGTAGTTCCTGCATTTTATACATAACAAATGTTCATTTCCGCCTTCAGAATATCAGCCTGTGTCATTGAAACGTGCCGATCCCAGTGGCCGCGCGGTCTGCGGCTGTTCGCTTGCTGGGATTTTGGGTTTGAATCCCGCCAGGGGCATGGATGTCTGTTTCTCTTGAATGTTGTGTGTTGTCAGGTAAAGTTCTCTGTGCGAAGGGCCGATCACTCGTCCAGAGGAGTCCTACCGAGTGTGGTGTGTCTGAGTGTGATCTCGAAACCTCAATAATGAGGAGGCCTAGGCCCACAAGAGCTATCAAGCCATTGAATGGAAACGTATTCAGGGAGAAATAAATGCTTATATGCTTTAATGTTTAAGTTACACTCATGCTTTAAAAGGCAGAAATAGATTTAAGTAATAATAATTTTTTTTTTGTATGGCTCGACAGCCTTATATGGGCCTGGGCCTCCTCGTTTCTTCGAGGTTTCATGGTCACACACATTTGAGAACACCACAGTCGGTAGGACTCCTCTGGACGAGGGACCAGCTCGTCGCAGAGACCTCTACCTGACAACACACAACACTCACAAGAGACAGCCATCCATGCCCCCGGTGGGATTCGAACCCACGATCCTAGTAAGCGAGCGGCCGAAGACCCACGCCTTAGACCGTACGGCCACTGGGATCGCAAGTAATAAAATATCGAACAAAAATATGACGTAGCTTACACAGAGTTTGGGAATAACACAAAACTGGCCGCCATTTCAATTTATATGCGAGGTCTCTAGTTAGATTAATTAACCTAGGGTGGTAAATAATGAGAGGTCAAACATACGATTCTGTGGTCCATCAGCTGCAGCATTTTCTGTGATACCATCACATGGTCTGTGTGTTTGTTATTTGTAAGGGTGCACTTAACACAACAAACCGCTGCTCTGTGTGTTGCATGTGATGGAAATTGATATCTACCTGCAGGTACGTAAACACAATACTATTGCGTTGTTTAAACATGACTACGGGCATGAGAGGCAGAAGAGTGTTTTGACACAAGCTGATCAATAAATAGTCAGCTGACTGTCCATGCGACGGGTCAGCTGTGAAAGAGCTCTCATGGGCAAGGCATTAAATTAAACAGTTCTACATCAAAACAAAACTAGCATCAACACAAATACTGGTATTGAGTTTCACATAATCTAATCTATGTTTGTCTACAAATACCAACAGCGTAGTCGGTTTAGCGACTCGCTGCAGTCTACACTGTTCGGGGTTCGAACCAGGGCGGCGGCAAGAGATTTTCTGTTCTCCTCACGCGTCCAGACCGACCCTGGGACTCACGCAGCCTCCTCTACAATGGCTACCGGGTCTGTTACCCGAGGGTAAAGCGGCCGGGACGTGACGTTGACCACTCACCTCCATGTACCGCCGAGTTTAAAAATGAGTAGAACTATAATTCTGCCCCCCCCCTTTTTTGTGCCTACATGGCATGTTACCGGAAGACCTTTACCTTTACCCAATTACCAACATGCAAAACAAATTCAGCTCTACATTTTATTTACTTATTTCTTTTTATTTAATGATGCTGTCACATTCTCGTCTTAAAAAGCGTCGAATAATAAGAATATTAATGCATCATGAATTGTAAAGGTTGTGGAAGGAAGGTGCTCATGGTATAATATATTGCATTCGCCTACGGGTACTGAAAAAAATCACCCAATATCTCAGCCAGTGTAGTCGGTGTCTCGCCCTGGATCCGAACCGGGCACATCCCGAGTAAATGTCACATGCTTTTCCGCTTCAACTCGCATTTTTTCCCATGGCGCAACAGCCCCTAGTGGGCCAGGGCCTCCTCATTATCGAGTCTTCACGATCACACTCAGACACACCACACTCGGTAGGATTCCTCTGGACGAGTGATCAGCCCGACGCAGAGACCTCTACCTGACAACACACAACACTCACAAGAGACAGACAGCCATGCCCCGGCGGGATTCGAGCCCAAAATGCCAGCAAGCGAACTGCCGCAGTCCCACGCCTAGACGCGCGCCATTGGATCGCAACTTGCTCTGACCTTCGGGTTTCATTTGGCCTTTCAGTAAACACCTTCCTGCGATCATTCTCTTAACTGAAATGTTACTACAGGTACTTAAATTTCCTCGCATTCAGTACTGATAGGCATAGTCTTTTGGTTTCATGACTGAGCTCGTAACAAAATTTACCATTGAATTGCACTGAGAAGACACTGACAAGCCAAAGACACAGGTTTAACATTTCGTTCGCCTTTCGGAATTTACCAAGACTTACATTTTTGAAAAAATTAGTTTCAGTTACTGCGTTCATTCCATAATTCTACCAGTGTTATTGTCGTAGGTTATCGAATAGAATACATGCGTATATAAACGAGATACCTGTTTCCGCTTCAAGACACGGTCGTGCAGCGAGCTGAATTGTCGACAATTAGAAGAGTGTGTTTCTGTCCATGTTCAATAAACATCCTTAAAGAAATGATAATTATAATTTCAAGAACGAGACCGTATGAAATTTTGCTAAATGACTGGGTGATATATGGAAAGTTGAGTAGGAAATCGGTACTTAAAATGCGTAATCATAATTTCTTCAAACAGAGGCGTAATATTAATGTGGAAATATAGCTGGCACAATTTTCTAAGAAACTCGCAAGAAAATAAGACATACATTGAGTTTTCCAAAGTGCCATGATATAAGAGTTATTGAATAAGTTCAGTACGTTCCACAACGCTGTCTAAAGAGCATTCAGGCAGCACAGCCCGTGGAAGGTTTTAGAACTTCCTACAGTGACTGAAGACAGTACGTGTATCTCTTCCATTTCACACAGTTTTTTTTATTTTAAGCTTTCATATCAAGAGTCGCATGACTTCCTTTTTCAATCGTGTGTTCGTATCTATCACTGTAACTTCCGACTTTTTAGCGCGCTGTACCCTCTCAAAATTTTCCCCCTTAGCGACAACCCCACCCTGTGGTTCACTTGGTGAAATTAGTCAACCGTGTGTTTGTCCGATATTCTTTTATACATCAACTGAATCGTGTGACATAATTAGTTACGGCTGATGTGCAGGAGGAGACACACGAGGACTGTAAATATTTGAACTGCATCATAAATCGATTACTAGACTTGTTCAAAAATTACAACTAGCTACATGTAAACCAAGTGAGTTTTGGTGTTTTCACGGTGGTGACCATGAAAATTACTGTGTTCTGGCATGTGACGTCGTGCAGTCTAGTAAAAGTGTACCGACCCTTTGTGTGTGTTATTTAACACTTTGTCGAGGCTGAGATTATATAGCGTCGGTGATAGATGCATAAATGAGCATGGAGCATTGGTGGAATAATACTGACAGGGGAACCCAAAGGACTATGAGGAAACCTATTCCAATGCCATTTTGTCCACCACAAATCCCACATGGACGGGCCTTCGCTGTCAGGGGCCGACGACTAACAGCCTCAAGACTGTAAGGAGAAGTACCTGCTTCCTCTATCATCAGGTCGGGTGCTGGAGGCAGCAGGTTTAGCTGATACGTCGGTATATTTGTGTCACACTACACGGCATCAAATTCCAGAGCTGTTTCATCTTCGAAAGATTTTAGTGCACAATCATTCTTGAATATGACGCCATGCCACGACATTTACCTTTCTCTTAGTTGCTAATGATCAGAATGACGGTCAGTATTACTACAGTCATGCTGCTGCTACAACAGGGGTATCCAACCCGTGGCCCACCAAGTTGTGTCACGCGACCCCCGGCCACATTTGTAAATGATGCATATATAATTACATAATACTATAGCCGGTTAGGTATAAACCTACTGTGATTTTTGCATGTGGGTCCCGCGAACCAGCAAAAAATGACAGTTGTGATTCGTTGCCAAAGAAGTTTGCACATCCCTAAGGCATAACTAATTAATATCTCCCGCTCTCTTTTGTTCGTATTGAGACTTAAACAATACTTTCATAAAATTGGTTAGGCTCCTTGGAAAAGGAAATATATATCATATTACATTGCACTTCTGCTATGCATGCTACATGCCCCGTACTTCTCATCCAGTAAATTTCCTTGCCCTAATACGTAAGCCGTATACGTGGTGAAAAGTACAATTTATGAAGCTCATCATTCCATAATTGCGTCTGTCCTCCTCCTAATTCTTATTCCCCAGGTGTATCCATTCCCCTTATCACTCTGTTCTTTAACACTCCGTGCTTTCCCATACGGCAGGCTTCATATCCGTCTGAAAAAAAAACGTGCAAAATAATAGTTTTGTGAATTTGTAGCCTTTAGGTTTCACGCAGCAGAAGGCTGAGTAAAATACTGTTTAGAAAAAAAAGATTTTTTACCTGCTATAGGCATTAATACTGACAGTTTGTTACTTATTCTTTACCATTTAGTAGAAAATTCGCTCCTAGCAGGATCACATACCGGCTAACATCACGGACCTTATTGTCAAATCAGTTTCGTCTACCTTTCGAACAGTAAGATTGTGCATTATCTGTTACAACTGCACGGCAATGATACACTCATATGCAACACAAGAACGGGTTAGTCAAACTGGACACACACTCGACGGCTGTGAATTCTCTATGCATCGACGCTGGAGTTGATGCTGTATCGGCGGATGCGGTCGATCTCTCCGGGGACTAAAAGAGTCGACGCCCGGACAAAGAAATTCTACTAATGGATAATGAAGATATCGTGGGAATAAAACAAGCCTGCACCCAGGATTTTTCACTGGGGGCTGACCCTGAGGCTGTATATAGTTCATGTTTAATTTTAACACGTACGTTTTATGTTACAAAACCATACCATAAATATAAACATAGGCCTCGCATAACATTCTTGGCAAGTGCATTTATATAAATATAAACATAATTGTATGTTCCATGACTCACTGGTCCAAGTTAAATCACAAGATCTAATCATCCTAATTTGGGGCGGGGGCTGCAGCCTGGCAGCCCCCGCCCCCCTTGGTTGCGTCCCTGGAATAAAATGAAATTGGATTTCGTATGAAGATTGAGGTCTTCTGTGATGTACATTGGGCGTGTAGTTTCCGATGTTTCGAAGGCACTAATGTCCTTCGAAACGTCCGAAACTACGCGCCCTAAGACAGGGTGTAACATCCCTCAAAATATTAATCTTCAACATCACCACTGTGGGAACCTACAATCTTATATTAGATGCAGTATATCTGGTGTTACCTAATGACCATTACATCATTTTGTCAAGAATTGTTTTGTCTTCAGTTCCTGTGTTGAACTTTAAAACAGTGTGTGACACGAACAGTCCTTTGTTTTGGAAACCTGGTAGGTGTGTTTTGACTTTGTTGTTTCATTATTGTTATATCTCAATTTTCTCCTTTCTTTCTGCTTATATTTATGGCAAGAAATGCACTTTACTTCTATTCTTCATTCCTGCCTCACAACAGAGCTACAAAATCGTAAAGTCGGATCAATACGGAAGGGAAAGACAGACGGCCGCAGGGGAACCGAAGTAGTTCTGACCGCGTGTATAAAAAAAGGTGTCTTCATTACAAAGAATAACTAAACACTTGTCGGTTTTCTAATCTGTTGCGTGAGAGACATAAAGTGATGATCACGGGATGGTGCATATTACATTGTGTTGGGCAAGACGCCTGTTACGACGGCTGTCCCAAACATCTGCATGTTGACTGGATCATTTAAGGCGCTATAGTAACTGTATGCAGCATTAGATGCAATAGTATTAAGAAAGGTCTTGCACTTCACCATATAGTGTATTTACGGGTTATGTATGGCTCTCAGAGTAAACAGAAACTATTTACCCAAAAGAGCAGGCCTTTGTAATCGCCATTATTTCGTTTGACATAAATTCAGTTTTTATACATTTACATTAATCCTTCAATGCCAGCTATGGTGCACCGTACGCACCTTTAATACTTCACATGCTACCGGTCTCGGTGCGCCATATGAACGCGAATGCATTTAAGGTTACTATACTGCAAATTTAAAAACCTCCGTCCTGTGCAGTAGTTGGAATTTAAAGCCCAGCGTCATTTAAAGTTTAAATTCTTATTTCGAAAGGTTTAAAAGTACTCTTCCAACCAAATAAGAGACTATGGACTGGGCTGTCGCCGTTCAGTTCTAGGCAAGTAATAGGATTTCTTTTTATTAGCAAACGTATGTGTCCTTCGGCGTAATTAGCCTGATGTCGAATGAAGAAAATGCACTCATTTCTAACAGTAAAGCGACTGGAGTGTCAACACAGCCTTCCGGGCTATGATTTCACGGCACTTTATTACGTCATTGGTACAGCTTCATTGCACAGCTGCTTTTCAGCCACCCTCAAGTTACTCATCCTATCCACAAGCTCCATTACTGAGGTCATAATACAGACACAGATTTACTATTGCTTGAAATAGAACATAGACCTAGACATTGAAGAGGCTTGGTTTCTGTTCAAGCAGTTGATCCCGTCCGGAGTCCTCCTCCTCGTTCTGTCTGCCTAGTGTACCGTGAAATTCTGTTCCACTCATCTGCTGTTGTCCCATCACGCCTCATTCTGCAGCAACAGAAACCCTGCGTCTTCAGATTGCTTGTCCTTCGTACTTTGAAACGATATGTGATCTCGAATGCTGTCGACTGTAGTTCAGCACTAATCAGTTGTAAAAGGATTTATAACTCCAGCTAGAAAGAAACATTCCTTTCAACATTATTTATTGATACAGTAACGTGGTTGTAATTCTCAAATAATAGCAGTAAGTTTCCACTTTGACACGATCTCTCTCTCTCTCTCTTATATATATAAATATATATAATACATACATACATACATACATACATACATACATACATATCCGTGTCTGGATTGCTAGTACCACTGAACTTTCAGTGAGCTCTCACATAATTTAACTTTAATTTCTTCTTTGTCTTGAATTCTTGATAAACAGATCTCTGGTCTAGACCTCTTCGAGTAGTTCGCCATATCGATGGCAGTCAGTACACAAACACACATACACACACAACATATACATACATACTTACATAAGTGCTTATGCACGTACATAATTACGTACATTTAAACACACGAACACGCACGCAGGACGTAATGTGACTATATGTCTTCACTGCAGATTATTAGTCTTAAAGGCATTGCCATTCCGAAACATTTTAACATGGGTTTGAATCTCAAGGTGTAATAAGCTCTGGATATAGGGAATTTAGGTAAAAATAATTCGGACTCACGTCATTCAAGCTTTGTTTATTTAAAAGTCTGAATCAATAGAGTTCATACAGGCCTTTTATATTGTAATTAGGCCTATAAATGACGTGTACAATAAAGTAAACTCAGATTTTTATATTAAAATTCATCGATAGTATCGCGATAAGGGACGAAAAAATTGCCAAAGGCACCTGAAATTTCATTATTAATTTCTCCATATTAACTTCGATAATTTCCAGTTCCAAAAAGCCCGAATTTTGTTTTCTCCTCCAAAAACGCCGCTGAGGAAAGGTGTTTATAATGATAGGCAGATCCAGTGCCTCTTTGTCAGTCACCAACCGCCCCTGCCTTTGTCGAAATTACTGAGTACAAAAGGTAAAGTTGTCATTGTGATTGATTAATTAATTAATTAAACACTGAGCCATGAAGACGTATGGGGGAGGGTGGAGGCGATACTCACTCGTAATTTCGGCAATAAATTGAGATGAGTGGTCAGTTTCTTGCGCCCCTCCCTCCGATTTACCCGTCGGGGTTCCACAGATGTAGGAGAATATTTGGCGTCTCAGGTGATCTAGACGCGGATTGAAGACAAAAAACTGCCCCTGCCAGGACACAAACTGAAGTCATTCAGGTCGTACAGTAGTCGCTTTGTGACTCAGCCAAACATCTTTGAAGGCTACGTTAACCGTTTAAAGCCCATAGATGATTATATATCACCATCTGTTGTACAACTAACACTACACTTTGCGATACTGTGCACTCGTAATTGTGTGTTTCGTGTGATTCTCACAATAAACACGGATTTTTCTCTAACTAGCATTAAGCGGTTGGCCTTCATAGTGGACACGCAGTGTGTTCTCTGTGAAGTAGGAATTTAATTTGTATATGTAATCTAGATGGACGTCAGTCTTCAAATGGTTGAGGTGTACCTTGTGTCTATGTAGCTTAAATGGAACTGAGGAATATAACATATTTTCATAATTAAAACACAATTACTCTTTTGAGAAGAGTGTTAAAATGTTCACTGAAAAATCACAGAGTACATTAAGTGTTCGTGCTTTGAACATCGAGATCAGAGCGGCGCAGATCAAGTTTACTGGCGTCTTTAAATCATTCTTTCAAGAAATGTTAAACCAGAGCTCTGCTAAAAATTTTCACATCGCTCTGCCTTGTCAAATACGTCTGATTCGTAAAGGATGACAAGAGAATGATCTGCAGTAATGAAAGGAAAACACAATCTCCCTGTCTCTACGTTTTTTATCGCAATCACCAGGACTTAATGAGCACGTGGAAATTTAAGACACAGAATAAAATGATTTTAAATCACACAAAGTTATTCGGGTTTAAATTCTGAAGAAAGTGTCTCTTTAACAAAATAAATCACAAACAACTCAAATTCGTGTTTCCATATTTAAACTTAAGCTAACATAGGACTTGCAGGTTGGAAAGCTAACATTCTTCGCCTTTTACCAAAAAGGTTCATTATATTCTGGTACACAAAGCTTCGCCTCAAAACGCACACACAGGTTAGTGGAAAGAGGAATGCTTGTTTCATTTGTAGAGACTGTAGGCAAGACAGGAGAGGAATATCCTACATACAATAAAAAGAAGGAAGGCTAATTGGATTGGTCACATCTTGCGTAGAAACTACCTTCTAAAATACATTATTGGAGGAAAGATAGAGGAAAGGAGAGAAGTGACAGGAAGACGAGGAAGAAGAAGGTGTAAGCAGCTACTGGATAACTTCAAGGAGAAAGATACTGGAAATTGAAATAGCAAGCACTAGATCGCAGTCTGAGTAGAACTAGCTTAGAAGAGGCTGCGGACCTGTCGTAAGACAGACAACGGAATGAATGAGTATATGCATATCCAATTCTCGGCTTTAACACTAGATTCTAAATATTGGATGCGGAATGCTAGATGGCTGTGTTATAAGCTGTTTTAATGTTTTAAATATGTGTTAATTCAGACAGACTCTGTAACAAGGAGAGAGAGAGAGAGAGACGGGTTAGTGGATTGGGCGCCGTTAGTTATAGGCGTAAAGAATGCAGCAAATTAGTGAGTTACATCAGCCAGTGCCCCTTTGATGGAAGCGACTCTACTGCACAATGGGCACTTAATTAAGAAAGCCGCCATTTTACTCGTCGTCAGTCATTTGTTAATGCCATGGTTCGGTTGGTTCCTACTCCTTATACAATAATATTTTTCGCTGTTCTGACGTATGCTGCTGTTACATGCAACAACCAGTCAGGAAGGAAATAAGTGATAGCATGTTCATTATATCAAAGTTTGTAGTGACCTTGAAGTTAGGGTGGCAGTGTTTCTTTTTTTGTGAGATTTCAGGCTTTCGTTGCGGTGGAGTAGAAGCAACGTATGTTGGTAGTTGTTTACCGACTTTTCGGGGAAGCCTATAGTTGTTGTCAATCTCTTGGGCTCCCTAACATCAGAGTACGGCGCTTCGTCTGCCTATGGACGGAGGAGATGGCCTCATGAAATGAAGGGTCGCTGCGATAAGCAGTCGAGGACAGCTGACAAAGGACAGTCCTTCAGCAATAGTGTTGGGCCGGACACCAACAACTGCTCAGTACAAAAATAAACTGCACATTACTAAGGCTACGTAGCCCTCAGACGTGGAACGTTGTTTTGAACAGGGCCATAATGTTGTACAATAAGCGCTGTATTCCTTGTTTAGCTTAGCAGTAAATACTTTTCCATTTCGTTGTTTATGGAATCTTTGTAATTCGTACGTTTAGTCTTTCTTTTTACAACTTTATACATTGCGTCTTGGTCAAATTTTCTGGACCATAAGCAGCCTCCAAAAGGAAGAACGTAAATCGAATCGTAGTTTACAATCAAAATAGAAATAGACAAGACACATATAGCTGTAACGAAATATTATATATATTATTATTGTATAAACGTTTGAAATAAATCGATTTAATTGATCCTAGTAAACCTAAATAAACTGCATATCTCGACAGGCTCTTGCTGAAAAGTAGTCAATATAAAAAAACTTATAAACTACGTATTAATTATACCTACCTACGAGCAGACTATAAGACAGCATACATTTGTGACGTCATTGTAAATGAATGATAAATTAATACATGAAGAAATTAAATTATGAATTTTTGGAATTTTGACTAACATTAACTAACACCAGGGAAAGGAGTCCTTCTCGAAAAGCGAAAATTTCCTCAGCTAGTCAAGAAATATCCCGCAATTTATAGAAACAGGCTGGCCATCGTCGCTTCACAAGAACCCACAACTTGTCGCTATCCTGCGCCAGATAAATCCAGTCCACACCCTCCCTGACTTATATTAACTGATTTGGTTAATCAGCATTTCACTAACCATACAACTGTCTAGGCTCCTTATAAGATGCCCTGTAACAGCTGAACACTCTTCAGGTTCTGTAGGAGGCAAACTTCACCAGTCAGAAGATACGACTCAGTACAGTGGATTTCATTCAGCTTGTGTACAGCACGTTTATTTAAGTATGGTATATAAACCTTACATTCAGTAGTATACGGCGATAATAACTCCACTGTAGCCGCAATATGTAGCCATATTCACATAATTATTATAGTCATCCAAGAGGTCTAGGGCGGACAACACTGATGAAAACTTGTGAATTCATTCCAAGGCCTTGGGTAAAAATCAGGCTACATACATTGTCGTGACATCGTTGGAAGTAATCAAAACGGTGTGAAATGTGTTTGCTTATACGAGTCCTATGTCAATTGAATGTCGTACTACTGACCTGAAATTTACGTTTTGTAGTTTAGAGTAGGCCTACTCTAATTGAAAGACGAAGAGGTGGCTGGTCTACGTAGCACCGATGGCGGAGAAAAAAACTTCTCTGTATATCAGAATTCGGTGAAAAACACTGAGGAGAACAAAGTCCTTATAATACGAAAGCTTCTAATCCTCGTTTAATTTTGCTGCCACCCTGAACAGCTAGCATAGACGTATTTGTCCTTCGTTAAGTAAAGTAAGAATTCCACCATTCCCCCGTCATTTTAGATGGTTAATAAATTCCAAAAGACAGACCACAGTGATACCTGCTTCTGCGTGTATTCAGGCAGGTCCTTTGATGTTGGACCAAAGAACACACAGGCTTTTAATTACAACATGAGATGCAGAGTCCTCCCAGATTCTACAAGCCTCCTTCAAACAAAACCGGATAATATTTCGCGTGCTTGTACTCTCCACAGCTATACATAGTAAAGGTGGCGTATTTCGGTTTGAATCCAGATGAACATGTTAATAGATTTGAAAGAGTGACATGGAGATCATTAGGCCTACTTATAACACATCAATAACATTATTTCAATAGGAATGCAAGGCGTGTTTTATATAACAGCGCACCATTTCCAAATTATGCGATCTACTGTTGCACAGCTAGTTAAATAACATTTGTTCTTCTATTTATTTCAAACCGCACTGTACAGAAACCTGTTACAAGTGTCACAGCTTAATTAACGAAGCTGACCCTCAGGGAAAAATATAAATTTAGAGGGATTAAGAATGGAGTGCTGAAGAGAATATTTGCTGTATAATTTATAATCTTAACGAAATAGTATTATGTTTATGTAAAAGGATTAGTTGGCGAGTAATGTACATAACACCCATATAACAGGTAAGGAGCATAAAAAAATGCCACTCAGAAAATCTGAAAGAAAGAGAAAATTTGGAAGACAGAAACATAAAGATTCTGTTGAATTAAAATTTTAAAACAACTAAAGTTGGCTTTGTCATTTCTGATTGTAGATTGCCTTTAGGAAAAAACATGTTTAGTTTGCGTATCATCTATTTATCCCTTGCGGAAAATGAACGCCCTTGGGACATTATTATTTCCTGTCACTCCCTAACATCAAACTGTTAAAAATCCCATGCGTCATGAAGTGCAGATACACTACAGTCGTTACTGTTCACTCCTACTGTAAGAATTGATCACATTTTAAAAATAAACAATATGAAATCTTCAGATACTTCCACGCTGTAATGTATAACAAATCAAATCATTACGCCATAAGAATTTTACTTCCTGGGGTATGACGCGTGTAATCTGATATAAATTCATTTGCGTTTCGAAGGAACATTTTTCCTCCATCTTCGGTATAGAAAAATAGGGAGAAAGAGAGGAGAAGAAGAGTCTCTTCTTTCCATAAAGTTGCTGGTCGTACGTTCCTGCGAAACGTGGGTGAATTTCTACCAGACAACAAATTGTCATGTTCCAGAGGACGATAGGTTGGTAGTTGTGGCCCTAACAACATTACATCTTGCAACACTCCTATAAATGTACTTCTTCCTGGTTCTGTGTCATCATAAATAAACTCTTATGATAACACGCAGAGTAGATAATGATGGCTGATTTCTAGTCAAGGAATGCTGTGCAAACAAGGAGATGACGGTGTTGGCCAGATCAGTGTATTTCATCAAGAGGGTTTGAAACATTCACTCTTTGTGTTGCAAGGATATCACAAACACCGCTCGCTCATACAGATTCACTGTCTGCAATAAACAGAAGTACGTAGCTTTGAGTTTTACAAGACACCATTACAGACTAATGGGACATTCTCAAATGGCTACACAGAAAAGTTTGGTTGACTAACAGGTTTCAAGTGGAATCAACCGTAATGATGATTCAATCGTAAAAGAGATGTATGATATAAAAATCGAAGTTTCAAAAACAGATAAGTTGTCCCTATACACGGCATGAATGCGTATAAGGGGAATGAATATATAGAGCCACTACTTCATAACGTCAGCACTGGCTGGTTGGGCCCTAGAGCCAGTCTGGAGGCTTTTGAGAAGAGAGCAATCTCTTAGGTCTTAAGGGATTTGATTCCCGGATCATTCAGCCCGTAGCCTTGTCACTACACTGATCACGCTATCCCAGCTCCCAGGATTTAAAAAATAGCATTAAAATTAAACTGTTATGAGTTTTTGCCATAACGCTTGCAGATAATTTTTACCTTGTCACTGCTTAGGCCCTGATTCAATCCTTGGGCATTTTCATATGGACATGGTGGTAAAATAAGTGACAACGGACCAGGATATTACGAAACAACTCCCTTTTTTCCCTTTATTAAGCATCAATTTTTGAATGCTGCATTCTTACTTGCAATCATCCTCATAATCGTGAGCTGGTACAGTACAATCATTAATGGCAGCAGTAATAAAAAGTGACTAAGTCCTATCATTACTATCATCACCATCATCGTCATCATTACCCCAACAACCTATAAATTAGCAGCGGTACAGGTGCGCATGTCAACGCGCATCAGATCTCTTACACCTTGCATCCTTGATAAATGAATTTCAAGCATGTGACAAATTTATTTGGAAGCGTGTGTCCCTTTGTGAGGATGAAACTTCTGTGTAATGGATCGCTCTTTACGTGGAGAGAGCTCTGCCTGCTCGCTTATCTCCGTTACAGAGCGCTGTAGCGTTCATGTGCAAAGCAGCTTGGCCCGAGATGACGATGGGCCCAAATCATCTCTCTAACTGGAACCAGTGTCTGAGTCCTAACACAAAAGTGTCATAAAAGAACTGTCTACGTAAATAGAATCAACAGATCTGGTCCAGGAAAGCAGTTTTCCATTCGAGATTTAGATTTTCACAACTTCTTTTTGGGGTTTAGTTCACCCCTGAACTCAGGAAAATAAAGACAGTACATCCTTTCGCAAAGCCACAAAGTACTGGCCCACTCACACAATGTTACTTGGAAGAAGACCTGTATCATATTGTCCTTACTTTGAAATCATTATTTTCCAGCCGTAAGGGTAATTTCTGGACTTAAGGAAGGGTAGGTTGTAGGGTATTTAAAGACGGTACATTAAAGGGAATTGTGTGTAGGGTAGAACTGCATTGAGGAAAATGATATGAAAAAAACTGGGTGGTAGAATTTGTGTTCTGTTTTGAGGTATCAAGCAATAATTCTTCGACTGAATAAATAAAGGAGAATGAGGTGCGGTATATGTATCACGCATGTGAGAGACTGGAAATACGTATAGAATTTCATTAGGGGAACTAAAGGGAAGACACTATTTTGAAAATCTAGAAGTAGGTGGGATGATAACGTCAAAACGATCTTAAAGGAACAGAATGTGGGGATGTGGACGAGATTAATCTTAGTGCAGGATCTAGTAGCTGGCTCCTGTGAACACAGAAATAAAACTGTGGTTTCTAAAAAGAAATAGGGACTTCTGTACTGGCTGAACGACTGTCAGATTCTCGATATATAATCTACTCCGTGCTTTACACTCTTTATCCCCGGAAAGAACCCAGGCACCCACTGAATAAGAGGCTGGTGAGCCCCAGAACATGTGTGGGCTATCATGCAGTAGGCCTATTTTATGTATTCGAAAAATTCCATTTCTCTACTTAAATAATTTTATTACATGGAGGGTTTTCCATTCATCAAGTATTCATAGTCCGCGAGTGACCACAGTGCCATTTCCATGCAGAAGATAGTCAGGAAATAAAAGTCGTAGGTTATTTAACGGCGATTCATTAACAGCAGACGTTGTCTAGCACCGAATGTTATGTCAGAAATATCGCATTTGGTAAAACTGAAATAATTTCAGAGGGAAAAGGGAATTGCCGTGATCTATTTCAATTTACTCTCTCGGCATTCGTCTGAAGAGAAAGACGAAAGTTTTTCAGGATAGAGTGTGGACCGAAGTACGAGAAGAGTACCTCCGAATATATGTCAGAAGTGTTACTTCGTGAGCCAACATACTAGGTAGTATGTCAGTAAATAAACGTGATAGCTAATACAGCGTCAATAAACACAAGTGAGCCAGGAAGTTAAACGAGCTTGAAACTAGACCATATTTTGCAAAGCGGTGGGGGACGAGCAGCATTCACGCGTACGTATCACACAAAATGACGACAAGAACTCTAAGATTGTAGATAACTTCTATTTACACGTACGTAATCCACTCTAGTCCTAAAGCAAAAATATTGACTACAGGTTTTTTTCCTCCCTTTTCATAACAGAAAAAAAAAGTTCCGCTTTGGCATTCACATTTCCTCTTTCAACTGTCGCTCCTATAGGAAGTTCAAAGAGTGGTAAGACTTTTGTCATCAGTTTCCCTATTCACGTAGCTAAATAAGGACCAATACTGGCCACCGAAACTCTCAGTCTGAAGTTTGGATTCAAAGTTTTAATTAAAACGATACCTATGTGACAGCTGCTTTACAAAACATGTCCTGCTGCTGTGTAGGCGAAACGAACATAAAAATGTCGGTTACTCGATGCCTGCGACGGCGTTGTGTACAGTATCGATATCAAAGTGAACGACAACCATTACATCCACCACCGAGCTGTGACGCAATTTTTATTCCTCCTACATGTCGTTTAAATGTTAGGGTATTAAACAGGTTATTTCAACACTGCATGCATTTTATATTCTGCAATACCTGCTTTAAAACAAGAAAACGTAGATTATTCGAGAAATTTAATAAACAGCACATTCCAAACCGATTTTATCTCGATGGATCGACGAATAGTGTAGGATAAGCGACGGTAAACTGGGACAGATGTTGAATTGGGAAACATTACGAACTCCTCTTCTTTATGAAAGTCTATATGTAATCAAGTAGGCTGGTGAAAAGTGGAAGTTGCAGCGTTAGTTGAAGCTGGCAGAAACTACCTGCACGGCACCTTGTAGCTGCAGGTAATGCATGAAGATGGCTGTGCATAAAGCGAGAGATCCACAGTACTGTACAAGACAGAACGCACCTACTGATCCATATGGTGACCAAGTAGAGGTGCGGTGACTTGTCACCAACGCTGTAAAAACGCAATGTGTATTACACGTCTTTCTTCATCTTGAAAACCATATTTGTATTGAGTCTGAGTAACCGATTTTTTATTGTGTTCTTTGTCACCAAATGTGGCCCATTTTTTTTAACAAGTTCGTAAATTACAACTTCGAAATTCAAAATACGAACCTCTGAAAATTGATAAATATTTGTCAGGAACCGAGTTCTACCTGTCTAAGGAAAACTATACTCAGTATATTAAGAATGCAGAAATGTAAGGCAAACCTCGGCCTAGCGTTGCGACAGTTTGCAGTTCAGAAGGTACATAACTATAAGAGGCATATTAGCAAGCTGTTAAAGTTCTAATTCATCTTTCCGGGCAGGCCTATACGTTTTAAACACGCAGTCACACATATACACAAGTTAAACACTTACGACATTCTTGTTCGCGGGCCTCAAATCACTATAATGGCAAAACCGCAAAATGAGGTTGTATCAAAAGGGAACTGAGGCTGAAAGTACTATATTTTCCTTCCGTATTACGATTTCCACATCAAAGAAAACTCTATTAAAGCCATCTACGTGATTAAAAAATGTTTTTCAGAAACTGCAAAACGAAGTTTCATATGCAAAGCCGAGCATTTTCTTTTCCCCTTCTTTCTCGTTTTTAACACTGGAGGTAAAGCATTGCGCATAAAAGCATGCAGCGCGGAATAGGTCTTACGCGTTTTATGTTTCATGTAAACTTTGTGATCCTGGACACCAAAGCATTTCAATGTTCGCTGTTTGAACTTTGTCAATTAAGCATATAACAAATATATCAGTAGGGTGGAATGTAGACTACAAGAGAAGATGTACTTTTGCTCTCTGCTTGGATGAGGCTTTATAATCTCCTGAGATTAAAATGACGTTTCGGAGGCACCTTCTGCCTTTATCATCAGTGTAGATAGGCATATTTATCGTGATTATTGGGGCAGCGCATTCTTCTGGAACGTCTCTAAACTTCCGCCAGACTGCACGCAGTCACGTCCCAGCAGACAGCAATCTTCATAGTCAAGACTGCCAGAACTACTATCTCACCTAGATAAAAGAGTCTTTGGAACACTACTTTCGCTATAATATAGTCGTCTCAGATATTACAAATATTCAGTCGAAATTAGTAGAGAATATACCTAGTGTTACTAGACACATCACAGAAACTATGTAATGCGAATCAGCTAATAAATAAAACGAGCGACGCGTAACTTAAAATCCCTATTTTCCTTCATTCTTCCTGTTAAATTCACAAACTATAGCTAACGTTACAAACTTGCAGAATAATTAAGTAACTGTAAGTTATGTTACAAGGCGGTGTGAAGTGGATATATCACACGCCGTGAGGAAGATGGGAAGATGTCGTAGGAGGATTTATGTGCCATTGGAACAGGCTGTAAAGCTTACCTGATGACGACGTAAGCCATATTTACTGAATATTTCAGGACCTGAAGGACTCTTAACATAACAGTAAGGCTAGAGCTGTACTCACTTGTGTGATTTTGTTTCTTAGTTTATTTAAGGTCAATAATAGCTTATACTGATAGCGATATATAGCGTTGAATTGTATAGAACGATTAAAATAAATAATTAAAAAGACCTGGAAGGAAGGTTTCGTGGCACATTTTGAGGTTTACTACTATTTTGAACTTTGTATCCGCGTTCTGAAAGAATTTTTACCTCGCTTTACTTAATTCCAAAGATAATTTTTCCCTTGTGCTTAATTAAGTACCGCGACTTTAAGACACACCGGGGAAGGCAAGGATCTTCACACATTCACAGAGTCGGCAGTGGATTGAGGTGAGTTGTGAGATTCAAAACCCAATTCCTCAAATTCCGGTGGAGAGTCACGTGACCCATCATGTAAAAGACTGGTTGGACACCACAAGCGTCCTGGGCGCTGTGAATGACGGGAAATTATCTGCCACTGTCGGAAATTGAACACCAATTCCCCAGTCATCCAGACCACAGACTAATCATTGCACTGACTGACGTATCCCGGTTCCTGCTCATATGTATATGAAGATCATTAAAGTTCACAGCCTGCATTAATTATAATGTTGTGCCTGTGCATGTCACAAAGGCGTATTGCGGAATGAAGACACAGCTCCACGTATTAAATTCAGAGTTAGATGGAAGCGCGTGGTCAGCTTTACGGCCCGACCTCCTTTTATCTACTGAATAAGAGGCTCAGTTGCTCCCAGAGCCGGGCTGGAGGCCTGGGAAAAGGGAAAAATCTCTTTCCCTTGCCGGAAATTGAATCATTCGTCGATGGTCCTGCGGGAAGCCCGCTCAAAATACCGACTGAACTATCGTGGCTCCCTATATTCCTTATATTTTTCACAATATGTAAATTGAAAGTCGTTCTGAGCGAGAAAGTGAGAAGGCAGACATTTCTGTTTCATGTCACGACGTCAAGTTACACCGTGTTAATTTGTACCAATGCTCCTGCTAAACTTTCAGTTGTGTTACAGATGGTTTGCAAAAAATACTACAAACAAAGTGGTCTAGTTGCAGTATGCAGTGCATGGTGTAATTGTCTGCCTTGCTCACAAGCAACGGGAAATGGATTCATTCAACGCCCTAACACTGCTGCCACAGTTCCAATTACTGACTCACATAAATCCCAAAATACAGTACAGTCCAAAACGCTGTACCATTGAGCTAAGAAACAATTTGACTAATTTCGTCTCAGAGAAAAGTTTAGTTAATCGGTACTGCTGTTCGCCAGAGCAGCGAAATGCAAGGATCTGCACTGAGGTCTGTTGATTAATATGAAGTAATCACGATAGACATGTTTGAAAAGTAACTTATTTCCACTATGACTAACTCCATGGAGCAGAACCCTTCTTGTCAAAGTAACAGGACCAGAGCTACTGAAGAAATTTCTCATATTTTATGAGACCCCAATGTTCGCTGCAATCTTAACAACAACCCACCACTTGTTCCTGTCCTGCGTCATATCAATCCAGTTCACGTCTTCTCATTTTATTTGTTTAAAAATCCATTTTAATATTATTATCCCATCTGCGCTTAGTGTTTCACAGTGGTCTCTTTCCTTCGTGTTTTCTCGCCAAAAGCCTAGAGATACAGAATATGTACGCATATTCTATATTTGGATGAAATTATATGAAATGAACCGAGACTATTTCTGAAATTGAAGACTGTTGTTTGCTTGAAAGTAACACGGTAGTTATCCTTTCGTAGAGAGGTACCAGCATTTTGGAGCAACGTGCTACCGCAGTCTTCAGTGTAGAAGAGTGTCACTATATCCTATATTTTATTTGATAGCTCAAGGATTGCACGCCTTAATGACGACACGCATAGGATGTGGAGAGAACAAAACCCCTTGAGCATTGAGGAGAACTTAACAGAGAACCACCAAAGGTCATGACATTTTCCCCTATCAAATTCAACCCCACCTTCCACCCCCTTAACTCTCACTAAAACACAAAACCTCCTTATAAAAGAACAAACTCTAATCTTACATTTCCTGCTTCTAAGAAACATTAGCTCTAAAGGTCACGAAAGACGTCATATTAATGCGTGATTAAAAGCAAAGCCAGCAGAACTGCTCGTAAAGGAAGGCAACACGCAATACTGTCAACAGTTGTCGACTTAAATCATGAAGAAAGAGGAAGACATTTGGAGAAGGGAGTGAGAGGTGGGTGAGGACGAAAAAATGTCCCTTGCAATGTGAGTTTGCGTGATACTGAGTATAGTTAGAAACTGAGGTTTGTGAAATTTGTAATGAATTTTTGTGTTAAAGTTTCTTTGTATTGGTTTTGAACCCGAACCTCTTAGAAGAAAACACAATAACTTACAAAAAGTTGGGCAAACTGTTATTCTATTCCCACGCTCATGCAATATCACATACATTTGTACTGATTTGAAATTGACTCAGTGTGAGCTGCGAAAGGAAATTTTTGACACGTTTTATTACGACGGACACACAAAAAAAGAAAGCAATTGTAAATTGTATCGTTCCCCACTTTTTGGAAAGCAAAGTTTCGTTAATTTATTGACTAAGTCCCGCTGTTCGTTACCAAAAGTGGCCGAATTCCCCTCCTATTAGAGGGATGTAATTGAATTCCACTTTTTTTAATAACGTAGAAAATATCGTCTGCTCCCCTTTCTTAAGATTAAGCTCCAAAAACATTTGATGGGTCCAGATTAAGTATTGTAAAAGACATTTCATGTATGTGGTTTTGTTGTTATTTAGTATGTTATTTAAGGACTTTTTCAATAGGAGATAAAATTATTATCACAACTTTCGATTAGGAAAGTTTAGAAATATAAGGCCGCCGTCTGTTTTAATATTCCTTTGACATTTACTTGAAGAAAAGTATAAAATCCTACAGTAAGAGCCAGCGGTAAACGTGTCGAGATACGAGTCATGTACCTTACGGGTACAAGTCTCCGGAGTTATTGTTATGTCCACCTACTGGATAATACGAATGTTCGCAAGGAGTACACCTTGTAATATGAAAGACTACTGAGCAATTAACAAATTGTTTAGTAAATAAGAATAGAAATTTGCCACTCTGAAATCAACTCCGACATAGCTTTCTTTGAATGACATTAGTATAATATTCCAGACGGTACAAATCACATCAAACAAATTCCACAGAAAATGTAATTTTTTCAGTTTTCACCTGTGCAGCATCATTGCATTAAGCATAAAGTTAATAGCCGTCTTCAGGATTAGTGGCATATCCCTGCAAAGAAACTGTGCTTCTTCTTCTGTTCTTTCATGTGCAAAAACGCCTGTGAAGCAACAGAACCTAACCAATATAATTTAAATGCTGTTGATTCGCCATGGTTCACTTGTTACCTACCATATGAGCAGCACACAGGCCAGTGATCCCATAAGAACCCTGCCTTTCAAATCGTGACATTTGGAACACTGTACCCTTCTCGCTGGATGCAGTAAAAGTCGATGTGCGTGGAATATGGCACCAACATGCTCCATCTACTTTATCTGCGACACCAGCAGCATTTCTTCTTTGTTGTTGGTAGTAGCTGTTGAAGAGGGAATAAAATACCTGTTTTACGACGGAACAGACCTTTGGAGTCTTCGGCATTAGTGCCAAATTCCAGAAGCTTAAATGCTCTTGGAATGAAGTCGAAAATGCGCAAAGAAAATCATTACTCAAAACAAAATATATTTTTCACTCTAACTTTCAAAGCAGAAGCCAAATAAAAGTTACTAAGCTTACCGTTTTTGGTTTTAAAGAAAATAGATACCCACATGTGTGTTTGTTTCCCATATTCCCTGTCTGTCTGTCTGTCTGATTATTATTTGCCTTAACTGTACCTGACAAAGCGCAGTATCATGACCACACCAACAAACACCGTATAAACACCCGGTGCATACACTGCACCAATTAGGCGCAACAACATCGTTTCACTAAATTGCTAATTCACGGTGATGGATTTAGTAGAGTGGATGGTGTTACATAGACCAACAACTTGCTGGGCAGTGGGCACAAATGTGTAGTTAGACGTCATTTGTAAGGTCTTCATGCGATGATATACACCCCTGACACATGCACCACGCTCAGAAGCAAATACCTGACCCACACACCAACCAGGAAAAGCATCGTCAAGAAAAGATCGGAAAGGTTGCGCTCGGTAACGAAATGCACAGAATTTCCTTCGGCTCTCTTTGAAGTTTATTAAACTACTTAAGTATGGAAGAAACAAATTAGAGAAAGTCCTCCGCAAGTAATTTTAACAAAATCTGCGAAAAAATCTGTTGGATGCACGGAAAAGTGAATTTATGAATGTATGTAAATTAGGCTTTATTCTAAATAAGTATGCACAAAAATAGAAATTGTCCATCAAAGATTGGAAACTTCCCACGTGGAATTCAAGAAAATCTTTGAATCATTTATGACGTGTACATCCCTTACAGAAAATTGTTCACGGTCTTAGCGTAATCTAGGCTTTGTTATAAATCAGTGTGCCTGAAAATCGGAGCTACTGAACGACTATTATTAGCAGCGTCCGTCGTTAAATTTTAAAAGGAGCTGTTCAACTGCACGCGCTGCTGGTAAGTCACAGGTGGACAGAGAGACATCACCTCTAGAAAGGGCCTTATTTGTACTTTGTTAAGAACGCCTAGAAACTATTCAGTATTTACTTAATTAGCCAACTGGTTAATTACTGAATTAAGTGACTAACCAAGGAAAGAAGGAAGAGTGGAAAAAGCGTGCTCTATAACTGACTATACAAATAACTAATAGCCTTATTCGACGTTTATTAAGCTTGCTTGTAGCCTTTTTATTCTTTTATGGCCTTGCGCACTTTATGATTTATAAAAAATAAATTGAAAATCAAAATTGCTAGAAAACTTTCACTTGTAGTCTTCCATGTCACATAAAAAATGTCATTTTTATAGAATAGGCTCTATAGAGAAGTTCATTTATGGTTTATGTAAACTAGGCTCAATTACGGACCGGCATCACTAAAACATGGAACTGTAACCATTGACCTGAGAACGGAAGTAGATCCAAGTCAGGAATACATTAAATATACCTGCCTTGGACGCTGGATGTTATCCCACATGATACACATCTATTGGTGTACTATTCCACTTTACCTACCCATTTTAAATATGGCTAATAACATCACGGCTTGGCAAAATAAATTTGGAACGCACTAATCTGTTCTCTTTTTTTGCGTGGTGAAGGGCCCCGCAGCAGATGCTATGGACGCACCGCAGCCTTAAGGCTTCTTTTGCAACCCCTGTGATGAAGATGAGCAGCTTTTTTTACCAAGTTTTACAATTAATAGAGTACCAGTGGAATGAAATTGACAGGGGAAAACCGACAACTCGGAGAAAAACCTGTCCCAGTGCCACTTTGTCCACCACAAATCTCACATGGACTGACCCGGGATTTTTTTTTTTTTTTTTTTTTTGCCTGTCCGGGGTTTTTCCCCTTTGATCCATTTTTGTACTGTTTTAGATCCTTTCGTCCTTCATGTCACTTTACGTTCCATGCTACCGTCCTTACAACAAACACAACACAAACATCCATGCCCCCGGTGGGATTCGAACCCACGATCCCAGTAAGCGAGCGGCCGAAGACCAACGCCTTAGACCGCGCGGCCACTGGTATCGGCGCTCGAACCCGGGCCTCCGCGGTGAGAGGCCGGCGACTAACCGCCTGAGCCATGGCACGGCCAATCTGTTCTTAGTCTATCAACCGGCGACGACACTAATCGCTTCGTAGACCCGGTCTGTCCCCATCAACAGAGTCTGTATGTTAACTGCCAATAAATGATGCTGCTGATAGTCGGATAAATATTTAGTGAGTCTGACGGCCGCGAAACATTGAATATTAAATAAACTTGTAAGTTAGGATGTCTGACAGACAGGTGGAAGTTCCCGCGATATCAGTTCCAGTTTTAACAGCACAGGTGCAGTGCAGAATGTATGGTCCCTGTCAGTCACAAATCGCGAGAATGCAGCCCCAGTCACGAGAGCATTCTGTGTGCGGGCAGGCAGTTTCAGTGACCGCTGTAGGGTGAGAGGCAGGCAGGCGGTATCGATGAGTCCCCCGACTCTTGACCTGCCTGGGTCATCTGTCAGGAATTTCATTACTGAACTACGAGTAATTTATGGCGAGGTGTATTTATAGTGGAAGCCCAAATTACTGGTGGTCCACTCTGGCGTAGCAATAGGCGTTCAGGAATCTGCGCTTGACGTCACCTAACCAATAAGACTATTGGTTGTAGGTCAGAACTGCCAATTAAATCTTTAAGACCTGATTATTTTTCATATATTATTCGGTTAAGATACACAAACTGCGCCACTTGCTTCTGAATGTCAGATTAAAAATTTTAGTTCCTAAATTACTACTTACTTTAATGCGCGCCCAGACTATTTTGTTCTCGTGCAGCAAATATTAGAAGTGAATGTTGATAGCTGTGTTGAAACTGCTAGTTCAGTGTCTTCAGTTAAGGTGCATCCAGACTACTTGTGCAAGTGTTCGTGGATCAGACACCTGGGGTGAATCTTGCTGGCTGTGTACAGAATGCTCGTTCATTGGCTTTACCCAAGGCTCTTCCAGACTGCTCGTGCAAGTGTTCGCGGAGCAGACACCCGGGGCGAATCTAGCTGTGTTCAGACTGCGCATTCAGTATTATTAGTACTTTAACACCTAAAGCCACTGCGAGAGAGGCTGAGTGAATCTCAAAGACAATATGCACGTGATAATCCTGCCTCTAGCAGTAATTCATCTACGACCAGTCATCCAATATATACCTAGTCACTGTATTGACCAAGCTATCCACATTCGTATTAGCTTTCACTGGTACGATATATTACATTTAGAACAGATTCAGCACCCGAATTAAGTATTTATTAAACAGTCGCACAATATGGGAAACTCTCACGTGAGATTCCAGAGGTTAGAGTTTTCGATCTCGTAAGTGCTCCATACCATCGCAAGGCCAGCAGCAGGCGTGTTTGATGTACTGAAGCCATGCGGTAACTCACGAGGAGGACTTGTCAATTCTCTCGGAGCCGTCAGAGAGATTAATGTTTCTTATTACGGGGTCTGACGCGCTTCGCAGTTTCGTTTCACACGGCACATCCTGGACCGGCGGTCACGTACACAGCCTAATACTCTTCGTTCCTGACGCTCACGTTCAGATGTTTTTATGCCCATCCACTTATGTTACGACGCTGCATCAAGTGCTGAAAGTACGTACTGTCGAATAAGCCATGGGAGAATAGCTATGAACCCAGAATTGGGAAGGATGTGGGAGGAAACAAGAATAGCCTTTAAAGTGACCCTGATTTGATTTGATTTGATTTGATTTACTTGAGCCGCAGATACACATGAGCCCCTTAAAACACCGGGTTTTTACGGGATTCAGCATTTATCATACACTTACTTTGGTCTATCCCCTCATTCATCCGCCGCCCCCCACACACACACATTATCCTCGTAAAGCTGCACTATTAAAAATTATTCCTATCTCTTAGCAAGGCTCTGGATTCCCTGTTCCATGTAGCCTCGTATAGGGTTAAAAATGTACTGGTTTTTTCCCCCCGTTTACTTGTAATTTTAAATATATATTCTACTATTTCTTTTTATCTCTGCTATATTTGTATAAGTTAAAACGTTCCACTAAATTACATTATCGTTCACATTCTACCACTTACTACCTAAAAGTTCCTTTTTCCACTTCTTCATTTCCCAAGATTTTAAGAATATATGTTTGATATTCATATTCCCTAAATGTAGGGGGCATCATCCCTTCTTAGATCTTCCCCTTAGCCCTCGTAGTTTTAAATCCCTACTTTCAACCCCCTTATTCCACTTCTGTCTTACTTATACACACCTCCAATAGAAATATCGACCCTATTTATATATCAGCTCAAAAATATTTAATAAATAATTCCTTTGGTTAATACCCGAAAGGAATTTTGTCTTTCTATACCTTTACATATTTCCGTAATTAATATATTGACTCTGTATGTAATATTTTCTTCTTGATTCTGAGAAATATATGATAGTCCTAGTTTTTCTATTTTTTGTTTAAATTCTTAGCCCAAGTCTCTTCCCTTCAATTACGTATTTAACATTCATATCAAATTCTTATTATTCCCAGCACTGTCACGTCTAATCAACGCAGCCAGTACGTCACTATTCTACGTATCATATTTGTTTAAGTAGAACTACTAACCCGTCATTTATTCCGGATTGGGGGCAATTTCCCTGGATTCAAAATGGGAAATTCTGAACGAAAGCCAGACAAGAAAACGCTGTTTTAGATGTGTAACCTGATGGAATAGAACCACTTAGATACAGTGACATACAACATAAATCTTAAGAAGGGGAAGCTTTGAGGACGGGAACTAAATTCAGGAGATCCTCCAGTAGCAAATTTCTGTGAAAACATTGGAACATAGTAATAATGGGGAATCTGAAGAACAGCTTTACTTAGAGTTGGTCAGAAAATGCTCTGTTAGGTTTTAAGTTACTTTATTACAGTTTCTGTAAGGGGATGAAACTAATATGAGCAGCAAGTAAAAACAAAAAATAAACAATTCAGTTGATCAAAGGGGTGGTACACAATTCCAATCTACGCCTCTGTCTCTCAAACGGAAGTTTGTCTTGAATTTTCCCAACTAAAACTTTACACGACTTTCTCACTTTTCCTATGCTTCATACTGTTTAGCTCACGCTACTTACCTTAATTTTACCACCCTAGTAAGATGTGGTGTGATGAACGTACAACCTAAATATTCAAGTCTTCTGGAATATTATATCATGTCGATAGGTATATTGTTACCTACTCATTTACCCGTCGTTTTCATTTAGAAGGCTTTAAGCTTCATCAGTATTACTATGAGAATCTCAACTCTCGCTTACCTAGAAATTACTAAGCTTCTAACTATGCAACGTTATTGAGCCGCGCTCTTACGTCTACGTATTGTTCTCAGTATCCTATCGCTCTTACGTCCACATATTGTCCTCAATACCCTATCGCTCTTATGTCCACATATTGTCCTCAGTACCCTATCGCTCTTACGTCCACATATTGTCCTCAGAACCCTATCGCTCTTACGTCCACGTATTGTCCTCAGTACCCTATCGCTCTTATGTCCACATATTGTCCTCAGTACCCTATCGCTTCTACGTCCACATATTGACCTCAGTACCCTATCGCTCTTATGTCCACATATTGTCCTCAGTACCCTATCGCTCTTACGTCCACATATTGTCCTCAGTACCCTATCGCTCTTGCGTCCACGTATTGTCCTCAGTACCCTATCGCACTTATGTCCACATATTGTCCTCAGTACCCTATCGCTCTTATGTCCACATATCGTCCTCAGTACCCTATCGCTCTTACGTCCACATATTGTCCTCAGTACCCTATCGCTCTTACGTCCACGTATTGTCCTCAGTACCCTATCGCTCTTATGTCCACATATTGTCCTCAGTACCCTATCGCTCTTACGTCCACATATTGACCTCAGTACCCTATCGCTCTTACGTCCACATATTGTCCTCAGTACCCTATCGCTCTTACGTCCACATATTGTCCTCAGTACCCTATCGCTCTTGCGTCCACGTATTGTCCTCAGTACCCTATCGCACTTATGTCCACGTATTGTCCTCAGTACCCTATCGCTCTTATGTCCACATATTGTCCTCAGTACCCTATCGCTCTTACGTCCACATACTGTCCTCAGTACCCTATCGCTCTTACGTCCACATATTGTCCTCAGTACCTATCGCACTTATGTCCACGTATTGTCCTCAGTACCCTATCGCTCTTATGTCCACATATTGTCCTCAGTACCCTATCGCTCTTGCGTCCACAGTATTGTCCTCAGTACCCTATCGCACTTATGTCCACGTATTGTCCTCAGTACCCTATCGCTCTTATGTCCACATATTGTCCTCAGTACCCTATCGCTCTTACGTCCACATACTGTCCTCAGTACCCTATCGCTCTTATGTCCACATATTGTCCTCAGTACCCTATCGCTCTTACGTCCACATACTGTCCTCAGTACCCTATCGCTCTTACGTCCACATATTGTCCTCAGTACCCTATCGCTCTTACGTCCACATATTGTCCTCAGTACCCTATCGCTCTTAAGTCCACATATTGTCCTCAGTACCCTATCGCTCTTACGTCCACATATTGTCCTCAGTACCCTATCGCTCTTACGTCCACATATTGTCCTCAGTACCCTATCGCTCTTAAGTCCACATATTGTCCTCAGTACCCTATCGCTCTTACGTCCACATATTGTCCTCAGTACCCTATCGCTCTTACGTCCACATATTGTCCTCAGTACCCTATCGCAAACCACGTGGACCTGCTTTCCTTCCCGAAGACTGAGGCACCAGGTATCTGTGGTACCAGTCAAAATACTATGCAGTGCCGTATTCCAGAAGGACGCCCTCCAATATTTGATCACTTGCACACTTGAAATAAATTAAGAGAAGGAAAACAAGAACAGTTGTTCTATTTAACGAGACTGCCAACTTCTAAGATTATATAGTGTCAATTTTAGATGCGTACGTAGCATTGGTGGCATGGTACTGATAGAGGAATACCAAAGGTCTTGGAGAAAAGCCAGTCACATTGTTACTTCATCTACCACAATCCGACATCGTTTGGCCTTGGATCGAAAGTGGTACCCGGAAATGAGAGGCCTGCGATTATGCATAAGATCATATAGCATAAGTTATGTGAAGTTTGAGGGTCAGTCTGCATAAGTACAAAGTACAAGGTCATGAGTATGTGCCCCTGCGTGAGTTGGGAATAGTTTGGGTACCGCCATCTATAGGTGAAGGTCATGTTTAGTAATTTGCCGTATGTAAGCTAAGGAGATGAATTTATGAAAATCCGTACAAGGGAAAATGACTAGTCATACTGCGCTACTAAGACTAATAGTTGTTGGCAACAAGATAATGAAAATAACTAGAAGATTGGCTGTTGGTGCGCAAGGAGATAAGATTGGCAGGTAATAAGAGTGGAGACCAGCAGTGTAATAACCTGCAGGGTAATAAGGTACAGCAAGTGATATGCTGTTCTGCTGATCTAAAACCTACACAAGATTAATTGAACGACCTGAATAGTAATTTGTAGAAGACGATGTCAAGTTCACGCACTGAAAAAAAGAAAGTTCATTACTGAAAACTAAATACTATGTTTGGCTTGACAGCCAGTGATTACACCATAAAACACGGCAAAAAAACATGGTTCGCCAATAAATTTCATTAGGCCTAAAACGTAAACATTACAAATGACATATGTGAATGAGATACATAACCGTAATTCTACTTGGTTGTAATATCCGTGCAGTTTAACTGGACCATGAACAGCTGCTGTGTTTCTTTGTGCAAGTGGTATATTTAACACTATAATTCCTCTGAAATAAAACAATGTAACCAAGTGTCCAGATCGGCTGAGGCCCACCCAACCTCCTAGTAAATGGTTAAAGCAGGCTAGTTCCCAGGCAGTAAAGCGGCCGGAGCATGAATCTAACCAATCATCTCTGTACATGACTAGCTTAACATGCGTGGAGCCGTACATGCAATCCCCCACATGTCTTTATGTTTTAAACAGGGCACTTTATGGAACTTTTACGTGCGATTTGTAGTTTTAAATCATTGTTAATAAACATAGAACCTTCAACGTTACCTTTATTTGACTTCAAATTAAAGCGTTAGCACATGCTACATATTTTACACTTGCTAAGGATGTTACAGAATTAAAAGTGGAGAGGTAGGTCGGTATAAGTTTTATAAAACTAAAAAACAGCATTGTATTTGACATTAAATATATGTAGATAAGAAAATAAGAGCTAAATTATTGTTTACTTGCTGGACCAACTAATGTAGGAAAGACGCGTAAAGACGCTAAAATAAGAACACTTTTCTTCCCCCCCCCCTAGTGGCGCAACAGCCCCTAGTGGGACAGGGCCTCCTCATTATCGAGGCTTCACGATCACACTCAGACACACCACACTCGGTAGGACTCCTCTGTACGAGTGATCAGCGCGACGCACAGACCTGTACCTGACAACACACAACACTCCTAAGAGACAGACATCCATGCCCCTTAGTTACAATATAAACTTGAGTTACCCTGGCTTACAGTTTTCATGATGTCTGCATTCCTCGTGTTTATTTATATGATTCCAAATAATTCAAATATAATCGTATGTTAAAATGAAGTTATTGAAAACGAAACATATTAATGGTGTCTATAACGTATTAAGTTTACGAGTGGCAAAGAATAGTTTACAATAGTTTAACCCAAAAGAATTTTTAATATGAACTGAAGACTTTCTAAGAATATGTGACGCCCCTAACTCATTTAAGACGCTCTAGTTCCTTACTGCAGCGCTACATAATAGTGGCAACACGCACAGAGGGTATCTGTGACCATGTATCTTCACGCACAACAGAATACAGAAGCCTGCAATGTCGTGACATCCAGTAAATTGAGACTGGCAAATCTCTCCGGAGTTAGAGATAAGAGTGAAATTATGCTTGGCGCAAGAAGTTCAGCTCAGGGACTGCATGCTAAATGCAGACGAGGAATATTGCTCTGTTACTGCTGGGACACAAGCAATTGCTCCTCTCAGAGGACTGGAGGGAATGTGGAGCTGCCGGCAGGTCTGCCTGACTTCATATAGTTTTGGGAGCGAATCCAAACCATTTTGATGTCGAAGGTATTGCAATTTTTTTTTTTTTTTTGGATTTGATACAGGACGCAAGATCTAAAATTTTATCGATATGAACTGAAATTCAGTTGCAGAGCAGGTGATAAAGTAGTTGGGTGATGCCAATCAGAGTGGACGCGCATTTTAAGACGCCAATCATCTATGACTGTTCGGACAGTGGGATCGTGGATTAAAATTCCCTTTGATTAAGAGCAATTTACACTTTTTTTTGGTACTTTACCATGTACTCTTTCAGTTCCATAATGCTTCACCTCGGAGTCCCACGAAATGCCTCAAAATTAACCATTTCGGTATTAATTCAGAACGGGAATGTATCAGAAACTGAACTGCGACAGCAATCCACGCGTTGCTATTTACTCCTAATTCTTAGTCTGCTTTGACGAAAGTAAAGCAGAGAGTAAATTCACCTGCGTGTGTCTCACCAACCAATAGTCTTCTAAACAACTGATCGACAGCATTACTCGCCAATTTTTAATTCCAATAAACAGTTATCTAAGAAGGATGATATATATATATTATATCAGGAAACGTAAGGTCGTTAAGCTTGCTCTGAGTCTGGGTTCGGTTTTCAATTGAACATCTTGTACAACGTTTACTTTAAGGAAATCACACACTTCACGACGTGCTGTCGACATTTAGCTAAAAATGGATTACTGGTCCGTTTTGTCAATAGATTGCTGTAGTACAAGGTATAAGGTAGTTTTCAGTATCTCATTGAAATTGCGTTGGTGTGAATATAGTGTTTGGTTTCAGGCCGGCAGGCCAGAGATGGTTTTCTCTTCGTCTGCATGTCCAGACCGGTTCGGTTGCTACCCAGCACCTTGTTCATTATTTTTGGGTTATTTTTACTAGCAGAGGCAGGGGTAAACAATCGAAGCGTGAGCTAGGTTTGGGCACCCCTTATACGTCAGTATGGAAAAGTTTTAGGGATAGGGCCAACTTTATATCTTTCACCCTTCATTCGGAATTAATAAGGAAAGTTTCGAATAGAATTTTATTTTGCGAAGCATAGTTTGTATAAAAGTTTCTGAATTATTTTAAATTTTAACTGATTTCGGCTTTATCGTATTGTGTTCGCACATAACGGAACGCCCTGTACTCTGATAACCGCATACCTTGACTGTCAGCTAAACCTTTATTAACCGAAATTCCGCTCTTCCCTCAAACTGCTACAACCCACCGGACGGCTTGTTGCCTACTAACATTCATGTTTCTTCAGCTACTTCTATATAAACGCAAGCCATCAATAAAGCTATCAAGTCAACTATTTCCCTTATTTATTATTGCTTTCTTTTTCTCTCCCTTCTTGAAAACCAATCGTGCAAGATGGATGAGCGGGTGGGATGCACTAATCTTTCACTTTTCAGCTTTGCTACGTGCATTCACTACAGTATTCATCCACCGATGGCGGTAAAGAAAATGGGCCTAAAGGAAGCTGTGACAGGGGAGTGAGAGGCGGAAAAAATTCGTGGAAGGAAATCCCACGGACAGAGCCTTGTGGGCAGATGAAAATACAAGCACGGGGGGACATGGAGATGTAGACAGAGAGAGGATAGGAAAAGGTGAGACTTGAAGTGACGGAGGAAACACCCATCGTTCAATCATCGCTGTTTCTCAGTCATGAGTTTCAATACCTGCATTGCAGCAGGAGTGGTGTATGTCAGTTTACAGACACATTAAGTTACAAGCCATCATTTTGTTTTGGATACTAATAAATAGCCTTGTAAAGTTCAAAGTTCACTTCTAGAATATAAGGTGAAAAGCAATATCGAAAGCAACGAAACAGAGCATCACTTCAAAAAGGAAATAATCTACTTCTTAAAATTATGCACTTTAAATTTGTAGTCTCTGTTTTTAAATCTCGTCAAAGGGAAGAGTGCGCAAAAAAGTTTTCATCTTATAGAAGGTTATTTTGAGCAAATAATCACGTGAAGAGAGGCTATTAATTTTTTATGGAACTGACTTTAATTTTACAAAAAAAAGGAAAATGCAATTAATTCAGTTTCAGTCATGTAAAAATGAATAGATCAAGTTATAAAGTAACTAACCAACAAACGAACCAAATTTTCAGCTATCCCTCTGGCAGTATGACTTGCCAACCAAACTTTATACCGATTTTGGGACAATTCATCCACATCTTATCGGAAAATATGTCCCTAAAAGTAAAATTCTTTATTACCTTCCAACATGCGCCTCAGAAGATATCTAAAATAAGAAGATATGAAGGACTGATAAGTTGTGGTAACTTGAGAAAATGCTCTGAATATGTGTGGAACTAAGGTAATAGTAGAGTAAAAGGCAGTTTTAATATTATAATTTAATTATTTAATTTACACCGTAGAGTTTGTTCCATAACATCGTTGACTAAAAAAAGCGAATAGACATCCAGATCTTTTACAATGGCTGATTCTTACAATTGAAGCAGAAACTGCAAAAACTATTAGTAGGCAATATTTCAGTATTTTCCTGAATAAAACAAACATGATACCTAAAGCTACGCACACTTACTCTGAAGCAAATAAAGCTTCAAAGAAAGGAGTCATGACTTTTACATATTCATTGTTACTGTCCCGTTACGGGACTTTGCTTGTACATTTATTAGGGCCGTTACACATTACAAGCATACAGCTGACCTCACGATTGGTCCTGCTCCTATTTAAGAGGCACGGGTTACATCTTCGGACCGAAACACAAATATTCTACTTAAGGTTTTTCGTGCTGTTTAATTCTTCCATAAGAGCGCTGGGACGGAGCTTAAAACAGAACACATTTGCGGCCTTGTACTTAATCTACATTTATCATTCAAAATCCTCCTCCCATTCGGCAATTACCTATCCAGATAAAAAATCATCATTAAATAGTCTCGGTGTGCATAAATGAGAAATGTCTTTTCTGATTATATGGTGCTGGCCAGTGAAGTGGTAGTGTATGGGAATCAAAGCAGGATAGCGTGGTTGCGCTACATTTAAGAAATGTTTTTTTCTAATAAGGGAATTTGGCGTTTTGCTGCCTGCTTACACTTATGTGTCATTAAAACTTATGTTACGTTAGAAGATTCACTTACATCCGACGGGCATTCTGATAACAACGATGAACACAGAATAGACCAGCGTATTAAATGACTCTAAGGCTGAATTTTTATTATAAGAGTAAAGGTATAAAATGTACAGTTCTCCCTGTCCATGCCATGAAGACGTGTCAGGGAGTAGAGCTATAACTTCACTCAATCTTAACCTCGGTAATAGATGGAGGTAGGCCTAAGTAGTTAACTTCACGTCCTGACCGCTTTACCCCTGGCGAAAGAACGCCGGCACACTTTGAATAAGGGTCTGTATTGGCCCCAGGGTCGGTGTGGAAAATCTGAAGAGAAAAATATTTTTTTATATTAAAATTTTGCAGAACAAAACTTCATTTGTTGTTCAACCGTTTGAAGAATGAATTAGTCTACGTGTTATAAATATTCAGTTCGTACCTCGCAGAGAACACAGCAATCCTTCTTTGAAATAGAACAAATCGATGAATGCTACGCAGGAAAAATAATGGCTGTTTTTCATAAGAAGCACAAGAAACACACAAATGGAGTGTGTGAGCAAATTGCAGCATTTTTTGTTAAACCTGGTGGTATACATAGTAACCACTAGGCTCTAAAGTGTTACTGCAGACAATTTATTCGGTGTGATTTGTATAAACTCGGTTATCGTATTTATATCATATGCAGGAAACAAATTATTTAACAGAGACATCGCTTCATTGTGCTTAACAATAAACCTGCTCTTTTGCCATCATTTCCTTGACATCATTCAACAGTCGAAATTTTTGTAACGTCAAAAGTAAACATGTTCAGTTAAAATAAATTTGTTTCAGAAGACTTATCAGTAATTTGAACTAACTGTACGTGACTTACAAGGACCATCCAACAATCAATAAATGTCAAAGCTTAAGAAAATAGAAAACAAAACACAAGATATTTTTGTGCCACTTTTGCATTGCCACCCTAACACCAGATCCACCAACTCGTAAAGCATTTCGGCTTTTTATTTTATTTCACGGCCTCTCAAACGTTCATTAGACAGTCCTTTGTCCCTCCAAGCCTCCCATTGAGCCTCGATCAGAAATCGCAAGACAAAGACGTAACTGTAGCCCAACAATACCTCATTTACTCCATCACCTCGCCAATAATAACACTGATAACTGAAGACGCTGTGGTCATAAGAGTACCGTATCATTCCGGGAAGCCTTCCTTGTTAGAAGCAACAAAACTACTGTGCGATAGGCCTTTATAGATTCTTGTCAGAATGAGATACAATTCAAATATAATTCACTGACATTAACAATCTGAATAAAAAATTTAACATTTCAGAATCTATTATTCAAAATGCTTCGTGATTTGTACACTACAATAAATTTGATTATTGTAATCGAGAGAATGAATACGTACCCTCTGTGATGGATAATAGGCATAAAAAATTTTAATCAGGAAACCTAAAGGAAACTTAGATGCAAATAAGAATATGATATTAAAATGAATATTAAAGTAGTAAGATATTCGATTTTGAAGTGGATCCAGCTGACTGAGGATGGTCCCGTAGTAGGTTTCTGTAGGACTAAACATGATAATAAGCTGTGGTTACAGAAAATAAAGCAAGTTTATCCAAAAGCTTAACTATTTCAACAAAAATTCGTATGAAGAACAGTGATTTCCAGCCACGAGTCCGTGACATTGTAAAGAGGCGTGAGTAATAGTTCAGGTTGTAAAATACGAGTGCATTATAAGCAAACATCAAAACAGCGGTAACGTTAAAATTATCAGCGCATTTTCCTAACTAAATGAAACGTAGCAGCGATAAAAATTGCGTGTAAATTTGTTCCCGAGCCTGACCGTCACGCCTTGGCCATGCAAGGGAGCATCGCGCGTTTAGTATCGTCATTAGGCAGAGGGTACTCGTCTGCATCCCAATCCGGCCACTTTAACCCTGGAGAAGTAGAGTTCCGAAGTCGCTGGGTAGGCGCCTGGAGGTTGCACTCGGTTTGAAGGAGGAAAAAGATTCCTGCCCGGGGGTGGAAATCGAACCCGATAGTGCAGCCATTTTACCGAGGAGCTGGGAGGTTAACATTAAGCTGAATGGTAGAAGAACAAGATAGGCAGTATAAGCATAACGTAATACAGGCGCGTTCGCCTAACCATTGTTGCCGTGGAAAAGCAACAAGTATTACATATTCTGAGTGTGTATCTGTAGCCTTATTTAACCAGCATGCAAAGCGCATGTGCCGTATTATATTGTCATCTCTGGCCTGTCTGTTTCCACACTATCTCATAAACGACACGATTTTCGGAAGAACGTTATTGAACACAAAATGTGTTGTGATTTTTTCTACATCGTTTATCTGAAACACTTCTCATTCTAAGATGAATTCAGCGAGATATAAATATACGTACGTCTTTATGTAAAGGTCTCGTTTTTCTTGTCAGATTTCAGTAAAAGTTGAATTTTGTCGACAGATTTTCGAGAAATACTCAAATATCAAATTTTATGAAAATTCGTCCAGTGGGAGCAGAGTTGTTCCATGCGGACTGACAGACGAAGGGACGGACAGACACACATGACGACGCTAATAATCGCTTTTTCGCAATTTTGCAATAGCGCCTCATAAAATGTGTTGGCTGGAGGTGGCAGGAACTGACTCAGGCTCAAGCCCAATGTGGGTTGTGTTGTTAGCAGTGTTTAATCTCTGGGTTCTGTTGCGAGAGTGAAGTAATCTTCCCATTTTACAGACTACACGCCGATGTTTACATATAGCCTGATCACAGTCTGTATAGCTATCTGGCAGAAAGCTGGGTAACATGTTACATAACAAATGACATCTTTGCAGTTACAAGTCATTAATATCCTTTGTAGGTAATAACAATAAAAATGAAACGGAAGCGGAAATGCACATACTCTTAAACATATATCCAACAACACGTAAAAATTAAAATTGTGTGCACTGTTTTTCTCTTATTGTGAATTAATATCCGGAATCATGATTAGCTCACTTCCCACAGCCGTAGCATTTTATTATCGCTATGTGGTTTACAGAAATGCTAATTACCATTAACACTGATTGCAGCTGTGGGAATTTAAACCCCATACACCAGGACTCACAATTCAGAAATATAAGTCAGTTAAATCTCTTGGGCACCTGCTCGCCTATAACATGATCCACATGCCAATGCACTGAGGGGTGCCCAACATGATCGTATAAAAATCCAAATTAGAACTAGGAATACGAACAATTCTGCTAAGGGACACAGCCCAGTGAAATACTGCTTATTTGGGTAAACAGGACGGAAAGATAGACGGCTAATCCAAAAACTGTTTATCTGAAGAAATAAAAATAAACAAATAAAAAACAAAATGCAGCACACAGTGCAAACCTGTCACTGGTATTTGCTAAGCCTCACAGAGATACATAAATCGCAGATACAGAACAGAATAATATTTTAAATATTTGTAATGCTAAAGCAACTTAGTTTAATAAATTCTTTGCTTTCGCCTCTTTTTTCTTTTGTTATAATCGAGGCAGTTAAGACAGAGGGTCGGTTAGAGAGTGTCGATTAAGGGAAAGTCAACTGCATTTATGACATATCCTAGACAAGTTGCACAGCCATACATCTATAAATGTTCGAGGTGGAGGAGTATATAGCGTACACGGAGACAATATGCAGATTACCTGAAATTTAAGTCGCCGACTGAGGCAGTAAGACGATTTTGAGAAACGAGTGGTCAAGAATTTGGATTACAACGGTCGTCGCCTGTTCCAGAAACGTTCCCTCAGGGACAGATAAACACCACGCAAATCTCCGTTGTGGGATCCAACCCCGGCTGATACTCAAGTATAAGTACAGTAGACCCCCCGTATCCGCGGGTGATACGTTCCAAGACCTACCGCGGATGCCCGATACCGAGGATAGTAGCGAAACCTATATATAAAACCGCAGAGTAAACTTTAGATCGACTGAAGTCGACGCTGGCAAATTAAAACGTAAGTACTGAAATCGACCATGGTCGACTTTGGCAGTGAATGAGTTAATATTTTCGGGCCGCTGTAAACCGCGGATAACTGAAACCGCGGATAACTGAAACCGCGGATACCGAATCCGCGGATACGGGGGTTCTATTGTATTTCCTAATATGTGCACGTTAGTAATACTGCCGCCTTGCTGGCCTAATAGCTAATAATAATTGAATGCATTCCTTACACTTGTAGGTCTGTAACCAAAATGTATGAGGACATGAATTTAATCTGATCTCACCTGTGGTCGCGAATAACAGGGAACACTCTTAAGTAGTGATGACATTTTCAAACTCGGGGCGAAATATGTAACTGTTGAGCGTTCCACACCCCTGTCTTATTTCCACACGCAGCAGTATTTTACGCTATCATCCGAAGATCCGGAAATCGCGGTAGTAACCGGAACTACGGACGTAGATCCCACGCCATCCGGAAGTAAGGTGGAGTGGGGAGTGAGGGGTTTGTAAAGTACAAGATTTATAACTGTAACACGCGGTAGGAAGGAATTAAACGGAAGTGACAATTTAAATCTGTGCAGTTGCAAGATACGCCACCTTGCTGCCCCGCCGCCCCCCCCCCCCCCCCCGGGCGGCTTACTGCACGAACTATGTCCACGTGACACTTTCCGGCCAAACGAATACTGTGAGGAGAAAGGGTGGCACATTTGTAATAGCCACAGTTCCGCAGTAGGTTTCACTTGCGCACCTGCTTGACTTTTTGGCAGTAAAGCATCTGGCAACTCTTCGAAAACAAGAGGAAATTAGTACAGCGCACAAAAAAAAACAAACAAATAAGTAAAAATTTCATAGCAATCGTGCACAATGAAGGAGGAAATGCAAATGACAAGAGTATACATCCGTTCTGGTGTTTCCTTTCAGGTACTGTAAGGGTACATTTTTTATTTGTTTATGTTTTATTTAACGACGCTCTCAGTATTTCAGACAATACAGCGTCAAAAGTGTGGATAGTTAATGAATAATAATTCGGAAATAGAGAGAAGCGCTCGCTGCGTAATTTGAGGTATTATTCCGGCGTTTCCCTCGAGAGACTGAGGAGTAGCACGACAATCATCAATAAGAATAGCGTTATCGAAGTCCAGATTTGAACACAAGACCTCGGGTATACGAGGAAGCCATGACACCCGCTCACCAGTCTCGTTCGAAGAATTATGTACCAAATATTTTTCTTGTAATATCTGTATGTGCGGCCACATGCCACAGCACGTGAGAAGGTTTAACTGACTGTTCAGGAATGCGTGATTTCAGGCTTCCGCCGCAATGTAGATGAGATATGCGCTCTTCTAGGATGTTACGCAGAGTTAATGGTAATTCTGTACGACGTTTCGGGACAACCTATCGGTCCCATCTTCAAGGGTCTTTCAGGACAACCTATCGGTCCCATCTTCAAGGGTCTTAAGGATGAGACCGATTGGTTGTCCCGAAACGTCGGTACAGAACTATCACTCAGAGCTGCGTAATATCGCAGAAGAACGCTGATATAATCTGTTCAGGAATGTTTTGGTTCGCATAACAACGCTTTGTCAAACGCATAGGTTGTATTGTGTTTAACGGAGGAGTGATGAATTCAGTGGGATATGAGTGTGGAAAGAACTGATCCTGGCATTAGACGTAACTAATATTTTGCACACGGTCCATCATCCCAAGCTACGAGAAACCACAATGTTATGGAGACCGGATCCGCCGGTCTTCAGGTATGAAGGGAAAGAGAGAGAGGCACAGCCTACTAAGTTGGGTCCGTTAGCAAAAGCACATCTTAAACCCTGAAATCCACTGTACCAGAATACTCGTATGTGCACGTGGCCTCAAGAAAATCAACATCTTGGTCAGCATAACCGAATTCTCGCTCTAGATTGCTACCCAATATATTAAAAGCTGATGCTGGGTACTCTCACTGGCAGAATGCCAAACCTTTTTGAAGTAAATGACAATTTACACGTTTGGCAAAGTTTCTTACCTAACGACACGTAACGACAAGGATAGATTATTTAGGATAAGGTCCTAAAAATGGAAGGCACCGAGTAGTTTGGTTCGTGCACCCGCCAAATTTGTACTATATTAGGATCACATCTGAGTAGTTCTGTAACCATTTGTATGAGGTCTGTTTGTTACGCAGATACCAAACTTTGACAGCAGATATTAAGACACGAGTTCAAATTTTAATAAAATTAAAAATAATATCAAAATTTACCTCTAAATTAAAATGTTTCAAGAACATTAAACAATAAGAGCAGAAATTTAAATTTAAAAAAATCAATAAAATTTAAAAACAAAGTGTGATAATAATTTAACATGTTTCACACTCAGGCAGGGTTTCCACAAATTCCATGCTTCAGGCAGTTAGTCGCCATGTTTCTAAGCGGACACTCGGGTTTGATTCCAGGCCAGTCCATTTTAGATTTGTGGTGGACAAAGTAGCGCTGGAATAGGTTTTCCTCAAGGTATTTCAGTTTTATGCTGTCAGTATTATTCCACCAATATTCAATACTCATTCATTGATCTCAGGAACTGACATGTCGTTAAATGGCCCACTTACAACATTTACGTAAAATGTGGCGTCGGGGTTAACAAGAAACAGAAACTACTAAGAGACACATTTGTAGCCTAATAAATTATCTTGAAGTAAGTAAGAAACTTATACCCGTTACAATAATATTAACCATTAACACAACAGTGTAATTACCGAGGTCGGAATCTAATCTGTCTTCCGAAATGTGTTCTGTTTGAAGTACTAGAAGGCGGACAAAGTCCGGGAAACCAGTGATATAAGTGTAAGGTACCGCAGCTGGGCTTATTTACAGTTGACAGAGTAGGGATGTTTGACAGTACGGTACTGACAATATATGACCTTGACCTCGCAAGAAAGAAGTGACAGGAGGCTGACGACATTTGCGGACATCTAATAACGAATGTCGTAAATTGCACTTTGCACGATACATTGTAAGGATCTTAGCACCTGACATTTTCGTTAAACAAAACATACACACATACACACATACACAAGTTATCACATAACGAACTTTGTGAAAGAAGGGGGCATGTAAAACGCATGAAAGTGACGAGAAATGTACACAAAATATTAGTCGGAAAACCTACAAGGAATACCCCACTTGGAAGATCTAAGAGCAGATGGAGGATATTATTAGAACAGATCTTAAAAACGAATATAAGGATGTATACAAATTTCATGTACGTCAGAATAAGGAGTAGTGTTATGTGCCTCCGTGTATTAAAAAAGGATCTTTCGCTGTCCACACGTAGCACCACAAAACTGAGCGGATCCTAACGTCTCAAGAAGGCTGCTGCTGAATGGAGTTACTTTAGTTACTGTAACTGGATATAAATCTCCGGAATTAAATTTTGCAAACAAGTGAACTGGCTTCCAGAATGCAGTATTATTAATGTTAATAATGCGAATAAGTGGCTAATTAGCATAACTACAGCGCCTTCAAGGAAATAAGGAACGTTAGTTCGTTCATAACCCATCTGAAAATGTGGCAATTCCCAATGTTTGGGATGACACTAAGAAATTAAATTGTGTGCATGAATACATTAAGAGCAGGCTAAATTAAATTATGGTCATACCTGCTGCCATGTCGTCCAGATTCTGTCCTCGTCTTCGCTGTCTTTTCTTTCATACGGGTGTGCCATGGTCTGTCACTTAGGTATGATATTAAAACCAACAAATGCACATAAGTGTCTAAAAGTGTATTATACTCAGTGTAACTCCTGCATGTCTCTGCCACTCATTTGACCATCTTCAGGGAGGTGCATTACAAAGAATACATATATCGAAATGTTACAGACGTTAATGGAATTAATGCACAGATATAAAACATTAAATTTTAAAAACAATACATGGTTTAAAATATATATTAAAGATTAAAACACAAATAAGATATTTGTGATTTATTCGAATCAATCACAAGTAACAGGAAACCGGAAAATTATGATTTGTATCCTCACCAAATACTATTGGAATGATAAAAATTGGGGGGGATCAGAGAGACGCAGCATATAGTACTTATGGGTTAGAGCAGAGGTGCAGACAGGATTTTGGAGTGGAAACCTGAAAGAACGAGACCAGTTGAAAGACTTAAGTGTACACAGGAGGGTAATATTAAAATGGATGTTAAGGAAATAGAAAGGGAGGACATGAACCTGATTGATCTGGCTCAGGATAGACACAAGTGGCGAGCTTACGTGAACACAGTGATGAGCTGTCGGGTTCCAAAGAATGCGGGCAAATTTTTGAGTTTCTTATCAAGAAGGGCGCTGATCCGTGCGGTTAGTTATAGCCGTATTCTAATCACAGCTAGTGTAATAACACTCCTTCAAGCCATTTATTTAAATTCCGTGGAACACTATTGCCGCAAAGAACCAAACATAAATCAACATAATTATATAATAAATATTTTTATTGGAGGCTAGAAATTTATAGCTGCAACATGCTTGTTTGACCTAACATATTCTTCTCAACAAGAACATAACTTGATGGAGGTGTACTTAGAAGTATTAATTGTAACGAACATGTATTCATTACATGCAGGCCTACTGTACCACTACAGTGCAACGGACGTGTCTATTTATAATCATAATAGCATAATAAATTTTTGAAGACCGCAATACGAATATGATGCTGAGTGCAGTAAAATTGCTCCGTATTATAAGGAAATATTCGGAGGCATGTGAGGGAATATTTGTTATTCATTCAGTTCATTTTACTTGCTATGTCTTACGGTATGGAATCTAGATTCGTTTAAGCATCGTTGGAGAAAGTTAGCCAAAAGTCCCTTTATAAATTCCCGTCGCTCCTTTAACGGCGTATTTTGCCATTAGGTATTGTATATACCGGCTTATTCCAGACTTCCACTGTTGTGTAGGATAAAAATAATTTATTTTACTAATCAAAGTAAAAACACAGTTGGTATCATGTGAGAAGGAGACGTTTAGGGACATTCATTAGGCTAGGTCAACAATGGCAGAAGTGTGTTGCTCGTTATGGAAACTGTGTGCATGGAAGTTGAGGATCCACGGAAAGACTACTTTAACGCTGGTTGTACAGCGACAGAAAACAACTCAATTTTTCTGGAAGACTTAGCGGTACGTCCATATTACAATCATACTGAAGTTTCATCGGTGTCTTACACCTTGCATTACACGCTTCCGCTCTATGACTTCATCAAACACAGTGTTCCACAGTACGACTCTGAAATCAATCTAGTCCGCCCCCGGTAACACACTCGCCATCCTGCAGTCAAGACGGGCGCAGCAACCGTTTCTAGCATCGTGAGGGCACTTAGCGCACCATAGCTTTCGGCTAGTACACTTATAGTGTGTAGGATAAACAAATATTCAAGAGTATGGAATTCTTAAAATAGCTATCAATTTTAATTTCAAATTTAAATATTTCATTATCTGTGGTAATAAATGTATTAACATATTTTAATTAAAATTTAAAGAGATGAATACCGATATACACAAAAATTAAAAATGCTGCGTTCATCGTCCTCTTATGCCATGACGATGGAAACATCAGTTTTTACCAAAACGTTAGTAAATTTCTATTAGACTGGGCCGAGTCACATCCCAGACGCAGAACACTTCGATATTAGCGGTGAAGGCCCCTTACTCCAAAACTTTCTTTCGATCATAGTTGTCTCGTTTTGTTGATAGCTCTATTTGATCGAGCTATTTGTCTGAAGTGGTAAAGCTTTCTACGTGTAAGAAGGCACCTGATTCGAATCTCAACCGTGATATCAACAGGTTTGACTGAGGTTTCTCCTCCTTTTCCTAAGTTCCTTCTCTTAAATGCCTGGAATGTATCTTAAATTTTCCCACGATCGATTCCTTCAGTGGCCATATCAATCTGTTGTTCACTAACACGCCAAACATCCGATGGTGCGTAGCCTTAGATACTGACAGAATTGTGACTCAATGCACAAAAACTAAGTAATGTGGCCGTTTTAAATCTTTAATCCCGACCTCGGTGTAGAGTCGTCATCACCACCACCACCACCACCACCACCACTATCATCATCATCATGACGTAGTCCCCTTGCGACAAGTCCATAGCCGTTTCAAAGCGAGTTCTCCTGAGATTGCAATCTAGTGCTTCCTCTTTCAATTTCCAGTACCTTCTTGTTTCGTTAAGGTCAACCAGTAGCTGTTTACGTCTTCTTCCGCGTCTTTTTGTCACTTCTATCTTGCCGTCTATCTTTCTTGTGCTGTACGGATCCTTTAATCCTTCATATGCAGCCAGCCTTCTTGCACCATACGATCGTCAATGCATTTCAGGGTAATAGAAAATTATAACCCTGCCGTCCAGGGTGGTAGTAGGAATTTAAACCGCAGAGTCATTGAAGATTTAAAGTCAGTGTCTACCATTGTGTACGTGTTTTGCGGAAAGTGATTCCGTATTTATTTCGCACTCCAGGCAAGCTGCGAAACTTGTACAGTTCTATTAATTAGCTTGAGTTTTGAAGCTATTACTGCGTTCAGACACCAGGTTCTATTCTAAGTGTCTTCAGAATATTCAATACAAAATGAGCTCAAAATTACACGAAAGATGGCAGTCAAATTGCATCTACACTTCCCTTAAAAGCAAAGGAAACAAAACTGGGAAGCGTGCTTAGTTGTAAAGTTGTGATGGCACCACACAGGGGACATGAGTGCGTCCTTTCCCCTCGCGTGATGGCTGAACAGAAATGAATGAGTGGGCTGTCAGACATCGTATTAAAAAAAAAAAAAAGAACTTCGCTGCGCTCCATTTGAGAACAAAAAAGAGCCATAAGGGTTCCAACCGCGAGGACTACCCCACACCCCGACATACGATGCTCTGAAATAATAACTTGCTTCCTCCATTATGTAGGGTTGTTGCTTGTCGTAGTTGTTCGGAAGCTGCTAATTTTTTCCTAACTTGTTCTTTTTTACATTTTGTGATCCAAAGTTATGATAAAGACTTCAAAGTTTAAAGTAAAACCAAAACTGTATATTAATATCTACGGAGCCGAATCCTTCAAGGGAACGTATTATATGCTGCCAGAAGAAATTCTCTACCGTTAATGGAAAGTGATGGTTCTGGAACTGGGCGCTCTTTTGAGCCAGAGAAGTCATTCCGGTTTACTCATACCTACAACCAACATCTAAATAGCCGTGTCGCTTCTCAGCCGGTTAGTCGTCGACCTCTCACGACGAAGATCGGGCTTCAATCCCCAATCATTACATGTAATATTTGTGGTAGAAAAAATGATATTTTATAAGTATTTCTCCCGTCAGTATCATTCCACCAATCCTACACACTCTTTCACCAAATCTGTCACCGATGCTATACTATTTTTTAAATTGACAGCATCGTTAAATAACACACTTGAGAAAATAACATCTACTTATTCCAAACAGTCTTTTCCTTCTGTGTTTTCCTCCGACTAACATCTTCGTGCGTTATTCCTGAAGTTATAGAAAGTAAATTTAATATTGTTGCCATTAACTCGTTTCACAGTTTGCTCGGTATATAAAATCACCACACAAACAATTATGGAAATATTCCATCACTGGATTTGTTTTCATTGTTGAATAATTGTGCAGTGTACAATGACTGCAGAGATATATTGTTTTATATTACAAATGGCGAAGCAGGCCACAATAACCGGAGTGGCCCTTTGCCATAAAACGTTTAAATGAAAGTATCGGATTAGGTTAAACTCAGCCATTAATGCAAGTTTGGAGACTTGGTGGTCAATAAGAATTCGCAATCTGTAATAATACGGGGATGAATCGCCTTAAAATTATACACACCTTTGAAATGTATGACTATAATCATACTTTTCAAACGTATGTATAATAATTATTAGTCAGCGATGCGTACTGCATGCAGAAAATCCATCTTTCTGAACTTTAAGACGCACTGCACCACAAAATTAAAACCTGCTTCACCACTTTGGAATTGTTCGAGCAAATGTGTACAACATCAACAAAAGCAATCTGACTTCTGTTGCCTGGACTGTATCAGTCCTCTCTGTCCACATAAAACACAGTCTTAATTTCATAGACAAAGACCGCGACTTTACGCCGCAGAAATAATCAAACCTATTAAAATTGAAATTGAAATTAAAACCAACTTGATGCACCTTCACTATTAAAAATTTTAATAGTAGATTAATTAACTCTTAATTAACCCGACATGTTTCGGTAAGGTACCTTACCATCTTCAGGGGTTTTACTACATTTAGTTGCGTAGACCATATATAAAACATACACAAGATATGATCCCACAAGGTCTCGTCGCATATAAGTTTTCATAAATCACTAAAAGTCACTAAAACTCGTTTTAAAAAACTCGTTTAAAGAACTCTTAAAAATTCTTAAAAACAGTTAACACCTGCAATCCTGCAATAATTCCACCTTGCAAAACTTATAGCACTGTTGTTGCACACTTTGTCATATCACCCACGCGTCCTGCATTTTCTATCGCAGTATGTCACGTAGAAAAGCTGTGTAGTGTATCTTCCACTATAGATCTGCGTAAACCTATACTTGTGATAAGAGCATATCTTGGTATCTTCTCTCGCATGAAGTGAAGAAATACAAGGGGAGGAAAAGTGGCTAATATTAAAAGCACATTATACTATATACTTTAAAAGTTGAGGAGATAATCTGCGTATTGACATTGTGCTTCAGGAAACAAGACTGAACAAACGAAAACAGATTCGACAACCATCATTTCTTCCTCTCCACACCCCTGTCAACTTTACTATCACAACATGCGACAAGGAAAGTGAAAAATGAGGAGAGAAAATAAAAACGTTCTACAACATAGGGTGACGATAGGGGTGGTCTAAAAAACAAGATACTTCACTATCGATAATCGAAATCGTGGTCTTGCTATTCCCCTCACAGTGACGGCCAACAGGCAGTGCTGGAGATCTTGTCTCCTTTCCTTGCTATTGTTCCAGTATGTAGTTTTGCATCCGAACGAGCAAGCGAGAGGTTTTGTGCAGCAAGGGGGTGGTAAGGTTAGGTTAGGAGGGTTAGCGTTAGTCGTAGTCCTATAACAGATCAAGATACGAGAGTCCCATAACATAAACTGTATTTTTAAGGTTCAAATTTGCATGCAGGAGAACCAGAGATGGCATGAAGCCTGCTCCAGTATGCATATAACTTCTGTCGGCCGTGTTCTAATGTGCTTTATTTCGTTGTCTCTCTGACACACCTAAGTGATAGATCTATAGCTTACGTTTGTTGGTGTTAACGGCTCCAGAATTATTAAAAGTCGGCTCGCTTTGCAACATGTCTCTACTAATGTCAACTTTCGAAAGCTGCGATTGAATAACTGACGTACTTCGTACTTGGAGATCTCTTGTTCAAGTTTATGCCCAGAGACTGGCAATACGGAGGCTCTTCTATTGTCAGATCATTTGCGAATATCTAAGTATCGAAGACTTAAGGATCTATTAAAAAATCGCAATAAAATAAACGAAAACTGAAATAACCTGAATCAAATAATGACTGAATACGCGTAATGGGACAAAAGTAACATCAGGTCTAGTCTCTGAGCTGCGTTAAAACAAAATTTTGAGTTGATATTCAGAATAAGCAATATAGGAATTTGTCATTTGTGTCATAAATAACTGTGGCTTAGTAACGTCAAAATAAATGGTTAAAGAGAGACTATGAATCGATGATAGCAAACAGTTGACAGTGAAATGTTTATCCAGACGCTCCCCGACTTAAGACGGGGTTCCTTTACGACGACTAGGTCATAGGGCGGAAACTCTTCACACATAAATATCGACTGGCCACTAGAACTAGTAAAATGTAAACACGAATCAGTCATCCAACTGTGGTACAGTACACAGAATCGTATTAAATCAACGAAAACAGAAACAAAGGAACCAGATACACAATCTACTCGTCATTGCATCGACCAAAGTCGGGGCTTAATTACTGCAACAATGTCGTAAGTATGAGTAAGCGTAAGTCGAATATATCGTACTTTGGGCATCCGGTGTATTCTACTTTGAACTCTTTAAATGCTAAGCGAGCTGTCATATTTTTTAAAGTTTAAAGAAAGAGCGAGAGAAGAAACGACGGCGGGATGGGGAGCATTAGAGGCAATACACTTATTAGTGTTAACGTGGGGTGTGGGGGTGTGGGGAGTCAGAAACGTTTCCTGTTCCTAGGCAGTGCACGCTCGTCCTTCTCGTAAAGGTAGGCTGGTAGCAAGGTACAACGTTGATAAGTAAGGAAGGATAGTTGGTGAGAAGTGGACTGTTGTTTGAGGAGAACGTGAGTTACGTTTAAATCAGAGGTTTTTAACCTTTCTTTTTTGTGCCATGGACCCCTTTGAGAGTCTGGTGAAACCTACGGACCCCTTCTCAGAAAAATGTATTTAAATGCACAAAATAAAATACATAGATGTAGAATCTATATCCATGTACTGCAATCTATTACATTCTATTACAAAGAAAAGAATTATGCTCAAATACATTTTTTAAAATATTAAAAAATAAATATGTAATACGGTAATATATGTGTTCCTTTGTTAATACATTAAACCAATAACAAGACAATACATAAACTTAAAAGATAGGCAAGTTAAATTAAACTTCATTTTTTAAAAAGACATTTCAGTGCGAAGGCAAATGTATTCTGGTTTCCCTTTTTTTAGGCTACAGTAATTTTAGATAGTGAGATTTATTGAAGTTAACATGCATTTTTGGAGTCTAGAGGCCATAAATTACTTTGCTGCCTGCATTCATTATTGAATGAAAATCTACATTTCAGTTAGAATGTTACTGAAAATAAAGTTGTAATTCTTTCCTCATCCACGTTCACAGACCCCCTGAAATCTATCCAGGGGTCCGTGGACCCCAGGTTAAGAACGGCTGATTTAAAGATTCAAGTCGCATCACGCAGTAAATACACTCCCTCTGGAATTTAAAAACCAATTAGCTAACGTCGTATAGAGAAATATTCACTGTATTTACTGCGAATCACACAGAAACATAAATGCACTCCGTGGGTAGAACATGCGTTGCTTTAATGTTAAACCTTCTCTTACCAAAGCTGGTTGTATTTCAGGCTTTGTGTCATACGTAGGCCTATTTTGTATGTAAATTCTTACCTAGTAAATACAAGCCATAGTTGAACCTATCTGCAGTGTCAGTTTAAAAAATTCGCTTTTAAGTGGATTCAGAAATTTTGAAATGGCTCTGGTCAAAATATAAAATAACTACTGGGCTCTCAATTGTTAAGTTACTAAAAAGGAATTATTCTCAAGAGATGATTAAAACTCATAAAAGGAACTTAGAAATGAAGAACTCATGTGGATCCAAACGCAACTCTCAGAAAACCTTGTGTTAACAAAAGTGAAATCAAAACTAGATGGTTTTCCAGATATTAAAAGATGTGCAGTATAAAACTTATAGGACCTTAAGAGACATTCGGGCGGAAAATTAAGAGAGAGGGGATCTTCTGAATGTGGGTTAAACGCTATACGGCAGAGGAAATTCGCTTCATTGTTGAGGACTTGCATTTCAGCAGTGAGGCAGGCCGGAGTTACTTCTGTCAGAGGACATTACAGTAGTGAGGCAGGCCGATGTCATTTCTGTCAGTGGAGAGTATAGTGGTGAGGCAGGCCGGCGTCACATCTGTCAGAGAACGTTGCCGTAGTAAGGCGGGCCGAAGTCAGTTCTGTTAGTGGACATTTCTTATGTATCACAGGAGTATTTTATACAGGAAATTTGATTCAATTTAAATTTTTAAGTGTACTAATCGACGTCGCTCCCAACTAGTAACACTACACGTCTTGCGGCGGCACTCGGCTTCTTATCAGTGGAAATTTAAGCTGATACGTTGAGACTTTAGAACAGAACCCTCCGTAGACACATCTCAAAATTTCATGACCGGTCGAGACTTTTAAACTATTCAGATGCCCTACTGCTTTTTAAAACTAAGCAGATAATTTTTCCCGGTCATTTACCAGACGGAATTCGAATTTATGTCTAGGCTTACACGACGAATGGCCAACGTTCGTCTTGTCTGCTTTCTCGTCTGCGAGGGTCCTTCTTACTAAAGTCTGTTGCTATTCTTTACTTTCTTCTGTAAGGATTTCAACTTTGTTCTCTGTTTTCAAGATGGTTTCTGTAGTGACAGATAAAGCCGGCAGGGACTGAAACTTGTGAATGTAATCTCGTATTCTTTCCAAACGGGGAAAGCGAGCGGATATTCCGGATCCGTATGGTCAAAACGGAGAGAGAGTAAGTAAGAAAGGAAAGAAGAGATAGATACATAGGAGATGAGGAGATAGCACTGTGAGCAGGATATGCCTGTTCGTCTCGTGATAAATTCCTCTTTTATAGACAACTTTGGTGGAATTATGTGGCTATTTTTGTAGGCCGGATGGAAGGGAATGCCCGCTTGTATACAGAGGGGTTTCAACGTATAAATTTCACATTTTTTGACAAAAATGATAGAAAGAATGGCACAGAGAAGAAGATACGGGAGTGAAGGAGTATGAGGAAAGATCTAAACGGTCCCTCGATATGCATAAATCTAAGAGGTACGTTGGGAAAAATCGCTGATAAAATTCAGAATATCTCATCCGAGTCGAGCTGGGGATAGGAAGTATGGGTCCTTGGGGAGCTCTAGACCCTCTCTACAGAATACGGAATGAGGTAAAAAAAAAGCAAAATAAAAGAGCGGAGCAGAGATCGCTGTGAGACAAGATATGATACATGGCGTGACCTCTGCTACATGACATGACCACCAGCATTCGAAACCCGACCACAGAGGGCAGCAGCAGTTCTGCACAGACGACGTAGAAGGATATGGCGTAATTCGTATAATATTCGATACTTCCATAACCTACGTACTTACTGAACAGAAGCATACCCATTAATCAACAGAATTATGACATCGACCTTTTGATATTTCAGTTCGCACAACGTCCTTCGCTACGCACTCGCACTCTGCAAGTCTTGGATGAAATAATGATCGATTACGGATATTTTTTGTGAAAACATAAACCTAGCTAGTGTAAACATCTTTGTGTGGCTTACAAAACAAAACAAAGCAGTAAATACAAATATTTTCAAAATTATGCGCTGCACATCCCTTCCATATGTTAGAAGTCCTTGGTTATTACTCTCTGGCTCAGCACTGAGGCTGGGTGGCAGTTTCCTCCACTCTACCTACAAGCGTATCCGAAATGTTAGCGAGTTCTTTTCCCCCATTCTCAGTCACTCAACTTCAGTACTAAGACGGCGCATGATATATTTGAATTACGGTCTTGGGGCTTAGAATCGATTGAACTATACGTATCATTCTTCAAAATCCAAATTAGAAACCTCAAATAACAATTCAAAACAACGACATTCACAAAGCGTATAAATTCTTGTCTACAATTCTTCTCGAAGTGACATCACTTAATTCGGGAATGCTAAAATGTTTTGTTAGATACACATTTTATAAAGATTCATTAAAGAGTGCCGCAGTCATAAAAATAAATACAAGAACTTACGTAATAGGCTACCGCAAAATATAGATTTTGCGAAAATAAAATTAGATTTAGTAAACATACTTCCATATCAATATTTTCGTGGTGTGTTAAGCCCTCGTGAGCCTCAAACACAAAACTGTGTGAATGTTATATTTCTTTATGCACATGGACTGATATACTGTAGAATGCAGATTGAAATCATGTTATTATCCGGCTTGTTTTAAATCATATCCGTGTTTACATTGCACATCCCACAGCGTTGTATCGAAACGTAATGTGTTCTGCAAACACACACACACACACATACAGAGTCAGAAATTTGGATAATAAAAGTTAAACTCACCTCCCTTCCTATTTCTCTCTGCTTGCAAAATCTAACGCCATTGAAAATTTGCAACCATCGCCAATTCGTTTTTGTTGTCATAAAATATCACTCTATTGTATAGTAACTGGATCCAGAGTTTGGGAAAACATGTAGGATATTGGCTATTTTATCATTTCCACCCGTGCTAGAGTTGTGGAGTCCATTTCGCGTGTCAGCAAGCCCATTCATTTGGAAATCCCTTTCTCCCACGTAGCCGATGGCTGGGCCAGTTGTTTCGCTTGTTATGTGTATAGGCTACCGGGGTGTGCGAGGGGTGTGTGGTATGATAGGAATGGTGATGGGACGATTGATTGTTGCGATTCGATATCTCGATGATGTGTGGAATAGCATTCCGTGTTATTTTTATTATCTTGTGTATATGCCTATATACGTCTGCGTGTGATTTTGCTGGCTACAGAATTGTTATCAAATACAGTTCAGGGCAAAGGGACTTAAATAGCACATTTGTGTGTTTCTCTATATACAGGGTGATTCGTGTTTTGTGTAAATTACTGTAGAAGATGATTTCTTAGGTCTCTGTGATCAAAAAATATCATGCAAACCTGTGTCCGATTTTGAAAGGCTACAGAGCTCTGACCGCTTAAAACTTAGAACAAAATCGTTCAATAAAACTCACAGATCAGTCTATTTTGCATCTTACTTGACACAATAAAGTAACAACAATAGAGGCTGTGTCTGTATACATTTATGTACACATGAAGACAAAGAATAAAACTATAAGTCTCCTACAAATACTCTTTGTAGCTGAAAGTTTATAATTTTGTACTTATAAGCCGAGAAAACAGACTTATTGGAACGAAGAAACTTTAAAAAAGCAAGTCTTGCTGCTGACAAAGACAAGCACGAGATATTAGATTATTCTGGTCATGTTCTCAGTACTGGTCACTACTTGCAGATGGAAACTGTAAAACACTCTGTTCTACGTAGAGTTAAGTAACATTAAGTACTGATTAATGACTGACTGCATGTTCAGAATTCAATTGATACCGAGTCCTTTAACCCAATGACTTTCGTGTAGAATCTTCTGCATGACGTCAACAATACATTTGTCTTCCCTATGTCATTCTCCCATTACTAGTGTCAGTGATATTAAACTTTTCGTCATGTATTTCAAAATTTTGTATGCGCCTACATTGCTTTTTTTTTTCGACAAGAGGAAAGTCCAACGATCGACATTCGAATCGAAGATCACACGATCTACAGCCGATGAAGACAAGGGATTTACAGAGTATCACTGCCTTTACCTTCAGAGTCAAGAAGTCCAAGAAAGACGACCTACATGTGCAGGGGGCCATGCCTAATTAGATCTGAATAAGGCTTTCTTAACATATAACGTAGGCAGTCCCTACGATTAATGCATTTTCCATTACATTATGAAAGATACTCCATAAACATTTCTCGATACCAAATTTGTGCGCTGGTAAAGCGTCTTTACCGTAATGTTTTCATTCGTGTGACATGAAGCTTAAACTGGTTTGTGTTGCTTTATATTGTGTTGATTGACAGCGGTCTTGAATGAAGATAGTTTCATTTGGGTTAGGTTGTAAAATAGATTTGATTATACCAAGTTGTCTCATGTTATTAAGGTAGAATAATTGCTACATAAGATTAAGCCTACCGTATCTCTGAAGCCAGTTTGTGTACTACGCCACTCACTTCACATTTAAGATGGACGAAGTAAATTCGTGCTCTGCAGTTTAGCCACTTCGTAACGACTAACATGTCACAGGCACTGGAGTGTCAGTGTGCTTTGATGAGGATGGTCTGCTAGAACCAGAGCAGATTCCTTTCTAGGGTGGCCCTTAGCGGCATATGCTGCCGCCGCCGTTGTTAATATTGTTGTTGTTGTTGTTTTTGTTGCTGCTGATGCTGTTTTTGTTGCTGCTGATGTTGTTTTTGTTGCTGCTGCTGCTGATGTGTTTGTCGTTGTCGTCGTCTTATGTGCAGGAATGGTATGTAGTACAGACGTAGTATTAATACTATTTAAAATTGTAATTTGCACTTGTCACGTTTTTCATTTTAGAAGCCATTGTATCTCTCTTTGTCCTTCCTCTTAGCGGTTACTATTCAAATTCTACATTTTAAGTGACGTATTAAGTACATTTAAAATATATTTTTTCTTTTATTACATATTTGTATTTTTATGTCTATGTGTTTTATTTCCAGACAAATGCCTTTACTGTTTTGTTAGAGACTATCAACGTCATCTTTTGAAGAAATTGCCTGTTTTAAGCTAAAAATGTGTTATCATCAATTGATTTACTTATTCGATCATTAAGTTTCAGAATATCCTGATTTTCTTGCATACCTCTAAGTCAAATTAAAGAGCTTCACTGAGAATTTAATGAGCAAAGGTAAAATTATCACAACAGACAACAATAACAAAAACAACAACAACAACAAGAACAATAATAAGACAACAGTGTTGCTATCATTACACGTTGATCATACTTTCCAGAAGGAATGTCTGCTTCAGACGACAGATTAACACAAACTCACTTCCATATGTTTTGTCTTAGTCTCGCTTTCTCTCTTTATTATTCAATTCTTGCCTTCTGGGTTTTCTTGTCGCACAATCCGTGTCTTCAAACGACTTCAAGGCGGGTCCTTTCAAGCTGCTACTGCATTGCGGTAATCCTGTATGGAGGAGAATCTGAGCCGGTCGGCCCTTTTTTTCTCTTCCTGAATCTGGTGATTGATTGGACCGAATTATACGAGAAGACGTCAATCTATCACAGATTTTCCTTCTTTTCAAGGTACTTCTCTTTTTCTCCCTTTTTATTTCTGTAACTGAAGAACGGATTACTGTTCTTGTCTGACGCATTTGTGAGCAGGATTCTTGCCAGTAAAGGGAGAAATTTTAGACAGAATCCTTTCTAACACCCACACAATTTCATTTTATTCTTCTGTTAGCTTCCTTTATTCTTTTCCTACAAAACTTACCGTGCACACTCGAATAGACAGGGACTAGTAAAGGCTTTATGAAGAAAAAGTGAGTATAAGTTTCCGTATGAAAATCAATGAAACATTCTGAAACATTCCCAAGCAAAGCAATGATCAACCCTTCCACAGTCCTAAGATTAAAATGATATCGAAAAATCTTCCTGAGTAAATTAGCTACTAACCGACTAAGGGCTGAGTAATTAGCGAGCAAATAGGTTACAGAATCCCAAATAGATCACATTTCTCAATATTTTATATCGCATTACCCGTGAAGTATAAATACTTCCTACGCATTCTCTCACCTCAATAAGTCAATGTCAATATCAGAAGAATTGTGTATTTATTTCTTGAGCAAGGCCTGGACAGTTTAAAGAAGAAAATAAACCTGAATTGCAGTTAAAGATTCAGTGCGTACCGTGCAGTAAACACACTCCATCTCGGTAATGAACTAAATGTTAATGTTTAACATGGAAGTAATTGCTGTTCTGAGGGTCATACAAAGCCGAAAGACATTCTTTTGGTATAAAGCAGAATTTTTGAATGTAAAATATGGTGATACTTAAAAGCAGCCATTGGGCTTTGTACGGTTAAGTAACCATCCTAGTTTCGTTGGCGGAAATCTACCTTATGCCCACCGACATACGGACGGGTGGAAGGCACCTCAATTTCCACCTACTCCAAGTGAGTTGCATGTTAAATTATCTAGCTACTCTTGATTCCCCTTTCTTTTCCACTCTTTATGTTCTTTCTTCTCTTTCCTCTTTTTGTTATCTCTTTTTAGCCACACCGTACGATCGCCTCTGTGGAGGAACATTCTTCCGCTCCTGACTCTTCTGTCCGAACTAACGCGATCTCTGCGTCGCACGTTTGAAAGCAGCACAGGCTGAAGTGACAATCGCGTTACTTCCTGATTGACAGACAACGCGGAGGGTTAAAGAGGGACTAGACCAGCAAATTATTTCTTCAGAGATTTTAAAAGCTAGTCTTTCATTTGCAGGTCTGTGGAAGTTGAAAGGAATTAGAAATAAAATAAATAAAAGCAAATATCCGTTATGTTTTGGCTAAGAGGATGTTAAACACATGCTACTGAATTGCTTAGAAACTGTAACTTGGAAGATGAAATGTAAATGAAAAGTGGTTTGGTATGAATAGCGTGATGGCATAAAAGAAATTAGCAAGTTGTAGTAAAAAAGTCCAGGTAAAGAGATTTAACAGGAAGTCGAAGACATCTTGAGCATCCTGCTGACGAATTTACGCGCTTAACTTCATATATTGGGTCTGGGGTCAAAAATATATGGGCAGAACGACGTAAGACGGGGCATAAATGTAACCGTATTTTCAGCAATAAATTTCCCGCTGCTGCTAGCCCCAAAATCTTTATTGAATTCAGTCGCCGTGAAAGCTTTGGATTACATAATAAACGCCCCTTTTATCCGCAATACTTCATCCTCTAACCTTCTTCTTACGTAATTATCTCCACTTCCCCAAAACCTCATCTTTCGTATGTCCGTATATTTCTGCCAGCTTCCTTTACCATACATTTTTCGCCATGAGAAGCATCAAACCTTGCACGAGTTAAAGTGGTAAATCTTAAAAGTTAATTATGCTTCAATAGGCGTAGTTTCTTGAAGGTGGAGACAAAATCTGTAGTTACAGTGTTTGATTCATTAAGCCAGTGTTACGTTGTACACCGTTTATTGCAGAACGGAAGATTCGACGCCGGGCCTTCGGTCGGTACTCAGTACGCGGTAGATTTATTGGAGACGGAAGCTCCCGTGGCCGAGGTGTAATTAGTTCGGCCTCTTCCCGCCTTCCCTGAAAAACCTGGCTTGCAGTTACGTCCACTAGAAGCCCATGCGCTGGAAGTCGCTGCGAAGCTGTCGGTCATCCCCGGTGTGAGGTAGTGCGGTGTTTGAACCCTGCGTAAGGACGTGATGTGGAAGGTTATAACTCCAGCCACTGTCAGGTCATTACGGCTACGCCAAGAGGTCCTTCGTCCACGGACACGGTCCTGTGCGACGTTCAGCATTTTTGGGCGCAGGGATCAGCTCTAGGGATACTAGCGAGCATAGTAATGTAGTCGCGCTTCCTTACGTCCTCGTATCGCCGCCCGCCTTTGCTTCCGTCGAGTGTGGGGACGGCCAACACGTTAGAAACCCTGAGTATGAATAAAGGGAAGGAAAGGAAATATAATGAGAAGGAGGGGAAGGGGGCTATGTCCCGTCTCAACTGAGTGAGGTGCAGAGAAACGAACTGGTCCCGAGTGCCGGCAGAGTCCCGAGGGCAAATCATGGCAACTGCCGATTCCCTGGTTGATTCCGTCAGTAGCCATATGTTTGTCTCAAAGATTAAGACAATCATGTCTCAGTGCAAACCACAGGAATGTGAATATAAAAAGGGCTAATTCAACCATTTACAGTTCCATAGGTGGTGGACAGTTACTTGAATACCTGCAGTAAATGCACATCTAATACATGCACCTGTATGCACAGTGCATGCAACATGACAGTTAACCCGCGAATGGCCCATTAAATTTATCATTGCTCCTTAGATGGAGAAAAGTTACGTGGTTGACTGCAGTAGTTCTAGAGCTAATAATTACAATTAAGTGAATATAATGAATATACACACATCTAAAAATAGTCAATTCTCCGGCCGTACTTGGTAGTAGATCCCTTGTGTGTGTGTTGTGTGTGTGGCTGTTGATATGCATACCCATACACAGACAATGCAATGCCACTTTTTCTTCCGTCTCTTGCCGTGAAAGTTATTAAATTTTATAAATCTTGTATGTACATGCACACACAGGCTACACACTCGTAAAAATGATTCATAAACCTGGAAGATCGGAGACACGGGGCCGCGTTTACATGCATAGGTAATACAGGACAGTTTTTAAATTCTGTTCAACAAAATAAATGCAAGTGTGAATTGTTTGAAAATGGGATAGTGAAAATTTTATATAAATTTTATCGTCTCGAAATACCACATCTTGACAACTTGGTAAGTTAAGTTTCCGATTTTACTGAATTCGATTTCCGCACCAAGAAAAGGATTGCCAGATGGCGTTGCTGGGTTTAGGACGCAGTTTACAAAGCAATCTGAGTGTTCGAGTGGCACACCTGATACATACATTCGTAAGGTAGAAAGTGCAGTTTCACTCATTTAAACACTTGACTTCGCCTGGACACTGTACGGCACAAAACATGTGTCACGTTCAGAGGCCAATATTTGCAAACTTTTAACATAAATATTAGGACAATTTCCCTCGCTAAGCTACAGAAATATTTTTAAATTTAAATTTCAGGCTCATGCTTCTCTCACGAATGGTTTGACAACCACTCTGCTCTCTTTCATATTGCCTTCTGACATCAGGCATTTTGTTTTGATGTAGCAGCCTTCAGAATTGACCAAATTAAAAATGTTAGGGGGTCGAGCAAAAATAATGCGTTGTAGTGTGAATAAAGTCATTTTTCGTAGTGGAGTAAAGACACTATTGCACAGAAGAGCTCACTTACAGAAGCAGTGTTACTGTAATGGTGGGGAGATTTAGGGAGAGCCTATACGTAGCACGTAGAAAGGATCCCACACCATTGAAACCCATTCGGTTGAAAATCCCATTGAAATGTTTCCGTGGCTGGCTGCTATGAACGTCCCTAATCCGTGGAAGCTCCGGCATTGCTCCTCACTCAGGCACTCAACACTGTGTCGAGTGTGTAAAGGGAAAATACTGGTGGTACTCAGAGGGTGGCAGGTTTTTAAAGGGCGTTTAGTGTTCAGAGGGGGAGGATAATCGTATTTGGTTATTGGATACTTAACAGAGAAGTTACATCTGACTAGTGTTCGTTCATTTGACTGTTAAAAAAGCTATTCATACTTTTCAATTTCTGGTATTTTGAAAGCATATTCAATATTTTTTTAATAATTTGAGAATATATTTTCATATCTGATATGACGGATTTTTAAACTTCATATTGGTACCAACTTAAAAGAGAACTACACAATGCCTGAAATAATAATGGATAAAGTTTGTAATATGAAGAGGCAAGATTATAACTGAATGTTATTTCAGGGATGAGTGTGCAAGCCGATGTGTGCATATTGTATAAAAACGTATTATAAAAGAGTCAAAAATGGAACTTTTATGAAACACGATCTTATCTATAACGGATTCTTTTTTGCTGGTCTGTTGATACAGATATATGTGAATAACATTTCCTATTAAGGAGAGAAGATATTCCGTGCGGAAATTAAAGACTAAATGGACAGAGCTTCAGGAATTTTAAGTTACCGGATAAATGCAAGTTTTGTAGAATTCAATATTAAATTTTTGTGTTATAATGTACAAAAATCATACACCTATATAAAACAAATATGGCCAGCTACAAAATGTTTTATGCTTACAATGTGCCAAAAATTATTTAATATAAGGCTAATTTAGAATATCGGGAAACGAGGGAATTACTGATCACGTCAGTGGTGCAATAAAATGTCTAACACAATCTGAATGAGGTCTCCGTTTTTCCGGAAGACGGTGCCTTGTCACTGGGTGGCTGGAGTCCCACCTTCAAGGGTCGAATGGCCAAATATCCAATATTCATTGAACTCCCAGCTGTGTAAAGCTGTTTCCCAACCACGATTCTCATAAAAGTTGTGGAATAAATACATAAAAATTTAAAATACCGCGAAAGTTTTCAAATATCCCTCGAAATATCGCCGGAAATTTTTCTCGCATTTAGCAATACTTGAATAATCTCCTTTCGCTGCGAATTTCCTCTTTTTTCCTTGGTCTTAAATTTTGTACACGAGGGGTTCTTCGGGATATGAAAAATTATTTTAGGGTACATACAGTAATAGTAGCAACAAGTGCGCACAAGTATACTGAAATTAGTTCATCTAGACAATGACCTCCTACGTAAACATAAAAATATATGAATGCACGTTTTTACTAAGAATTTATATTCATGTATTTTTAAATTATGGGTTCCTATGATTGTCAATTTACATCTATGGATTGGTTGTGATAATTTTATAATTTTATTTTATTCTTTTTAATGTATCTATCTTTTGTATTTTACCTCCCTGACAATGGCCACATGGTTGGCCGAAACATATACGAGGTCACTGTGTATGTAAACTAATTTCAATATACTTGTATACACTTGTTGGTATTATTATTGTATATATTCGAATAATGTACGGATTATTTTTTTGTGATGAAGGACCCTCGCACCACAGCCTTAAGGCTTTTTGTGCAACCCCAATGATGATGATAGATGGATGAGCAGTTTTTTACCAATTTTTACATTTAATGGAGCACCAGTGAAATGAAATCGACAGGGGAAACCGACAACTCGAGAAAAACCTGTCCCAGTGTCACTTTGTCCACACAAATCTCACATGGACTTGACCTGGGACCGAACCCCGGGCCTGCGTGGTGAGAGGCCGGCGACTAACCGCCTGAGCCATGGCACGGCCTATATGTACGGATTATGGATCATATAAATATGATTTTTGGTTTTAGTCCACGGACTAAGGATAGTAAACACTATGTAAATAAATATCTCGCAACTTATTTTGTTGTAACTTCCAGTGGTGTAACAGAGAGGAAACACCCACCTCTTGGTAGTGTGCTGGGTTGCGAATTGGTTTCGATCTATATCTCCGCTCCTATCTGTGCCTGCATATGCATGTGATGGGGTGACTTTTACCTTACCATAGAGGAAACAGGTATTATGAATGAGTACGCCAGATTGCTTGCAGAGACTAGTTCTGGAAATAATTAATAAGTGGCTGCAGTGACAAATTCTCTCGTACGCGACGTCAGCCTGTCATACTAACCATCACTTTTGAAGTTTCTCTTAAGCCATTAATGTTTACGGCCGTAAAAACCCTTCTTCACTGCTGTTTGAGATCTGCTCTATGCATTCTTTCATTCCTTTCACACATGTAAAAACATAAGTTAAACTACTTCATTTTCTCCCTAGCAACAATTATTAAAATTAAACTGAAATTCACACAGCTGCTAGTTTAATTCCCAGCCTTCTGCTAAACGGGAAAGGTCATTACGGTAATAAGAATCCACCATTTGGGATTTTCACGAACCACTTTAATCCAGTACAAACAGTAATTTCATATATCTTTGTGATCAGTTTAATACATCCAGTCAGGCCTTAGACGGAATGTTGATGCTGATGATGATGATGGTGGTGATAGTGATAATAATTATGATATTATTGCCTCAAATTATTGGCCTTTGTCATACTCAGGCGTTATTTGTCGACAGGATTTTTCCTCCCGTAGCGCAACTGGGATGCAGCACTATTTCTAATTCTATGGTTTATAATTATAAAAGTTTTGTGAAAGCATGTCTTTTTCTTTCGAAAATTTGACTTTTCTGTACTTAGATACTGACTATTTCCTTGTACTCTCTTTTTAAATTAATCAGTTATACTCACATATTTGCTTTAAAATCCTCACACCCTTTAATCAGGGTAAGCACCCACAGCACAGCTATTCAAAAATTAGAAGGGGAATCTATAGCCTTAAGACATAAGCCAATATTGAAGCAAAATCACTTCCCCTCCTCAAAATCCCCCGTCCCAGGCCATGCAGTACCAAGTAGTTAGTATCAGCCGCTTACGAGTGTAGTGGTAGCTATGTAGAAGCAGCTTTCTGCTAAAAGGGCTTAACTGTATCTGTAAGTAGAAGTAAGAAGTGTATTCAACATGTAATTCTCCACAAACGCACTTTTAAAGTAACTAAAACTTGCCAGGCATACTGGATGATTGTTCAAGAGGTGCATAATTTTGAAAAGTGCCTGTAGTTAGAAGGAATCTTTTACGTTTACAGAATCCCAGGGACAATTTTGGCAGATTTTCAAGAGGCAGATATTTCGTTCTGCATAACACGGTCGTACAGTAGTATGTCATTAATGTGTATTACAGCTAAGAGCAAAGGAGTGAAACAGGCTATAACCGACATCCGTGGCCACAGCTATTAGTCCTAATTAGAACACATTTGCATACAGCACTGTGTATAGTACAGGAAGCGTGTAAAATAATGCCGCCAGGCGAGACAGCCACGCAAAGGGCACACTCAGCCCCTCACGCGATGAAATTGATTACTCTGTTTTAAGAAGTGCATCTTTTAAAAAGGTGGGCCGGGATAGCGTAGTCGGTATAGCGACTCGCTACGAGCTGGACGGTCCGGGAATCGAATCCCGGTGGGGGGCGAGATTTTCCGCAGCCGTCCAGACCGGCCCTGGGGCCCACCCAGCCTCCTATACAATGGGACCGGGTCTCTTTCCCGGGGGTAAAGCGGCCGGGGAGTGAAGTTGACCACCCACCCTCATCTAGTGCCAGGGTTAAAGAAAGAGTATAGCTATACCTCTACTCCCCCTCTGGGCCTTCTGGCCTTTTCCAGGGAGGACTTTACCTTTACCTTTATCTTTTAAAAAGGGAAGTGTTCAGAGTTTGACACTACTTTCCAGAGTACATATAATGTTAAATATTACTACACATTTTCACTGTAGTTATTGTAAAGGCGAAAATTCGAAATTAGGTGAAAATAATGTTGAAAACATATTGGATAAACATTTCCAAACTTAGATATGGTAACAAAACCAACAAATGCACATAAGTGTAGGAAAGTACATTACGTGTATTACACACTTATGTGCATATGTTGGTTTTTTATGTCATAACTAATTGCTCATTGATGGTTATGGATCATTTAAATTTGATTTTCAAACCTGTTACACTATTCGGCTAAAAGGAAACATCTTTTATGTGATTTTTATAATACCATATACATCAGTATAATATAGCGGAAATTTTAAATTTAGCTACAAGCATAGCCTCGAGACTGTTGTTCCAAACAAGGTCTAGTAAACTGATGTTACACGAATAAAAATCTTTCTTTTTATACAGGAACTCTTTGTGATTAACATCTCTTCAAAATTATGCGGAATATAATGTGACAAGAACTGATCTAACCTTATTCCAGGATGGGCTCTATGACTTGCCTGTGGTTTAAACGACGCTTTCGTTTTGCTTTCTGTATATGGCAGGGGATTCACAGTCCTGACATAAAATTTATTTATTTATTTATCTGTTTATCTATCTTAAAACCTAACTGATCAATATTTTATCAGATAAAGAATTTGGCAAATTAAGGAGAATCTCTTTAAAAATGTAACACTTTTTGGCCTCGAAAATTTGTAATTTTCAATTAACAACATCGATATAAATTCCAGCGGGTCCCAGCGACAGCTCCTTAATGAACGACGACCATAGACCTGCTCATACTTGAGGTTCATCAGTATAAATGTTCTTTCATTTCATGAATATGAACTACATTGCAATTATTAAATTATTATTACAGCGCACTTACAAACTACCTCCCTCATTCACAACGGTCTTCGTAATCAATTTCACTCCCTCAGCTTATGTTTCAGGCTCTCTTATCTCATTTTTCAACCCTCTTGTCAGTGGTAGATACACTGTGTTTCTGCTGCATGGATCATTGTTAGAACACTGGTAAGCCCAGGAGGCTGTCAAAATATCGAGTTTGCATATTGTGAATATTTATTGCCTTATTAATCCACCGTCCTGCCCAGTGACACACCCTCACTGTACGACAGTCTGAGCTGCGGGCAACATTCACCTAACTCTCATGTAGGAAAACACAGTTTTTAATTTACGCATAATATTTCACGACGTCTGCATAATTAATTGAGCTCAGCTGCGCAACTATTGAAATAAGACCACAAAGTAAAGTTTCGTCTTAATGCAATTTGTAATAAACATTTTAACTGATAGAAATTTAAACTGAGTAGCTAGACTGAAAACTGTTCTTTGGAAAAAAGAATTACGCACTCAGTTATTCGGAAATCAGAACTAAGTATTGTCAATACTTTGTGACAAGTGACAGATGAATTCGGTAACTCGAACAAAGCAGGCAGTATTGCATTTTTAGGATAATTAAACTAAAACAGTAACCAGGATGGCACAAATAGCCAAGGCAACTACGCAAGTGATGTGTACACAATTTGAATGATGAACTTATTTGTAAATTACAGGAGTTAGAAGTGTGATACGAAAAAATTAATGAAACTGAGGACCCAAAAATATTATGGGCAACCGCATAAAATTTAGCTTTTCAGGTGAACTGGCGCCCGGGATTTTACACCCCTGCTTTTATATAGCAGGTGTTGAAAATTTGGGCCTTGTTGTGAAAGACAGAAATAATAAATTAACATTTGAATTGACAGTCTGAGAAGTCTTTCGAAAACAGGAGCTTTTGTGTAACATATCACTTTATAAGTAATTATGCATATATTTTTCGGCCTGAATCTTAAAGCTTTATTAAACACGAGTTTCACGAGAAAGAGAGAGATTGAATTCAGTTTGTCCTTTAAATTGACTATACACAAACACTAATATTTTATTGAAGGAATAAGTTACTAGAACGGCGATTAAAAACAAACGATACACTATGGAATTCCTATCGCTTTTAAAATGACGAAAACACATTCAAGTAGCAATACACGTGAATTCTGCCATAATCTAGCCTATCTTAGGTGGCTGCCTGCCACAATCTCCTTGACTCTACACAAAAAAGAAAACAAAAATTATGATTTTAATCGTGAATTTCAAAACTCAGTTTCTTTTTTAATTCAACGCATTAAAATAATATACTTTATATTGTGGCATAATTTTAACAGATATTTTGCTGCGATAATTTTTCACTGTACTGAATTTTTATTGTTTCTTTTGTATTTACTCTTTCCTTGGACTTACCATCTTTTTTATTAACCCTGCTACCACTCAATACCCTCTATGTTGGTTAAGCGGGGGTACATTCTATTCAATAAAACATAAAAAATCACCAACATTCCGAAACCATTATGGAGATACATAATATATCCGTGTTATAAATCAGAAAAGAGTAAGATGCTGTTAAGTTTGCAGTTTGACATACGTCGGTTTTGAACACAGGCCGCTCTGTCGCACATTGTGTCACCTTCCCTAGCTTGACGTGGATGAAGAAAAATCTGTCGCCGGGGACAGAAGAGTTGTATAGTGATGAAAGTGGCTCACGGAACACTGTAACCACTTTGTAATTCAACCTGCTACAATAGCCAGTGTTGTTTAATTGCACATGATAAACACAAGGGGAATGTTCAAGCAACGCCAATAGCGAATATATAAAATATATGTATATACGAGAAGTTCCGACCAAAAATCCTGAAGCCTACTCTCTTGTTGCGTAGATTTTGAGGCCAACAGTTTTTTTTTTTTTTTGTTTTTTTAGTCGTCCTCTTCTACCTACTCCGGTTTCCCGTTTCAGTGTCGAGGTTGTAATTTCTTTTGATCACACTGAGAGACAACACCACAGTCGGTAGGACTCCTCTGGACGAGGGATCGGCTCGTCGCAGAGACCTCTACCTGACAACAGCACACAACACTCACAAGAGACAAACATCCATGCCCCCGGTGGGATTCGAACCCACGATCCTAGCAAGCGAGCGGCCGAAGACTCACGCCTTAGACCGCACGGCCGCCAACAGTTATTACTACTCTTAAAACTGTTTTATGGTGTGGATAAGCTACTATTAAGCGGTTTGCTTAATTAGTATGGTGAATAGGCTACGAGCTAAACGACAGAGGAATTGTGGTTTGTTTTCCGGGAGGGCAACGTATTCCTTTCTCCTTCAAAAGTCCTTTTCCCCCTCCTCTAAGGAGTTTTCTTCAAATAGTCCAAAGAGAATAACTTACACACGTGTCCAGCTTAAAGCGGAACCCGCACGTAGACTTGTTGCTGCACAGCGACCGACAGTGCCGCCCGCTCTGCAGTACTCAATGCCACTTAATGACAAAGTTAAAAGTAAACTGTGTATGCTAGTCTTCATAACTGTGAATGTGACTTAGTTATTTAATTCCGCTAGAACGAGGGATTCATAGGATTTTTGTATGATTTCGCCTTAAAGTCCCACTTTTCGTTTAAAACAAGAAGGTTTCACTGCCATACTCACAGCCACTATCCACAGAATTCACGCAACTTTATCTCCAAGCCAACTCTTGTCCTTTAAAAACTAATAATGCGGCAATATATTTCCTTTTCTTCCATATTTGATACTTTTTTTACATTCAAATCACAGTTGGAATGTAGCCATTCGAAAGCCTTGGGGGGTCCGACTCACTTCAAATGCTCACCCCTCTGGAACAAATGGAGTATTTTGAAGACATTTCTAGACAGATTCAATCGTCCGAGGTGCATGAAATTTCAAGAAGAAATTCCATAAAGAAGAGAAGCATGTCGTTGTAATGACTCGTCTTTATTGGAAAATGGATAAACAATATCGGGACTATATCCTCCCTTTTTTACATGATAACGCAGTTGGAAGGACGAGACATTCATTAGCAATGGTACATTTACGAATCTCAGTTTCGCAATCCAAGTTTCATGAGGCTCATATGTTCATCATTTTCACTCTTGAATAATGAAATTGTTATTTCTTGATATAATCACAAAGGTTAATGCTAATGGATTTAGATCACAATCTGCCAATTAAAAATAACACGTTAATAAATTCTCTAAATAGGGGCTTCGGAATTATTTTCTTCATCTTCACGCCCAGAACGGTACCGTCCATCTTACCCGGCGTACACTAGCGGCTGATTTCCTTACGTAAACCGGAGAATTGAATGACGTAAAGCTGAATAAAAAATACTGTTTGGGTATTCTGCATCCCAGACGAGATTCAAAGCCCAACTCGCAGAGACACGTCACAAATATTACCATCTGATGCATCTCGATTTGTTCTAACAGTTTAGTCATCTCATAATCCATAATTCTTGGGGTAGTCCCAAGACAACAAGCTAAGGTTGATGGACTGTACTCAATAAACATTAATACCAGTAGTAATTATTAATAATCCACAATACACTAACGTCAGTGCTGTCTTGAAGAGGTAAGCCGCTTAGTAGGCTTGCCCTAATCACAATTGTAATACTAACAGCCAGCACTGCAGACAAGGAAAAGGATAATTCGGTAAAATGATTATTCTCCAGTCCTGTATTCAAATCCCATGCTCGTACGTGTGTGAAGTTTGATTTATATGCGAGTGATAATATATGGGTTGGGCGCAATGGGGCCCCATATGGCAGTAAGCTAGGTGGGCGCCCCCCTTTCACCCCCATACTGGCTTGTATGGTTTGTCAACTGTCACCGCAGGCGGGCGGGAGGGTGTGCTTCCGATGAGCCGGTAATATACTAGCACTCCTTCTCCATCCCACTTCACCCCCTGCCATGTCTGCACGACGTGAAAATCCCGACCAATTAGTTCGCATATATCATATAATTGCCACAATCCATTACTGCTAGCAGAGAAGTATCATTTGTACAGGAGTATAATGTAATCTGCAAGGGGCTGCATGGACGGACTCGCTTGACGGTGTAATGCCGTGTAACATGAAGCCCGGGTCTAACAGAAACAAATAACGATTGGAGTTGTACAGCTAATAGGTCCGTTACTATATCTGTGGTAACCGTTCATTTGTGCGGACATTACGGAAATGTAGCCTTATAAGCTTTTACAAATACCCTACATATTAAGCCGAAAGTTAAAATCTACAGTAAAGAATGTCGAGGAAAATATTTGGGCCTAGGACGGACGAGGTAACATGGGAGTGGAGAAAACTACATAAAGAAGAGCTTTATGATTTGTACTCCGCACCAAATATCATTTGGATGATCAAATCAAGAAGGGATGGGCGTTGCATATGGCACGTATGGGTGACAGAAGAGGTGCATACAGGATTTTGGTTGGGTGACCTGAGGGAAGGAGACCACTTGGAAGACCGAGGCGTAGATGGAAGGATAATATTAAAATGGATCTTCAAGAAGTGAATGAGGAGGACATGGACTGGATTTATATGGCTCAGGATAGGGACAGGTAGCGGGCTGTTGTGAAAGCGGTAATGAACCTTCGGGTTCCATAAAACGCGAGGAATTTCTTGAGTAGCTGAGGAACTGTTGGCTTCTCAGGAAACAATTTGCTCGATGGAGTTAGTTAATTTTTTGGTTTGTTAAAACCTAGCAAATAAATGTTACCTTAGGCATAATTTAAAAACATTTTACATTTATTTAATTTATTAATAGTTTCAGAAAACTGGTCGATAATTTTTTAATTTCCTACTACTTTACTCTACTGTCTGAAGCTATGGAACTTCGACCGTCAGTTTCTGTCATCAGAGTAGAAGTAAATCTTGTAATGAATATATTCGTTAATAATGTAATTGTCATGATTCATTTATTTCATTTCCTCATTTTGTCCCTTTACAAATCAGCATTTTATAAACTCGCTCTCTAGAGGCCGTGCCATGGCTTAGGCGGTTAGTCGCCGGCCTCTCACTGCCGAGGCCCAGGTTCGATCCCGGGTCAGTCCATGTGGGATTTGGGTAGACAAAGTGGCACTGAGCCAGGTTTTTCCCCGAGTACTTCGGTTTTCCTCTATCAGTTTGATTCCACCGGTGCTCCATTACAAGGAAAAACGAAAAAACTACTTATCTTCATCACAGGGTTGCACAATAAGCCTCAAGGCTGCGGTGCGTCCGTAGCATCTGGTGCAGGGCCCTTCAAAACAAACTCGGTCTCTAACCTTGTCCATTGGTTATGTTCCATTTTACGTCCAAGCAACTGAACCAATAGTTTTTTTTGTGTCTTCTACATGTAAGAATCAGATTATAATTTATGCAATAGAACACATTGCTCTTAACAGATATTAGCATTCTAAACTATGAGTGGTAGGCCTAAGTATTTAATCGAGGAACAATTTGTCGTTTGACATGGCGTGGATATTATATGTCTTAACGTTAAAACCTGTCTCACCTGTTACGGCAAATTATCTATCATAACGTTAAAACCTGTCTCACCTGTTACGGCAAATTCTCTATCACAACGTTAAAACCTGTCTCACCTGTTACGGCAAATTCTCTATCATAACGTTAAAACCTGTCTCACCTGTTACGGCAAATTATCTATCATAACGTTAAAACCTGTCTCACCTGTTACGGCAAATTCTCTATCATAACGTTAAAACCTGTCTCACCTGTTACGGCAAATTCTCTATCACAACGTTAAAACCTGTCTCACCTGTTACGGCAAATTCTCTATCATAACGTTTAAACCTGTCTCGCCTGTTACGGCAAACTCTCTATCATAACGTTAAAACCTGTCTCACCTGTTACGGCAAATTCTCTATCATAAAATTAAAACCTGTCTCGCTTGTTACGGCAAATTCTCTTGTACATCCCCACGGTGAAACAATACCAGAGTGTCTTAAGATTTACTTTACCGTGATTTTGCTCAGTTCCAAGCAAGCACCACTTTATTTACAACGACCCACCACCAGAAAGTAAAACGTAGCAGTTGACATAGTTTCTCAATCTATTGTCTGCCTTGTTCATGGCACATTTCACACCTCCTCAACACTCACGTAAAAATACAATCATGTGTCGCTGATACTTCGGCAAAAGACTGTAAACAGACTTATAGGACACCCAGACCATAGTTCCATCTCTGGTATTCCGCAGTTTATTGAAAGAAATACGGGTCAGTTTCGACAGACCGTAACACAAACCAGACAGTGTCCACAACAGGTCTCTCCATTCATAATTACACTTTCACATTAAGAGAAGAACATTGATTGAGGTTGTTCGAGATTGGGGTGCTGAGGAAGATATCTGGGCTAAGCGTGGGCGAGTAACAGGAGGATGGAGAAAATTACATAATGAGGAGCTTCATGATCTCTTCTTCTTACAAAGTAGTAACTTCTGTAATATTTCGATGTATCTGTCCTGTGTAATGCATCTCCCTGAAGATGGCCACATGAGTGGCCGAAACATGTAGCAGGTATACGGTGTGCATAATATACTTTCATGCACCTATGTGCATTTGTTGGTTTTGATATCGTATCTAATTGCTCAACGCACGGTTACGGATCATTTAAAATTGATCTACAGGTGTTGTGTCCTAATGTCCGCTTACCCAAAATCTGCCATTCGTAAGAATAAAGTTTAAAATGAAGCACATTTTGAACTCCAAATTTATAAATCTTGAGTGCACAAAGCACTCGTATTACCATTTATGGGTCGTATGTGTGGATTTGTGGTCTGTTATATATTTTATTTTCTACCCAGCCTTTTTCCCTTCCAGGCATTTCCAATACACAGAAGTGCTTCTTTTACTTTGGAATGGTTATTTGTCGGGTTGGGGTTGTTTTATATGCAGGAGGGGATGGAAAAAAGTGGGTGGTTGTGGAGGATTTTTCTACTGGTGACAAAACTCCATATCGAGCGAGTGGCTTTTTATACCACCACGCTTCTTCTATTAGACGACATTGTCGACACCCTAAAAAAAACCACATTCACTTTAACCACAGGAATTGACAAGTAGCTTATTCACCCTTCTCTCCTGGATTAAGGGTCGAATTCAGAGGCGAGATTTCCAGTCGTATGCAGGGTTTCTACTCATGCAGCGAAAAGGATACAGACTTATTCAATTCAAAGTATTGGATGAGAGAGACCGATGATAGTCTTTCTTATGGAAAGACTGAATTATTCCAATCGGTCAAATTGTATTAGCCTCCTGTTTACAGTAAGAATGTACCGGCTTGCAGAGTCACATAAATGCTGCTTCATGCCTTCGTATTTCTCTTTTTTTTATTTCACGACACTGCAGGCTGCTGAGCGTGCAGTCCTAGGGCCATTATGACTGAGTTAAGGCTGAGGAAGGACGGTAGCTCGCTTTATTTTGAGGTTTTATTCCATATTTACCTGGAGACACTACGAAAAATTAAGACAAGATACCGGCATACGAGCAGAGACACACCAGGGAATCCCCGAATGCGAGGCAGTAGTAGTAACGCCATGTTAGAAACCCAGCAATTCCAAGGTCGCTCGGTACTCTTTTTTATCTTCTGTCTGGAATTCGTAATGCCTCCTCTTCGTCTGTCATCTCGACTACCGGTTATAATGATTACTTATTCGTGGTTTTCCTCAGATCCTAAACAGCTAGGATAGCGTAGTCGGTGTAGCGACTAGGCACGTGCTGGAAGATCCAGGTTTCTACTCTCGGCAGGAGCAAGAGATTTTCTCTTGTCCAAGACGTCCAGACCCGCCTTGGGTTCACCTACTATTCAGTGTGTACCAGAATTATTTCTTGGATTAACGCGGCCGGGGCGTGAAGTTGACCATTCACCTCCATCTAGTGTGCAAGATAAGACTGAGTGGAGCTATACCTCTACTCCTCTTAAATGCCTTTATGGTGTGGACAGGAAAAATGTTTTCATTACCTCAAATCCTGCAAAATAAGTTATATTAAAATAGGCGACGAAATTTTGATTCCATATTACTTTAAGTTCGGAGTTTAAAATTATCCTTCCATTTTATGCTTCTAGGTCACGAATAAATTAATCACTTTTTCAGTCAAATGTACTTCACCAGTCACAAACTGCCTTGCGGTGAAATAAAATATTTGTGTCACATAACCGCTCAGGAGCACGGTACAACCCTGTGCTAATTTTTTTACGATAAACGGAAAGGCGTGTGCCGGGATAGCTCAGTTGTTATAGTGACTCAAGCGCCACAAAATGTTTTCATTTCAGGCAGGAGAAAGTGATTTTTCTCTTTTGCATTCACACAGTCCGGCGCTGGCGCTCACACAGACTACTCCTCAATGGATAACGAAGGCTCTTTCCCTGGGATAAAGAGGCCGAGGTGTGATAAAGAACATTTACCTTCATCTAGTGCCGGGGTGAAAATGCGTGGAGCTATACCTCCAGTCTCCCATATGCCGCCATGTCCTGTACAGGGTCAACTGTAAGCGGAACGTTGTGGTGTGTCTAATTCCACGGCTTGGGTGTTCACTATGCTAAACATAATAATAGACATGATCAAAGAATAATTTTAGAAATTCTTTAATTCTTAGTTATCCTTCATCCCTCGCTGAGGCCTAAGTTTATGTATTAGAGTCACAAGGCACATCACAATACAGATACTTCAGTGCGCAGTCAGTAAATGTCCTGCAGTTCTCGACCGAAGCTTTAAAATTAAATTTGTTATAAAATATCTAGGGGGTATTTATCAAAGAACTTAGTTCTTTGATAAATACCCCCTGATGATGGACATTTATTAGCCGAAACATATGTAGGGGTTGTAAACACATCTTATACTTGTTAACAATCTTGTGCATTGGTTGGTTTTGACTTAAAGCATTAAGGTAAAAGTTCAGTTCGGCCTATAGGTAAACATACCCTTAAAATGAATTATTACGAGTGAAACTTATTACGCAAATAATATGACATTCGCAAAGTACACTATGTATATGCGTATTGTTTGCCGTCAATACGCTAAGAAGATGCACATTTAATTTGGTTTGTGGTCTTAAGGAAAGCAGCCCAAATGTGGCGAAGTTTGTTACAAGTACCTAATATTATATTTCATGAAAATTTGTTCAGAAATGTTCGAGTTACAACGTGTACACTGACATACATGGCGAAGCTAATAGATGCAATGTGCTAATTTTTCGTTGTGAAGACACAAAAATAGCCAATGTTCCTCATTTGCTAATCGATCTAAAATAAATAATTTGATTCCTAGTGAAGCGAATTTCAGTTTAGTAAAAGAACACATTCTTGTGTCTATTCTGCAATGCTTATTAATATGATTACATTTGTATAAAAATACAGACACCGTGTTGTAAAGCTACAGTTAATATTTATTACGGCTCCATCGTTTGTTTTATCCCCCTCATTTCAAAAGAGTGTCCCTTATTGACTAACCTAACCCCTACACTAAATCAAATCACCGATTTGCAGATTTTAAACCTACAAACTTTCCCCATTTATATCAAACATTAGTATAACCCACAAAAGCTTTTAGTAAAATTACACCATCAACTACAATGCCAATGCAAACAACTGTAGGTACATGTGTCTGATTTATGGGAGAAACTTTTTTCTGAGGAACTAAGGTACAGATTTTCTCTCCATTCTTCTTCATATTCTCCTGTTTTGTGGCCGCTGTTGTCTACCGCTGAGGTTTCAGTAAGTATGGAAACCGGAACCGGAAAAGGCGCTCTTTTTTTTCAGGCAGGAGATGGATGGGCATGAACTCGTCTCCCCTTCCCAGACTGCGCAGTTGACAGTTTGATACATCTGATATTCTGATATGTATAGAGTCAGAGTAAGCTGTACGGATGGCCGTAATACAAGCAAACATTTCTGCTTACTTTCCCTTGCGAATTAACCCATCTTATTTCTATTTTCTACAGAAGAACAGAACTTGGTAGACGTAGTGAAATACAGCCTGAGGTCGGTTTGGATAATTATTACTGTTGGCCGAGGAAAGAAAATCCTTCCAGGGACTTGACAAGACTGGAGTAAAGACTGGAGTATTGCTTCGTTACACCTCGGAAATTATCGCATGCCCAAGTTCTGCTTCCGTCAGGCCTTTAATAATTTCAGATATGGGGTGGCGCAGAAGTAACTTGACATTCGATGTTTAACAACAGAAAGACCGAGTCAGGTACCTCGGCGACACTCTGTATACTAGTTGGAACAACTCAGTATGCACAGCGACTATTCAATGGAGTGAAGAGTCAAGGAATCGGCTTTCTGTTCTATGCCAGTTAGAAAAGAATTTTTTCTCTTGGCCACGGTGTCAAATTCCCTACACACCTCCTATGTTGTGGGTAGGGGGTCTCTGTCCGGAGGTAAAGCAGCCTGGGGCATTAAGCTGACCACATACTTCATTCTAAAGAAAAAAATTAACAATTCGTGGAGCATACCTCCAATCCTTTACATGTCTCTATAATGTGGTGCTTGATGAAGCATAGGAAGAGCTTTGTTTTTAACTTAAAGACAGATATTAAAGTGTCATGTGGCTGATTTTCCCCACATCATTTACAAAATGCAAAAAAATAATATGTGCAGTTGGGTCTTTTGTCGATGCTGTCACTAAAAGAATTTACGTAGCGTAAAAATATTAGTATGATTTATGAATTATGAAGAAAAAGTAATTCGAAAGGAAGTGGTCGCAGCCTAATCGACTTAATATCGTGGCATTTACATGAAGGGACTAAAGAAAATTGCGAATAACTGCATGAGGATAACAGACGACTCGGCTGGGATTCGAATTAGCCGCCTCACGTATGCAAGTCGAAAGCGTAACACCGGTACACCAACTCGTTCGGTCAATAATCAGTAAAGTGTTTGTGTAGTTTTTTTGTGTCTTCCTGTCACTTCCTTCCTTAGAGACAAACATGTTTCACAGAACTATGCTACAATAAGGTACTTTCGTCTTGATACATGGACAGAAGCATAGAAGTCCTGTCATTGTAGACATAACTTTATTTTCTGCTTCTTGAGATATATGTTACACTTCGTTTCATGTAAGATTTTCACTACACTGGCAACTGTGGTGGCACTCAAAACACATCACTTAGTTCACGTTCCAAGTTAAGCTGACTTAAACTAGAACGACGTGTACATTCGTTCCTCGCATGGCTTCTTCCAATCCTTGGACCGGTAATAATGTCTAACTTTCAATATCCGACCACAAGTAATGGATTTTCTCTCTCCTGCACGCGCACACAACACACATGTAAACATCTCAAATCTTGAGTGCGGAAGCTACGTTCATTTCCGTCAAATAAACGAAAACATATCGGGGAAGTCCTTACAAGTGTTGGAATTGAAAAGCGAATATTCCACAGCTTATTTTCGCTTACGTACGACAAATACAACCCGCTACGTAGAAAGTTGAAGTAGAATCGTCTCACAAACAACTCATTAAACAGACCTGTAATGTAGGCATACGTAAGTGTAATTTTGATTCGTAGCCTCACGTCTATTTATTTCTACGTGTTAAAAATCCAAAACACTCGTAGATATACAACATTTTGTGGTACGAAAATAAAGTTTATTAAATCTACATTCGTAACTTGAATAGCGTTCAGTTTTAAAGGCAAGACTGTACAGTCGAACCTAGATATAGTGTTCTCCCATATAGCGCCACCCCCATTTAGCGCACGTGAAAGTCTGTGAAGAGAAATTTTCTGTTGTACATTATTTCGATTTATGTTCAAACTCGATATATCATCACAAATTTCGGTGAAGAAGCAGGGACCGTATATCGGGGTATAAATATATAACCATTTAACATGATGGTAAATATTGCAACGTTTAAGTCGCGTGCACATTTTCAGCTGTTGACGATACGTTCCTCTTTACGGTTTTCACGGTCAAGAATGTTCGTATTGCATATAGAAAGGAAAAGGTCTTTCATGTAAATGTCTATCAGCTCTTTAAACTAAACTCTGCTCCATGGATTGATGCTAATTTTTTCGACGCTAGGCTTGCAGTTCACAACATAAGAAATAATCGGGAACAATGTACGGAATCGTATCCTGTGTCCAGTCGACCTGAATAAGCACTATATTTGCAGCCACTTGAAACTGGCACGTTAATATTTATTTCTAAGCAAGGGTTTTAATTCACCTTATAGGGATTTTTGATTCACTCTATCACTTAAAGGAGAAACAAAAGTGTTTCATACGTGTTATTTCATAAATTAAATGCTCTGTTTATAACAGTCTCCATTTAATGACGCTACTTTACGCTGCATATCAGGCTATCATTCATGTCACTTCATCTTCACAAGTACAGAGTAGAATACAGCAATATAAATTCATAACTGCGGTCACGTCAAACCTTGCTACTCTTGGTAGCTGAAATTAATTTTGCGATTTGGCTACATGCCGTCTGCAGGCATCAACAGGGTAACAATGTCCTGGATTTTGAACACAAATTATTTTATTATTATTCCTTAACTGTTTCTTTTAAAATAATTTTATTTGGTTCCGCAATAGCATAACTTACTAAGCTGTGTAATAACATAATTTCGCTTAGCTTTGAAGTAACGTAACTCCTTTTACTCTTGCAAAAACATAGCTTAGGCCTAATTTATTTTTGCAGTATCACATATTGACTTAGTTTTGCAGTAACATTAAATCCATTTAATTTTTTGTAATCCTGATGCCGCCAACAGACACATCTATCTCCCTGATAGATCTATGACGTAGGCCTATATAATTGCTCCGGATAAACTTCACATTTATTGCCCTGAAGAATGCAGCGTTAATATTTGTCGAAACGTCCATAAATATTTCCATAAGTGACCTAACCTCGAAAGCCGACTCAACTCATCCTACCCATAACCGTTCTTCGGAAAGCAAATAATAAAATATCTCTCATTGGTGAGAAAATTGAACAGAAAATAGTACATTGTGGCCACAAAATGTACGATACCCCGAACGGGAAAGTGTATTTTCAGTATTAGGCGACATGTCAATCTTAGTGACACGTAATCACACAAACTGCTGGTACATGGTAGCCTTAGAAGCAGCAGAGTTCAGCCACTCTGCCTGAAACATACGGCAACTTGTCTGACACTGACGTAAAGTGGGAAGCCTAACACGAAATCACTCTTCTCGGACATCTAGATCCTTGAACGTGTAGGATATACTATCCTGCGAAACGCCATGAACCGTTCAGCTTGTGACGCAGCATCACATGCCAGAAGAACGCATTCAACCAATCACTGTTTTGAAAATCTCAAAACCTGCTAAGATGAAGGTTTCACTACTCACTTAAATCCGAAACGTCACTCTGTGTTTCTAATTTAACATTAATTTTCAATCTGAATTTGAATAATTATTGAATTTACTGTAAGTATTAATTAGATATGCTTCTGCTTCCAGTGCAATCTCTAAAGAATCACTGACACATTCAAAATTTCGATTCTGATATATTTCACTTTCAGTGACTGATATTTAAAGTATTTTATTGCCCAGATCCACTGAAGATCTATATATTGTGCTTATGTTATTTCGTAATTCTGAATGCAGTGTACTGTGCTCCTTCAGTTGTAGGAGTATATTACCATAGCACGTGTATTTTGTTTTCCTTAAGTTTCCTTTGGACTGCGTGCCTGACCTTTCTTGCTATAAGGCATACTCGATAATGAGGAGCTGTGTTATATATTATTTATTATTATTATTATTATTATTAGCTTTCATTGCAAGTATAACCCCGCATTTGTTAACATAATATGTTTGCTGTAATGTCCTACGCACAAAGTGACACCTTTCCTTCGAGTCGTGGAATGTACTGATTTCGTCAACATTTGCCCGCAGTTAAGACGGCGTTCGAGTCTCGTTTGCAAAGCGGAAGGCAGTGGACCTGGACAGCTGAGTTATTAAGTCGATTACAGTTTTAGAAAGAGGAGGAGGGATTTCTTTTGTAATTTATGTTTCACCTTCAACTTCCGATACTGTGTTCTTCAGCAGAGGTATGGGGAGTCTGAAGTGGTTTGATGGTGGCTGAGTGAGGGGTTGGTCTGACCTCATATACATCACAACCCACACCAAAGTGTCCATCTGACGGATTAACGGCGCCGCAGGGATGCAGCAGAAAAAGTGGGAATGGAGCGGAGAGACCCCGCTCATTCTGTCGGCTCAGAAAGTACATTATTATTATTATTATTATATATTGCACGACCATTATTGTTACTAAATTCATAAAACTAAAGCATTATTTTTGTTATTACTTTGTATTGCGTCTTTATTGTTGTTTCTTAATTTGTTAGTAGGTTCCATTATTGTTTATGTTACGACTCTTACGCTATCATAATTTGGTACTGCTGTTTTGTTCGTGATTGTTGTCTTAAATTGCTTGTTGTTGCGTTTTGATAACGTCAATGTTTTACAATTATTAGGATTGTTATAAGTATTGTAGTGTTGTATCAGTAATATGATGTCATTATTATAATTATATTATTATTAGTATTTTGTTGTGGGCTGGGATAGCGTAGTC